>OU342741.1:315881367-317278145 GCA_910589775.1 Avena eriantha
ACAGCCGAAGACCAAAGGTCATAGGCTATGCAGGTTTTCGTAAACATTTCTTCAAAGGTTGCTTTCATTCTAAAAAGCTATGTCCATCAGCCTTCACAGGTTGATTAAAACTTCATGGAGTTCCTTTCCTGTAACGTTCATTGCTCCTTCCTAGAACAGGGAGTAACATGTCACACTTTTTTACACTCTAAAGAGGTGCGTTGATTTACCCATAAGAGATCCTTAACCTTGTTGCACATCTGAGCAGCCAACCCGTTCATACTTCCTTGGTATCAGGCCCGGTATAAGAATCCAAGCCAATCACTGCCCTTCTTCGTGACCCTGCATGAAGACACGACCCTCCAGGACGTGTCACACCTCTCTTAAGCCCCTATTAAACAAGCTATAACTATGGTAGGCCCCTGAAGACTCTATGAGACGGTTGTGCCCCTGGTAAGCCCCCTAAAGGTTTGACTGTACCTCCGGCAGCCGCTCACAGATAGTCTAGACACCAAAATCGTGAGGACTAAGGGGTCCCATCCCATGCGGATCCTCGAAAGGTACTCCAGCGCACGAAATGATCATCCTCCCATGTAAAAGGAAGAAGATCCAGCTGACTTCCCTAGAGCCATTACAGATCTTATGGTTAACACGTAATTTACGACGCAAGAATCACTGGCGACATTGGTTGTTAAATTCCTAGAAATATGTTCCTTTTGACACACAATATACTATTTTTTGATAATTTTTTAATTGATAAAGTCTTTTTAGGAAACAAAATACAATTACTTTGGATGATAGTTTTAGGAACTACCCTTTAAAATGGTTGGATCTATTTTCACTTCATATAAGCATCATTTGGGTTTGTTATTACACTTTAGACTTTAAATAAATAATAGTAAAGGTATAAGCAAAGATTTATAAAATGTTAATGCATTAAAATAAAAGGAAATGGTTTAAACAAGATTCATTAGAACTTTATATTTTATTTTACCTTAAAATTGAGAGGTGATACCTTTAATGTGTGTATTTTATTTTCGTGATCATTTTGGTATATTATATGTATTTTTAGGGTTTTTAAATATTAAGATATGATTTATATAAGCTTTATTACACTACAAAATATTTAATAAATAGTAATTATTTAGTTAGGTGACATAAAAATGTATGCATGAAGTTTATAATTGTATATTTTGTTTTTCTAAGAATTTTGATATCTTATACTTACTTTTATGAATTTTCAATAATAGAATATGCCTTTTTAAAGAGTTATCCTTAATAGAATATTTTCTAATTAATAATAGTTATTTCATTTAAGTTCAAAAATAACATATGATAATAGATTTAAATTATAGAGTTTATTTTTTCTGAACATTTTGATATATTATATATATTTTTCTGTATTATAAAACAAAAGTTATTGAATTTATAGGATTTAATCATTTTACTAAATTCCTAGAAAATATTTATATTTGAATTTATAATGTTTTATTAATTTTGTAAACAAGGCAATACTTTTTATACCGAATAGACATCTAGCCTAAGTCACAGACATGTGGGCCAGTGGCCATGTCATCATGCCACGTTGGCGTGGACTAGTCAACACGCTGACTGGGTGCGGGGTGACGTGAGCGTGACGTCAGCATGTCGTCATCCAAAGATCAACCTCACATATCAATGATTGATGGATGGATTGGGAGCGTGCGTGTGGTTGTGGATGTGCGCATTGGAAAGAGGGCGCGAAGGCGAGTCTAGTGGTGGCTGCGCCGCCGAGTTTTGGTCATTAAAGCTACTCCGGCGACCGTCTATTGCGGTGGCTGATGGTGGATTATGGCTCACCAGGAAGGTCGAGGAGGGTACTGGAAGAACCAGTGGCTCATTAGGAACACGACGGTGCGTTGGTGAAGCGAGACGAGGTCAGGAGATGACGAATCGATGATGCATTTGCGGTGGACGATGATGAAGTTGAGCTCGATTCCAGCGAGCAAGTTAGTTTCTGGCTTGTGCGACTCGATGAGGACAATGTATGCGACAAGGCAGTTCTCCTAGGCATCTCAGCTAAGTTCGGGGAGGTCCGCATTGATGAGTTCCAGCGAGAACTAGGGTTAGGGTTTCCAGGTTAGTGTGCGAGTGAGAGAGACAGAGCTCCAAGGAGAAGGGGAAATGAGGATGAGGACGAGGGATGGCGTTGCCATGGCCTCCTTATTCCATCTAGGTGACGGCAGCACGGATCTCCACGCCAGCGAGCGGCGGCGATCGTGCCACGCATTTGCTTCGGTGACCGCGCGACGTTGACGACGACGATAAGAAGGACAAACCAATAAGTTGGGCTGGGATGGTATTGGGCTTTGGCTGAGTGAGTGGGAAACTACAGAGCATGCACACGGCAGCACGTAGCGCTAGGGTTCTGGGCCGTGGGCCGAGGCTGCAGTCTATTTTTCTTCTTATCCTTTTCTATATTTTGTTTCTATTTTCTGTTTTTACAAAACCATTTCAAATTTGCATTTATTAAGGTTTAAAATATGTATAATATTTGTAAGTCATGAATGTTATTGTATAAATAAATTATAACCATCTCCTCTTCATTTCCTATTGTGTATAAAAATATTCATAACTATATGAAGGGTACTTTTCGTTAGAAAATATTAATAGGAATTAGGGTTTTTAAGAATTTACTTCATAGATACAAATCTTATAGAAATGTTCTTATTTTCATCATGATAATTATTATGGTAAGGATTTAAGATGGTGAATATATATATATAGAAATCTATTCATACTTAGCCTCATATAGGAATTGATATATATACATTATAATGCATTAAACCTTGTGGTTCATAATATTTGGTGATTTGTCCTATTGAAAACCTACTTGGTTTTAGTGTTTATAATTACCATAATTCCATATTGGTTAAATCATTATGCATGAATAATAATCACTAATGGTGAAATGAAGATGTTCATTTACAAGTAATTATCATGAGTTTTGAGAGGATTTAATAGACTCATATTCTATTATGGATATGGATAAAGATTAAGGGCTAAGACATATTGTCATCATGTTTGGTGACCATGGATTATCTCTTAACTTAGAGTGAGATATTGAGATTATCTCCAAATGTGGTCTTGATGGTTCTATTCTTCTAAGTTTCTAATAGGGTTTAAGATAATAAGGTGGACAAGGCTTTCATCAATACACCCTCAATTGGTTTTCTAATTATCTCTTGGTAGTTTTATTTGACCAAGAGATACTATTCAATGGTTACCTAGAAATAGTAATTGGTTCCACTATCAATTTGATTCTAGGGTTTTGGACAAAGAGATAGAAATGAGACTTGTCATGGCTTGATATGATCTAGAGTTAAGGCTTCTATGGAACTCCTACATTTATACTTCATTTAGCTTGGCTTTAGCTAAGGAATTCCTTTCCTAAATATACTCTATATAGATCTCTGATTTTATTCACTAAGATTTCATCTGCCTAATTGACTAGTCATCTGACTCCACCATATCCATCATCATATGATGATATGGTCATGTCACTTCAACAATGCTCAGTCTCGATCCTTATTTTAATATCTAAATTCCACTTATTAGCTACCTCTGATGAATCTATCAATGTAGCTATTTCTAACTCCATCCATTACTCCTTTGTATTCTCCTTGCATCTACTTCCAAGACTTGCAAGATTAGAATCCTTACTATATGACATGTGATATCAATCCTCTAGAAGAGGTATGGTACTACCCCCCATAATACAATATTACTCTTGTATTAGCCATGTTAAGCTACCATGACTTCCACTACTCCATTCCACTTAGGTTGTAAACTTCACCATACCCTAGCTTGAATACTCATGATCAAGATAGATGATTCAGCTTACTATGGTTTTGCCCAATTTGGTATACTCACAACTCTTCTTAAACACCTAGTCATCTATTCTCAAGTGACTTGAGAATAATGACCACCATCCTTTGTTCATACTAAGCTTATGCTTCTAATTGTCTGATCAAGATTTATCATCAACTAAGTAGTAGACTTGTACTAATCTCTTTATAAAGTTTATCTTGTTAAGGAAGCTTACTCCATATTTGTATCTACTTTGCTTAACAAGATTATTATTTGATATTTTATCATTTGTAGCTTTCTTATAACTCCTCAAGTATTAGTTAATTCTTAGGTTTAGATACTTCTTCTAGTTAACTCATGAGTGAGTTACTTGTCCAACATCAAATGGTTTGAGCACCACTAAGGATCTCATCCCATTGACGATGGCACACTTTACCATAACTAGTTCCTTCTCCTTAATAATTTATTTTAAGATTTTGGAAGGTCAACATAATAGGTCAAAGGCTAAAGGTTAATAAGTGTTAGGTCAAGGATGGACCACTCAGAATTGATGATCATTTAACACTAGGACCATGTTGAATAGGAATGTCATTTATTAATATGACAATAAGGACATGTGATGAAGGGTCTTGGCTTGACTTCCTTTCTACTCTATTTGTGATAAGAGATTAGTGTTTAGGAACTACCATGATGCTCATGGTATAGATAACTATGGTAAGAAAGTATATTAAGGTTTTGTTATTAAGTTTCTTTACTTGATTATATCCTTGATTTGGTATTCAAGAGTTGTTGTAATGAATACCATGATATGATCTCTAAAATATCTAGTACTCCTTATTGAGTAGTGTGTTGTGACTTAGTTTCATTACATTTGATCTTCCCTTAGATCAAATTATATTACCCAAAGATAAGGTATTAGCAAAGTTCATATTGAAACTTATCACAATTAACTTGATGATCTACTTTTTAGTTCCACCAAGTTGAGATAAGCTTCAATCACTTTGACAAGTTTTATTTAAAAGCACGAAAATTATCCAGATTTTTTATGCACGAATGCAATGCACACACTTAAGCTCAGCTTATTTCTAAGCTCTAGTGCTAGGATGTTACAGTCTCCCTCCCTTAAAATAAACTTCATCCCTAAGTTCGTACTCTCTTACGTTTCAGAATGAGGTATTGACTTGCATTGATCACGGCATTTCTCAACTCCATTGTGGTCATAAATGGGGATAATTGTGGTATCCTGTATCTAGACCTTTTTTCCATGAATCCTCTTCATACTTGACAATATCCACTATCGTTTCTAATTTACCATATAGTTCCTTTTACTATATCTCCTTTGGTTATGTCCTTACAGTCCTGCTTAAGATTGGTTTTGTACACCTTCAGTCCATTCCAATCAGGTTTTCCTATTACACTACACCGGTCTATTTTGGGATACTTTATTCCCTCTTAAGGGCAACTTATGAGTTGTTTCCTTTGTAACAAGTTTGCTAGGGTTAATTTATTTAATCTCCTATGATCTATACTCAGACATACTCTCGGGAGTAATTTTATAATGATGTCTTCTTTTAACCTTATGAGAATAAGGCTTTAATGTTAACATAGTTTATAATTAGCACTTCTTCTCCAACCTTTAGTCAGAAGGTCAAATAACAAGACTTTTGTGTTATTGTTTACTCTCCTCTTGGGGTTTTCTAATGGTCTCTAAACTACATGTATAATACCCATTGCCTCTATAGTTAGGATATTCGTCGATTTGCAAACCCGACTTCGCGAAGCGTCTCGGAAAACGATCACTTTAATTTCATACTCCTTTATGTCTAACTTAACTTAGGCCAAGTTTTATGCGCTTTATGGCATAACAAGATGACCTGGTTAGCTAAACCAATAGGATACCAACTATGGATCCTCCTAGGGTTTATATCTTATGGATTATTCCATTAGGTTTTGACTTACAACTAGCATTCTCTCTGAGTTGTCAGAGCTAGAATACCACTATTGTTCCAAGACTTCTTGTTTTCACCATTTCATGTTACATTCATAAACTTGGTACTACTACTTCATTAGCTCCTTAACAACAGCACCTTCTTCGAGTGAACTTAATTCACTCCTTAATGTTGGTCCACACCTTTTCTACACTAATATACCTTCTAATTGTCAACTAATACTAAGTTAGGATTGATCCATCCTTAAAAGTAGTGTTGATACAACTTATATTTGGCTTCCCTCTTCATGCAATTATTCATCTTGGCATCTGGAACTCGTCACTCCCTTACACAAATTCCCTTTTCTATCTAGGTCTATAACATCAAGTAATAACGTGATGATGCAACATGCATTTTCACATCAAGTCAAACTTCATGTATAGATCTATTTAATCAAGAAGATCCAAGAAATCCAAATGTGATGCATATAACACACATCGTTCTAAGCCCGCAATATAGTATTTGAGTAAAACATCTCTAAAATCCAGGCTTACTTGTGTAGTATATGACACCTCCTAGTTTAGGTTTACATCTTGAAACTTAGCACTTAGAGGTTAAACTACTCTTTGTCTCAAAATTTACCCAAATTGCTCAACTGCAATTGGATAATTTTGAGCAAAGTGGTCTCACTTTGATTTTGACTAACTTATTGCATTTCTTTTGGGACTACTCAAGACTACCAACTTTCTAGTCTATGGTAAACTATCCTGACATGATGTCTCTAGACGACTAACAAGATTTTATTTCATACCTGAAACTAAAACTTATTGGACATGTATGACATCTATTACTTCTATCATGGTCCTACACTGTTCTTTTACTTACTTTTACTTCAATATTACTTACTAAGTACTTGTCAAACTATACCTATATCATGGTTTCAGAGCTAATCTCACCATGATTTTGTTATGATTTACCTATCCCTCATGATTTAAGAACTAATATTATCATGATGACTCTTCTTATTACCTTACTATTATGGATTTTTAACAAAATTCCACTCCATCATGTAAGATTCTCAAGTGAATCCCACATGATCTACTTCCCATTGTATCAATACATGTTCTAATGTCCTCTCTATGTGGTATAGCATTATTAACTAATGATAAGGTTCTGCCATCTTACATGGATTATATGGATAGACTACACCCTTTAAACTACTACATGTGATATCCTAAGCTTAGTCATAAACTACTTCGATACTTTAACTCACTTAAGACATCTTAATGGTGTTGTACCTTCTTAGAAATAGTACTTCCCCGAGAAAAGATGGGTAAGTACTCCTAAGAAAGGTAACTAAAGCATTTAACTTAAGTGTGACAAGGCTATCCTCAAGTGGATACCCATCACAAGTCTTGATTTAGATAAGATGACTTCCTATAGTCACTATCCAGCCTACAGATCTCCTAAAAGGGTTTTAATCTTAAGGTCAAAGCATTTTCTCTGATACCAGCTGCAGTGACCCAACATACCACTGCATGATGTAGTATACTATAGTCATTGACATAACACCAGTGAAACACCGTTCCACTAGTATTACATCCCTCTGAGTGGTACAACAGAAACATAGCAGGTCCAAGACATGACTATAGATTATGACTCGACTCTTTACAAAAGATCTAGAAAACACTCTAGGTTAAAGTGGAAGAAAAAAACTTCTTACAAAGAAGAACCAAAAATAAACACTTCAATAATAGACTAGCATCTAAACTATCTGGCTTGCAAATGCTGCTATTGCATTGCTCTACAGAAGTAGGTTCTATTGCTAGAGATTATACTTCTATCTAATTAGCAACTTCGTCTTCACTTCTTTTGATGTATATGAGGTCTCCATTGACTTCGTCGAATAACTTGGGCTTTAGAATCTAGCAAGGATTAAGAAGGTACAGTTGAGTACGAGTGTACTCAGCAAGTTCACTAAAAAGGAATGTTTGATGCACTATCTACAACCGAAGACCAAATGTCATAGGCTATGAGGTTTTCATAAACATTTCTTCAAAGGGTGCTTTTATTCTGAAAAGCTATGTCCGTCAGCTTTCACATGCTGATTAGAAATTCGTGGAGTTCCTTTCTTGCAGCGTTTGCAGCTACTTCCCAGAGCAGGGAGTAACATGTCACCCTTTTTTACACTCTACAGAGGTGCATTGGTTAACCCATAATAGATCCTTAACCTTGTTGCACATCTGTGCGGCCAACCTGTCCATACTTCCTTGGTATGAGGCATGGTGTAAGAATCCATGCCAATCACTGCCCTTTCTGCATCCCCGCATGAAGACACGACCCTCCAAGATGTGCCACACCTCTGTTAAGCCCCTTTTAGACAAGCTATAACTCTGGTAGGCCCCTGAAGACTCTATGAGACTGTTGTTCCCCTGGTAAGCTCCCTAAAGGTCCAACTGTATCTCTGGTAGCCGCTCATAGATAGTCTAGACACCAAAATCGCGGGGACTAAGGGGTCCCATCCCATGCCGAGCCTCGAAAGGTACTCCAACCCACGAAATGGTCGTCCGTCGATACGAAAGGAAGAAGATCCAGCTAACTTCCCTAGAGCCATTATAGATCTTATGGTTAACACATAATTTACGGCACAAGAATCATTGGCAACATTGGTTGTTAAAGTCATAGATAATATGTTCCTTTACCACTAGAACATAATAGTAGGTTATTACCATGGGTAAATAACCTATAATCATATTATTATGAAAATAGTGTTTTCTGACCTTTTTGAAATGCAGACGATGACAACATTTAAGTTACAAGTATTTGATAGAAAATAACCAAAGGACATGAGCAAGTGTGGACTTGCCTTTTGTGATTGCAAGATTACACACTCACGATCTTCAAGACAATATCAGATCCAAATTCTATAAATAGCATCATTGGTCCGGTAAGGACTAATGTTTAAAGAAGCAAGATGCAATTATGCATAAGTAGTGTAGTGCAATTTGATAAACACGAATCCCTGGAATAATCATTTACAATCTAGGTTTTGGGAAATGGGAATGGTTTCTTTAGAATGGGTTTCACTGTTATACCAGCTTCACATTTGTGCTTCTTATTAAGGCTTGTGAGAGTGTGTGAAACAAAATGTAATTACAACAAGTAGCATTAAATACTAAAGCACTCGAATGGGCATGGTATCTAAAGATTTCTTAAACAAGATTATTAATCAATTAGAGCCTTCATAGCAATGTTTAAGGATTACTTTTAATTTTCTTAAAATAATAACTTTTGAGGAAAATGTTATTTTTTACAAAGAAAAGTATTTAGTTTTGAAGTTAACATTTTTTAATGTTTCTTATTAACTATAATTATCAAAAAGGAAATCATCATTAAATTCGGACAATCATAATACTGGTAATGGAAACTTAAATGTTTTGATTATGGTATCATATTATATGTGGTTCACTTCTTAATGTTTTATAAAAGAGGAAATACAAGTAGTATTTCTTTTATTGTAAGTGTTTCTTATTGTTCTAACTGAAAATAATTCCTTTAAATACTTAAAAAACTTGGTTTAGATTTTTAAGTGGATTTGTAAAAGAATTGGTAAATATTATCCTGATGATTTTATAAATGCATAGAATCCTTTTGACACACAATGTACTATTTTCTGATAATTTTATAATTGATAAAGTATTTTTAGGAAACAAAATACAATTACTTTGGATGATAGTTTTATGCACTACCCTTTAAAATGGTTGGATGTATTTTGACTTCATATAAGTATCAATTGGGTTTGTTATTACACTTTCGACTTTAAATAAATAATAGTAAAGGTATAAGCAAAGATTTATATGATGTTAATGCACTAAAATAAAATAAAATGGTTTAAACAAGATTTATTAGAACTTTACATTTCATTTTACATTAAAATTGAGAGGTGATATCTTTAATGTGTAGATTTTATTTTCGTGATTATTTTGGTGCATTATATGTATTTTAGGGGTTTTAAATATTAATATATGATTTATTTAAGATTTATTACACTATAAATTACTTAATAAAAAGTAATTCTTTAGTTAGGTGACATAAAAATGTATGCATATATTTTATAATTGTATATTTTGTTTTTCTAAGAATTTTGATATCTTATACTTACTTTTATGAATTTTCAGTAATAGAATATGCCTTTTTAAAGATTTATCCTGAATAGAATATTTGTTAATTAATAATAATTATTTCATTTAAGTTGAAAAATAAAGTATTATAATAGATTTAAATTATAGAGTTTATTTTTCTGAACATTTTGATATATTATATATATATTTTTGAACTATAAAACAAAAGTTATTGAATTTATAGGATTTAATCATTTTATTAAATTCCTGGAAAATATTTATATTTGAATTTATAATGTTTTATTCATTTTCTAGCCTATGTCATAGACATGTGGCCAGTCGCCATGTCATCATGCCACGTTGGCATGGACTAGTCAACACACTGACTGGGTGTGGGGTGACGTGAGCATGACGTCAGCATGTCGTCATCCGAAGATCAACCTCATAGATTGATGATTGATTGACAGATTGGGAGCACGCACGCGGCTGTGGATGTGCGTGTTGGAAAGAGGGCAGGAAGGCGAGTCTAGTGGTGGCTGCACCGCCGAGTTTTGCTCATCGGAGCTACTTCGGCGACCATCTATTGCAGCGACTGACGGTGGATTACGGCGCGACGATGATACAAAATGAGAGGAGGGTCGAGGAGGGTACTAGAAGAACCAGTGGCTCACCAGGAACGCGACGGTGCAGTCGGTGAAGCGAGACGAGGTCGGGAGATGACGAATCGATGGTGCATTTGTAGCGGGCAGTGATGAAGTCGAGCTCGATTCTAGCGAGCTGGTTGGTTCCTGTCTTGTGCCACTCGACGGACGATGTATGCGACGAGGAGGTTCTCCTAGTCATCTCAGCTAAGTGCGGGAAGGTCGGCAACGACGAGCTTCGATGAGAATTAGGATTAGGGTTTCCAGGTTAGTGTGCGGGCAAGAGAGAGAGAGAGAGAGAGAGAGAGAGAGCTCCAGGGAGAAGGGGAAATGAGGATGAGGACGAGGGATGGTGTCACCGTGGCATTCCTATCCCATTTAGGTGACGGCGGCATGGATCTCCATGCCAGCGAGCGGTAGCGCTCGCCCCACGCAGCTGCTTCGGTGGCCGCGAGACGTTGATGATGACGGGAAAAATCGGTAAGTTGGGCTGGGCCGCTATTGGGCTTTGGCTGAGTGAGCGGGACACTACAGGGCATGCACACGGCGGTAAGTAGCGCTGGTGTATTGGGACATGGGCCGAGGCTGTGGTCTATTCTTCTTCTTTTCCTTTTCTATATTATGTTTCTATTTTCTGTTTTTACAAAATGATTTCAAATATGCATCTCTTAAGGTTTAAAATATCTAGAATATATGTAAGTCATGAATATTATTGTATAAAGCAATTATAACCATCTCCTCTACATTTCCTATTGTGTATAAAAATATTCATAACTATATGGAGGGTACTTTTCATTAGAAAATATTAATAGGAATTAGGGTTTTAGGAATTTACTTCTTAGATACTAATCTTATAGAAATATTCTTATTTTCATCATGATAATTATTATGGTAAGGATTTAAGATGGTGAATGATGTATATAGAAATCTATTCATACTTAGCCTCATATAGTAATTGATATATATATACATTATAATGCATTAAACCTTGTGGTTCATAATATTTGATGATTTCTCCTATTCAAAACCTACTTGGTTTTAGAGTTTATAATTACCATAATTCCATCTTGGTTAAATCATTATGCATGAATAACAATCACTAATGGTGAAATGAATATGTGTATTTACAAGTAATTATCATGAGTTTTGAGAGGATTTAATAGACTCATATTCTATTATGGATATGGATAAAGATTAAGGGCTAAGACATATTGCTATCATGTTTGATTACCATGGATTATCTCTTAACTTAGAGTGAGATATTGAGATTATCTCCTAATGTGATCTTGATGGTTCTATTCTTCTAAATTTCTAATAGGGTTTAAGATAATAAGGTGGACAAGGATTTCATCAATACACCCTCAATTGGTTTTCTAATTATCTCTTGGTAGTTTCATTTGACCAAGAGATACTATTCAATGGTTACCTAGAAATAGGAAAATTTTCCACTATCAATTTGATTCTAGGGATTTGGACAAAGAGATAGAAATGACACTTGTCATGGCTTGATATGATCTAGATTTATGGCTTCTATGTAACTCCTATATTTATAATTCTTTCAGCTTGGCTTTAGCTAAGGAATTCCTTTCCTAAATATACTCTATATAGAACTCTCATTTTATTCACTAAGATCTCCTCTTCCTAAATGACTAGTCATCTGACTGCACCATATCCATCATCATATGATGACATGGTCATGTCACTTCAACAATACTCATTCTCTATCCTTATTCTAATATCTAACTTCCACTTCTTAGCTACCTGTAATGAATCTATCAATGTAGTGATGGCTGGATTCCTGTACCAACAACATGGTTATTCCAGTAGTTGTAGCAGCAAATATTTAAGAGTTTGTCCCGATGGGAGATCGACGAACGGAAACAACACGACCCCGCAACCACGTTTTCAATGCGGCGACGTTTCGCACCCAAACTATGGTTTGGAAATAGCCTATTCTATAAGTTACAACAACACCGATAATTGAGGGAGGTTTAAAATATCTAATAACAAAGAACTTTTAACAAGAAAAAAATAAACTAATAGAAAGTAAACAGGAATATGAACTGAATTAAAGAGATTATAGTTGTAGGATTGAATGGAATGAGAGAGGGCTTCTAGGCTTTGGTCTCACTAGTACTAGATGGGCAAATATATGTGTGATCTATAAGAGATTTCGAAGACAAATAAATGTTCCCAAACTGATTACCGGTCTGTCACACTGTGTGCAATATGCATGGTTCTTGCGCATCACCGCAAGGAAAAAGGCACTTCCGGACCAAAGGATCACATAAACTCATCTTAGATCACAATAAATTCTAACTTAGCGCACTAGATCATATCTCAACCTAGAATTGAATCAATCACTCCCACATGGATAAATAACGAAACATATATAAATATATAATGATATCACAACCGTATTCAATCTTACAATTACTAAACACAAGAGAGAGAAGGAGATGGAAATGATGATGGAGATGGAGATTGATGCGTGGTGGTGGGGATGTCTTCCTTATCCTCCCCTTCTTCTTGTTTGGATTCCTTGATGATGATGGTGTTGAGGGAGATCTAGATCTCGGAGGTGTGGTTGAGGCAGAGCTCCACCACAATGGAGATCGGATGGGTGGCGGCGGTGGCAGCGCTCCGCCCCTGAAGGGCTATGGCTTGGTGGCTCTTTCTTGGGTCCTCCCTTCTTTATATAGGCCTTGGGGGTGCCCTAGGGTTCCTGCAATACCATCATATGACTTAGGGAAGGTTCTGGAGCTTTTCTGGATCGAAATCCCGTCGTTTCCGACCCTTTTTACAACTATACGGGCGAAACTATACGTCCAAAATTACTACTTCGGTCGTATAGTTGCTCGTTAAACCGTTTGTATGCTTTAGTATTTTGGTCGCTATTTCTTCATACAAACTTTTTTTGGGTGTTCTTGGGCTCGTTGAGTTTTTATCGTCGAGGGCTACAATCCGGTGGTATTGGATATTTATTTTGAGAAGTTGGAAAAATTCACTTTTCCAACACCTCAAATGGCTAAGTCTGGTCCCTGCAGCTCCTCCATACTATCCTCTCTTTGTTCCCGTCCATAATCATCATCAACACCTACACACATGTCAAAGACAAGGAAGAGGGATAAAATTATACCTAAACTACTAAATGTCCAAAGCTCATATTGAATTTAATAAAAACAAGTAATCGTGCATATCAGGCATAGAAATAGTTAGATGGAGCATGATATGATAAGCAAATGACACAATTTATATTGCTAAAAAGTGTTGTATATCACAAGTATCAACTTTCCCAAGCTAGATTTTGCTCGTCCTCGAGCAAAAGGGATCGATAACTTAATGGGTGATCTTTCTTATCATTGGAAATCAATGCACCGTATCCTTGTTTTTTCTGCAAGCTCAAAGTAAGAGAGCACATAATCATACAAGGCAATATAAGCTCAGTTATATTATTACAAACGACTAGAGGTTAGTCAAAAACTTATATGCCCCATGTCAAAGTTAAATCTAGCTTGCAAGTAAACTTGTGATCCTTCTATATGCACTTTATTGTATTTTTGTATTTTTATTTGTATAAGGCAAAGCTGAACACGGTTTAGTTGTCAATCATAATAGAAATAGAGTTTTCCAATGCTTCCCACTCATGCCATCTATTAAAGTCTCTCAAGTTCAAACTTCAATTGTTGAGCTCATAGAAAATATATTTCTTAGTAACGAGACCATGCCAAAAGAGTGGTATATGTTCAATCGAGACTGTGCAGGCTAGGAAGGACACTCATGACCATTACCAAGGTTTACCATTTTGGTATAATGATTTCTCATAACGGTCAGAGGAATATTCCGACTTTTGCTTTTAACGTAGGCCCATGAGAATACAAATGCATACCCAAATATAGCATTTTTTTGCTACATATGTTGGGCAACTCATAGCCAAACTCCAAGAGTTTCCTCTTTTTGGATTTTTCAAAGGCCAGCGGAGTTTTTAGCATCCCATGTTGTGCGACAATGGCGCAAAACACGCATAAAGCAATATCTCACTTTGATTTCCAAGACAAAATTTTGGCATATGTAATCTTGAAACTTTGAAATATCATTTCTTATTTGCCAACTCACTCAGTAAGCATCTATTAAGACCATCATTTCCAACACTATGGGGTCGTGCTACTCCATAACCATTCACTTAAGACAATTCTGAATAGTGTCAACTAGCAAGTTTCGAAGAACTTCTTTATTATATTTTTTATTTTCAAAATGTAGAGAACATGGCAGTGTATATTTAGAGGGTCACAATATTTTTCACAAGCTAGATAAAAGTTGAACAAGGTGCATCAAAGCTATGGCTTGTCTCCTATGGGGCCTAACATGAGCAAGTATATCCCTTATATAAATATGAACAAAATCTCACCTAAGCAAGCATTCAAAAATAGAGAGATACACAATATCATGAAAACTTTTAAGATAAAGAACTTTGCAAAAGACTCTACGCATACAAAATAACTTCCCCAAGCTAAACTTGACAAGATCATGAAAACAAAAGAGAAAATGCAGTTATCAAAAGAGAGTATAAGAAGTGGTTACCTCCCCAAGCTTAGGTTAAAGCAAGCGTGACACACTCTACCGTTGAGGTGCTTTTAACCTCTACTTTGATGGACAAAGAACCTTTGCTTCAATGAATGTTTCGTGATCTGGTGTATGCCTTCCTTCAGAATCTGGTAGGAACAAGACTAGAAAGAAGACAAAATATTTTTGTGTTTTTGAAGACACGGGTTTAGCTCACAAGTGATAAAAATACAAGTCCCACTAAGTCGGTTCATCAACCTAAACACCACGCTTAAGTCAACAAACTAATTCTAGAAGTGCGCTTCTCCTAGATTATGATGAAGTGTAAGTGAGACAAAATATGAAACACGAGTGTGCAACCCCTATGTGCTTATTTAAAAGAGGTTTGAGTTGGAAGGTTTTTCCAGACACAGTTTGTTGAAATGTTGAATTGAAGGAACCAAGTGGCTCATACGAGTGTTTTCATGGTTGGCATTACCTTACACGTCGTCACACAAGGTTCAAGTCCCTGCAAAAATGACACAAAAAATAAAAGACAACGGTTTGGTGTACGAACGAAGTTCCTTCACCCAACTAATGAAAGAAAACAAAAATAAAATATGAACTACTAAAGAGAATTACAACTTAAGGAATTTCTGAGATAGAACTTTATTGTTTACATATGCTCGGCTTCTCTAAAACATGGGAGAAGCTCCCAGGTGGTGTTTCAATGTTTTTAGAAGAAGAAGGAAGAAGAAATAATGAAATTTTGAGCAATGGTTACCTTCCAGTTGGCGTTTGAGGGGTTTTCCCAACTATACGGCCGAAACAATCTGTTCCTGCCGTATAGTTGGCCTGTTGTCAAAATTTTAGGGTTTCTACGTGGCGGCGCAGCTATATGGCCAGAACTATACGGCCGGAACAATTTGTTCTCGCCGTATAGTTGGTCGTCAAACCCTCTGTACTTAGAAAAGAAATTGTACAAAAGCATCGATATCTATACGACCGGAACTATACGGCCGGAATTTTTATTCCTGCAGTATAGTTGGTCGTTAAACTCTCTGTAGCCATCAAAAATTTTCCGTTTCTTCGAGAATTATTTCTTATTATGAAACTTAGCGAAACACCATGTTTTGACAGTAAAATGACAGATTAAATTTTCGACCAACATTTAGCATGTATAAAACAAGATTTAGGTACAACCGAGTTTATGCAACACAGAGTAACAATAAATTCTACCTTTTGAAAACTTCAACAAGATTACTCTAATAGCAAGACATGCGAAGAATAAAAGTTCTAATGCAACATGAATGCAACTAGACTCAAGACAGAAAACTAATAAAGACACCTAATGACTTCCGTGTTGCCTCCCGGGAAGCGCTTTCTTATACCCAAGTAGCCAGGCTTTTATACTCCACATTTATTCAGCAATGGAGGCAGCGATAGTAGTAATTTTCCTTACCTCCAATGAGTGTCTGCAGGATTTATACCATCGGTTGCTCTAAGACATACCCGCTTGCGGTGCATCGGTATCTTGTAGGTATTATTGTTGCCACGTGAGGATGGATGCACCAAACACGGTAAATATGTATTCTTTCCTTCCTGCATAGATGGTGTTAAAGATTTATTATCAAACTTTGAATATTTACCTTGATTACTATTTTGAGGGTGCAACTCATAATGTCCTTTTGGATCCAGTAGCTTGGTCTTTGCCACCGGACTTTCCTGCACCTCATTAGTAAAACAAAAGTCATAGCAAACATATATTGGAGGCACACAGGGTTTTATCTTTGGCTCATCATAATTGATTTCCCTGAAAAGAGTATTTAAACAGATACTACTAGAATCATGAAAAAATTCTTCAGGGCAATTATCAAGGATTCTAGAATAATTTAAGTCCTCATCATCACTAAAGTCAGAAGAATAATAAGGATCAAGAATAGGTGGGGGGTCAGGAATAGGTGGGGGATCAGGTTTGAGAGCGGCTTTCAATTTATTCCATTCCTTGATTGCTTTTTCTTCTTTCTTCTTGATGTGTCCCCAATACTCTTCATGAAGCCGTTTCACTTCATCTGTAGATGTCAGATGTGTGGGATATTCAACACGAGGCTTCTTATTTTTATTTTTACTGGTTTTATGCTTCATGGATTTACCATTCTTTCCTGCTTCAATGATGCAACAAGTGGAAGATATGTGAGTAACAGTAGAGGGCTGTTCTCCATCGTTAGTACCAACAATTATAATATGATTAAAATAATTAGCTATGAAAGGCATTGCTTTAGAAAGAACATCTCTAACTAAGGTATCATCATAAGGAATGTTTCCTCTTCTATTTTCATCTTTAAGAAACTCATTGACCAAGTTCTCTAGATCAGTAGGGAGAGGTTTTTCTTCATGCACAAATTCACATTGCCATTGATGAAAATTATTATGTATATATCTTAAGAGTTTCCAAGATTCTTCCAAAGTTTTTACAAGGAATGCACCATCACACATCATATCTATCTTATCCTTAGAAGAGTTATTTAAGCCTCCATAAAAGTGATTCAACAATAACCAATCAGGTAAATTATGATGTGGAGAATCATGCATTAATTTTGAGAACCTACTATAAGCTTGTATTAAATCCTCATTGTTGCTCTGCTTGAAACTCAGGATATGAAGCCTACGCTCATAAGTTTGCTTTTGTGAGAAATACTTACCGAGAAAAGCTTCGGAGATACCTTTCCATGAATTGAAGTTTCCCGCGGGATGCGATTTTAGCCAATCTTTAGCTTTTCCTTTCAGCGAGAATCAGAATAGATATAACTTCATCTTATGATTTGTCCATCCATTTTCCTTCACCGTGGAACACAATGAAGTAAATTTGTCAATATGCTCATATGGATCACTGTTCGGATCTCCAGCAAAAGCTGTTTCCATGATCATATTTATCCACATAGGATTAATCTCATATTCATCCACATCAATAGCGGGCTGAACATTAGGAGCATGTAAATGATCAACACTCGGAGCACCATACTCCGCAAGACTTTTACTTTCCATATTTCCTATGTTTTTGAATTTCCTATAACTAAAATAAATAACAAGACTACTAACAAAAGGTAAACTATTTTTTTCTTCTTTTCAAATAATAAAAAGCAGTAACATAAATAGCAACAAACAGAAATAAACTATGTGTGAGTAGGAAGGTAATAACCGGATGCTTAGCTCTCTAGCAATGGTGCCAATTTGATGACTTGATTCCTACACCAACAACAGGGTTATTGCAGTACTTGTAGCAGCAAATATTTAAGAGTTTATCCCGATGGGAGATCAACAAACAGAAACAACACGACCCCACAACCACGTTGTCAATGCGACCACATTTCGCACCCAAACTGTGGTTTGGAAATAGCCTCTTCTATAAGTTACTAGAACAACGATAATTGAGAGAGGTTTAAAATATCTAATAACAAAGAACTTTTAACAAGAACAAAATAAACTAAGACAGAAAGTAAACAGGAATATGAACTGAATTAAAGAGATTGTAGTTGTTGGATTGAATGGAATGAGAGAGGGATGTAGGCTTCGGTCTCACTAGTACTAGATGGGCAAATATATGTGTGATCTATAAGAGATCTCTCAGACAAATAAACGTTCCCCAATTGATTACCGGGCTGCCACACTGTGTGCACTATGCATGGTTCTCGCATGTCACCGCAAGGCAAAAGGCACTTCTGGACCAAAGGATCACATAAACTCATCTTAGATCATAATAAATTCTAACTTAGCACACTAGATCATACCTCAACCTAGAATTGAATCAATCACTCACACATGGATGAACAGCGAAACATATATAAATATATAATGATATCACAACCATGTTCAATCTTACAATTACTAAACACAAGAGAGAGAGGGAGATGGAGATGATGATGGAGATGGAGATCGATGCGTGGTGGTGGTGATGTCTTCCTTCTCATTCCCTTCTTCTTGCTTGGATTCCTTGATGGTGATGGTGTTGAGGGAGATCTAGATCTCGGAGGTGTGGTTGAGTTAGAGCTCCGATGCATTGGAGATCGGATGTGTGGTGGCGGCAGCAGAGCTCCGCCCTTGAAGGGCTATGGCTTGGTGTCTCTTTCTTGGGTCCTCCCTCCTTTATATAGGCATTGGGGTGCCCTAGGGTTCCTCCAATAGCGTCATATGACTTAGGGAAGGTTTTGGAGCTTTTGTGGGGCGAAATACCGTCGTTTCTGACCCTTTTTTACAACTATACGGGCGCAACTATACGGTCGAAATTATTGCTCTGGTCGTATAGTTGCTTGTTAAATCGTGTGTATGCTCTAGTATTTTGGTCGCTATTTCTTCATACGAACTCCGTTTTGGGTGTTGTTGGCCTCGTTGAGTTCGTATCATCGAGGGTTACAACCCTATGGTCTTGGATATTTATTTTGAGAAGTTGGAAAAATTCACTTTTCCAACACCTCAAATGGCTAAGTCTAGTCCGTGCAGGTCCTCCATACTATGCTCTCTTTGTTCCTTTTGCCTTTGTTTTGTCCATAAAAAGTTTTGTATATCACATCCATCATTTAGCTATATGTAACTCCATTCATTACTCCTTTATATTCTCCTTGAATCTACTTCCAAGGCTTGCAAGATTACATTCCTCACTATATCACATGTGATATCAATCCTCTGGAAGAGGTATGGTACTACCCCCCATAATACAATATTACTCTTGTATTAGCCTGGTTAAGCTACCATGACTTCCACTACTCCATTCCACTTAGGTTCTAAACTTCATCATACCCTATCTTGACTACTTATGATCAAGCTGGATGATTCAGCTTACTAGGGTTTTTCCCAATTTGGTATACTCACAACTCTTCTTCAACACCTAGTCATCTATTCTCAAGTGACTTGAGAATAATGACCACCATCCTTTGATCATACTAAGCTTATGCTTCTAATTGTCTGATCAAGATTTATCATCGACTAAGTAGTAGAGTTGTACTAATCTCTTTATAAAGTTTATCTTGTTAAGGAAGCTTACTCCATAGTTGTATCTACTTGGCTTAACAAGATTATTATTTGATATTCTATTATTTCCAGCTTTCTTATAACTTCTCAAGTATTAGTTAATTCTTAGGTTTAGATACTTCTTCTAGTTAACTCATGAGTGAGTTACTCCTCCAACATCAAATGGTTTGATCACCACTAAGGATCTCATCCCTTTGATGATGGCCCACTTTACCATAACTAGTTCCTTCTCCTTAATAATTTATTTTAAGATTTTGGAAGGTCAACATAATAGGTCGAAGGCTAAAGGTTAATAAGTGTTAGGTCAAGGATTGACCACTCAACATTGATGATCATTTGACACTAGAATGGAGCTTCTTCATGTGTTTTACACCAAGATGACCTAGACGGCAGTGCCACATATATGCAGATATATCATTATCAAGTTTAATCCTTTTAGCATCAACATTATGAATATGTGTATGACTACTATCGCGATTTAACAGAAATAAACCATTCATCACAGGTGCATGACCATAAAAATATTATCCATATAAATCAAACAACCATTGTTTTCGGATTAAAACAAATAACCACTTCACAATAAACACGATGCGGATACAATGTTCTTGCTTGTGCAAGCACCAAATAACAATTATTCAGATTTATAACTAATCCCGACAGCATATGGAGAGGCAGCGTTTCGACGACGATCACATCAACTCTTGATCCATTGCCAACACGCATCGTGACCTCATCCCTTGCTAGTTGCCGCTTGTTCCATAACCGCTGATTCGGGTTACATATATTAGCAACCGATCCAGTATCAAATACCAGGTGCTACTGAGAGTACTAGTCAAGTACACATCAATAACATGTATATCACATATACCATTGTTTGCCTTGCCGGCCTTATTATCCACCAAATACTTGGGGTAGTTGCGCTTCCCATGGCCAGTCCCCTTGCAATAATAACACTCAGTATCAGACTTAGGGCTAACTTGGGATTTTTTCAGGCGCAACAACATATTTTCCGCCCTTCTTTCCCTTTTGTTTACCCTTCTTGTCTTTCTTGAAACTGGTGGTCTTATTGATCATAAATACTTGATGCTCTTTCCTGACCTCCACTTTTGCAGTCTTAAGCATCGACAAAAGCTTAGGGAGAGACTTCTTCATGCCATGCATGTTATAGTTCATCACGAAGCTTTTGTAGCTAGGTGGCAGAGATTGGAGAACATGATGTATGCCTAAGTCAATGGGAATTGTTATTCCCAAGGACACAAGCTTATCTTTGTACCCAGACATTTTGAGTACATGCTCACTAACGGAGTTGTTCTCTTCCATCATGCAGCTAAAGAACTTTTCAGAAGCATCGTAACTCTCTATGACAGCATGGATATCGAAATTCATTTTCAATTCACCCATGATATCAAAAGCATTGCCATTTTCGAAACGCTTTCGAAGTTTTGGCTCTAGCCCATACATTATGCTGCAATGAACTAAGTTGTGGTACTCCTGATGAGTCAAATAGACATTCTTTTCCTTGTCAGGGGTATCAGGACCTGGTGGGGGGCCTAGCGGAGCTTCTAGCACATATTTCTTTTGTGGAGCAGTGAGGAGAATCCTCACATTCAGGGCCCAGTTGGTAAACTTGCTACCATTCGTCGCAAGTTTCTCTTTCTCCATGAACACACTGAAATTAAAAGCAGATGGTGCCATGTACAACAGAATTTGTAAAGTTTATTTAGACTATGTTTATGATAGATCGAGTTCAACTAATCCAAATTACGAATGAACTCCCACTCAAAGCAACATCCCTTGTGTCTTTTTGGTGATTATATGAACCAAATCCACTACACCGACTCTGATCATCACATGAGTCGGTGTAGCTTCAAAGGCAAGAATCTATATGGGCATCATGTCAACTATATGACTCATGCTTAACCTTTCAGTCTGTGTTCCGAGGCCATGTATGTACATGCTAGGCTCGCCAAGTAAGAACCTTAGTACTCACGTGTGGAAAACTGTCTTACACCCATTGTATGAAAGCGTAGAGTCAAAAACACCTGATCATCATGTGATGTCTTGAACCGACGGACTTCCTTAACGGTGCATACTTAAGGAAGAACACATTTTATCTTGATATCTAAATGAGGGATCATCTTATAATGCTACTAAAACGCCAAACAAGCAATATAGGATGCAAACATCATATGCAAAAAGTGAAATGATATGGTTCTTGCACTTGATCACTATCATGTGCATCGTGGTATGATCTTTATCATTCCTTTGTGTGTAAGGCCAATGTCGATGGAACTTACACATTAGGTATGCTATAATTTCCAAGAGTATCAACTATACTTAAAATTATAACATTACCATATCATGGCACTAGCCCAACAAAAATCTAAACTAGACGCTTCTAATTTATCAATAGCAATTTTTACGTGGCTTATGGCTTACAAAGATAGAACTGGTCTTACCTACGAACATGGAACCACAACGACAATAACCAAATTATTAGCAAATCGTTGTAAATCTGATATTGACTATAGTAAGAGAGACAAACACCTTCTAGCCACTTATGCAAACCTAGTTGCATGTCAAGCGTGTAAGAGGTCTCATGTGCGAGGACATGTAAAATTAGTTTGGGATGCTTCATCCCACTATGCCACCAATATCCAAAATACATATAAGATGCAATAACATGATCATCATCGCCCACATACTCTTATGTGTACTACCCATGCAAAGCATCTATGCACAGATCAGGCTCTGATACCACTGTTGGGTACACAGCATAGAAAACAATTTTTTTCCTATGATGGGAACTACTAAGCACCAAGATCTATCTACCTAGATACAAGCAACAGGTGGATATACACCCATAGAAAACATACCCTTGTAGACCAACAAAGTGTAATGATATTGGACTCGTGGATGATGTAGTTGACTACTTGCCGATCTCAAGATCGAGAGGAAGTCCTAGCGCCACAAATCAGCAGCGCATCCATGATCGCACACACGTCTGGTCCACCAAACAACCTTCACCTCCTCGCTCCAGCGATGCAGCGGAAGCAACAACTCCTTCTAGATGAAAAGCCACCGGGAACATGTACTAATCCGAGACCATGCGGGAGAGAGATCCTTCATGAGGAGGTGCGCTTTGTGAGGAGGAGAGGGGGCCTTTTATAGGGCGAGGGGGAGCCCCTCGCCAAGGGGAGGTGCCCCTACCTCTTCCTCATTCATGTGGTGGAAGCTCCACTCACATAAAAATTCCTCCACTGAAAATACCACTCAC
The DNA here is from genome assembly GCA_910589775.1 of Avena eriantha. Classification (NCBI taxonomy): domain Eukaryota; kingdom Viridiplantae; phylum Streptophyta; class Magnoliopsida; order Poales; family Poaceae; genus Avena; species Avena eriantha. Next base: position 315,904,733 of record OU342741.1, read on the forward strand.
GTGCATTAAATTTCCACCAAATTAATGCAACTCTCATTAATAAAACTCTTTTATTTATTTTATTCAGAATTTTGTTAATTATTTTAATTAACAAACATTCACATAAACCCTCCTACAATATTTCAATATCACATGCAGAACCAATTTCAGCAATTTCACCCAAAACAATTTCAGTGTCCATTGAAATAATTCCAGCGCATTGTAAATCTTTTCTCTGGAAGACATTTGCTCCAAATGGTGTCGGTATGACTTAAGGATCCACCCTACGGTTCACGAATAATACATACATGATAGAGACCCTTCTCTGATCAATAATTAGTAGCGGGACCTAGAGATCCATACTGACTCCTACACATTCAACGATGACTTCTGTGATCGCGAGAACCTTTAACGCTAGTAACTAAATCTCTTTGTCTCATGCTATATTACATGTCCGAGATTCGATCATCGGTATATCCATACCTAGTTTTATCTCGTTACCGACATGCACACTTTTCTCGTTCTCGTGATATAACATTCTAGTGATCACATCACTTTCTTGCAAGCTATCTTAATGTGATATCACCAAGAGGGCCCAGAGTATATCTATCAGTCATCGGGATGGACAAATCCCACCCTTGATCCACTATAAGAAAAGTTTCCTTCCGCAATGACTTGGCCCGACGTCCGTCGTAGAAGGCGCGTCTTCTGCGACGAAATTCTCGGCTCGGTCGTGGCGATGGAAAACTTTTTTTTCTGGTTCACGACCCTCTACTACGACGGATCTGCTAAAAACATGGAGGAAGCTCAGCCAGCGTGTGGCAGAAGCAAGATTTTCGTTTCCTCACGCGATGTTGACTCGCTGAAGTCTTTTGAGGCGTGTGGGTCTCGGACGTCAGTGTCTCTAGCGGACCATACTTTTCGGTTGTGTCTCCCTGATTTGAACTCAATAATGTTGCTCGAGGAGTTTGCCGTTTAGTCAGGCTGCTAGGTCCCACATGTCAGCCTCTCATTAGAAGGATCGTGTGTATGATGTAATTTTTTCCTTCACTCGCGCTACCCTGTTCCGAAGTTGATAACGTTGCTTGATGCATCGACCGTCTAATCAACCTCCTAGGACCCACATTTCATCCTCTCATTAGAAGAAACGTGTGTATGATGGATTTTTTTGTTCGCTGGCGCTACCCCATTCTGAAGTTGCTAGCGCAGCTCGACGCATCTACCATTTAACGAACCTCCTGAGCCCCACATGTCATCCTCTCATTAGAAGAAATGTGTGTATGATGGAATTTTTTTCCTTCACTCGCGCTATCATGTTTCGAACTTGATAGAGCTATTTGATTCATCTATCCTTTAATCACGCTGCTGGGCCCCACATGTCATCCTCTCATTAGAAGAAACATGTGTATGATATTTGTCACACATTTGTGTTTCGAACTTGATAGCGTTGCTCCATGCTTCAACCGTTTATAAAGGCTGGTGGGCCCGACATGTCAGCCTTCTCTGTGCAGGAAATGTGTGCATGCTAGACTTTTTTTCCTCTCTCGCGCCACCCCGTTTAGAACCTGGCAACGTTGCTCGATACATCACCTGTATAATGTCTCCTTGCTGAGTCCACATGTCATCCGCCTATGTAGAGGAAACGTGTGTATGTTGGAAATTTTTTTGGTCGCGTCCACCGGTTTGACCTTGGTAACGTTGTTCCATGCGACAGGCGTGTATGGTCTTGCTGCTGGGGCCCACGTATCAGCCTCTCTCGACAAGAAACATGTCAATCTTGGTCTTCTTTTTTCCGGTCATGACTGTTGTATAAGTACTTTTTAAATGCGCTCGTTAAACTTGATCTCTTGTTTGGTAAGGTTGATGGGAGCTAGCTGCAGGCAGGTGGGTCGGCCATGTCAGCCTCTTAGTACAAAAATATTGCTACAGATAAACTGCATGCCTTGCCACTACACAAGAAAATTGTTATGCTTTTATAAAATATAAAAAATGTATACTAACATCGTATATAACTTATTTATTTTTATTCTTAAAAATTTGCTTGTCCATCTGCTACGCGTGATTTCTAGCGGCTCAACTAAAAAATGTTAAGTATAAATAATGTAGTAGGTAGTACTTAAAAACATGGATATGCAGAGTTTTTTTAGGGGTGGGTGGACGGTGCCCAAAAAAGACCGAATTGAAGAAAAATGGGCCAAGCAGGGATTGATGGGCTATTTTTCATGGGCTCTCGCCCAATCTAATTAGACTATTTGCGCGGCCAAATGACCCAAAACATGGCCAAGTTAGAAGGTCTTGATTTATAATGAGGTCGAATGGGCTAATTTCTTGGGCTCAATAGTTAAAATCCCAAGGTACGTGTTGGGGCTCGGACGGATTCGAAACAAAGCCGTCAACAAGAAAAAAAGGTATAAAATATGAGCGCCTAGATCCCAGGCGCCTGAGAACTTGTTATGTTAAGGCGCTGACGTCACCCTACTAATTGTGCTAATACTCAGTTGAAACCTAGTAGTTGCAACTCATTAAATTCCCAGTTACAAGCTAGTTGCAACAAATGTGTAACCCTCACATTGCACGAATCGCGAGGTAAATCTAATGGCGAGAGAGGTGACTCTTGAGAACTGGCAAATCCGATAAAATTTTCACATATATTTCTGTGAAAATTGTGGACAAACACCCGTGCCCATCAAAACTTTCTACCGAGACCCCAAACTTTCCTAAGCCCGCCCTCAATCGAGCGACCAATCCCCGTCCCTTCAAATTTTGTGCCGTTCGTATGGGAGATGCACCGGATTAGAACCAAGCCGCAAAATTCTCCATGCCTTAAAAAAAACTTCTCGGTGCCTTTCTATCAATAGTGCCAGCCTACCACCATTGGCCACACCGTTCTTCATGAGACGCACCGGCCGGCGATCAGCTAGGCAATCCCCACGCTTCGCCTGCTAGATTTAGGCACTAGACATTCTTCTTGGCTTTGGTTTGTTCTCCACCTCTCCTAGAAATAGTTAAAGCTTGTGACCATCTAGATTTACAAGGTGCTTGCAAATTTGGGTAGGTACGTTCTTTAGGTAAATCTATAGTAAAGCTCTGGACAGAAGAGTGTGAAAACATCTTAAAAAGGACTTGGCAGAGATCCTGTACAAGATTTTGACCTGATATATTCCCCATCCTTCTTTGATACGATGGAGCATTTGGCTATTGATGTACCTGACGAGGAAGTACTTAGAGGTACAATAATGTATAGATGGATGTACCCTATAGAATGTCGACTTCGCATTTCCAAGAAGCGGGAAGATATCCGTAGACAGTTTGATAAGTGAGTGTTATGCAAAGATATCTTCACATATAAGACTGTAGAAAAGTTAGATATATTCAGATGTGTGACTTGGCTATGTTTTGTAGGTTCTTCGCAGAAATAAAAGTACCAGCAAATTTCGTTCCACCAATAAAAAAGACCGGATGGACTAAGATCTAAGGATCATGTAAGACGCTCAAATTGCACTGTGAATTGTCTATGAATTATACAGATGGGGTAACCTCTTGTCTATTTTGTAACGCTAGATTTCAGAGCTTGAATTTCTGGCCCTTATATGTGGTCCTGATAGGAGTATAACAACAACTTTAGCTTGCATTTCCAACGGTGTCTGCCATAGCATTGATGTACCTTTTGTGCAGACTGACACAACTAGAGGTTATCCTGATGAACCTACCTAGATTGCGTTTAGATTCGAAATCTTGCACTTGACATTGTCATCCCAAGGAAAAGAAGTTTGTGGATCTGGTAATAACGCCTTCTGTAGAACAAGATGCTGGAGGTGATGATTTCCTATGGTAATCCCTACCATTCTATGACTTGTACGAGTAGTTATCGTAATTTAATTGAATTTCATGTACCTCTCTCTCTCAATGAAAATGGCATATCTTTTTCCTTGTTTCAAAAATAAATAAATATTTGCATGTCTCCTTGTGTTAGTCGATGCAAAGAAGAAACTGTTTTCTGTTCAAGTCATGTGAACAAATATTTTTGTATGTAGAGACATAAATGCGGATTGGGTGACAAAATCAGCATAAAATTGCCAGATCAATAACACAAGCATAATGGCATTGCAAGAAAAGGAATAGAACCATATTTTCACCGTGCTTGTGAAAAGGAGATGAGCCAGGAACCACGCCTGCAAGTGGCAGAGGCCAATTCTCGTGCAGCTCAGCTAGCATTGGTTTATCATCGATAATACTTAAGCATCCGAATATTATGGTTACATACTAGGAGTAGTTCCAGTTCCACACTACAGTTCAATAGGTAAAAGTGTAAGAAATGTGTAAGGTAGATCATAATATAGGTTCCAGAGAAAAGCATACAAATCATATGAAAGAAATCTCTGCATCACAGTTCACCACCTTCAGGTGCAACAATTTCTACAGATTGTAAACCCAAATCACCGCCTCCTTCAGGTGGCACGGTAATTTCGAGAGCGGGATCAGTAGCACCAACATCAGCGCCAGCACCGGTAGCATGAGTCTCCACAATAGGTGAACTATCGAGCACCACAATGTCCTTTGAAGGCTCTTCACTACCAGCTCCAGCCGCACAAGTCTCGGTAGATGGTAATACCAATCCACTACCTCCATCATCTGGCACGACGATGGCAGGTGCAGGCTTATCAGTACCAGCTGCAGCTGCAACTACATTAGTCTCCACAGAAGGTAAACAAAGAGGCGTCTTAGGTGTGGCAATCTGACATCCATTTTGTACTCCGTCATCAGGAAACTGAGAGTATTCTTCAACTTTGTGCTTCTGTGGTTACAAGATAAATAGAGAGTATAGCAAATGCATCTACGCGGGACGAGAAGAACATATGTCATTCTATTGATTTACCTTGTCATCTGGGATAGCAGAGGTCACATGATTGGAACCTATTTCATCGAGAATCCTCTTTTTTGCTCCTTCCCCTATCTCCTTCTGCAGCAAGTTGTAATATTTATTACATGATGTTGATTGACAAATATATGCAAATGTTCAAAAGTTTGTGCTGTCGAACTACCAACTTCGAACGGATCCCCACTGTTCTTAGTTATGGGATCTAGCCTAGAAAACAAGCTTCTATGCAATCCTAGTCTACAAAAAGGATGCATACCTGAGATAAGAACTACTCTACACATGAAAATTGTGCGCAATCGATAATAAACATTTAACCGCATCATCAACTCTATCATTAAGTTCGGAGTGAATCTAGATACACTCGTTTCACATAAGCTAAAACATCTTATATTATGAAATAGAGGAAATATGTACGAGTGTTCTAGTATTTCACAAACCGCCATTACTGCCATGGGACAGAGATGACGGATGCTCCACCACCCTACAGAAGGTTGCCGCGTCGATCTCGCCGCCACTGTACAGGACGGAGCCGAGGAGCTGGTCGGCAACAATATGGAGTGAGAGGCCAGGGGGTGTTAGTGGATGGGAAGAAGGGACTGAGTAAAATAGGCTGTGTGTGCGTGGGGGGAGGCCGGTGAGGGAGTTAAATCCAGCTTGTCTAGGAAGGAACACGCTGCGATGTGCACTAGCGTGTGCAAAACTCCCACCCTGTCCCTTCTACGGCAGCTACTGACAGTAGTACTCCAGCTAGCTTCAGAGCAAGGACAATAGTATAGCCAGCTGCTGGCTATAAGCCAAGTGTCATGTCATCTATAGCCAACTTACAGCTAGCATGTACAATAGTGAGCTACAAAAATATACTATTTTAGCACTACATGGGCCACCTTTCACTCTCTCAAAGTTCCTAGGAGCATGTGCTAGAGCTTTCTCTTGCATGTTAGCCCACTCTTCTACTCTCTCTTCTTCTCTCTCTCTTCCAACTAGGCAAGAAAATAATATTTTAATTGTTATAACCAGCTGACTAGGACTTATTATACTTGCTCTCATCGAGTTCTATGGTACTCCTACTAGTACCTTTACTACTACGTAGACAAGAAGTGCTTGTTCAGAAGAAGAAAAATACTAGACTAGCACACCATCATATAGTATTGCCTTGTCAAATCACTAGCGATCCCATGATGAGCGACATGTTTTTATTGGTAAACCTGGAAACATCGTGTTCCTTTCACCGCGTGCAGTTTCTTAGCAAAGTACTTACCAACACATCCAACTTAGGCTTACATGACCCAAACTATAGTGAAAAAGAAACAAAACTATGGACCTGCAAGGAGTAATACTAACGGTACTACTATTATACAACATTCTGGAAGAAATTATGTACAGAATAGTAGTAGTAGAGTACAACTGTACTCCTAATAAGGTTCTTTTACAAGCTTGGTAAAATATACATACTGGAGAAACTACCAAGTGTACAAAAGGGGTTTTTGGTCATATGGAGTATTTTACAAGCCAGACTGGATGCAAAACTAAATGCTGAGTACTCGTACATCAGCTAAAAACCAGCCAAAATAAAGAGTTCAACAGAAGGCCGAGACCAAATGAGCTATCCATGAATAGGCTCATTCCACTCCAAGGCATTAGAGAAGCTTGGGATGAACCAAAATGGAGTCTCCGACCATATCCAACGAGTGTTGGTGTGGAAACCAATAGCTGCGTCACCATTCAGACTAAAGCGACAAATTTCAAGACGCGACCTGTACTCGTAGCCAATTTCTTGGTGGGAAGTGTAAACACAGTTCCGTCTCATCAGATGTCCTGGCGGATCATTTGCATCGCCTACTGCAATGATAATCGGATAGTTCACGCCAAGGAAAAGAGAATATGATCCAAGGTCAGTAACCCTTTCCACCGGTTAGCTGCAATTTACTAGCTTGTGTCCATCGAGATCACCATGCACTCAAACCCAGAAGGCTAGGTGTGAACGGTGGGACCATAGTGAACACCACTAGTATCATCAACAATTGCGTTGCCTGAGACACCGTATGTATAGACCAGAAGAAGTCTTGAACCACCGAAAGATCTTGCTAACCACCACCTACCAGTATCATTCTCCTCATTGTCCTCAACAAACCCATGTGTCAGGTACAGCACATTGCGTGTCGACAAGGTAAGGATAGGACTTTCAAAGGGAAAGGATGTAACATGGAAATAATATTGATATTGATCTGACATTGTAGAAGTTGATATACAGTACTATTTTAAAAAATCTTGATTATACTTAAGATGTTTGATTGCGTAAAAAATGCCAACCAAGGGAGATTATGTGGAAATTCTAATTCTTTTTGAAATGGGGATATGCTATGAAAATTCTCCTAGAGACACGGTTTGATTCATAGGATCAAGTGAAATAGGAAATAATCCTATAGGATCTTGAATGTAAAGTTCATAGGGAAAAAAGCAAGGTTGGATCCTACAAGATTTTGGTGTCTTATATACCAAAGGAAAACCAATAAGGATTATTTCTAGGAGGTTTAATATCTTATCTTATCTTACCACTAGATAGTGTATAAATAACTTTGAATATTGACTATTGGATCAAGACTTGTGAATCCCAACATTGCCAGCCGTTGGATCTTCTTTTCCATTCTAGCTTCTACTTGAAGATTCTATTGATAGTTTTTAGCACAATGAATGCTATGCACAATACTCAAAACACACTTCTCCATCATTCTAGAATCTTCTCCTTCATTTCTCAAGACCATGTTAACAAAAATTTACAAGTACTAGTACCTAATAAACATTGACTTCTACATGATAGAAAATATAAGAACTAAATATGCACCCATACTTTATAGATCTCGATCAAATTTCTAGTTTTTTGAGCTTTACCTAGTATTATAATTATATATAGTTATGATATGCCATATGTCTAGTATGTGAGTCTCACGTAAATACTACTAGTAGATACCATATTTTCCATGGATGTACTAGTACTAGGAGACAAGGCAATACTATCAGCAGAACTCAATCCTATGAATCAAATTACTTATATGTAAGAAAACTTAGTAAGGATTGCATTCCTCTGAAATTCCTAGAGAATTCGTATGAATCAATGAGGCTAAAATTCCTATGAAATTCCTACTAACCAACGAAACTTCAGAAAAAATGGCTTACATTGATTCAGGAATAATATCTGGGTCTCACATAAGTACTTACTACTAGTAGATACCATATTTTCCAGGGGATGTACTAGGAGACGAAGCAATACTATCAGCAGAACTCAATCATATGAAACAAACTACTTGTATGAAAGAAAACCTCCTAAAGATTGCATTCCTCTGAAATTCCTAGGGAATTCCTTCGGATCAAAGAAACTAAAATTTTAATGGAATTCCAACTAACCAATGAAAGTTCAGAAAAATTAGCTTGCATCGATTCAGGAAAAGCTAATAAAATACATAGGGAGGAGAATTTACAAAGTTCCAGAGATTTCCATACATAAACACGTCCGTTCTCGGTCACGGAGAACACATGATCATGTTGGATAATAGCATCACAGTATCTGAAGTAGCCCTAGAACTTGTTCACACAAACTGACCATCCATGACTATCATTCCCGTTACTGATAGCAATCTTGAATTTGAAAATGCTGACTAGAGAGAAATCTTTGTATCCCCCAGCAGCTGTCGGAACTTAGCAAATGACTATCATCTGCAGTTTAGTACGTCGACCATCATCAGCATCATCCTGAAATGTAAGTGCAGAACCTTTGGTCGGTTCAAACCCCAACACTTGCAGAATAACAATCTTGTGACGAGTGTACACATTGACAAGGTCCCCACGTGAAATTGGGCCCAACCATGACAATCCAATCTCCATTGCTGCCTGCTCGTTTCTCATCAAAACCATTTGGCATCACAACATTAGAGGAGAACCTGTCTAGTGGTGTCAGCTTGCATGGTCTGCCCGCCACTTTGAAGCAGTCTTTGGATTCCCACGTCTCAATGTCGGGTGAGAATGAAAAACACATGGGAGGCCAAACGGATGAGAAGAAGGCGTAGTTCCGCTCTCTTTTGGTGATTGAAGAATATGTTTGGTCAAACCGATGAGGCTCGCGGCGGTGGTGGCGTCGCAATGGTTGATGAGTACTTGAAGAGGGCCTTCGGTGAACACGTTCTGAAACTTCTCAGGATCTCTACAGACCTTGCTCGATCTCACCATGGAAGGAGGCTACAAATGGTGTTTTGGGGGCTTTATTTAGGGTGGGGTGGAGTGGGGGAGGGAAGTCGTTGGTAAGAGCTGGCAGCCGGGGTGCGATGGAGAAGACAAAGGCTGATGGTGCGTAGTAGATAATTTCTATCATGCGTTCCAAATGGGACATAATATCTACATATTAGAGTCCTATGAATCAAACAAAATAGCTTAGGATTATTTCCTAAGGGACAAGATCCTTCACAAACCTTTGAATTTTCTTTGAAGCAAACAAGGAATAAACAAGGTTTCCTCTCTCAGGAAAAAAAAGAACTCCACCTCTTGGAGAAAAAAAGGAACTCCACCTCTTGGACAATTCACTATGATGAGAGTAGATACTAGAGTTTATATCTAGTACTAGCTATAGAGCCTAATCGTAGCGCGTTATTACTAGTAGTATACTAGTACATTAGTACGTATCAGTCTTTGTAGGTGCCTTGAAGGAAACAAAATAAAGCTCTGCAGGTAATAAATGTCCATGAAAATTTCCAAGATACACAATCTTTTGCTTGTTTATTTTGATCTGGGCGATAGCCGGAGGATAGAGGAGTACTAGCTGTTTCGTGTCTTGAGCCATCAAACTAGAGTAGAAATTTGGATATCTAAAAACCTGAATTGTCCTGTCAAACCAATACTCATTGTATGTAGCTTGACCAAACAGACTTACTGCACTACTTTACCGCGCGTTCGAAAAACTAGGGAGTACAAGAAGTACTAGTACAGTACTTGTTACACATAGAGTTTTTTTTGAACGGACACAAAGAGTTCCACATTCATCTTGTAGCGCCAAAAGCAGAAGTTGTGCCAATATAGTATAGTAGTAGTCACGTCCAGGTTGCCTTACAGGAAAAAATAGTACGATGAGCAACAAGATCTATCTATTTTTGTAAGCCTATTTGCGTATACTAGTATTACTACGTACTACTCAGGAATGGCATGAGCGTGTGCTCCACTGGTGCGCCTCCGCACGTAGGATAATCCAGTACGGAGTAGATCACCACCTCATGGTCGCGTGATTATTATGCATTGGTCCATGCGCTAGTCATCGGCACATTTCGTAGCAGTAAATTGTGTGTAAAAAATAGATTACTCATAAATAATTACGTCCTCCATCCTAAAATAGTAGTTACTGACTTGGCCTTTTCTAGATACACATGTATTTCGACGCATTTTAGTACATAGATGCTCCCTCATTTCCAAATTAGAAAGCATACTAGGTTTTGTCGAAGTCAATATTTATAAAGTTTGACCAACTCTATGTACAAACATACTAACTTACATAATGTCAAATGCATATAATATGAAAGCATGGGTTGTGATGATTCTGATAACATTGAGTTGATGTCGTGGATGTCCATATTATTTTATAGATATTTAGGCTAAATTCTAGGGTAGCCTATCCTGCACGCTGGACCCACGTCAATGTGTCGTCCACACAAGCGCAATTTCGACGGCAATGTTGGTTCAAGACTTAAATCAAGTCGAATAGACAAGTTTGGGCATAAAATTCTGTAATCACGGAGTTAGATGACTAAAATCGAAGCACCGTAAGAATGGTTAGTGTGTTTATCTCTGGTCCATGTCGTAGAAGTGAATAGTTACATAAAAGTCGTACTAAACCCCTAAATAATCTATAATAACATTAGCAACAAACTTAGTTTAGATCGAAAATGCATCCTTCCTAGTACCAAAAGAGAACCTACATACGACTACTACTAGTAAACTGGAGTAGTAAAATAGTACTACTAGTAGTACTATTTATCTACTAGTACACAATTAAAGTCTTGATCATTAGCTGTAGTTTAAGATCATTTTTTCCTATCGATGCAAATCTAGAAAGATACATGGGTGGACTGTCCAACCTTCATCAGGAACCACAGTGGTACCCCGAGGTACGTCCTGGGCTTGTTAGATGGGAAGTTGGCCGGTGATGAGCTGCTCGTCAGCTCGATTACCGCATTAAGGCTCTTGACCATCAATAAGTCCATCGACCTCGGCGGGCCAGGCACACACAGTTTCATGTGTACCGTAGCCACAAGAACCTTTCCTGTCTGATGCACACCTGATGGCTCAATGCACGGTGCCCAGAAAAATTCTTGATGGCGGTGTTGGTGTAGAGCTCATTGGGAACCCCAAGAGGAAGGTATGATGATCACAGCAGCAAGTTTCCCTCAGTTATGAAACCAAGGTTTAATCGAACCAGTAGGAGCAAGGAAACACCCCAAAGGTGTTACTAGCTGAGCTTTGGCAGGGCGCACTACCGGTGCTAGTAGCATCGTGGAGACCTGCACAACACAACCACAGAACTTTGTCCCCAACTTGCGATGAGGTTGTCAATCTCATCGTGTTTTGCGGAAAACAAAGGATTAAACGTATCGAATGGAAGGAAGTAAAAGTTTGTAGAAAGTAAACACAAACAGTAAAAGTTTAAAGATTGTATGTAAAAGACAAGGACCAGGATCCATAGTTCACTAGAGGTGGCTCTCCTTAGATAGATAACATGCTAGGTGAACAAATTACAGCGGGGCAATTGACAAATATCGAGAAAGCAATACATGCGTATACTAATCATCTTGACTCCTTTGAGACTTGGTTGGGCATTACAACATTATACATAGACCGCCATCCAACTGCATCTATGACTAATAATCCACCTTCAGGTTATCATCCGAACCCCCTCCAGTATTAAGTTGCAAGCAACAGATTATTGCTTTATGAACTACGTGTAAAGTAAACAATACGATTGTTCTATGAACAATGGATTGTTGTTTTCTCCCTAGTAGCAACAACACATCTAGTACCTTAGAGATTTCTGTCACTTCCCCAGATTACCAGAGGCATGAACCCACTATCGAGCATAAATACTAACTCTTGGAGTTGCTAGCATCTACTTGGCCAAGATAGCTACTAACAACGGAAAGCATGCAAGATTACAAATAACAAAGACATGATAGAATCTATAATCAATCTAAAATAGCATCTCAATATCCATCGGATCCCCGCAAACACAACATGTAGAAATTACAAATAGATGGTCTTGATCATGAACGGAGCTCACAAGATTTAAACATGAAAGCACAAAGGAGGAGAACCAGCCATCTAGCTACTACATGGATCCGTAGTCTAAGGATGAACTACTCACGCATCACACCGGAGGCTTGCATGGTGATGAAGAAGGCCTCCAAGGTGAATTCCCCTCTCCGGCAGGGTGCCAGGAAGAGCTTCAGATCCCTCCTGATCTAGGGATGGAGATGACGGCCGCTACAGACTCTTTCGTGGATTTTTGATCGGGCCCTTAGGGTTTTCATCCCAAGGGCAATATATAGGCGGAAGGAGAGGCCGAGGGGGTGCCGGGAGCGGCCACACCACCCCCTGGCGCGGGCCAGGCCTGACCGCGTGGCCAGGTGGTGTGGTGGCCCCCTGTCCCCTCTCCGTCTCATATTCTGGCACTTGATGACATCCGGAAAAATAGGCACTTTGGCTTTTGTCCCGTCCAATTCCGAGAATATTCATTTTCTGACTTTCCTGGAACCAAAAACAGCAGAAAACAGGCAGCTGGCACTGTGGCTCTTGTTAATAGGTTAGTCCAAGAAATCATATGAAAAGTACTCCAAAGTTGGAACAAAACACAAGAAAGTGGATAAAACTAAGCATGGAACATCAAAAATTATAGATACATTTGCAATGTATCAACATCCCCAAGCTTAACTCCTGCTCGTCCTCGATAGGTAAGTGATAAAAAGAAAGAATAATTTTTGAGGTGACATGCACCATCAAAGACTTGATCAAAGTATTTGTAAAACATTCAAAGCTAGGATCATAGTACTTCAATCATAACATGAAAGACAAACTTCTAGCAATAAGACAAAGAAACTATGATGCAACATGAAAAGGCACAAACAAAAGATTCATGAATAACAATGCTTTGCAAGACGTTTGTTTGTTTCACATAAAGAAAACATAGCATAAAAGTATTCAGCTTGTCCCTCAATAGAGTAGCAAATATAAATGCATAGGACACCTTCAAAGTTCATAAGAGTGACTAGATACAATAGTTTAAAACAAGCAATATCAAGTTATGTATCAATCAACTAGTCTTGGGACAATGCACATAGAACTAAGAATGGCCACTATGCTCTCAAAGTAGGTGCATAAAGATTGAAGGTGGAGACTCAATATAATGGTGGAAGAAAGGCCTTTATTAAAGGAAGTAGGGATTCAAGTCTCATAAAGAGCTTCCAAAAATTATGGTACTTATAGCTTTCAGCTCTCATTGCCCCTATCATAAGCATCTTGAAGTGATTAAGGTTAAAGTGAACAAACTATGGTGTACATGCTTGACGAAGTATAAGTTAGAAATCTCATGTCCCTTCTATACGAGGGCCGCTCCTCATGCTACTCAAGTTTAGTCACCGGTAAGTTCTTGTCATTGTAAGTACATGTGTATCATAGAGAACCGGCAACGGGGTACCCCTTGCCCGATGATACAGAAGAATCCCCATATCAAATTTACAAGGCAAGCAGACAACAAGCATCTCAGCATTCTTCTTATTTACCATGGGAATATGGTGCTTTTTTCTCTCTTTCCTCTTTTCATAGTATCTTGTTTTTTCTTTTCTCTTTTTTTTCTCAATATAGGACTCTTTTTTTTAAGAATGCTTCATAGACATCTCATTATGGTTACGCTTCAGGTTTCCACCATGTCAGCATGGATTAGACCAGCGACCCAGGCATTTATCTAACACATATACATAACTCCATGGACTTACAAGCTCCCCTTTCATTTCACATCGACAACATCCATATACACAAGAGCATGATATCAACTAGGTACAAGTACCAAGTGCAATGTTGAAAGCGTTCCCCATGAAAGCATGGTTATGCTAATTCCCGACAAATAAGTGCAAGCATATACAACATAGAAGACACAATGGTTCAAGATTATTAAGGGCAAGTAAAGTAAAGTATGCCATCAAGTTCGTGAGAGCTTTAATCACTAGTTTTCTCATAACAAGTTTAATTTGGAAGGTAAACAGAAGCATGAATATACTTGGAATAGCATAAGCTAGTAGGTAGGTATGGTGGACTCTTTGGAATAACTTGGTTTACGGAGTTGGATGCATGAGTGGAACTCATACTTTGTTGTGGAGGCTAGCAAAAGACTGGGAGCGACAAACTAAGAGAGCAATAATGGCCATAATCATGCAGAGCGACAAAACATCATTGATCAAAGTATAAAGTGATACTACAAGTTGAAAACTAAAGGATCATAAAGGATATGGTGACTTTGGATAGTCATAACATGGTGTGAGCATGTGCCAAGTCAACTCAAATAAAGCATCAAAGGAGAATACCACTATAATATGCTTTAATATGCTAAAACAACGCATGATTCATCCAAGGCACATTAAGAAATCTCAATTGTTTATAACAAATCATGCTACAAAAAAGAATACTAAGCATAAAGCCAAAACAATATCAAGCAGGCATGACAGAGCATAGGCCACAGTCAAAAACAAGCTCTTTTTACCACATAAGCATGAACTTTCCTACTCTTTTCCAAACAAAACCAAACTATTTGCAAACCAAATATATGAAAGAGGGGGTCTAACCAATTTATTCAGAAAACTAAGAAAACCAAAGAAAACGAAAAACCAAAACGAAAACAAAAAAGACGAGACTCCAAGAGCAACACAACCGTGCATGCAACAATAAAAATGAAGCGTTTGGAAGAAACCTGAAATTTTTATTGATGAAGAAGGGATGCCTTGGGCATACCCAAGCTTTGACGCTTGTACTTATTGGATATTTCTTAGGGTGACACGCGTGGCCTCCCCAAGCTTGAGCTTTAGTCCATCCTTCATCTCATTACTCATTCCTTCCATACACCTGAAAATTTTCCTTCATACAAAACTTCACACAATCTTTATTAGCAACATTAGTGCACTCAAGATAAATAAGTCTTAAGGTTCAGTTTTAACACCAAATAAACTTCCATTAGAACACTAGCTACTGTAGCACTTCCCTCAAAAATCTCAATTCCCCAAAAGAACTCAAAAAGGAACCAACAAGAAGCAAATGCAGAAACTGGCAGAAATCTGTCAAAACAGACCAGCAGGTAAAGACGAATTTTTTCGAAGACCTTGTGTTGCTCAAATTAAAAAGTGTTGAACTAACGAAAGTTAGATAATAAACTGGGGCAGAAGAAAAAAAATTCACGCCTCAAAAAAGACGTTCAGATGTGTTACACGAATTTTTACGGTGAATCATAGAAATCTGTTTCGGGACAGCAACTTTCCCAATCATTACTTCTCTCTCATTAGAGGTTACTTTTGGCACCAAAAGCAAATAAAAAGGATAAGGAGCGGTTATTACTGAGGTAATAAATTCCAAGACTCATCTAAATTTTTTGGGTTATCTCCCAATAAGTACTTTTCTTTAACGCCTTTAAGTTAGGCATACGAAGCAAAGAAAGAATCAAGTGTTCTCAAATGAAGAAGCATTAAGACCAAATTTTGTTTTCATAGGAGAAGCAAAAGAAATCTTTTCTCTCTTTTTAGGGAAGTGGTCTATACCGTTCTTGAGTGGGAGTTGATATTTAATGGTGCCTTCTTTCATATCAATGATGGCACCAACAGTTCTAAGAAAAGGTCTTCCCAAAGTAATAGGACAAGAAGCATTGTATTCAACATCCAAAACATAGAAATCAACGGGGACATAGGCATTGTTAACCATAATAAGAACATCCTTAAGACTCCCCATGAGTTTCTTTTTAGCATTATCATCAAGTGGGACATTCAAATAACAATCTTCAAGTGGAGGCAAATCAAGCATATCATAAATCCTTCTAGGCATAATCAAAACACTACTATCAAGATCACATAAAGCTTTGAAATCAAAGTCATTCACTTTCATATTAATGATGGGTTCCCAAACATCTTCTTGTTTAATAGGAATAGTATCTTTATGTTTCATATTTTCTTCTTTAATCTTTATGGGAGCATCAGTAATGTGTTTTGTAAAGGCCATGTTCATAGTACTAGCATTAGGACTTTTAGCAAGCTTTTGTAGGAACTTAATAACTTCAGAGATATTGCAACCATCAAGATCAAAATCAAATTTATAATCTAAAGTATTAGAACTATTACTAGCCTCAACACTAGTGGTGGTAATAGTAGAAACACTAATGTTTCTAGCAATTTCATCTTCTCTTTCCCACTAAGCATGTAATTCAGCTAATAGTTTAACATTTTCTTCAATTCTTACTTGTATAGCATTAGTAGCTGCATAGGGATTATCATTAGTTTCAGGTTGAGCAACCATTTTATTCTAAGTAGATTGAGCTTCAGCCAAAGATGCTATATTTCTTTTAGGATTAGAGAGTTTTTCCTCAATAGTTTTATTGAAAGCAGTTTGTTTACTAATAAACTCTTTAAGCATAACTTCAAGTTCAGAGGGAGCACTCCTATTATTGTTGTAAGAATTTCCATAAGCATTACAATTGTTGGGAGGATATGGCTTATAATTGTTGTTACCAAAATTATTCCTATAAGCATTATTACCATAAGCATTGTTGCCAAAATTGTTATTTCTTATGAAGTTCACATCAACTTGCTCTTCTTGAGCAACCAAAGAAGCCAAAGGAACATTATTTGGATCAATATGGGCTTTCCCATTAACAAGCATAGACATAATAATATCAATATTATCACTCAAGGAGGAGGTTTCCTCAACAGAATTTACCTTCTTACCTTGTGGAGCTCTCTCAGTATGCCATTCTGAATAATTAAACATCATATTGTCTAGAAGTTTTGTTGCGGCATCCAAAGTGATGGTCATAAAGGTACCTCCAGCAACAAAATCCAATAGGTTCCTTGAAGAATAGTTCAATCCTGCATAAAAAGTTTGGATGATCATCCAAGCAGTCAGTCCATGAGTGGGACAATTCTCAACCAAAGATTTTATTCTTTCCCAAGCTTGAGAAACATGATCATTATCAAGTTGTTTAAACTTCATTATTTCACTTCTCATGGATATAATCTTAGCAGGAGGATAGTATTTTCCAATAAAAGCATCTTTGCACTTAGTCCAAGAATCAATACTATTCCTAGTTAAGGAATTCAACCATTCTTTAGCTTTTCCTCTCAAAGAGAGAGGAAACAATTTCATCTTAATAATATCACCATCTATGTCCCTATGCTTTTGCATCTCACAAAGTTCAACAAAGTTATTTAGATGGGAAGCAGAATCTTCATTACCAATACCAGAAAATTGTTCTCTCATAACAAGATTGAGCAAAGTAGGTTTTATCTCAAAGAAAGTATTTTCAGCCACAGGTGGAGCAATAGGTGTGCTCATAAAATCATTATTGTTGGTGCTAGTGAAGTCACACAACTTAGTGTTTTCTAGAGTAGTTATTTTTTGGTTTTTCAAATAAGAAAGCAAACTTGTAAAACTAAATTTTTGTGTTTTTGAATAACAAAACAAGCAAACAAAGCAAAAAGAAAACTAAGCAACAAAAAAACAACAAAGTAAAGAGATTGGTTATGAGGGACTCCCCTTGTGAAGATGTCCTTGACTCCCCAGCAACGGCGCTAGAAAAATGCTTGATGGCTCAATGCACGGCGCCCAGAAAAATGCTTGATGGCGGTGTTGATGTAGAGCTCGTTGGGAACCCCAAGAGGAAGGTATGATGAGCACAGCAGTAAGTTTCCCTCAGTTATGAAACCAAGGTTTAATCGAACCAGTAGGAGCAAGGAAACACCCCAAAGGTGTTACTAGCTGAGCTTTGGGAGGGCGCACTACCGGTGCTAGTAGCAACGTGGAGACCTGCACAACACAACGACAGAACTTTGTCCCCAACTTGCGATGAGGTTATCAATCTCACCGTGTTTTGCGAAAAACAAAGGATTAACGTATCGAATGGAAGGAAGTAAAAGTTTGCAGAAAGTAAACACAAAGCAGTAACAGTTTAAAGATTGTATGTAAAAGACAAGGACCGGGATCCATAGTTCACTAGAGGTGGCTCTCCTTAGATAGATAACATGCTGGGTGAACAAATTACAGCGGGGCAATTGACAAACATCGAGAAAGCAATACATGCATATACTAATCATCTTGACTCCTATGAGACTTGATTGGCCATTACAACATTATACATAGACCGCCATCCAACTGCATCTATGACTAATAATCCACCTTCAGGTCATCGTCCGAACCCCCTCCAGTATTAAGTTGCAAGCAACAGATTATTACTTTACGAACTGCGTGTAAAGTAAACAATACGATTGTTCTATGAACAAAGGATTGTTGTTTTCTCCCTAGTAGCAACATCACATCTAGTACCTTAGAGATTTCTGTCACTTCCCCTGATTACCAGAGGTATGAACCCACTATCGAGCATAAATACTAACTCTTGGAGTTGCTAGCATCTACTTGGCCAAGATAGCTACTAACAACGGAAAGCATGCAAGATCACAAATAAAAAAGACATGATAGAATCAATAATCAATATAAAATAGCATCTCAATATCCATCGGATCCCCACAAACACAACATGTAGAAATTACAAATAGATGATCTTGATCATGAACAGAGCTCACAAGATCTAAACATGAAAGCACAAAGGAGGAGAACCAGCCATCTAGCTACTACATGGATCCATAGTCCAAGGATGAACTACTCACGCATCACACCGGAGGCTTGCATGGTGATGAAGAAGGCTTCCAGGGTGAATTACCCTCTCCGGCAGGGTGCCGTGAAGAGCTTCAGATCCCTCCCGATCTAGGGATGGAGATGACAGTGGCTACAGACTCTTTCATGGATTTTTGATCGGTCCCTTAGGGTTTTCGTCCCGAGGGAAATATATAGGCGGAAGGAGAGGCCGAGGGGGTGCCGGGAGCGGCCACACCACCCCCTGGCACCTGCCAGGCCTGGCCGCGCGGCCAGGTGGTGTGGTGGCCCCTGGCCCCTCTCCGGTTCGTATTCTGGCACTTGATGACATCCGGAAAAATAGGCACTTTGGCTTTTGTCCCGTCCAATTCCGAGAATATTCATTTTCTAACTTTCCTGGAACCAAAAACAGCAGAAAACAGGCAGCTGTCACTGTGGCTCTTGTTAATAGGTTAGTCCAAGAAATCATATGAAAAGTACTCCAAAGTTGGAACAAAACACAAGAAAGTGGATAAAACCAAGCATGGAACATCAAAAATTATAGATACATTTGCAATGTATCAACACCAAGGACACGACGGCGGCTGGGCCGAGCACACTGATGGTCAGGCCGAACATAGCACCGTCATCCCCATAGAGGAAGTGCGTGAATCCCCTCGTGTTTGTTGGTGGCGGAGTCAGGATGATGCAAAAGAAGGTGCTGTCATAGATGGCCCTTGTTACTATGACCCCGTGGGCCTCCTTCATGTGGGGAAGGAGCCCTACCGGTGAGGCAATGAAATCACAGGCGGAATCAATGAAACAGAACGGGCCGTGCGAGCACGCGATCTTGTGCTCGTCGAACTTGTCAAAGGCGACCAACCTAAAGCAGCCGTCGTAGGGGCACTCAATCATCACCTCAGACTGGACGGCTTCCATCCAGCCGGCTCACGGTCGAATCCGCTGCCGTAGTACACGAACTTGTGGGAGTGGTTACAGAGGGAAGATCAGCTCGCCGACGTAGTGCCCACCGGCCAGAAACCCGGGTTGGGTGGGTATACTGAAGAGTATACTGATTGAGTTTCGTACTGTACTGGTACAATTGTATAGGGATACGCTAGGCATAGGCGCACCGGCGAAGGCTGAACTTGGCCACTTTTTTCTTAGACAGTGTCCACACAATGTACATGCTTCGTCAAAACAAAAAGCCTGCAGAAAGTTTACAGGTGAGTAATAGAGCAGGAGTCACACTGTACTGTACCAGACAGTACATTACATACAGAGGGAGAGACCGAGGCAAGAAGATTCAGGTGAGTGAGAGGCAAGAAGATCGTTTCCTAGAGAGAGACAAAAAACATGCGGCCTACTGCAGGGTGTATAGTGCTACAGGGGAGAGACCGAGGACTGCATGCATGTCTTTGACACCAACCTATAATTAATATTTTTGGTCTTATAAAATTTAAATGGCTTTAATAATTTCAAACAGAGGGAGTACTAGCAATAGTAGTAGTACTACATCTTAGAACAAATCAGACAAACTAGTACTGCATTTATTAGTGGTACTTGTT
Source organism: Avena eriantha (assembly GCA_910589775.1). NCBI lineage: Eukaryota > Viridiplantae > Streptophyta > Magnoliopsida > Poales > Poaceae > Avena > Avena eriantha. The sequence continues at coordinate 315,925,061 of OU342741.1, forward strand.
TTTGAGAAATTATAATTAGTAGTAGTACTTAGATATGTGAAAAACCAATCCAAGTTACTACTCCAATAGAGAGTACGATCACTCTGTTTTATGGATTCTTGTCTACTATACATACTAGTAGTAAAATCTAGATTGTAGATTATTTCAGAACAAATTTTGGCTCTACAATATCTAGCATACGCGCAAACCTCAAAAGACACTTCATTGCTTAGTTTCAGGGATCTTGTGCTAAATGCATGGACTTGGATGTAATTTTCATTTTTATGAGGTCCTTGATGTAACTTGTACTTCCACCGACCGCGTGTTAACTAATAAAGCACCTTGCTCCCACGGGACCTACCACAATTAAAAATAATTACACTACCCCGATTATCAGACAAACTGGAACATGGCTTCTTATAATTCCAAAGTTTTTAGAAGTAGGATGTTTCAAGCTTCCCACCTAACTTTGCACACTTTAGTGACTTTTTGCCGATTTAATGAAATTAGGTCAAACATTTGCTACACAAGTAAGGGAAATTGATTGCTATTGAATTAAATGTATTTTTTAGAGGTAGATGGGTGATGTAGTAAACAATGTGGTCGGTGTTAGTTTCCAACTATCATGAAAGAACATTTAATTCTCAATTTTTCGAGTGATGACGAGATTCTTCTTTTACGTAAAGAAACTTCGAAGAATATGGATCTGAATACCACAAGACAAGTTTTCAGACATAAAGAGTGGACCAACATGTTGTAATGACGATACGCATGTTTTATGAGCTTTCAAACTTCCAAACTAACTCCGCCAACTTGAATGACTTTATGCCAATCATTTATCGAATTTAGGTCAAATTTGAACTATAAGTAAATTGTAGGTTGCTTTGAAAGTTTTACAAAAACTCTTCTAGAGGTACATATTCAGGGGACAATTAATATATCATAAACCACCGAGAGTTTTGACGACACATTCAACTTCTTGCTAAGATTTTGCATCTTGAAAGTTTAACAAAATTTGGTCAAACTTGAGATACAAGTAAGCGCGAAAGATCGCTCTTGAATTAAATGTTTGTCAATATTTGAATGACTTCCTAGCTGACTCAGCCCATTTGAATGACTTTATGTTGATTTATCGAAATTATGTCAAATTTGAAACTACAAGTAAATTGTAGGTTGCTTTGAAAGTTCTACGAAAAAGCTTTTGGGGGCACCCATCGAGGGGTCACAATAAATATGTCAGAAACCACTGAGAGTTTTGATGATAGTTTCAACATCTTGCTAAGATTTGGCATCCTGACTATTTAACGAAATCAGGTCAAACTTGAGCTACAAGCAAGTAAGCGCGATAGATTTCTCTTGAATTAAATGTCTTTTCAAGAGTAGATGTGTGCATCTTCTTGTAGTGAACAATGCTGTCAATGTGAGTTTCCAACTATCAGGAAAGAACATTCTCAATTTTTTGAGTGATATCGATATTATTCTCTCCTGAAGCCACAAGCCAAGTTTTCATACATATATAGTGGACCAACATATTGTACTTACGATTTACCGTGTTTTGTGAGTTCTCAAACTTCCTATAGCTTAGCGCTCTGCCCACTTGAATGGCTTTATATGTCTATTAATCAAAATTAGGTCAAATTTGAACTATATGCTACAAGTTTTGTAGCTTGCTTTGAAAGTATTACGAAAAAGCTTTTGGAGGTACCCATCGACGGGTCACAATCAATATATGAGAAATAGCCGAGAGTTTTGACAACTGGTTTGACTTTATGCTAAGATTTTGCATCATGACACTAGTTAACGAAATTGGGTCAAACTTGATCTACAAAGTAAGCGTGATAGATTGCTCTTGAAATATATGAATTTTCAAAGGTAGATGGTGCATTTTCTTGTAGTAAATAGTGTCATCGGTGTGATTTTCCAACTATCAGGAAAGAACATCCAATTCTCAATTTTTCGAGTGATGACGAGCGAGGTTGTTCTTTTCCATAAAGAAATGTCCGAAGAATATTGGATATGAATGCTAGAATCCAAATTTACCAACATATATAGTGGAACAACATGTTGTACTAATGATTCCCATGTTTTATGAGTTTTCAAACTTCCTAGCTAACTCTGCCCATTTTACCGAATGACTTTATCTCAATTTATCGAAATTAGGTCAAATTTGAAACTTTAAGTACATTAGGTTGCTTTGAAAGTTTTACAAAAAAACTTTTGAGGTACCCATTGATGGGTCACAATTAATATATTATAAAACACCGAGAGTTTTGACGATAGGTTCAACTTCTTGCTAAGATTTTGCATCTTGACAATTTAACAAAATTAGGTCAAACCTGAGAAACAAGTAATTAAGCGCGATAGATTGCTCTTGAAATTAAATGTATTTTCAGAGATAGATCAGTGCATCTTGTTGTAGTAAACAATGCCGTCAATGTGAGTTTCCAACTATAAGGAAAGAACATTCAATTCTACATTTTCCAAGTGAAGACGAGCGAGGTTATTCTTTTTCGTAAGAAGTCTGGAGAAAATTGGTTGTGAATGCCATGCCAAGTTTATAGACATATATAGTGGACCAACATGTTGTACCAACGATTCCCATGTTTTATTTATGAGTTTTCAAACTTCCTAGCTAACTCTGCCCATTTGAGCGAATGACTATATGTCGATTTATCGAAATTAGGTCAAATTTGAAACTACAAGTAAATTGTAGGTTGCTTTGAAAGTTTTACAAAAAATATTTTGGAGGTACCCATTGAGGGGTCAAAATTAATATATCATAAAACACCAAGAGTTTTGACTATAGGTTCAACTTCTTGCTAAGATTTTGTATCTTGACAATTTAACGAAATTAGGTCAAACTTGAGCTTCAAGTAAGCGCGCTAGATTGCTCTTGAATTAAATGTATTTTCAGAGGTAGATCGGTGCATCTTGTTATAGTAAACAATGTCGCCTGTGTGAGTTTCCAGCTATCAGGAAATAACATTCAATTCTACATTTTCCGAGTGAAGACGAGCAAGGCTAGTTGTTCTTTTTCGTAAAGAGAATTCCAAAGAATATTGGATGTGGATGCCACAAGCCAAGTTGACAAATATATATAGTGGATCGACAACATGTTGTACTTGCGATTCCCATGTTTTATGGGGTTTCAAGCTTCCTAACTAACCTCGCAAATTTCAATAAGTTTATGTCGATATCTTAGAATTAGGTCAAATTTTAAACTACAAGTAAATTGTAGGTTTTTCTTTGATAGATTTACGAAAACGCTTTTGGACATACCCATCGAGGGGTCAAAATTAATATACGAGAACCAGCGAGAGTTTCGACGTTAGGTTCAACTTCTTGCTAAGACTTTGCATCTTCATAATTTTAACGAAATTAGGTCAAACTTGAGCTAGCTACAAGTAAACGCCATAGATTGCTCTTGAATTAAATGTCTTTTCATAGGTAGATCATCGGTGCATTTTCTTCTAGTAAACAGTGTCGTTGGTGTGAGTTTCAAACTATCAAGAAAGAACATTCAATTCTACATTTTCCGAGTGAAAAATAAGAGCGAGGTTGTTCCTTTTCCTAAAGAAAAGGCTGAAGAATATTGGATCTGAATGCAACAAGCCAAGTTTACATACATATATATTGGACCAACATGTTGTACCAATGATTCCCATGTTTTATAAGTTTTCAAACTTCCAGCTAACTTTGCCCATTAGAATGACTTTATGTCGATTTATCGAAATTATGTCAAATTTGAAACTACAAGTACTAGTAACTCAGATAATAGATATCTGGTATATCATCACTATATAAAATTATAATAAGTCAAGCAGAAAAAATATAATAGGTAAAATTGAACTACTACAAGTAAACTGTGTAGGTTGCTTTGAAAGTTTTATGGAAAAGCTCTTAGAGGTACCCATCGGAGGGGGCACCGGGGGGGGGGGGGTCAATTAATATACTATCAGAAAACAACGAGAGTTCTGACGATAGGTTCAACTTCTTGCTAAGATTTTTCATCTTGACAATTTAACGAAATTAGGTCAAACTTGAGCTACAAGTAAGGGCGATAGATAGCTCTTGAATTAAATGTCATTTCAAAGGTAGATGGGTGCATTTTCTAGTAGTAAGCAGTGGCGTGGGTGTGAGTGTCCAACTACCAGGAAAGAACATTGAATTCTACTTTTGTGAGTGAAGACGAGCGAGGTTAGTTATCCTTTTCCGTAAAGAGAAGTCTAAAGAATATTGGATGTGGATGCCACAAGCCAAGTTCTTAGACATATATATATGTATAGTGGATGGATACCATGTTGTACTTGCGATTCCCATTTTTATGAGTTTTCAAGCTTCCTAGCTAACCCCGCACATTTGAATAACTTTATGTCGATATCTCGAAATTAGGTCAAATTTGAAACTACAAGTAAATTGTAGGTTTTGCTTTGATAGATTTACAAAAAAGCTTTTGGATGTACCAATCGAGGGGTCAAAATTAATATACCAGAAACTAGCGAGAGTTTTGACGATAGGTTCAATTTCTTCTAAGACTTTGCATCTTGATAATTTAACGAAATTTGGTCAAACTTGAGCTAGCTACAAGTAAACACCATAGATTGTTTATTAATTAAATATATTTTCATAGGTAGATCATCGGTGCTTCTTCTTGTAGTAAACAGTGTCGTTCGTGTGAGTTTCCAACTATCAAGAAAGAACATTCAATTCTACATTTTCTGAGTGAATAATATGAGCGAGGTTGTTCTTTTTCCTAAAGAAAAGTCTGAAGAATATTGGATCTAAATGCCACAAGCCAAGTTTATATACATATATATTGTACCAACATGTTGTACCAACGATTCCCATGTTCTATGAGTTTTCAAACTTCCCAGCTAACTCTGCCCATTAGAATGACTTTATGTCGGTTTATCGAAATTAGGTCAAATTTGAAACTACATGTACTACTAAATTGCATGTGCCCTTTATGTGAGACTCAGATAATAGACATCTGGCATATCATCACTATATAAAATTATAATAGGTAAAGTAGAAAAATAATAATAGGTAAAATTTGAACTACTATAAGTAAATTGTGTATGTTACTTTGAAAGTTTTACGGAAAAGCTCTTAGAGGTACCCATCGGAGGGGGGGTCAATTAATATACTATCGGAAACCAAAAGAGAGTTCTAACGAAAGGTTCATCTTCTTGCTAAGATTTTGCGTCTTGACAGTTTAATGAAATTAGGCCAAACTTAAGCTACAACTAAGTGTGATAGATTGATCTTGAATTTAATGAAATTAGGTCAATCTTGAACTAAAAGTACTAAATTGCAGGTTGCTTTGAAATTTTTATGAAAAAAGCTTTTGGAGTTACCCATCGAGCGGTTAATTAATATATCTTAAACCACAAAGAGTTTTGACGAGTGGTTCGACTTGTAGTTAAGATCTTGCATCATGAAAATTTTGAACACCTTTTGAAAATGATCACATGAAATACGGAGAGAGGGGAAATGATATTTCTATTCTCTATGGGCAATCCACAAGCTTGAGGTGCACATTAGGCTTAAAGATAACTTTATTTTTTCCACAATGTATAAGGTGAACCTTAGTGGATGCCACATAGACATAGTAGGACTTATTAAGGTGTGCTTTTTTACACAATGCGGGAGTAGTATATTTGTTTGCTTAGACATATGGTCACCTCTGTCCACGCGCTGTACATGCTGAGAGAATAAAACATTGGCAGGGGGAGAGGGCAGCAACAAAGGGAAGTTGAAGGCGGTTCCATGCCAGAGCAAATTTATGATGGGTTTCTGACACGAGGTACTCTTGCGGCCTGACAGTGTACTACACTATACTAGTACTACTAAATTTTAGGACCTATGCACGCAAAACAAATTGTGTGTTTTCTCTCTCCTTCGCTGCCTCTCACCATCCATCCTCCCTCTCTCCTACCCTTTCCCCTGGCACACCGACCCGGCTGATCTCTCCCTCGTCCACAACGTGGTGTTGCGCACGTGTGCCTTGGTACGACGGCTCTGTGTCTTTGGCATGTTCGGCATCCGTGTTGGTGTGTGTTAACACCCGAATTTTTAATCCCAGATGCCCGTTATGTCATACCTAGCAATCCCAGGATTACCATTTTTGCGAGACATAACGGATTGGATATCACAGTACATCATCCATTACAAACCATACATAAGGTCTTACACAAATAAAGATCTCATGATCCAGTCTTAATACAACAAGCAGCGGAAATAAACGATAAGCGTAGCTGTGGGGTCCATCTTCAGGGGCACATGCAATGCTGACAAAGGCAGATAGTCCTTATCATAGCCGTCCTACTGGCCATCATCTTGATAGTCTCCTTCATAGTCTGGCCATGAGAATAGCCAGGGACAAAAGCCATGAGACTCTTTAAGTACTCGCAAACTACCACTAACAAGTATTATAGTTCTAAGTTAAAGTGCTAAATCTATGTTTAACTATAAAGTTAAGTTTGAAACCTAAGCTGAGTTCAGAAGCAAAGAAAGATAAAGTAAAGTTCTAGAATCACTTAAGTTAGGAAGTTAATGTCATAAACACAACTCTATTGTGGTCAGGTCAAGATTCATCATTAATTTCAAGTTATTTAGAAAACATCTGACAACGAAACAGTATGGCCATTCCAACTGTCCATAACCGCAGACGCGGCTATTCGAATAGTTTGACACTCTACAGAGGTGGTACACTTTCACCACAAGATTCGATACATCTATCACAGATAACCCTGAATCATCATACTTAGTATGCAGATAATCAAACATAACCTTACCTTTACACACTCTAGTATAAGCACCTCTCCTATGAGCATGGCCTCCCAACCATGACCATCAGTCATCTTGGGCACTGCATAGGTGGACAATATTGAGAGGTAGCCTCAGCTCAAACCTCTCTCGCGAGGGAACTAATACTAATGCATATAAATTTCCATCTAAGCCTTACCCAATTCAGGTAGTGTGGTTGTACGGTAAATTTGGAATGGTATCGCATCCAAATCTGACCATCGGTTTATAAATGGTTAAGGGTCATGCCTCAACATTTTCATCATCATAAACGATTTGTGTTTCTCAACACATGTCAAAACATCTCAATAGAATGACTCATCATTCCAAGGTTTTCGTAATTCATTTTCACCAATTTTTCCCATCTAAAGTCACTCAAGTTTTTGCTCTACTCTAACTACTAAGTTAAGAGTGTTCACTAAAGTAGAAAAGATGGGTTAAATCTCATGCCATAGAATGACATCTAAAAGGTTCTAGATAGGTCAAGTTTTATACTCTTTATGCTACCTTCAAAACAAGTAAAGGACTTTGTGTAAACTAAGGGAGGTAAAACTTGTAAATAAGACTTGGGGTAATTAATAGTCAAAGGAGTGCGATCAAAGCATGCCTAAAGCATCTTTGCTAAATCATCTAGTTTGATCCTATCTTTCTAAGCATTAAACTTGCAAGTGTTAGCTTGTATTGTTAATGGTGGCTTGCCTTGGTTGGTGCAGTGGTTGAAGTTTTCTTCTTCTTCTTCTTCTTCTTGGTAGAACTCCTCCTCCTTGTAGACTTGGTCGGTACTATCGTCTATAAATACATACGGAGTACACAATCACCAAACAATACTTAACTAGGCTAAATAGCATTCTAGGACACACATTTGATGATCTATTATCATCACAAGCATCACAATTTTAATTCAATAGTTCATCCTTTTTATTTTAGAAAAGTAATTTCTACTCATTGAAAAATTAACTAAAATTTAATATTCACCACTTAAAATATGGGATCATGTGGACACATGTCATCACCACATATTCTAACATGTGAGAATGAGATTTAAAGGTTGGATCATAATTACTTTGGTTTAAGTTCATTATTTAATGATTTAAAGTGACTAGAAATGCCTATATAGCATTATTTTGGTACTAGTCCAAATTCACTGGATGTAACCTTTGATATTTTTACATATTTAGATAGATATGATGAAATGTGATTTTTGAGAGTTGGAATCATCCCAAAACCTATCTTAGTTGATTTTATAAAAATGTTGCAAGGTGCAACTGCTTCTGTTTTGTTATTTTTACTAGGAGAGATCTATAACTCTAATTGAATTAAATCCAACGGGCTTGGATAGATCATCTCAATACCTTTCAGGCAAAATTGGTTTCATGCAATTTGGATATGTAAATCTCTCTGAATTGATTTTAAACTAGTGGACAGAAACTAGATTTAACTTAAAAAGAAAAATCCAATTTTGAACAGCTGGGCTAGCGCGGGAACGAACATGGGCCGGCCCAGTGGTGCTCCGCGGCGCAGGGCTCAGCTGATATGCGGGCACCACTAGTCAGCGGCACAAAAACACCGAAACAGTATCTAGCATTCTAGGCCGCACTATTAAAAGGGATCTAATAGTGGGAGTTCATCGTCGTCGACGGATTACTCTGGCGAGAACCTGACCTAGACGCGGCGATGGGGGTCAATTGGGGGTGTACCAGGGCTCCAACAAGGTCAGTGAGGCGGGCAAACAGGCTGGAAGACGACGGCGAGGCGAGGCGCGGTTGCGGCGGAGCTTGGGGTGCCCTAAATCGCAGGCGCCCTTCTCCTCCTGCTGCGGCGGCTTCGGCTCCAATTCCGGCGAGGCAGAGCTCGAGTGGTGTCAGCGAGAGGTGGGTGAGGTTCAGTGAGAGGTGGGGAGTGTGGGAGTGTGAGGATTTCGTGATGGGGAGGCCGGCTTATATAGGCTCGACGGTGACACCGAGCGGTGTGGGCAGGCGACTCCGGCATGGGCGGCACAAGGGGCTAGCGGCATGGCTCGAGGTAGGGGACGGTTGCCTGTCTCCGGGCGGTGCTCTGAGGCTTAAAGGCACGGCAAGGCGAGCTCTGTGCTGGTCGGGGGCATGCGGTGAACTGAGCGTGGGTGGCGGTGCTCGACGCGGTTCCTCCGGGCTCCTGGTCGGGAGGCGGCAAACTAGGATGTCTGGGCGGTTGCTTGGCGAGGCCGGTGTTGCTCTGGCGGGCGCGACGCTCCGGGGTGATCGGCATGGCGGACAGAGGCGTGGGCGCGAGCAACTGGGGCTTGTCCTCCGCTCAATTTTGGTCGGGGGTTGGTCGAGGAGGTGTGGTGTAATGGCGCCTATCTGCCAGCGGGCGAAGGAGAGCGCGGGACGGCTTGGCGCGAGCTATCCATGGTTGACCTAGCGCATGGCGTCGGGCGGCTTGGCACTGGAGCAGCTAGGGGAGAGGGATAGAGAGCTAGGGCCAGGGTTTTTGCTGGGGGGACAAGGGGACCGAGTTAGGCCCAAATGGTGACAAAAATCACTGCTCAAAATAGTGTTTTGAATTTGGCCAGATTTGTGCCTGCCACCTGTTTGATGCAATGGACTAAAGAGAAAAACTTTTGAATTTTGAGTTCAAATTTTTGAGTGTTCTCGATTGATGCTAGATAGCCTCTGGTTGCAAGGGTTTTAAAAGTGGAGCTCAATTTGATGGTTTTTGAAAAAGGGGTGATCTAGGTATATGCATTGAATTCAATTTTCACATGCCATTTAAAATAAATATTTGAATGTTTTTAGTAGATCAAAAGGTGGGCCTTAGTACCTCATTATGTGTACTAGCAAGGGGTGTAAAGATCTAGAATTATTTCTGTTGAGAGTTGAGTGCTAGGAACACTCAAAGTAGTGTAGTTGATTAAAAAGGCCAAAATGACCATTCCTCATTTCAATTGTTTTTTATTTGATTTTATTTAGGAAAATTTTGGGAATGATGTTGATGATGCTTAAATCACCTAAGAAACATTTTACAAGCAAAGGATCACAGAACCATGGCAATTCAAATCAATTCCTAATTTAAATGCACATACACATGAATGCTTTCATTTTTACTTTGAAAAAAGTTTTTGTTAACCCTAAATTTGATGATTTGGATCTTGATAAGCTTGGATTAAAGTTTTGGGATGTTACAAACCTTCCCCCCTTAAAGAAAATCTCGTCCCGAGATTTACAAAGAAAGCTAGGAACTAAAGAGATCTGGGAACTCTGTCCTAATGTAATCTTCTCGCTCCCAAGGGTCTTCCTCCTCGGTATGGTTTCTCCACTGAATCTTGAGAAACTTGATGCTCCTGGTCCTGGTGGTTCTGTAGGCTTGTTCTAAGATACGGATAGGCACTTCCCGATAGGTCAGGTCATTGTTGATTTCCACAGCTCTGTGTTCGATGTTCTTGAAAACTTCAGTCTTCTCGGGCACTTCCAGACATTTTCGAAGTAACGATATATGGAAAACATTGTGGATGGCTGACATCTCTTCAGGCAATTCCAGTTGATACAATACTTCTCCTCGACGATTCAGAATTTTGAAGGGCCCGATATATTTGGGGGCTAACTTTCCTTTCAGACTAAAGCTTGAGTTCCCTTCAATGGTGAAACCTTGAGATATACAAAATCTCCGACATTGAAAGTCAGGTCTCTCCTTCTCTTGTTAGCATAACTCTTATGTCTGGATTGAGCGGTCTTGAGGTGCTCATAGACTTTGTGAACTTTCTCTTCTGCTTCTCGGAGAATGTCGGGTCCAAAGATCTGACTCTCTCCTACTTGCGACCAATTCAAAGGGGTACGACACTTTCTTCCGTATAGGAATTCAAATGGTGCCATTTGCAAACTAGCTTGATAACTATAGTTATATGAGAATTTTGCGAAAGGCAAGCAGTCTTCCCATTTTGATCTGTATTCCAACAAACAAGCTCTAAGCATATCCTCTAGGATCTAGTTGACTCTCTCAGTCTTTCCATCTATTTGCGGGTGATACGCGGTGCTGAAGTTCAACTTGGTTCCTAATCCTTCTTGGACTTTCTGCCAAAATCTTGAGGTAAACTGGGTTCCTCGATCTGATACGATGGTCTTGGGGGTTCCATGCAGACTAACAATTCTAGCGATGTACAACTCTGCTAGCTTCGCACTCTGGTAGGTAGTCTTGACAGGTATGAAGTGGGCTACCTTGGACAGTCTATCAACTATGACCCAGATTGAGTCATTTCCCCTACTGGAAGTAGGTAAAACGGTGATAAAGTCCATTCCGACGGAATCCCATTTCCATTCCGGAATCTGCAATGGTTGGAATAGTCCTGCAGGTCTCTGATGCTCTACTTTGACTCTTTGACATATGTCACACTTGGCGATGTAGCTGCCAATTTCTCTCTTCATCTTGTGCCACCAAAATTGCTCTTTCAAATCCTGATACATCTTTGTTCCTCCGGGGTGGATAGAATAAAGAGTATCATGAGCTTCCTTCATGATACTTCCTTTAGCTCCGAATCTGCTGGCACACAGATACGTCCTTTGTACCACAGTACTCCTTCTTCGTCTTCGGTGAATCCAGGTACCTTTCCTGTACCAATACTACGTTTAATTCCGTCGATACTTTCATTCCCCTTCTGGGCTTCCTTGATTTGGCTAATCAAAGTGGGTTGAAGTTCAATGCTAGCTAAGAATCCTTTGCTAACCAATTCAGTTCTGAATTGCTCCAACTCTTCATACAAACTTGGTTGCTTCTCCTTGATCATGGTATTTAGCCTACACGGCAATCGGCTAAGAGCATCCGCTACCACATTGGCTTTGCCGGGGTGATAGTGAATGTCAAGGTCATAATCCTTGATTAACTCTATCCATCTCCTTTGCCTCATATTCAGCTCTTTCTGAGTGAAAATATATTTTAAGCTCTTGTGATCTGAGTAAATCTCACAGCGATTACCCATCAGATAATGACGCCATGTCTTCAATGCTAGAACCATAGCTGCTAGCTCAAGATCATGGGTCGGATAGTTCTGCTCATGCTGCTTCAGTTGTCGAGACAGATACGCTATGACTTTGCCTTCTTGCATCAATACACATCCTAGACCAATCTTGGATGCATCACAATACACATCAAAGGGCTTCTTGATGTCTGGCATGATTAATATTGGGGATGATATATATCTCTTCTTCAGCTCCTGAAAACTGGCTTCACATTTGTCGGTCCATTCAAACTACTTGTCCTTCTTCAACAATTGGGTCATGGGTCGGGCGGTGCTCGAGAATCCTTCTACGAACTTGTGGTAGTATCCCTCTAATCCGAGAAATGCACGAACTTGGGTTTGAGTGGTTGGGGCTTCCCATTCTTCGATATCTTTGATCTTGACGAGATCAACAGAGACTCCTCCAGCAGACACAATATGTCCTAGGAATCCTACTTCCTTCAGCCAAAACTCACACTTGCTGAACTTGGCATATAACTGATGCTCTCTCAGGGTTTCTAGGATGACTCTTAGATGTTGCTCATGCTCTTCTTCTGACTTGGAGTAGATAAGGATGTCGTCGATAAACACAACTACAAACTTATCTAGGAAATTCATAAAGATCTTTTTCATGAGATTCATGAAATAAGCGGGGGCATTGGTTAATCCAAAAGACATAACCGTATACTCGTATAAACCATAGCGAGTAGTAAAGGCGGTCTTCGGAATATTCGTTGTACGAATATTAAGTTGGTGATAACCAGTCCTAAGATCAATCTTTGAGAATACCTGAGCTCCGGTCAACTGATCAAATATATCCTCTATCTTTGGCAAGGGGTACTTGTTCTTGATAGTGACATCATTCAACTTTCTGTAATCTGTGCATAGACGGTCGCCTCCATCTTTCTTGTCGACGAATAACACTGGTAATCTCCATGGAGATGCGCTTGGTTGAATCAAGCCTTTCTCTAACATGGCATCGAACTGCTTCTTCAGTTCCACTAACTGTGAGGGGTTCATGCTATAGGGTCTCTAGGCTATGGGTCCAGTTCCGAGGATTAGTTCGATAATGAACTCAATATCCCTATCCGGGGGCATACCTGGCAATTCATCTAGGAATACGTCGGGGTATTCACAGACTACTCTGACTTGGTCTATGGTGGGCATGGCTACACTCTTGTTGCACTTGAATTGACGGGGTAAGGTTTCCGAGATATGTTCTACTGTTACTCCAGAACTACTGGTCATGGTGATGGCTTTCTTAGCACAGTCTATCAGTCCTTGATGCCTTGACATCTAGTCCATACCTAGTACTACTTCCAATCCTTTGGTTCCAAGTACAATTAGGTTGGCATAAAAATCTATCCCATGTATTCTGATAGGTACAGCTTTGCAAAATTTTCTAGCTTTGGTTGTTGAGTCGGGGATTTGAACTATCATGACATGCTTCAGGTTGGTTGGGCGAATCTTACTAGTGCATGCAAATTCTTCGGTGACAAATGAATGCGATGCTCCAGAATCAAAAAAATACTCTTGCTAAAACTAAGTTGACAGAAAACATACCCAACACTACATCTGACGCTTCCTGGGCTTCTTCTACGTTCATGTGGAAGAGACGGCCATTGCAGTTGTGAAGGTTCCCTGGGGCAAATCTTCTTCCTAGTTGAACACGACGCTGCTGCTGAGCTGGGGCATTCCCATTTGTATTGGCTGCAGTCTTCTTGGGACACTCATTGGAGTAGTGACCCTTCACTCCACACTCGAAACAAGTGATCTGAGACTTGTCCTTGATTGCGACAGGCACATCATTGCTGCCAGCTCGGGGTGCAGTGTTATTGTTGTTGTTCGTGTTCTTGGGAGGTGCACGGTTGAAATTGTTGGCATTACCAGCATTGTGATTGTTTCCTCCGGACTTCACATTGCCTCCGCTACGATTGGGGTAGCTTGGGCGAGATGTTGGGGGTCGGTTGTTCCTTGGTGCATATCCTGATGAGGGGTTGGGATGGTACTTCTAGTGACTGCTGGGTCCTGATTGCTGCATCATACGACGTTTGCGGTTGTCGTTTGCCTGGTTAATCTCCCCTTCCATCTGAATGGCAGAGTCGACTAGCTCTTTGAGATCCTGGAAACGGATGTTGACAAGGACAGTCTGCATTTCATCATGCAGTCCGTTCAGGAATCTCTCCTTCTTCTTGGCCTCTGTGTTGATCTCATCCGGTGCATATCGGGAAAGTGACAGGAATCTATCACGATACTCCACCACATTCATTCTTCCTTGCTTCAATTCGTGGAACTCATCTCTCATTCTGTTGACTATACCTTGCGGCACGTGGGTGCAGCTGAACTTGACTTTGAATGCTTCCCATGTCATCACTTAACCATGGTTCATATTGCGGATACTATTCCACCAAGCTCTTGCATCTCCCGTCAGGTAGTGAGTGGCGAAGAGAACTTTCTCATTTTCATCAACTCCTAGAACTTCGAGGTTGTTTTCCATTGTCTGTAACCAGTCATCAGCATCTAATGGGTTTTAAGATTGGTTGAAGATTGGGGGATTTGTATTCTAATTTTTTTTGAGTTTGGATCCATGGTGATCCTGATTTCCATGACCCAAGTTGTTGAGAGCCATCTGGGTGATCTGTTGAAGTGTTGCTAAGTTGGCTTGGCGTTCTGCTCTGCTTGCTTCACGGTCTACGATGAGATTCTACAAGATCTGCAGCATTGGGTCTTGCGACGAGCTGCTCCCTCCTTGGTTTCCACAAGTCATCTGAAGATTGAGGTAGATACAGGGGTAAGAGGGAAATTCTAAGGTTTATGGTTTTGGGTTTTCAAAGCTAAAACTTTGAGTTAGACTCAGGTTTTTCAACTAACTTCATTTCATTCATGCAAGCAAGCACACGATACAACACACACCACAACAATCAAATGGAAAACAGATGGTTTGAAGAACTATTCTGCAAGCTATGATATAGTGAGACCGATACATCTCATGCTACGACAGTGCTCTAGTGCATCTACTCATCATAGATGAAGTCGGAGTCCTCATCATCAGTGTAGAAGTCCACAGCATCCTCCTCCATAAAGTCATCATTGTTGCTGAGGTAAGAATCCATGTCTCCCTGGATGTCCTCACCCTCATCTTCTTCTTCCTTTGCTGCAAGCTAAGCTTCCTGCTCCTTGACTGTCTTGTCGAGGTCGGCCACCTTCGTGCGAATACGGGCGATGGTGCGATCCTTCTTGGCACGCTGGCGGCGAAGAGACTGGCGGTCCTAGACGAGCAGTGCGAAAGTCTGGGCCTTCTAGTCGGCAATGGCACGGTTCTAGTTGGCTAACTCTCTGGCATTGTCCAGTTCTTGCTGTCTGTCATGAAGCAAGAAGTCAAGATTCTCCACTTGACGCCTCAACTCTAGGTGACTTGGCATCTCCATCGGCATTCCCATGAAATCACGTCTTGCATAGTGGGCAAAACGGGTTCCTTGGATGTTGTTGACGCTGAGGGCACATAGACGTGCGAGAGCTTCATGCATTGCCCTGGCTAATCCATCTAGCCAGTTGTTCTCTCTCACGGAGAACTGAATTCTCCCAGAAGTTGGTGTTTCGATGCTTCCTCTAAGATCCGTGGTGAG
This sequence comes from Avena eriantha, assembly GCA_910589775.1. Classification (NCBI taxonomy): domain Eukaryota; kingdom Viridiplantae; phylum Streptophyta; class Magnoliopsida; order Poales; family Poaceae; genus Avena; species Avena eriantha. The sequence continues at coordinate 315,940,442 of OU342741.1, forward strand.
TAGCCACTGTAGGTCTCCTCCTGGGGGTCCTGGAAGTTGAGCTCCAAGAAACTCCGGATGTGGGTGTCCCAGTAACTCTGACAGGGAATCCAGATCCCTCTCGAAGATCAGCTGACCTCTGTTTCCCAACTGGTAAAACTTGCTGAACTGAGTCTCCATCTACAAGAATTAAGGATGAGGAAGTTACTGAAGTGATCAAGTGTGTCAAATTTTAAGTAGTAATGTAAGAATTTTGAGGAACATGAATGTTTGAGAAAGAAAGAATTCCTAAGGATAAGAGAGGATATAGTTTTTCATAAATACTCACTTTGGTTTTGAAACTAAGTTTTTCTTCGGATGTCCATTCTAACTAGGTTCTCCTATGGTCAGGATGGCTCTGATACCAACTTGTCAACACCTGGATTTTTAATCCCAGATGCCCGTTATGTCATACCTCGCAATCCCAGGATTACCATTTTTGCGAGACATAACGGATTGGATATCGTAGTACATCATGCATTACAAACCATACATAAGGTCTTACACAAATAAAGATCTCATGATCTAGTCCTAATACAACAAGCAACGGAAATAAAAGATAAGCGTAGCGGTGGGGTCCATCATCAGGGGCACATGCAATGCTGACGAAGGAAGATAGTCCTAGTTATCATAGCCATCCTACTGGCCATCATCTTGATAGTCTCGTTCATAGTCTGGCCATGAGAATAGCCAGGGAGAAAAGCCATGAGTACTCTTTAAGTACTCGCAAACTACCACTAACAAGTATTATAATTCTAAGTTAAAGTGCTAACTCTATGTTTAACTATAAAGTTAAGTTTGAAACCTAAGCTGAGTTCAGAAGCAAAGAAAGATAAAGTAAAGTCCTAGAATCACTTAAGTTGGGAAGCTAATGTCATAAACACAACTCTGTTGTGGTCAAGTCAAGATTCATCATTCATTTCAAGTTATTTAGAAAACGTCTGACAACGAAACAGTATGGCCATTCCAACTATCCATAACCGCGGACGCGGCTATTCGAATAGTTTGACACTCTGCAGAGGTGGTACACTTTCACTACAAGATTCGATACATCTGTTAGGGATAACCCTGAATCATCATACTTAGTATGCAGATAATCAAACATAACCTTCCCTTTACACACTCTAGTATAAGCACCTCTCTTATGAGCATGGCCTCCCAACCATGACCATCAGTCATCTTGGGCACTGCATAGGTGGACAATATTGAGAGGTAGCCTTAGCTCAAACCTCTCCCGCAAGGGAACTAATACTAATGCATATAAATTTCCAGCTAAGCCTTACCCAATTCAGGTAGTGTGGTTGTACGGTAAATTTGGAATGGTATCGCATCCAAATCCAACCATCAGTTTTATAAAAGGGTTAAGGCTCATGCCTCAACATTTTCATCATCATAAACCATTTGTGTTTCTCAACACATGTCAAAACAGCTCAATAGAATGACTCATCATTCCAAGGTTTTCGTAATTCATTTTCACCAATTTTTCCCAAACACTCAAGTTTTTGATCTACTCTAACTACTAAGTTAAGAGTGTTCACTAAGGTAGAAAAGATGGGTTCAATCTTATGCCATACAATAACATCTAAAGGGTTCTAGATAGGTCAATTTTTATACTCTTTATGCTACCTTCAAAACAAGTAAAGGACTTTGTGTAAACTAAGGGAGGTAAAACTTGTAAATAAGACTTGGGGTAATTAATAGTCAAAGGAGTGTGATCAAAGCATGCGTAAAGCATCTTTGATAAATTATCTAGTTTGATCCTAGCTTGCTAAGCATTAAACTTGCAAGTGTTAGCTTGCATTGTTAATGGTGGCTTGCCTTGGTTGGTGCAGTGGTTGAAGTTTTCTTCTTCTTCTTCTTCTTCTTCTTGGTAGAAGTCCTCCTCCTCGTAGACTTGGTCGGTACTATCGTCTATAAATACATACGGAGTACACAATCACCAAACAATACTTAACTAGGCTAAATAGCATTCTAGGACACACATTTTATGATCTATTATCATCACAAGCATCACAATTTTAATTCAATAGTTTCATCCTTTTTATTTTAGAAAAGTAAATTCTACTCATTGAAAAAAATTAACTAAAATTTAATATTCACCACTTAAAATATGGGATCATGTGGACACATGTCATCACCACATATTCTAACATGTGGGAATGCGATTTAAAGGTTGGATCATAATTACTTTGGTTTAAGTTCATTATTTAATGATTTAAAGTGACTAGAAATGCCTATATACCATTATTTTTGTACTAGTCCAAATTCACTGCATGTAAACTTTGATATTATTACATATTTAGATAGATATGATGAAATGTGATTTTTGAGAGTTGGAATCAACCCAAAACCTATCTTAGTTGATTTTATAAAAATGTTGCAAGGTGCAACTGCTTCTGTTTTGTTATTTTTACTAGGAGAGATCTATAACCCTAATTGAATTAAATCCAACGGGCTTGGATAGATCATCTCAATACCTTTAAGGAAAAATTGGTTGCATGCAATTTGGATTTGTAAATCTCTCTGAATTGATTTTTAAACTAGTGGACAGAAACTAGATTTAACTTAAAAAGAAAAATCCAATTTTGAACGGCTGGGCTAGCACGGGAACGAACATGGGCCGGCCCAGTGGCGCTCCGCGGCGCGGGGCTCAGCTGACATGAGGGCTCCACCAGTCAGCGGCACAAAAACACCGAAACGGTATCTAGCATTCTAGGCCACACGATTAAAAGGGGATCTAACGGTGGGAGTTCATCGTCGTCGACCAATTACTCCGGCGAGAACATGACCTAGACGCGGCGATGGGGGTCGATTGGGGGCGTACCAGAGCTCTAGCAAGGTCAGTGAGGCGGCCAAACGGGCTGGAAGATGACGGCGAGGCGATGCGCGGTTGCCGCAGAGCTTGGGGTGCCCTAAATCGCAGGCCCCCTTCTCCTCCAGATGCGGCGGCTTCGGCTTGAATTCCAGCGAGGCAGAGCTCGAGTGGCGTCGGCGAGAGGTGGGTGAGGTTTAGTGAGAGGTGGGGAGTGTGGGAGTGTGAGGATTTTGTGCTGGGGAGGCCGGCTTATATAGGCTCGACGGTGAGACCGAGCGGTGTGGGCAGGCAACTCCGGCGAGGGCGGCACAAGGGGCTAGCAGCATGGCTCGAGGTAGGGGACGGTGGCCTGTCTCCGGGCGGTGCTCTGAGGCTTAAAGGCATGGCAAGGCGAGATCTGTGCTGGTCGGGGGCATGCGGTGAACTGAGCGCGGGTGGCGGTGCTCGACGCGGTTCCTCCGGGCTGCTGGTCGCGAGGCGGTGAACTAGTATGTCTGGGCGGTTGTTGGGCCTGCTGCGGGTGCTGCCATGCAAGGCTAGGGCTTGGCGAGGCCGGTGTTGCTCTAGCGGGCGCGACGCTCCGGGGTGATCGGCATGGCGGACAGAGGCGTGGGCGCGAGCAACTAGGGCTTGTCCTCCGCTCGATTTTGGTTGGGGGTTGGTCGAGGCGGTGCGGTGTAATGGCGCCTGTCTGCCAGCGGGCGAAGGGGAGCGTGGGACGGCTTGGTGCGAGCTGTCCATGGTCGACCTAGCGCATGGCGTCGGGCGGCTTGGCACTGGAGCATCTAGGGGAGAGGGAGAGAGATCTAGGGCCGGGGTTTTTGCTGGGGGGACAAGGGGACCGAGTTAGGCCCAAATGGTGACAAAAATCACTACTCAAAATAGTGTTTTGAATTTGGCCAGATTTGTGCCTGCCACCTGTTTGATGCAATGGCCGAAAGAGAAAAACTTTTGAAATTTGAGTTCAAAACTTTTGAGTGTTCTCCACTGATGCTAGATAGCCTCTGGTTGCAAGGGTTTTAAAAGTGGAGCTCAATTTGATGGTTTTTGAAAAAGGGGTGATCTAGGTATATGCATTGAATTCAATTTTCACATGCCATTTAAAATAAGTATTTGAATGTTTTTAGTAGATCAAAAGGTGGGCCTTAGTACCTCATTATGTGTACTAGCAAGGGGTGTAAAGATCTAGAATTATTTCTGTTGAGAGTTGAGTGCTAGGAACACTCAAAGTAGTGTAGTTGATTAAAAAGGCCAAAATGACCATTCCTCATTTTAATTGTTTTTTATTTGATTTTATTTAGGAAAAGTTTGGGAATGATGTTGATGATGCTTAAATCACCTAAGAAACATTTTACAAGCAAAGGATCACAGAACCATGGCAATTCAAATCAATTCCTAATTTAAATGCACATACACATGAATGCTTTCATTTTTACTTTGAAAAAAGTTTTTGTTAACCCTAAATTTGATGATTTGGATCTTGATAAGCTTGGATTAAAGTTTTGGGATGTTACAGTGTGGAGTAGGGATGAGGAGTACATAGGAAGAAACCACTTTGGTCCTTGGCAGGAAAAAAATTCAAACTTTTCTGGTTTTCGAAATTTTCACTTGCTTCCCAAACATTGGGATGGAAGGTTACTCAAAAGATTGGCCATTCACAGTACTTCTTATCTTATATTTATCTTGTCTTATCTCTTACAATCCCATACCATACCACTGTATAGTGTATGACTAACTTCGAACATTGACCGTTGGATCAAGACCAACAAATCCAAACATTGCTAACCGTTGGATCTTCTTTTCCATTCTTAGCATCTACAAAGATTCTACTTATAGTCTTTAGCACGATGAATGCTAGTATGTGCAAACCTCAAAACACACACTTGATTGCTCAGTTTCAGGGTCCTTGTGCTAAATGCATGGACTTGGGTGCAATTTTCATTTTTATGAGGTCCTTGATGCAACTTGTACTTCCACCGACCGTGTTAACTCTCAAGCACCTCGCTCCTACGTGACCTGCCACAGTTAAAAGAAAATGCAACCGCCCCAATTATCAAACAAACTGGACCATAGTTTCTTATATGTAATACCCAAGTTTTTAGTACTAGGATTTTTCAAACTTCCTCGGTATCTTCGCACACTTCAGTGACTTCTTGTCGATTTACAAAATTAGGTCAAACTTGAGCTACAAGTAAGCGTGATAGATTGCTCTTGAATTAAATGTATTTTTCAAGGTAGATAGGTGCATCTTCTTGTATTAAACAATGTCATCAGTGTGAGTTTCCAACTATCAGGAAATAAAATTCTTAGTTTTCCGAGTGATGACGAGATGGTTCTTTTCCATAAAGAAAGCTCGAAGAATATGGATCTGAATACCATAAGGCAATCTTTTAGACATATTAAGTGAACCAACATGTTTTTCTTACGATTCCCATATGTTTTTTGAGTTTTCAAACTCCCTAGCTAATTAACTCCGCCGACTTGAATGACTACATGTAGATTTATCGAAATTAGGTTGAACTTGAACTATAACTAAATTGTAGTTTGCTCTGAAAGTTTTACGAAAAGGATTTTGGATGTACCGTACCAATCAGGGAGGGAGGGTGTCACAATCAATATACGAGAAACAACCGAGAGTTTTGACAATAGGTTTGACTTCTTGCTAAGGTTTTGCATCGTATGACACTATTTAACGAAATTGGGTCAAACTTGAGCTACAAGTAAGCGCGATAGTGGACCAACATGTTGTACCAATGATTCCCATGTTTTATTTATGAGTATTGGATCTGAATCCTAGCTCACTCTACCCATTTGACTGAATGACTTTATGTCGATTTATCGAAATTAGGTCAAATTTGAAACTATAAGTAAATTGTAGGTTGCTTTGAAAGTTTTAAAAAAATCTTTTGGAGGTACCTATCGAGGGGTCACCATTAATTTATCATAAAACACCGAGAGATTTGACGATAGGTTCAACTTCTTGCTAAGATTCTGCATCTTGACAATTTAACGAAATTAGGTCAAACTTGAGCTACAAGTAAGCGTTATAGATTGCTTTTGAATTAAATGTATTTTCAGAGGTAGGTCGATGCATCTTGTTGTAGTAAACAATGCCGTCAGTATGAGTTTCCAACTATGAGGAAAGAACATTGAATTCTACATTTTTCGAGTGAAGATGAGCGAGGCTAGTTGTTATTTTCCTTAAAGAGAAGTCCAAAGAATATTGGATGTGAATGCCACAAGCCAAGTTGACAGACATATATAGTTGATCAACAACTTGTTGTACTTGCGATTCCCATGTTTTATGAGCTTTCAAACTTCCTAGCTAACTCTACCCATTTTAATGATGTTAAGTCGATTTATCAAAATTAGGTCAAATTTGAAACTACAAGTAAATTGTAGGTTTTGCTTTGTAACTTTTACAAAAAAGCATTTAATTTGGAGGTACCCATCGAGGGGTCACAATTAATATATCTGAAAACAACGAGAGTTTTGACGATACACTACAAGAAAAGTTGGCTTTTACAACAGACGATTTTCGTGGTTGAAGGCATGTTTTTCGTGGCTAAAAAGTCTTCTATGACGGATGGCCATCATGGTAAAAGCCCCATCACAAAAGAATCTACCACGATTTTTTTCTTGACCGTGGTGGATCGCAACCTTCAGCCACGAAAACTTGTTCCGTCGTAGATCTGTTTGCTAGCCACGTTGATTGCTGACGTCATGCAAACTGCCACGTGGCAGCCACCGTTAGCGGTCAGTTACCGCCGTTAACGGCCATATAAACCGTGGTAGAAGCCAGGCCCAACAAAGGCCTACTAAATTCTAACTGGGCCGACCCATTAAGGGATCCCAATAAGAAGATGGCCCATTACTGTTTTGTCCTGTACTGTTTGAAATGGGCCGAAAGTTGCAGCCAGCAGCGGCCCGTGAACTTTCAGGCCCAATACTGTTTCGTCCTAAAGAAGGCCCATGATAGTCCAACACTCTGCGGCCCATTAGCATCCTACGCCAAGTCGCTCCTGTACATTTGAGGCCCATGGGAGACCCATCACTATTTATCGCAGCCCATCGTAGGCAGCCTACTGACGGCCCTTGTCTGAGATGGCCCATTACTGTTCAGGCCTGTTACTGTCCTGGCCTTTCACTGTTCCGGGCTTTACCTATTCAGGCCCACAAGCGGCCCTTTACTGTTCTAGTCTGGTAAATGTGTTCGCATGTTACTGCCCTAGCCTAGAAATTTCTTGGGCCGTTACTATTCTGGCTTGTCACTATTATGGTCTTTCACTATTGCGGCCCATTACTGTTGTGGCCCATTACTGTTCCGTACAACTACTGTTTTGGCATGTTATTGTTCTGGGATTTCACGGTTTCTTACCTGTTACAGCGATGAGTTGTTTCTGTAATGGCCTGCTACTGTTATGGCCTGTTACTATTATGGCCTATTACAGTTATGACCGGTTACTCTTATGGCCTATTACTGTTACATCTAGTTACAACTTGTAGGTCGGCCCATTACATTTACGATATTTTACAGTTTCGGCATTTTCTGAAGCCCATAACAATATCATAAAACGTTTATATAATCCAACATTTTTTACTATTCATCGACGACCGAATACACGACGGGCCAATAACAAAGCACGGTAATGTTGCCTAATTGACCTGTCTGGTGTAATTACCGTAACGACTACCGCATATGTGGACGACATCAACTAAATGCATACACGGCCTACGTGAGTTATCTAGATATTACATCAGCTGCAAACTTCTTAAAATTATTTTATATTATCAAATCAAGGGAAAGAAAAATTGGCATTTCAGTTGACAATCAAGTTGATAGCAGAGTCCTCAATTGATCACCTGCTATATTGGAGGAGACATGATCTTGAAGCCCCCTCTTTAGTGGCAATAGCAATAATTGCACCCTGAAACTAAGTAATACCAAGTTAACACATCAAACAAGACAAATTACTCATTTGACTGACATGACAGGAGCTATGATCTGGAGTTTACAACTAGTCAATGGTTCAACTATTGACCAACAAGTCAAACAAACAGGACAAGCAAGCATGTATCAAACAAGTGTGCCTACCGTGAAATGAGCAATCAAAAAATGTGTGTGTGTGGCTTAGAATTTCAGTAAAAATAAACTAGCAAGGTCATTTCAACAAAAATATATGGAAGCAGTTCTATACCCTAAAAAGCAATAGACGTCGGGTGACTCGGAATTTGCGCCAAGACACAAGATGGCATGCAGTTACTATCATAACAAAGAATGAACCAGATAGAAATTATAACCGCATCATACGAGAACTTGTAGAGTAGGAATGCAAACCACGAATAAACTATATATTGTAGAGGATAGTTATGTCGTGACTTAGGACGAACTAGACCCAGAACCAGATGTAAGATATAATGGCGTCGCTCGTGAACCTGTAGAGCAGGACAAACAAGCATTAGAAAAGTGTGCCTAGAATGAAATGAGTAATCAAAAAAGTGTTTCTTAGAATTTCAACAAATATAAACAAGCGAGGTCATTTCAGCAAATATATATGGAAGAAGTGGCATCTCCTGGAATGCATAGTTGTTGGGTGACTCAGAATTTGCGGTGAGCTACACAATGGCATGTAGTTGCTGTCATAGCTAAGAATCAACCAGATAGAAATTATAATGGCATCATAAGAGAATGTCTAGAGCAGGAATACAAACCACGAGTGAACTACATAGTAGAGGACAGTTATGCCATTGTCAGGACGAACAAGCGCTAGATAAGGAATTAATGGCATCCCTTGTGAACCTATAGAATAGGCTATGCAAACCAACATGTTCATTGTTCCATTTTGAGCTATATGCAAGAAAAAGGAAATAGTTAGTGATGCAGCTTTTGAAGAAGCAGATGTCAACAACAAAATTATAATTGAATTAGTACGAAGAGTTTAAACGGCTACTATAGGATAGCAGAATGATGCCAAGGAGGAAATAATAGCAGGAACTGATCTCAGGACAAAGTAGATAGATTCAGCAACTGTAGAGCAGGGAACCCACACTAATATTTTTCGCTGACTTCAGATTTTGCAAGAATTAAACGGTAGCAGGCAATTACTGTTGTATGGAGTAGCTAAGAACATGTGTATGACAAAATAACATGTCCATGACTTGAAATTTGTAGAGCAGCGCATGCAAACCAACATGTCTAATGACCTTGTATGTACTAGCACGAAGAACAGGCATGCCCACTGACTTGTATGTATGAGCACGATGAAAAAAATACAGTTCACTGCGACAGGCTTGAACCTTCTATACTGCTGACAAAACAAAAATGGGTTGCAGATTTGGTTAACCTTGGTCGGAGAGGCGTCTAGGCATCATCGGTACCGTGCGGGCGACGTCCAGGTCACCGAGGGTGCTGCGGTTGTGGTGGCTGTTGGCGTCGGGGAAGCAAATCTTGGGCGGTCGATGCCCGCTTGAGCGCGGTGGACGAGAACGCCGCTGAGGCAGATCCAGTGCAGTGAACGGCGACAGCAGAGCAGCTAGTCTAGAGCGGTGGACATGGAACTCTTGGAACTAGATCACGTCGGGTGTACACCGGTGAAGCTGATCCGGTACGGTTGGGTAGCTTTCGGCAGCCGGGAAGTAGATCTTGGGCGGTCTATGATGCCATCAGCATGGTGAACGACACCGCAGCTCCGGTGCAATGGCAGAGAGACCTAGTGAACTAGATCCGGTGGGTGAGCATCGATGAAGCGGCTCCGCGGCGGTGCACGAGACCGCCGCTCAAGCGGGTCCGGCTGCCGTGGAATTTACGCCGGCCGATGCGCGTCGTGGTCATGGAGGTGAGGGCGTGGGAGAGCGGGGGCTATGATTTTTGGAAGGACCAGCGAGAAAATTTGGGCGAATTCGGACTAAGGAGGTGAACAGAAATATAAATTACGATCATGCCCCCAAGATACCGACTTTAGCTCGCCCATAGGGCGTCAGAACAATGGGTAGAATCGGAATTTTGAAGTCAAAGGTTTTTGAAACCGAGGGGCGGGAAATGCTTCAAGATCGGTGTGTGATTTTGCCGCTTGATTGAGATATTAAATTTGGCGACCGTCCATCTAATAATAATATAAAAATGGTACTACCCCGGTGGGATATTTTGCCTCAAAGTTTTTGAAACTGAGGGACGGGAAATGCTTCAAAGTCAGTGTATGGTTTAGCCGCTCGATTGAGATTTTGAATTTGACAAGCGCCCATGTGATAGTAATACAAAAATGGTACAGCCCTGATGGGAGATTTTGCCTCAAAGTTTTTGAAACGGATGGGCGGAAAATGCTTCAAAGTAGGTATGCGGTTTTGCCGCTCAATTGATATTTTGAATTTTACAAGCACCCATCTGATAATTATAATAATATAAAAATGGTACTCACTAGGTGGGAGATTTTGGCTCAAAGTTTTTGAAACGGTTAGGCGGGAAATGCTTTGAAGTCGGTGTGTGTGATTTTAGCATCCATGTACTAGTAGTAGTAGTAGTAAAAATAGGTGGCAGAACGTACGGCGATATGGCCAGAAATTCATGGCCGAGAGTCACATCAACTTATCATCCATATAACACTTGAGGTACTCCCTGTGTTCGGTATTACTAGGCCGGAGTAGTAGTAGTAGTTCGGAGAATTAACTTCACCTACTCGCTCTATAGCTAGTTATTGCATGCAGTAGTAATCCTAAAATCCAGGCAATGCTCGTGGACACCGCAGCTAATTGAAAACATGCAAGCCAATGGATACACTCCCGTTTTAACAAAATGATCGGCCAGGAGCATTACACGACGTGGTGGTTCATATTTTACGGTCCACTAGAGGAGTAATTGAGCAAAACTAGGAGCATTAATAGGTCCTCCGGCCTAGCAATTGAGGCTGTAAAATAATTAAGAGGTATATACACCTTTAGTCCCACATCTTGCACCGCGAGAGCGTTTTAGTCCAACATATTGAAAAAGAGTAATACTAGTCCCTCAACTTATATCTCGAGAGCATTTTAGTCCAATTTAATGGAATTTCACTGAATTTGACTTAATTTGTCCACAAATGATGTTGATTTTTTTAAAATGACCACTCTATATTTTTTTATGGCATTTTGTGTCCCTATGCGGACTGATAAGTGGGCCACCTTTTAGTAGACATACAAATAAAATAGTTAAATCTCTAAAAGAAGAATGGATTCGAACTTAACTCTTTTGTACAACGACAGACACACACCCACCCACAAGACACTATGCCGGTAGATGTCCACGACTACTCATGTGAGACGAGGAGTACTTGAGAGGACGTAATTATGCCAGACAAGGAGTACTTGTGGGAAAGTAATTATTTATACAATAAAAAAGCACATACGAATGCAAAAATGCTCACGTCTATGTTGGCACGGTCCATAATATCAATTGTATAGCTTTGTCGTTAACCTAGTAGCTAGCTGAAGTGTCTAGACTAAACTTGAGTTTTTTCGTATTTGCAAAAATGAAAAGGAATAAATTTGAGTTGCTATTGTACCCCAAAACACATATTTTTCAATATCCAAAATAAAGAACACATCAATCAGAGCGCTCTTCAGTTAATCACTTATGTGTGCATGTTGTAGTGGCAAGGTTGATTTCTTCAGTAGCGCAGGTAATCAGTTCGATACCCTACAATGCACTGGTAGTTTTACTTATTTGTTTTCTTATTAAGATTCTCCTGTCAAGTCATACCAAGGTCACAACTGGCACGCAGAAAATACACAGGGGCCATTTTGCAAAAATAATGATGCCACATGTCACTTCTAGAATTAGTTACGATGAATTCGGACAAAATCTCAGAAATTTGATTGAATTGGACTAAAATGTTCCTCGTTACAAGTTGTGGGGCTAGTGTTTCTCACTTTACAAGATGTGGGACTAAAACGCTCGTGTGGTGCAAGTTGTGGGACAAAAACATATATACCTCAATAATTAACAACCGTGCTATTGAGAGAACATGGGGTTTTTAGCTCCACGGAGCATACACCCTATCCGGCCACATGGTGAGCATCCAAGGGCATAGCCAAAAAGCGAAATTGAAAAATGGAAAATACCATGCAAAAAATGGAAAATGCCCTACGTTTGCATGTGCCCTGAGGACCAGGGAGCGCAGGTTTTCTTCTTAGATTTTGGGATAATTAAATACAATGAGGTTAGGATACTACTGTTACTAGTATCATCCTACACCTACACACTCGCATGCTCCTAGGAGTCGTAAAGTTGGTGTGCGCACGACCGTTGTACCATAATTAGTGCGCGTGCGCATGCGCGTGCCCGTGCTAGTTTGATGAAACGCGCTTGCGGTTGCTGTGTGCATGTCGTCGTCTCGTTTCCACACAATTCGCTTGGCTTCCTCAGGCCTTTGTTTAAATGTGTGTCTCTAGAACTGCTCCCTATGCCACTCGGTGGGACTGACACCACACGAACGCCAACATCCATGGCCGGCAAGAAGCAGGAGGACTCACCATGAGCTGGTCTCCCTGAGGGACTCGTCCAGAAGATAGGTGACATCTTCCTTTCGACGGACGACTTCGACTACTACGCCGCCTTTCAGGCAGTCTGCAACGCCTGGTGCAGCTTCATGGAGGAGCGCTTTATGCCAGTCAACTGGATTGTTCTAGAGCACTAGTTGTCGGAGGAGTATCGGGTAGAAGATGCCGCCATCACGTTGTTGAGCGTGAGAACCGGCCGCCACCTTGAGAAGAAGATTAGCCGGGTTATTCGTAGGTGCTTTCTTTATATTCATCTGTATATATGCGATCCATTTTTTGCATTCACATCCTATACTATTTGTTTTTCAAGTTCTGTTTCTTCGTCCACTTGTTGCCCAGGGTTTTGCTCCATGGTTTACCTTGATTGAATTTCAGTCTTTTTACCTTGACTGAATCTTTGTTTCTCCTCCCTCTATCTCTGGAAGGTACTTTTATGTCGGTAGCACAACTGGCAGCCTCCTTTTTCTTGGACAGAGGGTGCAACCGTACAAGACCCGGTTGTACAACCCCTTCTCGGGTGCTATCAAGCGCCTGAGGGAGGAGATACCGACCGAGAGGGTGGCTTCTGTTGCTGTGACGATGTTCCCATCGTTGATGGTGTTTACATCAAACAATCAGAACACCACCATTCGGTGGGCGGATGAGAACACGGAGGAAGGGAGTCGCCTGGTCTTTGGTGAAGAGTGGTATTCGCCGTATGACTTCGCGGAAATCCGGAGCATGATCTCTTATGCCGGTGATGTTTTTGTCATAGACAGATACGGGTCTGTCCTCTCGACTATGTGTGATGCTGCTCATGGAGATGTGCAGCTGCAGCACTCCCCACGAACCCTAGAGATGCATCCCACCATTGCAGGCCCTGTTCCAGGCTGCCAGTTCGCAGAGAATCATTTTTACCTTGTCGAGATCGACGGGAAGATGTTGTTCGTTGTGAGTGGACTGTTCTACGGCAGCAGGCCGGTTGTTTACCGGGTTGATACCCAGAACCGTATTCTTCAGCCGGTCAGAGGCATTAGAAGTCGTGCTCTCTTCGTTGCTGAGAATCGGTGCATCTGTGTCGACAGCACCAGGGTACCCACGGTGTAGGCCAACAACATATCCTATACGGATCTATCCGAGATTAGATCTTACAACTTTGAGGCTCTTGCATGGGAAGAGATATGTAACATCCCAAAACTTTAATCAAGGTTATCAAGATTCTAATCACAACAATTTAGGGTTAACAAAAACTTTTTCATTATTAAAATTATTAATGAATGCATGTGTGTTGCATTAGTGTAGAATTTTTTGGAAATGCCATATTTGGTTGACCTAAATGATATGAAATGGTTTAAAGGTGAATGACACATCATCTAGACCATTTAAAAACAAAATACAAAGAAAAATAAATCAAATAAGAATAAAAAGACCAAATGGTCATTTTGACCATTTTAATCCACTAGGCCACTTTAGGTGTTCCTAGAAGTCAATTTCAAACAGAAACATTCTCAACTCTTTTCACCCCTTGCTAGACCAAGTAAAGATGTACCAAGGCCCACTTTACAATCTTACAGAAACCTTTAGCAAGACAATTTAAATAACATTACAAAATGAATCCAATACATATGTGAAGATCCCCATTTTTGCAAAACCCATCAAATAAGTTCACCTTGCCAATCCCTAGTAACCACAGATGCCCAAGCTTATGACCAACACCCTTGACAAATTTGAACCAAAAATTCGAATTTAAACTTCTTGTGGGCATTGTGTCAAACACTTGGTTATCACAGAATAAACTACCTAACTAATACTATTCTTGATCAATGAATTGTCGACCCTTTGTCGCCAAAACATGACCCTGGTCTCCCCCAGTCCCAACCAGCACCAATGCACCACTGCCCCTTCGCCGCTGCACCAGTAGAGCGCCGCCCATAAATGGTCACCGCCGGTCACCACCGTCCAAGCCGCAGCAGACCACCCCATGCCTATCTAGGATGCCTAGGAGGATCGCCGCACCCTACCGCCTCTCCCTGTCCACCCCTCGATGACAACCAGGCCGTGGACCACCCCCAGCGACACCGCACGCACCATGTCTGCGCCATGCCGAGGACACGGCAGAGCGCCGCGCCCGACAAGCGTGCACACGCCACGCCTCGACCACAGCCCGCGCGCACCGCTTCGCCACGACCCCTGAAACCGCCTGGAAATGCCCATTCGCCGCCGCTTGACACTCAGCCACCATGTGCCGCGTTGAACGCCGCTTCTGCCATGCAGAGCACGAGCCACGCCCGACCAAATGCCACCGCCCCTAGCCATGCCTTTAAGCCAGAGAGGACCGCCAGGGAGCACTACGTCGACCGCCGCTCGCAGCCACGAGGATAGCACGGTATACTGCCCTTGCCGGAGACGCCAGCCCATCCCGCTCGGTCGCTTCGTCAAGCCTATAAAAGGAGGCCTCCTCCACCCCAATTCCTCACAACACCTCACTTTCCTCTCACCACATACCACCCCACCCTTCTCCCTGAAGCTAATCGAGCCATAGTTCGCTGGAATTTTGCCGGAGCTTGCCGCGACCGAGGAGAAGAGGCGCCGTCGATTGGAGCTGCCCCAGGAGCCGCCGCGACCACGCCTAGAACCACCGTCATCTAACAGTTTGATCGCCCCCATCGCCACGTCTAGCTGGAGCCCTGGTAAGCCCCCACGTACCCCCACCCTGCCGCTAGGGTTCATCCTTGCCGGAGAACTGTTGGCCGGAGATGACGAACAATAGCCGTCGATTGTAGTTCTAATCGCACGGCTGAGAATGCCCCATATCGTTTCGTTGAGTAGCAACCGCTGACGTGTAGGACCGACCTGTCAGTCGCCCTCTACGCGGCGGATCGCCACTAGGCCAGCCCATTTCTTTTCCCGCGCTAGCCCACAGATTCAAATTAGTATTTTCCATTTAGGTTTTAACTAGATTCTGTGCCTAGATTCAAAAACCAGTTCTAAAAGTTTCACTAAACCAAATTGCATGATTCAAATTTTTTTAGAAAGGAAATTAAAATATCTATCCAAGCCCGTTGGATTTAAATTATTTAGAGTTAGAGATCACATATAGTAAAAATAACAACACAAAGACTTTTCTACACTCAAATATTTTTCAAAAATCAACCATAAATGATTTTGAGTTGATTCCAACTCTCAAAGATCACATTTGATGATACCTATCTGAATATGTAAAAATATTTAGGTTTGTATGCAGTGACATTGGACTAGTACCAAAAGAAGGCTGTTAGGGCATTGCTAGTCACTTTAAATTGATTAAATAATAATCTTAATGTTATAAAATGTGACCAAACCTTTAAATCACATTCCCATGTATTATAATATGTGGTGATGACATGTGTCCACATGATCCCATATTTTGATTGGAGAATATTAAATCTTAATTAATTTCAATGAGTAGAACTTACTTTTCTCAAATAAAATAATGAGACTAGTTCTTTAAATCTTGTGATGATGCTAGATCATCAAGTATGTGCCTTAGTGTGCTAAATAGACTAGTTAAGTATTGTTTGGTGATTGTGTATCCCGTATTTATTTATAGACGATAGTACCGACCAAGTCTACGAGGAGGAGGAGTTCTACCCCGAAGAAGACGAGGAGAATTTCAACCACTACACCAACCAAGGCAAGCTAACACTTGCAAGTATTATACTTATGCAAGCCATCATTAACAACACAAGATAACACTTGCAAGCTTGATAACCTAAGCAAGATGCATTAGGCATGCTTGGTTATACATTTTGATGTATACCCATTCCAAGTTTTCCTTGCAAGCCTTACTTTCTTTTACTTTACCAAAGTTCTTTACTTTTAATATAGATAGCATAAAGAGTGTAAAACTAGGCCTATCTAGTTATACTTAGATGCCATTCTAAGGCATGAGAGTGATATTAGCATCCCTCATTAGTGAACACTGTTAACCTTAGTTGCTAGTGCTAAGCATAAAACTTGATCACTTTAGATCGGAATACTTGGTGAAAATGATCATGAAAACCTTGGAATGATGAGTCATTCTATTGAGATGTTTTGACATGTGTTGAGAAACACAAATGGTTTATGATGATGAAAATGTTGAGGCATGAGCCTTAGCCCTTTTATAAAACTGATGGTTGGGTTCGGATGCGATACCATTCCAATTTTACCTAACAACCATAATACCTGAATTGGGTAAGGCTTATATGCATTAGTATGGGTTCCCTCGCAGGAGAGGTTTGAGCTGAGGCTACCTCTCGGTGTTGTCCACCTATGCAGTTCCCAGGATGGCAGATGGCCATGGCTGGGAGGCCAAGCTCATATGGGAGGTGCCTATACTAGAGTGGTAATTGAAAGGTTATGATTGATTATCCGCATACTAAGTATGATGAGTCACGGTTATCCCTGATGGATGTATTGAATTTTGTGGTGAAAGTGTACCACCTCTGCAAAGTGTCAAACTATTCGAATAGCCGCATCTGCGGTCATGGATAGTTGGAGTGGCCATACTGTTCCGTCGTCAGATGTTTTCAAAATGAATTGTGACTTTGACTTTACCACAATAGGGTTGTGACTATGAAAATTAAGTTCCCACTTAGGTGATTTAGAACATTAAATTAGCTTTCTTTACTTCTGAACTCAGCTTAGGTTTCAAATTATCTTTTGCAAATAAACTTAGAGCTTACCATTCCTACTAGAATTACCTTACTTGTTAGTGATAGTTTGCGGGTACTTAAAGAGTACTCATGGCTTTGTCCCTAGCTATTCTCCTAGCCAGGCTATGAGGAGGACTATCCGGAAGAAGGATAGAAAAATTGCTATGACAACTAGGATCATCTCCTAGCGTCAGCATTGCTTGTGACACTGAAGATGGAGCCCATCGCTACACTATTTATTCCGCTGCTTGTTTGTATTAAGACTAGATCATGAGATCCTTTATTTGTGTAAACCTTATTATGGTTTGTAATAGATGATGTACTGTGATATCCAATCTGTTATGTCTCGCAAAAATGGTAATCCTGGGATTGTGAGGTATGGCATAACATGCATCTCGGATTAAAAATCCGGGTGTTGACAAGGAGCTAAGCATTGTATATGGGTATGGAGTAGAAGGATTCTGGAATGACCGTCCTTTTGAACTCGATCGATTGCTGGCGGAGTATTGTAGAATCGTCGAGCATTCTAAGTTGCAGATGGTGCCGCCATATGGAGATGATGGTACCACCCACTACGATTACTATGACGGCTATCCATCAGATTGATGGATTCTACGGGTCTGCTCCTGATGTATTCTCTTCAAGTCTGCTCTTTATGTGTTCACTTTGTTGAGTGAACGGCTATGAATTTTGCAAGTTCTATGGTGCCCGTGTAATACAATGGACGTTCTCCCTGTTCCGGTAGATCTTGTGTTGTACCTCTTACAATTTCACTATTTTCATGTGTGTGTAGTAATTCTCATAGATGCTCAGTTTACAACAATCCTCAAACAACTTACAACTGCAAATTACAGTAGATTATTACAATCCTCTGTAAACTTGATAGTTATAAAATGAAGCATAAAAGTTGCAATAGAGTCCAGACAACTAAAAAAACACCATAAATCGTGTTACAGAAACTGTCTCTATGGAGGTTGCATCCCGAGACATGTAACAACTGGCTTCCCATGAGAGCTGCAGATGAGATTATTAAGTATGTTCTGTGTTAAGGCTTGCCCGTTTTTCAATTCATATAAGTATTTGCGAGCTATGGTGATTACTGAATCTGTTTTGTTGGCTTCTTTCTCAACAATATCATGGGCATCTTGGAGGGCATCCTCAAATAATCTTTCGGCTAAAAAACGAGGATCAGTCGAAGCGGTGTGCCTTGAGCAATATGTATTGTCACTGTTGCGGTGTGAAACAAGATCTAAACTTGGAGAAGTGGGTCTTTGTTCGGCATTCAGAGGGTCATTTGCAACCTGAAACAAACACAAAACAAGCTATAACAGCAATACCATGCAATCACACCATCGTGAATTTGAAATGTGTCAATGTGGTAATATATAAGGAAGCAATTAACAGTGGTGGCTCATACATCTATTTATTCTTGAATAAGTGGACCAGCTGGTGCCATGGAGCGATGCGATCATGTGCTGCTCTGTGAAATGACTGCTCTACTTGAAGATGGCTGAGACCAAGACAAAACAAGTTACTTAAACAATAGACTTGGGAAACAAACTACAAATTTATTTTGAATAACAATGCGAGCAATCAACCAAAGTACCTAATGCATACTGCTCAAACTAGAATGTGTAGAACATGAATAAAATGAATATTAAAACTAAGCCATTATGCTTCTCATATATAAACTAGCCAGGAACTACACAACAAAATTTGTCACTGATTTAATCATAGACAAAAAAAAGAGTAACTCAGCCAATAAAAACACATCAATTGTGAGCCTCGCATATGCTAGCCAGATAATTTCAAACAAAACAATGAATCGAGCAATCATACATTGAATTATTCATGAATAGCTAGATAATTTCAATGCTTCGGTAGCCTGAAAACAATAAACTGAACCATCAAGTGCCTCGTATTAAAATAGCTAGTTCATTTAACTATGATACAAAGTAGATAGAAGAGTGAGATGAACTGCACAGAGTTCCTTATGATACATGTGCGGATCTTATCGCTAGTGTGGCCTTGTTCTTATTATCAAACAACTTAGATGCAATACACCCGGCCTCTCCATATCTAGGAAATTGAACTAAGCACATGGAACAAAAGAAGACCATAGTGGGAATAAAATGTTTGACGCTAGTTTTTGGCAAAAAAATATGAAAACAAGAAAGACAAATGGTAAATTTAAGCAAACAAAAAATGTGGCAAGGACCAAACTTCGGGTGGGGGGCCTTACGGTAGGTGTTACACGATATCTACGGAGGCTCGTGTGGACGGGCGGAGTTTGTACTCCATTGTTGCTCCTCTGTATAAAGGTAAGGCCAACTATAAATAGAAACAGGTTCCAACATGATATACGTTGGCATGAAGTGAAATAAAAGTGATGGGGTCTTACGAGATTATAGGAGCCATTCACTCTATGATATTATGTGCAAACTGAGACTGCTCCTTGCATAATAACAGCAAATAGTTTGAGCCACAGGTTAAGAGGTATCAAATCGACAGTATATAATGGTCAAATAGTATGACGTGTGTAAACATGTAGTATAGGATAGCAAGACAATAGCACAATGGAAATACTATCTTTCGTAAATCGGCGAATGAGAGAGATATTATATAATCATATCTCATGTGGACAGGTACAACAGAGAATATAAAAAAATATGTTAAGTGACTAATAATTCACAAAGAAATGGTACAGTACATAAAAACAGTTCAATGCGTGGAGTTTAAGCGTAACCACAACGGGTTAATTTAGTACTCCCTCCGTTTCAAAATATAAGATGTTTTAGCTTTGTGAAAAGAGTGCATCTAGACCTCTTTTAGTGTGTAGGTTCATCTAGGTTTGGAGTGAACCTACACACTAAAATGCGTCTGGATACACTTCTTTCACAAAGCTAAAGCATCTTATATTTTGAAATAGAGGGAGTGCATAATAAGTGTATATCAAGTAAAGAACCTGTTAGGAAATTTACCACGAATACAGTACATTGCCAACAAACAAATCGCGCAGGGAGATATGGTTTTATCTCGGTCAGGGCGGCATCTAGGCCTCCTCCACATCCTCACGGGTCACGTCGAGGTCGTCGAAGGTGCTACGGTCGTAGTGGGTGTCAACGATAGGGAAGAAGATCTTGGGCAGGTGAGGATATGAGTAGAGCGCTGGACCACGATGTCCATGGAGAATATCCTAGGCGGTCGATGATGTAATCAGCGCGCCGGACAAGAGGGTTCATTGAGCAGATCAGGTGTACGGGTAAGCCGGCTAAAGTTCAGCGGGGATATTCCGGCCGGTGACGTATTCCTAGAGGAGAGAGAGGGGGAGCGGGGTTTGGTTTAGGTACTGCTAGCACTATACTGGGAATATTACGAGTGAAGCCCCCCACCTATCGAATTTAATAGGGGTCGAATGGGAATTTCGAAGTATCTGAAATTTTGAGGCACGAACTATGTCCGGATGCGTGGGATCTTTTTCAAAAGGTGTTCAAAAGTTTCGTGATGCAAAGTCTTAGCTAGAAGTCGAACCACTCGTCAAAAAATTCTGTGGTTTCTGATATATTAATTAACCGTTCGATGGGTACCTCCAAAAGCTTTTTTCATAAAACTTTCAAAGTAACCTACAATTTATTACTTGTAGTTCAAGGTTGACCTAATTTCATTAAATTCAAGAGCAATCTATCACACTTAGTTGTAGGTCAAGTTTGACCTGATTACATTACATTTTCAAGACACAAAATCTTAGCAAGAAGATGAACCTATCGTCAGAACTCTCTTTTGGTTCCTGATAGTATATTAATTCCCCCCACCTCCCCCCCCCGCGCCCCTCCGATGGGTACCTCTAAGAGCTTTTCCGTAAAACTTTCAAAGCAACCTACATGATTTACTTGTAGTAGTTCAAATTTTGCTTATTATATTTTTTCCGCTTTGCCTATTATAATTTTATATAGTGATGATATGCCAGATGTCTATTATCCGAGTCTCACGTGCAGGGCACGTGCAATTTACTAGTACTTATAGTTTCAAGTTTGACCTAATTTCGATAAATCGACATAAAGTCATTCTAATGGGTAGAGTTAGCTAGGAAGTTTGAAAACTCATAAAACATGGGAATCATTGGTACAACATGTTGGTGTAATAGATATGTCTGTAAACTTGGCTTGTGGAATTGAGATCCAATATTATTTGGATTTTCTTTAGGAAAAAGAACAACCTCGCTCGTATTATTCACTCAGAAAATGTAGAATTGAATGTTCTTTCTTGATAGTTGGAAACTCACACCAATGACACTGTTTATTACAAGAAGATGCACCGGTGATCTACATATGAAAATACATTTAATTCAAGAGCAATCTATGGAATTTACTTGTAGCTAGCTCAAGTTTGACCTAATTTCGTTAAATTACCAATATGCAAAGTCTTAGCAAGAAGTTGAACCTACCGTCGAAACTCTCGCTGGTTTCTAGTATATTAATTTTGATCCCTCGATGGGTACGTCAAAAAGCTTTTTTCCGTAAATCTAACAAAGCAAAACCTACAATTTACTTGTAGTTTCAAATTTGACCTAATTCCGAGATATCGACATAAAGTTATTTAAATGTGTGGGGTTAGCTATAGGAAGCTTCAAAACCCATAAAACATGGAAATCGCAAGTACAACATGTTGTCGATCCACTATATATATATATATATATGTCAACTTGACTTGTGGCATCCACATCCAATATTCTTTGGACTTTTCTTGACGGAAAACAACAACTAACCTTGTTCGTCTTCACTCGGAAAACGTACAATTCGATGTTCTTTCCTGGTAGTTGGACACTCACACCCACGACATAGCTTACTACTAGAAAATGCACCCATCTACCTCTAAAATGACACTAATTCAAGATCTATCTATCGCACTTACTTGTAGCTCAAGTTTGACCTAATTAATTTTGTGAAATTATCAAGATGCAAAATCTTAGCAGGAAGTTGAACCTATCGTCAAAACTCTTGTTGTTTTCAGATATATTAATTGTGAACCCTCGATGGGTACCTCCAAATTAAAAGCTTTTTCGTAAAAGTTAAAAAGGAAAATCTACAACTTACTGGTAGTTTCAAATTTGACCTAATTTCGATAAATCGACTTAAAGTCATTAAAATAGGCAAAGTTAGCTAGGAAGTTTGAAAGCTCATAAAACATGGGAATCGCAAGTACAACATGTTGTCGATCGACTATATATGTTTGTCAACTTGGCTTGTGGCATCCACATCCAATATTCTTTGGACTTCTCTTTACGAAAAATAACAACTAGTAGCGTCGCTCGTCTTCACTCAGAAAATATAGAATTGAATGTTCTTTCCTGATAGTTGGAAACTCACACTGACGGCATTGTTTACTACAAGAAGGTGCATCGATCTACCTCCAAAAATACATTTAATTCAAGAGAAATCTATCGCGCTTACTTGTAGTTCAAGTTTGACCTAATTTCGTTAAATTGTCAAGATGCAAAATCTTAGGAAGAAGTTGAACATATCGTCAAAACTCTCGGTGTTTTATGATATATTAATTGTGACCCCTCGATGGGTACCTCCAAAAGATTTCCGTAAAACTTTCAAAGGAACCTACAATTTACTTATAGTTTCAAATTTGACCTAATTTTGATAAATCGACAAGAAGTTATCCGGTCAAATGTGCAAAGTTAGCTAGGAAGCTTGAAAACTCATAAATAAAACATGGGAATCATTGGTACAACATGTTGGTCCACTATATATGTTGGTAAACTTGGTTTCTAACATTCAGATCCAATATTATTCTTCGGACATTTCTTTACGGAAAAGAACAACCTCGCTCGTCATCACTCAAAAAATTGAGAATAATTCAATCTTCTTTCCTGATATAGTTCAAAAATCACACCATACCGACGGTACTATTTACTACAAGAAAATGCACCCATCTACCTCTCTGAAAATTCATATATTTCAACAGCAATCTATCGCACTTACTTGTAGCTCAAGTTTGACCCAATTACGTTAATTAGTGTCATCCGATGCAAAATCTTAGCAAGAAGTCAAAACAGCTGTCAAAACTCTCGGGTTTTTCTCATATATTGATTGTGACACCCCTCCCGATCGGTACGGTACCTCCAAAAGCATTTTCGTAAAACTTTAAGAGCAACCTACAATTTAGTTATAGTTCAAGTTTTACCTAATTTCGATGAATCGACATGTAGTCATTCAAGTGGACGGAGTTAATTAGCTAGGGAGTTTGAAAACTCAAAAAAGATATGGGAATTGTAAGTAAAATACGTTGGTCCACTTAATATGTTTAGAAGCTTGGCTTATGGCATTGAGATCCATATTCTGCTTCGAGCTTTCTTTACAGAAAAGAACCATCTCGTCATCACTCGGGAAACTGAGAAATTTATTTCATGATAGTTGGAAACTCACACCGACGACATTGTTTACTACAAGAAGATGCACCCATCTACCTCCGAAATACATTTAATTTAAGAGCAATCTATCGTGCTTACTTGTAGCTCAAGTTTGACCTAATTTCGTTAATTGGCAAGAAGTCACTAAAGTGTGCGAAGTTAGCTAGGAAGCTTGAAAAATCCTAGTATTAAAAACTTGGGTATTACGTATAAGAAATTGTGGTCCAGTTAGTTTGATAATTGGGGCGGTTGCATTTTCTTTTAACCGTGATAGGTCTCGAAGGAGCGTGGTGCTTGAGAGTTAACACGATTGGTGGAAGTACAAGTTACATCAAGTACCTCATAAAAATGAAAATTGCATCCAAGTCCATTCATTTAGCACAAGGACCCTGAAACTAGGCAAATAAGTGTGTATTTTGAGGTTTGCGCATACTAGTGTTCATCGTGCTAAAGACTATAACTAGAATCTTTGTAGATGCTAAGAATGGAAAAGAAAATCCAGCGGTTAGCAATGTTTGGATTTGCCGGTCTTGATCCAACAGTCAGTGTTCGAAGTTATCCGTACACTATACAGTGGTATGGTATGGTATTGTAAGATATAAGACAAGATAAACATAAGATAAGAAGTACTATGAATGGCCGATATTTTGGATAACCTTCCCTCCCGATGTTTGGGAAGCAAGTGAAAATTTCGAAAACTGGAAAAGTTTGAATTTTTCTGCCGCCAAAGACCAAAGTGGTTTCCTTCCTATGTACTCCTCCTCGTCCCTACTCCACATCAATGCACGACTGCCGAACACGCCAGAGACACAGAGCCACCGTACCAAGGCAGATGTGCACAACGCCATGTTGTGGACGAGAGGAGAGAGATCAGCCGAACCAGTGTGCGAGGGGAAAGGGGAGGAGAGATGGAGCATAGGGAAGGAGAGAGAAAACACACGATTTGTTTTGCGTGCATAGTCCTGAAATTTACTACTAGTAGAGTGTAGACTGTAAGGCCGCAGGAGTAGCCCGTGTCAGAAACCCATCATAACTTTGCTCTAACATGGAACCGCCTTCAACTTCTCTTCACTACTGCCCTCTTCCGCTGCCAACGTTTTATTCTCTCAGCATGTACAATGCATGGACAGAGGTGACCATATGTCTAAGCAAAGAAATATACTACTCCCGCATTATGTAAAAACGCACACCTTAATATGGCCTACTACCCGTTCAAAAAAATGGCCTACTATGTGGCATCCGCTAAGGTTCACCTCATACATAGTGGAAAAAATAAAGTTATCTTTAAGCCTAAGGTGCACCTCAAGCTTGAGGGTTGCCCATAGAGAATAGAAATACCATTCCCCTCTCTCCCTATTTCATGTGATCGTTTTCAAAAGGTGTTCAAAATTTTCATGATGCAAAATCTTAGCTAGAAGTTGAACCACTCGTCAAAACTCTTTGTGGTTTCTGATATATTAATTAACCGCCCGATGGGTACCTCCAAAAGCTTTTTTCATAAAACTTTCAAAGCAACATACAATTTAATACATGTAGTTCAAGTTTGACCTAATTGCATTAAATTCAAGAGCAATCTATCAGACTTAGTTGTAGCTCAAGTTTGACCTAATTTCATTAAACTATCAAGACGCAAAATCTTAGCAAGAAGATGAACCTGCCGTCAGAGCTCTCTTTTGGTTCCTGATAGTATATTAATTGCCCCCTGCGTGCGCCCCTCCGATGGGTACCTCTAAGAGATTTTCCATAAAACTTTCAAAGCAACCTACACAGTTTACTTGTAGTAGTTCAAATTTTTCCTATTATATTTTTTCCGCTTTTCCTATTATAATTTTATAGAGTGATGATATGGCAGATGTCTATTATCCGAGTCTCACATGCAGGGCACGCACAATTTACTAGTACTTATAGTTTCAAATTTGACCTAATTTCGATAAATCAACATAAAGTCATTCTAATGGGGAGAGTTAGCTGGGAAGTTTGAAAACTCATAAAACATGGGAATCGTTGTTACAACATGTTGGTGCAATATATATGTATGTAAACTTGGCTTGTGGCATTGAGATCCAATATTCTTCAAACTTTTCTTTAGGAAAGGGAACAACCTTGCTCATATTCTTCACTCGGAAAATATAGAATTGAATGTTCTTTCTAGATTGTTGGAAACTCACACTGACGACACTGTTTACTACAAGAAGATGCACCAATGATCTACCTATGAAAAGACATTTAATTCAAGAGAAATCTATGGCGTTTACTCGTAGCTAGCTCAAGTTTGACCTAATTTCGTTAAATTACCAATATGCAATGTCTTAGCAAGAAGTTGAACCTATCTTAGAAACTCTCGCTAGTTTTTGGTATATTAATTTTGAACCCTCAATGGGTACGTCCAAAAGCTTTTTCGTAAATCTATCAAAGTAAAACCTACAATTTACTTGTAGTTTCAAATTTGACCTAATTCAAAGATATCGACATAAAGTTATTCAAATGTGCGTGGTTAGCTATAGGAAGCTTCAAAACCCATAAAACATGGGAATAGCAAGTACAACATGTTGTGGATCCACTATATATATACATGTCTGTCAACTTGGCTGGCATCCACATCCAATATTCTTTGGACTTTTCTTTACGGAAAACAACAACTAACCTTGTTCGTCTTCACTCAGAAAACGTAGAATTCAATGTTCTTTCCTGGTAGTTGGACACACACACCCACGACACTACTTACTACTAGAAAATGCACCCATCTACCTCTAAAATGACATTTATTTCAAGAGCTATCTATCGCACTTACTTGTTGCTCAAGTTTGACCTAATTAATTTTGTTAAATTGTCAAGATGCAAAATGTTAGCAGGAAGTTGAACCTATCGTCAAAACTCTTGTTGTTTTCAGATATATTAATTGTGACCCCTCGATGGGTAGCTCCAAATTAAAAGCTTTTTCATAAAAGTTAAAAAGAAAAACCTACAATTTACTTGTAGTTTCAAATTTGACCTAATTTCAATAAATCGACTTAAAGTCATTAAAATGGGCAGAGTTAGCTAGGAAGTTTGAAAGCTCATAAAACACGGGAATCGCAAGTACAACATGTTGTCGATCGACTATATATGTCTATCAACTTGGCTTGTGGCACCTACATCCAATATTCTTTGGACTTCTCTATATGAAAAATAACAACTAGTAGCATCGCTCGTCTTCACTCGGAAAATGTAGAATTGAATGTTCTTTCCTAATAGTTGGAAACTCACACTGACCGCATTGTTTACTACAAGAAGGTGCATCGATCTACCTCCGAAAATACATTTAATTCAAGAGCAATCTATCGCTCTTACTTGTACCTCAAGTTTGACCTAATTTCGTTAAATTGTCAAGATGCAAAATCTTAGCAAGAAGTTGAACATATCGTCAAAACTCTCGGTGTTTTATGATATATTAATTGTGATCCCTCGATGGGTACCTCTAAAAGATTTTTCGTAAAACTTTCAAAGAAACCTACAATTTACTTGTAGTTTCAAATTTGACCTAATTTCAATAAATCGACATGAAGTCATCCGGTTAAATGGGCAGAGTTAGCTAGGAAGGTTGAAAACTCATAAATAAAACATGGGAATCAATGGTACAACATGTTGGTCCACTATATATGTTGGTAAAGTTGGCTTCTAGGATTCAGATCCAATATTATTCTTCGGGCATTTCTTTACGGGAAAGAACAACCTCGCTCGTCATCAATTGAAAAATTGAGAATAATTCATTCTTCTTTCCTAATATAGTTCGAAAATCACACCGTACTGACGACACTGTTTACTACAAGAAAATGCACCCATCTACCTTGATGGCTCAATGCATGGCGCCCAGAAAAATGCTTGATGGCGGTGTTGATGTAGAGCTCGTTGGGAACCCCAAGAGGAAGGTATGATGAGCACAGCAGCAAGTTTCCCTCAGTTATGAAACCAAGGTTTAATCGAACCAGTAGGAGCAAGAAAACACCTCAAATGTGTTACTAGCTGAGCTTTGGCAGGGCGCACTACCAGTGCTAGTAGCAACGTGGAGACCTGCACAACACAACCACAGAACTTTGTCCCCAACTTGCGATGAGGTTGTCAATCTCACCGTGTTTTGCGGAAAACAAAGGATTAAACGTATCGAATGAAACAAGTAAAAGTTTGCAGAAAGAAACACAAAGCAGAAACAGTTTATAGATTGTATGTAAAGTAAAGGACCGGGATCCATAGTTCACTAGAGGTGGCTCTCCTTAAGATAGATAACATGCTGGGTGAACAAATTATAGTGGGGCAATTGACAAACACCGAGAAAGCAATACATGCATATACTAATCATCTTGACTCCTTTGAGACTTGATTGGGCATTACAACATAATACATAGACCGCCATCCAACTGCATCTATGACTAATAAGCCACCTTCAGGTTATCATCCGAACCACCTCCAGTATTAAGTTGCAAGCAACAGATTATTGCTTTACGAACTACGTGTAAAGTAAACAATATAATTGTTCTATGAACAAAGGATCGTTGTTTTCTCCCTAGTAGCAAGAGCACATCTAGTACCTTAGAGATTTCTGTCACTTCCCCAGATTACCAGAGGCATGAACCCACTATCGAGCATAAATACTAACTCTTGGAGTTGCTAGCATCTACTTGGCCAAGATAGCTACTAACAACGGAAAGCATGCAAGATCTCAAATACCAAAGACATGATAGAATCAATAATCAATCTGAAATAGCATCGCAATATCCATCGGATCCCCGCAAACACAACATGTATGGATTATAAATAGATGATCTTGATCATGAAAGGAGCTCACAACATATAAACATGAAAGCACAAAGGAGGAGAAACCAGCCATCTAGCTACTACATGGATCCGTTGTCCAAGGATGAACTACTCACGCATCACACCGGAGGCTTGCATGGTGATGAAGAAGGCCTCCAAGGTGAATTTCCCTCTCCGGCAGGGTGCCGGGAAGAGCTTCAGATCCACTCGATCTAGGGACAGAGACGACGGCGGCTACTGACTCTTTCGTGGATTTTTGATCGTTACCTAGGGTTTTTGTCCCGAGGGCAACTTATAGGCGGAAGGAGAGGCTGAGGGGGTGCCGGGAGCGGCCACACCACCACCTGGCGCAGGCCAGGCCTGGCCGCGTGGCCAGGTGGTGTGGTGGCTCCCTGGCCCTTCTCCGTCTCGTATTCTGGCACTTGATCCCTTCCGGAAAAATAGGCACTTTGGCTTTTGTCCCGTCCAATTCCGAGAATATTCATTTTCTGACTTTCTTGGAACCAAAAACAGCAGAAAATAGGCAGCTGGCACTGTGGCTCTTGTTAATAGGTTAGTGCAAGAAATCATATGAAATGTACTCCAAAGTTGGAACAAAACACAAGAAAGTGGATAAAACCAAGCATGGAACATCAAAAATTATAGATACATTTGCAATGTATCAACATCCCCAAGCTTAACTCCTGCTCGTCCTCGAGTAGGTAAGTGATAAAAAGAAAGAATAATTTTTGAGGTGACATGCACCATCAAAGACTTGATCAAAGTATTTGCAAAACATTCAAAGCTGGGATCATAGTACTTCAATCATAACATGAAAGACAAAGTTCTAGAAATAGGCAAATAAACTACGATGCAACATAAAAAGGTACAAACAAAAGATTCATGAATAACATGCTTTGCAAGACGTTTGTTTGTTTCACATAAAGAAAACATAGCATAATAGTATTCAGCTTGTCCCTCAATAGAGTAGCAAATATAAATGCATAGGACACCTTCGAAGTTCATAAGAGTGACTAGATATAATAGTTTAAAACAAGCAATAACAAGTTATGCATCAATCAACTAGTCTTGGGACAATGCACATAGAACTAAGAATGGCCACTATGCTCTCAAAGTAGGTGCATAAAGATAGAAGGTGGAGACTCAATATAATGGTGGAAGAAAGGCCTTTGTAAAAGGAAGTAGGGATTCAAGTCTCATAAAGAGCTTCCAAAAATTATGGTACTTATAGCTTTCAGCTCTCATTGCCCCTATCATAAGCATCTTGAAGGTGATTAAGGTTAATGTGACACAACTAAGAGGATATGCTTGACAAGTTATAAACTGAAATCTCATGCCCCTTACTTATGAAGATCGATCCTCATGCTACTCAACTTCAGTCACGAGTAAGCTCTTGTCATTGTAAGTATATGTGTATCATTAAGAACCGCCAACGGGGTACCCCTTGCACATGATACGGGAGCTTTCCCATAATCAAAATGACAAGGCAAGCAGACAATGAGCATCTCAGCGATCTTTTTATTTGCTATTTGCATAGGTTTTTATTGAGGATGCTTCATAGAGTGCTCACTATGATGATGCTGCAAGTTTCCACCATGATTAGGCATGGCTTAGGCTAGCGGCCCAGGCGTTTCTCTAACACATATACAAACTCCATGATCTTACAAGTTCCACATTTATTTCATACCATCGGGATCCGTAAGAAAAGAACATGATATCAACAGGGTACAAAGTACAAGTGCAATGTTGAAAGCGTTCCCCATGAAACATGGTTCTGCTAATTTCAACTTATAAAGCGCAAGCATATACGCAACAAAGAAGGACCCAATGGTTCAAGTTTATTAGAGGCAATAAAGTAAAGTGTGCCATCAAGTTCGTGAGATCTTTAATCACTAGTTTTCTCATAACAAGTGAAAGGTAAACAAAAGCATGAATATACTTGGAATAGCATAAGCTACAAGGTAGGTATGGTGGACTCTTTGGAAAAACTTGGTTTAGGGAGTTGGATGCATGAGTGGAACTCATACTTGGTTGTGGAGGCTAGCAAAAGACTGGGAGCGACAAACTAAGAGAGCAATAATGGCCATAATCATGTAGAGCGACAAAACATCATTGATCAAAGCATAAAGTGATACTACAAGTTGAAAACTAAAGGATCATAAAGGCTATGGTGACTTGAGATAGTCATAACATGGTGTGAGCATGTGCCAAGTCAACCCAAATAAAGCATCAAAGGAGAATACCACTATACTATGCTTTAATATGCTAAAACAACGCATGATTCATCCAAGGCACATTAAGCAATCTCAATTGTTTATAACAAGTCATGCTACAGCAAAGAATACTAAGCATAAAGCCAAAACGATATCAAGCATGGCATGACAAAGCATGGCCACAGTCAAAAACGAGCTCCTTTTTACCACATAAGCATAAACTTTCCTACTCTTTTCCATACCAAACTAAACTATTTGTAAACCAAAGTGTGTAAGAGGGGGTACAACCAACTTATTCAGAAAACTAAGCAAACCAAGCAAACTAAAAAAACAAAATGAAAACGAAAAAGACGACGCTCCAAGAGAAACACAACTGTGCACGAAACAATAAAAATGAAGCGTTTGGAAGAAACCTGGAATTTTTATTGATGAAGAAGGGGATGCCTTGGGCATCCCCAAGCTTTGACGCTTGTACTTCTTGGATATTTCTTGGGGTGACATGTGTGGCATCCCCAATCTTGAGCTTTAGTCCATCCTTCATCTCATTACTCATTCCTTCCATACACCTGAAATTTTTCCTTCATACAAAACTTCACACAATCTCATTAGCAACATTAGTGCACTTTAGATAAATAAGTCTCAAGGTTCAGTTCTAACACCAAATAATCTTCCATTAGAACACTAGATACTGTAGCACTTCCCTCAAAAAGCTCAATTCCCCAAAGGAACTCAAGAAGGAACTAACAAGAAGCAAATGCAGAAAATGGCAGAAATCTGTCAAAACAGACCAGCAGGTAAAGACAAATTTTTTCGAAGACCTTCTGTTGCTCAAATCAAACAGTGCTGAACTAACGAAAGTTAGATAACAACCTGGGGCAGAAGCACAAACAAATAACAGCTCTATCCGACCTACAGAGATCTCTCAGGATTGTTTACGGTGAAGCACAGAAATATGTTTCAGGACAACAACTTTCCCAATCATTACTTCACTCTCATTAGACGTTACTCTTGACACAAAAAGCAAATAAAAAAGGATAAGGAGAGGTTATTATAGCGCTAATAACTTCCAAGACTCAACTAAAACTCTTGGGGTTATCTCCCAACAAGTACTTTTCTTTAACGCCTTTAAGTTAGGCATAAGAAGCAAAGAAAGAATCAGGTGTTCTCAAATGAAGAAGCATTAAGACCAAATTTTGTTTTCATAGGAGAAGCAAAATAAATCATTTCTCTCTTTTTAGGGAAGTGTTCTATACCTTTCTTGAGTGGGAGTTGATATTTAATGGTGCCTTCTTTCATATCAATGATGGCACCAACAGTTCTAAGAAAAGGTCTTCCCAAAGTAATAGGACAAGAAGCGTTGTATTCAACATCCAAAACATAGAAATCAACGGGGACATAGGAATCATTAACCATAATAAGAACATCATTAAGACTGCCCATGAGTTTCTTTTTAGCATTAGCATCAAGTGGGACATTCAAATAACAATCTTCAAGAGGAGGCAAATCAAGCATATCATAAATCCTTCTAGGCATAATAGAAACACTACTATCAAGATCACACAAAGCTTTAATCAAAGTCGTTCACTTTCATATTAATGATGGGTTCCCAACCATCTTCTTGTTTTATGGGAATAGAAGCTTTATGTTTCATATTTTATTCTTTAATCTTTATGAGAGCATCAGTAATGTGTTTTGTAAAATCCATGTTCATAGCACTAGCATTAGGAATTTTAGCAAGCTTTTGTAGGAACTTAATAACTTCAGAGATGTTGCAACCATCAAGATCAAAATCAACTTTATCATTTAAAGTAGTAGAACTATTACTAGCATCAACACTAGTGGTGGTGATAGTAGAAACACTAATGTTTCTAGCAATTTCATCTTCTCTTTCCCACTTAGCATGTAATTCAGCTAATAGTCTAACGTTTTCATCAATTCTTACTTGTATAGCATTAGTAGCTGCAAAGGGATTCTCATTTGTTTCAGGTTTAGAAGCCATTTTATTAATCAATGAAGATTGAGCTTCAGATAGAGAAGATATATTCCTTTCAGCATTAGAGAGTTTCAATTGTAAACTAGGAATTTCCCTATTTAGACTCTCAAGTTGATGGCTAATGTTCTTCAAAATGATAGATTGTTCCTCCATAGTTTTAGTAAATAGCTTATTTTGCTCGTATTGCATTTGCATGAAGTTTTTAGTGGCTCTTTCAACTTCTAAGATTCTTCCTTCACTGGGTAATTCAGATTTACCATTGTTGGGAGGATATGGCTTATAATTGTTGTTACCAAAATTGTTCCTATAAGCATTATTACCATAAGCATTGTTGCCAAAATTATTATTTCTTATGAAGTTCACATCAACTTGCTCTCCTTGGGCAACTAGAGAGGCTAAAGGAACATTATTTGGATCAATATGGGCTTTCCCATTAACAAGCATAGACATAATAATATCAATCTTGTCACTCAAGGAGGAGGTTTCTTCAACAGAATTTACCTTCTTACCTTGTGGAGTTCTCTCAGTATGCCATTCAGAATAATTAACCATCATATTATCCAATAGTTTTGTTGCAGCACCCAAAGTGATGGTCATAAAGGTACCTCCAGCAGCTGAATCCAATAGGTTCCTTGAAGAATAGTTCAATCCTGCATAAAAAGTTTGGATGATCATCCAAGCAGTCAGTCCATGAGTGGTACAATTCTTTACCAAAGATTTCATTCTTTCCCAAGCTTGAGTAACATGCTCATTATCAAGTTGTTTAAACTTCATTATTTCACTTCTCATAGATATAATCTTAGCAGGAGGATATTCTTTTCCAATCAAAGCATCTTTACACTTAGTCCAAGAATCAATACTATTCCTAGTTAAGGAATTCAACCATTCTTTAGCTTTTCCTCTCAAAGAGAAAGGAAACAATTTCAGTTTAATAATATCACCATCTATATCCTTATGCTTTTGCATCTCACAAAGTTCAACAAAGTTATTTAGATGGGAAGCATCATCTTCATTACCAATACCAGAAAATTGTTCTCTCATAACAAGAGTGAGCTAAGCAGGTTTTATCTCAAAGAAAGTATTTTCAGTCATAGGTGGAGCAATAGGAGTGCTCCTAAAATCATTGTTGTTGGTGCTAGTGAAGTCACACAACTTGGTGTTTTCAAGAGTAATCATTTTTTTGGGTTTTCAAATAAGAAAGCAAACAAGTAAAAATAATTTTTTTGTGTTTTTTTGAAGAATAAAACAAGCAAACAAAGCAAAAATAAACTAAGCAAAACAAAAACAACAAAGTAAAGAGATTGGTTATGAGGGAATCCCCTTGTGAAGATGTCCTTGACTCCCCGGCAAAGGCGCCAGAAAAATGCTTGATGGCTCAATGCACGGCGCCCAGAAAAATGCTTGATGGTGGTGTTGATGTAGAGCTCATTGGGAACCCCAAGAGGAAGGTATGATGAGCACAGTAGCAAGTTTCCCTCAGTTATGAAACCAAGGTTTAATCGAACCAGTAGGAGCAAGGAAACACCTCAAAGGTGTTACTAGCTGAGCTTTGGCAGGGCGCACTACCGGTGCTAGTAGCAACGTGGAGACCTGCACAACACAACCACAAAACTTTGTCCCCAACTTGCGATGAGGTTGTCAATCTCACCGTGTTTTGCAGAAAACAAAGGATTAAACGTATCGAATGGAAAGAAGTAAAAGTTTGCAGAAAGAAACACAAAGCAAAAACAGTTTATAGATTGTATGTAAAGTAAAGGACCGGGATCCATAGTTCACTAGAGGTGGCTCTCCTTAAGATAGATAACATGCTGGGTGAACAAATTACAGCGGGGCAATTGACAAACACCGAGAAAGCAATACATGCATATACTAATCATCTTGACTCATTTGAGACTTGATTGGGCATTACAACATAATACATAGACCGCCATCCAACTGCATCTATGACTAATAATCCACCTTCAGGTTATCATCCGAACCCCCTCCAGTATTAAGTTGCAAGCAACAGATTATTGCTTTACGAACTACATGTAAAGTAAACAATACAATTGTTCTATGAACAAAGGATCGTTGTTTTCCCCCTAGTAGCAACAACACATCTAGTACCTTAGAGATTTCTGTCACTTCCCCAGATTACCAGAGGCATGAACCCACTATCGAGCATAAATACTAACTCTTTCAGTTGCTAGCATCTACTTGGCCAAGATAGCTACTGACAACGGAAAGCATGCAAGATCTCAAATAACAAAGACATGATAGAATCAATAATCAATCTGAAATAGCATCTCAATATCCATCGGATCCCCACAAACACAACATGTATGGATTACAAATACATGATCTTGATCATGAACGGAGCTCACAAGATCTAAGCATGCAAGCACAAAGGAGGAGAAACCAGCCATCTAGCCACTACATGGATCCGTAGTCTAAGGATGAACTACTCACGCATCACACCAGAGGCTTGCATGGTGATGCAGAAGGCCTCTAGGGTGAATTCCCCTCTCCGGCAGGGTGCCGGGAAGAGCTTCAGATCCCCCCGATCTAGGGACAGAGACGATGGCGGCTACAAATTCTTTCGTGGATTTTTGATAGGGTACCTAGGGTTTTTGTCCCGAGGGCAACTTATAGGCGGAAGGAGAGGCCGAGGGGGTGCCGGGAGCGGCCAAACCACCCCCTGGCGCGGGCCAGGCCTGGCCGTGGGGCCAGGTGGTGTGGTGGCTCCCTGGCCCTTCTGTGTCTCGTATTCTGGCACTTGATCCCTTTCGGGAAAATAGGCACTTTGGCTTTTGTCCCGTACAATTCCGAGAATATTCATTTTCTGACTTTTCTGGAACCAAAAACAGCAGAATACAGGCAGCTGGCACTATGGATCTTGTTAATAGGTTAGTCCAAGAAATCATATGAAAAGTACTCCAAAGTTGGAACAAAACACAAGAAAGTGGATAAAACCAAGCATGGAACATCAAAAATTATAGATACATTTGCAATGTATCATACCTCGCTGAAAATTCATATATTTCAATAGCAATCTATTGTGCTTACTTGTACCTCAAGTTTGACCCAATTTCGTTAAATAGTGTCATGCGATGCAAAATCTTAGGAAGAAGTCAAAGCAGTTGTCAAAACTCTCGGTTTTTTCTCATATATTGAGTGTGACACCCCTCCCGATCTGTACAGAACCTCCAAAAGCTTTTTCGTAAAACTTTTAGAGCAACCTACAATTTAGTTATAGTTCAAGTTTGAACTTATTTCGATAAATCGACATATAGTCATTCAAGTGGGCAGAGTTTTTTAGCTAGGGTGTTTGAAAACTCAAAAAACATATGGGAATCATAAGTAAAACACGTTGGTCCACTTAATATGTCTAGAAGATTGGCTTATGGCATTGAGATCCAAATTCTGCTTCGAGCTTTCTTTACAGAAAAGAACCATCTCGTCATCACTTGGAAAACTGAGAATTTTATTTCATGATAGTTGGAAACTCACACTGACGACATTGTTTACTACAAGAAGATGCACCCATCTACCTCCAAAAATACATTTATTTCAAGAGCAATCTATCGCGCATACTTGTAGCTCAAGTTTGACCTAATTTCTTAATCGACAAGAAGTCACTAAAGTGTGCGAAGTTAGCTAGGAAGCTTGAAAAATCCTAGTACTAAAAACTTGGGTATTATGTATAAGAAACTGTGGTCCAGTTTGTTTGATAATTGGGGCGGTTGCATTTTCTTTTAACCATGGTAGGTCTCATAGGACCGATGTGCTTGAGACTTAACACGGTCGGTGGAAGTACACGTTACATCAAGGACCTCATAAAAATGAAAATTGCCCCCAAGTCCATGCATGTAGCACAAGGACCCTGAAACTGAGCAATGAAGTGTGTGTTTTGAGGTTTGCGCATACTAGCATTCATCGTGCTAAAGACTATTAGTAGAATCTTTGTAGATGGTAAGAATGGAAAAGAAGATCCAACGGTTAGCAATGTTTGGATTTGCCGGTCTTGATCCAACGGTAAGTGTTCGAAGTTATTCGTACACTATACGGTGGTATGGTATGGTATTGTAAGAGATAAGACAAGATAAATATAAGATAAGAAGTACTGCGAATGGACGATCTTTTGAGTAACCTTCCCTCTCGATGTTTGGGAAGTAAGTGAAAATTTCGAAAACCGGAAATGTTTGAATTTTTTTGCCGCCAAGGACCAAAGTGGTTTCCTTCCTATGTACTCCTCGTCCCTACTCCACACCAACACGGCTGCCGAACATGCCAGAGACACAGAGCCGCCGTACCAAGGCACACGTGCGCAGCACCATGATATGGACGAGGGAGAGATCAACCGGGATGGTGCACGAGGGGAAAGGGTAGGAGAGAGGGAGGATGGATGGTGAGAGGCAGCGAAGGAGAGAGAAAACACACGATTTATTTTGCGTGGATAGGTCTTCAAATTTAGTACTAGTAGAGTGTACACTTTAAGGCCGCATGAGTACCTCATGTCAGAAACCCATCATAACTTTGCTCTGACATGGAACCGCCTTCAGCTTCTCTTCACTGCTGCCCTCTTCCCCTGCCAACGTTTTATTCTCTCAGCATGTACAGTGCGTGGACAGAGGTGACCATATGTCTAAGCAAAGAAATATACTACTCCCGCATTGTGTAAAAAAGCACACATTAATATGGCCTACTACCCATTCAAAAAAATGGCCTACTATGTGGCATCCCCTAAGGTTCTCCTTATACATAGTGGAAAAAATAAAGTTATCTTTAAGCCTAAGGTGCACCTCAAGCTTGTGGGTTGCCCATAGAGAATAGAAATATCATTTCCCCTCTCTCCCTATTTCATGTGATCGTTTTCAAAAGGTGTTCAAAATTTTCATGATGCAAAATCTTAGCTAGAAGTCGAACCACTCATCAAAACTCTCTGTGGTTTCTGATATATTAATTAACCACTCCGATGGGTACCTCTAAGAGCTTTTCCGTAAAACTTTCAAAGCAACCTACACGGTTTACTTGTAGTAGTTCAAATTTTGCCTATTATATTTTTTTCACTTT
Source organism: Avena eriantha (assembly GCA_910589775.1). Classification (NCBI taxonomy): domain Eukaryota; kingdom Viridiplantae; phylum Streptophyta; class Magnoliopsida; order Poales; family Poaceae; genus Avena; species Avena eriantha. The sequence continues at coordinate 315,977,928 of OU342741.1, forward strand.
TCCTATTATAATTTTATGTAGTGATGATATGCCAGATATATATTATCCGAGTCTCATGTGCAGGGCACGTGCAATTTACTAGTACTTGTAGTTTCAAATTTGACCTAATTTCGATAAATCGACATAAAGTTATTCTAATGGGCAGAGTTAGCTGGGATGTTTGAAAACTCATAAAACATGGGAATCATTGGTACAACATGTTGGTCCAATATATATGTATCTAAACTTGGCTTGTGGCATTGAGATCCAATATTCTTCGCACTTTTCTTTAGGAAAAAGAACAACCTCGCTCGTATTCTTCACTCAGAAAATGTAGAATTGAATGTTCTTTCTTAATAGTAAGAAACTCACACCAACGACACTGTTTACTACAAGAAGATGCACCGATGATCTACCTATGAAAAGACATTTAATTCAAGAGTAATCTATGGTGTTTACTTGTAGCTAGCTCAAGTTTGACCTAATTTCATTAAATTACCATTATGCAAAGTCTTAGCAAGAAGTTGAACCTATCGTCGAAGCTCTCGCTGGTTTCTGGTATATTAAATTTGGACCCTCGATGGGTACGTCCAAAATCTTTTTTGTAAATCTATCCAAGCAAAACCTACAATTTACTTGTAGTTTCAAATTTGACCTAATTCCGAGATATCGACATAATGTTATTCAAATGTGCGGGTTAGCTATAGGAAGCTTCAAAACCCATAAAACATGGGAATCACAAGTACAACATGTTGTCGATCCTAAAAAATATGTGGGGTGAAAAATAACTATTATGCACCCTGGGTGCTGAATATATATATATATATATACAACTTGTCTTGTGGCATCCACATCCAATATTCTTTGGACTTCTCTTTATAGAAAAGAACAACTAACCTCGTTCATCTTCACACAGAAAACATAGAATTCAATGTTCTTTCCTGGTAGTTAGAGACTCACACCCAAGATACTACTTACTACTAGAAAATGCACCCATCTACCTCTGAAATGACATTTAATTCAAGAGATATCTATCACGCTTACTTGTAGCTCAAGTTTGACCTAATTAATTTCGTTAAATTGTCAAGATGCAAAATCTTAGCAAGAAGTTGAACCTATTGTCAAAACTCTCGTTGTTTTCAGATATTTTAATTGTGACCCCTCGATGGGTACCACCAAAATATTTTTCTTAAAACTTTCAAAGAAACCTACAATTTACTTATAGTTTCAAATTTGACCTAATTTTGATAAATCAACATATAGTTATTCGGTCAAATGGCTAGAGTTAGCTAGGAAGTTTGAAAACCCATAAATAAAACATGGGAATCATTGGTACAACATGTTGGTCCACTATATATGTCTGTAAACTTGGCGTGGCATTCACATCCAATATTCTCCGGACTTCTTACGAAAAAGAACAACCTCGCTCGTCTTCACTTGGAAAATGTAGAATTGAATGTTCTTTCCTGATAGTTGGAAACTCACATTGACGGCATTGTTTACTACAACAAGATACACCCATCTACCTCTGAAAATACATTTAATTTCAAGAGCAATCTATCGCGCTTAATTACTTGTAGATCAGGTTTGACCTAATTTCGTTAAATTGTCAAGATGCAAAATCTTAGCAAGAAGTTGAACCTATCGTCAAAACTCTCCTTGTTTTCAGATATATTAATTGTGAACCTTCGATGGGTACCTCCAAAAGATTTTTCTTAAAACTTTCAAAGCAACCTAGAATTTACTTGTAGTTTCAAATTTGACCTAATTTTGATAAATCGACATATAGTCATTCGGTCAAATGGGTGGAGTTAGCTAGGAAGTTTGAAAACCCATAAATAAAACATGGGAATCGTTGGTACAACATGTTGGTCCACTATATATGTCTTTAAACTTGGCGTGGCACTCACATCCAATATTCTCCAGACTTCTTACGAAAAAGAACAACTTCGCTCGTCTTCACTTGGAAAATGTAGAATTGAATGTTCTTTCCTGATAGTTGGAAACTCACATTGACGGCATTGTTTACTACAACAAGATACACCCATCTACCTCTAAAAATACATTTAATTTCAAGAGCAATCTATCACGCTTAATTACTTGTAGATCAGGTTTGACCTAATTTCGTTAAATTGTCAAGATGCAAAATCTTAGCAAGAAGTTGAACCTATCGTCAAAACTCTCGTTGTTTTCAGATATATTAATTGTGACCCCTCGATGGGTACCTCCAAAAGATTTTTCTTAAAACTTTCAAAGCAACCTACAATTTACTTGTAATTTCAAATTTGACCTAATTTTGATAAATCGACATATAGTCATTCGGTCAAATGGGCAGAGTTAGCTAGGAAGTTTGAAAACTCATAAATAAAACATGGGAATCGTTGGTACAACATGTTGGTCCACTATATATGTCTGTAAACTTGGCATGGCATTCACATCCAATATTCTTCGGACTTCTTACGAAAAAGAACAACCTCGCTCATCTTCACTTGGAAAATGTAGAATTGAATGTTTTTTCCTGATAGTTGGAAACTCACATTGACGACATTGTTTACTACGACAAGATACACCGATCTACCTCTGAAAATACATATAATTTCAAGATCAATCTATCGCGCTTAATTACTTGTAGATTAGGTTTGACCTAATTTCGTTAAATTGTCAATATGCAAAATCTTAGCAAGAAGTTGATCCTATCATCAAAACTCTCTGTGTTTTATGATATATTAATTGTGACCCGTCGATGGGTACCTCCAAAAGTTTTTTTGTAAAACTACCAAAGCAACCTATAATGTACTTGAATTTTCAAATTTGACCTAATTTTTATAAATCGACATAAAGTCATTTGGTCAAATGGACAGCGTTAGCTAGGAAGTTTGAAAACTCGTAAATCATGGGAATCGTTGGTACAACATGTTGGTCCACTATATATGTCGGTAAACTTGGCATCTGGCATTCAGATCCAATATTCTTTGGACATTCTTTACGGAAAAGAACAACCTCGCTCGTCATCACTCGAAAAATTGAGAATTGAATGTTCTTTCCTGATAGTTGGAAAATCACACTGACGACATTATTTACTATAGAAAAATACACCCATCTACCTCTAAAAATTCATATATTTCAAGAGCAATCTATCGTGCTTACTTTGTAGCTCAAGTTTGACCCAATTTCGTTAATTAGTGTCATGATGCAAAATCTTAGCATAAAGTCAAACTAGTTGTCAAAACTCTCGGTTGTTTCTCATATATTGATTATGAACCCCGATGGATACCTCCAAAAGCTTTTGTATAACTTTCATAGCAACCTACAAAACTTGTAGTATATAGTTCAAATTTGACCTAATTTTGATTAATCGACATATAAAGTCATTCAACTAGGCAGAGCGATAATCTATAGGAAGTCTAGGAACTCATAAAACACGGGAAATCATAAGTACAATATGTTGGTCCACTATATATGTGTGAAAACTAGGCTTGTGGCATTTAGATCCTTATTCTTCGGACTTCCTTTATAGGAGAGAATAATCTCGATATCATTCGAACAGTTGAGAATGTTCTTTCCCGATAGTTGGAAACTCATGCTGATATCATTGTTTAGTACAAGAAGATGCACCCACCTATCCTAGAAAAGACATTTAATTCAAGAGAAATCTATCGCACTTACTTGCTTGTAGCTCAAGTTTGACCTAATTTTGTTAAATAGTCAGGATGCAAAATCTTAGCAAAAGTTGAAACTATCGTCAAAAATCTCAGTGGTTTCTGACATATTGATTGTGACCCCTCGATGGGTGCCCCCCAAAAGCTTTTTCGTAGAACTTTCAAAGCAACCTACAATTTACTTGTAGTTTCAAATTTGACCTCATTTTGATAAATTGACATAGTCATTCAAATGGGCAGAGTTAGCAAGGAAGTCATTCAAATATCAACAAACATTTAATTCAAGAGCAATCTTTCGCGCTTACTTGTAGCTGAAGTTTGACCTAATTTTGTTAAACTGTCAAGATGCAAAATCTTAGCATGAAGTTGAACGTGTCGTCAAAACTCTCGGTGGTTTATGATATATTAATTGTCCCCTGAATAGGTACCTCCAGAAGAGTTTTCATAAAACTTTCAAAGCAACCTACAATTTACTTGTAGGTCAAATTAGACCTAAATTCAATAAATAATTGGCATAAAGTCATTCAAGTTGGAGGAGTTAGCTTGGAAATTTGAAAGCTCATAAAACATGGGTATCGTCAACACAACATGTTGGTCCACTCTTTATGTCTAAAAACTTGTCTTCTGGTATTCAGATCCATATTCTTCGGAGTTTCTTTACGTAAAAGAACAATCTCGTCATCACTTGAAAAATTGAAAATTAAATGTTCTTTCGTGATAGTTGGAAACTAACACCGACGACATTGTTTACTACATCACCCATATACCTGTAAAAATACATTTAATTCAATAGCAATCAATTGCCCTTACGTGTGTAGCAAATGTTTGACCTAATTTCACTAAATTGGAAAAAAGTCACTAAAGTGTGCAAAGTTAGCTGGGAAGCTTTAAACATCCTATTTCTTAAAACTTTGGAATTATAAGAAACCATGTTCCACTTTGTCTGATGATCGGGGCAGTGTAATTATTTTTTAATTGTGGTAGGTCCCATAGGAGCGAGGTGCTTTATTAGTTAACACACGGTCGGTGGAAGTACAAGTACATCAAGGACCTCATAAAAATGAAAATTACATCCAAGTCCATGTATTTAGCACAAGATCCCTGAAACTAAGCAATGAAGTGTCTTTTGAGGTTTGGGCGTATGCTAGATATTGTAGAGCCAAAATTTGTTCTAAAACAATCTACATTCTAGCTTTTACTACTAGTTCGTATAGTAAACAAGAATCCATAAAACAGAGTGATCGTACTCTCTATTGGAGTAGTAACTTGGATTGGTTTTTCACATATCTAAGTACTACTAGTAATTATAATTTCTCAAAAAAAGTATCACTAACAAAAGCAGTACTGGTTTGTCTGATTTGTTGTAAGATGTAGTACTACTACTATTACCATTTTAATTTGATAAGACCAAAATAGTTAATTATAGGTTGGTATTGAAGACATGCATGCAGTCATCGGTCTCTTCCCTGCAGCATTGTACACCCTGCAATAGGCCACAGGCTTTTCATCTCTCTCTAGAAGTAGATCTTCTTTCCTCTCACTCACATGGATCTTCTTGTCTCGGTCTCTCCCTCTGTCTATAATGTACTGTCTGGTATAGTACAATGTGACACCTGCTTTATTATTCACCTGTCAACTTTCTGCAGCCTTTTTGTTTTGACAAAGCATGTACAACATGTGGGACACTGTCAAAGAAAAAAGTGGCCAAGTGCAGCTGCTGCCGGTGCGCCCATGCCTAGCGTATTCCTGTACAATCGTACCAGTACAATACGAAACTCAACCAGTATACTCTTCTGTATACCCACCCAACCCGGGTTTCTGGCCGGCGGGCACTATGTCGGTGAGCCGATCTTCCCTCTTTAACCACTCCCACAAGTTCGTGTATAGTGTCGGCGGATTCGACCGTGAGCCGGCTGCTATGGATGCCATCCAGTCTAAGGCGATGATTGAGTGCCCCTATGACGGCTACTTTAGCTTGGTCACCTTCGACAAGCTCGACGAGCACAAGATCGCGTGCTCGCATGGCCTGTGCTCCTGCATTGATTCCGCCTGTGATTTGATTGCCTCGCCGGCAGGGCTCCTTCCCCACATGAAGGATACCCCCGGGGTCATAGTAACCAGGGCCATCTACGGCAGTGCCTTCTTTTGCCTCATCCCGACTCCACCACCAACAAGCACGAGGGGATTCACGCGCTTCCTCTACGAGGATGACGGTGCCATGTTTGTCTTGACCATCAGCGCGCTTGGCTCGGCCACCGTTGTGTCCTTGGTGTGCATCAGGTAGGACAGGTGCTTGTGGCCGCGGTACATGGTAAAACTGTGTGCGCCTGGCCCGCCGGGGTCAGCGGACTTGTCGATGGTCGAGAGGCTTAATGTGGAAATCGAGCTGACGAGCACCTCATCGCCGACCAACCTCCCGTTCGACAAGCTCAGGACGTACCTCGGGGTGCCGCCGCGGTTCCTGATGAAGGTTGGACAGTCCACCCATGTATCTTCTGGATTTGCATAGATAGGAAAAAACGATCTTAAACTATGGCTGATGATCAAGACTGTAATGGTGTATTAGCAGATAAATAGTACTGCTAGTAGTAGTATTTTACTAATCCAGTTTACTAGTAGTAGTCGCATGTAGGTTCTCTTTTGGTACTAGGAAGGATGCATTTTGGATGTAAACTAAGTTTGCTTCTAATATTATTATGGAGTATTTAGATGTTTAGTACGACTTTTATGTAATTTTTCGCTTCTACGACATGGACCAGAGATAAACACACTAACCGCTCTTACGGTGCTTTGATTTTAGTCATCTAACTCAGTGATTACGGAATTTTATGCCTAAACTTGTCAAATCGACTTGATTTAAGTCTTGAACCAAGATTGTCGTCGAACATGCGATGGTGTGGACGATGCATCGACATGGGTCCAGCGTGCAGGATAGGCTGCCTAGGAATTTAGCCTAAATATCTAGAAAATAATATGGACATCTACGACATCAACTCAATGTTATCAGAATCATCACGAACCATGTTTTCATATTATGTGCGTTTGACATTATGTAAGTTAGTATGTTTGTACATATAGTTGGTCAAACTTAATAAATATTGACTTCGACAAAACCTAGTATGCTTTTTAATTTGGAAATGAGGGAGCATCTAAGTACTAAAATGCATCGAAATACATATATATCTAGACAAAGCCAAGTCAGTAACTACTATTTTAGGACGGAGGGAGTAATTATTTATGAGTAATCTATTTTTCACAATTTTTTACTGCTACGGCACGTGCGCACGACTAGAGCAGGGACCAATGCATAATAATCACGCGACCATGCGGTGGTGATCTACTCCGTACTAGATTACCCTATGTGTGGACGCGTACTAGTGGAGCACACGCTCGTGTCGTTCCTGAATATGTTGTAGTACTACTAGTATACGCAAATAGGAGTACAAAAATAGATAGATCTTGTTGCTCATCGTACTATTTTTTTCCTATAAGGCAACATGTACGTGACTACTATAGTACTATATTGGCACAACTTCTGCTTTTGGTGCTACAAGATGAATGTGAAACTCTCTGTGTCCGTTCAGAAAAAACTCATTGTGTAACATTAATGTACTAGTACTTCTTGTACTCCCTAGTTTTTCAGACGCGCAGTAAAGTAGTGCAGTAAGTCTGTTTGGGCAAGCCGCATGCAACGAGCATTAGTTTTACAGCACAATTTAGTTTTTTAGATATCCAAATTTCTACTCCAGCTCGATGGCTCAAGACACGAAGCAGCTAGTACTCCTCTATCCTCCGGCTATCGCCCAGATCAAAATGAACAAGAAAAGATTGTGTATCTTGAAAATTGTCATGGCCATTTATTACCTGTAGAGCTTTATTTTGTTTCCTTCTAGGCACCTGCAAATAACGTGCTACGGTTGGGCCCTATAGCTAGTACTAGACATAGACTTTAGTAGTAGCTACTCTCGTCACAGTGAATTGTCCAAGAGGTGGAGTTCCTTTTTTTCTGTCCAAGAGGTGGAGTTCCTTTTTTTTCTCCAAGAGGTGGAGTTCCTTTTTTTCTTGAGAGAGGAAACCTTTTTTATTCCTTCTTTGATTCAAAGAAAATTCAAAGTTTTTGTGAAGGATCTTGTCCCTTAGGAAATAATCCTACGCTGTTTTGTTTGATTCATAGGATTCTAATATGTAGGAATTATGTCCCGTTTGGAACGCAGGATAGGAAAAATATAGGAATAGGAAAAACACAGGAATTGAGATTCCTTCAAAGTATTCTTTTGCTTTCCCTATGATTCAAACACATACTTGATCCAAATTCATGTAGTTTCCTCTTCTTATGTTTTGAGAATCCTGCAAATCAAATGAGTCCTAAGAGATGGTCTTTTTTTATTTGTCTTTGATCATTTTTTGTTTGAACATAGGGTCATAGAGCTTCCTCGGAATACGAGGAGGGTGGAAATTGCACAAACCTCCAACAATTGGATTCAAAATTGCAGGGAACTCCAGATAATCAGGATAGTCTAGTTGCAAGAAACTACTGTACTACAATTACTTTTGGGTACAAATGCTGCACATAGCACAAAATTCTCGATTAGCCCTCTTAGCATTATTTCTTACATACCCGGGGTTCAACAGTTGGAGCTCTCCGCAACTACGGCTCTAATTGTTGGAGGTTTGTGCAACTAGCCTCAATAGGAGCCCCACCCCCACTCGCCCACCTTCTACAGTACTACTAGTAGTAGAGTAACATACCATCAGCCTTTGTCTTCTCCATCGCACCCCGGCCGCCAGCTCACGCCAACGATCTTCCCTCCCTCCCCCACCCCACCCCAAAGAAAGCCCCCAAAACATCATCCGCAGCCTCCTTCCATGGTGAGATCGTGCAAGCTCTGTAAAGATCCTGAGCAGTTTCAGAAGGTGTTCACCGAAGGCCCTCTTCAAGTACTCATCAACCATTGCGACACCACCACCACCGCGAGCCTCGTCGGTTCGTCCAAACATATTCTTCAATCAGCAAAAGAGAGTGGAACTACGCCTTCTTCTCATCCGTTTGGCCTCCCATGTGTTCTTCATTCCCACCTGATGGTGAGACCGTGAGAATCCAAAGACTGCTTTGAAGTGGCGGGCAGCCCGTGCAAGCTGACGCCGCTGGACAAGTTCTCCTCCGATGCTGTGATGCCAAATGGTTTTCATGAGCAGCGAGCAGGCGACAATGGAGATTGGACCATCATAGTTGGGCCCGATTTCATGTGGGACCTTGTCAAAGTGTATACTCGTCGCAAGATTGTTATTCTGCAAGTGTGGAGGTTTGAACCGACCAAAGGTTCCGCACTTACATTTCTGGATGATGCTGATGAAGGTCTACATACTAAACTGTAGAAGATAGTCATTTGCCATGTTCCGACAACTGCTTGGGGATACAAAGATTTCTCTCTAGTCGCCTTTTTCGAATTCAAGATTGTTGTCATCAACGGGAATGATAGTCATGGATGGTCAGTTTGTGTGAACGAGTTCTAGGGCTACTTCAGATACTACGATGCTATTATCCAACACGATCGTGTGTTCGCCGTGATCGAGAATGGCTGTGTTTATGCATGGAAGTCTCTAGAACTTGGTAAATTCTCCTCCCTACATATTTTATTAGCTTTGTTCCTGAATCGATGCAAGCTATTTTTTCTGAACTTTCATTGGTTAGTAGGAATTCCATTAAAATTTCAGTTTCTTTGATTCGAAGGAATTCCCTAGTTTTAGAGGAATGCAATCTTTAGGAGGTTTTCTTACATATAAGTAGTTTGTTTCATATGATTAAGTTCTGCTGATAGTATTGCTTCGTCTCCTAGTACATCCCATGGAAACTATGGTATCTACTACGTAGTAGTAAGTACTTATGTGATACCCAGATATTATTCCTGAATCAATGTAAGTTATTTTTTCTAAAGTTTCTTTGGTTAGTAGGAATTTTAGCCTCTTTGATTCGTACGAATTCCCTTGGAATTTCAGAGGAATGCAATCCTTACTAAGTTTTCTAACATATAAGTAATTTGATTCATAGAATTGAGTTCTGCTGATAGTATTGCCTTGTCTCCTAGTACTAGTACATCCATGGAAAATATGGCATCTACTAGTAGTATTTACATGAGACTCAGAGAAAAGACATATGACATATCAGAACTATATAGAATTATAATACTAGGTAAAGCTCAAAAAATTAGAAATTTGATCGACATCTATAAAGTATGGGTGCATATTTAGTTCTTGTATTTTCTATCATGTAGAAGTCGATGTTTATTAGGTACTAGTACTTGTAAATTTTGTTAACATGGTCTTGAGAAATGAAGGAGAAGATTCTAGAATGATGGAGAAGTGTGTTTTGAGGATTGTGCATAGTGTTCATTGTGCTAAAGACTATCAATAGAATCTTCAAGTAGATGCTAGAATGGAAAAGAAGATCCAATTGCTGGCAATGTTGGGATTCACAAGTCCTGATCCAACATTGAATATTCAAAGTTATTCATACACTACATAGTGGTAATATTATTATAAGATAAGATAAGATATTAAACCTCCTAGAAATAATGCTTGTTGGTTTTCCTTTGGTATATAAGACACCAAAATCTTGTAGGATCCAACCTTGCTTTTTCCCTATGAACTTTACATTCAAGATCCTATAGGATTATTCCTATTTCATTTGATCCCATGAATCAAACTGTGGCTCTAGGAGAATTTTCATAGCATATCCCCATTTCGAAAAGAATTAGAATTTCCATAGCATCTCCCTAGGTTGGCATTTTTTTACGCAATCAAACATCTTAAGTATAATCAAGATTTTTTAAAATAGTACTATATATCAACTTCTACAATGTCATATCAATATCAATATTATTTCCATGTTACATTTCCTTTCCCTTTGAAGATCCTATCCTTATCTTGTCGCCACGCGATGTGCTGTACCTGACACATGGGTTTGTTGAGGACGATGAGGAGAATGATCCTGGTAGGTGGTGGTTAGCAAGATCTGTCAGTGGTTCAAGACTTCTTCTGGTCCATACGTATGGTTTCTCAAACAATGCAATTGCTGATGATACTAGTGTTGTTCACTATGGTCGCACCGTTCGCACCTATCCTTCTGGGTTTGAGTGCATGGTGTTCTCGATGGACACAAGCCAGTTAACTGCAGCTAACCGATGGAAAAGGCTTACTGACCTTGGATCATATTCTCTTTTCTTTAGCGTGAACTATCCGATTATCATTGCAGTAGGCGATGCAAATGATCCGCGAGGACATATGACGAGAAGGAACTGTGTTTACACATCACACCAAGATATTGGCTACAAGTACATGCTGCGTTCTGAAATTTGCCGCTTTAGTCTGAATGGCGACACAGCTATTGGTTTCCACACCAACACTCGCTGGACATGGTCAGAGACTCCATTTTTTTCATCCCAAGCTTCTCAAACGCCTTGGAGTGGAACAAGCCTTTTCAAGGATAGCTCATTTGGTCTCGGCCTTTTGTTGAACTCTTTCTTTTGGCTGGTTTTTAGCTGATGTATGGGTACTCAGCATTTAGTTTCGCACCAGGTCCGTCTTGTAAAATACTCAGTATGACCAAAAACCCCTTTTGTACACTTCGTAGTTTCTCCAGTATGTATATTTCACCAAGCTTGTAAAAGAACCTTATTAGGAGTACAGTTGTACTCTACTACTACTATTCCATACATAATTTCTTCCAGAATGTTGTATAATAGTAGTACTGTTAGTATTACTCCTTGCAGGTCCGTAGTTTTGTTTCTTTTTCATTGAAGTTTGGGTCCTGTAAGCCTAAGTTGGACGTGTTGGTAAGTACTTCGCTCAGAAACTGCACGCGGTGGAAGGAACATGATGTTTCCAGGTTTACCAGGAAAAACATGTCGCTCATCATGGCATCACTAGTGATTTGACAAGGCAATACTGTATGACGGTGTGCTAGTCTAGTTTTTTCTTCTTCTGAACAAGTACTCCTTGTCTACCCTAGTAGTAGTAAAAAAAGTAGTAAAGGTCTACTAGTAGGAGTACCAGAGAACTCGATGAAGCTAGTTAGAGTACTACTGTCAGTAGCTGCTGCAGAAGAGAGAGGGAGGGAGTTTTGCACACGTCGGTGCACGTGGCAGCGCGTTCCTTCCGAGACAAGCCGGATTTAACTCCCTCACCGGCCTCCCCCACGCACACACAACCTCTTTTACTCAGTCCCTTCTTCCCATCCACTACCGCCCCTAGCCTCTCGCTCCATATTGTTGCCCACTAGCTCCTCGGCTCCGTCCTCTATAGGTGGCGGTGAGATCTGCGCAACAACCTTCTGTAGGGCAGTGGAGCATCCGTCATCTCTGTCCCATTGCAGCAATGGCGGTTTGTGAAATACTAGAACACTCGTACCTATTCCCTCCATTTCATAATATAAGATGTATTATCTTATGTGAAAAGAGTGTATCTAGATTCACTCCGAACTTACATGATAGAGTTGATGATGCGGTTAAATTTTTATTGTCGATTGCGCAGTATCGTCATGTGTAGAGTAGTTCTTATCCTGGGTATGCATCCTTTTTTTGTAGACTAGGATTCTATAGAAGCTTGTTTTCTAGGCTAGATCCCATAACTAAGAACAGTGGGGATCCGTTCGAAGTTGGTAGTTCGACAACGCAAATTTTTGAACATTTGCATATATTTGTCAGTCAACATCATGTAATCAATATTACAACTTGCTGCAGAAGGAGATACGGGAAGGTGCGAAAAAGAGGATTCTCGATGAAATAGGTTCCAATCATGTGACTTCTGCTACACCTAAGATGCCTCCCTGTTTACCTTGTAAATCAATAGAATGACATATGTTCTTGTCGTTGCGCGTAGATGCTTTCGCTGTAATCTCTGTTTATCTTGTAACCACAGAAGCACAAAGTTGAAGAAGACTCTCAGTTTCCTGATGACGGAGTAGAAAATTGATGTCAGATTGCTACACCTAAGATGCCTCCATGTTTACCTTCTATGGAGACTGATGCAGTTGCAGCTGCAGCTGGTACTGATGAGACTGCACCTGCCATCATCGTTCTAGATGATGGAGGTGGTGGATTGGTTTTACCATCCGTGGAGACTTGTGCAGCTGGAGCTAGCAGTGAAGAGCCTTCAGAGGACATTGTGGTGCTCGATAGTTCGCCTATTGTGGAGACTCATGCTACTGGTGTTGGCACTGCTGTTGGTGCTGCTGATCCCGCTCCCAAAATTATTGTGCCGCCTGAAGGAGGCAGTGATTTGGGTTTACAATCTGTAGAAATTGTTGCACCTAAAAGTGGTGAACTGTGATGCGAAGCTTTCTTTCTTATGATTTGTATGCTTTTCTCTAGAACCTGTATTATGGAGCTACCTTACACATTTCTTACACTTTTGCCTGTTGAACTGTAGTGTGGAACTGGAACTACTCCTAGTATGTAATCATAATATTCGGATGCTTGAGTATTATCGATGATAAACCAATGCTAGCTGAGCTGCACGAGAATTGGCCTCTGCCACTTGCGGGCATGATTCCTGGCTCATCTCCTTTTCACAAGCATGGTGAAAAGATGGTTCTGTTCCTTTTCTTGCAATGCTATTATGCTTGTGTTGTTGATCTGGCAATTTATGCTGATTTTGTCAACTAATCCGCATTTATGACTCTACATATAAACATATTTGTTCACATGACTTGAACAGAAAACAATATCTTCTTTGCATCGACTAACACAAGGAGACATGCAAATATTTTTTTATTTTTGAAACAAGGCAAACGATATGCCATTTTCATTGATAGAGAGGGACATGCAATTCATAAATCATCACCTCCAACATCTTGTTATACAGAAGGCGTTATTACCACATCCACAACCTTCTTTTCATTGGGACCACAATGTCAAGTGTAGGATTTCAAATCTAAACGCTATCCAGTGCAGGTTCATCGGGACAACCTCTAGCTGCGTCAGTCTCCACAGAAGGTACATCAACGCTATGGCAGACACCGTTGGAAATGCAAGCTAAAGCTTTTGTTATACTTCTATTAGAACCATAGATAAGGGCCAGAAATTCAATCTCCGAAATCTAGCATTACAAAATAGACAAGAGGTTACCCCATCTAGACAATTCATAGACAATTCACAATGCAATTTGAGCGTCTTACATGATCCTTAGATCTTAGTCCATCTGGTGTTTTTATTGGTGGAACGAAATTTGGTGGTACTTTTATTTCTGCGAAGAACCTACAAAACATAGCCAAGTTAGACATCTGAATATATCTAACTTTTCTACAGTCTTATATGTGAAGATATCTTTTCATAATACTCACTTATCAAACTTTCTACGGATATCTTCCCGCTCCTTGGAAAGGCGAAGTCGACGTTCTATAGGGTACCTCTATCTATATTGTACTATACCTCTAAGTTACTTCTTCGTTAGGTACATCAATAGCCAAATGCTCCATCATATCAAAGAAGGATGAGGAATATATCAAGTCAAAAGCTTGCACATGATCTCTGCCAAGTCCATTTTAAGATGTTTTCGAACTCTTCTGTCCAGAGCCTTACTATAGATTTACCTAAAGAACGTACCTACCCAAATATATAAGCACCATGTAAATCTAGATGGTCACAAGCTTTAACTATTTCTAGGAGAGGTGGAGAACAAACCAAAGCTAAGAAGAATGTCTAGTGCCTGAATCTAGCAGGCGAAGCGTGGGGATCGCCCAGCTAACCGCGGACCGGTGCGTCTCGTGAAGAAAGGCACGTCCAATGGTGGTAGGCCGACACTCTTGATAGAAAGGCATCGAGAAGTTTTTTTTAAGACGTGGAGAAGTTTGCGGCCTGGTTCTAATCCGGTGCATCTCCCATAAGAATGACGCAAAATTGAAGAGACAGGGGCTGGTCGATCGATTGAGGGAGGGCTTAGGAAAGTTTGGGGTCTCGACGGAAAGTTTTGGCGGGCGCGGGGTGTTTGTCCACAATTTTCATAAAAATATCTGTGAATATTTTATCTGATTTGCCAGTTCTCAAGAGTCACCTCTATCGCCATTGGATTTACCTCACGATTGGTGCAACGTGAGGGTTACACATTTGTTACAACAGCTTGTAACTGGAAATTTAATGAGTTGCAACTACTAGATTACAACTTAATATTAGCACAATTAGTAGGGTGCCGTCAGCTCCTTAACATAACAAGTTCTCAAGCGTCTAGGATCTAGGCGCTCATATTTTATACCTTTTTCCCTTGTTGCCGGCTTTGTTTCGAATCCGGCCGAGCCCTAGTGCGTACCTTGAGATTTTAACTATCGAGCCCAAGAAATTAGCCCATCCGGCCTCATTTTAGCCCAAGACCTTCTAACTCGGCCATGTTTTGGGTCATTCGGCCCCACAAATAGCCTAGTTAGATTGGGCGAGAGCCCATGAAAAATATCCCATCAATCCCTGTTTGGCCCATTTTTCTTCAATTCGGCCCTTTTTGGGCACCATCCACCCACCCCTAAAAAAACTCCATTTATCCATGTTTTTAAGTACGACCTACTACATTATTTATACTTAACATTTTTAGTTGAACTGCTAGCAATCATGCGTAGAAAATGGATAAGCAATTTTAAGAAGAAAAATAAATAAGGTATATACAATATTAGTATACATTTTCTACATTTTATAAAAGGATAACAATTTTCTTGTGTAGTGGCAAGCCATGGAGTTTATCTGTAGCAATATTTTTATACTGAGAGGCTGACATGGCTGACCCACCTGCCTGCAGCTAGCGCCCATCAACCTTACCATACAAGAGATCAAGTTTAACTAGCGCGTTTAAAAAGTACTTGTACAACAGTCTCGACCGGAAAAAAGAAGACCAAGATCGACACGTTTCTATTCGAGAGAGGCTGACACGTGGGCCCCAGCAGCAAGACCATACACGCCTACCGTATGGAACAATGTTACCAAGGTCTAACCGGCGGATGCGACCAAAAAAAATATCCAATATACACATGTTTCCTCTACATAGGTGGCTGACATGTGGACCCAGCAGGGACACATTATATGGGTGCTGTATCGAGCAACGTTGCCAAGTTACGAACGGGGAGGCGCGAGTGAATAAAAAAAGTCTAGCATGCACACGTTTCTTGCACAGAGATGGCTGACATGTTGGGCCCACCAGCCTGTATAAACGGCTGAAGCAGCGAGCAACGCTATCAAGTTCGGAACACGAAGGCGCGATAGAGGGTAAAAATTCCATCATACACCCATTTCTTCTAATGAGAGGATGACATGTGGGGCCTAAAATCATGATTAAATGGTAGATGCATCAAGCAGCGCTATCAACTCGGAATGGGGTAGTGCGAGCCAAGGAAAAAATCCATCATATATACGTTTCTTCTAATGAGAGGATGACATGTGGGGCTGAGGAGGTTGGTTAAATAGTAGATGTGTCGAGCAGCGCTATCAACTCGGAACGGGGTAGCACCAGTGAAGGAAAAAATTCCATCATACGCACGTTTCTTCTAATGAGATGATGACATGTGGGTCCCAGGAGGTTGATTAGACGGTAGATGCATCGAACAACGCTATCAACTTCGGAACAGGGTAGCGCGAGCGAAGGAAAAATAATTCCATCATACACACGATCCTTCTAATGAGAGGCTGACATGTGGGACCTAGCAGCCTAACTAAACTGCAGACACCTCGAGCTACGTTATCGAGTTCAAATCAGGGAGGCGCGACCAAAAAGTATGGTCCGCTAGAGACACTAACGTCCAGGACCCACATGCCTCAAAAGATTTCGGCAAGTCAACATCGCGCGAGGAAATGAAAATCTTGCTTCTTCCACGCACTGGCCGAGCTTCCTCCACGTTTTTAGCAGATTCGTCGTAGTAGAGGGCCGCGAAACAGGAAAAAAAGTTTTCCATCAACCACGACCGAGCCGAGAATTTCGTCGCGGAAGACGCGCCTTCTACGACGTCCGTCGGGCCAATTCGTTGCGGAAGGAAACTTTTCTCGTAGTGATAGGTTCAACTTCTTGCTAAGATTTTGCATCTTGACAATTTAACGAAATTAGGTCAAACTTGAGCTACGAGTAAGCGCGATAGATAACTCTTGAATTAAATGTCATTTCAGAGGTAGATGGGTGCATTTTCTAGTAGTAAGCAGTGTCGTGGGTGTGCGTGTCCAACTACCAGGAAAGAACATTCAATTCTATGTTTTCTGAGTGAAGACGAGCGACATTAGTTGTTCTTTTCTGTAAAGAGAAGTCCAAAGAATATTGGATGTGGATGACACAAGCCAAGTTCACAGACATATATATATATATATATATAGTGGATCGACAACATGTTATACTTGTGATTCCCATGTTTTATGGGTTTTCAAGCTTCCTAGCTAACCCCACACATTTGAATAACTTTATATCAATATCTTGAAATTAGGTCAAATTTGAAACTACAAGTAAATTGTAGGTTTTGCTTTGGTAGTTTTACAAAAAGCTTTTGGAGGTACCCATCGAGGGGTCAAAATTAATATACAAGAAACCAGCGAGAGTTTTGACGATAGGTTCAACTTCTTGCTAAGATTTAGAACCTTGAAAATTTTGAACCCCTTTTGCAAATGATCACATGAGAAATAAGGAGAGAGGGGAAATGATTTTTCTATTTTCTATGGGTAACCCATAAGCTTTTGAGGTGCACCTTAGGATTAAAGATAACTTTATTTTCTCCATACTATATAAGGTGAACCTTAATCAGCGGATTCCACATAGGACTTAAGGTGTGACTTTTTACACATTGCGGATGACCTTAGGGCATCACCTATGTATGTAAAAAAACTTGTTGATAAGATGGCTCCTAACATGACCATGAAATGAATATGAGTTGGAAATTGCAATTTTTCATGATTGTATTAACATCATCCTCCCAACATGATGTAATTTATCTCACATTTTTTTGAAACTCCTAAGTATGATATCCATTCTTCTTCGAGATCCTAAGCATTGGGAGTACGGTCATGGATGATCAGTTGAGGTGTTGGATTGAGGGAGTACGACCTTGGATTTCTAAACACAGAGGGGGTACGCCCTACCAAATTTCTATTATTATATGGGTATGACCAAATTCAAAACCAAAATAAAGCGGTAAAATATCCCGCATATCTAGACATAGTTCGTGCCCCAAAATTTCATATACTTTGAAATTCCCATTCGACCCCTATTAAATTCGGTGGGTGGGGGGATTCACTCGTAATTTTACCGGTATAATGCTAGCACTACCTAAACCCCCCTCTATCCTCCAGGAATACGTCACCGGTCGGAACATCCCCGCTGCACTTTAGCCATCGTACCCACACACCTGATCTGCTCAACGAACCCTCTTGTCCGGGGTGCTGAGCACATCATCCACCGCCTAGGATTTGCTCCACGGATGTCGTGATCCAGCGTTCTGCTCATATCCTTGCCCGCCCAACATCCTCTTCCCTATCGTCGACACCCACTACGACCGTAGCACCTTTGGCGACCTCGACGTGACTCGTGAGGATGCGAAGGAGGCCTAGACGCCACCCCGAACGAGGTAAAACCAGATCTCCCTGCATGATTTGTTTGTTGGCAATGTACTGTATTCGTACTAAATTTCCTAACTAATAGGTTCTTTACTTGATATACACCTGTTATGTACTAAATTAACCCGTTGTGGTTACGCTTAAACTCCACGCATTGAACTATTTTTATGTTCTATACTATTTCTTTGTGAATTATTAGTCACTTAACATATTTGTTTACATTCTCTGTTGTACCTGTCCACATGAGATATGATTATATAATATCTCTCTAATTTGCCGATCTACGAACTATAGTATTTCCATCGTGCTATTGTCCTGCTATCCTATACTACACGTTTACACACGTCATACTATTTGACCATTATGTACTGTCGATTTGATCTCTCTTAACCTGTGGCTCAAACTGTTTGCTATTATTATGCTCAACTGTCAATTGAAAAACAGGCAAGCTTTAATGCAGAACATACTTAATAATCTCATCTGCTCCTCTCATGGGAAGCTAGTTGTTACATGTCTCGGGATGCAAGCTCCATAGAGACCTTTTCTGTAACACCAATTATGGTTTTTTTAGTTGTCTGGACTCTGATGCAACTTTTATGCTTCATTTTATTACTATCAAGTTTACCGAGGACTGTAATAATCTACTGTAATTTGTAGTTGTAAGTTGTTTGAGGATTGTTACAAACTGAGCATCTATCATAATTACTACACACACATGAAAGAACAGTGAAATTATAAGAGGTACAACACATGATCTACCAGAACAGGGAGAACGTCCATTGTATTACACGGGCACCATAGAACTTGCAAAATTCAAAGATGTTCAGTCAACAAAGTGAACACATAAAGAGCTGACCTGAAGAGAATACATCAGGAGCAGACCCACACAATTCATCAATCTGATGGATAGACGCCGTAGTAATCATAGTGGGTGGTACCATCCTCGCCATAAGTCCACACCATCTGCAGCTCAGAATGCTCGACGATTCTGCAATACTCCACCAGCAATCGATCGAGTTCGAAAGGATGGTCTTTGATCCATAATCCATAATCCTCCTACTCCATACCAATATACAACGCTTGAATCCTCTTCCCATGCAAGAGCCTCAAAGTTGTAAGATCTAATCTTGGATAGGACCATAGAGTATATGCTGCCGGCCTGCACCGTGGCTACCCTGGCGCTGTCGACGTAGACGCACCGATTGTTAGCAACGAAGAGAGCATGACATTCGATGTCTTTGACCGGCTGAAGAACACGGTTCTGGGTATCAATCCGGTAAACAACCGGCCTACCACCGTAGACTGGTCCACTCACAACAAACAGCAACTCCCCGTCGGACTCGACGAGGTAAAAATGATTCTCTGGGAACTGGCAGCCCAGAACAGGGCCTGCAACGGTGGGATGTGATACGTTGCTAACGTATCCATAATTTTTGATGTTCCATGCTTGTTTTTATCAACTTTATTATGTTTTGTTCCAACTTTGGAGTACTTTTCATACAGTTTCATGGACTAACCTATTAACAAGAGCCATAGTGCCAGCTGCCTGTTTTCTGCTGTTTTTGGTTCCAGGAAGTCAGAAACTAAATATTCTCGGAATTGGACGGGAGAAAAGCCAAAGTCATTTTTTCACCGAGGGACACATGGAGCCAGAATACGAGACGGAGAGGGGCCAGGGCGCCGCCACACCACCTGGACGCGCCAGGGGGTGGTCTGGCCGCCCTAGGAACCCCCCCAGCCTCCCCTTTTGCCTACAAGATGCCTCCGATACAGAAACCCTAAGGACCCGATCAAAATTCCACGAAAGAGTCTGTAGGCACCGTCATCTCCATCCCTAGATCGGGAGAGATCTGAAGCTCTTCCTGGCACCCTGCCGGAGAGGGGAATTCACCCTGGAGGCCTTCTTAATCACCATGCAAGCCTCTGGTGTGACGCGTGAGTAGTTCATCTCCAGACTACGGGTCCATGTAGTAGCTAGATGGCTAGTTTTCCTCGTTTGTGCTATCATGTTTAGATCTTGTGAGCTCCGTTCATGATCAGGATCATCTATTTGTAATTCTACATGTTGTGTTTGCGGGGATCCGATGGATATTGAGATGCTATTTTAGATTGATTATTGATTCTATCATGTCTTTGTTGTTTGTGATCTTTCATCTTTTCCATTGTTAGTAGCTCTCTTGGCCAAGTAGATGCTAGCAACTCCAAGAGTTAGTATTTATGCTCGATAGTGGGTTCATGCCTCTAGTAATCTGGGGAAGTGAAAGAAATCTCTAAGGTACTAGATGTGATGTTGCTACTAGGGAGAAAACAACAATCCTTTGTTCCTAGAACAATCGTATTGTTTACTTTACACGCAATTCGTAATACAATTATCTGTTGCTTGC
Organism: Avena eriantha; assembly: GCA_910589775.1. Taxonomy (NCBI): domain Eukaryota; kingdom Viridiplantae; phylum Streptophyta; class Magnoliopsida; order Poales; family Poaceae; genus Avena; species Avena eriantha. The sequence continues at coordinate 315,998,514 of OU342741.1, forward strand.
AACTTAATACTGGAGGGGGTTCGGATGATAACCTGAAGGTGGATTATTAGTCATAGATGCAGTTGGATGGTTGTCTATGTATAATGTTATAATGCCCAATCAAGTCTCAAAGGAGTCAAGATGAGTAGTATATGCTGTAATTTGTTCACCCAACATGTTATCTATCTTAAGGAGAGCCACCACTAGTGAACTATGGACCCCGGTCCTTTCTTTTACTATCAATCTACAATCAACTATTTACTATTTTGTGTTTACTTTCGGCAATCTATTACTTCCTTACACTCGATACGTTTAATCCTTTGTTTTCAGCAAAACCGGTGAGATTGACAACCTCATCGCAAGTTGGGGGCAAAGTTCCGTGGTTGTGTTGTGCAGGTCTTCACGTTGCTGCTGACGCCAGTAGTGCGCCCTGCCAAAGTCCAGCTAGCAACACGTTTGGGGTATTTCCTTGATCCTACTGGATTGATAACCTTGGTTTCAGAACTGAGGGAAACCTTGCTGATGTGCTCATCATACCTTCCTCTTGGTGTTCCCCAACGAGCTCGATATATTTTGGGCCATCATGATGCATCTCCAGGGTTCGTGCGGAGCACTGTAGCTGGAAATCTCCATGAGCAGCATCACACATACTCGAGAGGACGTACCCGTATCTATCTACAACAAAAACATCACCAGTGTAAGAAGTCATGCTCCAGAGTTCCGTGAAGTCATATGGCGAGTACCACCCTTCACCAAAGACCGTGCAACTCCCTTCCTTCATGCTCTCATCCACCCACTGAATGGTGGTGTTCTGATGGTTGGATGTAAACACCATCAACGACGGGAGCATCGTAACAGCGATAGAAGCCACCTGCTCGGTTGGTATCTCCGCCCTCAAGCGCTTGATAGCGCCCGAGAAGGGGTTGTACAACTGGGTCTTGTACGACTGCACCCTCTGAACAAGCACAAGGAGGCTGTTCGTTGTGCTACCGACATAAAAGTACCTTCCAGAGAGAGAGGGAGGAGAAACAGAGATTCATTCAAGGTAAACAGACTGAAATTCAATCAAGGTAAACCATGGAGCAAAACCCTAGGCAACAAGTGGATGAAGAAACATAACTTGAAAAACGGATACTATAGGATGTGAATGCAAAAAAAGTATCGCATATATACAGATGAATATAAAGAAAGCACTTGCAAATAACTCAGCTAATCTTCTTCTCAAGGTGGCGGCCAGTTCTCATGTTCAGCAACGTGATGGTGGCCTCGTCTACCTAATACTCCTCTGACAACTAGTGCTCTAGAACAATCCAGTTGGCTAGCATAAAGCGCTCCTCCATGAATCCACACCAGGCGCTGTAGACTGCCCAAAAGGCGGCGTAGTAGTCGAAGTCGCCCGTCGACGGAAGATGTCAGCTATCTTCTGGACGAATCCCTCAGGGAGACCAGCCCATGGAAAGTCCTCCTGCTTCTTGCCAGCCATGGATGATGGTATTTGTGTGGTCTTGGTCCCACCGACTGGCACATGAAGCGGTTCCCGAGACACACATTTTAACCACAAGCACGTTTCATTAAACTAGGACGGGCACACGCATGTGCACGCACACTAATTACGGTACAACGGTTGTGTACACCAGTGTACGACTCCTGGGAGGACACGAGTGTGTAGGTGTAGGATGATACTAGTAGTAGTATCATAACCTCACTGTATTTAATTATCCCAAAATCTTAGAAAAACCTGCACTCCCTGGTCCCTCAGGGCACACGCAAACACAGGGCATTTTCTATTTTTTGCATGGCATTTTCCATTTTTCAATTTCGCTTTTTGGTTGTGCCCTTGGATGCTCACCTTATGGTCGGATGGGGTGTATGCTCCGTGGAGCTAAAAACCTCATGTTCTCTCAATAGCACGGTCGTTAATTATTAAGGTATATATGTTTTTAGTCCCACAACTTGCACCGTGGGAGCATTTTAGTCCCACATCTTGCAAAGTGAGAAACACTATCCCCACAACTTGTAACCAGGAACATTTTAGTCCAATTCAATCGAATTTCTGTGATTTTGTCCGAATTCATCGTAACTAATTCTAGAAGTGACATGTGGCACCATAATTTTTGCAAAATGACCCCTGTGTATTTTCTGCCTGCCAGTTGTGACCTTGGTATGACTTGATAGGAGGATCTGAATAAGAAAACAAATAAGAAAAACTACCAATGTATTGTAGGGTATCGAACAGATTACCTGTGCTACTGAAGAAATTAACCTTGCCACTACAACATGCACACATAAGTGATTAACTGAAGAGCGCACCGGCTGATGTGTTCTTTATTTTGGATATTCAAAAATATGTGTTCTGAAGATGTGAAAAAGTCTAAAAAAATATCCAAATTATCAATTCAAAATAATTTGTGTTCTGGGCTACAATAACAACTCAACTTTATTCCTTTTCATTTTTGCGAATAAGAATAAAGTCAAGTTTATTCTAGACACTGCAGTTAGCTACTAGGTTAACGATAAAGCTATACAATTAATATTATGGACCGTGCAAACATAGACATGAGCATTTTTGCGTTCGTATGTCCTTTTTATAATATAAATACTTACTTCCCCCAAGTACTCCTTGTCTGGCATAATTACGTCCTCTTAATTACTCCTCGTCTCACCTGAGTAGTCGTGGGCATCTACTGGCATAGTGGCTTGTGGGTGTGTGTGTCGTTGTACAAAAGTGTTAAGTTCGAATCCATTCTCCTCTTACAGATTTAACTATTTTATTTGTACGTCTACTAACAGGTGGCCCACTTATCAGTCCGCATAGGGCACAAATGACATAGAAAAATATAGAGGGGTCATTTAAAAAAATCAACGTTATTTGTGGACAAATTAAGTCAATTTCATTGCAATTCGATTAAATTGGACTAAAATTCTCTCGAGATATAAGTTGTAGGACTAGTATTGATCATTTTTCAATATGTGCGACTAAAACTGTAACATCTCAAAACTATTAAACAAGATTATCAAGTTCTAATCACCCAAGTTTAGGGTTAACAAAAACTTTTATTCTTAAACCCATATGAATGCATGTGTGTTTATTATTAATGCATGAATGCTTGCTATGCCATGTTTGATTGCTATAAATGATGAGGATTAGTTTAAAGATGAAAACAATATCATCTAGGTTAATTCCAAACAAAATCAAATAAAAAGAAAATCAAATAAGAGGCATATGATCAAATGGTCACTTTTCCAAAATTAACCACTAGTCCACTTTGGGAATCTCTAGTAAATGATTTCAAACATAAACAATTCTACTTCTTTTCACCCCTTGCAAGACTAAGTGAAAATGAGTACAAGAAAACTTTACAAACTTACAGAAACCAATTTCAAATCTATTTGAGAGGCAATTCAAAATTGAATCAAGTGTAGGTATCTAGATCATCATTTTACAAAAACCACTCAAACCAGCACCACTTGACAAATCCCAGCAACCAGAGACACCCAAGCATGTGACCACCACACCCACCAAAAATCATTTGAAATTTCAAAGGTTTAGCTCATGCGGCCATTTAGTCAAACACTTAGCAGATAAAGTACAACCTACAAACTATCAAATTTTTGTGATCAATCAATTTCTCACCATTTGTACCCAATTCAACTCCATAACTAGCCCACGATCACCCCCAGTACCCAGCCGTGCAGTCGAGCCTCTCTCCTTCGCGGTTTGCACCAGTACCATGTCGTACCTGAGCATGTCATGCTGGTCGATCACGGACACGACGCCACACGCCACACCGCCCTCTCCCACGACCACCAGTAGCTAGGCGTGACCTCACCGCACCCCTCTGTCCACCCCTCGACCAACAACAAGCAGCGGCGAAGGTAGCACAGCCATTCCACTCTCCTCTGTACGCCATGCCGAGTGCACGCCAGAGCGCCATGCCATTCCCGTGTAGCCATGCTGCACCTCACTCTCTCCGCGTGTCCCCGCACTCGTCGCGTCCCTAGCGACCTCCCAGACACGCCCATTCACCGCCACGTGCCCCGTTACCACTGTACGTGATGACGAACATGGCCGTACCCACATAGAGCACGGATGTCTCCCGACTGACTAAGACCATGCCTCGTCGTGCCACTATGCGCATGACGATCGCCGCAGACCACCACGTTGACCTATGCCCTCCGTCATGCCTATATCAACATGTAGCAACATCGCCGACGAGCCCGAGCCATGCCGCTGCTCCTCTCGCTGGTGTATAAATAGGACCCTTCCCCAGCCTCAAACAACACACCATTCGACTCCCCTCTCCCTCAGAAACACCCCTGACCCTTTCTCGGAGAAAGGCGAGCACCACCCCGCCGGGATTACGCCGGAGCTCGCTCCTGCAGTGAAGGAAGGGTGCCATTTATTGGAGCCACCCTAGGAGCCACCGCGACCACTATTTGACTCACTGTTTTCTACCAGCCCATTCGCCCCCATCGTCGGACCTAGTTGGAGCCCTGATAAGCCTCCGACAACCCCCACTGTGGCGCTAGGTTTAGAATCCCCCACGTGTCGTTCACCGGATATGATGATACTCAGCCGTCGATCTCATTCTAATCGCATGGCCCAGATTCACAGATACTATTTCGCTAAGACAGAGTCGCTGATGCATGGGACCAGCTTGTAAGCAGCCCGCTGCACACGCTATGCAGTTGGGTCGGCCCATGTTCGTTCCCGCGCATAGCCCAGCGATTCAAATAGAATTTTTTCCAATTAATTAAAAATCCTATTCTGTTAGTATAGTCAAAATTGAATTCAGAGAAATTTACTGAACCAAAATGCATGATTCCAATTTTGTTAGAAAGGTATTGAAAATAGGTAAACACTCCCATTGGATTCAAACCATTTGGAGTTATAGATCACCTATAGTAAAAATAACAAGATAGAGACCTTTACAACTTTAAACATTTTTATAAAATCAACCATAAATACTTTTGACTTGATTCCAACTCTCAAAAATCACATTTGCTATGCTCTATCTGAATATGTAAAAATATTTGGTTTTACATACATTAATATTGGACTAGTATTAAAAGAATGATATATAGGAATTTCTAGTCACTTTAATATTATTAAATAGCAATATTAAATCTTGTAATATATGACCACCGCTTTAAATCACATTCCCAAGTACTGAAATATGTGGTGATGACATGTGTCAACATGATCCCATATTTTAATTGGAGAATATTAAATATTAAGTAGTTTCAATGAGTAGAAATTACTTTTCCAAAATAAGATAAATAGGAAGGTGTCACTATTCCATGTGATGATTGAGATGATTCTAGATCATCTAGTGTGAGCCCTTGTGTGCTAAATAGAAATATCTAAGTATTGTTTGGTGATTGTGTACCTCGTATTTACTTATAGACGCTAGTATCGACCCGGGTACGAAGAAGAGGAGTTCTACGAAGATGAAGAACAGAATTTCGACAACTACACTACTCAAGGCAAGCTAAACTATGCAAGCCATCATATGCAAGTTAGCATATGCGAGATACCTTATGCATTCTTTGAGATGCAACTTTACCAATTCCCAGTTTTACATACAAGCTTTACTTTTCCTTTACCAAGGTTTCTCAAATAGTTCATTAATTGGTGATTAGTGGAAAAATAGTATAGATGCTATCAAGAGCATATAACTAGCTTTGAATAGTTACACTTGATTAGCACCCCATCAATAGTGATACCCTCATGAATAAATGATAGTGGTAAACTAATATGGATCACTTTAGATGGGAACATTTGGAGAAAATGATTATGAAAACCTTTGAATGATGAGTCATTCTATTGAAATGTTTTGACATGTGTTATGAAACACAATGATTTTAAGATGATACTAAATGAAACATGTGCTTTGGCTTTGATAAAAACTGATGGTTGGGTTCGGATGCGATACCATTCAAATTTTACCGTACACCCACAATACCTGAGTTAGGTAGGGCTTAACGAGAAGTTTATATGTCTTAGTATGGGTTCCCTTGTGGAAAGAGGTGAAGCTGAGGCTGCCTCGTGAATATCATTGTCCACCTATGCAGTTCCCAGGATGGCAGTTGGCCATGGCTGGGAGGCCAAACTCATAGGGGAGGTGCCTATACTAGGGTGTGTAATTGAAAGGTTATGATTGATTATCCGCATACCAAGTATGATGATTCAGGGTTATCCCTGACGGATGTATCGAAATTTGTGGTGAAAGTGTACCACCTCTGCAGAGTGTCAAACTATTCGATTAGTCGCGTCCGTGGTTATGGACAGTTGGAGTGGCCATACCCTTCCGTTGTCAGATGGTTTCAAAATGACTTATGGCTTGAAAGATTACTTTGACTTGACCACAACAGAGTTGTGGACATGAAACTAGGTTCCCACTTAAGTAATCTAGATAACTTAATTAGGCTCTACTACTAAGTACTTCTGAAATAAAACTAGCTTATTGCAAATAAGACTAGAGCTTAGGATTCCTACTAGAAGTATCTTACTTACATTAGTGATAGTTTGCGAGTACTTTAAGAGTACTCATGGCTTTGTCCCTGGCTATTACCATGGCCAGACTATGAGGAGGACTACCCGGAGGATGGACAACAAGAGGTCTATGATAACTAGGATCATCTCCCATCGTCAGCATTGCCTGTGACAATGAAGATGGAGTCTACTATGTATTCAGACTTGATCATACGATCAACTATTTGTAAGACTATTATGGTTTATAATGGATGATGTACCGCGGTACCAATTCTGTTATGCCTCGCAAAAATGGTAATCTTGGGATTGCGATGTACGGCATAACATGCAACTGGACTTAAAAATCTGGGTGTTGACAAGTTGGTATCAGAGCCATCCTGACCATAGGAGCCCTATTTAGAATGGACGTCTGAGAAACCTAATTTCGAAACAAATGAAGTGAGTATTTACAAAAACTTATTCTCACTCTTATCTTTGAGATTCTTTTCAAAAGAAGTCACTTGTTCCTCAAAATTCTTGCAATTCTACATAACAATTGACACACTTGATCACCTCACTAACTTACTCATCCTAATTGTTTATAGATGGAAGTAAAATACAACAAGTTCTACAAGTTGGGCAATGGAGGAGAACTTGTCTTCGAGAGGGACCTAAGCCAGCTAGCAGAGCTTCTGGAGCGCCCGCACCCGTATTTTTTTGGAGCTCACCTCAATGATTAGTCCGGAGGAGAACTACAGTGGCTGATCATTGCCGATCTGAGAGGCAAAATGGAGCCACCTCTTTCGGAGAAGATCCAGTTCATATTGAGGGAGAACATCTGGTTAGATGGGCTAGCTAGAGCTATACAGGAGGCACTTGCTCGTCTGTGTGCATAGAACATCAACCAGATCAATGGCACTCACTTCGCCCACTATGCAAGACGTGACTCTATGGGACAACCCTTGGCCATGCTAGGACATCCGAAGCTGACGCATCACTTGGATCACCTTGACTTCATGCTGCACGAGACCTAGAAGGAGTTGGACAACACCCGTGCCTACGCCAACCAGAATCATGTTGTTGCAGCCGAGAGGAAGCAAACCCTCACCATCCTCGCTAAGGAGTGCAAGACACTTCGTCGCTAGAGTGACAACAAGGACCACATCATTGCCCATCTTCGCCAGAAGGTGGCAACTCTTGAGGAGACCATCCATGACCAGGAGATCCAGCTTGAGGAGAAAGAATAGGAAGGTGAAGATATTCATGGGGATATCCACTCTTATCTCAGTGATGATGATGACTATCTAGACGACATCGCCATAGAGTTCCATAGTGATGAGGATGACGCTGACTTCATTGATGACGAGGAGCCCGATAGTTCTGATGATGAGTAGTCGCACTTGAGCAATATTGTAGGTGTGAGTTTGTATCCGGTCCCGATGTATCGTAGCTTGACAGAATGGTTCTTAAAACCATCTGCTTAGTAGTTGTGATGTGCGGTTTGTATTGTGTGCCTGGAATGAATGAATGAATGAATGAAAAGGAGTTGTTAGTTTTCAAACCTTTGCAATACTAAAAGTTTAAAGCTTTTGAAACAAACCCCTAAACCATAGAAATCTCCCTTTTATATTATGATCTATCTCAATCTTCAGATGACTAGAGGAAACCCCGGTGGAAGCAGCTCAGCCCAGGACCCAGTGCTTCAGATTCTGCAGATGTTAGTTTCAGACCGTGAAGCCGGTAGAGCTAAACGTCAAGCCAATCTCGCCACTCTTCAACAGATATCCCAGATGGCACATAATAACCAAGGCCATCGAAACCAAGATCACCATGGATCCAAGCTCAAGAACTTCGAAAACACCAACCCTCCTATGTTTAGAAAGTCCGAAGAGCCCTTAGATGCTGATGACTGGCTGCAAACAATGGAAAACAACTTATAACTGGTAGGAGTAGATGCCAATGAGAAGGTACTGTTTGCCACCCACTACCTGTCAGGATATGCAAGGTCATGGTGGAATAGCACCCATACAATGAATAGAGGACATATGATGACCTAGGAAGAATTCAAGCTCAAGTTCAGCAGGACCCATGTGCCCCCAGGTTTGATTAAGAGGATGAGGGATGAATTCAGGGAGCTGATGTAGGGAAGAATGATGGTGGTGGAATACCGTGAAATTTTTTTTGTCTTTGGCTAGGTATGCCCCTGATGAGATTGACATTAAAGCGAAGAAGACAGAGAGATTCCTAAATGGTTTGCATGATGAGATGAAGACAATGCTAGTCAACATTCCCTTTGATGACCTTGAAGCTCTAGTGGATTCTGCTATCCAGATGGAAGGAAAGATCAACCAAGCCAGTGAAAACCGTAAGCATCGTATGATGCACCAACCTGGACCCCACCATACCCCGAAGTACCGCCCCAACCCGTTTGCAGGATTTGCACCAAGGAACAACATACCCCCTATGAACCGTCCGAACTATCCCAATCGTGGCGGAGGAAACTCGGTGCCCGGAGGCCACCACAACAATAACCCTGGAAACCCCAATAATTTCAACCGTGCACTGCCAAGGTCCAACAACAAAAACAACAATACTGCCCCAAGGACTGGAAGTAATGTTGTGCCTGTGGCAGGGAAAGACAAGTCAATGATAACCTGCTTTGAATGTGGAGCCACGTGTCACTACTCTAATGAGTGCCCCAAGAAGCTTGCTACAGCCACCAATGTCACTGCACCTGCCCAACAGCAGCACCGTGTCCATCCTGGAAAGAGATTTTCCCCAGGAAACCCGCACAACCGTACCGGCTGTCTGTTCCACATGATGGCGGAAGAAGCCCAGGAAGCGCCAGATGTCGTGCTAGGTATGTTTTCTGTTAACTCAGTACTTGGAAGAGTGTTGTTTGATTCTGGAGCATCGCACTCATTTGTTACAGAAGAATTTTCATGCACAAGTAAGATTCAACCCACCAATTTGAAGCAAGGGATGATAGTTCAAATACCTGGTTCAACCACCAAAGCTAGAAAAATTTGCAAGGACGTACCTATCAGAATACATTGGATAGATTTTTATGCCAATCTAATAGTACTTGGAACTAAAGGTTTGGAAGTAGTACTAGGAATGGATTGGATGTCAAAACATCAAGGATTAATAGACTGTGTCAAGAAAGCCATAACCATGACCAGTAGCACCAGAGTATCAGTAGAGCATGTGTCAGAGACGTTGCCCCGTGAATTCAAATGCAACAAGAGTCTAGTCAAATCAACCATAGACCAAGTCCGAGTAGTCTATGAATACCCTAATGTGTTCCAGATGAATTACCCGGTATGCCCCCAGATCGGGATATCGAGTTTATCATTGAACTAGTTCCTAGAACTAGACCCATAGCTCATAGACCCTATAGTATGAACCCATCTGAATTAGTGGAGCTGAAGAAACAACTTGATGACATGTTGGGTAAAGGTCTAATACAACCAAGTGCATCACCATGGAGATCACTTGTTTTTTTTGTGGATAAGGAGGATGGTGCCAACTGTTTGTGTATGGATTACCGGAAGCTAAATGACGTCACCATCAAGAACAAGTACCCACTATTGAAGATAGAAGACCTGTTTGATCAGCTAACTAGTGCTATAGTGTTTTCTAAGATTGATCTTAGAACTGGTTATCATCAATTGGAATTCCGCGCAAAGGATATCCCAAAGACCGCCTTCACTACCAGATATGGATTATATGAGTACAACATCATGTCATTTGGATTAACCAATGCCCCACTTATTTCATGAACCTCATGAATAAGGTTTTTATGAACTTCTTGGATAAGTTTGATGTTGTTTTTATCGTTGACATTCTGACCTACTCCAAGTCAAAAGAAGACCATGAACATCACCTAAGAACCATCCTTGAAACCCTTAGGGAGCACCAGTTGTATGCCAAGTTTAGCAAACGTGAATTCTGTTTACAAGAAGTAGGATTCCTAGGCCATATCTTGTCGGCAGGAGGAGTTGCCATCGATCCCACCAAGATTAAGGATGTTGAAGAATGGAAATCCCTAACCACTCAAACTGAAGTCCGCGCATTTCTTGGATTAGCCGGATATTACATCAAGTTTGTTGAAGGATTTTCAAGCATCGCAAGGCTGATGACTCAGCTGTTGAAGAAAGACAAGAAGTTTGAATGGACGGACAAATGTGAAGCAAGTTTTTAGGATCTCAAGAAGAGATTGATTTCTGCCCCAATTTTGATCATGTCGGATATCAAGAAGCCTTTTGATGTATATTGTGATGCATCCGAAATTGGTCTCGGATGTGTGTTGATGCAAGAAGGCAAAATAATATCATATATGTCCTGACAACTGAAGCAACATGAACAAAATTACCCCACCCATGATTTAGAACTAGCAGCCGTAGTTTTAGCCTTGAAGAAAAGGCGTCATTACCTCATGGGTAACCGCTGTGAGATTTATTCAGGTCATAAAAGTTTGAAGTATATTTTCACCCAAAAAGAGTTGAATATGAGACAAAGGCGATGGATAGAGTTGATCAAGGATAATGACCTTGACATTCACAACCACCCCGGCAAGGCCAATGTGGTAGCAGATGCTCTTAGTAGATTGCCATGTATACTAAACACCATGATAAAGGAAGCTCAGCCAAGTCTGCATGAGGAGATGGAGAACTTTAGAATGGAGCTAGTTAGCGAAGGATTTCTAGCCAGGATTGAACTTTAATCCACTTTGATCGGTCAAATAAAGGAAGCTCAGAAAGGAAATGCCAGTATTGATGGAATTAACCATCGTATCGGTACAGGGAAGGTACCCGGATTCACTGAAGATGAAGAAGGAGTTCTGTGGTATAAAGGACGTATCTGTGTGCAAGCAGATTTGGCGTTGAAGCAAGTTATTATGCAATAAGCCTGATACGTCCATAACGTATCTATAATTTTTGATGGTTTTATGCTAATATTATGCTTTTGACACTTATTTTTATATAAATTTTATGATTTATTTGGACTAACCTACTAATAGTTGCAAAAGTAAACAATGTTCTTGTTTTACACTTTGATGTGTAAGAATTACCAAGAATACAAGTGAAAACCTTGTTGGAGTCAAATTGGGATTTTCTAGAAATCTGTCTCAAAACTCTTTTTCAAGATGGTCACGTTTCGGGTCGAAGACGGCGACAAACGGAAAACTCTTCAACTACGAAGTTGTTGGAAATTTCACGGCAAATGTTTTGGACATAAAATTTAGCTGATTCCGAGTTCGGACGGCCCGCTGGGCCTGATTTACTGGAGGCGAAGATGGGATGACGGGAATCCAAGAAGCTACGAGAACACCTAATTCGTGGAGCACATATCCACCCACGAATTTACAGCCACCAAAGCCACGTTTTTGCCTCCCCATGGATTCCATATCCATGGGGGAGGGCTCCCAAGAAGCCATGAAGGAAGGGGGCTAAGGGGCGGTGCTCCCCCATGATACCGATGGCAGGGAAGGAGTCCCCCGCGCCACCGCCGCCGCCCTCCTCACCATCTTCACCGCCATCTCCATCACCTAATCCTCCTAGTATGCAGTGGTTCATCCTCCCACACACCTCTGTACCATCCTATGTAACATGATGTTTGATGTTATAAGTTATAATCCTATGATCTATGTCATGTTTGTGTAGTTTATTTAGTCTTAGATTGAATGGTTGAACGTCTTTGGTTCATTAGAGTTGTATGTTGAGATGGTACAATCCTTTGGTGTCCATTATATTTGTGCGCGCATGGATTAAAAATCATAGGGTTTGTAGTATGTGTAAAAGGAAGGGTAAAGTTCTGCCAGAGTGACAGAAACTTGAGGACGCGAACTAGAACGTTGCACATATGGGAGTAAGAGGACCATTAAACTTAAGGCTATGGTTGGGGCAACCTTAATGCATTGTTATTAGTTATGGATGTTTTCTAATAATCCAATCATATAGTACATGTAATTCCAAGTAGTGAAGTGCATGTATATTTAGCCTCTCCCACATATAAAACTGCATCAAAGACAATGAACCCGATTTATTCGCTAATTAAACTTGGACAAAGCCACCACAATTACCACCACTATTCCACACTCATGGTTCTGTTAGTTTAGTGTATTTTATTGTTGCAGCAACTAACTTTTCTTTCTTGTTGTTTATTATCATGCAAAGCTATCTCTAATACTCGTATTGTTGCTCTAGTTTTATTTGCTAGATAATGCAAACATTTAGCGTGCGTAGAGTTGTATTAGTGGTTGATAGAATTTGAGAGAACATTTATCCTACCTTTAGCTCCTCGTTGGATTCGACACTCTTACTTATCGAAAAGGCTACACATGATCCCCTATACTTGTGGGATATCAAAGCACATGATACTTTTTATTCTATCCACCCGGGAGGAACCAAGATGTATCAAGACTTGAAGGAGCAATTTTGGTGGCATAAAACAAAGAGAGAAGTCGGAAGCTATATCGCCAAGTGTGACATCTGTCAGAGAGTCAAAGCGGAACATCAGCGATCTGCAAGACTTTTGCAACCATTGAAGATTCTGGAATGGAAATGGGATTCTTTTGGAATGGATTTCATCATGGGTTTGCCTACATCTAGTAGGGGAAATGATTCTATTTGGGTCATAGTAGATAGACTGTCCAAAGTAGCTCATTTCATACCCGCCAAGACCACATATCAAAGCTCGAAGCTAGCAGAGTTGTACATCGCTAGAATAGTCAGTCTGCATGGAACCCGCAAGACCATTGTGTCAGATCGAGGAACCCAGTTAGCTTCAAGGTTCTGGAAGAAAGTTCAAGAAGGATTAGGAACCAAACTGAATTTATCAGCACAGCTTATCATCCGCAAACAGACGGACAAACAGAAAGAGTAAACCAGATACTAGAAGATATGCTGAGAGCGTGTGTGTTAGAATATGGATCTAAATGGGAAGATTGTCTGCCTTTCGCAGAGTTCTCATACAACAACAGTTATCAAGCTAGTTTGCAAATGGCCCCATTTGAGTTTTTGTATGGAAGGAAGTGTCGTACCCCCCTGAATTGGTCGCAAGTAGGAGAGTCAGATATTCGGACCAGACATCCTACGAGAAACCTAAGAGAAGGTTGACAAGGTCCGTGAACACCTCAAGACTGCCCAATCTAGACAGAAAAGTTACGCTGACAAAAGACGTCGAGACCTGACCTTCAATGTCGGAAATTTGGTGTATCTCAAAGTATCATTCTTGAAAGGAATGCAGCGTTTTCAACTTAAAGGGAAGCTTGCCCCTAGATATATTGTACCCTTCAAGATTTTAAGTCATCGAGGAGAAGTATCCTTTCAATTGGAACTTCCTAAAGAGATGTCAGCCGTGCATGATGTGTTTCATATCTCGTTACTTTGCAAATGCTTAGAAGTTCCGGAGAAGATCGAAGTTTTCAAGAACATCGATCACATGGCCATAGATACCAACAAGGATCTAACTTATCATGAAGTATCTAATCATATTTTGGAAGAAGCTTTCAGAACCACCCGGACCAGAAGTATCAAGTTTCTAAAGATCCAGTGGAGTAACCATACCGAAGAAGAAGCCACATGGAAGCGAGAAGATTATAGTAGGACTGAGTTTCCCAATCTCTTTAGTTCCTAGTTTTTCTTGAATCTTGGGACGAGATTTTGTTTAAGGAGGGAAGGTTTGTAACATCTCGAAAATATTAAACAAGATTATCAAGTTCTAATCACCCAAGTTTAGGGTTAACAAAACTTTTATTCTTAAACCCATATGAATGCATGTGTGTTTATTATTAATGCATGAATGCTTGATATGCCATGTTTGATTGCTATAAATGATGAGGATTACTTTAAATATGAAAACAATATCATCTAGGTCAATTCCAAACAAAATCAAATAAAATAAGAGGCATATGATCAAATGGTCACTTTTGCCAAAATTAACCACTAACCTACTTTGGGCATCTCTAGTAAATGATTTCAAACAGAAACAATTCTACTTCTTTCACCCCTTGCTAGACTAAGTGAAAATGAGTACAAGAAAACTTTACGAACTTACAAAAAGAAATTTCAAATCAATTTGAGAGGCAATTCAAAATTGAATCAAGTGTAGGTATCTAGATCATCATTTTACAAAAACCACTCAAACCAACACCACTTGACAAATCCCAGCAACCAGAGACACCCAAGCATGTGACCAGCACACCCACCAAAAATCATTAGAAATTTCAAAGGTTTCGCTCAGGCGGCCATTTAGTCGAACACTTAGCAGACAAAGTACAACCTACCAACTATATACTGTTTGTGATCAATCAATTGCTCACCATTTGTACCCAATTCAACTACATAACTAGCCCATGATCACCCCCAGTACCCAGTCGTGTAGTAGAGCCTCTCTTCTTCGCCGTTTGCACCAGTGCCATGTCGTACCCGAGCATGTCATCCCGGTCGATCATGGACACGACGCCACACGCCGCACCACCCTCTCCCATGAACACTAGTAGCTAGGTGTGACCTCACCGCACACCTCTGTCCACCCCTTGACTAACGACAAGCAGCAGAGAAGCCAGCACAACCATGCCACTCTCCTCTGTCCACCATGCTGACCGGACGCAGAGCGCCAGGCCATTCCCGCGCAGCCACGCTGCGCCTCGCTCTCTCCGCGTGTACCCACACTCGCCGCGTCCCCAATGACCTCCCAGACACGACCATTCTCTGCCGTGTGCCCCGTGACCATCGTATGCAATGACGAACACCGCTGTACCCGCACAGAGCACGGACGTCTCCCGACCGACTAAGACCGCGCCTCGCCGCGCCACTATGCGCATGACGATCGCTGCAGGCCACCACATCGACCTATGCCCTCCGCCATGCCTATAGCCACCTGTAGCAACGTTGCCAACGAGCTTGAGCCATGCCACGCCGCTCCTCTCGCCGGTGTATAAATAGGACCCTCCCCTAGCCTCAAACGGCACACCATTTGACGAGGGTTTAACTCGTCAATGCCCATTGTTATGGACTTGGGTTTTGGAATTGAGGAGCGCTGGAAGTCTCGATCGGCTAGCAAACAAGCACATAGGTGACACGAGGTTTACCTAGGTTCAGGCCTTGTAGAGGACCCTACTCCTGCTTGTCTGCTCTTGATTGATGATGATCCGAAGGATTATAATGTCACTGATGGCGGTGTCACGCAGATTGGATCTGGCGTATGTGCGAGAGATCGATGTCTAGATTTATTTTCTATTGTGTATTGTGGGAGTCACGATGTCTAGATCTATTGTGTCGTAGTGTGTCCTCCTCGTTGGACCCTCCTAGCCTTTATATATGGGGAGGATAGGTCTCAGGTACCAATACGAGTTGGTTACAAGTTAGATTCAAACTCTAGTATTGAGACTTCCTTGTCTTGTGCATTTAGGAGTTCGTGTCCATATGGGCTTCATACCACTCGAACTGTCATAGGCGTCATGGACCTCGGCAATTCGTCGAGTGGGCATTCCATCGTGCCGCACCAGGTAGGCTGTAGTGGAGTACCTATTGGGAATACCCATGTCGGTAGCCCCCGAGTATCCATGTGAATCATAGATTCGGGTGGAGACTCAGAAGTCTTGATCTTTGCATTAGGATGTCGGAGTCGACAATTGGGTCGAGTGCGAAGCACTTCACCCGGAATTTCATCGGGTTAGCAAAATTTGTAGTAGTTCATAGGGATGATGGTAAATGTGCCTGGTGCGCTCGACGGATCGGGACCAGTTAATTGCTCTAGGGCAAAAACAACGCTACCTACTCAAACTCGAGTCCCTGGACTCGAATTTGGAAATTGCTGGCGTAATTCGACTCATGCCGTGGAGGCCTTACAGAGTTGAATTCCAGCGAATAAATGTGAGCACTCGACGCGTCCGTCAAGGCATATTCATTGTACCTGCAGGCACGGATATATCTCTGGTAGTGCGCAGCAGATGCGTTGTCAGGCCTTGTTTAGGTCTTATCTTCACGTTGTAAGCACGGCATCCGAATTTTTTCATCGCGGAGATGATTCGGGTGGCCCAGGAGACGTAATCTCTTTGCAGGGAAAATATGAGGCGGAGTCACCATAGCATTCGAGTGTGGATGTTATCAACACATGGTGTAATGTATAAGAAAAAATCATAGGGTGCGCGGCCAGCGCTCCCTATGGGAGTAACCCCCGAGTGCCTATTCGAGTCGTAGACTCGAGTGGGGACTATAAATATTTGCGACTGCTATCGTCTTTTTCTTGTTTTAGTCGAATATGTTTTCAGTGCTCCCTATGGGAGTAACCCGAAGTCCACAATCGAATCGTAGATTCGAGTGAAGGGTTTTCATGATGCTTGGATGTCTTCACAAATTTCTTCGGGTGCACAGATAGCGCTCCCTATGGGAGTAGCTCCCGAGTGCTTAGTCGAATCGTGGATTCGAGTGAGGATTCAGAGCGTGTCACTCGAGGATCTTGTATATGCGCGACCAACGCTCCAGTTTGGAGTAGCCCCTGAGTGTTTGGCAGAGTCGTAGACTCGGGTAGAGACTCGAGTCTTGTATCTTGCAAATGAAGTTGAAAATCATGCGAGAAGAAACCACTGACCCAGAAGTGCATCGAGTCAGCGTCTCACGCATAAGGAGGTAAACACCGATGTTGTAGTAGAAGTTGGCATAGTAGAATCATGCGTCGATTAGCCGGGTGAGTCGATGATGCGGATGGAATCAACGTAGTAACCTCTGTCGGGTGGCGACCAACGTCGCGTGTGTGTAGCATCAAGCGATGCAACCATCTGAGGAGGTACTCGACTCGGGTCTTGAGTGTATGTCGTAGCTAGTTGTTTTGTCGACTCCTGTTGGAGGACCCGATAGAACAGGTCGACGAAGTCGACATCCTTGTAAGCTGCATAAAACATGAAGAATTATAGTTGCACATTGGATTGTAAAGTAAGATTCTGGTGCCAATCGAGTTGACACTTTTGCACTATATGCTAGGCCTTTTCATTAGCCTGATTACCCTTAGTCTCAGTAGCTTGTCGGGGTACTCAGAGTTCAAGGATTTGACAATCAGGCAGAATCAACTACTCGGGCTATCGCGTATGAGGTGCTCGAGTGGGTGGAGTCGACAACACATTAGGTTAATCGAAGAGGACGCAGCCCTCGAGTGTTTCGAGTGCGATTAAATTAAGAAAGAAATAAAATTTAAGTAGAGAACTTAGCTTTGTTGGTTGTCGACGAGGTGAACGTGTCGCGTGAGCCGGTGCGATCGGTGAGTCACGGGAGCCAATGCGACCGGCGGGTGGTGGTCGAGGCTGACTCCCGAAACGGTGGATGTGGAGTCGCACAGCGGACGGAGTCGACGCGGCGGCGAGTCACGTGGTAAACGGAGTCGACATGGCAGCGGGTTACACGGCGGACGTTGTCGACGCGGTGGACCGGAGTCGCGTGGTGATGATGAGTGGCCGCATCCGAAGACCGTGACGGTGCCATAGCAGTCGAAGACCGCATCGGGTCGCCTCATTTGAAGACCGCGGAGTGTCGTCGGAGTCAAAGTACGTGGCGGGTTGCCGCAGCAGAAGTCCACAACAGGTCGCGTGATGGAGTCGAAGACTTAGTAGGTCGACGGAGTCAAAGACCGTAGTGAGTCCCCGTATCCAAAGGCGGTAATGGGCCTCGTGGCAGAGTCAGCGGAGTCCCCGAGTGTAGATTCGATGTGGTCGATGTAGTCGAAGCGGCATCCAAGAAACGGTGCGACGGACCAAAATCAACATGGCAGCAGGTCACCAAAACCGATGGTGGCAGTGGTTTGCCACAACCAAAGATTGTAGCGGGTCGCTGAATTCGATGGTGGCAGCGGGTCGTGCAGCGGAGTCGAAGGCCGTGGCAGGTCTTGAGAACCGGTGGTGGTAGCGAGTTGACCCATCCACAGGTTGGCGTAGCTCCCGGGCTCATAATCGCGTAAAACACTCAGTGGAAGTAGCAGCGAGTCATCGGCAAAAGGGAGTTGACGCAACAGATGGACAATTGCCGGCCGTAAAACCATGCATGTACGAGATCGCACTCAGATGATTTGGTTAATTGTCCTTTTTGAATCATTGACGTAACAAGCCCGTTTTTCATCTTCTACTTCTTTCCAAGAAAACATGTGGAATTGTGATTTCGAAGACTTTCCGTGTGCAACTGTCCTGATCCAGCTATCCTGATCTTTTTTCTTGGTACCTGGTCCAAATTAGACAATGTTTGCCTCTGTATGGTTTCAGCTCGGGCGGAAAGATGTCCTGGCGTTGGATTTTTTTTCTTACTTCCTTTATCTTCTTTGATTGTTCTTTCCGGCGGAAACTGATCTGATCAACACCCTTTTTTTTGCTTTGTTCTTCTTTCCTTGCATGAGGTGCACTCGCTCTTGTTGTCCTTTCCGTGAATAGACCGGCCTTTGTTGATTTTAGAACATGACTGTCGGTGACTCAGCTACGTGCTCGCGGTGAAGACGGTCTGTGCCGTGGAGGACTTGTTGATGACGATGTTGAGCGCGCCGATGCATACAAATCGACCGAACGTGATCCGATTACTATTTGATGATGAGCCAGTCGAATTAGATCTGGCCTCCAATGGATGATGAATCATAGATCACTGGTGATGAGACCGTCGAGATCGCAACATCAGCGCTCCTAGTTCCCACAGACGGCGCCAATTGACGAGGGTTTAACTCGTCAATGCCCATTATTATGGACTTGGGTTTTGGAATTGAGGAGCGCTGGAAGTCTCGATCGGCTAGCAAACAAGCACACAGGTGACATGAGGTTTACCTAGGTTCAGGCTTCGTAGAGGACCCTACTCCTTCTTGTCTGCTCTTGATTAATGATGATTTGAAGGATTACAATGTCGCTGATGGTGGTGTTACGCAGATTGGATCTGGCGTATGTGCGAGAGATCAATGTCTAGATCTATTTTCTATTGTGTATTGTGGGAGTCGCGATGTCTATAGCTATTGTGTCATAGTGTGTCCTCCTTGTTGGACCGTCCTAGCCTTTATATATGGGGAGGCTAGGTCTCAGGTACCAGTACGAGTTGGTTACAAGTTATATTCAAACTCTAGTATTGAGACTTCCTTGTCTTGTGCGTTTAGGATTCCGTGTCCATATGGGCTTCATACCACTCAAACCGTCATAGGCGTCATGGACCTTGGCAATTCGTCGAGTGGGTCTTCCGTCGAGCCATACTAGGTAGGCTGTAGTTGAGTGCCTATTGGGCATACCCATGTCACCATTCCACCCCTCTCCCTCAAAAACACCCCTGACCCTTTCTCGGAGCCAGGCGAGCACCACCCCGCAGGAATTTCGCTAGAGCCAGCCGCTGCAGTGAAGGAAGGGCGCCGTTGATTGGAGCCACCCTAGGAGCCACCGCGACCACCATTCGACTCGCTGTTGTCTACCAGCCCATTCACCCCCATCGTCGGACCTAGCTGGAGCCTGGTAAGACTGCGACGACCCCCACCGTGGTGCTAGGTTTAGAATCCTCCACGCGCCGTTCATTCGAGGCGATGATGCTCAGCCGTCGATCTCATTCTAATCGCATGGCCCAGATTCACAGGTACCGTTTCGCTAAGACAGAGTCGCTGACGCGTGTGACCAGCTTGTAAGGAGCCCGCTGCGCACGTGCTGTGTAGGTGGGCTGGCCCATGTTCGTTTCCCGCACATAGCCCGGCGATTCAAATATAATTTTTCCATTTAATTAGAAATCCTATTCTATTAGTAGATTCAAAATTGAATTCATAGAAATTTACTAAACCAAAATGCATGATTCCAATTTTTTTAGAAAGGTATTGAAAATATGTACACACTCCCGTTGGATTCAAACCATTTGGATTTATAGATCACCTATAGTAAAAATAACAAGAAAAATACCTTTACAACTTCAAACATTTTTATAAAATCAACCGTAAATGATTTTTAGTTGATTCCAACTCTCAAAATCACATTTGCTATGCTCTATCTGAATATGTAAAAAGATTTGGTTTTACATACATTAATATTGGACTAGTATTAAAAGAATGATATATAGGCATTTCTAGTCACTTTAATATTATTAAATAGCAATATTAAATATTGTAATATATGACCACCACTTTAAATCACATTCCCAAGTATTGGAATATGTGGTGATGACATGTGTCAACATGATCCCATATTTTAATTGGAGAATATTAAATCTTAAGTAGTTTAGTGAGTAGAAATTACTTTTCCAAAATAAGATAAATAGGAAGGTGTCACTATTCCATGTGATGATTGAGATGATGCCAGATCAGCTAGTGTGAGCCCTTGTGTGCTAAATAGAAATAGATAAGTATTTTTTGGTGATTGTGTACCTCGTAATTATTTATAGACGCTAGTACCGACCCGGGGTACGAAGAAGAGGAGTTCTACGAACACGAAGAAGAGAACTTCGACAACTGCACTACTCAAGGCAAGCTAACTATGCAAGCCATCATATGCAAGTTAGCATATGCAAGATACCTTATGCATTCTTTGAGATGCAACTTTACCAATTCCCAGTTTTACCTACAAGCTTTACTTTTCCTTTACCAAAGTTTCTCAAATAGTTCATTAATTGGTGATTAGTGGAAAATAGGATAGATGCTATCAGGAGCATAGAACTAGTTTTGGATACTTACACTTGATTAGCACCCCATCAATAGTGATACCCTCATGAATAAATGCTAGTGCCAAACTAATATGGATCACTTTAGAGGGGAACACTTGGAGAAAATGATTATGAAAACCTTGGAATGATGAGTCATTCTATTGAAATGTTTTGACATGTGTTATGAAACATAATGATTTGAAGATGATACTGAATGAAACATGTGCTTTGACTTTGATAAAAACTGATGGTTGGGTTCGGATGCGATACAATTCCAATTTTACCGTACACGCACAATACCTCAGTTGGGTAGGGCTTAACTAGAAGTTTATATGTCTTAGTATGGGTTCCCTTGCGGAAAGATGTGAAGCTGAGGCTGCCTCGTGAATATCATTGTCCACCTATGCAGTTCCCAGGATGGCAGTTGGCCATGGCTGGGAGGCCAAACTCATAGGGGACGTGCCTATACTAGGGTGTGTAATTGAAAGGTTAGGATTGATTATCCGCATACCAAGTATGATGATTCAGGGTTATCCCTGATGGTGTATCAATATTTGTGGTGAAAGTGTACCACCTCTGCAGAGTGTCAAACTATTCGAATAGTTGCGTCCGCGGTTATGGACAGTTGGAGTGGCCATACTGTTCCGTTGTCAGATATTTTCAAAATGACTTGTGACTTGAAAGATGACTTTGACTTGACCACAACAGAGTTGTGGACATGAAACTAGGTTCCCACTTAAGTAATCTAGATAACTAAATTAGGCTCTACTACTAAGTACTTCTGAAATAAAACTGTCTTATTGCAAACAAGACTAGAGCTTAGGATTCCTACTAGAAGTTTCGTACTTACATTAGTGATAGTTTACGAGTAGTTTAAGAGTACTCATGGCTTTGTCCCTTGCTATTCCATGGCCAGACTATGAGGAGGACTACCTGGAGGATGGACAGCAGGAGGTCAATGATAACTAGGATCATCTCCCATCATTAGCATTGCCTGTGACAATGAAGATGGAGTCTACTACGTTTATTTCCGTGCTTATATATTTATTCAGACTTGATCATACGATCAACTATTTGTAAGACTATTATGGTTTGTAATGGATGATGTACTATGGTACCAATTCTATTATGTCTCACAAAAATGGTATTCCTGGGATTGCGATGTACGTCATAACAGGCATCTGGACTTAAAAATCCGGGTGTTGACAAAAATGCTCTTGTGGTGCAAGATGTGGGACTAAAGGTGTATATACCTCTTAGTTATTTTACAGCCTCAATTGCTAGGATGTAGGACCAATTAATGCTCCTAGTTTTGCTCAATTACTCCTTTAGTTGATCATAAAATATGAACCACCACGTCGTGTAATGCTCCTGGCTGATCATGTTGTTAAAACAGGAGTGCATCCATTAGCTTGCATGTTTTCAATTAGATACGGTGGCCACGTGCATTGGTTGGATTTTAAGATTACTATTCTATGCAATAACTATCTATAAAGCGAGTAGGTGAAGTTAATTCTTCGAACTAGTACTACTCTGGCCTAGTAATACTGAACACAAGGAGTACCTCAAGTATGGTTATATGGATGATCAGTTGATGTGACTCTCGGCCATGAATTCCTGACCATATATTCGTACGTTCTACCACCTTTTTTTACTACTACTACTAGTACATGGACGCAAGCAAAATTCAAAATCTCGATCGACCGGCAAAATCACACACACCGACTTTGAAGCATTTCCCGCCTAACTGTTTCAAAAACTTTGATCCAAAATCTCCCACCTAGGGAGTACCATTTTTATATTATTATTATTAGATGGACGTGAGGCTAATTCAAAATGTCAATTGAGCGGCAAAACTGTACACCCACTCTGAAGCATTTCCTGCCCCTCCGTTTCAAAAACTTTGAGGCACAATCTCCCACCGAGGGAGTACCATTTTTGTATTATTATCAGAAGATGGGCACTAGTCAAATTCAAAATCTCAATAGAGCGGCAAAACCTCACACCGACTTTGAAGCATTTCCCGCCCCTCTGTTTCAAAAACTTTGAGGCAAAATCTCCCACCTGGGCAGTACCATTTTTGTATTATTATCAGATGGGTGCTTGTCAAATTCAAAATCTTAATCGAGCGGCTAAATCATACACTAACTTTGAAGCATTTCCCGCCACTCAGTTTCAAATATTTTGAGGCAAAATATCCCACCAGGGCAGTACTATTATTATATTATTATTAGATCGACGGTCGCCAAATTCAATATCTCAATCAAGCGGCAAAATCACACACCGATCTTGAAGCATTTCCCGCCCCTCAGTTTCAAAAACTTTTGACTTCAAAATTATGATGCTGCCCATTGTTCTGATGCCCTATGGGCAAGCTAGAGTTGGTACCTTGGGGGCACGATCATAATTTATGTTTTTGATCACCTCCTTAGTCTGGATTTGCCCCACGCCCTGCTAGTCCTTCGAAAAATCCCAGCCCCCTCTGTCCCACTGTCGTGGTGGTGGCATGGCAGATGCCATGGATAGGCTAAAGATGGGGCCAATGAGTATTAGGGGAATCCAGGGAGGGAGAGTGTGGTGATTCCACGCACGGAGGTTCTTATGATTTCTCTATCAATGGTGTTTACAAGTACTCTTGAGGCTCCTAGCAGGAAGGAGACGATGTCTCTTACCCCCCCCCCCACTAACTAGCCCTAGAGTTCTACCTTAAATAGAGAATGATTGCTTGATCGGCCGGCCCCCTCTATGGAGGCCCCGGTGCCTCTTATATAGTGAGGCCCGGGTTAGAATTCTAGGGCACAGGTGGCAGCATATTCGTAGAATATGTTCCTTTCCTAAAGCAGATGCTTCTTTATTCTCTTTAACGGCCCGTCCGGGCTTTGGACGTAACCCACCGCGTCATCCTTGTCTTTTGGCGTCACCAGACACGTGCTACGTCATTCGGCTTTGCTCGCGTCACCTTGGTCGCCCCTGACCCGCTGGTCCTCTTCTTTACTTTACTTTGCTCATCCTATAGCTAATAAAGCCACCTTTTGACCAGCGGAGGATTCCTTCTCTTGGAAGCTAAGATAATCCGGCTAGCATACAGCTAATCCGCATTACCAAGCTACCTCCAAAACAAATAGACAAGGCCGGCATAAATCTTATGCCGGCCGGACCATAGTCAAGGAGATGTTGCATGGGCCGGGTCTCACCGTGATTCGGCCTGCCTTAAGGTGCCTGGTCAGCAGTTGCTTTGACCGCGCCGTACCCCGGCTAACTCGGCCCTTTCACCCCGGTGTTACCCCACTCGGGGGTATCCCCCCAACATTAGTCCCCGAAGCTGGTGCGGTCTTAGCAATTTTTAGTTGTTAAGGCCACAGCAGGTTCCCATATCCGGATCATTTACTCCTTTGGCCGAGTTACCTCGTAGCCCAGAGTTTCTCATCTTGCGACCCTTTTGCTCTTTCCGAGTTACTCCTTGTTGTCCAGGTCTTTTGCTTGCTTATCCATGTTACCTTTCCTTCCCTTGTATGCTTCTCCACATCCTATGTGGAGGGTAATCATCATTTTGCCTCATTTTAAGGGTCACACGCATTTAATGCGCCGGTTACTGCCGCAATGTCAGGGATAACTACTGGAAACGTCTCTTCACTGCAGCGCCTCGTTACCCGTAACATTACATCACATCATGGGGTCATATGCTCTTGTTGCCCTTCCTGTGGCCCTATTCTGATTGGTTGTTCGGGCCACGTACACGCTCGTTGCGCGCGGCGCGTCGCCCGCAGAGGATCCCACGACGCGCGTGCAGCGCGGTTAAGTAGGAGGCGTGGGGCGGTTCAGGGGAAGTTCCCCCATTTCTTCCTCGCTTCCCAGCCTCTCTCTTTCACAGCAACTCCGCCGCTGCCGCCAGTTTTCTTCTCTTCGAGCACCACCACGACCGTGCTCCGGCAGCATTTCACGCCAGCGCCACCGTTCCTGGTGCCAATTTCCACCACGGGGCTTTGTGCTTCTCATTTCCCTTCTTCCGGCTACCTCTATTCTGACTACAGAAGCAGAGGCAACGGTGATGGCGCAGCAGGAAGAAGGAGCGGAGGGTCGCGAGAACGGCTGCTGGGACGGCTCCACCATCCGCGAGGAGGACCTCGATTGGCTCCGCGCCACGCGACGCATCCCCGCCCGGCGTCGCCTGCCGCCTCGCCTCCGGTGAAGTCACCCCTTCTCCCAAACCTGGGGAATATGTAGTTTTTCTTTCGCATTGCCAGCGAGGCTTCGGCCTTCCCACATCTGATTTTTTATTCCAGTTCATTTCTACATATAAGTTGCAACCTCATCACCTCCCCGCAAATGCCATTACTTCTCTGTCCTCCTTTGCCACTAGCATCGAGGGATACATCGGCCTCTGGCCAACCAAAGAACTTTGGATTAAGTTCTTTCGTCTACGGAGGAACATGGTTCCGGATAAGGAGCGCGCCCTGAAGAACAAGCAGCTGACCTAGTGCGGCGCCGCCTCCATTTCTCCTCAGAAGCAATCCGTTTCCCCTGGGTCACAGGGCTCGAATCTTGCAAGGGGTGGGCTCGGACTTTCTTTTATGTCTGGAATACCACCAAAGAGGACCTGATCCAGCTGCTCCCTTTCAAACTTGGCCCTCCCGACGCCTCGCGTTGGGAGAGCATTCCGAAGCAGCCCAGGGCCCTGGCGAATCAAGTAGAGCGCCGGATCAAGGAGCTGCTCAAGGAGAAACTCCGGGGGGAGGACATCATGATCACTTTCCTCCGCACCTGGCTCTCCCCTCTCCAGAAGCGAGCCCACAAGATCTGATATCTTAGCGTCCCTCTCGACCCTCACCAGACCTCCTCCTTTGAGCTGGATAACTCGGCGGTTTATCGCCGGGTTAAGTCCATATTCAATGTGGAGAAGGAGTTCTCCGAGGATTGGGAGTGGGGACTTGAGCCCTTCACCCGAGTCAACCGTCCTCCACAGGTGAATTTTCCTGTTCTTGTTTTCCGAATATTCTCTGTATGTCAATTTCCTTTTGTAACTTGCCTATTATTGTCTCAGAAATTTCTCCGGCAACCACTTGAGGATGACGAGGTGCTGGCGAGCAAGTGGCTGGAGGACCGCACCGAGGAGGACGAGGTGGAGCCTGATCTGGAGTCCTTCCTGCCTACCCCGGATGTCGTCAAACGTAGCGCTGGTAAGGCCTCTTCTCTAAGGGATTAGCCAGACGATGATGACTCGGATGTTGAGGTCCTTGAGGTACTTAATCTAGTTCTCATCTCTTACGCGCACCTGGCTATGTTCGAATGTTCAGCTAACCCGGACGATCAGGTCCATGAGGTTCCTCCCCTTGCCACTGGTGGCCCGGCCCCGGCTCCATCTCAGAAGCGCGCAGCTACCTTGGCAGCAACTTCGGAGGTGTCGCCGCCCGAGAAGAGGCAAAATTGTTGGGGATATACTTTCCGGGTATCCTCACAGTTCCTCACTGACCAGGGTGGCTCACTTCGGGTTAGAGCTTTGCTTCATGGGCGTCCTAGTTAGGGAGAGAAGACGGAGTCCAATCCGGCTACGGGAAGGCCCAGAAGACTTGCCGACTTAGGCCCATAATGTTACTTGTAGTTCAAGATGTACTATGTAACAAACTCTTAGTCGTAGCCGGATTGATCTCTCCTGTAAACCCTAGGCCGGATATCTATATAAGCCATCCTAGGGAAAGCCTTTAGGGAAACACAATAGTCTACAATCTCAACTCGCACAGGCGATACCCTTGTAACCCATAGTCCGGCTCTGCCGTATTATTGGATTGCTAGCAGGAGTAGGATTCGTCCAAAGCCGGCGGATTCGAACCTAGGTAAACTTGTGTGCTCACCGTCCCGGAACACCGTACGTCTCACATCCCACTCTTCCGCACGCCTCGAGAACCCCCTCATGGCGTACTTGTCCTCAATCCGACGACAGTTGGCACCCACCGTGGGGCAAGTGAGCTTCGGATCTGCGTTCCGAGCAGAATCTGCAAGAATCGGAATTGGCGAGACCATCGTCGTCGGTCGCATCCTCTATGCCAGCGACGTCCCTCTCATCGTTCTTGACGAGACTTGGATTCCGGCTAGGGAGCCGTGACTGCCTATACAATCATATCTTTTGGCGAGATCGATGTTTACATCGGTTTCGCTGAACCTGCCCAACCCACCCCAGCGGTGATGATAGAGGCAGAAGAATCTTCTGGGTCCCCTATATCCGCGGAGGTGGCAGAGTTCCGGATCTCAGAAAAACAAAACCCACCCAGCCTGCACCAGTTGTGGAGATAGTGGAGAAATCTGAGCCTGAAGAAGACCGCACGGTCCAAGTAGAATCTGGAGTGGATCTCCCTGGAGAAGACGGATCCCAGAACGACCCACCCATGGAGGTCGAAATCCAGGAGGAGCATATCAACGACACTGATTCCGGCTCTGACGATGCCGGGATAGACATGCCTTTCCTCAGGTACACATTAAGACGTATGATACTGCAAGGCGAAAGCGCAGATGCAATCCTCGAGACCATTAAAAGTTTCGATATGGCTGATCGCAAAAGCCGCAGGTACCTCAGGAAGCACGCATCGCACTTCGTCGGATACATGGGATCTGGATCCGGCTCTGCCGATGCTAGAGAAAACACCGACTCGGTGCTGGAGGCAATTGGAACAAACGCCGACGCTCCCGCATCCTCGGATGAATCTATGACGTCGGCAGATTTCTGAAAGTTCTCCGCGGAATATGAAGAGGAGTACAACTCCAAAGCTGCAGAAGAAGGAGAAGCCATGGATGAAAGATCCGGGGAACACTCTCCCAAAGCGCAGGATGACATGGACGTCGGAGATAATCCCGAAGTCCAGATGTCCGAAAGTACCGAGCAGAGCTTGACTCCGGGAAACAGACCCAAAGCCGTCTTTGCTACCGGCGCTGCCAAGAAGGCAAAGAAGAAGAACAAGAAGAACAAGACCCCGGCAAAAGACCCTCTCACAGAAGAGGTGATTGCCGAGGAATACGAGGAAGACTCGGATGGAGCACTTATCCCAGACGAGCCGAAAAAAGAAGCATCGGTGGATGGACACATGATCACAGAAGGTGCACGTAAACTCATCGATGCCGCATTAACCACACCTATCCCTACATCTACAGAACTTACTGCAGATGAGCTGGACGGAAGGGCCCAAGCCCTAGAAGCGCGTCGTCAACAACTCCTCAATGAAGCCAAAAACATCGAGGTGGAGAAGAAACGCATGTCAAACAAGGACTACATATCTCGTTTACATCAGAAGACATGGAAGCGTCACACCAATGATGACCAATTCCCACGTGTCCGTGCCGTCCTTTTCGGGGATGAGATGGGGAAGGCACAGAAAGATAGCAACGGAGATTGGGTATACCCAACCCTAGTACAAAATAACGTGGCAGCCCGAGAAATTCTATCGACTAATCCTGGACCAGAGGAGATCCGTTTGGGTATCAAGCTACTCAACAAGGGACTGGAACAGCAAAAGGTCGCCCTGTCCGGAAGCCAAAAACTGGTCTCGGATTCTGACCAATGTCGCATA
Source organism: Avena eriantha (assembly GCA_910589775.1). NCBI lineage: Eukaryota > Viridiplantae > Streptophyta > Magnoliopsida > Poales > Poaceae > Avena > Avena eriantha. The sequence continues at coordinate 316,027,157 of OU342741.1, forward strand.
GATCCGGCATGGGCTGACGTAAGATCCCATTACGTTCGGGTGCATTACCTTCACCCCGAACACCGGGAAGACAATTATTCAAGAACCGGATCGTCGGGACAGCATCGCAGAGTTGCGCATAACTGGAGCGATGTCACTCTAGCAGCCGAGAAAGACGTGATCGCTGCACTGAATCCAAGGAATCCTCCCCGACGAGAGTTCAACGATCGAAAGGGAGAAGATAGGGAGAAACGTCGGGAGGAGGATCGTCAGAGAATGCCACCTCCTAGACATGAGAGCCGTCCGGCTGAGCCTCACCATGGTGGGAACAACGGACGAAGGGACGACGGAAAGCATGCTGGAACAAGCCGGCAGGGCGCTCGTCGTAGTCAAGAACCTCCCCGGAATCGGAATAATGATGCTCCAGACGGAGACCGGCAATCAGCCGTAAACAATTCAGCTGCCCCACCCCCTCCACCAGGCAGTTATCACAACATCCCCCAAGGAGGGCAAGGAGGACGACATGGCGGAGGAGGTGGTGGCAGAAGCTGAAGTCTGGCTCCACGGCACCGCAGCCACAGCCGACATTCGGGACGATCTCTATCCCCGAACGACGCAAGTCACAGGATCAACTCCAATATAGAGGCGCGGCGCTATGAAAACAACGATTTCTACGTGGGCCCAATGTGTTTTGGACCACGCGTCAGAGCTACAAAATTCTCGGAAGGATTTTCTATCTCAAGGCATATCCAAGCCTACGACGGCATTGTTCGGCCAGACACTTGGCTACAGGATTTTTTCCAAGCTTGCTGCATCGCTAAAGGCGGAAACAGCCTGGTTGCAACCCGATATCCCCCACTTATGCTGCGGAAGACGGCGCGATCGTGGCTCAATCAACTTCCGGAAAACACCATCCATAACTGGTATGACATGAAAAGTGCGTTCTTTCGGAATTTCGAAGGAACATATCGGAGGCCCTGTTCGGTCAGAGACCTACAACGTTGCACCCAGAAAGCCGGAGAAACTTGTCGGGATTACCTCGGACGATGGATCGACACCAAGAACTCCTGTGAGGGAGTAAACGATCAAACCGCGATTGAAGCTTTCATCGTAGGACTCCCAATTGGTCTACTACGTCACCGCTTGAAGTGTGACAAGGTTACTGATTTGGGAGAGATGATAGAAACAGCGAGCAAGTACGTAGATTCTGACGACGATGCAGAGGGATTACTCAATGTCCTGGCTATGCCTCAGTCAGCAAAGACAAAGCAACAAGCTTAGAAGTGCCAAAATACCTCGGAAGAAAAACCCAATGCGGAAACAGCGGTAGTTACTACTATTTCCGGGTCTGGAGGACGAGGAGGACGTGGCGGAGGCCGCGGGCGTGGCTGTGCGACATCAAGGGTCCAAGGTAGAGGGGAGCAACAACCAGGCAAAACCTACACTTGGGCCGACATTGCCAATAACCCATGTGTGCATCACTTGGACGCCAATGGGGGCTCGTCCCACACCAACACTGAGTGTCGTTTCAATGACGACATCAAGAGAGATGATACCGCGGGCTACAAAGCTAAGCGGAAGAAGGGAAAGAAAAATCCCGACAATGATAAAGAGACCAAGGAAGATTCCGACATGGAGGAAGCTGATGCTTCAAATCCCAAGTCGGAAGGGAAGAAAACTTTTCCCACCAAGAAGGACACTTACGTCACCTTCCTCGGATCTCAACCAGCAAAGGTCAAGAAAGCAGTTCTCCACGAGCTCAATGCAACAGTTCCGGCTGTCCCTCAATATCTGGACTGGTCGGAGGTGGCAATCACATTTGACCGTGCTGATCATCTGCCTAAGCTACACAGGCGAGGAAAATACGCCTTAATCGTCAACCCACTTATAGACGGTTATGGTTTCTCCAAGACCCTCATGGACGGTGGTAGCAGCATCAATATTCTCTATGTCGAAACGCTACACCGGATGAAGATCTCTGAAACACAGCTGAACCATAGCTCTGTGATCTTTCACGGAGTTGTCCCGGGAAGACAAGCTAATTCCCTGGGAGAGATTACTTTGGATGTTACCTTTGGAACACCAAAGAATTATCAGACGGAGGCACTTTCCTTCGAAGTGGTCCCGTTCAAGAGCGCATACCACGCTATATTCGGACGTCCGGCTTACTAGGCTTTTATGGCTCGTCCGTGTTACATTTACAATATGATGAAAATTCCAGGTCCCAACGGCGTGATCACCATCAGGGGAGACTCGAAGAAAGCGCAAGAGTGTGAGGATGGAAATGCCGCCTTTGCCGAAGCCGTGCTGCACGGCCAGGAGTACCAGGAGATCAAGAAGAGCATAAATTCGTCCGAGATGCCCGCAACAAAGAAGGAGGTCACAAAGCCAAATCCGGAGTTCAAGGCATCAGAAAAGATGAAGACGACGCCGTTGAAGGATGATGACCCCTCCAAGGTGACCCAGATAGGTGTAGGCCTAAGTAGCGCATAGGAAAGCGCGATCGTCAAGTTCCTCCAAGCAAACCAAGATATCTTCGCATGGCAGCCATCTGACATGACCGGAGTACCTAGGGAACTTGCCGAGCAATCTCTAAATGTAAACCCGAACGCTAAACCCGTCAAATAGTCCTTACGACGGGTTGGCGATGAAAAGCGTAAGGCAATAGCTAAAGAACTAGCACGGCTCGAGTTAGCCGGATTCATAGAAGAGGTCATCCACACTGAGTGGTCGGCCAATCCTGTAATGGTCCCTTAAAAGGACACCACTGATTTAAGGATGTATGTTGATTATACTGCCTTGAACAAGGCTTGTCCAAAAGATCCGTTCGCTCTGCCTAGAGTTGATCAAGTCATCGATTCTACGGTAGGCTCGAAACTCCTCTGTTTTCTCGACGCATATTCCGGTTATCACCAAATCTGGATGAAGGAATCTGACAAAGTCAAAACTTCATTCACAACCCCCTTCGGAACCTTCTGTTTTGTTACAATGCCCTTTGGGCTGAAGAACGCAGGAGCTACGTACCAGCGCACGATGCAGCGTTGCCTCCATGACCAACTCGGACGCAATGTACATGCATACGTGGATGTTATCGCGGTGATGTCCAAAAAGAAGGAAACACTGATTTCCGACTTGGAGGAGACGTTCGCTAATCTACGAAAATAGAACATCATGCTTAACCCGAAGAAATTCTTCTTTGGAATACCAACCGGAAAATTGTTAGGTTTCATCGTGTCTCAAAGACGCATAGAGGTGAATCGAGACAAAATCAAGGCTATTCTCAATATTTCCAGGGCAACTCGCCTGAAGGACGTACAAAGATTAACTGGTTGCATTGCTGCGATCAGTCGATTTGTAAGCCGGCTTGGTGAAAGAGCCGCACCATTGTATAAACTTCTGAAAAAGACCAAGAATTTTTTCTGGACTGACGAAGCCGAAGCCGCAGTACAAGATCTGAAGAAAGTACTCGCATCTGCTCCTATCCTTGCAGCACCGGAACCTCAGGAGCCGATGTTGCTTTATATTGCTGCGAAAAATAAGGTTGTCAGTATCGTGATGGTGGTGGAGAGACTAGAGGAAAATCAGGAACACTTGGTGCAGCATCCGACGTACTTTGTTAGCGAGGTCCTTACAGAATCAAAGCAGCGATATCTGCACTATCAAAAATTGGCTTACGGTGTTTTTCTAGCATCTCGTAAGTTACGACACTATTTTCAGGAGTATCCAATTACCGTGGTGAGCAAAGCTACCATGAGAGACATAATCAATAATAGTGACGCCACAGGACGCGTCGCCAAATGGGGAATAGAGCTCTCAGCTTTCGACATTGAGTATAAACCTCGGACAGCAATCAAATCCTAGATCCTTGCTGACTTTGTCGCTGATTGGACAGAGACAAAGGAGAACATGATCCTCCCTGAGTCGGAATATTGGACCCTCTTTTTCGATGGGTCTAAGGCTCGAGGGGGCTCGGGGGCTGGCGTGGTGCTCAAATCATCCCAAGGAGATAAACTTTTATACGTGTTGCAGATCCACTTCACAGCGACAAACAACATTGCCGAGTATGAAGCACTGCTGCATGGAATCCAGATTGCTAAGGATATTGCCATCCGACGTTTGATGTGTTACGAAGATTCGGATCTTGTTGCTCAGCAAGTCTCGGATATTTGTAATGCAAATAAACACATGGCAACATATAAAGTTGTCGTGGATGATCTATCTAAATCGTTCGAAGGGTTTGAAGTTCAAGACATCCCTCGAGCAGAAAATGAGGAAGTAGATGCACTATCTCGCATAGGCTCTGCGCGGAAAGAGGTCCCGGATGGCGCTTTTTTAGAGCACCTCAAAGTCCCCTCGATAAAGGGAGTAGATGAGGAATATCCGACCAAATCCGACTCACCTTTGATATCAGTTCTAGCTATAATTCCCAGCTGGACTCAACCCTACCTCGATTATTTGGTAGATGGCAAATTACCCGAAGACGAGGTGCTGAGCCGACAGATCATCCGACGAGCAAAAGCCTATACTATTGTTAAAGGTGAGCTCTATAAACGGAGTATTTCTGGGGTCTTTCAGCGCCGTGTATCTCCGGAAGAAGGAGTGGAAATCTTAAGGGAAATACACGAAAGCGAGTGTGGTCATCACGCTGCAGCCAAATCTTTAGTGGCAATAGCTTTTAGACACGGATTTTTCTGGCTTACAGCTCAGGTAGATGTCGAACGATTAGTCAAGACGTGCAAAGGCTGCCAAAAATACGCCAAGCAAGCTCATGTTCTGGCTGATCAGCTGCGAACAATACCTATAACATGGCCCTTTGTGGTCTGGGGGCTTCATATGGTAGGACCATTTAAATGAGCTCCAAGTGGATTTACTCACCTCTTACTGATGGTGGATAAATTCACCAAATGGATTGAGGCTAAACCTGTCACTAGTTGTGATGGAGCAACATCCAAAAGATTTGTCAAGGATGTTATAATCTGGTATGGTTATCCGCATAGTATTATCACGGACAACGGGAGTAACTTCTCTATGGGAGAATTGGCTGAATTCTGTGACGAGCAAAATATCCGGCTTGTCGTTGTGTCAGTCGCACATCCATAGGCTAACGGACAAGTCGAAAGAGCTAATGGTTTAATCTTACAAGGCCTGAAACCGAGACTCGAAGCACCACTACGACGTGCTGTGGGGGCTTGGGTAGAGGAATTACCCTCTGTAATTTGGAGTTTACGAACAACTCCGAACAGGTCAACAGGATACACACCTTTCTTCTTGGTCTATGGCGCAGAAACAGTTCTTCCTAGTGATTTAATTCATACTTCTCCTAGATTGGCCGCGTATATCGAAGAGGATGCCAAGATTTCTCGACAAAATAATCTCGACTTAGTCGAAGAAGTTTGCGTCGTTGCTAAAATTAGATCTACAGCCTATCAGCAGAAGTTACGCAAGTATCATAGCCAGAAAGTCCGAAACAGATCTTTCAATAAAGGTGATTTGGTTCTCCGGCTTGTGCAACAAAGAAAGCACAAACTTTCCCCAGTATGGGAAGGGCCCTTTTTTAGTTAGTCGAGTATTGCACAATGGATCGTACTACTTAACTGACATGAGGCCAGTCAAAGAAAGACCTGCTACTAAGAAGAGAAAGAGAGCTAGAGGCAGTACAAATCAAGATGAGTTAGACAGACCGTGGAATATTGCTCAGCTACGTCCCTTTTATTCTTAGTTTATCCTTCTTTGTAATCATATATATGTACATGTTCTTTGAGAAATAAAAGTTTTGGTTGCCTCAAGTTTTTCTGAGAAGTTTTTACCATCTTATTTCCAAATGATCATGTTATAGTCAAAAATCCCAGAATGCTTGAAAGTACTTTATGCTCATGTTTGTTCTGGTTTATATTTCCGATTCTAAAATTGCTACCTTCGGGTATAACTCTAAAATTTCTAGTCTTTACTTTGGTTATTTGTCTGATTGCTGGATGCGGGTATTTTCCGAGTAGTGAATTGTTGGTATTGGAAGCCGGCTTTGTTTCCGAGTTTAAACAGGTTTAGCAAGTGAGCTCCGTTGCTCGGCAAAGTTTCCGGCTGAAGGTTTAGCCGGCTCACGAAAGGGACGAGGCGGAAAGCCAGATAAACGATAAGTAGAGGCGAAAAAGTTCAAGTGCTTATGAAAAATATTTCAGGCACACAAAAAAAAGCCAAAAGTGCTGAATAGATAAAAAGCTTAGCACTAGCAAAATCAATAGTACTTAATATTTACAAATACATCATGTTCTTTTCGGAATAATACATAATTTTCTGGTCTATGATGCAGGAGGAGATGAAGGAGCTGCCGGCTCGCTGGTTACTCTGCCTTGATATCGTTCCGAGATGTCTGGATCTGAGGTGGTCCGTTCATCGTCGAAAACTTCTTCGGCTTCTTCTGGAGGAGGTGGCGGAGTAGCTACACGGGTGAAGAAGGGGATCTCGTAGCTGGTCCGATCAGCTACGTGACACCCGTATCCGGCGCAGGAGTGCATGATGGCTTGAAGGTCCTGCTCCTGGCCATCTTCGTCTACCTTGCAGTACCCTCCGGTCACTTGCCATATCTCCATGTTACCATGGTGGATCATGACCATGGTGAGAGCGTTCTGCGTAGCAATCCGCGTGTAGGACATGTTCCAGTCCCGAACAAGCTGCGGCATCTCCTTGGCCTCGTCCCGCACCTGAAAATCCAACATGCTTGGCATGTCCGGAATCCTGAGAGACTCGCCAATGTCCTCAAGGGACTGGCGGAAGTCCTGAAGAAGATCACCGACTTGGGTAAGCCGGTGGGTGCGGGGCTCGGAGGAGGAAGAGTCCGTCAAGTTCAGAGGACCTATACACAAAACAAGTCAAGAAAAATCCGACATTGATAAAAGTTGAAGAAAAGATAAGTCAGACAGATGGAACATACCGAGAATGACGTCGTCAATCTTGGTCTTCTCCTCCCGGAGACTCTGGAGTTCAGCCCGGAGCGCCTGGGAGATGTCCTTCTCTCTACCAAGCTCATTCTTGAGGTCTGAGATTATTTTATCTTGAGCAGCAATCTTGCGATCACGCTCTTCGGTGGCCATGGAGGAGGATTCAAGGACTTGAGCTATGCTCCTTTCATGATCCGCCTTGAGCTTATCCAGCTCTTGGCGAAGTCCCTTGTTCTCCACCACCAGGGTCTTGAGGTTCTCGGCCTCTTCAATCACAGCGATGGATTGTTTCACCAGCGCTGTAAGTCAAAAAAGAACAACAGTTCAGAAAAAATCGACATTAAAAAGCAAAAGACAAGGTTTGAATCTCGGAATGTTTACCTTCGGCTTCATCCTTGGCTACTTTAAGTTCGGTATTTCTAAGTCGGAGAGCCTTGATCTCTCTCCGCTTATTGCAGACATTGTTCAGTAATTCCTGGTTATAGGAACATACTTTCTGTAAGTCAGAATACCCAAAGTCAGAAAGCTACTTAAGACTCGGGCTAATATTTTTTGCTAAATATCAGCACGAGCCTTGGGGGCTACACTAGTTCGTTCTTTGGCATCCTAAGGAAAGCATAAACCCGGCTTATATATCCTACTTCATGCTTGGGGGCTAGAGGGTATGATATAACATAATGTAAAAACAAGAGTTGGAATTCTGACTTACATATTGCTCGCGGGTGAGTTTATCTAAACCCGCGTTCACTTCAGCTGCCACCTTCTCGGCAAGAGTAAGAGGGATTACTGGGGCTGTTGGAAGCTCGCCATCCTCTCGTCACGAAGGTGGACTTGAGCGAGAAGGTCATAGAACATGACGTCCTCTGCTTCTTGCGCTTCTTCTTCGGGGGATAAATGGCTTTTGTCCAGGACTTGCCTGGCTAGCCGCTGGATTTCCTCTGCAGATTTCCGGGACAGGCCAAACCTGGCAAGTCCCGGATTGCTGAGGAGGTTTTCGGCGAAGGTCTCAGCTGAGGGATCATTACCCGAAGAGGGTTCACCCTTATCTTGATCTGACGCACCCATGGTGACGTCAGTTTGCGACCAAAGGATCGCAAACTCTGTTGGAAGAGCCGGATCTTCTGCAACCACCGGAGAGGGAATGATCGCCGGAGTTGCGGAAGGTTGAGGGGCAGGAGTTGGAGGAGCCACGGCAGGGGAAGCTATGGTGAGCTTCGTCTGTCGCAGGGGCTTCGAAGGAATCCCTTTCCCCTTACCCTTGATGAGAGGCTTTGCTCTGAGAATGTAGTAAAGTCGGAAACATTACATCTCAGAAAGAAATTCGAGAAAGGTACAAAGGCGGAAATTGTGAATGAAAGTTACCTCTTCACAACAGGCACTTCCTTTGTGCCAACAGCCACTGTCGGAGCTTTGCGCTTCTTGAGTGCAAGATCCGGCAATGGGACCACTTCTGTCTCCTGAGAAAACTCAGGAGGATATCCTTCGAGTGGAGCAAGCTCCGACTTGGGGAGGTCAGATAGCTGAAAACAAGAAAGCATATCAGTATTGTAGTATAACTTGAAGATTGAAACACATAAAAGGTGTACTGATGGAAGCTTACCGGCACTATGGGGTTTTCTGCCGTGTGCATATCTAGAGAAATCTCCGGAATTCTCCTCTCGATCCGCTCCTTGATCAGCCACTTGATCTGGCGGATATAGCCTTGAGTGGTGTAGGCTTTGGGGTTGATGCGGAGGGAGTCTTTTTTGGAGGCTGTGATGGAGTGCATCAGTCTATCCCCGTGATACTAAAGTGGCTGGATCCGATGTGAGACCCAGCACTAGACCAAGTCAGATCCCTTCAGCTCCTTGTGTTTGATCAAATATTCGATCCGCCTCTTAGCGAGGATCAGATCATTGGTGAGAGCCGGAGTAGCCTCGTCCCAGGAAGGCTGGGCCGTGGCGGCTCCATCGACAAAAGCCGGCAAAGCAGTAGCTTTGCCGGGAGCCGAAATATCCCTATGATAGAAAAAGGTGGTTGGCCATTGTTTGACCGAGTCACTGGCAGAAATTTTGGGATATGCCCGGTCACGTCTAAGTGAAAAACTAATAGTGCCGGTGCTGTAAGGAACATCGACAGTGATGGAATTTCTCCGGACATGAAAGTAGTACCGGAAGAGAAGCAAACTCGGCCTAATGCCGAGAAAACCCTCGCAAAGCGATGCATACGCGCTCATCTCTAAGATAGAGTTGGGAGGAAGATTGTGGAGTTGAACTCCGTAATGATCTATCACCTCGGAGAAGAACTCCGAGGGAGGAAAAGACAGACCTCGGTCGAGATGGGTGCCGAAGTGGACCCGCTCGCTGTCGCGCGGGTTGGGGACAGTTTCGCCGAAGCCGCTCCGCCAGTCGCCGGCGATGAGAAGCCCCTCCATCTCCACGTTCTTGAGGCCCTCCTTGGTAAGGGCGGAGTGGATCCAGATTCCCCGGAAGCTCTCCTTCTCCACTGCAACTTCCGCCGTCGCCGCCGCCGCTGCCGCCGCCAAACCGGAGGAAGAAGATGATGAAGTCATTTCTCCGATGAGAAGATGACCTGAAAGGGGCGGCGCTGGGAGTCCTGTGGGGGAAGGACAAGGGAGCTATGTGCGCACAGGAGGATTGGGAGGAAAGGAAACGGCAAAGGACTGGTGGAAGGGAGAAGGAGAAATCCAAACCCCTTATATCCACCTAACTATGCCAAGATTCGTGCAAATGCTACAATGTAACCACCACGCGTCGTGGAAAGAACTAGGAAGGACCCACGCGATGATTGCGTCTCCTCGATCTCCACGGACGCACTGAAACGGCGCCTCGGTTCCGCAAACTGCGAGCCCACCAACAGTCGTGCTGACGGCACGCCTGTCAGATGACGTGACTTGACCATGATTGTGTCAGGTGGCGTTAGAAACCCTTCAAGATTCGGCTTAGTTTGAAATTGAGCTGGAAAATCCGAGTAACTTGTTGATAGGTCCGACTTATTTTTAAAGACCCGGATCATATTTTTTATTGTGAAGTTTCAGGAACCCTTCAAAATTCTGCAAGCCAAAGATCAAGCTAGACGATGATAAAATCCGACTTTGGATCTTGGAGGCCTCCGGGGGCTACTGTTGGGGATATACTTTCTGGGTATCCTCACAGTTCCTCACTGACCAGGGTGGCCCACTTCGGATTAGAGCTTTGCTTCACGGGTGGCCCAGTCAGGGAGAGAAGACGGAGTCCAATCTGGCTACGGGAAGGCCCAGAAGACTTACCTACTTAGGCCCATAATGTTACTTGTAGTTCAAGATGTACTCTATGACCAACTCTTAGTCGTAGCCAGATTGATCTCTCCTGTAAACCCTAGGCCGGATATCTATATAATCCGTCCTAGGGAGAGCCTTTAGGGCAACACAATAGTCTACAATCTCAACTCGCACAGGCGATACCCTTGTAACCCATATTCTGGCTCTGTCGTATTACTAGATTGCTAGTAGGAGTAGGATTCGTCCAAAGCCAGCAGATTCGAACGTGGGTAAACTTGTGTGCTCACCGTCTCGGAACACCGTACGTCTCAGACCCCTCTCTTCCGCACTCCTCGAGGACCCCCTCATGGCGTACTTGTCCTCAATCCGACGACAAAAATAAGTCCAGGGTTAAACCCTCGGCCAAGCCTGCCGCCAAGAGTACAGTTTGGAGGGCGCCCAAACCTCGGGCTCCTCCTACTGCGGATGAGTAAGTTCTCGGATACTGCTTCTTGGGATTTTTTCCTTCGCTTGCCTTTGTTTCTTACTGATTCTCTCCTTTTGACTTGGTGCTTTTTCTGTTTCTCAGAGCTCCTAGGGATATCCCTCAGAGCAGCTCTGGCATTGCCTCCTCGCTCCGGAGTAGTCCCTCTCCCCTGCCCGCAACGACGATTATAGCCCACTCAGCCCTATTCAAGAGGGCTCCGTGGCTGTGCCTGATCAGAGCCCACCTTGCCAAGAGGAGGGCAACGTCGACGTGGGGGGTAGTGGGCCGGATCAGGATATGGCGATGCCGGATCTCCCCAGCTCCTTGGCCTCACCGCCAAACCTTGAGGTGCCAGCTTCATCGGCGCCGCCTCTAGCATCCACAGTACCAGCACCAACACCAACACCAGTAGCAACAACAGCGACAGCACCAACACCAGCAGTACCAGTAGCAACAACAGCGACAGCACCAACACCAGCAGTACCCGCAGCAACAGCAGCACCAGCACCAGTAGCACCAGCACCAGCAGCAAAGACCTCCAAACCTCCCAAGGGAAAAGCTCCATCGGCTCACTCCAGGTCTACCCCTTCTGTGGCAGATATTTTCCAATCAGTTCCTCCACCTTCATCCGGCAAAGTCAAGAAGACTTCCGGGTCAGCAAAGGGAACTTCTTCCGGGTCTACCGCCTCCGGATCAGAGGGCAGCCAACAACTGGTTTTAAATACTAGCCCTGCTGCAGCTCAATCTGCCAGGCGGGAGGCCCACGTGAAGGGCCTTGTGGTGAGCTATTCTCTGAGCGGCGAGAGCTACAATCCACTACTCCTTGAGTATGTGAAGAACTGGAACGACGCCGAATTCGTCAACCAAGACGACATGCCAGAGAAGTTTAGCCCAGCCGAGTTCAGCGCCCAGAGGAACTCCGCTACCAAGGCTATCTCCTTAGCTGGCCGGATGATGGAGGTAAGTCCTTTTCTCCGTTGTTAATGTCTTCCATAACTAAGCACTTTAGATATATAGCCCCTAGTCCCCGAGCCTCCGAGGGAATAACTTGTTATTCGGTCGGATGCTTCCCATAGAAGTTAGATTTTATTCAAAATGACATCAAATCTTAGTAGGTTTAGAGCCGGGTCTAGTTCCCCTCGGCCCGGATCTTGTAGATTTCGAATATCCACACACCTAGAGCCGGGTTAAGTTCCACTTGGCCCGGATCTTGTAGATTTCGAATATCCACACACCTAGAGCTGGGTTAAGTTCCACTTGGCCCGGATCTTGTAGACTTCAAATATCCACACACCTAGAGCCTGGTTAAGTTCCACTTGGGCCGGATCTTGTAGATTTCGAATATCCACACAACTAGAGCTGGGTTAAGTTCCACTTGGCCCGGATCTTGTAGATTTCGAATATCCACACACCTAGAGCCGGGTTAAGTTCCACTTGGCCCAGATCTTGTAGACTTCGAATACCGTGGCTCTACAAATTTCAAGTCATGGATATGTCTCTTATTTTGTCATACACATGTTCTTAGCTACTCCATACAATGCTAATTGCCCTCTACCGTGTAATTCTTGCAAAATCTGAAGTCAGCAGAAAATATTAGTGTGGATTCCCTGCTCTACAGTTGTTGAAACTATCTGGTTAGATCAGTTCCTGCTATTATTTCCTCCTTGGCATCATTCGTCTATCCTGTAGTAGCCGTTTAAACTCATCGTACTAATTCAATTATAATTTTTTGTTGCCATCTGCTTCTTCGAAAGCTGCATCACTAACTATTTCCTTTTTCTTGCATATAGCTCAAAATGGAGCAATGATCATGTTGGTTTGCATAGCCTATTCTACAGGTTCACAAGGGATGCCATTAATTCCTTATCTGGTGCTGGTTCATCCTAACGACAGCATAGTTGTCCTCTACTATGTAGTTCACTCGTGGTTTGCATTCCTGCTCTAGAAGTTCCCTTATGATACCATTATAATTTATATCTGGTTGATTATTAGCTATGACAGTAACTACATGCCATTGTGTAGCTCACCGCAAATTCCGAGTCACCCAATGACTATGCATTCTAGGAGATGCCACTGCTACCATATATATATATATATTTGCTGAAATGACCTCGCTTGTTTATACTTGCTGAAATTCTAGGAAACACTTTGTTTGATTGCTCATTTTATTCTAGGCACACATGTCTAATGCTTGTTTGTCCTGTTCTACAGGTTCACGAGAGACGCCATTATATCTCGCATCTGGTTCTGGATCTGGTTTGTTCTAAGACACGACATAACTATCCTCTACAATATATAGTCCATTCATGGTTTGCATTCCTACTCTACAAGTTCTTGTATGATGCGGTTATAATTCCTATCTGGTTCATTCTTCGCTATGACAGTAACGGCATGCCATTTTGTGTCTCAGTGCAAATTCCGAGTCACCCAACGTCTCTTGCATTTTAGGTTATAGAACTGCTTCCATATATATTTGTTGAAATGACCTGGCTAGTTTATTTTTGCTGAAATTCTAAGCCACACACACACATTTTTTGATTGCTCGTTTCCCGGTAGGCATACTTTTTAATGCATGCTTGCTTGTCCTGTTTGTTTGATGTGTTGGTTAATAATTGAACCATTGACTAGTTGTAAACTCCGTATCATAGCTCATGTCATATCAGTCAAATGAGTAGTTTGTCTTGTTTGATGTATTAACTTGTTATTACTTAGTTTCAGGATGCAATTATTGCTATCGCCACCAAAGAGGGGACTGCAAGATCATGTCTCCTCCAATGTAGCTGTCACACTCAAAGGAAGATGCAGGTGATCAATTGAGAAAGGAAATTGAGGACTGTGCTATCAACTTGATTGTGAACTGAAATGCCTATTTTTCCTTCCCTTGAGTTGATAATATGTAATAATTTTAAGAAGTTTACAGCTGATGTAATATCTAGATAACTCGCGTAGGCCATGTATGCATTTAGTTGACGCCATCGACACATTGCGGTAGTCGTTACGGTAACTACGTCAGGCAGGTCGATTAGGGAATAGTACCATGCTTTTTTATTGGCCCGTCGTGTATTCGGCTGATGATGAATAGTAAAAAATGCCAGATTACATGGACGTTTTATGATATTGGCATGGGCTTCAGAAATGTCGAAACTGTAAAAGGCCGTAAACGTAATGGGCCGACCTACAAGTGGTAACTAGACGTAAGAGTAACATGCCGTAATAGTAACATGCCCTACAAATAATAGGTCATAACAGTAACATGCCATAAAAGTTATAGGCCTTAATAGTAGCATGTCGTAACAGTAGCAGGCCATAACAGAAACAACCCATCGCAGTAATAGGCAAGAAATTGTGAAATCCAAGAACAGTAACAGGCCAAAACAGTAGCCGACCTCAGCAGTAAAGGGCCGCAACAGTGAAATGCTAGGGTAGTGACAAGCCAGAACAGTAATAGCCCAAGAAATTTCCAGACGAGGGAAGTAACATGCCGACACATTTACGAGACTAGAACAGTAAAGAGCCGCTTGTGGGCCTGAACAGCTAAAGCCCGGAACATTGAAAGGCTAGGACAGTAACAAGCCAGAATAGTAATGGGCCATCTCAGAGAAGGGTCATCAGTAGGCGGCCCATGATGGGCTGCGATAAACAGTGATAGGCTTCCTGTAGGCCTTAAATGTACATGAGAAACTTGGTGTAGGCTTATAATGGGTCATAGAGTGTTGGACCATCATGGGCCTTCTTTAGGCTGAAACAGAATTGGGCCTAGAAAGTTTGTGGGCCACTGCTGGCAGCAACTTTGGGCCCATTTCAAATAGTGCAGGACAAAACAGTAACATGCCATCTTCTTATTGGGCTCCCCTAATGGGTCGGCCTAGTTATTATTTAGCAGGCCTTGGCTAGGCCTAGCTTCTGCCATGGTTTCTATGACCGTTAAATGCGGTAACTGGCTGCTAACGGGGCTGTCACGTGGCAGTTTGCATGACATCAGCAGTTAACGCAGCTGGTGAATAGATCTACAACGGAACAGGTTTTTGTGGCTGAAGGTTGCGATCCGCCACGGTCAGGAAACAACCGTGGTAGATTCTTTTGCAACAGGGCTTTTACCACCAAGGGCATCCTTCGTAGAAGACTTTTTAGCCACGAAAAGGCTTTCAACTACAGAAATCGTCCGTTGTAAAAGCCAACTTTTCTTGTAGTGATCCATGAGCCTCCACATAACACCTTCGAACTATCTGAACCCACCTTTATAGCCACCATGTTATGGTGTGACGTTTGATGTTATCAAGTTACTCTTCTAGTGTCAGTGATTTACATGATCTCAAGGTCTAAGGACTAAGATTACTTCGTATGATGTTATAGAAATTTAAACACAATGACTTTGATCATAATGCTATACTTCGGATGAATGTTCATCACATCATTCCACCAATGTTGTGACCTCATTATTAACAACATCCAATGTTTATGAGGAAACCTTGATCATCTTGTTAATCAACGAGCTAGTTTATAAGAGAGGCATAACTAGGAACCCTTTATTTGTTTATTAAACACACGTGTACTAATGTTTCCAATCAATAAAATTATGGCATGCAAAATAAACATCTATCATATACTTGGAATACGATAATAACAACTTTATTATTGCCTCTCAGGGAATATTCCCTTTAATTATTTACTATTTACAGCTTCTATTTTCATACTAGTATTAGGGCATCACCTATGTATGTGGCAGAATTTTTCCATAAGCTGGTCCCCACGTACCACACCATAATCTAATTGATTGCACCACTATGGATCTTGTTGAAGTTGTCTATATGCTAGACCCACGTGTCGGTTAAAATTGCACATATGCAAGAGAGAGAGAGGAGAAAATAAAATAGTATTCTATTACTTATGGACAACCCACAAGCTTGTAGGTCACCCTTAATGTTTTAAGCTTATGGACAGATTTTTGATAGCCTCCACTATGAATGCGGAACTCCTTGTGGACTACCTTTTGCTTATGGATAGCCTTGTTGCTAACATAGTGGATGCCCTTACTCCGAAAAGAAGAGTATATATCTTCTCGGCAACCACGTGCACACCTAACAGCTGATCGCTCCCTCGTCCATAGCATGACGCTAAGCACGTATGCCATGGTTAGGGTTGTGACTAGGATCCTGAGAAAGTACCTCTTCTAGTTCATTTGAAGATTCTATAGTACATTTTTTTGAGAAAAGTTAAACTAGTAAACCTCAAAATGAACTAGAAGCGAGACTTTCGCGAGATCCCGTTTGCAACCCTAGCCATGGTACAATGGCTCCATGTTTGTCTCTGGTGTGTTCATCACCTATGTTGCGTTGGTGTGCATAGGAAGGAACTAGTTTGGGCCTTGGGTTGGGGCAGCGGCAAAAAGCATTAGCGAATCAAACTTTTCTGGTTCCAGTTTTTTCACTTGCTTCCAAAACGTCCTATCTCATTTGATGCACTTCATCATCAAGATCTGGCAAAAGTGAGCACCACGCAGATTTATTTTTTGATAAGCAAGCAGTAGTTCTAGTACGAACAATATGCCTCAGCTAGTGGGTCGAGAAGGAGAGCCAGTCCCGATTGCTTTTCCATGCTTATATTTAGGGCCCTTTGAAGTAAATATATGGACTTAGATGTAATTTTCTATTTTTTGGTAGGTTTTTGTTCACCATGCCAAGATGACCCATCTACCAAATATGGGATCGAACATTACCATAAAGTATGGCTATTTACCCTTATCGTTTGGCCTGAAGCCTAAGAATGTTCATACATGGCAGGCTATGTTTTGAAGCAGTTTGTTTTTTCAGAAGTTGTTAATACTCATGATTATCATTTTTCATGGAAAGTATTATAAGTTAGAGGGCATTGCGCAATGTTTTTTCTTTTATTTTTTAATTTTTTCGAAACAAGGTTAAACTTTTCTACATGCAAATTCTTAGCGCTAGAAGTTGAATCTTTCAAAAAATTACTGGTTTTTGATATATTAACACCCTGGTGGGTACTTTCAAAGATAATTGCATAACTTTAAGAGAAATGTTGCTACCACTCACTCGTAGTTCAAATTTTAAATAATATTGACAAATCGAATTAAATTCTTTTAAGTGGGCGAAGTTCACTACGAAACTTGAGAAGTCATAAAACTTGGTAATTAATCGTAAGTGGATCATGGTCCACATTTCTCTGAAAACAAGGGTTGTTGTTGTGGCACTCCGAGGCATGCATTTTTATTAGTGCTTTCTTTACAAAAAATCTTGTCGCTTCAAAAATTGATAAAGTTTTCTTGTTCCTATAAGTTGGAAACTCCGGTTGACACTATTTTTCACAATTTCAATATGCACACATCTACCAGATATATGGGACCATTACCATAAAGTATGATGTACATATGGATGTTACCTTTGTCGTTTGGCTGGAAGCCCAAGAACGTTCGTACACGGTAGGCTATATTGTGGATCAGTTTTTTTGTAAGCTATGATGACTCATGTTATTAATTAATTTTAATTGTAGGTAGTAGTACACATAAGAGGACACTATGTGGAAGACTTCATTTTTTAGGATTTTCATTAATGTCATTTCATAGCTAGTGAGGATTAAATTGTTAACATGCATATTCATAACAAGAACTTGCATCCTACAAAACTCTCGTTCATTTTTTATGTACTGACCGCCTCACTACCCTATAGACTCAAAGGATGTTTATAAATTTTAAAGAGCAATATTTCACACTTACTTGCAGTTCAAATTTGACCTAATTTCGATTGCATGGTTGGCTAAGAAGCTTGAAAACTCATAATTAAACTTGGTAACCTTAAGTGAAACATGGTTCACTATATGTCTAAAACTAGGCTTTATGACATTCTGGGCCATAGTTTTTGTGCATGGTTTAAAGAAAAAATCTTGTCACTTAGAAAATTGAAAATGTTTTCCTGTTCCTATAAATTGAATAGACAGTCTTATCACTTAGAAAATTGGTAATCTTGAGTGGTGACGGGGGCTCTTATGCGCGAGCGAGGTCGTCCGCAATCGGCAAGGAGCTGGTGGTGGTGGCTGATGACAACTCTGACGGCAAGCCGGGGGGAAGAGTGGCATGTGGTGCTCCACGAGGAAAAGGAGTCCTTGACCCTCAACCCCACCGACGACTCTTCCTCCTCCTCTGTGTCCCTAGTCGCTCTAGCCGCTACCTTGGAGGTGGCGGTGAAGGAGGTCAAGCTGCTTGAGACCTGGCTTGGAGCCATCCGAATGCTGGAGTAGAAGCTCGTGGCGGCGAACGACACCTCCCAGAGTAAGTCTCCTTATTCGGTTATAGTTTCTTATTCTGCCTATTTTTATCTTTTACTGATATCTGGATGTGCCCCGTAGCCATCATGGTTTGTGCTTAGTGGGAGATCGACCGGCTCACCAAGGCAAACGATCGCCTCAGTCGGTCCAACTCCTCCCTCCGTCTTAAAAACAAGGAGTGGCACTCCAAGACAGACAAGCTGGAGGCCATCATCAAGGAGTGCGACAGCGCCCACGCTAGCCAGGCCTAGGCCTTCGAGCTCCTCAACGCCCAATGCAAGGACCAGGAGAAGGAGGTCAAGCGGCTAGTGGAGTGGGACAAGGCCCTCCTGGAGGAGTTGATGTAGATAGGCCACACCGCCAAAGGTAAATTTTCTTCCCGACTCTCCTTTCCTTGTCCGGATCCGGTAGCCAGACCTGACTTTGCTTTTCTGATAGCTTATTATCCAGGCGTAGACATGCTGACCTACAACCCTCTCCAGGAGAATTGGCTGGGTGATGTAAAATCCCAAAACTTCAATCCAAGCTTATCAAGATCCAAATAATCAAATTTAGGGTTAACAAAAACTTTTCCAAATTAAAAATGAAAGCATTCATGTGTATGTGCATTTAATTTAGAAATTGTTTTGAATTGCCATGGTTCTGTGATTCATTCCTTGTAAAATGTTTCTTTGGTAAATTAAACATCATCTAAATCTTTCCCAAGCAAATCCCAAAGAAAATCAAATCAAAAACAATTAAAAAGGAGGAATGGTCATTTTGGTCATTTTAATCCACTACACCACTTTGAGTGTTCCTAGCACTCATTTCTCAACAGAAATAATTCTGGATCTTTACACCCCTTGCTAGTACACATAATGAGGTACCAAGGCCCACTTTTTTTATCTGCTAAAAACCTTCAAATACTTATTTTAAATGGCTTGTGAAAATTGAATTCAATACATACGTCTAGATCGCCCCTATTTCAAAAACCATCAATTTGAGCTCCACTTTCAAAACCCTTGCAGCCAGAGACTACCTAGCACCAGTGGAGAACACTAAAAAATTTGAAACCAAAATTCAAACTTTGGTCTCTTGCGGCTATTTCATTAAACAGGTGGCAGGCACAAATCTTGCAAATTCCAAAACACTATAGTGAGCAGTGGAATTGGTCACCATTTGGGCCTAACTTGGTCCCCTTGTCCCCCCCAGCTAATACCCTCGCCCTAGCTCTCTCTCCCTCTCCCCTATCTGCTCTAGTGCCAAGCCGCCCGACGCCATGCGCCAGGTCGACCATGGACAGCTCACGCCAGCCCGTCCCGCACTCTCCTTTGCTCGCTGGCAGACAAGCGCCATCACACCGCACCGCCTCGACCAACCCCCGACCAAAATCGAGCGGAGGACCAGCCCCAGTTGCTCGCGCCCATGCCTCTGTCCGCCATGCTGATCACCCCGGAGCGCCGCGCCCGCCAGAGCAGCACCGGCCTTGCCAAGCCCTAGCCTTGCGTGGCAGCACCCGCAGCAGGCCCAGCAACCGCCCAGACATCCTCGTTTGCCGCCTCGTGACCAGCAGCCCGGAGGAACCGCGTTGAACACCGCCGCCCTCGCTCAGTGCACCGCATGCTCCTGACCAGCTTAGACCTCGCCTTGCCTCGCCTTTAAGCCCTAGAGGATCGCCGAGGGACAGAGAATCCATCGCCGCCCTCGCCCATGTCGAGAGAGCCCCGCACCGTCATCACCGATGACCTCACCGGAGCTCGCTCTGCCCTCTCGTCGACCCTATATAAAGTGGCCACCCCAGCCTCTTTTCTCCACACTCACTCACTCCCTACCTCTCTCTGAACCTCACCCATGTCTAGACGACGCCGCTCGAGCTCTGTCTCGCCGAAATTGGAGCCGAAGCCGCCGCAGCAGGAGGAGAAGGGTGTCTGCGATTTAGAGCACCCCAAGCTCCGCTGCAACCGCGCCTCACCTCGCCGTCGTCTACCAGCCCGTTTGCCCGCCTCACCGACCTTGCTGGAGCCTTGGTATGTCCCAAATCGACCCCCACCGCCACGTCTAGGCCAGACTCTCGCCGGAGTAATCCGTCGTCAACGATGACTTCCCAACGTTAGATCCTCTTTAGATCGTGTGGCCCAGGATGCCCGATACCGTTTCGGTGTTTCTGCGCCGCTGACCGGTGGAGGCCGCATGTCAGGCAGCCCGCTGTGCTCACTGTGCGTAGCTAGGCCAGCCCAGTTAGTTCCCGCGCGAGTTAGAGATTCAAATTTAGTTTTTCTATTTAGAGTTAATGTAGTTTCTGTCCACCAGTCTAAAAATCAATTCTGGGAGTTTGACAAATCCAAATTGCATGAAACTAATTTTTCCTGAGAGGTTTGGAAATGATCTATCCAAGCCCATTGGATTTAATTCAATTAGAGTTATAGATCTCTCCTAATAAAAATAACAAAACAGAAGCATTTGCACCTTGCAACATTTTTATAAAATCAACTAAGATAGGTTTTGAGTTGTTTCCAACTCTCAAAATCACATTTCATCATATCTATCTAAATATGTAATAATATTAAGGTTTACGTGAACTGACTTTGGACTAGTACCAAAATAATGCTATATAGGCATTTCTAGTCACTTTAAATCATTAAATAATAAACTTAAACCAAAGTAATTTTGATCCAATATTTAAATCACATTCTCACATGTTAGAATATGTGGTGATGACATGTGTCCACATGATCCCATAATTTAAGTGGTGACTATTAAATCTTAGTTAATTTTCAATGAGTAGAAATTACTTTTCTAAATTAAAAGAGTGAAACTATTTAAATTAAACTTGTGATGCTTGAGATGATAATAGATCATCAAATGTGTATCTTAGAATGCTAATTAGACTAGTTAAGTATTGTTTGGTGATTGTGTACTCCGTATGTATTGACGATAGTACTGACCAAGCTTTCGAGGAGGAGGAGTTATACCAAGAAGATGAAGAAGAAAACTTCAACCACTGCACTGCACAAGGCAAGCCACCATTAACAATGCAAGCTAACACTTGCAAGGATAATGCTTAGCAAGCTAGGATTAAACTAGATGGTTTAGCAAAGATGCTTTAGGCATGCTTTGGTCACACTACTTTGACTATTAGATACTCCAAGTCATATTTACAAGCTTTACTTCCTTTACTTTACACAAAGTTCTTTACTTGTTTTGAAGGTAGCATAAAGAGTATAAAACTTGACTTATTTAGAACCCTTTATATGTCATTCTATGGCATGAGATGGAACCCATCTTTTCCACCTTAGTGAACACACTTAACTTAGTAGTTTAGAGTAGATCAAAAACTTGAGTCACTTTATATGGGAACACTTGGTGAAAATGAATTATGAAAACCTTGGAATGATGAGTCGTTCTATTGAGATGTTTTGACATGTGTTGAGAAACACAAATGGTTTATGATGGTGAAAATGTTGAGGCATGAGCCTTAACCCTTTTAAAAAACTGTTGGTTGGATTCGGATGCTATACCATTCCAAATTTACCGTACAACCACACTACCTGAATTGGGTAAGGCTTAGCTGGAAATTTATATGCATTAGTATTAGTTCCCTCACGGGAGAGGTTTGATCTGAGGCTACCTCTCAATGTTGTCCACCTATGCAGTGCCCAAGATGACTGATGGTCATGGTTGGGAGGTCATGCTCATAGGAGAGGTGCTTATACTAGGGTGTGTAAAGGGAAGGTTATGTTTGATTATCTGCATACTAAGCATGATGATTCAGGGTTATCCCTGACAGATGTATCGAATCTTGTGGTGAAAGTGTACCACCTCTGCAGAGTGTCAAACTATTCGAATAGCTGCGTCCGCGGTTATGGACAGTTGGAATGGCCATACTGTTTCGTTGTCAGATGTTTTCAAAATGACTTATGAAATGAATGATGAATCTTGACTTGACCACAACAGGGTTGTGTTTATGACAATAGCTTCCCTACTTAAGTGATTCTAGAACTTTATTTTATCTTTTTTTGCTTCAGAACTCAGCTTAGGCTTCAAACTTAACTTTATAGTTAAACTTAGATTTAGCACTTTAATCTAGAACTATATACTTGTTAGTGGTAGTTTGCAAGTACTTAAAGAGTACTCATGGCTTTGTCCCTGGCTATTCTCATGGCCAGACTATGACGGAGACTATCAAGATGATGGCCAGCAAGACGGCTATGATAACTAGGACTATCTGCCTTCGTCAGCATTAAGACTGAAGATGGACCCCACCGCTACGCGTATCTTTTAATTCCACTGCTTGTTGTATTAAGACTGGATCATGAGATCCTTATTTGTGTAAGACCTTATGTATGGTTTGTAATGGATGGTGTACTGTGATATCCAATCCGTTATGTCTCGCAAAAATGGTAATCCTGGGATTGCGAGGTATGGCATAACGGGCATCTGGGATTAAAAATCCGGGTGTTGACAGGTGAGCAGCCCACCTCCCAAGAGCTCGTCGCCCTTCTTGGCGAGGAGGCCGCAGAGCCTCGGAAGGCTGTCGATGTTGTCTTCGACTTCCTGTGGCCCGACGCGGCTGCACCGGACACCATCGCCGAGCTGGCGGTGAAGGTCACGAAGGTGCTGGCTGCCATCGACCGGCTGAGGGACTTGGCGGTGCGGGCAAGAGTCGAGATGGCGCTAGCGCTGATGCTGTCCTGGTGCAAGGACATGTGTGTCGAGAAGATCGACGGAGGCTTCCGCACCGGCGTAGACATTGCTGCCGTCTGCCATCAAGATTGCCGTCTACGCCGACATCGATGAAGTCCTCACCGACTCGGAATCCACTAGGAAGCTGGAGATAGAAGCCTAGCCGACGCCGCAGCCAAAAGGTGGATATGTCGGAGCCAGAACCTCCAGCGTGCCTCCTCCTCCCGAAGCCACAGCCAGCCAGGACCAACCACACGGGAAGGGCCCCACCGTGTAGATCTGATCCCTGGGATTCCGGGTGGAACTATAATATTCTTCATTTTGCTGACCTTATGTTTATGCACGGGTAAACTTGCGGGGATCTTCGACTCCCCTTATCTTTATGTACCGAATATGTTTGCCTTTCGCTTTTCCTTCTGATTTTCTATACTTCACATTTCTTTCCTATTTTGCCGATTAGGCCCGCCTGACTATCGTCATCTGGTTGAACCCCTTTAGTCAGAGGACTACTGCTTCCAATGGGGGCACGTCAACACACCCACTGGGTGTAGCCCCCGAGATTCGCAGTTCTTGATGAAGACAAGGACTTCAAATCTTCTCTCCTTCTTCCTTTCCTTTGAACTTTTATTTTCTTCCGGCTAAACACCTTAGCCGGACAGCCTAACCTTGCTTGACCAACCAGACAACCACAACCAGCAGTGGGGGTGCGTCAGTGCACCCACTGGGTGTAGCCCCCGAGATTCAGAGTAGTTGGCGAAGCCAAGTGCTTCGAATCTTCTCTTGTTTTCTCTTGATCTTGCCCTTGCCCTCACCAGGGCCTGAATATGCGGCTAAACTCCTTTAGCCGGTCAGAACTACATGATTCCACTAGGGGCGCGCGAGCGCACCTAGTGGGTGTAACCCCTGATATTTGAAGCGCTTGGCAAAGGTAAGGACTTCGAATCTTCTCTCCTTGCTTTTGATAGCCGGCTCAGTGTAGTCATGCAAAATAAACATATACGTAGATTTGTTTAATTTATTAGTCAGTCAGTATGCGCATTTTTAACCGGCTATGGACTTCGGTCTGTTTCAAAAACTAGCTTGCGCTTCTCTAGGCACTTAGTCATTTTCTTGTGCGCTCTGTTGTTTATGATGTGTCCTTGTCGGGTAGCCGGGTTCCGGTCTGGAGGCGGAATCGAAGGGGGAGCTGACAATACATTGCGCATGGTACTCGAGGCTTAGTAGCCAGAAAATCTCAAACTAGGCACAAGGCCAGAACGCCCGATCTGTCGCGTATTTTCGCTGTTTTTCATATGGGGTGCCTTTGCTTTTGCTCTTGCTAGCCGAACAGCCGGGTTGCGATCTGCAGCTGAGATGAAGGTTGCTATGAAAGTTTTACCAAAAATATTTGGAGGTACCTATCAGGGGGTAAATTAATATATTAGAAACCACCGACAGTTTCAATGACGGGTTCAATTTATTGGTAAGATTTTGCATCTTGACAATTTAATGAAATCAGGTCAAATTTGAGCTACAAGTAAGCGTGATAGATTGCTCCCGAATTAAAAAGTCTTTCCGTAGGTAGATGGGTGCATCTTCTTGTAGTAAACAATGTCGTTGGTGTGAGTTTCCAACTATCAGGAAAAAAATTCAAGTCTCAATTTTCCGAGTGATGAAAAGATCATTCTTTTTTGTAAAGGAAGTCCAAAAGATATGGATCTGAATGCCACAAGCCAAGTTTTCAGAAATATATAGTGGACCAACATGTTGTACTTATGATTCCCATGTTTTATGAGTTTTCAAACTTCCTAGCCAACTCTACCCACTACATATTTATTCTTTTTTGAATGTTATCAAAACGGTGTCAATTTTGTCGGGATGCGGATGCATAGAAAGAACTTGAATTTTTCAGAACTCTTGGTGGTGTTCGATGTACTGAATTCCTGGTTAGCTTCGAAATAAATTCGAAAGTATTAAGAGGAATCTATCGCGCTTACTTATAGTTAAAATTTGACATGGTCGGTAGGAGTACGGTTTACATCGAAGAACTCAAAAAAGAGAAAATTACATAGTGGTTCATACATTTTTCACAAATGGCCCTAAAGTTAAGAAAGAAAAAGCAGTCAGGTCCTTCTCCAGCGAGCAGCTGAGAAATACCCTTCGTACTACTATACTTGCTCCACAAAAAAATGCTCCTCACTTTCAAACTAGCATGCTGGGGGTGTACTTGCTCTTCATAGGGTGTGAAATGGAATGATAAGGCAGATCAACACATGTGGATATCGCCATGTTGTGGACGAGGGAGAGATCAACCGGTCGGGATGTGTGGATGGTGATGAGGCAGTGAAGGAGAGAGAAAACACAATTTGTTTTGCATGCATATATAGTAAAGGTCTTGGAATTCTACTCACTATACCCTGTACCTTGTGTTAGGAACCCATTACATCTTTTCTCTGATATCGCACCGCCTTCAAATCCTCTTCTTCGCTGCTCTTGCGCTGCCTCCTACGTGCTCACGGTCTCTTCTCGCTCCTAGGATTTTTTGTCAATAGGGGGAAACTCCTAGTGGCAAAATATTGTTCATCATGCCAAGAAGCACCCATGTACTCCTACCAAATACAGGAACACCACCACACCAAGTTCTTGCATAGCTAAGAACTCGAATTTTTCAGAACTCCCGGGGGTTTTGTTGTACCGAATTCCTAGTTACCTTCAAACTATTTTTGGAAATTTTTACTGTGCCTTGGTATGACGGCTCATCTCTTTGTCTCTGGTGTGTTCGTTAGCCGGGTTGGTGTGGAGTAGGAGGAGTACATATTAAGGAACCCAGTTTGGTCCTTGGCAGCAAAAAAACCAAACTTTTCCGGTTTCCAAATTTTCACTTGCTTCCCAAACATCGGGAGGGGAGGTTAATCAAAATATGGGCCATTCGCACTATTTCTTATCTTATATTTGTCTTGTCTTATCTCTTATACAAAGAGGGAACTATAGTGTGCGAATAACTTTGAATATTGACTATTGGATCAAGACTGGCAATTCCAAATATTGCTAACCGTTGGATCTTCTTTTCTATTATAGTAGCATCTAGAGTATTCTATTGACAGCCTTTAGAACAATAAACGCTAGTATGCAAAAACCTCAAAATACACTTCATTGCTTAGAACCACTTTTGGATGCAGATTGCGGGTGCCCTTATAATTCCCATGTTTTTATTACTAGGATTTTTCAAACTACCTAGCTAACTCCGCACACTTTAGTGGCTTTTTGCCGAATTAACGAAATAAAGAAAAAACAAAAAATGAAAGATTTACGCATGATGACTTATCATGTCGTGTGCACTATGTGCAATGAAAATGGTAACCATGGCAAGTAATACACATAAGAGGACGCCACATGAAAGTATTTGGTTTGTTAAAATTTCTTTATTTTATTTCCATGTCTTCAAAACATTATCAAATTTGTAAGCATGAAGTAGATTCTTGGCATGAAGTTAGTTACCTTTCTCAAAACTCGCACTGGTTCTTGGTATATTGATAGCGTTGGTACGTTCAAACAACATTTGTAGAATTCAATAGCAAACCCTATCGCGCTTACTTGTAGTTCATATCTGACATAATTTCGTTAAATCGACATAAAGTTCTCTAAGTGGGCAAAATTAGCTAGGAAGCTTGAACAATGCTAAATTAGGGAATTGTAAGAAAAACATTGTCCACTTTGTCTAAAACACTTCAGTGGCTTTTTTCGATTTAACGAAACAAATAAAAAACAAAAAATGAAAGATTTACGCATGATTACCTATCATGCCGTCTGCATTGCGTGCAATGAAAATGGTAACCATGGCAAGTAATACGCGTAAGAGGACGCCACATGAAAGTATTTGGTTTGTTCAAATTTCTTTATTTTATTTCCATGTCTTCAAAAATTATCAAATTTGTAAGCATGAAGTAGATTCTTGGCATGAACTTAGTTACCTTTCTCAAAACTCGCGCTAATTCTTGGTATATTGATAGCGTTGGTACGTTCAAAAAAACATTTGTAGAATTCAATAGTAACCCTATCACGCTTACTTGTAGTTCATATCTGACCTAATTTCATTAAATCGACATAAAGTCCTCTAAGTGGGCGAAATTAGCTAGGAAGCTTGAAAAATGCTAAGTAAGAATTGCATTGTCCACTTTGTCTGAAATGTGGGATGGTGGCATTTTTTCATCTAGAGGGTGGGCCTAGTAGGCATAAGATGCTCTAGTTAACAACTTAACACGGTCAATGGAAGTGCACGTTACATCAAGGACCTCAAAAAAATAGAAAATTACATCCAAGTCCACATTTTTAATACAAAGGGCCCTGAAAATAAGCATGTAAAAGCAGTCGGGTCTATCTCTCATTCTCCACCCAATAGCTAAAGCATACTCTTTGTACAGAGTACTAGAACTTGTACTTGCTTAACAAAGGAAATCAGCATGCTACTCACTACTGCAGCCTTACAGTGTGGCACTCCTCCTCTATGCAAGGAAAATAAATTATGTACTACTCTCGCCTTTGTTGCCTCATATCCACCTTCCAGCTGATATCTCCCTCGTCCACAGCATGGCGCTGCGCCGTGTGCCATGGTACTATGGCGGCTCTGCTTCTATCTGTTTTTTCATCACTTTGCTTTGACATCGAACCACCTTCAACTCATATTAGTTGCTGCCCTCTTGGGCTGTCTTCTCTAACCTCATAATCTCTTCTATAGTAGCTCTTCATTTTTTCCCTCCATTTTGATCCATCTTTTTCCTAGTACTACTAGTTGCTTTATGGAAAACAACGTTCCAGTTTTCACAAAAAAATCCTATCACTTGGAAAATTGAGATCGTCTCTTTTCTGAATACTTGTTGGAAACTACCCTTGGCAAAATATTGTTTACAATGCCAGATGAACCAATCTATCTAATATGGGAAAATTACCATAAACTATGATATGGATCACAGGATATGGCATTGGCCTTGGTCGTTTGGCTCGAAACCTGTTCATACATGGCAGAACAATTTTGTGAACCTGGTTTTTCAAAAGTTGTCAAAAATCAAATTTATCATTTTTCATGGCATGTGATACATGCCAAAGGATGCCATGCACATGTCTTTCATAAAATTTAAGAACAATCCACCTCAACCTCATATTACAATTCCTTTGCTTTCCTGTGAATCAAATGTTGCTTTAAGAAAAAATCATGTAGGCTCCAAATCTTGTAGGATTCAACTAGACATGACATTCTAATAATGCTTCATTTCCCTATTCCTTAGTTTTTCCTATCCCATGAATCAAACAGGCCCAATGTTGGAGACTCCCATGGGCAACATTGCCTACTAAGCCAAGATGCACCCATCTACCAGATTAATGTGGAAACGTATCATAAACTATGATGTCGATATAGCCATGACCTTTTTGGGTCATTAGGGTTGAAACCAAATAATATTCATACAGGGTGGTACAATATCGCGGGGATGATTTTTCAAAAGTTGTCAAATCCCGTGGTTATCGGTTTCCTAGCGGGCAGTACATGTGACGTGATAGGATGCCATGTGTAATTTTTTTTCTATTTTTCTTTATTACATGTGATTGTTTCAAAACTGGTTCAGAATTATCAAGATGCAAATTCTTAGCAGGAAGTTGCATTGGTCAAAAGTCCCGATTGTTTCTGATATATTAACTGCCCGATGGGTACCTCCAAAAGCTTTTTTAAAACTTCGATAACAATCTACCACTTACTAGAGCTTCTAGTTCAAATTTGACCCAATTTCGTTAAAAGAGACATAAAGTCATTTGAGTGGGCCAAGTTAGCTAGGAAGCTTTGAAAACTCATAAAATTGGGAAATCATACATAAAACATGGTCCACTATATCTAGAAACTCATCTTGTGGCATTCAGAACCATATTATTCGTACTTTCTGTGCATAGTATTCATGGTGCTAAATGCCAACAATGGAATCTTATAGATGCTAGACATGACATAATCTAATGTACTAAAAGAAATCCAATGGTCAACAATGTTGGGATTTCCCAATCTTATCTAACTGCTGATGTTCGAAGCTATCCGTACACTATATAGTGGTATAGATATTGTGAAGGAACAAAGTAGTTTTTTATTTTAAAAAGAAGTCAAACACTTATTTCTGATTTTTTATGGCAAGCAATACACGTAAGAGGATGCCACATGAAATTATTTGGTTTATTCTTTGTTTTATTTCAATGTCTTCAAAACATTATCAAATTTGTAGGCATACATATTCTGGCACGAAGTTAGTTGCATTTTTCAAAACTCGCGATGGTTCTGGATATATTGGCAACATTGGTACCAACAAACGACATGTGTAAAAATTCAAGAGCAACCTATCATGCTTACTTGTAGTTCATATCTGACCTAATTTCATTAAATAGGCATAAAGTCCTCTAAGTGGGCGAAGTTAGATAGCTAGAAAGTTTGAAGAGTTCCTAAACTAGTAAGTTATAAGAAATCATGGTTCACTTTGTCTGAAATGTGGGTGGTGGCACTTTTTCAACTAGGATTGGCCTAGAAGGAGCGAGATGCTTCCTTTAACAACTTAACACGGTTAGTGGAAGTACATGTTATATCAAGGATCTCAAAAAATAGAAAATTACACCCAATCCATATTTTAGTATAAAGGGCTTGAAAATAAGCATGGAAAAGCAGTCAGGACTGGCTATCCTTCTCCACCCACAAGCTGAGACATATTGTTCGTTCTAGAACAACAACTACTTGCTTAACAAAAAGGAAATCAGCATAGTGCTCACTTTTGCTAGATCTTGCTTGATGAAGTGCATCGAATGCGATGGGACGTATATATATATAAATATCAGGTATAATATGCATTCTCCATTATTGCGAGTGTCGATCTTTGGAATAACCTTCCATGACAATGTTTGGGACAAAGCAAGTAAAAATATCGAAACCTGAAACGTTTCATTCGCTACTGCTTTTTGCCAAGGCCCAAAGTGGTTCCTTCCTATGCACACCAACACAACATAGCTGATGAACACACGATATACAGACAAAGAGTAATCGTACCATGGCTAGAGTTGAAAGCGGCATCCCGCAAAAGTCCCTCTTCTAGTTCATTTTGAAGTACTCCTATAAAACCTCAAAATGAACTACGGGACATTCATGTGATCCAGCTCGCAGCCCTAACCATGGCATAGGTCTTGAGCGCCATATTGTGCACGAGGGAGAGATCAATAAGAAGGTGTGCATGTGGGTGCCGACAAGATACATAATTGATTACATTTTGTAAAATTTGACAGAATAAATAGAGTAAGTAATACTTGATTACATTGTGTAAAATAAGTATCGTTGCAGGTAGAGTAATACATTCCAATAATGCAAATTTTTACCAACATTCTTTATATATTTAGAGTAAATCTTGGTGAAAGAAAAAACACGCAAAACAAGGATGCCTTATTCCTCGGAATGGAGGTAGAGTAATACCATTCAAATAGAAGTTATAAATAAATAATGTGTCTGGTTAAACTGACGTGATGAGACTATACTACACCAGGAGGTGACATGGTTAATTTATTAGTGCACATCGGCATGCTAGTCTATCATGCTAGCCGGCGTCCTTGATGCAGCCACTTCCTATAGCAGAAGAAAAGAAAAAATCTCTTTCAAAGAGCCCTCCCATCTTCCCAATCTCCATTTAGTTTATCCCTACTCGCCGACGCCGCCTGACCGCATTTGGGATCTTCTCCACTGCTCGGTTCACACAGTTTCCTCACCATATCGCCTGCTGCATCACTCCTTCTAGACCACCACCCCTCTCCTCCACCCCCCCCAACAGTTCTATATAGATCTACCCTCACCCCTAATCCTCCAGGACATGATGGTGCATTGTCTATCATTTTTTTGGAGAGGTTCTAGGGAGAGCCGATGGTGCAGTGGCTTTATCAAGGTTGGTGAAGATGTCATCAACAAAATTGCTGAGCGCCCGGATGCTAAACATGTTATTTGGCTGGCCACATGTTCCAAGGAGCTACACCGCCAAGTCACCGACGGAGAAGGTTACAGCTGCCCGAACTACGGTTGATCGATAGTTGTATCCTTCAATGAACTTTATGCCCACATGATCTCTTGCATCCATAGCCCATTTATCTGCATGGAGCCAGGATGCAAGTGGGCCAGCAAAAAATTAAAGTTATATCTGCACCTCAAATCTACCCACTCGAGGGAGGTGCCCACAGTCCGCTACATCAGCAAACAATGGAACCCATCTAAGCCAGTGCCTACACGTGGCTCACGGAGAACAAATGGCAGCATCATCGGTAAGGCAAGAACATTGTTCATCAGCTAGAAATTTATGGGCACATCATAGAGATTGTACCGTCCGTCAGCCGCATAAGGTCGATGGTGTGGGAATTGGAGAAGTACGAGGTGAGGATATCATCAATGGTCTGTTTTCATGGGTTCTGTAAGCTCAAGTTTTTTCTTAGCCAAATAGTGTGTCGGCCGATGCCATGCTGAATGCGCTCGACAATTACCTTAGAGCCGCTGACTTATTGTCAAGCTCCTCAATGTTGGTCGGAGTTCCCCATGGTGTTCTAGTATAGTATCGACGACGTTGTTAACCCACTGTGATATATCACATCTTAATATTATCGTGATGATCCTAATATGAATGTACTTTGTAATTTTTTAGTCCCTTTGTTCTAATGTTAATTACTTTATTTATGTTAGTGGCAGATTCCCAATGTAATCGGAGAGGTGGAATTTTTTGGAAAGATCCTTAAATTTTACAACTATCTTGCTGAGGGTGCACATGCGGAAGCCTATTACGAGTGTCCACATGCGACGGTGAAA
Organism: Avena eriantha; assembly: GCA_910589775.1. Lineage (NCBI taxonomy): Eukaryota > Viridiplantae > Streptophyta > Magnoliopsida > Poales > Poaceae > Avena > Avena eriantha. The sequence continues at coordinate 316,058,569 of OU342741.1, forward strand.
AAAGAGAAGCGTGCTAGGCTGGAAAGCAAGTCCTACCCAGCCACAACTTGGACACGCTGAATCGTTGGCATACAGATCTCGTGGTGATTCTGACCTCTCTTATTTCTCTCATGCATGTTTGGAGTATATGATGGGACATGTAGTACTTCCCAGCTAGCTTAAGGTACTACTACGAGTAGTTTTACACTTCTACTAAGCATTTTGTATGGAGTTCTGCAAATGCTAATATATATTGTAATAATTCATATGTACTGGGAATTGTTCAGATCAAGTGCAGAATATGGCATGTACTGCTGAATCTTTCAAAAGCTACCAAGTCTCTCAAATATTTTGATGTTGCTATTATTAAAGTATTTTGTGGTATTAATACAGATGTACTGGTACTTGTTTTGATCCATGCAGTATATTGTTTTTCTTTTCTTTTTAAACATGGCCTTGTCACAATCTAGATGAGGCTTGGCATTTTGGGTTGCATATATGTTGGTCACACAGGCATTGATGTAAGAATGAGGTATGCACACAAACGCAAACTTGATCATCAGTTTTGCTTGCACCAATGATGGAGTGTGCTCAGATAAAAGGGCAAACTCATCCTATGCCATGTTTTTGAGAGCCGAAACAAGAGCTGATTCTCTCTGTACTGCTATTGAATTTAAGTGCCTGTATTGCTGAATCAGTCACTTTGAAATGCTACTGAATTTGCCATCTTCTGCTGAATATGAATCTGTGATATTTTCTTGTCTTATTATGTACTGCTGAATCTTTCATATTTGAAATACAAGTAAATTGTAGATTTCTTTGAAAGTTTTACGAAAAAGCTTTTGGAGGTACCCATCGGGGGTTAATTAATACATCGGAAACCACCGAGAGTCTAGAGAACAGGTTTAACTTATTTCTAAGATTTTGCATCTTGATAATTTAACGAAATTTGGTCAAACTTGAGCTACACAAGTAAGAAAATAAGAGGGAGGCAGTGCGATCCTTTCAAAAAAAAGAGGCAGCGCGAGAGCAGGGAAGAGGAGGAGTTGAAGGCAGTGCGATGTCAGAGAAAATCTATGATGGGCTGCTGACACGAGGTACATGATACACTCCACTAGTAGTAAATGTATGGACCTACTAGTATATGCACACAGAACAAATTATATTTTCTCTCTCCTTCGCTGCCTCTCACCATCCATCCTCCATCGATCTCTTCTCTGCAGCCGCGGGTGCATAGGCCGGCATGTCTCTCCCTCATCAACAACATGGTGCTGCACACGTGTGCATTGGTACGACATACCTATCTACTTCCAACAACCGTTTTTTTTCCAAAATTCAACCGATCTATTAATAATCATCAACGCCCATACAAAATGGCTCAAAAATAATAATAATAATTACAAAAAGGTCCTTAGACCACCTTGTGATGACTACAGACCCTAGGGTGATAATTAGAGTGTCTTGCTCCTTCAATACCTATGGTACCCTAGTTCCAAAAAACAAATAAAGAATACCACCACCCCAATTTTAAGACAAAGTGTACCATGCTTTCTTACAATTCCCAAGTTTTAGGTTTTTCAAGGGGGCATAGAATTGTTTTTATTTTATTCTTGTTTAATCTTCTTGCTTTTTGATGAGGTTGTTGCATCATAATGTTAGATGCTGTATAGTTCAATTGCTAGGTATTGTATATGCTGGTATAAGGCCGTTAATAGATGATGTGCCCCTTTGTTATACCTAAGACTCGGTTATACTATTGAACTTGCTCTCACGCACTTGTAGAATATTAATTTAGACGTAATTCGACAAATCAATGGAAAGTCGTCTGAGTGGGTGAAATTAGGTAGAAAATTAAGCTTGAAAAATGTAACATGTAATATATCCAACCACTTTATGTACTATAGTAAATAAATGGCATATGCTATGAACTCTAAGCTATATTAATCGTACTTCCTTCTAAAAATACTTTTACTTCTTTATCATGCTAACATGCACTGACCTATACCAAAATATGGGCACACCGTCATTATCTTGATGAAGACAGAGTATGTCCATGACCTTGGTGATTTGGCTTAAAACCCAAGAAAGTTCATAAATAGTACATGGTATAGTAGGCCATATCATGAAGTGAGTTTTTCAAATATTTTTACTGGTAGAATAAATTAAAGAACAAAGAATGCCCCCAACAATATTTCATACAAAGTGGATAATTCTTTCTTATAGTTACCCAAGTTTAAGGATTTTCAAACTTCCAAGCTAAACCTCCACGCACTTAAATGACTCTATGTTGATAAAAAGAAATTAGGTCAAACTGGAATACATGTGAGCGCGATAGAGTATTACTCTTGAAAAATTCCAAAAAAATTGAAGGTACCCGGACAGTGAATATATCATGGGCCAACAATAGTTTTGAAAAATGCCAATACTAATTAGTATTTGCATACCAAAAAATGTGACTGTATATGGAAAACATTCAAACAAAATAAAGCGTAAAATAAAAACATGAGACTTCATTACGCTTGGCATACTTTTGGTAGTGTAGTATTATTAATTGCTAAGAAAAATGATAAACATGAGTTTTTGACAACTTTACAAAAAACTGATTCACATTATTAGAGCCTACCATGTATGAACATTCTTAGGTTTCATCCCGAACTGCCAATAAGGTCATGGCTATATATATATTGATACAATAGCTACTTTATGATACGGTTCTCACATTGGGTAGATAGGCACCTCTTGGCATTGTAAACAATGTTGCCCGTGGGAGTTTCCGACACTTAGGAAAAAACATTTTTCACTTTTCCAAGTGATTACGGGGATGTTTTGTACTAGTAAAGAAAATCAGAAGAATGTGGCTTAGAATGCGACAAGCGTGCCTTGTTTCCGGACATAGCAAACCATGCATGTTTTACTTACGATTCCTAGGTTCTATAAGTTTTCAAGGTTCGTAGCTAAATTAACCCACTTAAATTACACTACTCCCTACGATTCAAATTAATGTTCTCAAATCTGTCTAGATTCAGATATATGTATCCAGCACATAAACATGACTAGTTACATTTGAATCTAGACAAATATAAGATAATTAATATGGATCAGGGGAGTCCGTCAAAATTAGGTCAAATTATTTTGAACCACATGTGAGCTGATGATTGCTCTAAAAATTTACAAAAACCTTTTGAAGATGCCCACTAGACAGTCAATATATCGAAAATGATCGACAGTTTTGAAAGATTAAGCTTCTTGCTTGAATAAAATATGTTTAGACGCTGTCTAAATGGTGGAGCTTACTCGTAGTATAGTAAGTATTACTCCCTCCGTTTCAAAATATAAGATGTTTTAGGTCTGTGAAGGTTATGTATCTAGTCATCTTTTAGTGTGTAGATTCAGAGTGAACCTCTCCGAACCTATACATTAAAAGGTGTCTAGATATATTATCTTCACAAAGCTAAAACATCTTATATTATTAAACGGAGGGAGTATTTCTTTGCTTAGACATATGCTCACCTCTGTCCACTCACTGTACATGCTGAGAGAATAAAACGTAGGCAGAGAAGAGGGCAGCAGCAAAGAGAAAAGAGGAGTTGAAGGCGGTTAGATGTCAGAGCAAAGTTATGATGGGTTCCTGACACGAGGTACTCATGCCTTCCTTACAGTGTACACTCTATTAGTCCTCCCTCCGGCCCATATTAGTTGTTTTAGATTCATCTAGAAATGAATGTATCTAGTCAAGTTTTAGTACTAGATACATCTGAATCTAGAGACTTTTGAGTCAACTAATAAGGGTCGGAGGGAGTAGTAAATTTCAGGACCTATGCATCCAAAACAAATTGTATGTTTTCTCTCTCCTTCACTGCATCTCATCTCTCCTCCCCTTATGCACCAGCCCGGCTGATCTCTCCCTCATCCATAGCATGGCACTACGCACGTGTGCCTTGGTACAACGGCTCTGTGTTTGGCAGCCGCTTTTGTGTGGAGTAGGAGGATTCATAGGAAGGAAACCACTTTGGTCCTTGGCGGCAAAAATTCAAATTTTTCCAATTTTAAAATTTTCACTTGCTTCCCAAATATCGGGAGGGAAGGTTATTCAAAATATCGGCCATTCGTAGTACTTCTTATATTATCTTTATATTGTCTTATCTCTTACAATACAATACCACTATATAGTGTACGGATAACTTTGAAGATTGACCATTGGATCAAGACTGGCAAATCCAAAAATTGCTAACTGTTGGATCTTCTTTTCTATTCTTAGCATCTAGAAGATTTTGTTGATAGTCTTTAGCACAATGAACGCAAGTATGCACAAACCTCAAAACGCACTCCATTTCTTAGTTTCAGGGACCTTGTGCTAAATGCATGGACTTGGATATAATTTTCATTTTTTATGAGGTCCTTCATGTAACTTGTACTTCCACTGACCATGTTAACTGAAGCACTACGCTCCTACAGGACCTACCACGGTTAGAAGAAAATGCAATAGCCCAAATTATCACACAAAGTGGACCGTGGTTTCTTATAATTCCATTGTTCAAGCTTCCTAGCTAACTACACACACTTCACTGACTTCTTGCCGATTTAACGAAATTAGGTCAAACTTGAGCTACAAGTAAGCACGATAGATTGCTCTTGAATTAAATGTCTTTTCGGAGGTAGATAGGTGCATCTTCTAGTAGTAAATAATGTCGTTGGTGTGAGTTTCCAACTATCACAAAAGAACATTCTCAATTTCCAACCATCGGGGGGGGGGTCATTTAATATATCACAAACCACCACCGAGAGTTTTGACATTAGGTTCAACCTCTTCCTAAGATTTTGCATCTTTACAACTTAAAGAAATTAGGTCAAACTTGAGCTACAAGTAAGCACGATAGATTGCTCTTGAATTAAATGTCTTTTCAGAAGTAGATGGGTGCATCTCTTTGTAGTAAACAATGTTGTGATGTGAGTTTCCAACTATCACGGAAGAACATTCTCAGTTTCCAACCATCAGGGGTCATTTAATATATCACAAACCACCACCGATAGTTTTGATAATAGGTTCAACTTCTTGCTATCATTTTGCATCTTGACAACTTAACGAAATTAGGGCAAACTTGAGCTACAAGTAAGCGTGATAGATTGCTCTTGAATTAATTGTCTTTTCGAAGGTAGATGGGTGCATCTTCTTTTAGTAAACAATCCTGTCGGTATGAGTTTCCAACTATCAGGAAAGAACATTCTCAATTTCCCATGTTTTTCAAAATTTAAAAATTCCTAGCTAACTCTGCCGACTTGAATGAGACTTTGTGCCGATTTATCGAAATTAGGTCAAATTTGAATTACAAGTAAATTGTGGGTTGCTTTGAAAGTTTTACAAAAAAGCTTTTTGATCGTTTTTGATCTACTAAATTCCTGATTGGCTTCAAATGATTTTTTGAAAATTTTAAGAGCAATCTATTGCGCTTACTTGTAGTTAAAATTTGACATGGTCGGTGGCAGTACAGTTTACATCGAATACCCAAAAAGAGAAAATTACATAGAGGTCCATACATTTAGCACAAAGGATCCTAAAGTTAAGCAAGGAAAAGTAGTCGGGTCCTTCTCCAACGAGCAGCTAAGCCATACCCTTCGTACTACTGTACTTGCTTCACAAAAACAACGCTCCTCACTTTTGAACCAACGTGCTGGGAGTGTGCTTGGTGCTTCCTATTTGTAGGATGTGAAATGGAACTACAAGGCATGTTGACGCACGTGGGTAGCGCCACGTGGAGGACGAGGGAGAGATCATCTGGCTGGGGTGTGTGGATGGTGATGAGAAAGTTAAGGAGATAGGAAACACAATTTATTTTGCGTGCATATATAGTAAAGGTCCTGAAATTTACTAGTACGACTCATTGTACCATGTACCTTGTGTCAGGAATCCATCACAACTTTTCTCTGACATCGCACCGTCTTCAAATCCTCCTCTTCGCTGCTCTCGCGCTACCTCCTGCGTGCTCACGGTCTCTTCTCGCTCCTAATTTTTTTTAACAGGGGGAAACTCCTAGTGGCAAAATAGTGTTCACCATTACAAGAAGCACCCATGTACTCCTACCAAATACGGAACACCACCACGCCAAGTTCTTGCATACTCCCTCCGTCCACAAATAAGCGTACTTCTAGCTATTAGTCTAAGTCAAACTTTTTTTAAATTTGACTAATTTTTAAAACTAATCTAGCAATATTTATAACATGAAATATACATATTATGAAAGTACATTTCAAAATGAATTAACTTGTACTAGTTTGTGTCATAAATATTGCTACATTTATAAATAAAAGTTGGTCGGAAATAGTTAAGTTTGATTTAGAACAGACACTAGAATTACACTTATTTGCGGACGGAGGGAGTAGCTAAGAACTTGAATTTTTCAGAACTCCTGGTGGTTTTTTGCTATCAAAGAACTCCTAGTGGTTTTGATGTACTGAATTCCTAGTTAGCTATGAAAGATTTTTGTAAAATTTTACATGTGTCTTGGTTGGTGTATACTAAGAGGAGTACATAGGAAGGAAACCACTTTGGTCCTTGGCGGAAAATTCAAACTTTTCCGGTTTCCCAATTTTCACTTGCTTCCCAAACATTGGGAGGAAAGGTTATTCAAAAGATCGGCCACTTGTAGTACTTTTAATCTTATATTTATCTTGTCTTATCTCTTATATATCTCACCTTACAATATCACTATATAGTGTATGAATATCTTTGAACATTGACCGTTGGATCAAGACTGGAAAATTCAAACATCAGTAGCTGTTGGATCTTCTTTTCCATTCTAGCATCTAAAAGATTATATTGATAGACTTTAGCACAATAAACGCTAGTATGCGCAAACTACCCAGGGAACACGCCGGACATTCCCGTTCGCCGCCCAACGCACCACAACCACCGCTCACCATGGACACCGCCGCCTCTGCCGCTCAGAGCGGCAGCTGCCCCCGACCGCATACCACTACCCCTAAGCCCGCATTAAGTTCCTAGAGCACCGCCAGGAGACCGCGTGTCGATCGCCACCCACAGCCATGCTGCTAGCAGCCCGTAGCCATGTCGCCACCGTCGCCTGCCCATCCCTCTCGGCCTTGCCGTCGAGCCTATAAAAGGAGAGGGCACCCCCAGCCATTTGCAGCACACCACTCCACTCCCCTCACCTCACTGATCATCCCACACCTCTAGCCGGAGCACGGGGAGCAGCAGTTCGCCGGAATTGTACCGGAGTGGGCCACCTCTGGAGGAGAAGGGCGCCGTTGATTGTGACCACCCCTGGAGCTGCCTCAGCCGTCCCTGAGCTCGCCGTCGACCACCAGACCGTTTGCTTGCCTCGCCGTCATCGCTGGAGCCCTGGTACACCCCCTATGCACCCCCACCGAGCCGCTAGGATTAGAGCTCGTCGGCGACAGGTCCGTCGTCGACGACGATCCACAGCCATTGATCCCCACTCTAATCCAACGTCCCACATCGCCCTGTACCGCTTCGCGCGTTATGAGCCGCTGACTTGTGGACCCCCTGTCAGCTGAGCCCCGCGCTGCGACGTGACACTGGGCCGGCCCGTTAGAGTTTCCCACGCGACCCAGATAGTTTGAATTAGGATTTTTTTTCTTTTTAGTTTAAACTTAGTTCTGTCTCTGAGTTTGAAAATCAATTCAGAGAGTTTGACAAATCCAAATTGCATGAAACCAATTTTGCCTGAAAGGTATTGAAAAGATCTACCCAAGACCGTTGGATTTAATCCAATCAGAGTTAGAGATCTCTCCTAGTAAAAATAATAAGACAAAAGCTTTTGCACCTTGCAACATTTTTCAAAAATCAACCAAGATAGATTTTGAGTTGAATCCAACTCTCAAAAATCACATTTCATCATACCTATCGGAATACGTAATAATATTAAGGTTTACATGCAGTGAATTTGGACTAGTACCAAAATAATGCTATATAGGCATTTTCTAGTCACTTTAAATCATTAAATAATGAACTTAAACCAAAGTAATTATGATCCAACCCTTAAAGCACATTCCCACATGTTAGAATATGTGGTGATGACATGTGTCCACATGATCCCATATTTTAAGTGGTGAATATTAAATCTTAGTTAATTTTTCAATGAGTAGAAATTACTTTTCTAAATTAAAAAGAGTGAAACTATTGAATTAAACTTGTGATGCTTGGGATGATAATATATCATCAAATGTGTGCCTTAGAATGATAACTAGACCAGTTAAGTGTTGTTTGGTGATTCTGTACTCCGTATGTATTTATAGATGACAATACTGACCAAGCTTTCGAGGAGGAGGAGTTCTACCAAGAAGAAGAAGAAGAAAACTTCAACCATTGCACCAACCAAGGCAAGCTATTGTAGCAAGCTTGAATTAAGCTAGTTAACTTGATCCAAGATGCTACAGGCATGCTTGAGTCATAGCACTTTGACTATTAGTCACCCCAAGTCTTATTTACAAGCTTTACTTCCTTTACTTTACCCAAAGTTCTTTACTTGTTTTGAAGGTAGCATAAAGAGTATAAAACTTGACCTATTTAGAACCGTTTAGATGTCATTCTATGGCATGAGATTGATCCCACCCTTTCCACCTTAGTGAACACTCTTAACTTAGTAGTTTAGAGTAGATCAAAAACTTGAGTCACTTTAGATGGGAACACTTGGTGAAAATGAATTATGAAATCCTTGGAATGATGAGTCATTCTATTGAGATGTTTTGACATGTGTTGAGAAACACAATTGGTTTATGATGGTGAAATATTGAGGCGTGAGCCTTAACCGTTTTATAAAACTAATGGTTGGATTCGGATGCGATACCATTCCAATTTTACCCTACAACCACACTACCTGAATTGGGTAAGGCTTAGCTGGAAATTTATATGCATTAGTATTAGTTCCCTCGCGGGAGAGGTTTGAGCTAAGGCTACCTCTCAATGTTGTCCACCTATGTAGTGCCCAAGATGACTGATGGTCATGGTTGGGAGGCCATGCTCATAGGAGAGGTGCTTATACTAGGGTGTGTAAAGGAAAGGTTATCTGCATACTAAGTATGAAGATTCAGGGTTATCCCTGACAGATGTATCGAATCCTATGGTGAAAGTGTACCACCTCTGTAGAGTGTCAAACTATTCGAATAGCCGCATCTTCAGTTATGGACAGTTGGAATGGCCATACTGTTTCGTTGTCAGCTCTTTTCAAAATGACTTATGAAATAAATGATGAATCTTGACTTGACCACAATAGGGTTGTGTTTATGACAATAGCTTCCCAAGGAATGAGATTCCTTCGGGTGAAGCTGGCGAAGTCGATGCCTTGTACAAGCGAGTGCAGGATCCGTAGATGGAGTGTGGCAAAGAGGTCACGCATCAACATCATCCGCACATTTCTGCAACGTCGGGTACAGCCCCTGCAATCTAGGGCATACCAGATGTTTTTGTATGTTGGCACCACTGTCCTGGCGCAAACATCTGCTAAATATTGGTCATTTGTGGAGCTAGACAAGAGAATCAAGTCCCTGACCAGTTTGACTATCGATGAGGCGCTTCCCATGGAAACATCGACTACGCCCTTCTGCGCCACCAATCCCGTGCAAGGTAAGGTTCTTGTCGTATACTCATTTGCTCTTATGCAGTCACGTGGTGTGAGCTTGACCATCTTGGTATCGTGTTTGTAGGGCCTGAATATTAAAGGCATGATGCCCTCGTCGCTCGATAAGTATGATGATGCCTTGACGGTGAGGAGTTGGACAAGTTAGAGCCGACCGTCCCTACTGCTCAGTCATAGGAAGCCCCTGGGTCCAGCGAGGGTGGCACTTGTAAGAGGGGATAGAGAGAAGGTTTGGATGCTTCGACTCCGGAAACTCTGAAGGGGACTGCTCCTGGTGCGGATGCTACTGGGTCGTTCCCGGCAGTACCCATCCGGACTACACCGCCCGCTCCTCAGGCTAAGATGCAAAAGAGAGTGGAGGTGGAGGTCTTTGACCTTGACAATTTCAGCATGTAAGTGTCTTTGGCTGCTGTCTTATGATCTGAGCATGGTTGGTTTGGTTATCTGATGGATGTGCTGAATTGATAGGGAATATACTCTAGAGGGTGCAGCCAAGGATTAAGTTGATGAAGAAGTCGTGGATTCCAAGGCCATGAGTGCTGAGGAAGCGGTGCCCTCCCCTAATATGGTGGCCACTGATGATGTTAGTTCTTCGATTTCTCCCAAGTTAGTCGGCCGAAGAATTTTCACTCGGACTACCACACAACACCCTTCGGAGTCTTCGGGTGACCATGCAAGTGACCCATGTCTCTTCTACAGAGCCCCTGAGTCCTCTGTTTTGATCCGAAGTGTTTATATAGCCATTTTTGTGGTACATGGTATAGATGGGCCAGTAGTATGTGCGGTTGGATTCGGACTTTAAGCAGCTCCAAGGTGGGTTACTTTGGCCTTGCCCCTTAATTTGTTGCTTGTAGAAACTAGCTGATGAAATGCATCTTGCTTGTTTGTTAAAGGAAAATAATCAAGCTCTACATCGCCTGAAGTCTCTTGAAAAGAGTATCGACATGGCGGAGACAAAGGAGAAGAGTGTGGTTAAAGCCCTCAAGCGCTTCAAGACTGAGTCGAAACAGCATGAGGAGGGCCTGGCAGCAGCGAAACGGGAGAGGAGCTTGGTCGAGAAACTCATGGCGACTGCCCAGGATCTATCTGGTAAGTCCTTCGTGCAATATTGCATGTATGTCTGCTTCAACTTGTTGTGTGTTGGATTGATAAACGATGACCGTGCATCTGCAGATGTGGCTGGTGTTGACTTTGATCGATGGGTGCTTGACCATGACGACCCCTTGGCTAGTGTCGTAGATACGGTCGAATACCATAGCACTTATGCTACGGATGTCCTCCTCAAGGCCAAGGTTGTGCTTGGGCGCTTCCACCGAGATGCCTTCACAGGGGATGCGCCCCAGGAGTACAAGCAAATGCAGAAGGCAGATGGTGCTTCCCTTGGGCTGGCAATGGCGCAGGCCTGCGACACGGACTTGGACATCAGCAAGGTCACCTCCAGGATGCCAGTGACGTGATGGATCTGAAATATAGCCATCTACCTCCACATTTAAACTAGATATTGTTCATAATTTTGATGAAATATCTCTCTAAACCCTGCCACTAATGCTAATATTCAGAGGGGTATGCAATGCTTTCTTTTATAACTTTCATGCGCAGATAATGTCGTCTAAAGGAGGAATCACTATATTAAAGTCAAAGATATGAGATTTCCAACTGCTATAAGAAACCAGGAGCCGTTAGAAGGAGGCAGACGCTTTAACGACCAACTATACGAACGGGGCAAAAATTCCGGCTGTATAGCTCCGACCGTATAGTTGGCGCTGCCACCGTTAGGTCAAACAGAACAACTTTCATAAAGGGGCCCCTATATAAAGAAGCCTCAGGCGATAAGAAAACAAGCCAGACCTCGCCAAAAAGTCTCCACCACAGATCTCTAGCCGCCTCCAGATCTCAAAACCCTTCTCCATCTCTATAGCCATATGACACCACTTGTAATAGTAGACTATTGCTATCTCTTCTCCATCTCTTCTCCGATTGGCGATATTGTAAGACTATTGCTATCAATCTTATGATTTTCATTACAATGTTTGTGATTGTTGATCTCATCTCTATGTGTGAGTAATTATCCTTGGGATAAAGGCTTTGGCCTAGCCATGTAGCAGTTGTGCATGTTATTTATCATAGATGGGGTCCTATATTAGTTTGTATGACATGATGATTATTGTATCCTCTCTTGCCTCAATCTAAGGACTTGTCAAGTACCCAAGACCCCAAGGGTTGATCCAGGTATAGGAGTATGAGTAATGACTGATCTACAGGTTGGGAACCCCAGTGAGAGAAGGGGTAGTACAGTTGTATGTGAGAGATTTACTTGGGATTAATGGTGACATCACTATGCATATCATTGGTTCTCTTTATTCTACGGATGGGACTAGTAGGTTATTGCTATAAGAGGTTGCGGAGGCAATAGAAATTATGGATGCACTTCCCACATATGATTTATCTTGCTCTAACAAGTACATGCATACTATATTTCTATCTTTTATTCCCATCAGATGTTTTGCACAGCTACAGGTGAAACCAAATGCCCTAGGTCCTCTCTCTCTCCATCATTGACAACAACAAAAATATGCAAGCTATTGGTCCGGTAAAAATGCAAAAGGATATCTAAAACTCCCAAAGGTCTGTTAAAGTAACTTCTCTATGCATTCGCTTCCCGAGGATTCGATAACCTAGGTCTACTAGGGAAAAAGAAGCTACACTAAATCCGTAATCTGGATCGAAGGTATCAACCCTTTTTCTGGCGCCGTTGCCGGGGAAGCAATAGCTACCCTGGTGAGGTTATTAGGAACCTTGCTAATTTTAATTCTTGTTTTTTATTTTGTTAGTTTGCTTTCAGTTTTTATTTGATAAACCAAAAAAATTAGCCTTTAAATTCTTGTTTTTACTATTATAATTCTTTGATTAAGAAAACCCAAAAACATAGGAAATATGGCTGAAAAGAAGCTTGGGGAGTTTGCTACTCCCAACAATGATTATTTGCGTCCTCCTATTACTCAGCCAGCAATCGCTGCTAATGACTATGAAATTAAGCCCCATTATTTAAGTTTGGTTCAACAGAATCAATTTGGAGGCTCTGTTGTTGAAGACATAAGTATGCACTTAAATACATTCACTGAAATATGTGATATGACGCGTATAAAAGACGTTGACCCAGATGCGGTCAAATTGCGTCTATTTCCTTTCTCTCTAAGAGGGAGAGCAAAAGAATGGTTGATATCTTTGCCTAGAAATACTATTACATCATGGGTGGGATGTACTTCGTCATTTATGACTAAAATTTTCCCACTTGCAAAGACTATGCAACTCCGATGTAATATTACTGGTTTTAGACAGGAAGAGTGTGAGACACTAGCGCTTGCATGGGAGAGGATGAAAGAATGCCTAAGAAACTGTCCTAGTTATGGGATGGAAGCTTCATTAATTCTCCATTTATTTTATAATGCTCTTAATCCTGTATCTAAGTCTATGCTTGATACTACATCTGGAGGAACATTCAAGGGTAAGCATATTACCGAAGCAAAGCAGCTGTTGGACAATATGCAAGAAAACCATGCCCAATTGCATGTGGAAAGATCAAACACAAAGAAGGTGAACACTATTTCACCACAAGAAAACAAAGAACTCAATGCCAAGTTGGATGAGCTCATACTAGCCATAAAACGTAAGGAAACCTAGGTAAGAGCCACCCCTGAAACAAATATTGAAGAAATAAGCTCGTGATGATTATAACCCTTCTTGCAAGAAGAGTTATAATCCTAACTTTCAAAAACATTATTCTAGTCCTGCAGGTAATTCTAATAATAATATGGGAACTGGTAATGGTAGTCTCCAAGAAACACTTAAGTCTTTTATAGGCTTGCAAAATGAACAAAACAATATTCTTGTTAAAATAACAGAGAACCATGATGCTATGCTTGGTAAATTATCTAACCAAGTTGTTAGTTTGAGAAATGATTTGTAGGCCCTTCAAGAAAGAATGAGGATCGTTGAGGCACAGCTAGGTAAGATAACCGAGAGTCAAACTCTCATTCTAGCTAAATTTGCAGGTAAAGCTAAGCCCAATCCTATTGAAGAACTCAAAATGATGAGGATCTAAAGGGAGGAGCCTGAAGAACTTGATTATAGTAATGCCCCTTCACCAAGCTACACCATCGAAGACCTCGTAAAGAGGATCAACGTCAAAATTCATGTATGTGAAGTTAACGACGAAGCCATGTATCAACACTTTGTTGATCAAGTAGAAATTAAGGTACACGAGCTTGAAGATGAATACAAGAAAATCGCTGAAAAGTTACCTGTTAAACTAGATGACATATTTGAGCCTACTATTAAGATAAAGACTGGAACCAATGAGATAGCTGCACTTTGTGATCTAGGTGCAAGGATCTCAACAATTCCAAAGATTCTTTTTAACAAGTTAAATCTTGGCTCCTTTGAAATTACTGAGTTAAAATTGCATCTAGCAGATTCTACCTACAAACAAGCTGTAGGAATTAAGGAGAACACTTTAGTTTACATCAAAGGTTATCCTGCTCTAATTGACTTCGTTATTGTTGACATGCCTGAAGATACTATTGCTCCTATAATACTAGGCCGTCCTTTCTTGAGAACTATAAAGGCTTTAATTAACCTTCTTGAAGGGAACGTGAAGTTACAATTGCCTTCGTGGGATCCTTTTGTTATCCATTTCCCCAGGAAAGAGAAAGCCAAACATGACAAGAAGGAGGCCATCACCTTGAAGACCAATTACTTTGGAGTGGCTGTTCCACTCATCTGGCCCAAGTGAGTATTATTAAGGTCAAGCTATTAACCATAAAAGAGCACTCCATGGGAGGCAACCCATGTTAAATAAAGGTTTGAGTTAAGTTTTTAGTTTTAGTTTTAGTTTAAGTTCATGTTTAATAAAGAGTGCTAGAAAACTCCATTTGAAGAGAAGAAGTTTGGTAGTACTTGAAATTCTACTGTATTCATGTTATTATTGGTCGACAATATTTACTATCAATTTTCTATCATAAACAAGGTATATCACTAAGTTACAAAAAAATAAGTAATTCTCGAGGAAATATGCATGTAGAGAGTTTAGCGACCAACTATACAGTGGGAATAAAAATTCCAGCCGTATAGTTCCAACCGTATAGATATCTTTGCCTTTGACAATTTTCTTTTCATGAATACAGAGAGTTTAACGACCAACTATATGGCGGCAATAAAAATTCCAGCTGTATAGTTCCGATCGTATAGATATCTTTGCCTTCGACAATTTTCTTTTCGTATGTACTGGGAGTTTAACAACCAACTATACAACAGGAATAAAAATTCTGACCATATAGCTCCGGTCATATATATTCAGTGCCTCTGTACAATTTCTTTTCTAAAGTACTGGGAGTTTAACGACCAACTATATGACGGGAATAAAAATTCCGACCGTATAGTTTCGACCGTATAGATATCGATGCCTTTGTATATTTTCTTTCGCAGGGACAGACAGTTTAATGACCAACTATACGGCGGGAACATTTTGTTTTGGCCGTATAGTTGCACCCGTATAGATGCGCCGCCAGGAGGAAACCCTAATATTTTGACAGAACACCAACTATACGATGGGAACACATGTTCTGCCCGTATAGTTGCGTCCGACCATAAAATCACACGGGAAGGTACCTCCAACTCCAAAACTTCAATCATTTTTCTCTCTTCTACCTCCAAACTCTCTCAAAACCTAAAGAGATCTTTACCTCTACTCAATTTCATTCAATTTCCTCGCACACGAGTGATCTACGGTATGTTTCTCCTCTGATCCCCCAATTACTTTTTGCAAACTCATCTATTGTTATTATCAATCTAGGGTGAGACCAACTATGACCCAATTTCTATAATTTTTCTTGCCTAGATTATTATCTTGAGGAGATTCTTAGTGTGCTATGATGAGGAATATATTGTATTTACTTTTGTTGGATCAAAAAGTTTTATTTTTGCCTTTCTTCAATGTTTTAGATGTTGAACACACGGAGCCAAATTCGTGCTCGTGCCACCGCTAGCGCTTCTTGGGCTGCCGCTCAGGAATGCATGGGGATACGGTTCCGGGATGAGGCCCATCGCGAACGCTTCAACGGGATCAAGAACCACGAAGTGAAGGACACCAAGTGGGCTTGACCCATTATATTGAACCGACTCGGTATTTCTGATGATTTTAATTTACTTTGCAATAGATCTGGCCTACAAAACTTTGTGTACAATTATGTACCTACTTATCGCCGCTTAACCATTGAATTCCTAAGTTATTTACAAAGCACTGTTAAGCAATGGCAAGGAGAGGACACTATTTCTTTCCGTCTAATGAACAATAACTACACCTTAACATTAGATGAATGGTGCGCATGCTTTAATTTGCCAAACAATGATGTTCATGCTTTACGCGCATCCTTTACTGGCTTAAATCCTTCCCCTGAACAATACTATAATTGAATGAGCTTGACTACTAGAGTGAACAAGGGGAAGAATATTCAACATCCTGCAATTCGCTATTTGTTCTATATTATTGCTAACACCTTGCAGTTGAGTTCACGAGACTCAGTGAGGAGGATATCCTAGTCCTCGCAAAGGCTGCTTACATCAACTGTGGCTTGTCACTTAACTTGGGCCCCATCCTTGTGCACTACTTGGAGCACCAAGCCTCCCAAAGCCAAGGGCCAATCACAGGTGGAGGCGTCATCACCGTGCTTGCCACTTCCCTAGACCTTGACCTAGGTGAGTTGCAACCCGTACTAGGTGAGACACGTGTTGGTTTCTCCACTTTAAGATCCTACGGAATGCTCACTAGGAGAGGTGGTGCTTATTATCTGCATATTGCTGGAGTTGGGCGTCTATACCACGCTCCTATGCCTAATGGTCTTTTCTCTATCGAGGAAGGACGTTTTCTATATGACTTGCAGGTTGAGCAACACCAACCCAAGGAAGAGATTCTGGAAGAGGATGAGGACCAAGAGGAGGAGCAAGAAGTTCCTTATCAGGAGGAGCAGCCACAAACCCGGTTCGCCACATACCAAAATTTTCAAGGACTTGGAGGGACTTTGGAGAGGATGCATAGCCTCTATTTGAACCTCCAAGAATCAACAAGTAACCTCTAAACTCAATTTGCGAACTGGACTAATGACTTTTTCCCGCCACCACAATGATAAGAAGGGCCTAAGCTTGGGGAAGTTTCCTCATGTATCTTTATTTGGCGTTTATTTGCTTTTATTTATTTCGAGGCTGCGTTTTTATTTGAGTTTATGAGCACTCGTTATGAGCACTCGTGTTGGTTTCCCCAACACTTTACCTTTAGTTATTTCTATTTGTTTTCGAGATTTTCTAGCCAACCTTTGGCGGGAATTTTCTATTCTTTAATTCCCTCTCTCAAAAACAACAAAAAGATTTCTCCATTGATCTTTATTTTCCCTCTTTCTTTTATTTCTACCTCGAGGTCTTCATATATATTTGCAGGAGAGTGATCGACTTCGGGTTTACAAGAAGCAAATAAAAAAGTAAGAGAGAAGTGGAACTGATGACCCAAAATATATCGAGCTCATTGGGGAACCCCAAGAGGAAGGTATGATGAGCACAGCAGCAAGTTTTCCCTTAGTTATGAAACCAAGGTTATCAATCCAGTAGGAGCAAGGAAACACCTCAAAGGTGTTACTAGCTGAGCTTTGGCAGGGCGCACTACCGGTGCTAGCAGCAACGTGGAATCCTGGACAACACAACCATAGAACTTTGCCCCCAACTTGCGATGAGGTTGTCAATCTCACCGGTTTTGCTGAAAACAAAGGATTAAACATATCGAGTGGAAGAAAGTAATAATTTGCAGAAAGTAAACAGAAAGCAGTAAACAGTTGATTGAAGATTGAAGATTGATGATAAACGAAAGGACCGGGTTCCATAGTTCACTAGTGGTGGTTCTCCTTAAGATAGATAACATGTTGGGTGAACAAATTACAGCGGGGCAATTGACAAACATCAAGAAAGCAATACATGCATATACTACTCATATTGACTCCTTTGAGACTTGATTGGGCATTACAACATTATACATAGACCGTCATCCAACTGCATCTATGACTAATAATCCACCTTCAGGTTATCATCCGAACCCCGTCCAGTATTAAGTTGCAAGCAACAGATAATTGCATTATGAATTGCGTGTAAAGTAAACAATACGATTGTTCTATGAACAGAGGATTTTTGTTTCCTCCCTAGTAGCAACAGCACATCTAGTACCTTAGAGATTTCTGTCACTTCCCCAGATTACTAGAGGCATGAACCCACTATCGAGCATAAACACTAACTCTTGGAGTTGCTAGCATCTACTTGGCCAAGATAGCTACTAACAACGGAAAGCATGCAAGATCACAAATAACAAAGACATGATAGAATCAATAATCAATCTGAAATAGCATCTCAATATCCATCGGATTACTGCAAACACAACATGTAGAATTACAAATAGATGATCTTGATCATGAACGGAGCTCACAAGGTCTAAACATGATAGCACAAAGGAGAAGAACCCGCCATCTAGCTACTACATGGACCCTTAGTCTAGAGATGAACTACTCACGCATCACACCGGAGGCTTGCATGGTTATGAAGAAGGCCTCCAGGGTGAATTCCCCTCTCCGGCAGGGTGCCGGGAAGACTTCAGATCCCTCCCGATCTAGGGATGGAGATGATGGCGGTTACAGACTCTTTCGTGAAATTTTGATCGGGTACTTAGGGTTTCTGTATCGGAGGCATCTTATAGGCGAAACGGTAGGCCGAGGGGGTGCCTAGGGCGGCCAGACCACCCCCTGGCGCGGCCCTAGCTTGGCCACGCGGCCAGGTGGTGTGGCGGCCCCCTGGCCCCTCTCCATCTTGTATTTTGGCTCCGTGTCCTCCTCGGTGAAATACTGACTTTGGCTTTTGTCCCGTCCAATTCCGAGAATATTCATTTTCTAACTTTCCTAGAACCAAAAATAGCAGAAAACAGGCAGTTGGCACTGTGGCTCTTGTTAATAGGTTAGTCCAAGAAGTGTATAAAAAGTACTCCAAAGTTGGAACAAAACATAAGAAAGTAGATAAAACCAAGCATGGAACATCAAAAATTATGGATACGTTAGCAATGTATCAACATCCCCAAGCTTAACTCCTGCTCGTCCTCGAGTAGGTAAGTGATAAAAAGAAAGAATAATTTTTGAGGTGACATGCACCATCATAAACTTGATCAAAGTATTTGTAAAACATTGAAAGTTGGGATCATAGTACTTCAACATAGCATGAAAGATAAAGTTCTAGCAATAAGACATAGCAACTATGTTGCAACATGAAAGGGCACAAACAAAAGATTCATGAATAACAATGCTTTGCAAGATGTTTGTTTGTTTCCCATAAAGAAAACATAGCATAGTGGCATTCAGCTTGTCCCTCATAGAGTAGCAAATATAAATGCATAGGACACCTTCAAAGTTCATAAGAGTGACTAGATACAAATAGTTTAAAACAAGCAATATTAAAGTTATGCATCAATCAACAAGTCTTGGGGACAATGCACATAGAACTAAGAATGGCCACTATGCTCTCAAAGTAGGTGCATAAAGATAGAAGGTGGAGACTCAACATAAAAGTTAAAGAAAGGCCTTCATAGAAGGAAGTAGGGATTCAAGTTTCATAAAGAGATTCCAAAAATTATGGTACTTGTTAACTTTCAGCTCTCATTGCCCCTATCATAAGCATCTTTAAGGTGATTAAGTTTAAAGTGAACAAACTATGAAGTACATGCTTGACAAAGTACAAGTTGGAAATCTCATGTCCCTTGAATACGAGGGCCGCTCCTCATGCTACTCAAGTTTAGTCACCGGTAAGTTCTTGTCATCGTAAGTACATGTGTATCATAGAGAACCGCCAACGGGGTACCCCTTGCCCGATGATACAGAAGAATCCCCATACAAAAATGACAAGGCAAACAGACAACGAGCATCTCAGCATTCTTCTTATTTACCATGGGAAAATGGTGTTTTTCTCTCTTTTCTCATATATTTTTTTTATTTTTCTCTTTTTTTCTCAATATCTGACTCTTTTTTTATAAGAAGAATGCTTCATAGACAGCTCATTATGGTTACGCTACAGGTTTCCACCATGACAGCATGGATTAGACCAGCGGCCCAGGCGTTTCTCTAACACACATACATAACTCCATGGACTTACAAGCTCCCCTTTCATTTCACACCGACGACATCCATAGACAAAAGAGCATGATATCAACTAGGTACAAAGTACAAGTGCAATGTTGAAAGCGTTCCCCATGACAACATAGTTCTGCTAATCCCCAACATATAAGTGCAAGCATATACAACATAGATGACACAATGGTTCAAGTTTATTAAGGGCAAGAAAAGTAAAGTGTGCCATCAAGTTCGTGAGAGCTTTAATCACTAGTTTTCTCATTACAAGTTTAATTCGAAAGGTAGATAAAAACATGAATATACTTGGAATAGCATATGCTAATAGGTAAGTATGGTGGACTCTTTGGAATAACTTAGTTTTAGGATTTGGATGCATGATTGGAACTCATACTTGGTTACGGAGGCTAGCAAAAGACTGGGAGCGACAAACTAAGAGAGCAATAATGGCCATAATCATGCAGAGCGACAAAACATCATTGATTAAAGCATAAAGTGATATTACCATTCGAAAACTAAAGGATCATAAACTTTGGATAGTCATAACATGGTGTGAGCATGCGCCAAGTCAACCCAAATAAAGCATCAAAGGAGAATACCACAATACTATGCTTTAATGCTAAAACAACGCATGATTCTTCCAAGGCACATTAAGCAATCTCAATTGTTTATAACATTTCATGCTACAGCAAAGAATACTAAGCATAAAGCCAAAATTATATCAAGCATGGCATGACAAAGCATAGGCCACAGTCAAAAACAAGCTCTCTTTACCACTTAAGCATGAACTTTCCTACTCTTTTCCAATCCAAACCTAACTATTTGAAAACCAATGTATGAAAGAGGGAGTCCAACCAATTTATTCAGCAAACTAAGAAAACCAAGCAAACAAAAAACCAAAATAAAAATGAAAAAGAAGACGCTCCAAGAACAACACAACTGTGCATGAAACAATAAAAATGAAGCTATTGGAAGAAACCTGGGATTTTTATTGATGAAGAAGGGAATGCCTTGGGCATCCCAAGCTTTGACGCTTGTACTTCTTGGATATTTCTTGGGGTGACACGCGTGGAATCTTCAAGCTTCAGATTTTGTCCATTCTTCATCTCATTACTCGTTCCTTCCATACACCTGAATTTTTTCATTCATACAAAACTTCACACAATCTTTATTAGCAACATTAGTGCACTCAAGATAATAAGTCTTTATATTCAGTTTCAACACCAATAAAACACAAGCTACTGTAGCACTTCCCTCAAAAATCTCAATTCCCCAAAAGAACTCAAAAAGGAACCAACAAGAAGCAAATGCAAATAATGGCGGAAATCTGTCAAAACAGAATAGCAGGTAAAGACGAATTATTTCGCAGACCTTCTGTTGCTCAAATCAAAAAGTGTTGAACTAACGAAAGTTAGACAACAACCTAGGGCAGAATCACAAAAATTCACGCCTCAAAAAGACGTACAGAGATTTTACACGAATGTTTACGGTGAAGCACAGAAATCTGTTTCGGGACAGCAACTTTCCCAATCATTAGTTCTCTCTCATTAGAGGTTACTCTTGGCACAAACAGCAAATAAAAAGGATAAGGAGCGGTTATTACAGAGGTAATAACTTCCAAGACTCATCTAAAACTTTTGGGTTTTCTCCTAATAAGTACTTTTCTTTAACGCCTTTAAGTTAGGCATAAGAAGCAAGAAAAAGAATCAAGTGTTCTCAAATGAAGAAGCATTAAGAGAAAATTTTGTTTTCATAGGAGAGGCAAAAGAAATCTTCTCTCTCTTCTTAGGGAAGTGTTCTATACCTTTCTTGAGTGGGAGTTGATATTTAATAGTGCCTTCTTTCATATCAATAATGGCACCAACAGTTCTAAGAAAAGGTCTTCCCAAAGTAATAGGACAAGAAGCATTGTATTCTACATTCAAAACATAGAAATCAACGGGGACATAGGCATTGTTAACCATAATAAGAACATTCAAATAACAATCTTCCAGTGGTGGAAAATCAAGCATATCATAAATCTTTCTAGGCATAATGGAAACACTACTATCAAGATCACATGAAGCTTTGAAATCAAAATCATTCACTTTCATATTAATGATGGGTTCCCAACCATCTTATTGTTTTATAGGAATAGAAGCTTTATGTTTCATCTTTTCTTCTTTAATTTTTATGAGAGCATTAGTAATGTGTTTTGTAAAAGCCATATTCATAGCACTAGATTTAGGACTTTTAGCAAGCTTTTGTAGGAACTTAATAACTTCAGAGATGTTGCAACCATCAAAATCAAAATCATAATTATCATCTAAAGTATTAGAGCTATTACTAGCCTCAACACTAGTGGTAGTGATAGTAGAAACACTGATGTTTCTAGAAATTTCATCTTCTCTTTCCCACTTAGCATGCAATTCAGCTAATAATCTAACATTTTCATCAATTCTAACTTGTATGGCATTAGTAGCTACAAAGGGATTCTCATTAGTTTCAGGTTTAGCAGCCATTATATTCAAAGAAGATTGAGCTTCAGCCAATGATGCTATATTTCTTTCAGTATTAGAGAGTTTCTCCTCAATAGTTTTATTGAAAGAAGTTTGTTTACTAATAAAATATTTCAGCATAACTTCAAGTTCAGAGGGTGCACTCCTATTATTGTTGTAGGAATTTCCATAAGCATTACCATTGTTGGGAGGATATGGCCTAAAATTTTTGTTACCATAAGCATTGTTGCCAAAATTATTATTTCTTATAAAGTTCACATCAACTTGCTCTTCTTGAGCAACCAAAGAGGCTAAGGGAACATGATTTGGATCAATATGAGCCTTCCCATGAACAAGCATAGACATAATAACATCAATTTTATCACTCAAGGAGGAAGTTTCCTCAACAGAATTTACCTTCTTACCTTGTGGAGCTCTTTCAGTGTGCCATTCAGAATAGTAACCATCATATTATCCAATAGTTTTGTTGCAGCACCCAAAGTGATGGTCATAAAGGTACCTCCAGCAGCTGAATCCAATAGGTTCCTTGAAGAATAGTTCAATCCTGCATAAAAAGTTTGGATGATCATCCAAGCAGTCAGTCCATGAGTGGTACAATTCTTTACCAAAGATTTCATTCTTTCCCAAGCTTGAGTAACATGCTCATTATCATATTGTTTAAACTTCATTATTTCACTTCTCATAGATATAATCTTAGCAGGTGGATAGTATTTTCCAATGAAAGCATCTTTGCATTTAGTCCAAGAATCAATACTATTCCTAGTTAAGGAATTCAACCATTCTTTAGCTTTTCCTCTCAAAGAGAAAGGAAATAATTTGAGCTTAATAATATCCCCATCTATATCCCTTTGCTTTTGCATCTCACAAAGTTCAACAAAGTTATTGAGATGAGCTGTAGCATCTTCATTACCAATACCAGAAAATTGTTCTCTCATAACAAGATTGAGTAAAGCAGGTTTTATTTCAAAGAAAGTAGCTTCAGGAACAGGTGGAGCAATAGGTGTGCTCATGAAATCATTGTTGTTGGTGCTAGTGAAGTCACACAACTTAGTATTTTCAAGAGTAGTCATTTTTTGTGTTTTTAATAAAGAAAGCAAAGTTGTAAAACTAATTTTTTTTGTGTTTTTGATAAAGAAACAAGCAAACTAAGCAAAACAAAAACAACAAAGTAAAGAGATTGGTTATGAGGGACTCTCCTTGTGAAGATGTCCTTGACTCCCCGGCAACGGTGCTAGAAAAAGTGCTTGATGGCCCAAAATATACCGAGCTCATTGGGGAACCCCAAGAGGAAGGTATGATGAGCACAACAGCAAGTTTTCCCTCAGTTATGAAACCAAGGTTATCAATCCAGTAGGAGCAAGGAAACACCTCAAAGGTGTTGCTGGTTGAGCTTTGGCAGGGCGCACTACCGGTGCTAGCAGCAACGTGGAATCCTGCACAACACAACCACAGAACTTTGGCCCCAACTTGTGATGAGGTTATCAATCTCACCGGTTTTGCTAAAAACAAAGGATTAAACGTATCGAGTGGAAGAAAGTAATAGTTTGTAGAAAGTAAATAGAAAGCAGCAAACAATTGATTGAAGATTAATGATAAAATAAAGGATCAGGGTCCATAGTTCACTAGTGGTGGGTCTCCTTAAGATAGATAACATGTTGGGTGAACAAATTACAGCGGGGCAATTGACAAACATCAAGAAAGCAATACATGCATATACTAATTATCTTGACTCCTTTGAGACTTGATTGGGCATTACAACATTATACATAGACCGCCATCCAACTGCATCTACGACTAATAATCCACCTTCAGGTTATCATTCGAACCCCCTCTAGTATTAAGTTGCAAATAATAGATAATTGCATTACGCATTACGTGTAAAGTAAACAATACGATTGTTCTATGAATAAAGGATTGTTGTTTTCTCCCTAGTAGCAACAGCACATCTAGTACCTTAGAGATTTCTGTCACTTCCCCAGATTACTAGAGGCATGAACCCACTATAGAGCATAAATACTAACTCTTGGAGTTGTTAGCATCTACTTGGCCAAGATAGCTACTAACAACGAAAAACATGCAAGATTACAAATAACAAAGACATCATAGAATCAATAATCAATCTGAAATAGAATCTCAATATCCATCGGATCCCCGCAAACACAACATGTAGAATTACAAATAGATGATCTCGATCATGAACGGAGCTCACAAGATATAAACATGATAGCACAAAGGAGAAGAACCAGCCATCTAGCTACTACATGGACCCGTAGTCCATAGATGAACTACTCACACATCACACTTGAGGCTTGCATGGTGATGAAGAAGGCCTCCAGGGTGAATTCCCCTCTCCGGCAGGGTGCCGGGAAGAGCTTCAGATCCCTCCTGATCTAGGGATGGAGATGATGGTAGCTACAGACTCTTTCATGGAATTTTGATCGGGTACTTAGGTTTTCTGTATCGGAGGCATCTTATAGGTGAAAGGGGAGGCCGAGGGGGTGCCTAGGGCGGCCAAACCAGACCTTGGCGCGGGCTAGGCTTGGCCGCGCGGGCCAGGCTTGGCCGTGCGGCCAGGTCGTGTGGCGGCCCCTGGCCCCTCTCCGTCTCGTATTCTGGCTCTGTGTCCTCCTCGGTGAAAAACTGACTTTGGCATTTGTCCCGTCCAATTCCGAGAATATTCGTTTTCTAACTTTCCTGGAACCAAAAATAGCAGAAAACAAGCAGCTGGCACAATGGCTCTTGTTAATAGGTTAGTCCAATAAAGTGTATAAAAAGTACTCCAAAGTTGGAAAAAAACATAAGAAAGTAGATAAAACCAAGCATGGAACATCAAAAATTATGGATACGTTAGCAACGTATCAGGAACCAAACAGGAGAGGTATGCCTTATGACTCCCCACTTTTGAAGTTTGAGAAACCATGCTAGTTAGTAGTAAATGTTAAGATATTATATAGGTGGAGTGAGTCTTTTTATCGTACTAACATTTTTCATTTGCATGGGTATTTAATTGGGTATGTTTTGTTCCAGCTCTCGTAAGTAACCGAGTCTTGCCTAAAAATTGCTAAACAATAGTAATAAGAAAAAGTCTCACAATTGAAGGCTTGGGTGTTGTAGTGCTTAGCCTTGAAGGCTTATTCCTAGAGACACTCGACACCACTAAAAATGTTGATTGACTTGATAGCTCTCTTTGAAAGGATTTGTTCGATTGAATTAATGTGTAGTGGTTTTTGTGAGCATGCTAAAGTTTGACTTGTTAATCATAAGAATGATATAGCTTTATGCGTGTCAAACTTCATAGGATGCCAACAACTCCGCTGGCCTACGAACGATCTTCATGGAGGAAACTCCTAGATTTCGGCTATGAGTTGATTAAACACTTATAGCAGCAATGCTATAGTGGGTAAGATTCTTGGCACTCCCGGGTAGTTGTAATCATGATGGAATCACTCCTCTGGCTAGAATGAGTAATCATTATGCAAAAGGAACAAAAACCTTAGTGATGCCACGAGTGTCCATCATAGCCCGATAAACTAATAAAAATCTTTGGCGTGCTCTCAATTACTTGAAAACTGAAATTCTTGAAGGACAATGAATAGAAAAGTAATGCTTGAAAAGTCTTGATTTATTGATGTGGGAGAATTGATATACTCTAGTGTATATGCTTTTCATGAAAACTCACACACTCTTAATTTACATGATTATACTTTATTCAAAGGCAAGCCTGTGAGTTGATTACTTGACATGGAATAAAGTTTACTCATTTGAATCATCCATGTTTACAATAATTTTGATGCACTATAAGGATGCATGAAACCCATATCATATGCTTGCCATTACTCTATCTATGCTAAACTTTTTCAGATTGGAGGAAACAAGAGACTACTAATCATGAGTAAGATCACCATCTCGTTATTTCAGTTTAAGTGTTGAGTTCCTTTTTGATATTGGTTATTGCTTGGGGACGATAAATTTTAAGCTTCGGGAGGTTGATGGCTCTGAAATATAGCCATCTACATCCACACTTAAACTAGATATTATTCATAATTTTGATGAAATATCTCTCTAAACCCTGCCACTAATGCTAATATTCAGAGGGGTATGCAATCCTTTCTTTTAAATTTTTCATGTGCAGATAATGTCTTCTAAAGGAGGGAATCACTATATTAAAGTCAAAGATACGAGATTTCCAACTACAAGAAGAAACCAGGAGCTGTAAGACGGAGGCAAACGCTTTAATGACCAACTATACGACCGGAGCAAAAAAATCGGTTGTATAGCTCTAGCCGTATAGTTGGCACCGCCACCGTTAGGTCAAACAGAAAAACTTTCGTAAAGGGACCCCTATATAAAGAAGCCTCAGGCGATGAGAAAACAACCCAGACCTCGCCAAAAAGTCTCTGCCACAGATCTCTAGCTGCCTCCAGATCTCAAAACCCTTCTCCATTTCCATAGCCATATTCCACCACTTGTAATAGTAGATCTCTTCTCTGATTGGCAACATTGTAAGACTATTGCTATCAATCTTATGATTTTCATAACAATTTTGTGATTGTTGATCTCATCTCTATGTGTGAGTAATTCTCCTTGGGCTAAGGGCTTTTGCCTAGCCATGTAGCAATTGTGCATGTTATTTATCATAGATGGGATCATGTATTAGTTTGTATGATCTGATGATTATTGTATCCTCTCTTGCCTCAATCCAAGGACTTGTCAGGTACCCTAAGACCTCGAGGCTTGATCCAGGTATAGGGAGTATGAGTAATGACTGGTCTGCAGGTTGGGAACCCTAGTGACAAAAGGGGTAGTACGGCTGTATGTGAGGGATTTACTTGGGATTAACGTTGACATCACTATGCATATCATTAGTTCTCTTTCTTCTACGGGTGAGACTAGTTGGTTATTGCTATAAGCGGTTGTGGAGGCAATAGCAATTATGGATGCACTTCCCACATATAATTTATCTTGCTCTAACAAGTGCATGCATACTTTATTTCTATCTTTTATTCCCAACAGATGTTCTGCATAGCTACAGGTGAAACCAAACGCCCTAGGCCCTCTCTCTCTCCATCATCGACAAAAAAAAATATGCAAGCTATTGGTCCGATAAAAACACAAAAGGAATTCTAAAAGTCCCAAAGGTCTGTTAAAGTAACTTCACTACGCGTTCGCTTCCCGAGGATTCGATAACCTAGGTCTACTAGGGAAAAAATAAGCTACACTGCATCCATAATCTGGATCGAAGGTATCATGATGGCTGAAGGCAAGGAGGTAGCTTTGGTTCCTTTCGCCAAGCACTGCAAGAAGTATGTCCCATGGCTAATTGAGTTGCTCATAAAGATTTACGTGGAGCAGAAATGGTTGGCCACGGCAAAATCCACGGTAACGGAGGCTGCCACGAAGCCCTCGGATGCCGCTGCATAGATAGCGGTGCACTGCATCTTGCTATCGCCTTTTGTGTAAAGTTTGAAACTTTGTAGTTCTTTTAGTAGCCTTGCGAATGATGACCACCAGTATTTGTGTAGCTTTTGCTGAAAATTCTATATTTTGATTGTTTGTCGATATCCATGCTTGTGTTTCTTTGTGTGGGGTATTCCGTTTTGTCATATGTTGAATGAGGGTCTCATCTTCTAGCTTTTCACTTCTATAGGGTGCTACAAGTGGCATGCCGAATGCTCCGTCCTCTTCTACTCCTTTGGTTCCCTCGTGGTTGAGAGCTGACAATATGTCGCAACTCCCTCTATTGCGTGATGGCATAAAAAGATATGGAAAAAACCATTATGATCATCCGTGGCAACGCCGATGTGTGGAAGTCAAAGGAAGAGAAGGCATTCAAATAGGAGAAGTATCTGCTAGCAGAGGTGGCACGGATCAGCGAGCAGCTACAGTGTGAGCATCTCTGGCTAATTTTTGTCCTTTGGATCTTTGCTTGGTGTCGACTGGATTCTTATGACTCTGTGTGTATAGTTGTGAATCTTATTCTGAGGGAGGAGAAAGAGCGCATCAACATCCGATTGAGCTGCCTGACTCTGGCAGAGCTGGAAGCTGGTGGATTCTTCTAGACTGACCGGGGTCGAGTGACCATGTTGGTGACATTGCAGGATCGCATCTCCGAAGTTCTTGATGTCTTGAAGCACACGCGGTCGTTAGTCGCATCTATATATAGTGCCATGTTTCCTTTGGAAGAGGATCCTCTAGCGTGCTTGCGTTGCTGTGAAAGTTTCGCTATGTAGGTGTTGTGCGGGAGTGCATTCGCCAGCATCTTGTTGCGGGTGCCAAGGCTGGGATGTCTCTTGTTCATATGCAACGTCCGGATGTGGACCTAGAGGCTGTCGTTGAAGGGCCGTCGATGCCTCCGGATGGCATGGCATGGAATATGCGACCGCATTGTCGTGCGGTTGCTCAGCCCATGGAAGGCGTCATCCAGTTGTTCGACGAGCGTACAAACGTCATACTCCAACAACAAGGGTAGAGTTTAGCGTGTGTAGGACATGTAGATAATGTAAAATTTGTGTAATCCTAGGGGATATTTGTTTATGTGTTGTATATTGATGCAAGTGCACTATTGCTGTGCCTTTTTTAGCTTGACGCTGACAATCTCAGTACCATGCCAACCTGTCAGTTGAGTTGCAACTAGCTCGGAGTTTTTAAGGATTTGATTGCGGGTATTTAACTACACAGGTTGTCGCGATTGAGTTATATTAGAGTTAGAATCAGTAACCTATCAAAGTGGTGTAGCCCTCGAGTGCATTGTATGTGAAGTAAAAGGAAGTGAACTCATAGTTTGAGGAACTTAGCTTTATTGATTGGAGGGTTGCGGGTACATGTTTCGGCTAAGTAGCCTAGATGAGTAGCCTTATTGTAAAGTAAAAAAGTCTAGGGATAGAAACATCGCAGCTGTGCGACGTTCCAGGGGTTGGAGTACTCGACTCTAGTTTCTACGTCCTTGAGGCGACATGCGCCACCTGGAATCACCTCGGTGATGATGTAAGGTCCCTCCCAGGGAACTCGAGCTTTAGATGCCCTTTCTGCTTGAGTCGCGGGACTAGGTCTCCTTTAGAGAAGGACCTTGGGCACAGCCATCGGCTGTGGTAGTTGCAGAGGTTCTGCTAGTAGACACTCGAGCGACCGGCGGCGATGTCGTGTGCTTTGTCCAGCAGGTCAACATCATCTTTGACTGCAGTCGTGGATTCATCTTCGCCATAGGCGACCAATCGTGGGGCATTGTAGCGTACTTCGGTGGGTAACACCGCTTCGGCGCCATGCACCATGAATAAGGGTGTGTAGCTGGTGGCGTTGTTTGGAGCTGTGCGCAGGATCCATAGCACCGAGGGGAGTTCTTTAGCCCAGGCTCCAGCAGCTCGCTTGAGAGGTCGTAAGAGTCGCTTCTTCATGTTGTTGCAAACGAGGCCATTGGACTTTTCGACTTGTCCGTTGGTTTGGGGGTGCACCACAGAGGCATAGCTGATGTTGATGCCCAACCCCGTGCAGAAGTCCTGAAACTCCTTTGAGGTGAAGTTCGTGCCATTGTCAGTGATGATGCTCTGGGGAACCCTGAATCTAAAGACGATGTACTCAAAGAACTTGATGGTCATGGTGCTAGTTTGGTTTGTGACGAGCGTAGCCTCGATCCACTTGGTGAACTTGTCGATGATAGTGAGGAGGTAGACATATCCTCCATGTGAAGATTTCTGCAGCTTGCCGACCATGTCGAGTCCCCATTGTGTGAAGGGCCATGCCAATGGTATTTGCCATAGCTCAGAGGCCAGCGCATGTGGCTTATCCACGAACCTATTGGGTTCGTAGCATAGAAACCAAAAAAATTCCTACGATATGAACAACTAAGCACCAAGATCTATCTACCTAGATACAATCAACAGGTGGATATACATCCATAGAGATCTTACCCTTGAAGACCGAAAAGCTTTGTTAACTTGCCGATCGCTCACTTGCCGATCTGATTTTGTGGATGATGTAGTCATTCACTTGCCGATCGCAAGATCATGATGAAGTCCAGCAAGTCCAGCAGGTCCAGCAGGTCCAGCACCCGCAAGTCCAGCAGGTCCAGCGCCAGCAAGTCCAGCACCACAAAGCAGCGGTGCATCCGTGATCACACACACGTCCAGTACCCCGATAACCTCCGTGTCCTCGCTCCAGGGATGCAGCAGAAGCAACAACTCCTTCCAGACAAAGCCACTGGGAACATGTATCTCGCTAATCCGAGACCATGGGGAATAATTCTAGAGGGAGGAGAGATCCTTCATGAGGAGGTGTCAGAGTGGAGGGGCAGGAGGTGCTCCTTATATAGGGGAGGGGGCTGCCCAAGGGGCATGGCCTCCGGCCATGGTGGGTGCCCCCACCTCTCCCTCATTCATGCAGGTGGAGCTCCCACTCACATAAACACACCTCCACTCACATGTCCACTCACATG
The DNA here is from genome assembly GCA_910589775.1 of Avena eriantha. Taxonomy (NCBI): domain Eukaryota; kingdom Viridiplantae; phylum Streptophyta; class Magnoliopsida; order Poales; family Poaceae; genus Avena; species Avena eriantha. The sequence goes on from OU342741.1 coordinate 316,089,287, forward strand.
CATTGAATTTCCACCAAATTTAATGCAATCTCTCATTAATTAAAACAATTTTATTTCTTTTATTCAGATTTTTGTTAATTACTTTAGTTAACAAACATTCACATAAAACCACCTGCAACATTTCAATATCACATGTAGAACCAATTTTAGCAATTTCACCTGAAACAATTCCGGTGTTCACCAAAACAATTTCAGCGCTTTCTTAATCTTTATCTGAAACATATTTGCTCCAAAATGATGTCGGTATCCCTTAAGTGTGTCACCCTATGGTTCACTAATAATGCAGACATGATCGTGACCCCTCTTCGATCAATAATCAGCAGCAGGACCTGGAGATCCGGTACTGACTCCCACACATTCAACAATTACACTAGTGATCATGAGAACCTTTAACGCTTGTAACTAAATCCCTTTGTCTCGTGATATATTACATGTGTGAGATTCGATCATCGGTATCCCCATACCTAATTTGATCTCGTTACCGACAAGTACTCTTTTCTCATTCCCGTGATATAACATTCTAGTGATCTTATCACTTGCTTGCAAGCTACATCAATGTGATATCACCGAGAGGTCCTAGAGTATATCTCTCCATCATCAAGATGGAAAAATCCCACTCTTGATCCATGAGCCTCTACATAACACCATTGGATTATCTAAACCCACCTTTATTGTCACCCTGTTATGGTGTGACGTTTGATGTTATCAAGTTACTCTTCCGGTGTTAGTTATTAACATGATCTCATGGTCTAAGGACTAAAGTTACTTCAAATGTTGTCATAGCAGTTTTAACACAATGACTTTGATCGTATTGCTATTCTTCGGATGAATGTTCATCACAACATTCAACCAATGTTATGACCTTGTTATTAACAATATCAAATGTCCATGATCAGGAAGCCTTGATCATCTTGTTAATCAACGATCTAGTTTATAAGAGAGGCATAACTAGGAACTCTTTATTTGTTTATTAAACACACATTTATTAACGTTTCCAATTAATGCAAATATAGCATGCAAAATAAACCTTTATAATAAACAAGGAATAAGATAATAACCACTTTATTATTGCCTCTCGGGCATATTCCCTTCAGTCTCCCACTTAAACTAGAGTCAATAACCTAGTTTGTAAAGTTTGCGCATTGAACAACTATGGATTTCTTGTGTTGTATATACACGTTTGCTAGTGGTAAACATAATCTCCAGATCTAACACTTTCAGGTCCATGTGTATTTGCATGTCTTTGCGTCTCTACGCATCACTCATTCTCTAATGAGATGACATTCTATAAATTTAGTCCTTTGGTGAGACATTTAGTTCCTTTGGGTTAAAACATGTTGATATAATTGTCTGACAATATAATCTTCATAGTACTAGCCCACTGTGAACCACACCTAGTGTAACACCCACAGTTCTAGTTAAATAGCAATTAGGGTTTGTTTGTGCACTCATGAGAATCATCTCTTAAAATGCATGCAAAGAAAATTAATGAAAACCCTAAACCCTATTTTCCCTCTTCATCTCAAATACATTCAAATGGCTTTTGAATTTTGAAACGTACAAAAGTGTGGACCCAATTTGAATAAAAGGGCCCTGTAATATTTTCTATAGTTTCATAAAGCCTCTGGTATTTTTGAAATACCCAAAAATGTTTTGTATTTAAAATTACCAAAGAGAAATGAAAACAGAAAATGGAAAAGTTTTTAGAAATAAAAAACAGAGCCAGCAGCCTAGCATGCCGGCCTAGCTCCTTCCTCTCTCTAACTGTCACCCACGCACAGCAGGAACCCACCTTGAAACCTTTGTCGCAGCCCATTTGCTGCCCAAGTCGGCCCACCTGGCCAGATACCCCTTCGATGTCATCTTACTCCCGGTGACGCGAAACTGCTTAGTGCCATGCTCGTTGTCGCCTGATGCGATTGCCGCTATCAGCCATGCGCCAAGATCCTCGCCGCCATTCAAGACACGGATAAGGACGCCGAGACGTGCCCCTCCTTCCCTCTAGTTCTCCCTCCCCTGGCTCTCTCTCGCCCCGCACATGAACCAGAACCCTAGCCACCCAGGTCTCATCGGTCGCCATTGCCCCGCACCTCCGCATGCCCTGTAGATAGCTCCACGATCTCTGCCTCATCCCGCTTGTGCCCCTGGCCAAAGGAATCAGCCGTAGGAGCCTGCAATTGAGCAGGTCAACCGCGCCTTCCTCGTCTCCGACCGAGCTCCACTGCACCTCACCGTCATTGTCTGACCTTCCTAGCCTCAACGCCGAGATCGTCACCATCAGGGTGATCCCCCGGTGTCGAGGCACCATTCCCCTCCCTTTCCCTTGCCCCGGTGTGGCCATTGCGTCGAGCATCTGCAGGAACCATCACTGTGCACCGTCGTAGGTATCGATCCGGCGACCAGATAGGAGTGGCACCGCCACCAAATGGTCTGCCACGCAAACCTGCATCCAGCGCACGCCTTCACGCAACCCTGCTTGCCCTCTATCACCGCCCCTTTACCATTCTGCATCTCACCGCCGTCCGTGACGTCACCCGGGCGTCACCGTGCGGTCAAACCCTATCAAACCCGGGCTGGGTCCCACCCTGCCCGCATGGATGCTGAGGTGGCACCGCGCCCCTCTGTCAACCTCACTGGCCAGGGTTAGCCCTAGTGTAAAATGTTTTAACTGCATGTGCTGATGTCTGTGTTGACACAATAAAGGTTTTATATTAGTTTAATAATTCTAGAAATTGGTTTAAGCTTATAAAATCAATAACTAATTATTTATAACTTAGAAAAATATGTATAATATATCAAAATGTTTAGAAAAATGAGATCTAACTATTAGCATCAAAATCATGCATTGTTCAACAAATTTAACTACAAGTTTATTTAGAATAATAAATCAACCCCTCTCATATGCATCTGGGGTTTCTTCGAATTAGGTTTTATATCCCTTCTACCCTATTTAAAATGTTTAACCATGCCTTAGGGGTTCATTACAATACTAATTAACTTGTCATATCATCATCCTTGCTTGAGCATGGCATCGATGCCATGTGTTGATTGTTTTCCTCTCTCTTTCCGGAGTTTCCGCTTCTTCCCGGTAGAATACAATACCGGCTCCGAGATCGAAGACCGAGATCAACACCATCGAAGATCGACAAACAATACTTGACCTACTATAATCAAGTCAAGTACAAGATATCATAAGATCTGCTTTTTGGTTATCAATAAGGAAACGCAAGAATATCCCCACCATTATACAATCCTATGATTTCAAAATCATTTCAATTCTTGCTATGATGCATACGATTCTACTGTGGTCTTTTATCGATATATAGAGTATCATATTTGTTGCATTACGCCCTTCAAGCTTATATTACCTGATCCACTGCTCCTAGCATAACTAGGTTCGGCTTGTGTGCACTGCTAGATCTTATTGCTATGTCTTTCATAGCCATGCTTAGCTGACAGTGCTGGTTCATCCAGATGATATATCAGATGCAAAGAATCTAGTATGACAGGAGAACGAGGTATATTGATGAGGTGAGATCAATGGTAAAGGTTAAACATGCTAAGGCTTATATGGGTGGCCACGGTGGGATGTGGTTTTTGTAGTCCCATGCTCGCCACCACTAGGACCCGAGTTCTTGTCTTTGGAACCGAGATGGGCGTACAACCACACGGGGCCTATAAAACCCCACGAGTAACTCACTTTCCTAGTAGATTCTACGAGTCACATAGTTCAGGCATTCCATTCGACATATGCATATTTGGTTGTTCTCGAAGGCGGTGAAGGAGGTGGATCATAACAGGTAGGTAAGCGTGGCCGGGGTTGCTTGAGGCGATTCCTCTAGTGAACCAACCTCGCCTCACATCTCTAGGGACCAACTTCAGGATTTGACCATTACGATAGAACTCTCCTTAGGGCGTGACTCATGGTCTCGGTGAAAGCAACGTAAAGGTCATGTCTAACCACCCTGTGCTGGCCTTCCAAGGAAGAGGGCTAATATACTTGCATTAAGAGTCGATTAGTACGTGTGGGTAAAGTTGTACACCCCTGTAGAGTTAAATCTTTTTGAAAAGCCATGTTCAAGGTTATGAACACTTGGTGACTGAATTCTAACATCATAGAGAACATTAACCTAATTGTAAAACTTGGAGGTTTCAATGTGTGCTTAAGGATGCTTCCTCATGGGTACGAGGGGGTGATCCTAGTTGTGACATGAGGATTACTTTGGTCGAAATCAAAATATGATGATCAATTCTTTGGAGATGTTGCTATCTTATCCCCTTTTAAAATATTCTGATTATACGAGCTTCTTCTCCCTCTTGATTTACAAACAAAGATGGCTTTATGCAAAATAACCCCATAAGCCATAAGTCTTGCGAAGTACACCATGTACTCACCCTTGCTTTTTTGATACTTTTGTAGCAGAGTAAGTGTTCCCTGAAGACGAGTTCCGCATGACATCGACACTGACGAGTAGCTTGGGGTTCCCGATCGGTTGCCTGGAATCTATGGGCTGGGACGTCATCGTTATGCTTAAGGCCTCTTAGGCCATTTGTTTAGTTTTCTATACTCAATAGCATAATTTGCCTTCCGTTGTTTGATGTTTGTTGTCAGTGACCTCTACTTGTATTATTTTGGTTCTTTTCTCAGTTATGAGCTTACTGTACTTAGTTTTGTGTCGCAAGGTCACTGTTGTGTTACCGAATTATCACTGAATATCCTCGAGCTCTAGGTTAAACTTATGTCAGGCTAAGGTCTAGGATTTGTTTAACCCTGATCTCAGGAGTGTTACAATTTTTGGTATTAAAGCAGTACCGACCGTAGGAAAACCTTGCTATTTGGTCGATGTTGAGTCGAGTGCTTGTGAAAACTATTTTAAAAGATGAACAGTATTTGCGAAAACTCTAGCATGCTTCTTTTGCTCCTTATCTAGTATCGCTCTTAACTCTGGTTCATCATACCTTATGTTAATTTAGAAAATTTCTAATATATCTTCTAGTCTTTCAAAGCTTAGGTGCCTTCTGGGCATGATGTTTCTCAACCAGTTGACCTAGTGTTTTGTTTTCTAGAGTTGTGTGTTGTGAATTCCTTGCACCCTTTGCTCTGTTTCAGTGAGAGATTTCTTCCCATCATGATATCTCTACCCTACGGGCCCACAATGTTATATTGTAGGATCCGTAGTGTTCTGTTCCAAGATTGAAGGTTTCCATTTGCCTCGTGTGCCTCCTTTTATTTGTTTGGGTACTTCGGAAGTCGTTTGTTCCCTTGGAAGCTACCTCGTAGTTACTACCTTGCATTGCATACTGTGTCACTCAAGTAGTAGTTACTCTTTTCTCGGGTTTTAACCCTTGGACTTGAACCAAAGATCCTGGATTGTGCTGGATTTCAGTGTTGTGAATTGTGTACATGAAGCTAATCTTTTACCCAAGGTCTGTTCCATTGACCCCTGTTGCTAATGTTTAAGCATTACCTCAGGATGTCTAAGTTCAAATATAGCCTTCAAGCTTGTGGTCTTTGTTGCGATTGAATTGTAGCAACTAAAGACTTCCCCTACCACTAGCTATGGAAGATGTTCTTTAATGGAACCAAATAGATCACGACAAGAGTACTCCTCGTGAGTCTCACATCTACACTCGTGACTCTGCCCCACCTCTCACTTCTTTGCATTGGTTTTCGGAAGAGTGATAATCTATGCATCGACATCTCGGGATTATATCCTTGATGGCTCAAAATGTAGAGCTCGTTGGGAAGCCGAGAGGAAGGTATGATGAGCACAGTAGCAAGTTTTCCCTCAATTATGAAACCAAGGTTATCGAACCAGTAGGAGCAAGGAAACAACTCCAAGGTGTTGCTAACAACTTGGAATCCTGCACAACACAACCACAGAACTTTGCCCCAACTTACAATGAGGTTGTCAATCTCACTGATTTTGCTGAAAACAAAGGATTAACATATAGTGTGGAAGATAGTAATTGCTTGCAGAAAGTAAATAGTAAACGGTAAACACTAGATGGTATATCAATGGTAAAGGAATGGACTGGGGTCCATAGTTCACTAGAGGTGTTTCTCCTTAAGATAAATATCATGTTGGGTGAACAAATTATAGCGAGGCAATTGACAGATTGAGAAAGCATAACAATGCATATACTAGACATCTTGACTCCTATGAGATTTTATTGGGCTTTACAACATAATACATAGACCATAATCCAACTGCATCTATGACTAATAATCCACCTTCTGGTTATCGTCCGAACTCCTTTCAGTATTAAGTTGCAAGCATGGGATAATTGCATTAAGCAAAGTGTGTAAAGTAAACAATATAATTGCCACATGGACAAAGGTTTATTGTTTTCTCCCTAGTAGCAATAGCAAATTGATACATTGCAAATGTATCTATAATTTTTGATGTTCCATGCTTGGTTTTATCCACTTTATTGTGTTTTGTCCACACTTTGGAGTACTTTTCATATGATTTCTTGGACTAACCTATTAACAAGAGCCACAGTGCCAGCTGCTTGTTTTCTGCTATTTTTGGTTCGAGGAAAGTCAGAAAATGATTATTCTCGTAATTGGATGGGACAAAAGCCAAAGTGCCTATTTTTCCGGAAGTCATCAGATGCCAGAATACGAGACGGAGAGGGGCCAGAGGCCGGCCACACCACCTGGCCGCGCGGCCAGGCTTGGCCCGTGCTAGGGGGTGGTGTGGTGGCCCCTGGCACCCCCTCGACCTCCCCTTCCGCCTATAATATGCCCTCGGGACGTAAACCCTAAGTACCTGATTAATAAATCCACGAAAGAGTCTGTAGCCGCCGTCATCTCCATCCCTAGATCGGGAGGGATCTGAAGCTCTTCCCGGCACCATATCGGAGAGGGGAATTCACCCTGGAGGCCTTCTTCATCACCATGCAAGCCTCCGGTGTGATGCGTGAGTACTTCATCCTTGGACTACGGATCCATGTAGTAGCTAGATGGTTGGTTCTCCTCCTTTGTGCTTTCATGTTTAGATCTTGTGAGCTCCGTTCATGATCAAGATCATCTATTTGTAATTCTGCATGTTGTGTTTGCGGGGATCCGATGGATATTTAGATGCTATTTCATGTTGATTATTGATTCTATCATGTCTTTGTTATTTGTGATCTTGCATGCTTTCCGTTGTTAGTAGCTATCTTGGCCAAGTAAATGCTAGCAACTCCAAGAGTTAGTATTTATGCTCGATAGTGGGTTCATGCCTCTGGTAATCTGGCGAAGTGACAGAAATCTCTAAGGTACTAGATGTGTTGTTGCTACTAGGGAGAAAACAACAATCCTTTGTTCATAGAACAATCGTATTGTTTACTTTACATGTAGTTCGTAAAGCAATAATCTGTTGCTTGCAACTTAATACCGGAGGGGGTTCGGATGATAACCTGAAGGTGGATTATTAGTCATAGATGCAGTTGGATGGCGGTCTATGTATAATGTTGTAATGCCCAATCAAGTCTCAAAGGAGTCAAGATGATTAGTATATGCATGTATTGCTTTCTCGATGTTTGTCAATTGCCCCGCTGTAATTTGTTCACCCAGCATGTTATCTATCTTAAGGAGAGCCACCTCTAGTGAATTATGGATCCCGGTCCTGTTCTTTACATACAATCTACAATCTTTTACTGCTTTGTGTTTACTTTCTGCAAACTTTTACTTCTTTCCATTCGATACGTTTAATCCTTTGTTTTCCGCAAAACACGGTGAGATTGACAACCTCATCGCAAGTTGGGGACAAAGTTATGTGGTTGTGTTGTGCAGGTCTCCACGTTGCTACTAGCACCGATAGTGCGCCCTGCCAAAGCTCAGCTAGTAACACCTTTGGGGTGTTTCCTTGCTCCTACTGGTTCGATTAAACCTTGGTTTCATAAACTGAGGGAAACTTGCTGCTGTGCTCATCATACCTTCCTCTTGGGGTTCCCAACGAGCTCTACATCAACCACGCACCAGCACTTTTCTGAGCGCCGTGCATTGAGCCATCACAAATCTACAACCTTAGAGATTGATGTCATTTCCCAGATTACTAGAGGCATGAACCTACTATCGAGCATAAAGACTCCCTCTTGGAGTTGCAAGCATCTACTAGGCCAAGATAGTTACTAACAACGGAGAACATGCAAGATCACAAATAACATAGAAATGATAGAATCAATAATTGATCTGACATAGTATCTCAATATCCATCAGATCCCCGCAAACACAACATATAGGATTGCAAATAGATGATCTTGATCATGAACAGAGCTCACAAGATCTAAACATGATATCACAAAGGAGGAGAACCACCCATCTAGCTACTACATGGACCCATGTCCAAGGGTGAACTACTCACGCATCACACCAGAGGCAGGCATGGTGACGAAGAAGGCCTCCAGGATGATCTCTCCCCTCCGGCAGGGTGACAGGAAGAGCTTCAGATCCCCCTGATCTAGGGATGGAGATGGCGGCGGCTACAGACTCTTTCATGGATTTCTAATCGGGTCCTTAGGGTTTTCGCATTGGGGCACTTTTATAGGAAAAAGGGCAAGGTCGGTAGCGGCCTGAGGGGCCCACACCAGGTGGCGGTGCGCCCAAAGGGGCCGCGCCACCCTAGGGTGTGGCCACCTCGGCGCCCTCCTCCATCTCTGCTTTGGACTCCGTCTTGTGTTGGGTAAAATATTGACTTTGGCTTTTGTCCCGTCTAATTTCGAGAATATTTCCTTACTAGCTTTTCTGAAACCAACAACGGAAGAAAACAGGCAACTGGCACTATGGCATCTTGTTAATAGGTTAGTTCCAGAAAATGTATAAAAATACTTCAAAGTGTGAACAAAACATAAGAAAGTTGATATAAAACAAGCATGGAGCATCAAAAATTATAGATATGTTTACGATGTATCAAGCATCCCCAAGCTTATCTCCTACTCGTCCTCGAGTAGGTGAGTGATAAAAAGAATAATTTTTGAGGTGACATGCACCATCACAATCTTGATCAAGGTATTTGACAAGCATTGATAACTGGAATCAAAGTACTCCAAACATGAACATGAAAGATAGAGTTCTAACAATAAGGCATAGCAACTATGTTGTAACATGAAAAGGTACAAACAAAAGATCATGAATAACAATGCATTGAAATATGTTTGTTTGTTTCACATATATAAAACATAATAAGAGTGGTATTCAACTTGTCCCTCATGGTATAGAAAAACATAAATGCATAGGACACCTTCAAAGTTCCTAAGGGTGAGTAGATACAAATAATTTAAGAACAAGCAATATCAAAGTTATGAATCAATCAACAAGTTTTGGGACAATGCACATTAAACTAAGAATGACCACTATGCTCTCTCAATTGGTGCATAAAGATAGAAGATGGAGACTCAACATAAAAGTAAAAAGAAAGGCCCTTCACAGAGGGAAGCAGGGATTTCAAGTTTCATAAAGAGATTCCAAAAATTATGGTACTTATTAGCCTTCAGCTCTCATTACCCCTATCATAAGCATCTTGAGGTGATTAAGGTTAAAGTGACACAAATATGAGGATATGCTTGACAAGTTAGTTGAAAATCTCATGCCCCTTGCTTACGAGTACCAAACCTCATGCTAATCAACTTTAGTGACAAGTAAGTTCTTGTCATTGTAAGTACATGTGTATCATGGAGAACTGCTAATGGGGTACCCCTTGCCCCCCATGACAGAGAAGCTATCCCATATCAAAATGACAAGGCAACAGACAATGATCATCTCGGCGATCTTTTTATTTGCTATTTGCATAGGTTTTTATTGAGGATGATTCAAAGAATGCTCACTATGGTTATGCTGCTAGTTTCCACCATGATTAGGCATGGCTTAGGCTAGCTGCCCAGGCGTTTCTCTAACACACATACAAACTCCATGAGCTTACAAGCTCCCCTTTTATTTCACACCATCGGGATCCATAAACAAAAGAACATGATATCAACTGAATAATAAGTGCAATGTTGAAAGAGTTCCCCATAGTACATGGTTCTGCTAATTCACAACTTATAAAGTGCAAGCATATAAGCAACATAGATGGACACAATGGTTCAAGTTTATTAAGTGCAATAAAGTAAAGTATGCCATCAAGTTTGTGAGAGCTTTAATCACAAATTTTCACATAACAAGTTTAATTTGGAAGGTAGATAAAACATGAATATACTTGGAATGGTGTAACACACCATGCATAGGAATTTATAGTGGACTCTTTGGAATAACTTGGTTTTCTTGGGGGTTGGATGCATAAGTAGAACTCACACTAGGTACATCTGGAGGCTAGCAAAAGACTGGGAGCGACCAACTAAGAGAGCAATAATGGCCATAATCATGCAAAGAGACAAAACATTATTAATTAAAGCATAAAGTGATATTACAAGTTAAAAACTAAATGATCATAGAGGCTAAGGTGATTGGTTCATAGTCTTAACATGTTGTAAGCATGCGCCAAGTCAACTCAAATAAAGCATCAAAGGAGAATACCACAATATTATGCTTTTGTATGCTAAAACAACGCATGATTCTTTCAAGGAACATTAAGAAATATCAATTGTTTGGAACAAGTCATGCTACAACAATCATCACTAAGCATAAAGTCAAAGCAACATCAAACATTACACTATAAAGTCTAGACCATAGTCAAAACAAACTCCTTTTGTACCACTTATAAGCATGAAGCTTCCTACTCTTTTCCAACACCAATCAACTTATTTGAAACAATGTATGAATGCGGGGGTCCAACCAATTTATTTAAGAAAACCAAACAAAAGAAAACTAAAAACAAAAACAAATACGCTCCAAGAACAACACAATTGTGCATGAAACAATAAAAATGAAGTGTTTTGGAAGAAAATCTGAGATTTTTATTAATGAAGAAGAGGATGCCTTGGGCATCCCAAAGCTTTCACGCTTGTACTTCTTGAATATTTCTTAGGGTGACATGGGTGGCATCCCCAAGCTTGAGCTTTTGTCCATTCTTCATCTCATCACATTATTTCTTCCCTACAATTGAAAATTTCCTTCATACAAAACTTCACACAATCTTCATTAGCAACATTAGTGTATTCAAGATAGTAAATCTTTGGGTTTAGTTTCAACACAAGTAAAACTTCCATTAAAACACAAGCTACTATAGCAATTCCTTCTAAAAGCTCAAGTGATCAAAGAGAACTCAAAGAGAAAGAGATTAAGAGGCAAATGCAAATAATGGTAGATATGTGTTAAAATAGACTAGTAGGTAAACACCGATTTTTTTGAAGACCTTATGTTGCTCAAATCGAAAAGTGCTAAACTAATGAAAGTTAGATAATAACCTGGGGCATAAGCACAAAAATTACAGCTCAATCGAACGTACAGGTATTTTTCATGATTTTTTATAGTGAAGCACTGTTGGGGGGATACCCCCGGGTAGGGTAACGCCGGGGTATAAAGGCCGAGTTAGCCGAGGTTTGGCAAGGCCAAAGCAGATGCTGGCCAGGTCACCTCAAGGCAGGCCGAATGACGGGGTAACCCGGACCAGGGGGTGTCCGCCTAACTAAGTCTCAACCGACTCAAGGAGTAAGTCGGAAATGCATGTTTTACTTGTATGCAGGAACTGGTGTGGCCAGATCAACTATGATCCGGGTCACGTCTAGCTTCTAGGAGAAGGAAGGAATCTCGCTGGTCAAAACAAGCCCCGGTACGCACTACCTGAGCGAAGCAAACAAGAGCAGGACCACCGGGGCGTGGCCGACAAGGGTGACGACGCCCATGTCGGCTGACGCGGGCACCGCAGAGGCTCACGTAGCCTCTGCCTGTGTGACGCGGGGGAAAAAGCACCCCGGTCAGCTTACTAATTTGGGAGGAGGCATATTCTTAGAGGGCTAGGATCTCAGTAGACGGGGTTCCGCTATTCTGATTTGGCTAGGGATTTAAGGGTGTTCTGTGTGTGAGAGTAAGAGAGCTCCTTCTTCCTCCTCTCGCCAATACAGCTCTAGGAGCACTTGTAATCTTGGAAGCAAAGCGAATACAAACTTCTGTGCGAAGAATCACTTCACTATCCCTCCCTGGATTCCCCTAGCGTGTATTAGTCCCTACCTTTAGCCTATCCATGGCATCTGCAGTGACACCACCACGACAAGCACAAAAATTTGTTTCGGGACAGCAACTTTCCCAAGTCTTACTTCTCTCTCATTAGAGGTTATTCTTGGCACAAAAAAACACAAAAATGATAAGGAGAGGTTATTACTGAGGCAATAACTTCCATGACTCAACAAAAGAAAAACTTACTGAAAGTAAAAATAATTTGGGTTATCTCCCAATAGTGCTTTTCTTTAACGCCTTTCAGCTAGGCATAGGAAGCAAGATTCAAGTATTTTCAAATGAAGAAGCATTAAGATCAATACCAGAAATATCTTCAACGAGGCAAGGTATCTCATCCAAATAATTTCTAGAGAATCCTATCTCAATACTCTTGGGTTCACTATTTTCATCAAACGGGTTTTCAGGAACAATACAATCAAATTATTTTCTAAGGCTTCATGCATTCCTACAAGTTTAAAAGGTATTGGTATCTTAATTTCCTTTCCATTTTTGGGTTTGGTTTTGTAAAACTTTTCTAGTGTACCAATAACATCTACACATGAGCCTAGCATATTAAAACATCAAAGACCTTTCTAGCTTCCTTAACAACATCATTGGATTGTTTAAGCAAAAGTTTCTAGAATAAAATCTCTCTTTTCAGTATCCACAATATCTTTAAGTTTAAGAAACATTATTTGCATCATGGGGTTAAGGTTAACAAACCTAGCCTCCAACATATGAACTATAGAAGCTGCAGGAATTTCATAATTTGGAGCAAGTTCTGCTAAGGATTTATCCTCAATATCCTCATACTTGCTAACATGATTAAAAAATTCTTCAATATTATCTTTCCCAATTATAGAGCCACTACCTATTAAAAGGTCTTTCAGGGTGAACTTAGGGATCAAAACATGATGAGCTAAGAACGAGGTGACAACTACAGAAAGAACTATTTTTTGTGTTTTTGATAAAGAAAAGAAAACCAGTACAACTAATTTTTTGTGTTTTTGATAAAAAATAAACAAGCAAACAAAGTAAAATAAACTAAGCAAAACAAAAACAAAGTAAAGAGATTGGTTGTGAGGGACTCCCCTTGCGAGAATCTTCTTTCTCCCTGAAAAGTGACTAACAAGGAGGAAGAGATTGAAGCTGTCCTTAACTCCCTGGCAACGGCGCTAGAAAAAGTGCATGATGGCTCAAAATGTAGAGCTCGTTGAGAACCCGAAGAGGAAGGTATGATGAGCATAGTAGCAAGTTTTCCCTCAGTTATGAAACCAAGATTATCGAACCAGTAGGAGCAAGGAAACAACTCCAAGGTGTTGCTAACAACTTGGAATCCTGCACAACACAACCACAGAACTTTTCCCCAACTTACAGTGAGGTTGTCAATCTCACTGGTTTTGCTGAAAACAAAGGATTAATGTATAGTGTGGAAGATAGTAATTGCTTGCAGGAAGTAAACAGTAAACGCTAAACAGTAGATGATATATCAATGGTAAAGGAATGGACTAGGGTCCATAGCTCACTAGAGGTGTTTCTCCTTCAGATAAATAGCATGTTGGGTGAACAAATTACAGCAGGGAAATTGATAGATTGAGAAATCATAACAATGCATATACTAGACATCTTGACTCCTATGAGATTTGATTGGGCATTACAACATAATACATAGACCGTAATCCAACTGCATCTATGACTAATAATTCACCTTTTGGTTATTGTCTGAAGCCCTTTCAGTATTAAGTTGCAAGCAACGGATAATTGCATTAAGCAAAGTGTGTAAAGTAAACAATACAATTGCCCCATGGACAAAGGATTGTTATTTTCTCCCTAGTAGCAATAGCACATCTACAACCTTAGAGATTTCTGTCACTTACCCAGATTACTAGAGGCATGAACCTACTATCGAGCATAAAGACTCCCTCTTGGAGTTGCAAGCATCTACTTGGCCAAGATAGTTAGTAACAACGGAGAGCATGCAAGATCACAAATAACATAGACATGATAGAATCAATAATCGATCTGACATAGTATCTGAATATCCATCAGATCCCTGCAAACACAACATATAGGATTGCAAATAGATGATCTTGATCATGAATGGAGATCACAAGATCTAAACATGATAGCACAAAGGAGGAGAACCAACCATCTAGCTGCTACATGGACCCATGTCCAAGGGTGAACTACTCACGCATCACACCAGAGGCAGGCATGGTGATGAAGAAGGCCTCCAGGATGATCTCTCCCCTCCTCAGGGTGCTAGGAAGAGCTTCAGATCCCCCCGATCTTGGGATGGAGATGGCGGCGGCTACAAACTCTTTCGTGGATTTCTGATCAGGTCCTTAGGGTTTTCGCATTGGGACACTTTTATAGGTGAAAGGGCAAGGTCGGTAGCGGCCCGAGGGGCCCACACCAGGTGGCGGCGCACCTAGGGGGCCGCGCCACCCTAGGGTGTGGCTGCCTCAGTTCCCTCCTTCGTCTCTGCTTTGGACTCCATCTTGTGTCGGGTAAAATATTGACTTTGGCTTTTGTCCCGTCCAATTCCGAGAATATTTCCTTACTAGATTTTCTGAAACCAAAAACAGCAGAAAACAGGCAACTGGCATTGTGGCATCTTGTTAATAGGTTAGTTCTAGAAAAAGTATAAAAATACCTCAAAGTGTGAACAAAACATAAGAAAGTTGATATAAAACAAGCATGGAGCATCAAAAATTATAGATACGTTTACGACGTATCAATCCTAAGCATGTTATTTTCCCCTTGTTGTTTCCAACCTTTGTCTACTAGTTGGTAGCCAAGTAGTAATGCACATCGGTGTCTTCCTATGCAAGGTACTCTTGTGGTCCGTCATGACAAACCATTTCAGGATGTCAGGAGAAAAAAACTCCGGTAGCTTGTCATATCTAGGACCAGGTCAAAGTGTTGTAATCCGCAAATCAAGAGGCATGATTAGCTTCTATCTATTCCACCTTAAAGTATCACACCCTTTTATACTAAGAGGTCATGATGAGTTTCATCACCCCTTAATGAAGTGATGCTCTTACATATTTTTTACCACCCTTTCTTCGAGCTTTCACGCTCGAGAATAATGCGTGTGCGTAATGATGTGGCCATCTGAGATTCTTATCAATTCTTATTGCTTTGAACTCCAAGGACATTTGGGTAATCCTTAGCATGACTAAGGATGATTGTGCTAACAAGTCCGTTATTATGGTACACTCTCCTCGGCCAAAAGAATTAGGCTTGTGCCAAAGCTCTTAAACTATGTCTTCTTGCCTTACCAAGCAAGTTTCCTCTCGAACAAAGTGACGTAATGGTGTTCCGTGATATTCTAGATATCTTTCTAGAAGTATCGCCATGTTGCCACATGACTATGTAATCAAGTTCTTGAGCAAGCAAGTTCTCTGAACTGCTCCTTTCCCCCAAAGATCTGTAATGGATACCCTTGACCTGGTTGGTTGAGCCTAAAAAACAACTTGGAGAGTTGTAAGACAAAAGTTCTATCCGACTTAGTTCATCTTAAAGGGATGTCTAATTTTGTCCGTGCTAAAGAAAGATAGTATTTCCTTTGTGGATATGTTATCTTACCCCTGCCTTTGATTTGATTTGGGTTATCGTCAAATCAAACTCAGTTCCAAGGACTATCTTGATGATGTTGCTAATCGTGATGTTTCACTTGAGTATATCTTCATATCCTTTGGTCTGACCAATATTGTTGCCTTGTTCATTTGACATATGAGTCCATCCCCCTAGAGTGTCTTGATAAGTTTGTTGTTGAGACCATCGATAACATCCTTATCTTCTCCAAGCTAGACTAGATTCATATGGAACCTTTGGCATTAGTTTTGGAAAAAATTTGAGAACCGTCTTCGAGTCATTTCAAAGTATGTCAGACCCGAACCTCCCTGGCTCTCTCTCTCCCTGCATGCAGACCCGAACCTAGCCACCCAGGTTGTAACTACATCGGACCCTACGCTCTAAGTTCAAGCCTGGATGAAGCATAAGTGGTTAAAATAGTACAGCGGGGGCCCAGAGGACCGCCCACGTGTAGACCCGTCGGCCGTCCTAACCACTTCCAAGACATCGGGACAAGAGCGAGCGGCGTAGGCAACAGGCGAAGAGATCAAATACATACACAAGTGAGTATGTATGCAAGCTACCATACAACAGTTTTCAGAGCCATTCCATCTAAAAGAAATAGAAATATTGCAACGCCATACGGCAAGATCCAAATATCCTAGATAGAGATAATATTTTAGGATAGCTCCTCATACATCAAACATCAGAGTATCAAGCGGAAGCGGAAAACAAGATCCGAGTACGGATAAGAAGCAAATCGGCATAAGATGCCACATAAATAAACACATTCCGCCCACAGATCTCACGGATCCCCATCCCTGGAATCTCTACACCGCGTGATTGTTGCCAACATCATCCGTCTACTCCACCCAGTATCCATCTTGCGAATATACCTGTTCATCTGAATCAAACAATTTATCGTGTGAGACCCTAGGGGTGCTCAGCAAGTCTTTATGCCTCTAAAGGGAACATATACCTAGGGTGACGCAATTGCAACAAAATATAATAACTAACAAGTCTATAGATACTCGCTAACCACCCGCCTAACCAATGATAGGCGGATGTCCGTTAATTAGTAACAATAGTTATAACAGTATAATTAACAGATCCATCCCCCTTCTCGCTTACCAACGAGAAAGCGGACGAACAACCCATCCGTTGGCAGTTTTATTAACCATTCCATGAGTATTGCACTGTTTACTAGTCAGGTGTTTAGTCAGATTAAAAGCGGTACTTTAGTTATACTTGTCTATGATCAAGAAACTAGGCAACAAGTCGTCCATAACCGCGGACACGGCTTTCAGAAAGATTTACCCTGCAGGGGTGCACAAATAGCAACACACACTCGATCAACCTTGGAAAAAACAACTCAAAACCCAACGAGGCAGTCATGACAAAGCGATCAAAGGATTCAGAAATATTTCAGGGGCCACCCCAATAAGCTACCCGAAACGAAGTTGGCCGGCTCCGAGACGGACCCAGGGTTTGCGACAATGGTTGTAAACGACTGGGAACCCGAAAATGTGACTGGGCTTGTCGATACCACGAAAACATTCCGCATTCTTAAACAGTACATGTGCTCCTCGCACAATCTTAAATAAAACAGTAAGGCATGGCATAAGTACAGGATAGTAATAAAGCCCCAAACTAATTGTGGCCCCAAGAAATAGAAATCAATCAAGCTCTGGCTCAGGGGGGTCCATAAGGCCTCCCGAATGTGGATAGTGCAAATAGTCAAGGAATAGGAATCAAGTACTCGGGGTCCTACGGGACACAAGTGAGCATGAAAAACCAAATAGCAGATATTGCTCACCGGTGCCTCTTTCATTAGTTATCCCATTACTACTCAGGTTAAGTTGTTTAGGTACCTCGTTATCCATCAGACACTCACATACCCTACACATGCTGTTCTACGACTTGCATAGCTCAAACAACTCCTGTAGTAATGGCTCATGGGATGGAGGAACAAGCTTCGGTGGGGTTTAAAAGTAAAGGCTATGTAGTACTTGGGATTCAATTTAATGCAATCGCGACTCAATGATGCAAGAATAAGATAGAGGCAATAGGTACTATATGTATGCAAGCATGTGGTAGTGCTTGCCTGGCAGCTCAGTTGAAGCGAGAGAAGGATCTGGGTAGTACTCCCGGGATTCCTGATATTTCTCCTACTCGGCGTCTATTCGAAGAACAACCAAACAAACAAGGGCCAACATAAATAAAGTGCACAAGCATATGGATAAAATGCGACAAGCAAACAAGCATGCCATGATGAATGATGCACCATTTACATGGCAGTAATGTAGCATGGCAAGGGTGAGGTGTGGGGACGATAATAAATCATTTTATTAATTATTTGGTCAAGTTTTATTTCCATAAACAGTTCTGATTTTTAATAATGACATGATGCATGCTTCAATTGATAACATGGAATGCATAAACAGAACGGGCTCGTTGTGTTGATCGATTTAGACATATTATTTGTCGAATTTGGAGTTGTAGATTTAAAGTTATTAATTAATTATGAAAAGGCCTTTTTATTACATTTAAATAATTCCGAAAATTAAAGTGCTCAAATAATACTTTGAATGGTATATTTGAAATCCTCACATTTTTCTGATTCAGAAACATATATTATAAGTATTATTTGGATTTACAAATTAAAAGTTATTAAAAACAGATTTAAATTTGAATTTAAACATTTCCTGAAATTATTTTATTAAAACAGATAAACAGCCAAACTTTTTATACACAGACCGAGCTAGCCACAGCCATCGACATGTGGGGCCACGCTAGGCTGGCGAAAAACCGTGCGCAGAACTTTTTCTACCGCGCGCTCAGCCAGCCACAGTCGCTGACGAGCGGGCCCATGCCGCAGACGGTCCCACAAGCCAGTGGTTGTGAGTGTGGCTGACACATGGAGAAGCTAGGGACTGCGGGTGGAGTTTACAGAAGTGCGGGAGCCTTTTCGTAAAATTCCACAGTGGCTGACAGGTGGGGTTAGGTGGAGTGCGGGTTGATGAATACAAAAGCTCGGGTATCTTTCTGTAAAACTCACCGCGACGATGACAGGTGGGACCTGGCTAGACCACGGGTTGTGAGACAAAAAGGTTGGGGGGTTATTTGCAAAGTGGGCACAGATACTGTTTTTCTTCCCCCGATTTACTGACGAAACTGACGGACGCGCGCGCTGGCTCGGCGGGGGTTCGAACCAGCGAGCGCTCGCTCGCGCGCAGAGGGCAGAACTAGTGCGGTGGCTAAGGGGATGTTGGAGGGTTGCGGCTGCGCGGCTAGGTAAGCCGCGTCGCGGCGCGTTGACGAGCAGGAACCAGCGCCCGCGGTTGCACCGAGAGCACTCGGCACAAAGTCCGGCGAGACCAGGGGGACCAGGCGAGAGAGGGGTGTCTAGGAGGGAGGTTGGCTCACCGCAAGGTGGTCGGCGGTGGTGGATCGGGCCGGGGAGCAGCAGATCAGCGACGATGCAGACGGCCGGTGGTGTTAGGGTTTCGCTCGGGCGTCGACGATGTGTAGCAAGGTCTAGGGCTCCTCCTCCTCGCTGTTATGTACAGGGGCGACACCGGGGACCTCCTGACCTTCCTCGACAACCACAACACCTCGCCCGCCTCCTTGATCTGTCGGTGGACGCTGATGCCAAGGTGGTCGACGAAGATGGAAGAGGGGGGTAGATGTAGGTGGGGAAGGAGGGGAAAGGCGAGGCCCTGGTGGATCTGGGTGACGACAGGCAGAGAGGAGGGAGTAGATAGGCAGAGGGGAGAGGAAGACACACATGGGGAGGCCGTGGGGAGGCTCGAGAGAAAAAGGTGGCTTCGGCCACCTTTCCCTTCTCTCCTCCTCACATGCTCGACCTAGGGGGTGGTGGCTGTAGCTGGGCCAGCAGAGGGAAAGGAGATGCTCGGTGGGGCTCTCGTGCAGCGAGAGAAAGAGAGGGGCTGAGAGGGGAGGCTCGGGTAGATGGTGCTAGGTTTGGGGGGTAGCTCTGGCTAGGGTTGGGGTAGCTCGGGTTAGGTTAGGGTTGATTGGGTGGGTCCTGGTTGGCAAAGAGAGAGAGAGCAGCTAGGGGGTGCTCAGCATGGTGAGAGCAAGGTAGATGAGGGTTTAGGGTAGGGGTAAGGTGGTAGGTTAGGGTTTCTCATGAACAAAGCAAGGAGGGGTGTGGTGATGGTTAGGGTTTTGAGTATGGACAAAACAAGACCAAGCAAGGGTTTAGGGTTTTGTTATGATCTAACAAGATCAAACAAAGGTGGGGTGAGAAGAAGGTGTGTGTGGAGTTTTGGGCATGGTCACACATGATCATGCATGGAAACATACACATGTGAGGGGTGAGATATGATGCACATAGCAAGGAACTAGGTCCAAGATGATGAGGGTTGAGAGAAAAAGGGGGAGCTCACAAAAGAAGAACATTCAAACCAAACAAAGAAAACCAAAGGAGCTCAAAATGGTGATGACTTGCATGGCCCAAGCATTATTAATAAATGCCATGCTCATTTTTTTAAAACAATAATAAGGTCTCATGGCATTTATTCACATGCATTCCAAAATATGGAGCTAAGGCCAAGCTAAAAGAATTGGAAAAGGATGTTCCATGTGGAGTAGATGGAGAAGGTCATATTTGAATATAATTAGGACTTTCTAGTGTGTATATTCCACTAGGTGCATTATATCCTCAACAATATTCCAACATGAGCAATTATTCCAAACCAATCCATATGGAGGCTAGAAAAAGGGGTACCACTCGCAAGGCATGCAAAGGTGGCTCCACATATCAATAATGTGAAACAACATGATGCTAGTGTGAGGGCATGTGGAAAAATAGAAGTGGATCCATCCCAACCCACATGAGTTAGATTAAATGCCAAAGGAAAATGTAAAAGCCCATGGATAATTAGGATGGTGGAATTATAAGGTGGTGACAAGGAAAAGGTGGTGGAGTTGAATAAAAGATATGCCCCCAACTCAACTTGGGTGTCAAGCATTTATCAAGATCCAAATACAATATATCAAGAGGCAAATACAATTAATAATGCATATGGGATAAGAACCAAATGAAAAAGGGTTTTATATGATGCTCAAATGCAAGGTGGCATGATGACATGAGCATGATATAATTATGATGCAACCATTATATGTAGGAAATATCAATTATATTACTAGACCATGTAGCATTACATATGTTAGACAGATGGGATGCTACACAGGTCCCACCGGTCGCCATCGTCTCGCGCCTTCCCGTGCCCTACCGACATCTCCACGAGCTCCGCCTCATCCCGCTCATGTCCCTGGCCCGAGGAATCAGCCACGGGAGCCTGCAATCGAGTAGGCCAACTACGCCTTCCTCATCTATGACTGAGCTCCGTTGCACCTCACTATCACCGTCCGACCTTCCCAGCCTCAACGCCGAGCTCATTAGCATCAGGGTGAGCCCTTGGTGCCAAGGCACCATTCCCCTTCCTTCATCATACCCCGTGTCACCATTGCATCAAGCACCTATAGGAACCATCGCCGTGCGCCATCGTAGGTATCGCTTCGGCGACCAGATAGGAGCGATGCCACCACCAAACAGTTTGTCGTGCAAGCCCGCGTTCAGCGCATGCCTTTGCGCAGCCATGCTTGCCCTCTATCGCCACCCCTTTATCGTTCTATAGCTCACCGCCATCGGTGACGTCACAGTGACGTCACCCGGGCATCATCGCGCGGGTCAAACCTGATCAAACCCGGGTTGGGTCCCACCCAACCGGCGTGGATGCTGAGGTGGCACCAGGCCCCTCTATCAGCCTCATTGGCTAGTGTTAGCCCTAGTGTAAAATGTTTTAACTCCTGTGCTGACGTCTGTACTTACGCAATAAAGGTTTTACATTAGTTTAATAATTCTAGAAATTGGTTTAATCTTATAAAATCAATAACTAATTATTTATAACTTAGAAAAATATGTATTGTATATCAAAATGTACACAAAAATGAGATCTATCTATTAGCATCAAAATAATGAATTGTTTAGCAACTTTAATTATAAGAACAAATCAATCCCTCTCATATGCATCTGGGGTTTCTCCGAATTAGGGTTTATATCCCTCGGGCCCTGTTTAAAATGCCTTAGGGGTTCATTACAGTACTAATTAACTTTTCATATCATCATCCTTGATTGAGCATTACATCGATGCCATGTGTTGATTGTTTCCCCTCTCTTTCTAGAGTTTCCGCTTCTTCCCGGTAGAATACGATACCGACTCCAAGATCAAAGACCGAGATCAACACCATCGAAGATCGACAAACAATACTTGACCAACTGTAATAATGTCAAGTACAAGATATCCAAAGATGTGCTTTCTAGTTATCAACAGGCAAAGGAAAGCATAGCCCCACCATTATACAATCCTATGGATTCGAAAGCATTTCAATTCTTTCCATGCTACATACGATTCTATTGTGGTATTTTATTGATAGATAGAGTATCCTATCTGTTGCATTACTACCTTTGAGCTTATATTACCTGATCCACTTCTCCTAGCATAACTAGGTTTGGCTTGTGTGCACTGCTAGGGCTTATATCTATGTCTTGCTTAGCCATGCTTAGCTGCAAGTGCTAGTTCATCTAGATGATTTATTAGATGCAAAGAATCTAGTATGACAGGAGAACGAGGTATACTGATAAGGTGAGATCAGTGGTAAAGTTTAAACATGATAAGGCTTGTATGGGAGGCCACGGTGGGATGTGGTTTTTGTAGTCCCATGCTTGCCACCAATAGGACCCGAGTTCTTGCCTTTGGAGCCAAGACGAACGTACAGCCACACGGGGCCTGGAAAACCCCATGAGTAACTAACTTGTCTAGTAGATTCCATGAGTCACATAGTTCGGGCGTTCCATTCAACATATGCATATTTGGTTGTTCTTGAAGGCGGTGAAGCAGGTGCATCCCGTAAGCGTAGCCGGGGTTGCTTGAGGCAGTTCCTCTGGTAAACCAACCTCGCCTCACATTCCTAGGGACCGGCTTCAGGATTTGACCTGTTACAGCGGAACCCTCCTTAGGGCGTGACTCATGGTCTCAGTGAAAGCAAGGTAAAGGTCGTGTCTAACCACCCTCTGCTGGCCTTCCAAGGAAGAGGGCTAATGTACTGCCATTAAGAGTCGGTTAGTACATGTGGGTAAAGTTGTACACCCCTGCAGGGTTAAATCTTTTCAAAAACCGTGTTCACGGTTATGAACGCTTGGTGACCGAATTCTAAGATCATAGAGAACATTAACCTAATCGTAAGACTTGGAGGTTTCAACATGTGCTTAAGGATGCTTCCTCATGGGTACGAGGGGGTGATCCAAGTTTTATGAGGATTACTTTGGTGGATATCAAAGTATGTTGATCAATTCTTTGGAGATGTCGCTCTCTTATCCCCTGTTAAAATATTCTGATTAGACGAGCTTCTTCTCCCTCTTGATTTACAAATAAAGATGGCTTTATGCAAAATAACCACACCAAACATAAGTCTTGTGGAGTACACCTCGTACTCACCCTTACTTTGTTGATACTTTTGTAGCAGAGTAAGTGTTCCCTAAAGACGAGTTCCGTATGATATTGACACCAACGAATAGCTTGGGGTTCCCAGATGGCAGCCTGGAATCTATGGGCTAGGATGTCATCTTTATGCTTCAGGCCTCTTAGGCCATTTGTTAAGTTTGCTATACTTAATAGCATAATTTGCCTTTCGTTGTTTGATGTTTGTGGTCAGTGGCCTCTGCTTGTATTGTTTTGGTTCTTTGATCGGTTATGAGCTTGATGTACTCAGTTTTGTGTCACAAGGTTACTATTGTGTTACTGAATTCTCACCGAATATCCTCAAGCTCTAGGTTAAACTTATATCAGGCTAAGGTCTGAGATTTGTTTAACCCTGATCCTGGGGGTGTTACACCAAGTTTGATAACAAACTACTTAACACAAATGCCTCCTTTGCTTCTACTATAGTAGTCATATACTTAGCCTTTTGTTGTAGTATCTGTCACAATCTCTTAACTTTGGAACTCATCCAAATCCATCATGGAACCTCCTTTCCATTACATTGTGCCACACATAGTTTAAATTGAGATAAACTATATCTTGTGCCAAAACTAGTAGTAATGTAACACTTTACAATGAACTATTTGTAACTTTTCTACCCTCTACATAAATATATTCTTAGATCTTCCAAAGATCATAAGAATATCTTTACTGCCGTCCAATGATCATCTTATGAACCATTTTGGTATATGCTCACAACATTTAGAGCATAGGACATATCTGGATATGTACATATCATGGTACATATCCTCCTCGTTGCTCCCTCCTGGCCTTTATATGGGGAGGCCAAGTCCCAGGATACAACTGATTTGGTTACAGATTAGGTTTTGTCCCTTTAATTTTATATCTAAAGCTTGTTGTATTTTCCAAGGAGTCGCGTCCTCCACGGGCCTAGGCCACCCGAATCTTCATGGGCTTCATCGTTGAATATATATCGTCATGTGGCATCCGCTGGTCCAAACCATGTAGGACAATGTTAGGCACTCGTAGGGCATACCTATGTCACCAGCCTAACCATCAATCCAACTCGGTTTGGTTTAAGGCCTTAATGAGCTCGCCCCCTTCAGTTCTCTAGCTAGGGTTCCTTTGCCTTGGCGCCCCTATGCGTCGGTGATCCTATGGTGATCTACTAGCAAGGTAATGCTAGTGGTGGTACCATGATGATGGTGTCCACCCTTCGACGTGGTGCCTTGTCATCGTGGCGCCACTTCAAACGCAGCTCGGTGCGGTGATGCGTTGGATGTTCTTCGTACTGCTATGCCATGACCATTGATGATCCACAAGTATAGGGGGTGTATCGTAGTATTTTTGAGGGAAGTGAAACCCAATTTATTTATTTGACACAAGGGGAGCCAACGAATATTTATAAGCCTTAACAACTGAGTTGTCAATTCAGCTTCACCTGGAAACAATCTTGCTCATAGCAGTTTATCAGTAGCAACAGTTTTGTAATAGAAATAGCAAAGTAACAGCAGTAGTAAAAGTAAAGATACTAGTAACAATTGCAGTAAATAGTAGGATCAAAGCGCGGTAGGCATAGGGATGGATGGACGGGCATTGCATGGACAAGACAATTCATATGGCAATCAAGGCATAGGGCATTTGCATATAAATAAGATAAAGCATCCAAGTACTAAATAATCATAGGCATGTGTTTCATATATAGTCATATGTGCTCGCAATGAGAACTTGCACAACATCTTTTGTCCTGCCAGCCCATTTGCAGTGGGGCCTCAAGGGAACTACTGGCAATTAAGGTGCTCCTTTTAATAGAGCACCGGAGCAAAGCATTAACACTCCGTGAACACATGTGATCCTCACATCAAAGCCATCCCCTCCGGTAATCCTGATTATTGTCACTTTGGGGCCTTTGGTTCCGGATAACAATATGTGTATACAACTTGCAGGTAAGACCATAAATGATACTATCATAATGAATCAATAACATGTTCAAATTTGAAATCATGGGACTCGGGCCCTAGTGACAAGCATTAAGCATAAAAAGTTGCAACAAAGTCGAAAGCACTAATAATAGATACTAGACACCATGCCCTAACAATCTGATGCCATTACATGAACGATCTCGTCCAATCCCTACCATCCCCATAGCCTATAGCGGGGGATTACTCACTCATAGATGGGGGAATCATGGATGGTTGATGGAGAAGCGATGGTGACAATGATGGCAATGATCTCCTCTAATTCCCCGTCCTGGCAGGGTGCCAGAACGGAGTTTCTGGTTCTGATTTGCGGAATCTGGTGGTGGCGGCGTAGCGGCACTCTTTCTGGAAAAACGTCGGACCCCCCTGGGTTTTTAGGTCAGGAGGCATCTTATAGGCGAACAGGGAGGTCGAGGGGGTGACCGAGGCATCCACACCACCCCCTGGCGCGGCCTGGGCTGGCCTGCTCGGCCAGGTGGTGTGGGCCCCTCGTGGCCCTCCTCCGTCTCGTCTTCTGGCTCTGTGAATCTTCTGATGAAATAGGATTTTTTGGCATATTTTCTGGTATTTTTCCTGATAGTTGATTTTCTGCACAAAAACTAGACACCAAGGTAATTCTATTGAAAATAGCATCAGTCCGTGTTAGTTGTATCCAAATCACACAAGTTTAGAGGAGAAACAATAGCAAAAGTGTTCGGAAAAGTAGATACGTTTTGGACGTATCAACTCCCCCAAGCTTAGCTTATTGCTTGTCCTTAAGCAATTCAGTTGAAAACTGAGTGCAATAAAAGAAACTTTCACGAACACATTTGCTTCATAAGATGTATATATTCTCAGCATATGATCAAGTACTTAGACAATTCATAATAAGGAGTATGCAAATAAGGTTACCCAATAGTCATTGCAAGCTTATGAAGAGATTCAAACTTAAAAATAATAAGTAGCATGAAACATAAACATAAGAAACATTGCAATGCTCATAAAAAGGTATGATAGAGTGGTATCTCGCTTGCCTTTGATTGTAGAGCAAACATAAATGCCAAGGCACCTCTGAAGTTCAAGTGAAGACTAGAAGTAAAGATATCAGAGATGTAAGCATCAAAGTCACGACACAATTAACCTAGTTTTGAAACAAGCATATTACACTAAGAATGACAACTATGCTCTCAAGAAAGTGCTCATAGAATGTGTGGAGACTCAACAAGGAAATGAAAAGGTTTTGAAAAGTTTGAAAGGCTTCCAAATGCTGAAAGTATGGTACTCATTAGCTTTGAGCTCTCATTGCCCCTATCATAAGCATCTCTAAATGATTAAGGTTAAAGTGACACAACTAATAGGATATGCTTGACAAGTTATAAGTTGAAATCTCATGCCCCTTGCTTACGAGTACCGAACCTCATGCTACTCAACTTCAGTCACAAGTAAGCTCTTGTCATTGTAAGTACATATGCATCATAGAGAACCGCCAACGGGGTACCCCTTGCCCCATGACACAGGAGCTATCCCATATCAAAATGACAAGGCAACATACAATGAGCATCTCAGCCATCTTTTTATTTGCTATTTTCATAGGTTTTTATTGAGGATCCTTCATAGAATGCTCATTATGGTTATGCTGCAAGTTTCCACCATGATTAGGCATGGCTTAGGCTAGCGGCCCAGGCGTTTCTCTAACACACATACAAACTCCGTGATCTTACAATTTCCCCTTTTATTTCACACCGTCGGGATCCATAAGCAAAAGAATCATGATATCAACGGAATAATAAGTGCAATGTTGAAAGTGTTCCCCATGATACATGGTTCTGCTAACTTCAACTTATAAAGTGCAAGCATATACGCAAAAAAGATGGACACAATGGTTCAAGATTATTAAATGCTAGAAATTAAAGTGTGCCATCAAGTTTGTGAGAGCTTTACTAACTAGTTTTCTCATAACAAGCAAACATTTTATTCGGAAGAAAACAAGGCATACTAAATATGCATTGAATAGAAAATGAGGCTAATAGGTAGGTATGGTGGACACTTTTGGCAATATTGGTTTTGGGAAGTTGGAAACACGAGTAGAGCTCATACTCAGTGCAAGTGAAGGCAAGCAATAGAAAGGGAGCGACAAACGAGAGAGCAATAACTATCATAATCATGCTTGCAACAAAACAGGACTAATTATGGCACGAAAGTGATTCAAGGATCCTGAGGCAAAATAATTCATTGAGGCTTAACTGATTGTTTTAGTCTTATGCATGTGTGAGCATGTGCCAAGTCAATTCAAGTGAAACATTCAGAGGAACATACCATAGTGTCATACCAAGTTATGAATAGAACAATGCAAGTAAACATTCATATGACATGCTACAAACCATTAGCAAGCTGGAGCTAATCATAAGAAAGCAAGAACTACTAAGCATCCATAAATAACATACACCTTACATGAACAGACTAAGCATGCCCACAATGATGAGTATATGTACAAAAATGAAAACAAATAGAGTTCGTTACCAGCATCTTACCACACCTCAAGTTGTCATTAATCCTCATTATTGCCCTTCACTTGTGTGGCTTGAATAATAACATGAAACCCAACTCCACTGAGGACTGCTGAACCCTGCAATGAACTTCACAAAACCAAAGAAGAACAACAAATATTTTTGGGTTTTCGATTTTTAAAGGCAGGAACCAAAAGGAAGAACAAGCAAAGCGAAATCTTTTTGGGTTTTTCGAATAATCAAAACAAAGCAAAAAGGAAGAAGCAAACCAAGGCTAAAAAGACAAAGAAGCAAACGAAGAGAAACAACGAAAATATTTTTGGTCTTTTTGTGTTTTGGAAAGTAGAAATAAAGCAAGAACGAAAACTAAAAAGAAAGTGAAACATGGATATACAAAGTACCAACTGAACATGATAAGTAGATGAGTGTGATGTCGGTGTACCTCCCCCCAAGCTTAGGCTTTTGGCCTAAGTGGGTATCAATCCCAAGCTGGCCAAGATGGAGCATTTCCGTAGTACGGTGAAGAGGTGCCCTCGTCCTGATACAAGCTCAAGGACGCCCCAGCGTAGTGCGTAGAATAGTCATAAGAGGGCGCATCCCCCTAGTGCTGCCCGTGGAAACCAAGCAAGCGGATCTGCTCGTCCACCTCCTCCTTGGAACGTGACCATGGCATCATGTAAATACTGAACAAAGTGGATTATGGCAAAGGAATTTCCCTCTCGTCTCTGACAGTAAACAACATATTGTATGCTAAACTCTCCGTACTAGAGTCAGTAGTGACAAAATGATGCGTTTTCATAGTAGCAAGATCAAGCATTTGTGGTGTCAACACAGTATCATTAGGATCAACAGAAAGTTCCAAAGCAGCAACCATGCGTGAGGCAATAATTCCCCCATAAATAGGTCCTCTAGCGGCTAGGCGGCGAGCAATGAGAGAACCAAGATTATACTTGGTATCATTATTAAGTGCAGCAGCGAGGAAGGCTAAATGATAATTAAAAAATTTACTAGTGTTCTCCCTACCAAGAATGCTAGTGGCAAGATAATAAGCAAAATATCTAAGAGCTGGGAGTTGAATGTTCCTTATCTTCCCGCGCTGAGCTACGCGATCATCGCCATTTGTCACACTTAATAGAGCTCCAGCAAATCAGCGGGTCGACATTGGATCTTCTTCATTGTCCCAGTCATGCCTATGCCTATAATGCTGCAAAATCTTTCCAATGACATGGTAATAGGCAGATTATAAATTTTGAACGAAACAGATGACTGATACGGGGTGTTAGTGAAAATGAAACTCTTAACGAAAGTTTTGGTGAGCACGGCATATTGCTCACTCTCATCATCCATGTAAGTGGTCAGACCAACCCTCTAAACCAGTAGTAAGAAATCATCGAGGATCCCTGCACCTTGCAAAAAGGTAAAACAAGGCAAGGTAGATGGGTGAGCATCTCCCTCTTGTCCTTCATTGCCAAAGCGTGGTGCAATAAGATCTTCATTATATGATGGCCTAACTAAGAGGCTGATCTTGAAGGCCTTGCTCTCCTGGGCATGTACCTCTCAAATATTTCTCCAAAAGTGTGGTTGTTCATCTTTGATATTCTGAAATTTAAACATTCATTATACAAGTGATTGCAAAGTGAATACATAATGAAGGGAACTACTCATAGGGACTTGTAAGAAGCCTAAACATGCATCAAAAAAAATTCTCTAAGCATTGAACAAGATCATAAGCTCACAAAACCTGTCACCTACAGTAGCAAAATACTCAAGATATAATTCACTAAACACAAATCTACTTGGACAAGCGGAGGAGTCACATACCGGCGAACAATTGCTCCAAATTTCAGCAGCAAAGATGGGCTGAGCAAGGAGATCGAAAATCACGAGCAAGAATAGCAGGAACACGACTTTGAGAAGTAAACTGGTGTTTTCTCAGGAGAGAGAAAGGAGTGGCAAGGTGGAGAGTGAGTGAGGGCCAGGGTGACCCACACCATGGCCAGGCTCACCCCTGGTGTGGCCGCGCCACCAGGTGGTGTGCCTGCTTGGTGAGGCCCCCTAGGTCACTCCAGGCACTTCTCTGCCCCTTTTTCGTAAAAATATAATATGAATTTTCAGGAATTTTTCGAGACGCTTTATTTTTGACCAATTTTCAGGTATTGATGAATGATTTTTTAACAGAAAGATGACTTTGGAACGATGCAAAAACAAAAAAAAACAAAAACTTTAGAAGTTCTAAGACACTCTAATATGCAAGCAACTAGCAACAGAAAAGTGAACTAAGTGAAAGCAAAAAACAAAAATGGATAAAATAAAAGTAAGCGAAAAATAATCATGGTGAAAACATTGTTTTGTTCATTAAAATCCCTTTGTTAACAAGGTTTATCAGGTGTTGTTACCAAAACAATTTTATATGAAACAAAACTTTGTATTCCACTAATGATTATGTTACCTCAACCTTGATAGCAATGGTCCCAATCATAATAGTTTCATATTTTTCTCGTGGTATGGGACAATATATTTATCCAACTTGGATGCCCTCAACATGTTCAATTGAATTTAAGCCATAAGTCCTATCAATCTTCTTGGCGAAATAGACAGTATGCTCCTTGTCATTAACATTAGAAGTCACATTTCCTTCATTACAATCAATAACAGTTCCTGCAGTATTAAGAAAAGGTCTCCCCAGAATAATAGACATATTGTCATCTTCAAGCATTTCAAACACAACAAAGTCAGTTAATATCAAGCAATTATGAGCCATTTGAACAGGTACATCCTCACATATACCAACAGGAATAGTAGTAGATTTATCAGCCATTTGCAAAGATATATCAGTTGGTATTAATTTTTCCAATTGAAGTCTCTTATAGAGAGAAAAAGGCATAACACTAACTCCTGCTCTCAAACCACACAAAGTAGTTCTAACATAACTTTTTTTAATAGAGCATGGAATAGTTGGAATCCCTGTGTCTCACCATTCAAGGAATAATTAGCAAGCAAAGTAGAAATTTCTTCATTGGGGATATTCCTTTTATTAGAGACAATATCCTTCATATACTTTGAGTAAGGAGGCAATTTAATAGCATCAGTCAATGGTATTTGCAAAAATAAAGGTTTCATCCACTCACAAAACTTATTATAGTGTTCATCTTCCTTTGACTTGTGTTTCTTATCAAGGAAAGGCATAGGTTTTTGGACCCAAGGCTCTTTTTCACTACCATGTTTCTTAGCAACAAAATCGTCTTTAGTGTATTAGTATTCTTAGTGTGTCTTTCTGGTTCTTCTTCAACTTTTCTTTATCAGGAGCATCATTTTCCACATTACCACTTTCAGTTTTAGCATCAGAGACATATATACTATTAGGATCTTTAGTAGGTTCAGAAGACTCTACAATAGTTTTATGTTTCTTTTTCCTTTTCTTAGGAGAAGTACCACTATTTTCAATTTGTTGAGAATCTTGCTCAATTCTTTTAGGATGCCCCTCAGGATATAGAGGATCCTGGGTGGCAGCACCACTTCTAGTTCTAATTTCATAATCTTGTTTTTCCTTAGAAGCATTAACTAGCAAATCTTTTTGTACCTCAATAAGATGATCAATTTGAGTTCGAACCATTTGGAAATGTTTAACAAGCATTTTAACATCATTAGAGGTTCTTTCCACAGTATCCTTCAACTCAATAATAGCTCTAGATTTTCCAATTAGATGATTTTGCACCCTTTTATTAAAATTATCTTGCTTAATAATAAAAACATCAAATTCTTCCAAGCATTGATTAGGAGGTTTAAGGTAAGAAATATCACCTTCATCAAAATGTTGGAGAGAGTGTACCTCAATAGTGGATGAGTGGGAGATTGGCTTACATAATTCTTCTATAGGAGGTAAATTCTTCATGTCTTCAGCTTTAATACCCTTCTCCTTAAGACATTTTTTAGATTCCTTCATCACTTCATCATTTAGTTCAATAACTCCCCTCTTCTTTGATGTTGGTGTCGGCGCAGGCACAGTTAACTCAGGTGTAGCTGTCTCAGGTGTAGTTGGCTCAAGTGGAGTCCAGTCATCATAATTCTTGCTTATTTTAGCCATTAATTCCTCAGCTTCTTTAGGAGTTCTATTCCTGAAAACACAATCAGCACAACTATCTAGGTATGTCCTAGATTCTTTAGTTAGTCCATTATAATATATATAAATAAGCTCATTCTTAGGTAATGGACATCTAGCATGTGCATGAATCAAAGCACAAAACCTTGCCCATGATTCAGGCAATATCTCCTTTTCTCCCTGTTTAAAATCAAAAAGTTCCTACAAAATGGCATGTCTAGCACTAGGAGGAAAATGTTTCTGAAGGAAAGTACTAATCAAGCAATCAGGGCTATCCATAGATCTAGGAGGTAAATTATTAAACCAAGCTTTAGCTTCTCCTTTCAGTGAAAAAGGGAAAATTTTAGCAACAAAGTAGGTGCGCATCTTAATATCATCATAAAATAGGCCACTCATGGTAGAAAGCTTAGTCATATGTGCTACCGCACTTTCATTCTTAGTCCCACAAAAAGGTTCTTTCTCAACAATAGTTATGTAAGATAAATCAAGAGACAAATCATAATCCTTATTTTAATGTTTATGGGAGATGTAGCAAACTTATCATTAGGAGATAATTTGGGTTTTATAGTACGCCTCTCAAGGAGACTCTTAATAGCACTTTTACCATGAGTATTTTTACATTCTTTAATAAATTCATCATTCATTTCTATATATCCGTCTTCAATATCATAGCTCTCTATAGACTCAGGTGAACTGACAGGTGTAGTGGTGTCTTCATTAGGAGTTTCGGTATTTCTAGCTATAGTTCTAGCAATCGTAGCATCTAGGAAAGGACCTAATGAACCACTCTTATCAAGCACACTAGAAGCAGCATCATAAGTATCATAAGTTTCAGATTCAGCAGTAGTAGCAGTATGTGTAGCATGTGTATGTGGTGGTGTAAGGAGCTTACTCATCACAGATGGTGAATCAAGAGCAACAAAGGTGTTTAGAACCGTACCTCTCCTTGTAGTGGATGGTAATATGGGAACCTTTCCATCACGAGACTTACCCATGATGAATGGAGGGCAGCGAACAATAGTGATTCCAAGTGAACTTGATAAATAGAGTTATGCTCCCTAGCAACGGTGCCAGAAAATAGTCTTGATGACCCACAAGTATAGGGGGTGTATCGTAGTATTTTCGAGGGAAGTGAAACCCAATTTATTGATTCGACACAAGGGGAGCCAAAGAATATTTATAAGCCTTAACAGCTGAGTTGTCAATTCAGCTGCACTTGGAAATAATCTTGATCGCAACAGTTTATCAGTAGCAACAGTTTTGCATAGAAATAGCAAAGTAATAGCAATAGTAAAAGTAAAGATAGTAGTAACAATTGCAGTAAACAGTAGGATTAAAGCACGGTAGGCATAGGGATGGATGGACGGGCGTTGCATGGACAAGACAATTCATATGGAAATCAAGGCATAGGGCATTTGCAGATAAATAAGATAAAGCATCCAAGTACTAAATAATCATAGGCATGTGTTCCATATATAGTCATACGTGCTTGCAGTGAGAACTTGCACAACATCTTTTGTCCTGCCAGGCCGTTTGCAGCGGGTCCTCAAGGGAACTACTGGCAATTAAGGTGATCCTTTTAATAGAGCATCGGAGCAAAGCATTAACACTCTGTGAACACATGTGATCCTCACATCAAAGCCATCCTGACATGGATATACCCTACAGGTACTCGAGCTTGGTATATACGGTCTAAATACGTACAGGCCCACGGTGTCGCCAAGGCCCAGACGAAAGGACTCGAGTAACCTGCGGACTCTCGATTGCTTGAGAGACAAGAAGAAGCTAAAGATAGAAAGTTTGAAGGGAAAAACCCTAACTTGTAACCGACTCGACCTGCTACCCGAGACCTAGCCTATCTATATAAAGGCTAGGAGGGGGCGGCGAAGAGGACACACGCAACCCTAGTTTCCACAACTCTCGCCAGATTGCATCTGCGCACCATTTAACTTTCGACTCCTTTGATAATTCCACGAGCAGACAAGCAGGAGTAGGGACCTCTACGAGGCCTGAACCTGGGTAAATCCTTTGTCCCCTGTGTGCTTGTTTGCTAGCCGATAGATGTTTCCAGCACTCCCTCCTTCTCCAAAACCCAAGTCCATAACAATGGGCATTGATGATTTAAACCCTTGTCAATTGGCGCCGTCTGTGGGAACTGGGAGTGCTGATGTTGCGGCTTCTTCGGCCCCATCAACTGCGATCTACAACTCTGCAACAGCAGAGATTCGCCAGCTCTTCGGCGCCTTCGACTTCACCGTCCACACGCCGGCCACCCGCCCGGCCTTCGAATCCGTGGGCAACGGAATCAGCCTGGCGATTGGGAACTTCCGCTTCCAAGTTGGTCAGATGGGCACGCTTCACATGCCTGATCAACCAACGACACCGGCGATTGCCCCGGCATCATGGTTCCCTCCATCAATCGGCACCCTCAGTGAGATCAATGCTCCGGTGGCAGTCGAGAACACGATCAGCGACAGCAGTCGCAACTCCGATCTGAGCGATCTGGCCATAGAAGATGGAACCTACGGTTCTGAATCTGAAAGTTGTGGAAGCAGCAGCTTCCCCAATCACTTCATGTCGCTGTCATTAACGCAGGCGACACCTCCGCCAATCGCGGCAACGGCGGTAACGGCACCAACGAGGGAGCAGTCGAACCTCCCAGTATAATCAATGAGCAAACCGGCGAACGCGTCGTAATCAAGCTCAATGAGCAAGAGTGGGAGCGCTGCCGCGAGGCCCTACGAGGTACACCGCTACCCCTCGGTTCCCCGCAGGAACTACTGATGGGCTACCACTTGCTCCTAAAAGAGGAGTTCACGCGCCAAAAACAAGCAATCGCGCAACTTGAGGCGCGTAAAAAGGCGGCGGACGAGTCGAGCCTTCGTCGCGCTGGGCTCTCCTCCTACGGAGGATCCTCCTCACGAGGCAACGAGTACATCGCCAAGAAGAGGCAGTCGCGAATGGCTCACCTCACCGAACAAGAGCGCATAGACGCCGCGAAAGTCCTCGACTTCGGCTCTATGACAGTCGACACAAGAGGCAACATGGTCCCCAGGACGCCGCAGGCCGCGGTGACAGCAGCCACCATGTACCTCCTCAACAACCAGCCACCAGCTGGAGATCCCCGAACCGCCATGCACCGATCTACGATCGCAGGTTTGGAGCTAATCGAGGCCGCCCTCGACAAGGAGCCGGTACTAGACCCAAAAAAGGGCAAAGCGCTAGCAAAACGCTACTCCTCACCCTCATCCAGCGATGACAGTCACGACCTGTCTCGACGCCGTCGTTCACGGCGACACGATCGCGACTACGATGCGCGCAACGACCTCACACAACGCAAGATTGACAAGTCAAGATCACGACGTGCTCGGTCGACTGACTCGGAAGAGGAAAACGGGGAACTCTACGGCGCCAGATGCTTCAGCAGATCCATTAGGCAGAAGCGAATGCCTAAGGGGTTTAAACTTCCGTCAGAAAATCCGAAGTTCGACGGTCTACAGGACCCTAAAATCTGGCTAGAGGATCACATCTCCTCCGTCAGGCTCCACGGAGGCAGTCAAAGTACTGCCATGCAATGCTTGCAGCTACAGTTGCAGGGCGACGCCCGAGCATGGCTCAATAGCCTCCCACGCGGATCCATTCGCAGTTGGGATGAGCTGGTCTATAGCTTCATGCGCAACTTTAAAGGCACGTACAAATGGCCCGCATCAATCGAAGAACTGAGATGCTGCCAGCAAAGATCTGGCGAATCGCTGCGCTCATACATACGAAGGTGGTCCATCATCAAGAACTCCGCGGAAAACATCTCGGAAGACCCTGCGATTGATGCATTCAACGGTGGCGTCCGTCGTCTAGAGCTCAGGGAGGAGTTGGGCCGCTCAAAGCCCCAGACCATCGACCACCTGATGGAGATCGCGAATCGGTGGGCTGATGGAGAAGATTCGGTGAAGAACCGCGCTCACTCCGACGAGGAGGCAGAACTCGAACGCAGACGCGACCGCTGAGGCAAACGCCGCATGCGCATCTACGATGACCGTGATGACGTCAACATGGTCGCAGCCGGCTACGCCGATAGACGCGACGACAACCGCAACAGCCAATACCGCAGCGGTGGATACCGCGACTCTAGGAAAACCATGCAAGTATGGCAACGCCGCACTCGCGACAAGGCACCCGCGACCTCCATCGAGGAAAAACTGTCCGGACCATGCATGGTACACTTCTACATCGACAAGCATGGCGGCAAGAGAAAGTCCAGCCACCTCCTCAAGGACTGCCGCGAGTTCCTCAAACTACACGAGGGATTGGTTCGGATGAACCGCAACGCAGTCGAAAGAGGCTACGGGGCCGCTCTAGGCGCCGTGGCACATGGCGCACCGCCACCTCCACCGGGGCCACCACCGAACGGAGCTACACCGAACCAACACCACGGAGGAGAACCGTACCCACGGGCCATGGGTACCATGATGATCCAAAAGGGGCGCCCCTCCAACAGGGTGCAGAAAGCCATCACTCGCCAAGTCAACTTGGCCACGCACTCACCACCATCCACCACTGAGTACCTCAGTGGCAGTGAGTCGTGCATCACCTTCGATAAATGAGACCACCCGCCTCAAGTACCTCGCCCAGGCCATTGCCCCCTCGTACTCGAGGCGCAAATTGGAGGCTTCGACATGAGTCGCGTCTTCACGGATGGCGGAAGCGGCATCAACCTCATATTCGCGAGTACCTTGCGAGCAATGAGGATCCCTCTAACTTGCTTGGAGGCATCGGACACAATGTTCCACAGCATCATCCTAGGGAAAGGCGTATACCCCCTGGGCAAAATCAACCTCGACGTCATATTCGGCACGCCAAGGAACTTCCGGCGCGAGCGCATCGATTTTGAGGTCGTCGACTGGCCCTCACAATACCACTGCATCCTCGGACGCGTCGTGTTCGCTAGGTTCATGGCGGTACCCCACTACGCCTACCTCCAGATGAAAATGCCAGGTCCCAACGGCGTCATCATGATCAACGGAAGCTTTGAGCGATCTGACAGTTGCGACAGGGAATTCAACAGAATCTCCCAGTCCTTCAGCATGCAGGAGGAGCTCGCGCGATTGAAGGAAACGACAGACAACAGCCTGCCTCCCCCGAGCAGGCCAAGCTCACTTGATCTCTCCTTCGACTCATCTGTGCACACAAAGAAGGTGCAGGTCCATCCGACAGATCCCGCCAAAACGGCCCTCATCGCCAACAACTCGAGTCTCGCATAGGAACTCGTGCTCGTCGAATTCCTCCGTGAGCACTGGGAAATTTTTGTCTGGTGTCCTGCGGACATGCCAGGAGTTCCCAGGGAATTCGCCGAGCACGCACTCAATGTCAATCCCGACACAAGGCCAGTCAAGCAAACAATCAGGCGACTGTTTGAGCCACGAGCGCAGGCAGTTGGCATGGAGATCAACGGACTCCTCGAGGCCAAATTCATACGCGAGATCAAGGAAAGCACTTGGCTCGCCAATACGGTGTTGGTGCCAAAAAAGGACACGGATATCCTACGGATGTGCATGGACTTCACTTCTTTAAACAAGCACTACCCAAAATATCACTTCCCGCTACCACGGATCGATCAAATCATCGACTCCACCGCTGGATGCGAGCGCCTCTGCTTCCTCGATGCCTACTCAGGCTATAACCAAATTCGAATGAAGGAGTAAGACTAGGAGAAGACCGCGTTTACAACGCCCTTCGGTGTGTTCTGCTACAACACAATGCCCTTCGGGCTAAAAAACACGGGAGCCACCTACCAGCGGTGCATGCAGGCTTGCCTCAAGGAGCAATTGGGTCGCAACATCCAAGTCTATGTCGACGACATAGTAATCAAAACCAAGGAGGAAGCCTCTCTAATCGACGACTTGCGCGAAACATTCGCCAACCTCGATCGTTACCGGATTAAGCTCAATCCGGACAAATGCGCCTTTGGCGTACCATCTGGGCAGCTGCTCGGGTATCTCATCTCCGCGAGAGGGATTGAGGCAAACCCGAAAAAGATAAAGGCCATACTGGCCATGGAGAAGCCAAAGAACATAAGAGGCGTCCAGCAACTAGCCGGACGAATCGCGGCCCTCAGTCGATTTATCAGTCGAATGGGGGAAAAGGCACTGCCCTTCTATTAGCTCCTCCGCAAAGCTGACAAATTCGAGTGGACCAAGGAAGCGCAAGAAGCATTCAAAGATCTCAAGCGCCTGTTATCCACCTCGCTAGTACTGGTGACTCCA
The DNA here is from genome assembly GCA_910589775.1 of Avena eriantha. NCBI lineage: Eukaryota > Viridiplantae > Streptophyta > Magnoliopsida > Poales > Poaceae > Avena > Avena eriantha. Next base: position 316,127,298 of record OU342741.1, read on the forward strand.
CGAGAAAGGGAGCCACTATTGCTATACATCTCCGCTACCAACCAAGTGGTTAGTACAGTGCTCGTCGTCGAGCGGGCCGAGGAAAACAAGGTCCATGGCGTACAACGCCCGGTATACTACCTCAGCGAGGTCCTCACGCCAACAAAACAGCGGTACCCGCACTACCAGAAGCTGGCGTACGTTGTCTTCATGACCGCCCGGCGACTGCGCCATTACTTCCAGGAACACCCAATCATGGTAGTCAGCGACGCCCCATTGGGACATATCCTCAATAACCCCGACACCACGGGACGAGTCGCGCTTTGGGGAATCGAACTGTCTCCATGAGACATCACATACGAAAAGCGCGACGCAATCAAGTCGCAAGTTCTCCCTGACTTTCTCGTGCATTGGATGGAAAACTAACTCCCGGACAAGCCAGATATGTCCTACCTCTGGACAATGCACTTCGATGGATCCAAGCGGAAAGACGGAGCAGGAGCAGGTGTCATATTGACGTCACCTCAAGGAGACAAGCTGAAATACATCCTGCGAATGCAGTTCACAGCCTCAAACAACGAGGCTGAATACGAGGCCCTGTTGCATGGGATGAGGATGGCAAAAGCCTGCAGCGTAAAGAGGCTCATCATATATGGCGACTCCAAGCTGGTCGTCAACCAAACAATGCACGAGTGCGACGCACTAAATGACAACATGATCGCATACCGCGACCTCTACGATACACTCGAGGGAGACTTTGATGGTTGCGAGTTGCGACATGTAGGTCGTGAAAGCAACGAGGAGGCAGACGCACTCGCCAACATAGGCTCTACCTGCGCCCCCATACCACCTGGGGTATTTCTCGAGCGCATCTGCGAACGCTCCATCAAGCCAAAGGCCGTAGAGAAGAAAACAAGCGCAGCAACAGACTCGGGGGCTACGCCACCCAATGAGCCAATGGCACTCGAAAACTTGGAGCCAGACACAGGACCCGAAGGGCCAATGAGCGTCATGATGATCGAACAATCTTGGACGCAACCGTACATTACATATCTCCTCAGCAAGCACCTATCGGACGACCCGACAGACGCACGGCACATCGCGCGACGCTCTAAGGCATTCGCCGTTATCAACGGCGGACTATATAAACGCAGCATCACAGGCGTGTTACAACGATGCGTCTCCCTGGCCGATGGAAGAGCAGTCTTCCTCGACATACATGAGGGGACTTGCGGACACCACGCCGGCAGTCGCACCCTCGTTGCTAAAGCTCTACGAGCTGGATTTTACTGGCCCACGGCCATGCGCAATGCCAAGGACATAGTCCAAAAATGCAACGCTTGCCAACGATTCGCCGACAAGCCACGCGCACCAGGCGTAGAACTACGGCCTATTCCATTGGCCTGGCCCTTCGCCCAGTGGGGTCTCGACATGGTTGGCAAACTCCCAAGGTCCTCGCAAGGAGGATACGTCTACCTCTTGGTCGCAATCGACAAATTCACCAAGTGGATCGAGGCCATGCCAATAACCAAGCAATCAGGGCACAGCGCAGTCAAGTTCTTCGACTCCATCGTCTACCGCTTCGACGTGCCGCATAGCATCATCACTGACAACGGGACAAACTTGACATCCAAGGAGTTCCAAGAATTCTGCGAAAACCTGGGGATCAACATGAGTTATGCCTCAGTCGCGCATCCACAGACCAACGGTCAGGTGGAAAAAGCAAACGGGCTCGTCTGCAGCGGCATCAAGAAGCGACTCCTTCGACCACTCGAACAAGCCGCGGGTTGCTGGCCAGATGAGCTCCAATCCGTACTCTGGAGCCTACGTACAACTCCAAACAGCGCCACGGGCTACACGCCATTCTTTATGGTGCACGGGGCAGAAGCGGTACTACCCGCCGAAGTAAGGTACAAGGCGCCGCGCATAGTCGCTTACAGCGAACAAGATTCATCTCTCGCACTCGAAGACTCCGTCGACCTCCTCGACGCGGCGATTTCTCTCGCCTTGAAGACTCCATCGACCTCCTCGATGAGGCGAGAGAAATCGCCGCAGAAAGATCCACGATCTACCAGCAGAACCTGCGCAACTACCATAGTAGAAGGCTTCGCCCCAGATCCTTCGTCGAAGGTGACCTGGTCCTGCGACTGAAGCAGCAGGGGCATCCCAAGCTCGAGTCCCCCTGGGAAGGACCATACTTGGTTACAGAAGTAATCCCAGGTGGCACCTATCGCCTTCAAGACCTAGAAAGAGGAGTCGCATACTCCAACCCTTGGAACGTCGCACAACTGCGACGCTTCTACCCCTAGCTATTTTTACTTTTACATCGCAAATAAGGCTACCCAGCCAAGGCTACTTAGCCACACATTGTACCTCGTACTGTTCTCCAAATAAATAAAAGCTAAGTGCCCCAAAACTCTGTGTTTTTTTTATTTTCACTTTTGTTACTATTGTACTCGGGGGCTACGCCACCCTACACACATTTGTTCTTCGAACTAATAAACGCCACATCCTGAGTAGCTGGCACATCAATTGAACCCTTTAACGCAAACTCAACCCAGCTGCAACGCACCTGGCAGGTTGATAAAAGGGATGGCCAGGCTAACGAAAAGGACTCGCATAGTGCAACACACCTTACGCTTACAAAAGCTATTTGTACGCGTTCAACAATAAATTACATACAAATATATATATGAACTTTACAACACAAATACACTTATGTGCAGGATACAAATCTGGTTACTGCTGCAACAGAAGAACATTGGTTTGCTCCTCAAAGAAGTCGACAATCTCCTCTGCTGGACGGTCCACCGCTTGATAGTGCGGCACCATATTCCAAGCAGATCCGGCTGGCGGCGCTGGCAGACCGGAAGCTACGACGGCGACATCCACGTCAGGCCTGTGCAATCGCACCATCGAGAGGGCAGCCTTGGCACCAGCCACCAACTGCTGACTCACGCACTCGCGAACCGCGGATATATCTTGAAATTTGGCCAGGAGAGCCAACAGGCTTGATGGAGTGTCATCCAACGGGAACATCGCCTGGTAGATATTCTTCAAACATGACTGCGACTTCTTCAGGAAGAGCAGTACTCGCGAAGCGCGATCCTACAGGGTCGCCAATGCAGTCGCACGATCATGATCCACCCAGAAGTATCCACTCTCTTGAAGCTGCTCCTGGGTGAGACCATGAAGGTGGATGGCAATCCTATCCCTCTCCTCCTGCGGATGGCGTGCGTAACAACTACATGAAGCAGCACCAACAGCATGAGTACAACGTACCTCTGCGACTAACTGCAAAGGAAAAAATGAGGACGAGCAAACTAACACTTAAACTAGTCGCCCAGCTACGTCACCTCGCCAAGCAGATATTGCTCGCGGGCGGCGGCTTTTTCCGCCTTTGACTTCCACACATCTGCGTTACCGCGGATCAGGGGCAACTCACGCTCCAGCTGCTTCACGCGGTCACGAAGTCGCGACAGCAAGGACAGCTCCTCTACCCTGGAGCGCGGCGGTGCCACTGTCTCATCAAGAATGGTGAGTCCTGGTTTCCCCCTACGGGACCACTCGATGTGCCCTACCACAAGTCAAGACAGAAGCAAATAAGGCGACCAAATTAACACAATGACAAGGGGAACAGGCGCATTCAGGATAAGCATAAAATATTCACAAGCACACTCGCCAGCAGGCATGTTCTTAGACCAAAAGGACAATTCATCATCTATTACAAAAGCTAACTACGGAGCAGCTGGCTTCTTCGACTTCGACGCCTTCGGGGGCTTCATCAAGTCCGTGGCAGTATCAGACGCCACTGACTTTTCGCCTGCCCCTGAGGCCGAAGCTTTTGCCGCCTTCTTAGCACGCTGGAGCTCCTCCGAATACTTGGCAACGGTATTAATCAAGGAATGGCCATATTTGGCACAGGCGGTCGCAAAGGGAGCGAAGACTACCTGCTGACCATCCGCGCCAACAGGCATTGTCTTCGACACCGCAGAGGGATCTATCTCGACTCCGTGGGCTTGCACCATGGCGAGTGACATCGTTGCACCAGCCGCCCGGAGGGAGTTCTTGTAAGAAGAAGGCACGCCCCCGGCGAGTGACTCCACCAGCTCGCCCATAGTATCGACCTGCTCCGCCTTTGGCATCAACTCCTCCCGGAGGCGACTAAGGGCGACCTTGGCCTTGGATAATGTATCCTGGACGGTGGCGCTTCGGTCTTCGACCGCGGACACCGCGCCGGCCAGAACGTCATCACGACGAAGGGCATGCGGGTCAAAACTCAAGTCGCCAGCATCTACACCAAAAAACATGGATCAAATCTCTAGTGCCATCGGCAAAAATCTAGAAGGAGAAAAGAGCAACAATAAAATATCCACCAGTAAAGGTACCTGATAGGGCCTTGGCGACTGAGAGCAGTTGCTCCTCAAACAGCTTTTCCCTGGCCACAAAGGAGGCGCGCAGATCCTCTTCGCGCTTCTAGGCATCATCACGAGTCGTGATTGCCTCATCGCGCCCCTTCACAGCTGCAGCCAATGTCTTCTCCAATGTTGCGACATTGCGCAGTAAAGCGTTATGCTCAGCTACGTGGCAGTCAATAATCGGCTATCAGTCGAATATACCAAAACAGAGAGAAGATGAAAAGTACAAGCGTGGAAGCACTCACTTTCGACCACACGGTGACGTGTCTCCAGCATCGCATGCTGACGACCCATTGCCATCACCTGCTCCGCCACTTGCGCAGCCTCCTTTACAAGGAGCTGTTGCACCAAACAAGGAATCAGAGAAGACAACAGAAGGCGTTGACTGCAAAATTACAAGAGAAGGAAAAAATATACTCACATGGTCCTCTAACGACTCCGAAGAAGTCTGCTGAGCCGTCATCCGAGCAACTATTCGATGCTCCCCTCCGTGAGGAGAGCTCGAAGAATTATGCCCGGAGTGGGTTGCCGCCGGAGGAGAAGGAGCGCGCTCGACCTCTACCTTGGCCCTTGAGGTCGCGACTCCTGATTCCTTCAAAAACTCGACGTCGCCAGAAGATGACGACGCCTCCTGACTGCAAGACGAAATTCGCATTGAGAAAAAGCAAACGCCAGGGCAAAGCCAGCAAGACGAAAACATAAAAGAATGAATAAACTCGCGAACTTACCAGTCAAACTTGTCAAGATCAAATGTGGCCTCCGCCGACTCCGACAAAGACTCCTTGGGCAGTCGCATCTTCTTGCGGGTCGACGGTGCCACAGCCCTCACAGGAACAGCTGGAATTGGCGACTCCGCACCAACAGCCGTGCCTTCTAGAGTCGAAGGAGTCGACGCGTCGGAATCCTCGCTACGCGAACGCTTGCGAGTATATGGGCTCCCAGACTCAGGGGCTTCCTCTTCCACATCAGAAGGGACAGTCGACTCAGACTCATCCTCTTCCAAAGCTTCGCGAGGAATAATACCCTCAGGGAGAGGAGGCATGCAAGGCGACACCGCCCAATCCTGCATACAAACAGCAAAGATGAGCAAAAGGAGCGAGTAAGCAACAGAAAAAGCAATCACGAAAATAAGCTACTGCGTAGCACAACTGTACCTCAGGAGGAGGATTCGAAGCATCAAAAGGAGGAACGACTGGCTCATTTGGAAGCACATCCTTGAAGGTGTACTTCGTAACCAGTCGCACCCTCTTATCTACCTCACTCGCGGACATGCCATCGGTAGACACGCGAGTGGCATCATCAGCACCACCCCATTGAAACATGGGATGGACTCTAGCTTGGAGAGGCTGGACACGACGACACAACCAAGTCCTGACAAGGGCGTAGCCTCCCTCCTCTGCACCTATGCGACTCTCGAGGTCGCAAACGCATTGATATAGCACGTCTGTCTCCGCGAGTTCGGAGGGCATGATCACGTTCTTCCAAGAACGCATCTTCTTGCAGGGAGTCGCAGGATCGAAAGGCGCGAGTCCAAAATGCTCGTCCTTGGCCTTTTGGTCGTGAGCATAAAACCATATGTCCCTCCATCCCTAGACGGACTTGGCGAGCTTGATGTCGAAGTAGGTGGCGGATGGGTCGACATGGATTCCACAACCACCTACGTCATAAACTAAAGAGCCAGATGCGGACTGACGCTTTAGCTTGAATAAACGTTTGAAAAGGCCAAAGTGCGGCTCGACTCCAAGCCAACACTCGCAAAGGGTGATAAAACAAGAGATGTGAAGAATCAAGTTTGGGGACAGCTGATGGAGCTGGAGCCCATAGAAACAGAGGAGACCCCTAAGAAAGGGGTGGAGAGGAAAAGAAAGGCCGCGAATGATGAAAGCAAGAAACATCACTCGAAAACCAGCGGGAGGCACAGGAATGGTCTCACCGCTGGGGACGCGCGCGTCGGCGACTGCTGTAGAAATAACTCCATCTTGGCGAAGAAGACGGAGATTGGACGCCTTGATGATAGAGGGGCGACACGCGCCATTGGTCACGCGGGTGCCCGCGACCTTCTTTTTTCCGCCGGCGGTGGCACTGGTGCCCGCAGTAGCGGGGCCACCCTTCTTCTTCGCCGCAGCAGCGGTGGCGAAGGATTCAGTGGCAGCGCCTCCTTTCTTCTTTCCCATTGCGCGGCGGCGATGAGAACCCAGGAAATAACTTGGAAACGAGCGGAGATGGTCCAGAGCTGAGGAGGAGATGAGCGCAGGAGAAAAGCAGAGGAGCAGCAGCAATGGCGATGGCAGCAAGGAAGAAAAGGGCGCAGATGGAAAATTACCGTCGTAGCATCGCTACTTAACCCTTAGGAGATGCAATCCAACGGCTCACAAAAACCCTACTGGACGCGTGGCACGCATCGCGCTCGACACGTGGAGTAGAGGAAGCGCGAACTGTCCCTCCACTGCTCCCATTACACACGGAAATCGAGGAGGCACAGTTAATCATAAGATTACACACGCCCAGTCAAGTCAAAGTCAGAAAGTGGGATCCACCGCTCGTCAAATTCCGTTAAAACCGCTCACGCGGGCAACTGAGGTCATGAAAGCATCAGCACTGACGTCATCAACAGCTACGCAGTGAAAAACTACGACTACTTTAGTCCTTGCTAGAGTCTTCGACTCTACCAAGCACTTGGGGGCTACTCCCATAGGGAGCGCTGGCCGCGCACCCTATGATTTTCTTTTCTTATTGCAGGGATACAGGCAATCACAATCAAACCCAACCACTCGAAAAACGATTTGACTATGGACGTGGGTTACTCCCATAGGGAGCGCTAGAAACAATTTCGACTGAAACAATCAAGCAAAAGACGACAGCAGTCGCAACCCAAATTTTCAACTCAAACAAACAAAAATGACAGCAGTCGCAAAATTTCTTTAGTCCCTGCCTGAGTCTTCGACTCAACAGGCACTCGAGGGCTACTCCCATAGGGAGCTGGTCGCGCACCCTATGATTATTTGCACGAAAGCTATGCGTTGATTACATTAGCACTCGTAGATCATGGCGACACCACCTCATAATTTTCCCTACAAAGAGATTACGTCTCCTGGGTTGCCCGAATCATCTCCGCGATGATAAATTCGGATGTCGCGCTTACAGCGTGAAGGTAAGACCTGGATAAAGGCCTGGCAACACATTTAACTCCGCACTAGCAGAAACATATCCGTGCCTACAGGTACGATGAACATGCCTTGATGGACGCGTCAAGTGCTCACACCCATATAACTGGAATTCGACTCCTGTAAGACCTCCGCGGCCTAAGTCGAATTACGCCAGCACTTTTCTGGATTCGAGTCCGGGGACTCGAGTTCGAGTAGATTGCGTTGTTTCACCCTAAGGTGGTTAACTGATACCGATACTTCGGCTACATCAGGCACGTATATCAACAAATCCCTATGACATAAATGAAAGCAGTCGAAAAACGTACTCATTTAGGCACTTGAAAACTTCAAAAAGTAACCAGTCGAATCTGCGATTCCACTGGATACTCAGGGGCTACTGACATGGGTATACCCTATAGGTACTCGAGCTTGGTATATACGGTCTAAATACGTACAGGCCCACGGTGTCGCCAAGGCCCAGACGAAAGGACTCGAGTAACCTGCGGACTCTCGATTGCTTGAGAGACAAGAAGAAGCTAAAGATAGAAAGTTTGAAGGGAAAAACCCTAACTTGTAACCGACTCGACCTACTACCCGAGACCTAGCCTATCTATATAAAGGCTAGGAGGGGGCAGCGAAGAGGACACACGCAACCCTAGTGTCCACAACTCTCGCTAGATTGCATCTGCGCACCATTGTAATTTTCGACTCCTTTGATAATTCCACGAGCAGACAAGCAGGAGTAGGGACCTCTACGAGGCCTGAACCTGGGTAAATCCTTTGTCCCCTGTGTGCTTGTTTTCTAGACGATAGATGTCTCTAGCACTCCCTCCTTCTCCAAAACCCAAGTCCATAACAATGGGCATTGATGAGTTAAACCCTCGTCACATCCCCTCCGGTTATCCCGATTATTGTCACTTCGGGGCCTTTGGTTACAGACAACAATATGTGTATACAACTTGCAGGTAAGACCATAAACGATACTATCATAATGAATCAATAACATGTTCAGATCTGAAATCATGGCACTCGGGCCCTAGTAACAAGCATTAAGCATAAAAAATTGCAACAAAGTCAAAAAGCACAAATAATAGATACTAGGCACCATGCCCTAACAATTTGATGCCAATACATGAACGATCTCATCCAATACCTACCATCCCCATAGCCTACTACGGGGGGTTACTCACTCATATATGGGAGAATCATGGATGGTCGATGGAGAAGCGGTCGTGACGATGATGGCGATGATCTCCTCCAATTCCCCGTCCCGGCAGGGTGCCAGAACGGAGTTTCTGGTTCTGATTTGTGGAATCTAGTGGTGGCGGTGTAGCGTAACTGTTTCTGGAAAAACGTTGACCCCCCCTGGGTTTTTAGGTCAGGAGCATCTTATAGGCGAAGAGGGAGGCCGAGGGGGTGACCGAGGCGCCACACCACCCCCTGGTGCGGCCTGGGTTGGTCCGCGTGGCCAGGTGGTGTAGGCCCCTCATGGCCCTCCTCCGTCTCGTCTTCTGGCTCCGTGAATCTTCTGGTGAAATAGGATTTTTGGCATATTTTCCGGGATTTTTCCTGATAGTTGATTTTCTACACAAAAACTAGACACCAAGGTAATTCTGCTGAAAACAGCGTCAGTCCATGTTAGTTGTATCCAAATCACACAAGTTTAGAGGAAAAACAATAGCAAAAGTGTTCGAGAAATTAGATACGTTTTGGACGTATCAACCATCACCTATAACACCTCTACTTCCTCTTCATCTATTTTATAGCAAGGACACCGGGTACACATTCTTCTCTCCTTTTCTTCTTCCTCTCCCTCTCTAATTCTTTCTCCAGGCTCACAGTCAATTTCTCTGGCCAACATGTTGAGCAATATTTTCTCGTAACAATGTTCATGTCTTGGTTTTCTTATGATTCAAAGTATTCTTAGATGATTTTCATGCTGCTTTACTCACAAATTTATATATACTATGGGCTGGTGTTGATAACTGGTTGCTCTGTATTAGGAACTAAGATGTTGTGGTTCCTTTGCTTATTCTAGATAGATCTCTGACTTTCCTATGTTACCCATGACCTAAATTATGTGTTCCCGTGGTTATGTACTATATTAATTATTGTGACAATCTGATAGTAATGTAGAGGTGGTTTTCTACTAATTTGTGGTGCAACACCTCAACTGGGATGAGTAACTCATCCTAACAATCGGCCTAAGTGCTTGTGTAGCTATAGCAGTGCCAATCTATGATTTATGATGCCTCAGATTGGATGATTTATTCATCTCTAACATTTTTTTCTTGGGCTAATTAAACACGATTCCAAGTGATACTTAACATGTACTAAATATGGTGACTCAATTTAGAGGAAATGGTCATCCTTGGCCCGTGTGGCTTATTGTTGTTAGCTTTGTCGAAACTGGACTGTTTAATTGAAAGTAATGCAATTAAAGCATTCAATTTTGTTCTCTCTATTGGTGAAATACTATAATTTATCCATCTGGTAAAACAATTACATGCATGCTTCCCTTGACCTTGGCTTAGATAATTCCCAAATGGTTCAAAGTTGTAAGTGAACTTACTATCCACAAATGTTTATAGAAAATATATTTATACCTTTGAGTATAGAGTGATTCTTTATATGTGTTGATCTAAATTTTGGATTCAATGATGTGCTCACTAAACCTATAGCTCAATGTAATCTTGATTTGAGCTTGCTTCTGAGCATTGGTAGTTATAAATTATTAAGAATGATTCCTAGTTGAATCGTCCTAGGAAATTGATTTAAATCAAATTTCTGATTGTTTGCAGATGATATATGATGTGTTTGGCTTAGTGTTGACTTCATGTGTGAAATGTGCATGATGAACTGAACCAATGGTTCAGTGAGAATCTTAGTCCTCTATTGGATAAATTCACATTTCTTATGATTCCTAGCAAAAGATAGCCAGTGAAATGATTTATTAATATTTCTTTATGCTGGCTTCTGCTACCTGGAAGTGGTTGTTGTGGTGCCCCCCTTTAGAGTGTGCACAACAACCCTCCTTATAGCATGATCTACTCTCATATAGAATTATTGTGCTTGCTAGAATCATTTCTTCTAAATAATTACTTGATGGGATTTACCTGAACACGGTCCCTGCCCATGATGCAAAAGACTAAGGCTTAACTTATATAAGAACAGATGCTATGATTAATCACAGAGATGGATAATCACCTGATATTGTGAAAGTTGTTGAAATATGTTGTGGATGTGCTTGATCTGCTAGCTATTCTTGTCCTTGTATTAGATCCACTTCTCTTTGCTGATGGTGCCTTCTCCTCCTGGTGATCATGGTCTACTCTTCCTTAATGAGCTTGTTCTGTTGATATTGATGTGGATGTCCTGCCCTTCCTAGGATTGCTGGCTTTCTCTCCCTTATGCCATTGGACTATTCTGGTTGATGTTCTTGGTGGTGTGGAGGAAAATATAAGGTGGAGATGGAATAGGAGCGGAAATATGGTGTGGAGAAAGTGAGTAGAACAAGCTAGCGGCAAAATTGCGGTTGTACTGGTTCCTTTTTCTATCTTTGTTTTCCTTTTTGTAGGAAAAGTGGAATGAAGGGGACCTGCTTGTACAAGTTTCCACTTCTCTCGATCCTTTCTCGGTGGATTAGCTTGTCTGGGTGGATATCATCTCGAGTTGGGTTTATATCTGGTGTTGCCAAATGGATTTTTTCGCCCAAAGCTAATGATGTTGTGTTGAAGCCACTATACTGATAAGAATATATATTTAACTAGATCCTTTTAAATAAATACTCAATGATGAATTTGTAGCATCTGTAGGCCAAATCTGAGAGTATAATTGATACACACTAACACAATATTCCTTTGTTTGTATTTCTATCTTTGTTTTCCTTTTTTTTAGGAAAAGTGGAATGAAATAAGAACAAAGAAAGATTAGTTTAGGATCTCTTTAATTAGCCTAACAAATTCTTTAATAAAGTGTAAAACATTGTACTATTACCTTTATAATAAAGATGGTTACCTTTTAATATCCTTGTAATTTTTATTTTCTATTTAAATAAGCGTAAAGACATTGTAATATTTATATTAATGTAATAAAATATTTCTTTATTCTTCTATTTATTTATTCCAATTACTTTATTAATATTTAAATATTGTAACGTCATATTACTTTATTCAAAAATTTCTATTACATTACTCCTAATAAGTACTTAAATATTCCAAAATTTAATTTGTGATTTTTTCTAAATTCATTTGAATTCAAATTTGAAATTCAAATACATGTTCGAATAATTTCCTCCTCAAAACACAAAGCTTCCATAGAGGTCATGTCAAAATTCATCGCAGTTACCCTGATGTTTTCATCCGAACAAAATAAACCTCAATCCCTCTACCCCCTTTTAGTTTTGCGTGAAAATTATCCAAATTTTCTTATGCATGAATGCAGTGCACACACATGTGTTCTTTTCTTTTCTGACCTAAAGATCAGGATCCTACTACCCCGTGTCGTGCTAGTTTATGCCTGTCGCTGGTGCGACAAATGGGTACAGGTGAACTACTTCGGCGGTCAGGTGGTGCTGGATAAAAACTGTCCCGAGATGGTCTACAAGTATAATCTTCAGCAGGACAACGTTGTGGAGTTCAAGATTCAGGCATTCGTTCTGAAGATGACGATCTACAAGGCCGGCTCTTCCACCAGGCAGTACATCTCTCCTGACCACAGCTAGAAGACGTCCTAATGTTATCTTATTACGTGTTACCTAATGTTAGTAGTAGTAGAAGTAGTGTGCTGGTAAACAACTAAACTTGTGATGGCTTTTGATCGGGGTTTAAAGCCCCGGTGGTTCAAGGGCATCCCTGTAGATGCTGCTTTTGATCAGGAGTGTTAGTAAGATTGTGGCGTGAAGATGTTACAAACATGATAAGTAAGATGGAGGTGGTCTGTTTATGTGTATTGTGTGATGTAGGTGTATGACATGCTCTTGAGCATGATGTGCGCAATGTGATGATAAGATCATCCAATTTAAAATGGTTAACCTATCTTAGACATCGTAAGTGCAAAATCAAAAACCAAACAACCGTTAATTGCATCGGCGCTGAAATAAACCTCAAATACATGCAAAGAAACAACAGACCAAAATTGGACGAAAACTAGATGTAGCCAACTAATCAAGTTCTCAAAGTTGGTCCAAAGCCAATTTGGACGGAGCAGGCCAAGTGCCAAAACCGGAAAATTTCGGCACGATCAAGCAAACACTCCCTAGATCTCCAAGTCCTTGCGTGTGAGTTTGTCTTTTGCAAATCTGAAGCTATATTTTCCTTCAACTCCACACCACAATCTCATTTTTTCCGTCTTGCATGGCGTAGAAGTCCATCCCAAGTACCAGTGCCAGCCCCAGGCCCCGGCCCAAAGCTAGCGCGAAGCGAACATACAGGAACAGGTTGACCTCCCGCGCGCGCCTGAAAGACACTCGCTCTTGCGGGATCGTACTACCGGACACAAATTATCGTATGTTTAGCAGCGCTGATCCGACTACATATCTTCCCAAAGCACCCAAAAAAAAACTCCACATGCGCATACACCCGGCACTGAAACAACGGTTTTGCTAATTCACAGCTAGCTGTGACTTAACTTAGGGCACAGTCAACTTTGTAACCGTTCAGATACATGCCGAGATTAGTGCGGTTGAGTCTTTTTTGGAAAAACTTTAGCTCGGCCTAGCTCGCTGGCGCAGAAATCGATTTCGCGCAGGCAGTTTTTTCGTCGGCCGAGAGCTGCTGCATGCATGCATGCGCTGACTAGCTAGCTAGCTAAGATTTCTCTCACCGAAGTACTACTAGCTCGCTTTTTTACTTCCTGCTCCTCCATGAAGGCCATAACTGATGTTAAATGGAATAGCTAGGTAGGCCAAGTCATGTAACTTTTTTGTTTGTGTTTGCATTTTTTTTTATCCTTCTGACATGACTTTTGTACTTGTGCAAGTGGATTTTTTATATTTTTTATATATATTTTTAAAGCTTTCTAATTTTGTGTGGGTCTTTGTGGGTTGTATGCCAGTTGCAAGTGGAGTTGCAACTATGAGTTTTTCCAGTTGTAACCGTGATTTTTTCTTTGATTTTTCGAGTTGCAACTGTGGTTGCAGCCGTGATTTTTTTCCAATTGCAAGTCGAGTTGTAACTGTGGTTTTTCGAGTTGTAGGTGGAGTTGTAGCTGTGATTTTTTTCCGGTTGCAAGTCGAATTGCAACTGTGATTTTTCTAGTTGCAAGTGGTGTTGTAACTATGATTATTTCTAGTTGCAAGTGGTGTTATAACTATAATTTTTCCATTGCAATTGTGAATTTTCTTGTTGTAACTGTGATATTTTTTTAGTTGCAAGTTAAATTGCAACTGAATTTTTTTCTAGCTGCAACTGTGATTCTAATCTCCTAAAATATTATTTCACCGGCAACTAAGGTTGCAACTAACGTTTTCTCGAATTACAAATGGAGTTGCGACAGAGGTTTCAAGCTACAACCGTGATTTTTGCTTTGATTTTTCCATTTGCAAGTGGGGTTGCAACTGTAAAAAATTTGTCCAGTTGCAAGTCGAGTTGTAATTGTGATTTTTCGAGTTGCAAGTGCGGTTGTAATTGTTATTTCTTTCCAGTTGCAAGTCAAATTGCAACTGTGATTTTTCTAGTTGCAAGTGGTGTTGTAACTATGATTTTTTCCAGTTGCAAGTGGTGTCGTAACTATAATTTTTTTATTGCAATTGTGATTTTTCTAGCTGCAATTGTGATTTTTCTAGTTGCAACTGTGATATTTTGTTTAGTTGCAAGTTAAACTGCAACTGAGATATTTTTCAGCTGCAACTGAGATTCTAACCTGAAATATTATTTCAGCGGCAACAAGGGTTGCAACTAAGATTTTCTCGAATTAAAAATGGAGTTGCGACTGACGTTTCAAGCCACAACCGTGATTTTTGCTTTGATTTTTCGAGTTGCAAGTGGGGTTGCAACTGTGAATTTTTCCAGTTACAAGTCGAGTTGTAACTGTGATTTCTCAAGTTGCAAGTGGGGTTGTAACTATGATTTTTTTCCGGTTGCAAGTCGAATTGTTAGTGTGATTTTTCTAGTTGCAAGTGGTGTTGTAACTATGATTATTTCCAGTTGCAAGTGGTGTCGTAACTATAATTTCTCCGTTGCAATTGTGATTTTTCTAGTTGCAACTATGATATTTTGTTTAGTTACAAGTAAATTGCAACTGAGATATTTCTCAGTTGCAACCGAGAGTCTAACCTAAAATATTATTTTAGCGGCAGCTAAGGTTGCAATTAAGGTTTTCTCGAATTACAAACGGAGTTGCGATTGAGGTTTCAAGCTACAACCGTGGTTGCAACTAATACTTTTCAGGATCAAGTGAGGTTGCAACTGTTATTTTCTATATCAGTGTATTTTTTTTGTTAGAGTTTGATTACAACTGGGCATTTTATAGCTAAAAATGTGGAGCAACTATTTATTATAGTTGAGAATTAGCAAAAACCATTTTTTATTGATGAATTTTCGACAAAGTAGTAGTAGTAGAATAGAATAGTTAGTAAGAGACCTGCATGGGTTAAAAAAATTAGAAACATATTAAATGCTTGACTCGATAACTCATGCTTTATGCGTGTACAGCTAGCCTAGAGTAGTCTAGAGGCAGGCTATAGGCCATGCAACAATGCGTACATCTCTTTTCGTTCGCCTGTAGTAGAACGACTGAGAAATTAACAGCGGGTTGCTCGCGCATCATTGATTTTACACGCTGATGACGTCACCTGACTGAGACTTAGCTTATGTCTCAGTCAGCTGAGAGTTAGACGGACCCCTGAAACAAACTCTAGCTTACGGTGAACACAATTTCCCCAATGCCAACCGCCTGTCAGAATCTACGGACTGAACTCCCCACCAAAAAGAAAAGAAAGAGAATCTACGGACTGAACTTCTCATCCAGTTTCATCATCGGAAAACAAAAAATAAGAAAAGAAGATTTCAGTCCTGTGCATGGAGCCTGACGTTGAGCCTCCTGAGCCAGATGGAGTGCAGGATCATGTGGAAGACGTCGAACCGCCGGGGCGGGCCGTTGACCATGAAGTGCCGGCGCACCATCCTCACACGTCGCTGCATCCGTATGTACTGCCGCGGCGAAACGGCGGCGAGGATCCTCTTGAGGTCCGGTATGTCTGTCACGGACACACGCACCGAGAAGGCCGGCCAGTTGAGCACGTCGCTGAAGGGCAGCACGTAGTCGTCGCCGATCACCACCGGCACGCACTCCAGGTAGATGGCCTCGACTACTCTCGGGCTCGCCACCTCGTACCCGCTCGGGCAAAGGCAGTACTTGCTCCGCCGCATCATGTCGATGTACGACACGCCCTGGGGCAGGTACTCGCTCACCTGCACGTCGGGGTCCTTTCCCTTCCAGTGCTCCAGGAGCACCGGCCGAACGGGGCCATGGTCGCCGCCGGCGAAGAAGGCCAGGAAGGGACGGTGCGACGCCGACGGCCCGCCGACCTGTTTGTCGATGATGTCGCTCCGGAGGTTGATCTCCGGCAGAGAGACGTCCTTGGAAGGGTTGAAGCCTTCTGACGTGTTGGCGTTGCACAACACCCGGATGGAGTTGGAGAAGAGATGGCCGTCCGCCGACGAGACATACGGCCCCTGTCACACACAATCATCCGTCCATTACAGTCCACCATGTTTAGTACCGAATATAAAGGCTGAGTTGAGAAAAGCTACGGGAATGTCGTTTGCTTACCCAGTCGTGGCAGGATAGCATGAAGTGATCCGCTCCGAGGCTCCGGTTCCAATACGGGTACTTGGTCGACAGCACATGGATGTAGTCAAAGATGGTCCGTCGTAGCGGGCTCATGTCATGCGAGTTGGGCTCATAGATCATCTTCACCATCTTGACGACGCTGAAGGGAAGATAGAAAACATGGGCAAGCTCGGGATCCCTCGTGCGCATCCGGTTTTCCATCTCCATGGCATATATGAATCTGCCCTCTGTCGAGTATATGCTGCGGCACGGCCCGTCGTGGAACACCGGTGGCTCGCCTTCTTCGTACACATAGATCTTGAACAGCTTTTCCATCTCCAAGTAGCTCCTACCAAATTAGAATGACCAAAAAAGAGAGCAGATTTTCAGTGGCACTATCTAGTCGACGTCCTTCTCAATACTACTATTCCGTAGCTATTACAGTCCCTGATGGTAAAAATGTTTAGGAATTAGCCTACCTGTGAAATGCATAGGCATTCCTGTACACCGGTCCAAGCGGCACATGATCTTTGTCGGTTAATGGAGGCCGGTTGTCTTTGTTTCGAATAGCTACCCTTATCACTGAACGAGCTTTGGCGAGACCGAGTTCTAATCTCTCCAATTTTACATCCCTCCTCCTCTGCACTAGCGGCATTACTTCAATCGCGTCGTCCGATGTGGGAGCGTCATCAAAGCCACTTTCCACCTGTCACACACAAAGTTACATTTAAAAAACCAGCAATGATACATGTATACCAAGTTCAAAACATATTATAGTGTCAGTAGAATCAATTAATTCATACTCCATAGTACTACAAACAAAACAAACGACGTAAATATTACTTTCTGAAGACTGAAAAAACAGACTCAGTTAGCAACAAGCTTGTGATCTGCGATTTTGTGGGGTGGGCATATAAGTACGTAGCACCAGCGACAACTGTCTGAATATTTATGGACGAATCATTCCTTCCTAGTGATTAGAGCAGATAAATACATTTAGTACAAACTTAGATCGCCCACGTGATCCATGATGCGATCACCTCAAGTTCCTCTTGTCCGATCCCCAATATGGAAGCGATTCTCAGTTTTGCACAAGTAACAGCGGATATCATTCAAGTACTAGTACGGATTATAGCAGATAAATTCATTTTGTTTTGAGTTTGTGCAAAATAGTAGGACCAGTGCTGGCCGGTTCGGATCAAACCGTCCAAACCCCTGCTTGTGTGGTCCTCTCCTCTCGCAATCCTGGAAGTATATTATACAGCAATGATCCAAAACTTTGTGCCTTGATGTCAAGCCCATATGGAAGGGACGAATATGTCTTTCCTTGTGACTTGAACCTGTTAGCACCAAGACAAGAACATCTCGCATGTCTTTTTCTCTCGACAAAGAGAGAGGGGAATATATCTTTCTTCTTTAGTGTATATATACTCCATCTGATCCATGGACTACACTATTGATGCGAATTTTCTTCTGAGGAAACTATTGATGTGGATTTTGTACGTGCCAGTTCATTTCTCGCAGGAACAGAAAGCAATTATTGCGTTCCAAACGGACGAGTATCAAATACTAGTACTAGGAAGGATACAAAAGGTAAACCAAAATTGCCATATGTCCACATTTCGAATATGGCAACTCTATCAGCAATTACTTTCAACTAGTATTTCTATTTCTACGCGGAGAAATTTACTAGTACTCCATTTCGAAGTAAAGATAAACCATAATTAACCGCGTTCACATATTTCCTTATTGGGGGTATCATAAAGAAGAAAAAAATCACGTCAATCCTGTGCGCGAGAGAGAACGTTGCGTCGCGCGCATCGGTTCCACCAGGCACCAATGCATGCGTCTCCAATGCCAGCACAATCGATACGGAAAACAATGAAATTACTACTAATTCTCTTTCACACTTACAGAACAGAAATAACTGGAAACAACTCAAGGGAAACAAAATTGGAATTAATTAAAGGGGATTTTAGACACGGCGAGAAGGCAAGCTGGAGAAAATTCGTACCGGAGCCGGAGAAGGAGCCGGCGCGACGGAGACGTGAGGCGACGCGCCATCGACATCACCCAAGTCAGAGTTAACCAAGGACGACACCAGCGGGTCGCCGCCCGTGTCTCCCCGGAACAGCACCTCCTTGCCAGTGCTGTTCTGACCACCGGAACCGCCACCAGCGCCGTCCGTAGAGGTGGCCAGCAGAGGACCACCGCTGGCGCCGCTGCCTCTGTTGCTGCCTGTCGCGGTTGGCCGCAACGGGGACAAAACTCTAGGAGAAGAAGAGGAGGAAGACAGGAACCATGACGAAGCCCGAGCCCTTGGATCCAAGACGACCACCAGGAAGGTCACGAGCGCAAGGCAAGCGGCCACAGCACAGGTGGCCTTGCCGCCATGGCCATGTCCATGTCCATGCAAGCACGGCATGGCCGGCTAACTCGTGGCTGCTTCGGTGCCAAGGAAAGGATGCGGCGAGACCATGGCAAGGTATCTCTCCTCTTGGACCAGCAGATGGATTGCGATGGCACCAAGCTTAATTAATCAAGGCGTCTTCGTGATCGAGAGGATGGAAAGCTAGGCTCTTGTGATTGCTTGCCACGGAGAGGAAGAAAAGGATGTGTGCGAGACTGAGAGTATGTCTGCCTTCGCTGACGAAGGAAACAATTATACTACGGACTGGAAGTAGTATAAGACGCGTGGGTCCCACGGCACACAGGATTCTGTATTATAGTCCGGGTTACGAGCCCGGTCAATGTGTGGATTTTCGAATTAAGTCCTTTGATTCTCCCATTTTGCATATGCTAGTCCTTGAACGTCACACGTATTTACTCATGTACTACACTACTTGTATAGTATAGTATAATCTCCAGCGTATGAAATACTACTAGTAAGTATGGCGAATGGATATATATATAGAGGACATATTCATACTACTCCCAGGTGTAACTACATTCATGTGTGTTTCACATCATGTAGGTAGTATCTATCATACCGAAGAGTATGTACGCGTAGTATGGAGTATTATAAGACAATTTAATAGTATATATACTACTTTTCAGGTTGTATGTACAAGTTTTTCACATACTCTTATTTTACGTACAAATATGAAGGTATTTTGAAAATATAGTACAAACTAAGGCTCTACTTGCAATTTTTTCACGTAATTTGATTTGAAGTATCTTAGATATATTATATGAACATACTCAGACCGATAAAGTATCACGTATACTTTCGTATGAGAGTATATGAGACGTGGGTGTAACTACACCCAGGAGTAAGAAGTATTTTTCATATATATATATATATATATATATATATATATATATATATATATATAAGACATATTCATACTACACCCGGGTGTAGTTACACCCACGTGTGTTTCACGTAATTTAGGCAGTATCTATCATACTGGAGACTATATATAGATAGTATGAAGTATATAGAATATTTGGATAGTATATATACTATTTTTTTGGATAGTATGTAATTTTTATTCACATACTCCTTTTGTACGTACAAATATGATGTTTTTACATATATACTGAAAACTATGGGTGCATTTGCAATTTTTTCACCTAACTTGCTTGGAAGTATCTTAGATATAGTATATAAACATACTCAAACAGATAAAGTATTACAAATACTTCCGTAAGATAGTATATGAGATGTGGGTGTAGTTAGATCCGGGAGTAAGAAGTATTTTTCCTATATATATATACACTATTCAGCATCCAGGGTGCATAATAGTTATTTTGCACTCCACATATTTTTACGTTCTCACTTTCAGAAATTTATGTTTTATATACTAATAATTATGTTCATATTTACCATAAACGCAAAAAATTGACATAAAAATATAATTTATGAGTCATTTAGTGTAAAAAATATAGAAAATACGTATTTTACGTCGTATTTTTCTACGGCATGTAAACAATTTTTTTTACGATAGTCTAAATTTTCTTATGTTCTTCTTAACTTTCGAGGTAAGAGAAAATTTACGTGACGTAAAAATTATATACGGTTTAAAAGATAGAGGGTGGGTAAAGAATAACTATTGTACAGCTTTGATATCAAATAGCGTCATATATATATATACATATGGTATGATATCAGTACCAAATCTTGCAATGAGATACTACCATTATCGTAATCAAAATAAAGGTGGCTAATTGATGAGTATATTATATATCGTGTAGTATAAGTACGACGTAATAAAAAGTAGATCTTGCAGCAGTAGATACGAGACTACAAATAGAACAACGGATCTTCCTGTAGGATCGTTTGAGGTGGGAGAGAGGAAATAAAAATCGGACAAAAAAATCGGACTCTTCCTTTTAGTGACGACTTATGTTTTGTTATGTCTATCCTAAAATATAATATGTTTTTTTTTTGGCAAACCAACCTGTGGTTGGGTGGCTAGGAGGGTGGTTGTATCCCTAGCCCATCAGAGTTCAAACCCTAGATTTGACACTGTGTGTTGCATAAAAGACAGAATATTCTTTCAGTGGAAGGCGACGTTCCCGTCGACAGCGAGGTGTCCGTGGTGACTTCGTCAATCTCAAGACCCGCTCTGTCGGCTCAGTCTATCGGAGGTACTCATAGGGGTAGGGTGTGCGTGTGTGCGTTCATAGGGGTGGGTGCATGTGCGTGTTGTGAGCGTCTACGATTGTACTGTGTTTCTCAAAAAAAAATATAACATGTTTTGAAAGACTACTTTTAGCTTATATTTTATATTTTATAACTAAGGTAGTATAAGATAAACTATTTTACTGCATTCGCATGTTTCTAGTTATTTTACAAGCTAGCACAAAAATGTCAGAGCCAAGCAATTATTAATTGCAATATTAGTCCTCGAAATCGGCTTCTGTCTCACTTTATAAATAAATCTCTATGGTCGAATCGATACATAGTGGAGAATCTGCAGTACAAACACTGCGATGGGAAGAGAACAAGATGATGGAGCTGAAGCAGAAGTATGAGCAACTTGAAGCCACAACTCCAGGACTAGATGAACAGAGAGGTTGCACCGTTGAACGAAGAAGTCTTTCTTATCAAAATTGTTGTTGCTCTAGTTGGTTTTTCTTGTGTTATGATTGTTTCGTAAGAAATAGTGAGCTAAGCAAAATAGTGAGAGTGAAGGAATGTGAAGAGTAGTTGGTCTAGATTATTTATCTATCTATAAAAGGAATGAATCGTCAGTTAAGTATGTAAGAACCATATTATGGTGGTTATTTATGTAAGAAATACATACTAATGGTTATTTTTTCGATAAAGAGAATATATTAATATCGTGAAAATACGAATTACAACCAGTCTGTACACCAGCAAAATGTCTAACTATATATTAAGGATGCACGTAGTAGGAAAGAGAAAAAAGCTATGCCACAGTGATCAATCTCGCAACAGCACACTAAACACCACCAAAGACAGCACCAAACCATAAAAATAGTCCTCCAAAGGTGACGAATCCAAGATGGGAAGAGAGCACAAGCACCATCGTCACCTCAATGATCTTAGGTTTTCACCCTAGAGAAAATCTGAGTTCTGAAGACAATGTCTTCAACCTGGTCATTGCTAGGTACAATCAGTGAAGGTCAGATCTTGGGTTTTTCACCCTTAAAATCGAGACTCGGTAGTTGAGGAGCACTACCAAACCTGAAATCCACCGGTGTTACCCCCCACTTGGCAAGGCCGCTAGTGCAAGTCACCAAACACTAAGCTCAGCCTTCATCGCATTTGAAGAAACTTTATGTCATTCCTTCAGATTCTCCAAATGCAGACGCCATGACATTCTCCACCTCTCTCAATACCATGGAAATATATCAGTAGACATGTCCCATGATTTCGACGAAAAGCACAGTTTCGCGCCACACCTACTTGAAGAAGCACGGGCAGATGCAGGGGTGCGCACGATCATATCCCATCCGATCTAGAAAACTAGGAGCGTCCTGAGGCAATCCATAGATCTCCATTGGAGCATTCTAGAACTCATCACCGGCCAGATCGAGGAGGATCGAAATTAGCTAGGTCAGCAATTTGGTGCTAGAAGACAAAAGATAAACCACCTTTATTGAGCTAGATCATCCCCACGTCACTAATCCACTAGACCAAGCTGTCCTGATCTCCTCCACCGTCAACCGGAGCCCCAAGGATGATCCAGAGCAGTGGGAGAGCACAACCCACACCACCCGATATTAGCATTAGACGCCAACACCTTGATCACGCGCTGAAGTGAGGATACCCCTACACCATCTGTGCGATGCCGCACTTGGGCCAGCGCCTCAGAACACCACGTCGCCTGCATAACACTATGTCCTTGCCGGAAGTCTCGTCCCGCGCGGCAACCACCACGTGATTTGGAGAGAGGGAATCCCACCCGATTATGCCCATTGTGGCAGAGGCGAACTGGATGTCAGTGGATGGAAGGCTCACGGTCGTTCATGGGAGCGATGCGGGACTGATCCTATTTTTCTTTCTTCTACAAATTGTGGGAGAATTTCACTTCCCTAGCCTCTACACCATATAAGAATGCACACAACCATCAAGTATGAGTACCATGATTTTTAATCTTGGTAAAACACTAATCATGGTACTCGAAATAAATTGCATGAGTACAAGGAGAGTCTGATCCTCAAGTATAAATAGGAAACCTCAATTCGTATACATGAGGATTTGAACCCATGTGTTGGGTTTGTATATACACTCCTCCAACCAGTTGATCTAGGATCTATCTATCTATATACCCATCTATCTATGATATTTAGCTATATTATGCTGGTTATGTATGTAAGAGTGCACCATTGTTTGTTATATATATTAGCATTTGCACCTATTTTGGTATTTTACCAATAGTAGATGTAAGGTGACAAAGAACACAAATAATCAGCAGATGAAATGGCCAATGTAGCATAACATACCATCAAATAAAAAAAATGAAAAAGTAATGTTTGAACCATCTTCTTTGACATCATGTAAACAATGACCTCAACATATATTGTAGTACAAGTGAACCATAACTTAAGTGGCATATGATTGACAGCAAGTGAACCATAACTTAAGTGGCATGTGATTGTACTACAGTGTATCATATATAAACATAAGGCAATATAAAATCCATGCATTTTAAGCATTTTTGCATAGGTATTACAACAAACACATTCACTTTTCTCGCCTAAGTTCACCAAACATATTCACTTGCCCTTCTTGGAAAATCGACCTATGTACCTAGTATTTATATATGAAACAACCATCAATGAACATTATAGGCATGCAGCCTTGGAGAAAAACCTCTTTTGCATGCTTCCAAACTCATGTAAGTTCTCTTAAACCTTCCCAACTCATCAACACAAATATAGAAGGAGCAGCTAGGATTACTTCTTGTAATCTCATTGACATAACCCCATTAAAGATTGTACTAATGCTCTTTGTCACCATATATAACCTTTAGTGCAAGCCGTTTAGCTCTCAATGGCTTGCTTCATCTTGGTATCATCTTCCACTACTTCTGCAAAATTCTTGATAAGTTATTCATGTCCCTGTCCTCGTCTGCCCTAAATCTTTCCAATTACTTGTCAGCTAGAAGGTTTGTTGTGAAAGATTTTATCTTCCATTTCATGTTGCAGGTATGGTCACACTCATATCTTTTGATCATCCAATTCTTTGGTATGCTCACGCTCATATATTTTTATCATCTAATTCTTTGTTCTGTTGTCATAAGATTCCCACATGGACCAAATACATTCCTTTTTTATCACCAAAACATTTGGCCTTTATCCTCATCAAATCATTGACTGCCAATATAATGTCCCATCTATTTTGGCAACTATATTCTCCGATTGCCTTTATCACCATATGAATTATCTCAAAAAGTTACACTAAAAGAAAGTCACAACAACATCACATGTGGGCCCTGATGGTTATAAACACTGAGGCACACGCCAAATCGCCATACTCGCGCTTACACAGTAAAAAAACTCTAGGGACAACTGTGTCAGGGAAAGTGCAGATGCGCTGTTTTTTTCATGTAGTGTACGGTCATCCATTGTTTGTTCTATTCCACGGCATCATACGCGATGAGCCTCAATGAGAACCCGATGTTATAATTAGTGTTGTTACACATAATATGTTGCACATTATTTTTCCATGCTTGATATTCTTCTGGCAACAAAAAATCACGATAAATGATAAACAAATAAGTTCACTAATACCATTCATATCAAAGTTTCCATGATATTGAGATATAATTTTGTTTCCATTGCAATATTTGAGCCCCTTTATATTCATTGCATTAAATAGGAGCCCTGTGTAACTCTAAAAGAAATGAATATTAAAACTAGTCTAAAAAGTAGAAAACTTATTCTTGAGAGACTCTCTACTCTGCATGATATTCTCCACACATGCTACTATGACGGTCGTGGGTACATGCCCATCATTATCTAAGCACGCTACTGTGACAGCCATGCGATACTCCTATCATCCTCCGCGCACGTACTGTGACACGCGTGGTGACATGGCCACCATCCTCCACACGCCTTACGTTGGTGATGTTGTCGTGGATCTGAAAGAGAGATCAGATCGATTACATAAAGAAAAATGATGAAATGCAGTCACTCTCTAGATGAGATGAAGAATATACCTTAGGCTCGCGAAAGAACATGGAGGACTCATGTGTGGATGTTGCACCATATTGGGAGATAGTACCTAGCCTATGCATCTTCAGCTTCCATGTCATCTTCTTGGAATGACCATAGTTGGGAGGGACGATAATGGAAGATATGGGAGTTGGTGTGATCTAGGATATTCATGAAAATGGAAATGCACAGATATAGGGTCCGGCTTACTGAGTAAGAGTCACTAAATAGATAGTACAATGTCGTACATAGTAAGGAGTGGGGAGTGAGAGTGGAGACTAAGGGTTCCCTTGTATTATGTAGAAAATAGGGCTAGGAAGTTTGAGAGATCTGGTTTTTATATGGGTTGTAGAACAAGTGCGGCTAGTCATGTGGGATGCATGTGCACAAGTGGTCCATACGATCAGACTCTAACAGCCACTATGGTTTCCTATAAGTTGGTCCATGGGGTTAATTCTTTGTCAAGGTTAAAGACTGGATTTATGTTTTGTGCAAGTAATTACCCTAGAAGTGTGTGTTATGTGAATAAATAAATGGTGGTTATGGTTATGTGCAACAAAATCCCCAATAGATAGTGTTATGTGTAATTTCCTCACATATAAAGGTGTATACTTAGGTGGACAGTGGTAAGCAACACTAGTCAGCGAGACAAGTCTAATCAGTCAGTATGATGTGTTTGAACATTCTCCAGCATATGACTAACAATTAACGGTGCTTGTGATGGATGTCACAATACATAATGCATTTGTTACCCAAATGTGTCATTCAAAATGTCGCTCTTGTGTTCCATGTACCACGACACAATTATGTGTCGATATGTGGTCTATCACAACGCATAATTTTCTACTCCTTGATAGGTGTCGAGAATGCTCATCCACCAGGTAGCATGTAGTGACACCCCCGGGATCAAGGTTAAAACAATCCTAGACCTTAGTCTGACATAAGCCTAAACTAGAGCTCGAGGATATCCAGTGAAAAATCGGTAACACAACAGTAACCCTGTGACAAGAAAGTTATTACATCAAGCTCATAACTAAGCAGAGAACCAAAATATTACAAGCAGAGGTCACTGATCATAAACATTAAACAATAGAAGGCAAATTATGTTATTAAGTATATCAAATTTAACAAATAGCCTAAGAGGCCTAGAGCATAACGATGACGTCCAAGCGCATAGATTTTAGGTTGTCGACTAGGAACCTCAAGCTACTCGTCGGTGTCGATGTCGTATAGAACTCATCTTCAGGTGAACACTTACTCTGCTACAAAAACATCGACAAAGTAAGAGTGAGTACAGGGTGTACTCAGTAAGACTTATGGCTGGTGGAGCAGTTTTGCATAAAGCTATCTTTGTTTGTATAACATGAGGGAGAAGATGAACAAGATATACCCTAGAGACAAATAATAAATGGGTTTTATTATCATATCTCAATTAGTTCGTAAATTTTTGTATTGTGTTATAATTGTATCAAGCGAAAACATTGATACATGTGTGGTATGAAACAGACTCAGTCCCTAGTAGCCTCTATTTATACTAGTTCGTTGGGCAATCGATAATCAAGGTTGCCTGGTCATAGAGCATTTATGCCAGCTGATAACAGAGTCACATATGATATGATGGAAATTTCCCAAAAATAGTTATTGTAGCACAATCAAGTCACAAGGTTCATCGTTGCAATAGTTAGAAGCGTAGTATCATTCTCCTTAGACCATGAGATCATATTAATCACTATCTCTCGCGGCTGTTTTGATCACGTCAACCACCATGTCTGGAACTAGGTGGTCATAAAGGTGTGCGTCAGGTATTCCAAAGGAATAGTTGAGGCTTATGTTATCAAGATCGGAATTTGTTCACCCGCGTGACAGGAAGATACACACGGCCTACTTGGTGAGATTACATCCATAATGATGCAACATGTAACTAGGTCACGGGGATGAAATATCAAAGGAACAAGTGAAACCGACCTTGCCGGTAATGAGATTGAACATGGTATGTAATGTTGATGATCAGATCTCGGATCGTATCAAAGAAACAAAGGGAATTGGACTCGACGTTTATAGTTCACATGACATTGTCTTCATGGAATGCACATGGGTCATTATGGGCATCCCGGTCCTGCTAATGATCATTGATATGAGAGGTGTCTCGATCATGTATGTAATGTTCCTCGTGTCATTGGGGAAATACACTTAAGGGTACGATGAGTTAGAGATCTTCTGTAAGATGGAATCATAGTAGAGAAAAGGAGAAATCAGAATCGTTCCGAAGAGAAGAGAATCCGAATTTGGTCGGAGGAAGAGAAAGGAAAAGGGACCGAAAGGTGGTTTGGGTAAATATGCATTTCTTATATGTTAATTGTGAATTAATATATACTAAATAAATATTAAAATTAAAATTTATAGGACAACTTCCTCATTAGGCCAAAACCCCGGAGGGAATTGGCTCAGGAGAAAGCCACCCTGAAAAAGGGAAGAAAATAGCACTACAGCCGCTACTGGGCCACCACCAGCGGCCCACACGCGGGTAGACGCGAACTAGGAGAGCCGCGCTAAGCGCCAGTGAGGGCGGCAGGCTGCTAGGCGCCACACAGCACGCAAGCGGACCATGACTGTTGGGGATATACTTTCTGGGTATACCCACTGTGATTTGATGACCAGGGTGGCCCACTTCGGGTTAGAGCTATGATCCACGGGTAGCCCAGTCAAGGAGAGAAGTTGGAAGCACATCCAGCTACGGGAAGGCCTAGAAGACTTACTGACTTAGGCCTGTAGGAATACTTGTAGTCCAAGATGTACTATGTAATCGACTCTATACCGTAGGCGGATAGGACTCTCCTATAACCATAGGACCGGATGACTATATAAGATGTCCTAGGGATCGATATTTAGGGAACCAATCACCATAACCTCAACTCACACAGGAGAATCCTCTCTTGCAATCTATACTTCTGGCTCTACCGTATTACTAGATTGTTAGCAGGAGTAGGATCCATCCACCGTAGGCGAATTCGAACTTGGGTAAGCTTGCGTGCTCATCGTCCCAGATGACCGTATGTTTCACACCCCACATATTTCTACGCCCCGAGGACCCTATAATGGCATACTTGTCTTCAATCCGATGATAGTTGGCGCCCACCGTGGGGCAGGTGACCTTCGGAGCTGCGTTCTGGGTAGAATTTGCATAGATCGAAATTGGCAAAATAATCGCCGTCAGCTAGGCTCTCTATGCCAGCGATGTCCCTCTTGTCCTTGTCGATGAGACTTGGATTCCGGCTAGGGAGACCGTGACCATCTACATAATCATGTCTTTTGGAGAGATCGATGTTTACCTCTATTTCGCTAAACCTGCCCAACCCGCCCTAGCGGTTATGATAGAGGCAAAAGAAACTTCTAGATCTGCTTTGTTCGCAGAGGTGGCAGAGTTTTGGATCTCAGAAATCGCTAATCCCACCCAGCCTACGCCTAAAGCGGAGATCATGGAGAAGATCGAATCTGAAGAATATCTCCCTCAGGAGGTTGAATCTCTGGAAGATCAAAGCAGCAACAACTCCGGATCCTACTAAGCCAATGCTAGAGCAGGAAAATTGCTTCTGAGGCACACCGTGAAGTGGATGATGATGAGTGCCATAGTCAACACCGATACAGTTATCGAGACCATAAAACGTTTCGAGGAAGCTAAGGAATAAGGCCTCACCCACCTTAGAGCACATGGATCGCACTTTGTTGGATAGGTTGGCTCAGGATCTGGCTCGGATGATGCTGGATATGACAAAGACTCGGTGCTGGACGCAATAAGAACAAACGTCGACACACCAGCCTCCCTAAAATATTCCATGATGTCAGCAGAATTCTAGGCGTTTGAAGTAGAAATTGAAGAGGAGATCAACTCCAAGGTTGCGGAAGAAGGAGAAGGTCTGGATCTAAGTCTCTACAACAGTATGGATGAGAGACGACGAAAACTCTTCTGAACCACAAGATGATATGGATCTCGGAGAGAATCCCGACATCCAGATGTCCGAAAGTACTGATAGAAGCTTAACTCTAGGAATCGGACCAAAAGTCGTCTTTGCCACAGGGGCCGGTAAGGCCAACAAGGCAAAGAAGAAGAAGAAAAACAAGACTCCGACTAAAGATCTTCTTGCTCAAGAGGAGGTTGCCAGAGAATACGAGGAGGATTCGGACGACACTCTGATCCCAAAGAACCAAACAAGACTCTAGTGGATGGACACGTGGTTACCCCTGGTGTCCGTGAAATTCTCGGAGAAGCACTTACAACGCTGATCCCAACAGACTCGAATCTTACGCCAGACGAGTTTGAGAAAAGGGCCCAAGCCCTATAAGCGCATAGCTAGGTACTCTTGGATGAAGCCACTCATCTCATCAAGGAGAAACCGCGCATTGCAGCCACAGGATAATACAACTCCCTATAGCATCAGAAGACCCGGAACGACCCTGAGTTGGCCAACAAAAATCTGGAAGTTCAAAAATCTCTATTTGGAAGGAACAAAGCAAACATAGTCATGGGATAGCCTCAGATCGACACCAAGGGAAACCGG
This sequence comes from Avena eriantha, assembly GCA_910589775.1. Lineage (NCBI taxonomy): Eukaryota > Viridiplantae > Streptophyta > Magnoliopsida > Poales > Poaceae > Avena > Avena eriantha. The sequence continues at coordinate 316,156,800 of OU342741.1, forward strand.
GTGTATAACACGCCGGTAGAAAATACTTCTGCAGCCTGAGAGATCTTGGTGAATAATCCAACTCAATGGGTGGGAATAAACACACCAATTGAGATATTTATCTGAGGAAATTTCCTTAGAGAATTCTCTCCCCCCTCTCTCTCTAGTTGTGTCCTTATGTTGACACGGCCCCACAAAAGGACTGTACATGCAAGAGACGACGCACCTGCGGCACGTCGTTGCGTTGTAGGGATTCCAAGCCAGAGATCTACTTCCGCATTCCCAACAGGGATCGGGGAACTAGAGGTCGTCAGCATACACTGTATGTGTACGAAACCTCGAGGGTGATACCAATAGTACACATTGGATGTCGTGAGCCGAAGCTGCTACACGATGAATATGGAGCAAGGGGTGACCTGCGAGGACCTTCATGACCTTGAGGTCGGCTATGAGTATGACTACATCATCCACGTTCCTCTTGGAACGTTAACCGCTTTCGGACTACAAGGGTATGTATCCTAAACTCCAATCGTTACTACATTACTACATAGATAGATCCTAGGCAATCGAGGTATTCATGTAGGGTATTTTTTGTTTTCTGCCATAGAACCCCTTCAGAAGAAGCTCGTCTAATCAGAGTATTTTAAAAGGAGAGAAGAGAGCAACATCTCCAAAGTAGTGATCATCATCTTTTGATATCCACCAAAGCATCATCATCACTTATCAACTAGGATCATCCCCTTGTATCCATGAGGGAGAATCCTTAAGCACACATTGATCTGCCAAATTTTATGATTAGGGTTATAGTTCTCTATGATCTTAGAATTCGGTCACCAAGCATTTATAACCATGAATACAGATTTTTGAAAATATTTAACCCTATAGGGGTGTACAACTTTACCCACACGTACCAACCGACTCTTAATGCCAGATCATTAGCCCTCTTCCTCGGAAGGCTGGCAGAGGGTGATTAACCATGACCTTTACCTTGCTTTCGCCGAGACCATGAGTCACATCCTAAGGAGGGTTCCACCATAACGGGTCAAATCCCGATGCCGGTCCCTAGAGATGTGAGGCAAGGTTGGTTTACTAGGGGCTCTATCCACCCCAAGCAACCTTGTCCATGCTTTCCTACCTATTATGATGCACGTCCTTCACCGCCTTCGAGAACTATCAGAATGCATATGTGATGACCCACAAGTATAAGGGGTGTATCGTAGTATTTTCGATAAGTAAGAGTGTCAAACCCAAGGAGGAGCAGAAGGTGTTGATGAGTAGCTTGGAGCACGAATTCTCTGTAAATACTTAGCAAACGGATTTTTAGGGGTTTTTGATAATGCAGGTAAATAAAGTACGAGTAAATAAAAGACAATAAGAATAAATGCCGCAAGTGGCCCAATCCTTTCTTTGGCAAAGGACCATCCGGTTGTATTACTTAAGATGACCAAATGTTCTAGAGGACACATGGGAATATCATCAAGTGCTTTCGCTTCATATAGTTGATTAATCTTCTTTAGTTTGCTAAGTGTTGTGTGGGTGAACCTGTGCTAATGTACCAACCTTCCTAGGACTAATACATACTTGTGATTATAACCCTTGCAAGCATCCGCAAGTAAAAGAAAGTAATTAAGGTAGAAACCTAACCACAACTTTAAACTCTAAGACCCTCACGTCCCTTGTGCAATGGTTTCCTAACGGGGGTTCAGGTTTCTATCACTCCGGCAACCCCTACGGTTAGTAGCCAAATACACAATGCATTCCCCTAGGCCCATATAGGTGAAGTGTCATGTAGTCGACGTTCACATGACACCACTAGAAGAAGTACACCACAACTTAAATATCAAACTATTGAATCTTTCTCAACACAATTCCACTACTAACAACATGACTTCTCCCGTGTCCTCAAGAACAAAACGAACTACTCACAAGACATCATATGGATCAAGATCAGAGATGAAATAATGATATGTAACAATCTGAACATAAACAATAATTCAACGGTTCACTCAATAGCATCAACTACAAGGAGTAATCAACACCGGGAAAGTTTCCCCTAAGAACTATGCAAGATTCAACCTAATTGTTACAGCGGTATAAGGTGGTGATGATGGTGCTGGTGGAGATGATGGTGGTGATGATGATGATCCCGATGAAGTACAGCTTGATGGTGGTGTTGATGGCAATGATCTCCCCTCTCCAGGAAGGAATTCCCCCAGCAGAATTCTGTCTACCGGAGAGATCTTTCTCTCTCGGTGTTTTCCGCCCCGCAGAGGCGGCATAATCTTTCTATGGTCGCTCCCCGAGTCTTAGGGTTTCAGGAGGATAATATACGCTAGAGAGGAGAGCCAGGGATGGACCAGGGTAGCCACACCACCTGGTGGCACGACCCAGGGTGGCCCGTGCTAGGGGGTGGTGTGGGCCCCCTGTGGCCCATCTCCACTTCCCCTTCTGGCTTTCTTCGTCTTCTGGAAAAATAGGATTTTCCATGTATTTTCCCGGATTTTCTGATCTTCATGAATTTTGCCTCCAAATAGCACCTTTTCCATCAGAATCCTTACTGCAGCGGTCTATGCTCCAAAAGTCATCAATCATGCAAAAACAGTTGAAATAACATAAGTATCATCTCTTAATATGAAATATATCAATGAATAAAAGTAAATTATGATATAGAATAGTGATGCAAAATGGACGTATCAACTCCCCCCAAGTTTAGACTTCGCTTGTTCCCAAGCGAAACTGAACTCAATAAACATGACCTCAAGTTTTTGGACTGAAGAGTCGATAAAAGAATACGGACAAGAAGCATCACATTTATCAATACATAAGTCATAATAGAAGACAACTCACTATTATATAACTTAACTTGCAATAACTAAAGGAAACACAATAAAGATACATAAAGTAAATCATAATTGGTAATGGAAAACATAGATCTTTGTCGAAGAATAGTTGATAATTTGCGGGAGTTCACACATAACTGGTTTTCAATGATAGCTTTCAAAGTAATAATCACCAGGATAAGAGCAATGTGCAAAACAAGGAACATAAGAAACATGATTGAATAAATCACCATATGAATGAATGAAACACAACAACTCAAAATACTTGTTGAGATAGAAGGGAATAGGTTTATTGACTCAAATAAAAAGTAAAAGAAAGGCCCTTCGCAGAGGGAAGCAGGGATTTCAAGTTTCATAAAGAGCTTCCAAAAATTATGGTACTTATCAGATTTCAGCTCTCATTGCCCCTATCATAAGCATCTTTAGGTGATTAAGGTTAAAGTGACTCAACTAAGAGGATATGCTTGACAAGTTATAAGTTGAAATCTCATGCCCCTTACTTACGAGTACCGAACCTCATGCTACTCAACTTCAGTCACAAGTAAGCTCTTGTCATTGTAAATACATATGTATCATAGAGAACCGCCAATGGGGTACCCCTTGCGCATGATACAGGAGCTATCCCATAATCAAAATGACAAGGCAAGCAGACAATGAGCATCTCAGCGATCTTTTTATTTGCTATTTGCATAGAGTTTTATTGAGGATGCTTCATAGAGTGCACATTATGGTTATGCTGCAAGTTTCCAATATGATTATGCATGGCTTAGGCTAGCGGCCCAGGTGTTTCTCTAACACACATACAAACTCCATGATCTTACAAGTTCCCCTTTTATTTCACACCGCTGGGATCCATAAGCAAAAGAATCATGATATCAACGAGGTACAAAGTACTAGTGCAATGTTGAAAGCGTTCCCCATGATACATGGTTCTGCTAACTTCAACTTATAAAGCGCAAGCATATACGCAACAAAGATGGACACAATGGTTCAAGTTTATTAAATGCAAGAAAGTAAAGTGTGCCATCAAGTTCGTGAGAGCTTTAATTACTAATCTTCTCATAACAAGTTTAATTTGGAAGATAGATAAAAACATGAATTTACTTGGAATAGCAATAATGCTAATAGGTAGGTATGGTGGACACAAATGGCATAGGTTTTGGTTTAAGGATTGGATGCACGAGAAGAATTCCCTCTCAGTACAAGTTTTTGGCTAGCAAGGCTGGGTAGAAAGCATAAGAGTTGAAGGAAACAAACAAACATACAAGTGGTAAAAACAAACATGCAATCTTCCTTGGAAGCAAAAAAGATCTTAACTAGAGAATACTAAGATTATGAGCAAATCAAGAAAGAAAGATGATGAAATTATATTTCTTTAGAGTACTTTTATCTTTTTCAGTCAATTCTCAAAATAGTGTTCCTACTGACTGAGCCAGGTTTGCCAAAACCAACTAAATTAACTCAATGATCTGAAAGTGATACCAATACTAACGACAAGATCAATCATATAACCATGAATTGAAAACTAATATAAGATATGCAAAAGAGTAAATGATAGAACTTCTCATTAATAAACCATAACGACAACTCACACCAAGGGATACATAGATATCTAACGAGAGGGGGGACACTTCCATAATGCAAACCATCCTACATGATAACTTTTCTATTCATGATATGGCTACTAAAAACGTAAAAAGATAGAAGATAGTGATGTGATACCGCGACACTCCCCCAAGCTTGGAACAGACCAAGGGGATGCCAAAACCTGATGACGGATTACTCCTTCGGTGGTGGTGGTATTCTCTCGTCATCATCCGACTTCCAAGGTAAGGGTTTCCCATCAACAAAAGACATCGTGGTCTCCAGCATCCTGAAACTTGTAGCAGCACTTATGTGTTTAAAGCTAACCTCGTACTCACAGTTTTGATTTTGAATGTCGTAGAGCTGTGCTTGAAGTTGGTTGGTTGTTTCATAGAGTGAGGGAATGTCATCCTTGAGTTTAGCAGTCTCCTTTTGGTGCTCGCCGATGAGTTCGGAACAAATCTTGTGGATGATATCCACTTTGCATTCCGCCATCTTCTTGTACCTAAAGACTTCTTGCTCCAGTGTTTCCATTCTGTCCTCCAGACTTCCTTCACCTTTGGTTCCTTGAACCTCTTTTATCCATACCTCCCCATCTTCAAGCAACAACTCCTTGGGATGAATCTTCAACTCTCGCATGTATGGGTTGATGATATCCACTGAGGAATCTTCATTGGCTGATCCAGAGGAAAACATTGTGGCTCCAAATCTAGGACTCTATCTGTCAGAAACAGATCGAAACGAAAACACGAAGAGAACATGATATACGAACCTCGGGGGATCCGGGGGATTATATATACAAAGTTTTACAACAAAAGGAAGGTACTGGGAGAAAACGGGTCGGAGACGGAGGCTGAGGTGGCCACACCACCTGGTGGCGCGGCAAGGGGTGGGCCCGCGCCACAGGGTGGTGTGAGCCACCCAGGCTCCGTTTCCATCCCTCTTTCGCTTCGTAGCTTTTCTTGTTGGATAAAAACTGCAACAATACAATTGGATAGAATTTTCACGGAACTTTTCTTACCAAAACTATTACCTATTCGAAAACGGACTCTGTAGCTCTCTGAATTTGGCATTTAGTAGATTCTTTCGGAGTCACCACTTGAATAACATCAATATCTTCATCTTCATACTGATATTGCTCGAGTAATGAAACCTTTCACTTTCTTATTACACCATTTTCTCCACTAACCTGAAAATTTCTTTCACACAAAACTTCACACAATTCTCATTAGCAACATTAGTATAAGCGAGGTAATAAACCTTTTAGGTTCGATTTCAACTGAAATCCATCAAAACATAAACTACTGTAGCAACTCCTTCCGAAAACCCAAAAAAATTCAAAAAGGAAATCGATTAAAGAAGCAAATGCAAGAGTGGCAAAATCTGTCAAAATAGACCAGTAGGTAAAGATCAATTTTTTAGAAAATCTTCTGTTGCTCAAATCAAAAAGTACAAAACTAAAGAAAGTTACATAACAACCTGGGTCCGAAGCAAAAAAAATTACAGCTCAATCCGACATAAAGAGATCTCTCACGAATTTTTACGGTGAAGCACAAAAATCTGTTTCGGGACAGCAACCTCCCCAAATCTTACTTCTCTCTCATTAGAGGTTGATCTTGACACGAAAACCAAACAAAAAGGATAAGGAGAGGTTATTAACGAAAAAATAACTTCCAAGACTCAAAGAAACAAAAACAAACTGAAAACACAAATAAATTGGGTTGTCTCCCAAAAAGCTCTTTCTTTATAGCCATTAAGATGGGCATGATAATTTCAACGATGTTCACATAAGAATATGAATTGAAGTGAAAGAGAGCATTACGAAGAAAAAATACACATTTTTAAGTCTAACCCACTTCCTATGCAAGGGAATTTTGTAAACAAACAAGTTGTTAAAACCAGAAACTGCAAGCATAGGAAGGCAAAAGAAGTGCAACATAAAAACTTTCAGCATAAAACGAGGAAACTTGATATTATTGAGATGCATAAGAACAGTATTCCCTCTTTCATAATAACTTTAAGTGTCATGCATAAACTTAATAATATCACCATCACAAGAACCATTGTAGCAATGGTCACTTATCCTAACAGAAAACACAGGGACAATAGCTCTCATAACACTACTTTGTGAAACAATATTAGGGATATCCTTACAGAGGATAGTGTGTCCCTCTTCTACATATTTAGTGACAAAGTCTTTCACATTTGCTATTATAGGTTCGTCATTTATTTGTTTATCAGGTTCAACAGCTTTACTTGTACTTTCATTAACCATACTAGCTATCATAAAATGTTCCTTTATCTTAACTAGGAAAGGCATTTTCTCAATATAAGGTTCGGGTAAAACATGATTAGCAGTATAAACTTCAGTATTTCTTGTAGGAACACTAACAATGTCTTTATATTGTTCATGATACTTATTCCACTTCTTTTTAGGGACTTCAATATAGGAAGCAAAAGCCTTAAAATAAGTTGCAATAGCTTGAGAGTCTAGACCATAAGCATTACTAATATTTTGAAAGTCATCAGTTCCCATAAAAGATTCAATGCATTCATAATCATAATTTATACCTGACTTTCTTCCTTTGTCATTCTCCCATGCTTCAGCATTGTCTTGAATGCGGTCTAGAAGATCCCATTTATCTTCTTCTTCTATACGTGTAAATGATCCAGCACAAGAAGCATCCAATAAATCCTTATCATGAAGAGAAAGCCTTGCATAAAAGTTATTCATAATAATATTGTTGGGGAGCTCATGAATGGGACATTTGAGCATTAGTAACTTCAATCTCCCCCAAGCTTGAGCTGTACTTTCTCCATAAAGAGGCCAAAAGTTGTATATTTGATTCCGATCTTTATGAATCTCACTAGGAGGATAAAATTTTGAATAAAAGAGAGGCACTATTTCCTCCCATTCAAGAGCTTGACCATTCTTCAGCATCTTATATCAGTCCTCAGCTCTTCCTTTCAGTGATAATGAGAATAACTTCTTCCTAACTTGATCTGTTGTAATACCTACACACTTGAACAACCCGCATAATTCGTGTATAAAGAGCAAATGATCACCAGGATGGACAGTTCCATCTCCAACATAATAGTTATCCATAACACGATCAATAATTCTTGTAGGTATTTTAAAAGTATCATTCTCAGCAGGTGGTGGTTCATCTACTACCTTAGCAGTGGTAGTAGCATTACGAAATAAGAAACTCAACGAATTATCCATATTGAAAATAAAGCAACTAACAAAAGTAAATAATACTCACATTAGAAGTTTCATTTACCAGTTCCACTCTCCAATAGCGCTTCACTCCCCGGCAACGGCGCCAGTTCCACTCTCCAATAGCGCTTCACTCCCCGGCAACGGCGCCAAAACATAGTCTTGATGACCCATAAGTATAGGGGGTGTATCGCAGTATTTTTGATAAGTAGGAGTGTCGAACCCAACGAGGAGCAGAAGGTGTTGACGAGTGGCTTGGAGCAGGAATCCTCTATAAATACTTAGCAAACGGATTTTTAGGGGTTTTTGATAATGCAGGTAAATAAAGTACGAGTAAATAAAAGACAATAAGAATAAATGCAGCAAGTGGCCTAATCCTTTCTTTGGCAAAGGACAAGCCGATTGTATTACTTAAGATGACCAAACGTTCGCGAGGACACATGGGAATATCATCAAGTCCTTTCGCTTCATATAGTTTATTAATCTTCTTTAGTTTGCTAAGTGTTGTGTGGGTGAACCTGTGCTAATGTACCGATCGTCCTAGGTCTAATACATACTTGTGATTATACCCCTTGCAAGCATCCACGAGTACAAGAAAGTAATTAAGGTAGAAACCTAACCACAGCTTTAAACTCTAAGACCCCGACGTCCCTTGTGCAATGGTTTCCTAACAGGGGTTCAGGTTTCTGTCACTCCGGCAACCCCTACGATTAGTAGCCAAATACACAATGCATTCCCCTAGGCCTTATGTAGTCGACGTTCACATGACACCACTAGAAGAAGTACACCACAACTTAAATATCAAACTATTGAATCTTTCTCAAGACAATTCCACTATTTACAACATGTCTTCTCCCATGTCCTCAAGAACAAAACGAACTACTCACAACACATCATATGGATCAAGATCAGAGATGAAATAATGATATGTAACAATCTGAACATAAACAATAATTCAACGGTTCACTCAATAGCATCAACTACAAGGAGTAATCAACATCGGCAAAGTTTCCCCTGAGAACTATGAAAGATTCAACCCAATTGTTACAGCGGTATGAGGTGGTGATGATGGTGCTGGTGGAGATGATGGTGGTGATGATGATGATGATTGATGACCCACAAGTATAGGGGGTGTATCGCAGTATTTTCGAGGGAAGTGAAACCCAATTTATTGATTCGACACTAGGGGAGCCAAAGAATATTTATAAGCCTTAACAAATGAGTTGTCAATTCAGCTGCACCTAGAAACAATCTTGCTCACAATAGTTTATCAGTAGCAACAGTTTTGTAGTAGCAATAGTAAAGTAGCAGCAGTAGTAAAGTAAAGACAGTAGTTGCAATAGCAGTAAACAGTGGGATTCGAGTGCGGTAGGCATAGGGATGGATGGACGGGCGTTGCATGGACAAGACAATTCACATAGCAATCAGACCAGAGGGCAATTGTAGATAAATAAGATAAAGCATCCAAGTACTAGATAATCCTAGGCATGTGTTCCATATATATTCATACGTGCTTGCAATGAGAACTTGCACAACATCTTTTGTCCTGCCAGCCCGTTTGTAGCGGGGCCTCAAGGGAACTACTGGCAATTAAGGTGCTCCTTTTAATAGAGCACCGGAGCAAAGCATTAACACTCTGTGAACACATGTGATCCTCACATCAAAGCCATTCCCTCTGGTTATCCCGATTTCTGTCACTTCGGGGCCATTGGTTCCGGACAACAACGTGTGTATACAACTTGTAGATAAGACCAAAAACAATACTATCATAATGAATCAATAACATGTTCAGATCTGAAATCATGGCACTCGGGCCCTAGTGACAAGCATTAAGCATAACAAGTCGCAACAAAGTCATAAAGCACTAATAAAAGATACTAGGCACCATGCCCTAACAATCTGATGCCATTACATGAACGATCTCATCCAATCCCTACCATCCCCATAGCGTACAGCGGGGGATTGCTCACTCATGGATGGGGGAAACATGGATGGTCGATGGAGAAGCGATGGTGATGATGATGGCGATGATCTCCTCCAATTCCCTATCCCGGTAGGGTGCCAGAACGGAGTTTCTGGTGCTGTTTCGTGGAATCTGGTGGTGGCGGCAGAGCGGAACTCCTTCTGGAAAAACGTCAACCCCCCCCCTGAGTTTTTAGGTCAGAAGGTAACTTATAGGCGAAGAGGGAGACCGAGGGGCAGTCTAGGGCGGCCAGACCACCCCCTGGCGCGGCCTGGGCTTGCCCGCGCGGCCTGGGCTTGCCCGCGCGGCCAGGTGGTGTGGCCTGGGCGTAGCCCCCCTCCGTCTCGTATTCTGGCCCCTGGAGTCTTCTAGTGAAATAGGATTTTCTGCATATTTTCCAGGATTTTTCCTGATAGTTGATTTTCTACACCAAAAGTAGACACCAAGGCAATTCTGCTGAAAACAGCGTCAGTTCGCGTTAGTTACATCCAAATCACACAAGTTTAGAGGAGAAACAATAGCAAAAGTGTTCGAGAAAGTAGATACGTTTTGGACGTATCAACTCCCCCCAAGCTTAGCTTATTGCTTGTCCTCAAGCAATTCAGTTGAAAACTGAGTGCGATAAAAGAACTTTCACGAACACATTTGCTTCATATGATGTATATATTCTCAGCATGTGATCAACTACTTAGTCAATTCATAATAAGGAGTATGCAACTAAGTTTACTTAATAGGCATTGCAAGCCATGAAGAGATTCCAACTCAAAAATAATAAGTAGCATGAAGCATAAACATAAGCAACATTACAATGCTCATAACAAGGTATGATAGAGTGGTATCTTGCTTGCGTTTGATTAAGAATGCCAAGGCACCTCTGAAGTTTAAGTGATGACTAGAAGTAAAGATATCAAAGATACAAGCATCAAAGTCATAACACAAATAATCAAGTAATGGGACAAGCACAAAGAATGACAACTATGCTCTCAAGAAGGTGCTCAAAGAATATGTGGAGACTCAACAAGTAAAAGAAAAAGGTTTTGAATTATTTGAAAGGCTTCCAAATGCTGAAAGTATGGTACTCATTAGCTTTGAGCTCTCATTGCCTCTATCATAAGCATCTTTAATGTGGTTAAGGTGAAAGTGACACAACTAAGAGGATATGCTTGACAAGTTATAAATCGAAGTCTCATGCCCCTTACTTACGAAGACCGATCCTCATGTTACTCAACTTTAGTCACAAGTAAGCTCTTGTCATTGTAAGTATATACGTATCATAGAGAACCGCCAGTGGGGTACCCCTTGCACATGATACAGGAGCTATCCCATAATCAAAATGACAAGGCAAGCAGACAATGAGCATCTCAACGATCTTTTTATTTACTCTGTGCATAGATTTTTATTGAGGATGCTTCATAGAATGCTCATTATGGTTATGCTGCAAGTTTCCACCATGATTAGGCATAGCTTAGGCTAGCGGCCCAGGCGTTACTCTAACATACATATAAACTCCATGATCTTACAAGTTCCACTTTTATTTCACATCGCCGGGATCCATAAGCAAAAGAACATGATATCAACGAGGTACTAAGTACCAATGAAATGTTGAAAACGTTCCCCATGAAACATGGTTCTACTAACTTGAACTTATAAAGCGCAAGCATATACGCAACAAAGAAGGACACAAGGTTTATTAAATGCAAGAAAATAAAGTGTGCCATCAAGTTTGTGAGAGCTTTACTAACTAACTTTCTCATAACAAGCAAACATTTTATTCGGAAGAAAACAAGGCATATTGAATATGCACGGGAATAGCAAATGACGCTAATAGGTATGGTGGACACTTTGGCAATATTTAGTTTTAGGGAGTTGGAAACATGAGTAAAACATACTCAGTGAAAGTGAAGGCTAGCAATAGTAAGGGAGCGACAAACGAGAGAGCAATAGCTGTCATAATCATGCTTGCAACAAAACAGGACTAATCATGGCATGAAAGTGATTCAAGATCCTCAAGGCAAAATAATTCATTGAGGCTTAATTGATTATTACAGTCATATGCATGCGTGAGCATGTGCCAAGTCAATTCAAATGAAACATTCAGAGGAGGATACCACAGTGTCATACCAATTTATGAATAGAGCAATGCAAGCAAACATTCATAAGACATGCTACAAACTATTAGCAAGCTGGAACTAATCATACGAAAGCAAGAACTACTAAGCATCCAAAGATAACATACACCCTACACGAACAGGCTAAGCATGCCCACAATGATGAGTATATGTAAAAAAATGAAAACAAGTAGAGTTTGTTACCAGCCTCTTACCGCGCCTCAAGTTGTCATTAATCCTCATTATTGTTCTTAACTTGTGTGGCTTGAATAATAATATGAAACCAATATCCACTAAGGACTGCTGAACCCTGCAGCAAACTCACAAAACCAAAGAAGAACGACAAATATTTTTGGTGTTTTCGATTTTTAAATAAGAACCAAAAGGGAAAAACAAGCAAAGCAAAATCTTTTTGGGTTTTTCGAATAGTTCAAACAAAGCAAAAAGGGAAAAACAAACCAAGGCAAAAAGAAGAAGAAGCAAACCAAAGAGAAACAACAGTAATATTTTTGGTCTTTTTGTGTTTTAGAAAGCAAAAGAAAAGAAAGAACAAAAACTAAAAAGAGAACGAAACATGAATATACAAAGTACCGACGCAACATGATAAGGAGATGAGTGCGGTGTCGGCGTACCTCCCCCCAAGCTTAGGCTTTTGGCCTAAGTGGGTATCAATCCCAAGCCGTCCAGGATGATGTATCACCGTAGTATGACGAGGAGGTCCCCTCGTCTAGGTGCGAGCTCGAGTATGTCCCTCCGTAGTGAGCGGAGTGATCGTAGGAGGGTACATCCTCCTGGTGCTGCTCGTGGAAGCCCAGCAAGCAAAGCTGCTCGTCCACCTCCTCCTTGGAGCGCGACCACAATCTCCTGTGAACACTAAACAAAGAAGGCTGTGGCAAAGGGATCTCCCTTTCATCCCCGTCAGTGAAGAGCATCCTATATACTAGACTGTCCAAATCAGAAGCAGAAGTGACAAAGTGATGAGTTTTCATAGCAACAAGGTCAAGCCTCTATGGTGCCAGTACAGAATCATTGGGGTCCACTAAAAGGCCTAATGCATTGACCATACGCGAGGCAATGATGCCCCCATAGATAGCCCCCCTAGCAGCTAGGCGGCGAGCAATAAGCGAGCCAAGATTGTACCGAGTATCATTGTTAAGTGCAGCAGCAAGGAAAGCTAAATGATAGTTGGAGAGATTACTTGTGTTCTCCTTACCAAGTATGCTAGTAGCAAGATAATATGCAAAGTATCTAAGAGCAGGGAGTTGGATATTTCTTATCTTTCCGCGCTGCGCCACGCGGTCATCATCATTGGTCACCCCTCGGTAAAGCTCCAACAAATCAGCGGGTCACCCTTGAATTTTCTTCACGGTCCCTGTCATGCTTACACCTACAATACTGCAAAATCTCTCCAAAGGCATGGTGAAGGGCAGATTATACATTTTGAAAGAGACAGTTGACTGATAGGACGTGTTAGTAAACGTGAAGCTCTCAACAAAGGCTTTGGTGAGCATAGCGTATTGCTCACTCTCATCTTGCATATATGAGGTCAAACCAACCCTCTGGGTGAGCATCCCCATCATCCCTTTTATTACCAATATGAGTTGCAATGAGATCTTCGTTGTATGATGGCCTAAACTGAGAGGCTGATCTTGAGGGCCTCGACCTCCTAGGTGCATCACTCTCAAATATCTCTCCAAAAGTATGGTTGTTCATGCTTGGTATTCTGAAATTTAAACACCTATTAAACAAGTGATTGCAAAGTAAATATAATGAAGGATTCTACTCATAGAGACTTGTAAGAGGCCTAAACATGCATCAAAACTATATCTCTAAGCATCAAACAAGCTTACATGATCTCATAACCTGTCACCTACAGTAGCAAAATACTCAATATATAATCCACTAAACACAAATCTACTTGGACAAGGGGAGGAGTCACATACCAGGGAACAAATGCTCCAAATTTCAGCAAGAAAGATGGGCTGAGCAAGGAGATCGAAAAAATCGAGAGCAAGCACAGCAAGAACGTGATTTTGAGCAATGAACTGGAGCTTGCTCAGGAGAGAGAAGAAAGTGGCAGATGAGAGAGTTAGTGGAGGGCCAGGGGTGGCCCACACCATGGCATGGCGCCACCTAGGGCAGGCCGCGCCACCAGGTGGTGAGCCTGCCGGTGGGGCCCCCTGGCACCTCCCAGGCACTCCTCTGCCCCTTTTTTCACATAAAAATTTAATATGAATTTTCTGGAATTTTTTGAGACACTTTATTTTTGGGCATTTTTCAGGAATAGAAGAATGATTTTCTGATAGACAGATTTTTTTTGGAAAAATGATGCAAGGACAAAACAAAGCTAAAACTACAGAAGTTCTAAGACACTCTAACAAGCAAGCAACTAACAACAAAAAGAAAACTAAACGAAAGCAAAAACTAAAATGGATAGAATAGAAGTACACGGAGATAATCATAGTGAAAACATTGTTTTGTTCAATGAAATCCTTTTGTTAACAAGGCTGATCAGGTCTCGTTACCAAAACAATTTCATATGAGACAAAACTTTGTATTCCACGAATGATCATGTTACCTCAACCTTGATAGCAATGGTCCCAATCATAATAGTTTCAAAATTTTCTCTTGGTATGGGACAATATATTTCTCCAACTTGAATGCCCTCAACATGTTCAATTGAATTCAAACCATAAGTCCTTTCAATCTTCTTGGGGAAATAGACAGTATGTTCCTTGTCATTAACATTGAAAGTCACCTTTCCTTGATTACAATTAATAACAGCTCCTGCGGTATTAAGAAAAGGTCTCCCAAGAATAATGGACATATTATCATCTTCAGGCATTTCAAGCACAACAAAATCAGTTAATATCAAGCAATTATGAGCCACTTGAACAGTTACATCCTCACATATACCAACAGGAATAGTGGTAGATTTATCAGCCATTTGCAAAGATATATCAGTTGGTATTAATTTTTCTAGTTGAAGCCTCTTATAGAGAGAGAAAGGCATAACACTAACTCCAGCTCTCAAATCACACAAAGAAGTTCTAACATAACTATTCTTAATAGAGCAAGGGATAGTTGGAATCCCTGGGTCTCCAAGTTTCTTAGGAATCTTACCATTAAAGGAATAATTAGCAAGCAAAGTAGAAATTTCTTCATTAGGGATCTTCCTTTTGTTCGAGACAATATCCTTCATATACTTTGAGTAAGGAGGCAATTTAATAGCATCAGTCAAAGGAATTTGCAGGAATAAAGGTTTCATCCACTCACAAAACTTATTATAGTGTTCATCTTCCTTTGACTTGTGTTTCTTATCAGGGAAAGGCATAGGTTTTTGGACCCAAGGTTCTCGTTCACTACCATGTAGCAATAAAATCTTCTTTAGTGTATTTAGTATTCTTAGTGTGGTCTTCAGGTTCTTTTTCAGCTTTTTCTTTATTAGGAACTTCATTTTCTTCATTACCACTTTCAGTTTCAGCATCAGAGATAGATATACTATTAGGATCTATAGCAGGTTTGGAGGGTTCTACAATAGTTTTATGTTTCTTTTTCCTTTTCTTTCGAGTAGAGCCACTATTTTCAGCTTGTTGAGAATCCTGATCAATTCTTTTGGGATGCCCCTCAAGATAAAGAGGATCATGGGTAGCAACACCACTTCTAGTTCTAATTTCATAAGCATGTTTTTCTTTAGCAGCATTAACTAGCAAATCTTTTTGCACTTTAACGAGTTGATCAATTTGAGTTTGAACCATTTGAAAGTGTTTAACAATCATTTTAACATCATTAGAGGTTCTTTCCACAATATCTTTCAACTCAACAATAGCTCTAGTGTTTTCCATTAGATGATTTTGCACCCTTTTATTAAAATATCTTGCTTAACAATAAAGGTATCGAATTATTCTAAGCATTGATCAGGAGGTTTAGAGTAAGGGATATCACCTTCATCAAAGTGTTGGAGAGAGTGTACCTCGATAGTGGATGAGTAGGGAATAGGCTTACATAATTCTTCTATAGGAGGTAAATTCTTGACATCTGCAGCTTTAATTCCCTTCTCCTTAAGACATTTCTTAGCTTCCTTTATCACTTCATCATTTAATTCAATAACTCCCCTCTTCTTTGGTGTTGGAATAGGCACTGGTATAGTAGGTTCAGGTACAATTACTTCAGGTATAGCTGGTTCAGGAGGAGTCCAATCTTCATAGTTCTTGCTTATTTTAGCCATTAATTCCTCAACTTCCTTTGGAGTCCTATTCCTGAAAACACAATCAGCACAACTATCTAGGTATGTCCTAGATTCTTCGATTAGTCCATTATAAAATATATCAAGAAGCTCATTCTTAGGTAATGGACTTCCAGCTTGTGCATGAATCAAAGCACAAAACCTTGCCCAAGATTCAGGCAATACCTATTTTTCTCCCTGTTTAAAATCAAAAAGTCCCTGCAAAATAGCATGTCTAGCACTAGGAGGAAAATATTTATGCAGGAAAGTACTAATCAAGCAATCCGGGCTATCAATAGATCCAAGAGGTAAATTACTAAACCAAGTTTTAGCTTCTCCTTTCAGTGAAAAGAGGAAAATCTTAGCAACAAAGTAAGTACGCATCTTAATATCATCAAAAAACAAGCCACTCATGGTAGAAAGTTCATTCATATGTGCTACTGCACTTTCATTCTTAGTCCCACAAAATGGTTCTTTCTCAACAATAGCTATGTAAGATAGATCGAGAGAGAAATCATAATCTTCATATGTAATGTTTATAGGAGAAGTAGCAAACTTAGCAATAGGAGACAATTTGGGTCTAATAGTACGCCTCTCAAGGAGACTCTTAGCAGCGCTCCTATCATGGGTGTTTTTACATTCTTTCATAAATTCATCAGTCATCTCAACATAACCATCTTCAATATCATAACTTTCACTAGACTCAGGAGAACTAACAGGTGTGGTATTGTCTTCATTAGGAGTTTCGGTATTTCCAGCTATAGTTCTAGCAATCGTAGCATCTAGGAAAGGACCTAATGAACCACTCTTATCAAGCACAGTAGAAGCATCATCATAAGCATTAGAAGTTTCAGATTCAGCAGTAGTAGCAGTGTGTGTAGCATGTGTATGTGGTGGTGTAACGAGCTTACTCATAACAGACGGTGAATCAAGAGCAATAGAGGTGTTTAGAACCGTACCTCTTCTTGTAGTGGATGATAAAATAGGAACCTTGCCATCACGAGACTTACCCATGATGGATGGATAGCAGCAAACAATAGAGAATCCAAGTGAACTTAATAAATAAAGCTATGCTCCTCGGCAACAGCGCGAGAAAATAGTCTTGATGACCCACAAGTATAGGGGGTGTATCGCAGTATTTTCGAGGGAAGTGAAACCCAATTTATTGATTCGACACAAGGGGAGCCAAAGAATATTTATAAGTTAACAACTGAGTTGTCAATTCAGCTGCACCTGGAAACAATCTTGCTCACAACAGTTTATCAATAGTAATAGTTTTGTAGTAGCAATAGTAAAGTAGCAGCAGTAGTAAAGTAAAGACAGTAGTTGCAATAGCAGTAAACAGTGGGATTCGAGTGCGGTAGGCATAGGGATGGATGGACGGGCGTTCCATGGACAAGACAATTCACATAGCAATCAGACCATAGGGTAATTGCAGATAAATAAGATAAAGCATCCAAGTACTAGATAATCCTAGGCGTGTGTTCCATATATAGTCATACGTGCTCGCAATGAGAACTTGCACAACATATTTTGTCCTGCCAGCCCGTTTGCAGCGGGGCCTCAAGGGAACTACTGGTAATTAAGGTGCTCCTTTTAATAGAGCACCGGAGCAAAGCATTAACACTCCGTGAACACATGTGATCCTCACATCAAATCCATTCCCTCCGGTTATCCCGATTTCTGTCACTTCGGGCCATTGGTTCCGGACAACAACGTGTGTATACAACTTGTAGATAAGACCAAAAACAATACTATCATAATGAATCAATAACATGTTCAGATCTAAAATCATGGCACTCGGGCCCTAGTGACAAGCATTAAGCATAATAAGTCGCAACAAAGTCATAAAGCACTAATAAAAGATACTAGGCACCATGCCCTAACAATCTGATTCCATTACATGAACGATCTCATCCAATCCCTACCATCCCCATAGCCTACAGCGGGGGATTACTCAGTCATGGATGGGGGAAACATGGATGGTCGATGGAGAACCGATGGTGATGATGATGGCGATGATCTCCTCCAATTCCCCGTCCCGGCAGGGTGCCAAAACGGAGTTTCTGGTGTTGTTTCGTGGAATCTGGTGGTGGCGGCGGAGAGGAACTCCTTCTAGAAAAACGTTGAACCCCCCCTGAGTTTTTAGGTCAGAAGGTAACTTATAGGCGAAGAGGGAGACCGAGGGGTAGTATGGGGCGGCCAGACCACCCCTGGCATGGCCTGGGCTTACCCGCGCGACCAGGTGGTGTGGCCTGGGCCCAGCCCCCCTCCGTCACGTATTCTGGCTCCTGGAGTCTTGTGGTGAAATAGGATTTTCGGCATATTTTCCGGGATTTTTCCTGATAGTTGATTTTCTACACAAAAAGTAGACACCAAGGCAATTCTACTGAAAACAGCGTCAGTCCGCGTTAGTTGCATCCAAATCACACAAGTTTAGAGGAGAAACAACAGCAAAAGTGTTCGAGAAAGTAGATATATTTTGGATGTATTAATGATCCCGATGAAGTCCAGCTTGATGGTGGTGTTGATGGCGACGATCTTTCTATGGTGTTTTCCGCCCCTCTCGGTGTTTTCCGCCCCGCAGAGGCGGCAGAATCTTTCTATGGTCGCTCCCCGAGTCTTAGGGTTTCGGGAGGATAATATACGCCAGAGGGGAGAGCCAGGGGTGGACCAGGGCGGCCACATCACCTGGTGGCGCAGCCCAGGGTGGCCCACGCCAGGGGATGGTGTGGGCCCCATGTGGCCCATCTCCACTTCCCCTTCTGGCTTTCTTCGTCTTCTGGAAAAACAGGATTTTCCATGTATTTTCCTGGATTTTCTGATCTTCGCGAATTTTTCCTCCAAACAACACCTTTTCCATCAGAATCCTGACTGCAGCGGTCCATGCTCCAAAAGTCATCAACCATGCAAAAACAGATGAAATTACATAAGTATCATCTCTTATAATGAAATATATCAATGAATAAAAGTAAATTATGATATAGAATAGTGATGCAAAATGGACGTATCAATATGTCGAATGGAACACCCAAACTATGTGACTCATGGAATCTACTAGGCAAGTTAGTTAGTCGAGGGGTTCCCAAGCCCCATGTGGTTGTACGCTTGTCTCGGTTCCAAAGGTAAGAACTCGGTTCCTAGTGGTGGCGAGCATGGAACTACAAAAACCACATACCACCATGGCCTCCCATACAAGCCTTAGCATGTTTGACCTCATATCACCTTCATACCTCATTCTCCTGTCATACTAGATTCTTTGCATCTGATACATCATTAGGATGAACCATCACTGCCAACTAAGCATGTCTAAGAAGGACACGGATATAATATCTAGCAATGCACACAAGCCAAACCTAGTTATGCTAGGAGCAATGGATCAGGTAATATAAGCTCAAAGTGAGTAATGCAACATATAGGATACTCTATCTATCGATAAAATACCACAATAGAACCATATGCATCATGGAAAGAATTGAAATACTTTGAAAGCATAGGATTGTATAATGGTGGGGATATCCTTGCATTTTCCCGTTGATAACCAATAAGCTAACCTTCGAACATCTTGTACTTGAGTTAGTTACAGTTAATCAAGTATTGATCCTCGATCTTTGATGGTATTGATCTCTAGCTTCGATCTCGGATTTGTTCTTAGGTTCTATCTGGAAGAAGCAAAACACCGAAAAGAAAGGGAAACAATCAACACATGGCATAGATGCAATGATCAAGAAATAATGATGATATGAAAAGTTAAATAGTATTCAAATGTAACCATATTATAGGCTTGATAATTTTAAACAGGGTCTGAGGGGTGCAAACCCTAAAACAGCACGCAGAGCAGCATAGCTGGAGCGGCGAGTTCAACGGCGGCCAGCGGCGGGTAGAGTTGAGCGGCGCATGCATGGCAGAGAACGTGGGGAGGATAGTGGAGTAGCTCAGGGGGACAGGAAGATCACCATGAATTTGAAGGAGGGGTCGGCGAGGCAAGCGGCAGTTGGAATCGATGATGAAGGTGACGACCGGACCTCGGGAAGGAGCATTCGATTGGGTCGACTAGGAGCTTCCCCGACTTGGGTGGTTGTCCAAGGAGAACGAGGAGACGCTGGAAATTCTGCTAGTGAGCTCGGCTAGGCGAGAGACAGTGCAAAACGGCGGGGAACGGTGGCTACTGGGAGCTAGGTTTTTGGCCAAAAGGGGGTAACCGCGAGAGGTCACAAGAGGGAGTGAGATGGGTATGGGGAGAGAGGGGAACATATATGTTCTTATCTACGTGACCAGGGGTGGAGGCGGGTATTGTAGGGCGAGGGAGATCGACGGCAAGCGCATGGGACATGCAGGTGCTTGTGTCGTCCTTCTCTCCGAGGAAGAAGAAAAGGAGAGGATGACGAAGGGTACGGGCCGGATGGGCTGGTTGTTGGGCCGGCTATGGGTGCACATGAGCGGCAGGAAGAGAGGGAGAAGGGTTGGGCTGGCCTGGTTCTAGTCTGGATCTGTTTTTTATTTCTGAAATCTTTTCCTTTTCTCAATTTCCCTTTTGTAAAAACATCTGAAATATGTTTTGTATATTTCAAAAATACCAAGGCTTTGTAAATTATTTGAAATACTTCTGGGGCCCTTTTAATCCATTTGGGTTCCATGCATTTTGGATTTTCAAAAAACAAAATCATTTTAGAAGGGTTTTCAAAGAGGGGGAGTAGGGTTTAGGGTTTTGTTTTGTTTTTATTTACACTTTTGTCTTCACAAAAATAATGATGCTCATGCTATGCACATAAAACCCTAATTAGTAGTTAACTAAAACTGTGGTGTTATAGCTCTATCCCTTTTACGAGAATCTCGACCCAAGATTCCAAAGGTAGGAAGGAAGAAGGAAACATTGTTATACTAGGTAGAAGAAGGAAACACACTATACAGCACACCGAGTATCTTATGGTCAACTCATGGAAGGAGTGTTCAAAACAACTCTAAGATGACAAACATGAAACATGTCAAGGAAGAAAGGAAATAAAAGGTGAAGGTTTCAAGTTGTTAGATAGCTGGTCTTCATAAGGATTGAGACCATGGAACTTGAGAAGGTTTTAAACTTCTATTGAAAGAGGCTTCCAAAAAAATCAACATGACCACAGACGAGAGGTGAAGCTCTACTAGATGGCTTAAGTAGAGATTTCATGGATATAGAGATACGGAGAACTAGGCTGTTGAACTACTTTTGAAATAGAAGGGTCACTCTTTCATTCAACAGAAGGTCAAGATAGACATGTTGCTTTATGGGAAGGAATCATAAGAGTCACAAGAAACATATAGCAAGAGAACTTAT
Source organism: Avena eriantha (assembly GCA_910589775.1). Lineage (NCBI taxonomy): Eukaryota > Viridiplantae > Streptophyta > Magnoliopsida > Poales > Poaceae > Avena > Avena eriantha. The sequence continues at coordinate 316,178,033 of OU342741.1, forward strand.
GATTACCAAAATCATAGTCGCTCTTCAAGCAGGTTTAGATAGAACGAAAGGAACTCTTTATTCATCTAGGGATATCAAAACCTTTGCCAAAGATTGTGATATCACTTTACACCACCATGATGAATAGATAGCAACATTCCAGATGACATGAGAAAAATAAACTTCATTCTTAGACTTCAATTACTTGGCACCACAAGACACTTGTTGATGGCTGTGAAAATAGCCATCTTTCTTCATGTTTAAACTTCGTTTTTAGTCAGGTAATTGACCAAGAATTCTCTAGCCTTGCTACTGATGACTAATTATTTCAAAGATGTGCCATAAATCATGCTTTTAAGGCGAAATGAGGGGCCATAAATGAATATTTTGAGGAAGTCCACATGGCCAAGTAATTCTGGAGCAAAAACCATTCTACGGAGGCCATAACGACCACTGGTACAGGAAAGGAATGCCCGTATGGCCTGCCTGTACCAGGTGGCATTGGCTTCGTCTCATCAAACCCTACAACTTTCGTGAAGGCGCATATATATTTCGAGGTCCCAGCCACCGCGTAGAGGGCCACCATTCTCAGATTACATCACAACACCACCAAAGGAGATCCACCACCATAGTTCATCCTCTCCACCATCCATCATCTCCATAGCCATAGCCATTAGCTTGTACTTGGGATCTCCTTGTGATTCGACAACCATTGTAAGAATATTTGATTTTAACCTAAGTATTTTGCACAATGTTTTCTATCTTTGATCTTATTGTTATGAGTGAGTTGTCCTCACAGGCTACGGGTTGGGGTGAAACCTTGCAGTGATTATGTGCATCTAACCAATGGGAGTATTGTGTTTTGATTGAATAGAGATGTGTATATTTGTTTCTCTCTATTGTCTTGGTCTATGGACTTGTAGGTACCCAAGATCCCAGAGATTGATAAAGGCTCGAGGTGAGATACTTGGTTAGCGGCGATCTCTTAGGAAACCCAGTGATAGAAAGGGGAGTACGGTCTTTGCTTAGTGATACATTGTGGAACAACATCAACATCACTTCTTAAGGCTTTGATCTGTGTTTTCACTTAATAATTGTTTGGTGCTTCGCGGTGCAAACAGTTGGATCAAAAGACTATTTCTATGTCTATGACTCGTAGGGGCTCAAGTATATCGGAATGTGCCGCCCACAAATTATATATATATATATATTAAATCATTACACATGAATATGCGTATTACAATATTTATCCCATATGATGTGCAGTTGTAGGTGAATCCTCAACCCTGCCCTATCTTCATCCATTGATACAACCCACATTATAAAGTAAACTATAAAGGTTCAGTGAACGAAGGTAAAACAAAGAAACAAGTCTTGCCGACGTGCCTTATTATTTTAATTTTAGCATTATTTCCTAAGTATTCGATTAAACCTAGGTCTACTAGGGAAAAAGCTACTATATTGACACCGTGAATCCGGATCGAAGGTATCACTTGCCAACGTAAAGGGTCTAGGGGATCAACCGAGAAACATTTAGCATCACTACTTTAAATGTTCTCCTTGATGTTCAAGACACCAGACATCAAGTAAAGGTCGGACTTCGGTTACAAAGGAAACCATGAGCACAACTCCTATAATAAATCATATAATAAGACTCATGAAGAGCGGATGTTATTGCTGATTTAAGATAATATGACAATAGGTCTTCTAGGTAATTGTGTCAACCAACACATCAATTTTACTGGATTTACAAGAAGACCTATGTCAAAACCTTGAAGAACACTAACCAAATATATTTTCTTGAGATTCATATTTGGTTAGGTGAGATGATACTTCAGATGCAGCATGTCCGAATAGAAAGTGTGCAACATTTACACATAGGTAAAGTCACTAGATTCTCAATATATGGACTATAGTGTTAAGCTCCAAACAACTGAGCTACATTGCTAGAACCATGTATTAACAACTTGTCAGGGGACAACTACACCTACCTAAAGTACTTGCAAATAAACACATATGTGTCCTTAAGGGAACAAAGTTAACTCTACTCAAATCCACATCGACATCTTTCAACATTTGCACGTGAATCGGAGAAGGTCACTTCTAACATCCAGAACTTTGAGATGACTCAAATATGGTTCTCAAAAGTTTTCCAACATTAATGCCAATTGTTCCATATGAATCTAACTAGCATGGATAATATAAGGATGTCATCGATGGGCTCAATAGAAAATTTATCAATATAATCCAAGAAGATGGACTCATATGTTGTGAACAAGGAAAAAGTATTGGTTAAACCAAATAATATGAGGACGCATTCAAGTGAAACATCACGAGTAGCGACATCATCTAGATAGTCCTTGTAACTAAGTTTGGTTTGATGATAACCCAAATCAGATCAAAGGCGGGGGGAGATAACATATCCACAATGGAAATACTATCTTTCTTCATGAACAAAACTAGACATCCCTTTAAGGAGGAACTGAGTCAGATAGAACTTTTGTCTAACATCTCTCCAAGTTGTTGTTTAAGCTCAACCAACTAGTTTAGGGGTATCTAGTATAGATCCTTGGAGAAATAGGAGTTTAGAAAACTTGCTTTCTCTAGAACTTAACAATACGGTCATGTGGCAACATGGAGCTACTTCTAGAAAGACGTCTAGAATATCACGAACCACCAATATGTCACTTAGTTAGAGAGGAAACTTGCTTTTCAAGGCAAGAAAACATAATCTCAGAACTTCGGCACAAGCCTAACACTTTGACTGAAGAGGGTGCACCATATTATTGGACTTGGTAGCACGATCATCCTTCGCTTAGTGATTAGATAACCAATCATGCCAAGAATGACACAAATGTCCTTGGAGTTTCAAAATAATAATGATTGCTAAGAATCTCAGATGGCCACATTGTTACACACACGCATAATTCATGAGCATGAACAGCTCAGAGGAAGGGTGGTAAAAAACTGTAAAATCATTACTTCATTAAAAATGTCATGAACTCATCATGTCATCTTAGTATAAAAGAGCGTGACACTTCAGGGTAGAACAGAACAGAAGCTAATCAAGCCTCTTAATTTGAGGATTACAACACTTTGACCTGGTCCTAGAAATGATGAGGTATCGGAGTTTGTTTCTCCTAACAACCTGAAATGGTTTATCTTGATAGACCACAAGAGTATCTTACATCAGAGGACACTGATGCACATTTACAACTTGGCTACCAACTAGTAGACAAAGGTCAGAAAAACCAAGGGGAAAGGAACATGCTCAAGACAGAATCCCAAGATGTGGATGCATAGATTAACAATCTTAAAAAAACCTATGCAAATAAGGAAAGGTATGGTAGAGTCACGAGTACAGATGTGAGACTCGCGAGGAGTACTCTTGTCGTGATCTATTTGGTTCCGTTAAAGAACATCTACCATAGCTAGTGGTAGGGGAAGTCCTTAGTTGTCATGATTTAACCATGGCAACAACCACGAGCTTGAAGGCTATATCTGAATTTAGCCATCCCGAGGTAATGTGTGAACATTTACAATAGGGGTCAATAGAATGGATCTTGGGTTAAAGATCAGCTTCATGTACTATATTCACAACACTAGAATCCTGCACAATCCGGGACCTTCGGTTCAATTCCAAGGGTTAAAACCCGAGAAAAGAAGTAACTACTATCTGAGTGACACAACATTCACAACAAGGTAGCAATCATGAGGTAGCTTCCAAAAGAATATACGACTTCTAAAGTACCCAAACAAACAAAAAGAAGACATACAAGGTGAAAGGAAACCTCAAAGCCTGGAACAGAACACTATGTAACCTACAATATAATATTGTGGGCCTAGAAGATAGAGAGGTCTTGATGGAAAGGAATCTCTCAACTGAAGTAGAGCAAAGGGATCAAGGAACATAACACACATAACTCTAGATAACTCAATAACTAGGTCAACTGGTTGAGAAAAGACATGCTCAAAAGGCACCTAATCTTTGAAAGACTATAAGAGATATCAATTTTTTCCAAATCAACACGAGATAAGATGACCCAGAGTTAGAGCGATACCAAATAAGGAGTAAAAGAAGCATACTAGATTTTTTACAAGTAGTTTTCATAAGAACTAGACTCCACATCGACAAATAGCAAGGTTTTCCTACAGTTGGTACTACTCTAATACCAACACCTGTGACACCCCCGAGATCAAGGTTAAACAAATCCTAGACCTTAGTCTGACGTAATCCTAACCTAGAGCTTAAGGATATCCAGTGAAGAATCGGTAACACAATAGTCCTGCGACACAAAAATCATTACAGCAAGCTCATAATTGAGCAGAGAGGTAAAATATTACAAGAAGAGGTCACTAACCACAAACATCAAACAACGGAAGGAAAATTATGCTATTAAGTATAGCAAACTTAAAAACGGCCTAAGATGCCTGGAGCATAACAATGACATCCTAGCCCATAGATTCCAGGTTGCCGGCCACGAACCCCAAGCTACTCGTCAGTGTCGATGGCGTACATAAGTCATCTTCAGGGGAACACTTACTCTGCTATAAAATTATCAACAAAGCAAGGGTGAGTACAGGGTGTACTCAGCAATACTTATTATGGCTGGTGGAGCTATTTTTCATAAAGTTATCTTTGTTTGTAAAACAGAAGGGAGAAGAAGCTCGTCTAATTAGAATATTTTAAAATAGGATAAGAGAGCGACATCTCCAAAGTAGTGATCATTATCTTTTGATATCCACCAAACCATCATTATCACCTATTAACTAGGATCACCCCCTCGTATCCGTGAGGAAGCATCCGTATGCACACATTGATCTGCCAAGTTTTACGATTAGGTTATAGTTCTCTATGATCTTAGAATTTAGTCACCAAGTGTTCATAACCATGAACGTGGCTTTTCGAAAAGATGTAAACCTACAGGGATGTACACCTTTACCCACACGTACCAACCGACTCGTAATGCTAGATCATTAGCCCTCTTCCTTGGAAGGCCGACATAGGGTGATTCACCATGACCATTACCTTGCTTTTGCCGAGACCATGAGTCAGTCCCTAAAGAGGGTTCCACTGTAATGGGTCAAATCCTGAAGCCAGTCCCTAGAGATGTGAGGCGAGGTTGGTTTACCAGGGGCTCTATCTACCCCAAGCAAACTTGTCCATGCTTCCCTACCTATTATGATGCACCTCCTTCACCGCCTTCGAGAACTACCAGAATGCATATGTCTAATGGAACACCCAAACTATGTGACTCATGGAATCTACTAGGCAAGTTAGTTAGTCGAGGGGTTCCCAAGCTCCATGTGGTTGTACGCTCGTCTCGGTTCCAAAGGCAAGAACTCTGTTCCTAGTGGTGGCGAGCATGAGACTACAAAAACCACATCCCACGGTGGCCTCCCATACAAGCTTAGCATGTTTAACCTCGTACCACCTTCATACCTTGTTCTCCTATCATACTAGATTCTTTGCATCTGATACATCATTAGGATGAACTAGCACTGACAACTAAGCATGGCTAAGTAGGACACGGATATAAACTCTAGCAATACACACAAGCCAAACCTAGTTATGCTAGGAGCAGTGGATCTGGTAATGTAAGCTCAAAGGGAGTAATGCACTAGATAGGATACTTTATCTATTGATAAAAGACCATGGTAGAATCATATGCATCATGGTAAGAATTGAAATACCTTGAAAGCATAGAATTGTATAATGGTGGGGCTATGCTTGCCTTTTTCTATTGATAACCAATAAGCAGACCTCAGAGCATCTTGTACTTGACTTAGTTACAGTTAATCAAGTATTGATCGTTGATCCTCGATGGTGTTGATCTCTAGCTTTGACATCGGACTTGTTCTCGAGTTCTACCGGGAAGAAGCAAAACACCGGAAAGAAAGGGAAACAATCAACACATGGCATCGATGCAATTCTCAAGCAATAATTATGATATGGCAAGTTAAATAGTATTCAAATGTAACCCTATTACAGTCTTGATCATTTTAAACAGGGTCCGAGGGGTGCAAACACTAAAACAAGGGAACCTTGGAATCACCTACGGGGGTTCATTTTGTTCTTCTAATTAACTTGTTAGTTTAAGTTGCTGAACAATTCATGATTTTGATTCTAGCAGATATATCTCATTTTTCTAAACATTTTGATATATTATATGTATTTTTCTGACTTTTAGATTAAAATTTATTAATTTTACAAGATTATAACATTTTCTAAAATTAATAAACCAATTAAATGGGTTTTTATAGCGTCAGCATGACGCATGGCTGACGTCAGTGTACACCTTAATACTTTTTATACTACGGCGGGACTATCCACTAATATTGACATGTGGGACCTAGGGCCTGATCAGCGCGACACAATGGCAACCCATGCCAGCATCCACGGCACGGACACGCAAATGCCACCTAAGCACCACGTCGGCTCCACATCTGCATGCCGACAGACACGCTGGATAGTGGCAGGGGCAGCGCTAGGGGCTTGTTGGGAACCGTGGGTGTGTGCGCTGGATACGGGAGAGCATGCAGAACAGCATAGCGGAGAGGCGAGTTCAATGATGGCTGCTAGAGGCAAGCGGCATAGGCATAACAGAGAACATGAGGAGGAGAATGGAGTGGCTCGAGAGGATAGGAAGCTCACCATGAGCCTGAAGTAGGGGTCGGCGAGGCAAGGGGCGGTCGAAATTGATGACAAAGGTGGCGCCCGGACCTCGGGAAGGAGCGGTCGATTGGCACGACTAGGAGCTTCCCTGGCTCGGGCACTTGAACAAGGATAATGAGGAGACACTAGTGTTTCTGTTGGTGAGCTCGGCTAGGAAAGGGACGGTGCAGAATGCCAGGGAACGGTGGCTGCTGGAAGCTAGGTATTGACCGAAAGGGGATAACCGCGAGAGGTCCCGAGAGGGAGTTAGATGAGTATGGGGGGAGAGAGAGAGGGGAACATGTTCATTCTTATCTGCGTGACCAGGGGTGGTGGTGGGCATCGTAGGGTAAGGGAGAGCAACGGCGAGCGCGTGAGACATGCAGGTGCTTGCGTCGTCCTTCTGTCAGAGGAAGAAGAAAAGGAGAGGACAATGAAGGGGTACATGCCGGATGGGCTGGTTGCTGGGACGGCTGCGGACGCGCGTGAGTGGCAGGAAGAGAGGGAGAAGGGTTGGGTCGTTCTGGTTCTGGTCTGGCTTTGTTTTTTTATTTCTGAAATATTTTTCTTTTTCGTTTTTTCAATTTCCCTTTTGTAAAAACATTTGAAATCTGTTTTGTATATTTCAAAAATACCAGGGCTTTCTAATTTATTTGAAATACTTCTAGGGCCTTTTAATCCAGTTGGGTTCCATGCATTTTGGATTTTTGAAATACAAAATCATTTTAGAAGGGTTTTCAAAGAGGGGGGGAAGTAGGGTTTATGGTTTCATTTTGTTTTGCTTTGCACTTTTGTCTTAGCAAAAATAATGATGCCCATGCTATGCACATCAAACCCTAATTAGTAGTTAACTAAAACCGGGGTGTTACACATATACATTTCGCTTATGCCACCCAAATAGTGTCGCATATGAGGGTATTTCTTTAGTGAGTTAACACACTGTAAATCTTCTTGTTTGAATGTCTTAAACATGAAATTCACATTCTTTAGAGTCAACATCATTGAAGATCTCCCTTTTTTGCCTTACCTTTTATTATAATCTTTTTTTCTATCTTTTCATCATCATTGTTGGGGGGATAACCCTGGGTGGGGTCAAGACGGGGTGTAATGGTAATGTTAGCCGAGGTACGGCAATGTCAAAGCGGGAGCTGACCGAGTCACCTCAAGGCAAGCTGAGTTACGGGTGACCCGACCCAGTCGATGTTCACCCAATGCTACCTTAGCCGGCATAAAGTATACGTCGGCATCATCAATGTTACTTGTTTGCAGGTACCTAGAGCTGAGTTAGCCAGGCAGGAGGCTTGTTACCACTTGGCTTACAAGAGAAGGAAGGCATCTTCCATGGTCAGTGCTTTTCTCTCTCCACTGTAGCATGAGCGTAGAGGACAGAGGGGAGGACAAACGAGTACGGGCCTATAAAGATGACGTCGCCAGACCATTCTTGGTCAGGTGACGCCACGCCGCAGAGGGGCTCAGAGAGGCTTATGCCATGGGTCCTGGATGGCTTATGAAGGGAAAAAGAGGAGCACCACTTTGATCTTTTGGGAGAGGCATATTCAGAGAATATGCCCTCCACGTATGCCCTAGCTTGTAACCTGGCCTCCCCTATATAAGGAGGGCCAGGATCTCCATAGAGGGGGTCGACTATTTTTACTAAGGAAGAACGCTAGAGAGAGGTGTGGGTAGTAGAGAAGTACATCTTCTTCCTCCCCACGAACGTCTCAAGGAGCATCTGTAAACACCATTGATCTAGTGAATACAAATCATCTATGTGTGTAATCACCACACTATCCCTCCCTGGATACCTCTAGCGCACTTTGGCCCCATCTTTAGCCTATCCATCGCATCTGTCATGCCACCACCACAATAGTTGGCGCCCACCATAGGGCCAGCAGCGGCGCTAGCTAGAGTGAAGATCCGGACGGGAAGTATCATCGCCACCGGGGAATGCATTACCTCCGAGCTTGTTCGGTGCTTTGGAGTGTTGGACTATGTCAGCGACAATGCTGGCAGCTTTGGCAACCTCCCACCTCTGTGCAATAGCGTCTTCATCAGCCTCGGTGCCCACAAGATCTACATTGAGGTGGATGAGTCATGCGTCCACCCTCTACACATCATCGAGGGAGGCGAACCTCCTCTCAGCGCGGCTCATGGCCCGTGTATCACTCGCCCCGCTAGCTGCGTTGTGGTCATGATGACCGCACCTAATGCAAGAGCAAGCAAGGACCCGGTGGAGAAGCCAAAGATAACAACAAAGGTACCTAGGACCAGAGGTCCACCAGTAGATAGGCCAGAGAACATGATGCAGCAGGTAATAGATAGCTTAGCAACTCCCATAGCACATGTCGTAGATCCGGCTTAGGCACATGCTGACCTAGAAGAGACCCGACTGAAGATGTTAGTAGGGCAAAGAAGGTAGCAGAGCTACAGTAGTCACTTAACATGATGCTGCGTGAATATGCAAAAGCAAATCGGATTAGTCTGACCCATATGGACGGTGTGAAGATTAGGGGTAGAAACCTCATCACTGAGATAGACAAATAATACGTACCTAAGCCAGGTTATTCGGCCACCCTAGTGAGAGCAGGGCTAGAGAGGAATAGCACCCTGGCAAAAAATCTCAGGGCTATAGATGCGGCAGCGTTCGAGTTAGAGGGCCTAACCGACAAAGCCCGGGAGAGGCATTAGGAGAGAGTAAATCACTTGGTGAGAGTCTCTAACAAGTAGAATGAGGAGATACTTAAGGCAAACCCGGCAGGAGCAGGAGGTTCCCGTGTCATTCATTCGGCTGGAGGCACTCTGGCAAAATCTGCTGGGGCAGGATCATCCCCTCAAACGGGCCTAAGAAGGGAAGAGGTAGTGACCTCGGCAAGAAGGAATAAGCAGATAGTCCCGTATGACCCAGCAAGGGTAGGAAAAGGAAAAGTGGTACAAGGGTGATGAGGATCATCACAGTGCCAGCCGAGGTGAAGCTGGATGAGGTAAGTGCGACCAAGGCAATGCCGGTCAGGGGAACGCAGGGCACGGCAATGCCAGACAGTGTAACTTGGCAGAAGATGGGCAAAATCCACCCGATAGCATCAGCAACAGAACATACCTCGGCAAGAGAAAAGTGCCAGCCCCGCTATGCAACAGCAATATGCTCGTCTGGGTCAAGATAGGTACAATGATGGTTATTCGGCAATGGCTGATGTCGGGTTTCCTAGGCCGGATCACCATGTGATAGGATCGAGGCTAGGAAACAGGAACCTATAGCCAGATGATGCGAGGTTGAAGCTGGACCGAATTTATAGGTCGAAAATGATAGAGGGACAAGGTCCTCCGCGTCCAGCATGCTTTGGGCCTTGGATTATGAGAGAACTGATACGTCATAAACGTATCTATAATTTTTGATGCTCCATGCTTGTTTTGTATCAACTTTCTTATGTTTTGTATACACTTTGAGGTATTTTTATACATTTTCTAGAACTAACCTATTAGCAAGATGCCACAATGCCAGTTGCCTGTTTTCTGCTGTTTTTGGTTTCAGAAAAGCTATTAAGGAAATATTCTCGAAATTGGATGGGACAACAGCCAAAGTCAATATTTTACCAGAAGGAACACAAAGTCCGAAGGGGAGCCGAAGTGGGGCCACGAGGTGGCCACACCTAGGGCTGGCGCGACCACCCCCTAGGGCGCGCCCCCCATGGTGTGGGCCCCTCGGGCCGCCACCGACCTTGCCCTTTCGCCTATAAAATTGTCCCGATGCAAAAACCCTACGGACCCAATCAGAAATCCACGAAAGAGTGTGTAGCCGCCGCCATCTCCATCCCTAGATCAGGGGGATCCGAAGCTCTTCCTGGCACCCTGTCAGAGGGGAGAGATCATCCTGGAGGCCTTCCTCATTACCATGCCTGCCTCCGGTGTGATGCGTGAGTAGTTCACCCTTGGACTATGGGTCCATGTAGAAGCTAGATGGTTGGTTCTCCTCCTTTGTGCTATCATGTTTAGATCTTGTGAGCTCCGTTCATGATCAAGATCATCTATTTGTAATCCTATATGTTGTGTTTGCAGGGATTTGATGGATATTGAGATACTATGTCAGATTGATTATTGATTCTATCATGTCTATGTTATTTGTGATCTTGCATGCTCTCTGTTGTTAGTAACTATCTTGGCCAAGTAGATGCTTGCAACTCCAAGAGAGAGTATTTATGCTTGATAGTAGGTTCATGCCTCTAGTAATCTGGGGAAGTGATAGAAACCTCTAAGGTTGTAGATGTGCTATTGCTACTAGGGAGAAAACAACAATCCTTTGTCCATGGGGCAATTGTATTGTTTACTTTACACACTTTGCCTAATGCAATTATCTGTTGCTTACAACTTAATACTAGAAGGGGTTCGGATGATAACTTGAAGGTGGATTATTAGTCATAGATGCAGTTGGATTATGGTCTATGTATTATGTTGTAATGCCTAATCAAATCTCGTAGGAGTCAAGATGTTTAGTATGCATTTTTATGCTTTCTCAATCTATCAATTTCCCTGCTGTAATTTGTTCACCCAACATGCTATTTATCTTAAGGAGAAACACCTCTAGTGAACTGTGGACCCCAGTCCACTCCTTTACAATTGATATACCATCTATTGTTTACCTTTTACTGTTTACTTTCTACAAGCAATTACTATCTTCCACACTATACGTTTAATCCTTTGTTTTCAGCAAAACTAGTGAGATTGACAACCTCATTGTAACTTGGGGCAAAGTTCTGTGGTTGTGTTGTGCAGGATTCCAAGTTGCTAGCAACACCTTGGAGTTGTTTCCTTACTCCTACTGGTTCGATAACCTTGGTTTCATAACTGAGGGAAACTTGTTGATGTGCTCATCATACCTTCCTCTTGGGGTTCCCAATGAGCTCTGCATATCTTGAGCCATCAAGCACTTTTCTGGCGCCGTTGCCGGGAATTAGGATAGCTTCAATCTCTTCCTCCTCATCAATCACTTTTCAAGGAGAAAGAAGATTCTTGCAAGGGGAGTCTCTCACAACCAATCTCTTTACTTTGTTTTTGTTTTGCTTAGTTTATTTTGCTTTGTTTTGCTTGTTTCTTTTATCAAAAACACACAAAAATTTAGTTCCCATTTTAGTTTCTATTTTTGTTGGCTTGCTTTAATCTTGCAAAAAATGACTACTCCTGAAAACACTAAGTTGTGTGACTTCACTAGCACAAACAACAATGATTTCATGTGCACACCTATTACTCCACCTATTCCTGAAGCTGCTTTCTTTGAAATTAAACCTGATTTGCTCAATCTTGTTATGAAAGAACAATTCTCTAGTGCTGGTACTGATGATGCTGCTGCTCACCTTAATAACTTTGTTGAACTTTGTGAGATGCAAAAACATAGGGATATAGATGGAGATATTATTAAGCTTAAATTGTTTCCTTTCTCTTTGAGAGGAAAAGCTAAAGAATGGTTGTTATCCCTACCTAGAAATAGTATTGATTCTTAGATTAAATGCAAAGATGCTTTCATTGGAAAATATTATCCTCCCGCTAAGATTATATCTATGAGAAGTGAAATAATGAAATTTAAACAATTTGATAATGAACATGTTGCTCAAGCTTGGGAAAGAATGAAATATTTGGAAGAATTGCCCCACTCATTGACTGACTGCTTGGATGATAATCCAAACTTTTTATGCAGGACTGAATTATTCGTCAAAAAATCTGTTCGATTCTACTGCTGGAGGCACCTTTATGACCATTACTTTGGGTGCTACAACAAATCTCCTTGATAATATGATGGTTAACTATTCTGAATGGCACACTGAGAGAGCTTCACAAGGTAAGAAGGTAAATTCTGTTGAAGAAACCTCCTCCTTAAGTGATAAAATTGATGTTATTATGTCTATGCTTGTTAATGGAAAAGCTCATATTGATCCAAATCATGTTCACGTAGCCTCTTTGGTTGCTCAAGAAGAGCAAGTTGATGTGAACTTCATTAGAAATAATAATTTTAGCAACAATGCCTATAGGAATAATTTTGGTAGTAATAATTATAGGCCATATCCTCCCAATAATGGTAATGCTTATGGAAATTCCTACAACAACAATAGAAGTGCACCCTCTGAACTTGAAGTCATGCTTAAGGATTTTATTAGTAAACAAACCACTTTCAATAAAACTGTTGAGGAAAAACTTTCGAAGGCTGAAAAAATATTTCATCTTTGTCTGAAGCACAATCATCTTTGATTAATAAAGTGGTTGCTAAACCTGAAAGTATGGAAAACCACTTTTCTGCTACTAATTCCATACAAGTTAAAATTGATGAATATGTTAGATTGTTAGTTGAATTGTATGCTAAGTGGGAAAGAGAAGATGAAATTGCTAGAAATAGTAGTATTTGTACTATTACCACCACCAATGTTGATGCTAGCAAACCACATGAAGTCCCCATTCCTTTTGCAACAATGCCTAAAACCAATGGAACCTTTTCCAATAAAAATGCTGAAATTCTTCGAAATATGGGAAACAATAGTTCTACTACCTTGGATGGTAATTTTGATTTTGATGTTGATGGTTGCAATATTTTTGAAGTAATTATGTTCCTACAAAAGCTTGCTAGAAGTCCTAATGCTAGTGCTATGAATATGGCCTTTACAAAACACATTATAGATGCTCTCTAAAAATTAAAGAAGAAAAATTGAAACATAAAGCTTCTATTCCTAGGAAATTAGAAGATGGTTGGGAACCCATCATTAATATGAAAGTGAAAGATTTTTATCTCAAAGCTTTATGTGATATTGGTACTAGTGTCTCTATTATTCCTAGAAAGATTTATGAAATGCTTGATTTGCCACAATTGGAAGATTGTTATTTAGATGTCCAACTTGATGATAATGCTAAAAACAAAATCATGGGGAGTATTAATGATGTTATTATTATGGTTAACAATACCTATGCCCCAGTTGATTTCTATGTTTTGGATGTTTAATGCAATGCTTCTTGTCCTATTATTTTCGGAAGACCTTCTCTTAGAACTATTGGTACCATTATTGATATGAAGGAAGGCACCATTAAATATCAGTTCCCACTCAAGAAAGGTATAGAACACTTCCCTAGGAAGAGATAGAAGATACCTTTTGCCTCTCCTATTAAAACAAAATTTGATATTAATCCTTCTTCATTTGAAAATACTTGAATCTTGCTCCTATGCCTAGCTGAAAGGAGTTAAAGAAAAGCACTATTGGGAGATAACCCAAATTATTTTTACTTTCAGTAAGTTTTTCTTTTGTTGAGTCTTGGAAGATATTGCCTTGGTAATAACCTCTCATTATCCTTTTTGTGTGGTTTTTGTGCCAAGAATAACCTCTAATGAGAGAGAAGTAAGACTTGGGAAAGTTGCTGTCCCGAAACAGATTTGTGTGCTTCACTGTAAAAAATCATGAAAATCCCTGTACGTCGGATTGAGCTGTAATTTTCTGTGATTATGCCCCAGGTTATTATATAACTTTCATTAGTTTAGAACTTTTCAATTTGAGCAACAGAAGGTCTTAGAAAAAATAGGTTTTTACCTGCTGGTCTGTTTTGACAGATTTCTGCCATTATTTGCATTTGCCTCTTAATATCTTTCTCTTTGAGTTCTCTTTGATCACTTGAGCTTTTAGAAGGAATTGCTATAGTAGCTTGTGTTTAATTGGAAGTTTTACTTGTGTTGAAACTAAACCCAAAGACTTATTATGTTGAATACACTAATGTTGCTAATGAAGATTGTGTAAAGTTTTGTATGAAGGAAATATTCAAGTGTAGGGAAGAATAATGTGATGAGATGAAGTATGGACAAAAGCTCAAGCTTGGGGATGCCACACGTGTCACCCCAAGAAATATTCAAGAGGTACAAGCGTCAAATCTTGGGGATGCCCAATGCATCCCCTTCTTCATCAATAAAAATCTCAGGTTTTCTTCCAAAACACTTCATTTTTATTGTTTCGTGCACAATTGTGTTGTTCTTGGAGCGTTTTTGCTTTTGTTTTTAGTTTTCTTTTGTTTGGTTTGCTTAAATAAATTGGTTGGACCCCCGCATTCATATGTTGTTTCAAATAAGTTGATTGGTGTTGGAAAAGAGTAGGAAGCTTCATGCTTGTAAGTGGTACAAAAGGAGCTTGTTTTGACTGTGGCCTAGACTTTATCATGTCATGTTTGATGTTTCTTTGACCTTATGCTTAGTGATTATTGTTGTAGCATGACTTGTTCTAAACAATTGAGATTGCCTAATGTGTCTTAAAAGAATCATGCGTTGTTTTAGCATACAAAAGCATAATATTGTGGTATTCTCCTTTGATGCTTTATTTGGGTTGACTTGGCACATGCTTACACCATGTTGAGACTATGAACCAGTCACCTTAGCCTCTATGATCATTTAGTTTTTGACTTTTAATATCACTTTATGCTTTAATTAATAATGTTTTGTCGCTTTGCATGATTATGGCCATTATTGCTCTCTTAGTTTGTCGCTCCCAGTCTTTTGCTAGCCTCCACCTGTACCACGTACGAGTTCCACCCATGCATCCAACCTCCAAGAAAACCAAGTTATTCCAAAGAGTCCACTATAAATTCCTATGCATGGTGTGTTACACCATTCCAAGTATATTCATATTTTTATCTACCTTCCAAATTAAACTTTTGTTATGTGAAAATTAGTGATTAAAGCTCTCATAAACTTGACGGCACACTTTAATTTCTTGCACTTAATAAACTTGAACCATTGTGTCCATATATGTTGCTTATATGCTTGCACTTTATAAGTTATGAATTAGCAGAACCATGATACCATGGGGAACGCTTTCAACATTGCACTTATTATTCAGTTGATATCATGTTATTTTGTTTATGGATCCCAGCGGTGTGAAATAAAGCTTGTAATCTCATGGAGTTTGTATGTGTGTTAGAGAAACGCCTGGGCGGCTAGCCTAAGCCATGCCTAATCATGGTGGAAACTTGCAGCATAACCATAGTGAGCATTCTGTGAAGCATCCTCAATAAAAACCTATGCAAATAGCAAATAAAAAGATCACTGAGATGCTCATTGTCTGTTGCCTTGTCATTTTGATATGGGAAAGCTCCTGTGTCAAGGGGGAAGGGGTACCCCGTTGGCGGTTCTCCATGATACACATGTACTTACAATGACAAGAACTTACTTGTGACTAAAGTTGAGTAGCATGAGGTTCGGTACTCGTAAGCAAGAGGCATGAGATTTTCAACTTAGAACTTGTCAAGCATATCCTCATATTTGTGTCACTTTAACCTTAATCACCTCAATATGCTTATGATAGGGGCAATGAGAGCTGAAAGCTAATAAGTACCATCATTTTTGGAAGCTCTTTATGAAACTTGAAATCCCTGCTTCCCTCTGTGAAGGGCCTTTCTTTTTACTTTTATATTGAGTCTCCATCTTCTATCTTTATGCACCAATTGAGAGATCATAGTGGTCATTCTTAGTTTAATGTGCATTGTCCCAAAACTTGTTGATTGATTCATAACTTTGATATTGCTTGTTCTTAAATTATTTGTATCTAGTCACCCTTATGAACTTTGAAGGTGTCCTATGCATTTATGTTTTGCTATACCATGAGGGACAAGCTGAATTCCACTCTTATTATGTTTTCTATATGTGAAAAAAACAAACGTCTTTCAATGCATTATTATTCATGATCTTTTGTTTGTACCTTTTCATGTTACAACATAGTTGCTATGTCATATTGTTAGAACTCTATCTTTCATGCTCAAGTTTCGAGTACTTTGATCCCAGCTATCAATGCTTTACAAATACCTTGATCAAGATTGTGATGGTGCATGTCACCTCAAAAATTATTCTTTTTATCACGTACCTACTCGAGGACGAGCACGAGTTAAGCTTGGGGATGCTTGATACGTCATAAATGAGTCTATAATATTTGATGCTCCATGCTTGTTTTGTATCAACATTCTTTGGTTTTGTTTACACTTTGAGGTATTTTTATACATTTTCTAGAACTAACCTATTAACAAGATGCCACAGTGCCAGCTGCCTGTTTTTGGTTTTAGAAAAGCTAGTAAGGAAATATTCTCGGAATTGTACGGGACAAAAGCCAAAGTCAATATTTTACCAGAAGGAACACAGAGTCCGAAGGGCAGCCGAAGTGGGGCCATGAGGTGGCCACACCTAGGGCTGGTGCGGCCACCCCTAGGGCGCGCCGCCCCATGGTGTGGGCCCCTCGGGCGCCCACTGACCTTGACCCTTCGCCTACAAAAGTAACCCGATGCAGAAACACTAAGTACCCGATCAAAAAACCCACGAAAGAATCTGTAGCCACCGCCATCTCCATCCCTAGATCGGGGGGATCTGAAGCTCTTCCCAGCACCCTGCCAGAGGGGAGAGATCATCCCGGGGGCCTTCTTCATCACCATGCCAGCCTCCGGAGTGATGTGTGAGTAATTCACCCTTGGACTATGGGTCCATACAGTAGCTAGATGGTTGGTTCTCCTCCTTTGTGCTACCATGTTTAGATCTTGTGAGCTCCATTCATGATCAATGTCATCTATTTATAATCCTACATGTTGTGTTTGTAGGGATCCGATGGATATTGAGATACTATGTCAGATTGATTATTGATTCTATCATGTCTATCTTATTTGTGATCTTGCATGCTCTGCTTTGCTAGTAGCTATCTTGGCCAAGTAGATGCTTGTAACTCCAAGAGGGAGTATTTATGCTCGATAGTAGGTTCATGCCTCTAGTAATCTGGGGAAGTGACATAAATCTCTAAGGTTGTAGATGTGTTGTTGCTACTAGGGAGAAAACAACAATCCTTTGTCCATGGGGCAATTGTATTGTTTACTTTACACACTTTGCTTAATGCAATTATCTGTTGCTTACAACTTAATATTGGATGGGGTTTGGATGATAACCTGAAGGTGGATTATTAGTCGTAGATGCAGTTGGATTACTGTCTATGTATTATGTTGTAATGCCCAATCAAATCTCGTAGGAGTCAAGATGTTTAGTATATGCATTGTTATGCTTTCTCAATCTGTCAATTGCCCCGCTGTAATTTGTTCACCCAACATGCCATTTATCTTAAGGAGAAACACCTCTAGTGAACTATGGACCCTAGTCCACTCCTTTACCATTGATATACCATCTACTATTTACCATTTACTGTTTACGTTCTAGAAGCAATTACTATCTTCCACACTATACATTTAATTCTTTGTTTTCAGCAAAACTAGTGAGATTGACAACCTCACTGTAAGTTGGGGCAAAGTTCTGTGGTTGTGTTGTGTAGGATTCCAAGTTGCTAGAAACACCTTGGAGTTGTTTCCTTACTCCTACTGGTTCGATAACCTTGGTTTCATAACTGAGGGAAACTTGCTGATGTGCTCATCATACCTTCCTCTTGGGGTTCCCAACGAGCTCTACATATCTTGAGCCATCAAGAACCACCTATGCCAAACTTTCAGTTGGCCAGAGGCACAAAGACGTATGACGGCAGCACCAAGCCGGAGGATTAGCTAATTGACTATGCAACAACTGTGAACATCACCACGGGCAACTTGAGATGGGCTGTGAGATATGTACCTCAGATGTTGGAAGGTCCTGCAAGAGTCTAGTTAAACAATTTGCCTACGGGAAGTATCAACTATTGGATATATTTTGAGGAGATGTTCATCAGTAACTTCACGAGCATGTATAAGAGGCCAAATAGGCCACATACACTGGAAATGTGCAAGTAAAGGCCAAATGAGATAGACCGGGAGTTCTTGACTCGTTGGTGCAATGTGCGCAATTCATGCGAGGGGGTGATTGAGTCACAAGCCATTGATTGGTTTGCACAAGGATGTAGGTATGCGAGTATGTTCTGGCAGAGGTTGCAAAGAGATATGCCAACTACATTAGCTGAAACAATCAGAATTGCTGACTCCTATGCATTGGGTGATCCAACTCAACCTCCACTTGTGTCAAATGAGTTGAATGAACAATACTACCACCGAGATGGAGCTGGGTCATCCCGCTGAAACGATTTCCAGGCTAAGAGGAGAAATGAGCAGGTGGATTATAGATATGGTTCGCAACAAGTTGCATAAGTAGAGCCAGACCAACCTGGAGCTGGAAATAGCCAGCGATAGAAGAGAAGAGGACAACAATGGACCCCAAGAAATGATGGCAAGAAAACTTGGACACTGGAGCAGAAGAAACAGTGGCCATAAAAGAAGGATAGGCCGAGGTATACATATGAGTCCATGTTGGATCAACCATGCAAGTTTCACACGCCTAATCCGAGTAAGCCGGTGAATCACATGACTCGGAAATGTGAGTGGATAAGGAAAATAGAGCAAGGTAGCTCAGGGAATGCTCAGTCACCTCAGCATGATGCACCTCACCATGATGCACCTCAGCATGAAGCACCTCGGCACGATGAACCTCGGCAGCAGCAGCTCACTAGGGCAAATGGGTAGCAGATGATGTTGCCACCACCCCCGCTGAGGTATTAAAATCACGACAGAAGGGATGCAGTGCATCAGGTGGAAAATCAGAACAGAAGATACCCCAGCTATGACAGGAGAAATGAGTGCAGAGAACATCATCAAGATTACTGTGTGTTTACCATGGAGGAAACTGATAGACAGAGCGTGAGACACTGACATATGGAAGTCAATGTAGTGATGCTAGCTCTGAGGAGGTATATGCCTTGGTCTGATTAGGAAATTACATGGAGTATCAAGGATCACCCTAGGCTCGTGCCGAGCCCTCGATCATATGCCTTGGTGCTTGACCCAACCTTCATCGGGCTAAACATCAATGTGAAGTTCTGCAAAGTGTTGATTGATAATGGTAGCAACATCAATATCTTGTACAAGGACACAATGCATAAGCTGGGAATTTCAAAAAACATGCTTCAGGCAACCAAGACCACATCTCACGGCTTTGTTCTGGGTTTGTCTTGTGGGCCCATTGGAAAGTTCCAGATTGACCTTTTATTTGGCACCAGGGATAACTACCGAACTGAAAACTTGGAGTTCGAGGTACTAGATTTGGATAGCGCTTATCATGCGTTACTCGGCAGGCCAGCTCTATTTAAGCTTATGGCTAGGATCACATCGGCTACTTAAAGATGAAAATGTCAGGCCCAAATGGGGTAATCACCATAACTGGGGACTTTCAGGCGCTCAATGGAGTGTGCTTTAGTCGGGTCAAACTTGGCCGAGTCACTGGTGATAGCACAAGAGAAAAGAAGAATCCAAGAAGTGGCAGCATTGGCTCAGCACGCACAGCTGAATATGCCGACCCTGAGTAACCCGCATGGAAGTGTTTCGTTTCAAGCAACAAAGGATACCAAGAAGGTGCCCATTGATGATCAGTTCCCAGAGCGCACCGTAACTATTGGTGCTAAGTTATGCGACAAATAGGAAAGCTAGCATGTCAACTTCCTCCGTGAGAATCAGGATATCTTTTCCTGGTCCACACAAGATCTGCAAGGTGTATCGAGGGAGTTGGCCGAGCACTCTTTGCATGTGAGACCCAGAGCTAAGCCGGTGAAGCAACTTCTCCGCCACTTCACCGAAGATAGGAGAAAGGTCATTGGTGATGAGATAGCTCGGATCCTTGTAGCTGGGTTTATAATGGAAGTACTCTATCCAGATTGGTTATCTAATCTTGTGCTTGTGGAAAAGAAGAAAGGTGATCCAAATGTGGTAGTGGTGTGGCCTATGTGTATTGATTACACGAACCTGAATAAGGTGTGTCCAAAAGATCCATTCCCATTGCCGAGGATAGATCAGGTCATTGATTCGACCGTTGGGTGTGAGTTGTTGTCATTTGCAGATGTGTATTCTGGTTTCCACTAGATACCCTTGAACCTAGGTGACCAAATGAAGACTACTTGCATTACCCCGTATGGGGCTTATTGCTATCGAACCATGCCATTTGGTTTGCGTAATGTAGGAGCAACGTATCAGACGTGCATGCAAAAATATTTACATGGTTAGATTGGCAAAAATGTCCAAGTATATGTTGATGATGTTGTGATAAAAACAAAGGAAAGCAAAACGCTCCTAGATGATATCCGGCAAACATTTGCAAACCTAAGGAGGTTCCAAATGAAGCTTAACCCAGAGAAATGTACCTTTGGTGTACCGGCTGGGAAGTTACTTGGTTTTCTCATGTCCAGCTGAGGCATCGAGGCCAACCCCACCAAAATCTGACCTATAGAGCGAATGGAGCTACCGAAGTGTCTTAACGATGTTCAGAAGTTCACTGGTTGCCTGGCATCATTAATTCGGATTGTATGTCAGCTAGGGGAAAAGGCACTGCCTCTCTATCAGCTAATGAAAAAAGCCGATAAATTCACATGGACACCACAAGTAGATAGTGCATTTCATGAACTGAAAAAGATGTTAGCTTCTGCACATGTGTTAGCCTCACCACTATCCAAGGAGCCAATGGTGCTCTATATAGCAGCGACCAACCGAGTCGTAAGTGTCGTGGTAGTGGGGGAGCATGACAAAGAGGGTAAGTTGGTGCAGAGGCCGGTATATTACCTAAGTGAAGTACTATCCACTTCAGAGCATAACTATCCACATTATTAGAAAATGGCATATGGTGTTTATATGGCAGCTAAGAAGCTTAAGCATTACTTCGAGGAACACCCCATAAAAGTGATATGTGAAGCGCCCATATCTGAGACAATGAGTAACAAAGATGCTAGTGGCAAGATTGCAAAATGGGAAATTGAGATAGCCTCATATGCACCTAAGTATGATAGAAGGGACGCGATCAAATCTCAAGCAGTGGCTGACTTTTTCGTGGATTGGGCCGATATGCAGTATGAACCACCTCTACCGGACTCAAACTACTGGAGGATGTATTGCGATGGATCAAAGCTGAAAGAAGGGCTAGGGGCCAGGGTAGTCCTTACCTGGCCTAAAAAGGATCAACTCCGCTATGTTCTTCAGATCCATATTCGAGCATCAAACAAAATAGCCGAATATGAGGCACTTGTGCATGGATTGAAAGTGGTAAAGGAGATTGGAATACGTCGGATACAATGCTTCGGTGATTCGAATCTAATGGTGCAGCAAGTGTCTGGCCATTGGGACGCGCTAGATGCAAACATGGCCTTTTATAGATTTCATGTCCAAAAAATAATTGTGTACTTTGAGGGGTGTGAGTTCCACCATGTACCTCGGGCAGAAAATGACGCAGCCGACATACTGTCTAAGTTGGGCTCATCTCAGCAAGCTATCCCGCTAGGAGTTGATCTAGAGCATCTGAGAAAACCGTCTATTACTCCTTCACAAGAATCCGAGTCGATATTTATCCCGGCAAACCCCGGATCAGAAGCTACCCTAGTGGACATTGACTGGGGGACACCTCGACAAACCTGGGGACCACCTTGGCAACTCGGGGACTGCCTCGGCAAACTTGGGGACTACCTCAGTGAACTCGAGGACTGCCTTGGCAAACTAGGAGACTGTTCAGCTTGATCTGGCAGAAGTTATGCCAGTCGATGCAATGGAAGTTGACAAAGTACTTTTCCTAGATCGTACTGTACCAACATGGGTGCAGCCAATATTTGAATTCCTGAAAGACGGAATGCTGCTAGGTGATGAGGTACTCTCGAGGCAGGTGCAGAGAAGAGAAAAGTCTTATACTATAATCAATGTCGAACTGTATAAGAGAAGTGTCACATGTGTCTTGCAGCGATGTGTTGACCC
This sequence comes from Avena eriantha, assembly GCA_910589775.1. Lineage (NCBI taxonomy): Eukaryota > Viridiplantae > Streptophyta > Magnoliopsida > Poales > Poaceae > Avena > Avena eriantha. The sequence continues at coordinate 316,200,402 of OU342741.1, forward strand.
GTAAGAGGAGCAGGACATTCTCTGAGATATACATCAGGGGGAATGTGGGCATCATGCCTCGTCTAGCCTTAGTGGAAAAAGCTTTTCGGCATGGATTTTACTAGCCAAGTGCCTTGCAGCAAGACGAGGATGTTGTAAGAAAATGCAATGGGTGTCAGAGGTATGCAAGCAAGACACATCTTCCAATGTCTGAACTTAAACCATTCCTATCACTTGGCCATTTGCAGTGTGGTGCTTAGACAAGGTTGGATCGTTTAATCTGGCCAAGGGAAACATGACCCATATATTAGTCATGGTGGACAAGTTCACAAAATGAATAGAAGTAAAGCCGATAAGAAAGTGTGATGGAGCTACGACAGTGACGTTCCTCAAGGATATTATCCCGAGATACGGTTATCCACACAATATCATAACTGATAATGGCACAAATTTCACCGAAGGAGCATTTGCCTAGTTCTGCCAAGATAAGAAGATCCAGCTAGATGTCGCATCAGTGGCCCACCCCGCGTCGAACAGGCAAGTGGAAAGATCCAACGGACTAGTACTGTCCAGGATAAAACCTCGGCTCATTGAGTCACTGCAAAGATCAGAGGGGTGCTGGATAGAGGAATTACTAGTGGTATTATGGAGCTTAAGAACAACTCTGAATCGATCGACAGGCTATACGCCATTCTTTCTGGTATATGGGGCAGAAGCTGTATTATCAGCCGACATAGAGCATGACTGGCCTAGCGTCACCCAATACACAGAAGCCGAAGTGCAAGAAGCCCGACAAAATGATGTTGATCTGCTAGAAGAAACGAGAGAATTGGCATGGTCCAGATCCGCCATATATTAGAAAAATCTCCGACGCTACCATAGACGGAAAGTGAACCCTGAATCTTCCGGGAAGGAGATCTGGTACTTTGGCTGGTGCAGCAAACTGCCGGCATGCATAAGTTTTCCCCCTCCCCATGGAAAGGGCGATTCAGTGTAAGCAAAGCACTACACAATGATGCCTATTACCTCATTGATGCACAGCCACAGGAGAAAAACAAGGCGAATAGGTCCAGTGAGGAATCCAAGCGCACATGGAATGTAGCTCTAATTCTTCCATTTTACACTTAGCTAAAAGTGTATGTATCTCAAACTCTCATATGTCAGCCTGTATGTCGACAATGATCTTATCAATGAAACCTTAGCACCACAAGCAGGAACTCGGGGACTATCTTAATAATTTTTATTTTCTGTATTTACTTTTTTATACGTCGGCTGGCTTAAATTTATTACACCTTAGCCGGACTAGTAATGTGTAGGCACCAAAAGCTAACTCTTCGACTTGCTGATGTACAACAAGAATTGGCTTCATGGCAAGCAAGAGAACAAGTTTGGAATTGCTAAGCACATGAAAAACAACTAAGGAAAGGAACATAATCGAGCCGAGATTTATTTTCTGGACTAACCCCTGTATTTACTTTCTTTTTGTTGTGTTGAATTATTTTGAGCTAATCCTAAAGTTTCAAGTATTGCTAAGTCAATTTTTTGAACCTCGGACTCGTGAGTCGAACGCCGAATCAAGGTAGACACGGGCTGAGTCATTAAATTGGGAGAACAAGAAAATGAAACTCGGGGACTTTGCCCAAGTTAATAAGACATAAAAACTTAAGTTGTAGCAAAATAACATGTTGTTTTATACATCTACACCTGCATACCGGGGATTTAACAAATTTCAAAGTTTATGTTCCTCAAGGAGCCACATCAGCCGAACTATCTATAGCAGGAGGGGGTAAGTTGTCCTCGGCATTGGGAGCCTCAGTTTCAGCTTCATCATTCGGATTAGCGTCGGCATCCTCAGCATCCTTGGCTTCCTCGACATAATCCGAATCTTCCTGCTCTTCAGCATCCGAACCCTCTTCGACATATGCATCATCGATGACTTCAAGGAAACTCGGCCCCTCATTCCACTAATGACAATGGGCATATTGAATGAGGTCATAGGCGTGAGCTCGGCGTTGGGTGATGTATGTCAGATCGTTGGTCCATCTGGATCCAGTGCGCATGCGGCTGAGAACCTCCAGGTCAAGACCTTCGTACTAGGATAACACAAAGCTTAAGGTTGTGTCAGCTCCAGCATGCATAGAGGATTCCCTCCATAGATTGAGTTGAGTCTCGCACTCCATCAACTTTGCAATCAATAGGGTGGGACCTTTAGGAGTGGTCTCTATAGGCCAAAGGGCGTGAGATACCCGGATAGCAGCATCCATGAGGTCCAATCTAAAGCTCTTCATAGGTTCCACTCGAGCTACGAGGCTCACCAATGTATCCTCCATGTCATAAGGAATTGGTTCCGTAGAAGGAACAGCCGAGGTACCTCTCTTCGACCGAAACTTGGTAACAACAGTGACAACACGAGAGTTGGACTCCATAAAATTGCCTGAAGATGAGACAAATAAGATCAGTCAGTAAGAGCACAAGACCTAGGAAAAGAAATGACGGCACAGGAAGAAAAACTCACGAGATACACAGATGTTAATCCGAGTCAACTCCATGAGCCAGGCAGCGTTCCTCTTCTTGAGTTTTTCATGCTCAGTGTTCACCGAATCAAATTTCATGTCGGTGTCATTGTGCATATCCTGGCTCTTATCAAGTGCGGTTTTTAGCCAATCCTATTCTTCAGTAAAGGTCTGATCAACTTTTTCCAGCTCAACTTTCTGGAGACTTTTCAATTTTTCAATCTCGGCATTAAGCCAAGTGATCTCATCACCTTTTTTGCCGGATCTAAGCAATTTCTTCTTTAACTTGGCCTGATATTGTCTACTTGTTCAAGAAAATGAAGCATCATATCAGGCAGAGGCACACTATCTTGAAGGGACACTACGAATAATTTTTGACCTGGCAGAGCTGAGGTATGATTACCTGCCGAGTAAAAATGAAAAAGGACAAAGGATAAGAAGCAAAATAAAGCTACCTTTCATTTCAGCCAACTTCTTCTTCGGTGCCTTGTTTTCAGCCTCCACATCGGTTGTAGGATCCGAGTCATAAGTTAATTCGGTAGCTAAAAATGAAGAGAAGTAAAAGCAAACATATAAAAGAAAGAACTATACTTCTTTTCTTTAGCTCATGCAGCATGGCCTTATGCTTTGGGCTAAGCTTTTTGTGGGAGTTCAGAAGCCACTAAAAATCGATGGTCCCGCGGTTGGTGGTGATCTGAAAAGGAAAATATCAGCTGATGGGTCATAGGGAATATTTGAAACTACTCAAGACCCGGGCCAAGTGGAACTTAACCCGTCTCTAGGTGAGTGAATATTTGAAGCTACTCAAGACCCGGGCCAAGTGGAACTTAACCCGGCTCTAAGTGAGTGAATATTTGAAGCTACTCAAGACCCAGGCCAAGTGGAACTTAACCCAGCTCTAGGTGAGTGAATATTTGAAGCTACTCAAGATTCGGGCCAAGTGGAACTTAACCCGGCTCTAGGTGAGTGAATATTTGAAGCTACTCAAGACCCGGGCCAAGTGGATATTAACCTAGCTCTAGGTGAGTGAATATTTGAAGCTACTCAAGACCCAGGCCAAGTGGAACTTAACCCGGCTCTAGGTGAGTGAATATTTGAAACTGCGCAAGATCCAGGCCAAGCAAAACTTAACCCGGCTCTAGGTGAGTGGTTATTCGAAATGACCTAGATAAGATACTCTGGAATTTAAAGACGCACAAGTTCAGTGTTGAGAACATTCGTCCAAGTAACACGTTACCCCACCAGAGGCTCGAGGACTAGAGGATATGTCTACAATAACTTGTGTATATGAAAAAAGGTGGCTGAGGGATTTACCTCCATCATATTACTGGCATAACCAATGGCTTTAGCAGCAGTATTCATCCGGGCACCAATCTCCGCGGGGCTAAACTTTGCCGGATTGCTACAGCTAACATCGATGAATTCGGCATTATTCCAGTTGTCGATGTAGTCAGAGAGCAAGCCAAAGCTCTCCCCACTGAGAGTCCGAGTCATGACCAAGCCCTTAGCATGCGCAGGTTGGCGGGAGAGCTTAGCAGCTGCCAGACTTGTGTGCAACGTGAGTTGTTTATCCAGAGTTGGGCTAGAGGCAGTGCTGCCCTGTTGCATCATGGATGCAATGGTGCGCTGCCCAGACCCGACTATTGATCCCTTGGCTACAACTTTGTTTGCTTCAGCAGCGGTTGTGGCCTTAGTTGCGTCCGCAGGCTTCTTGGCTTTGGTGGTTGGCTTGGCCTATTGCAGTGGGGCTAAAGGTTGCGCTCCAGCCAAAGATATTGGCGCAGCAGATTTGGCCTTCGAGCTAGGCCGAGTCTGAGTTTCTCGCTGAGTCTGGATAAACTCGGACGAGGCGAGAGGTGCTTCTGGAGAAGAACTTGGTTGAGGTTGAACTTGGGTCGGTGCCAGAGTCACTTGCACCTCGGTAGAAGCTTGTTCAGCGCCGATGTTGTTGGCACTATCATCAACTGATTGTTGCTGAGCAGAAGAGGCACTAGGCCGATCCAACATAGCAACATCCTTGGAGGCGCCACCACTCTTCGTGACGACGTTGCCCTCCTCCTGCCGAGGTGGGCTGAGATTCGGCGCAGCTGCAGAGCTCTCCTGAATTGGGCTCAGGGTAGGAGCATCCTCATGGTGAGGAGAAGGTGGATCACCCCGAAGAGGTAAGGCTATGCTCGATCCACTCAGAGAAATGTCCTTGGGGGCCCTGCCAAGTTAGACAAAAAACAGATACCAAGTTGGAACAGAAAGAGAGAAACAAGAAATACACATAAAAGGAGAGAAGCTACTCAAGGAACAAGAAAGGAAAGAAGAGATTACTCGGATGCAGTAGGTGGTTCCATGGGTTTCGGGGCTCTTCGGACGGTGGCCTTACCAGGAGGCTTGCTAGCGGCCTTGTTGTCGGGTTTCTTCAATCGTTTTCTGGTCCTGGGCGGCTCAGATAGAGGAGCTGAGGTAGCAGCCCGTTTCTTCACAAGGGAAGGGGTTGGCTTCCCCACGGCAAGAGGATGATCGGTGTGGACCTGACCAGCCGGGTTAGCTGGAGTCGGATCAGCCAGAAAATCATATGAGATAGGCATCAGATCAAATACCTCAAGAACTTCACAATCAGAAGCATCTCCATCATCATCCAGCCAATCCCTTAAGACAGAAGTCTTACCAGAGGGTCGCCTAGAGCTAGGGCCCGGAATAGGCAGGAACTTTTCAGAGTCCGCTGCTCCGTATCCGAGGTATTGCGGTCCTTCCCCCAATCGTTTTCTGAAGAAATGTCTGAAAGGAACTGGACAAAAAGGTCATATAAATAACACTGTTCGACATAAGCGGTAACTCAGAAAAAGGGTCACATGAGGGATGTACCGCAGGAGCTGGCTTATCTCGGATGAAGTGCTCAAGCCGCCACTCCCAATCTTCAGTCATTGGGGTCTTGAAGATAGCCTTAACCCAGCGGAAGATCTGAGCGTCAGAGAGCTCATATGACGAGGTTCGGTTGGGGTCAAGGTGCCTGCTCATATGGCAAAGCTTGTGGGTGCGCTGCTACAGCGGAGAGATTCGGCTCCGGATGAAGGTGGTCATTATATCCTCACCACACATCCCCAACAACTTGAACTCGTTGATGCATTTCTCGACCAAATCAACCAAGGTGCTGGACCTTCTCGGTATCTGACCCCATTTGGTCCTATCAGGCACACCAAGAGAGAAGGGGGCAGCCTAATCTTGTCCTCCGGGGTATCGTTCTTCACGTAGAAGAACATCTTGGCCCATACCTTGCAAGACTCTAGGCCAACAACTCGAGGGAACGTGGACTCTTTCCGAGGTGAGATGGAAGTCGACCCGCATTGAGTCAGAGATTTGTCGATGGGTCGAAGGTCCTTGTTTGGAATAACGTTGGCCCGGAAGCCGCAGAACTTGAACCAGATGTAAATTGAGGGCCATAGGCTGAGGTACCCCTCAACCCCGGAAACAAAGGTAGAAAGAGAGGTGATGGCATTCGCCGGAAGGTGATGGGGTTGAAGACAAAAGGTGTGTGAGGAATTCATGGAAGAAATCGCTGATGGGCAGGCCAAAACCTTGCTATAAGTGAGAAAGGAAAACTACAAACTCACCAGGATTGGGAGATGGAACAAGCTCTTCATAGGGGAGGCGACAAGAAACTCCGGCATGGACGCGGCGGGTACACATGAGATAATCTATGTCATCCTGGCAGACCCAGGAACCGGCCCAAGCTCCGTGTTCGTGGTCGGTACCGCCCTCTTTGTATTCCTCGATGGTAGCAACCTCGTGAGACATCTCTAGATCCCTTCCACGCAAGTGTAATTTGAGGCGGGGGAAAGGGGATTCGACTGGCGTGGACCCGTAGCGACGGAGCTGGCGACAGCGGAGCGCGGAAGCGGCGGCGCTATTGCTGAGTGAAGAAAAAGAAAAGGGAGAGGCACAGGCAGAGAGAGCGAGCGGGGAAATGGCTAAGGGGCGCCCCTGCTCCCCTATTTAACCACGCCCCTAGTAGGGGTAGTGGGATCGCTGTGCGCAACGGGCCACACGGTGTGGCCATGTATTCGCCAGCTCAGCCAATCAGCAGCAAGCCACAGAGAGGCTCACACAGTGCAGCTGATCGTGAGACACGACGTGGCGTTGCGGTTATCAAAGAGGCCCCACGTTGTGACGTTTGCGCAGTAATTCCTGACAACATGCATAGTAACTGGTCCAGGCCCTTAAAATGGGGCAAAGTAATGATTACCCTCCACGTGGGACGTGAGGAAGTGTACGCGAGAAGGAAAGAATCTAAGTGGTAACCCAGATACGAGAGTATAACCCAGCCAAAAGGGAATAACTCGGAATAAGCCAAGGGAGTTCAAAGAAAATAACAAGTCTACAGGGAAAGAGCCAAGTTAAGTTCGGAACATGCCGACATGAGAATACCTCGACAAGAAGAACAAATAATTTAGTGGGTTAAACCTGTTGTGGCCTTATCAACTGAAGTTGCTAAGACCGCACCAACTTTGGGGACTAATGTTGGGGGATAACCCTAGCTAGGGTCAAGCCGGGGTGCAATGGCAATGTTAGCCGAGGTACGACAAGGTCAAAGCGGGAGCTGACCGAGTCACCTCAAGGCAAGCCGAGTTACGGGCGACCTGGACCGGTCGATGTTCACCCAACGCTACCTCGGCAAGCATAAAGTATATATTGGCATCATCAATGTTACTTGTTTGTAGGTACCTAGAGCCGAGTTAGCCAAGAAGGAGCCGGGTTACCACTTGGCTTACAAGAGAAGGAAGGCATCTTCCATGGTCAGCGCTTTTCTCTCTCCACTATAGCATGAGCGCAGATGACATAGGGGAAGACCAGCGAGTACGGGCCGACAAAGGTGACATCGCCAGACCGTTTTTGGTCGGGTGACGCCACGCCGCAGAGGGGCTCAGAGAGGCTTATGCCATGGATCCTGGACGACTTACGAAGGGAAAACGAGGAGCACCACTTTGCTATTTTGGCAGAGGCATATTCAGAGAATATGCCCTCCATGTATGCCCTAGCTTGTAACCTGGCCTCCCCTATATAAGGAGGTCCAGGATCTCCATAGAGGGGGTCGACCATTTTTACTAATGGAAGAACCCTAGAGAGAGGTGTGGGTAGTAGAGAAGTACATCTTCTTCCTCCCCACGAACATCTCGAGGAGCATTTGTAAACACCATTGATCTAGTGAATACAAATCATCTATGTGTGGAATCACCACACTATCCTTCCCTGGATACCTCTAGCGCACTTTGGACCCATCTTTAGCCTATCCATGATCTGTCGTGCCACCAGCACGATAATTATCAACAACATTATTACCATCCAAGTCATCATCATCCTCACTAATGTCATTCTCTTAATCAACATAACGTGGATCATCATCTTCACCTTCATTTCCTCTACTTTCTATTCATTCCTCCCTATATAGCTTCCAGTTTGTTGATCATCATCGTTACATCCAGACTAATACAACTTGGTCCTTGGCATCAAACCATCCCTTCTTTCTAGTCTACCTTCCTCAATATCTATGGATAGATGACTTGAATCAAAACTGGGTTATCAACTTCACCAGCTGGTTCTGCTGTCTGCGGAGGCTTTCATGGGCTAATGATAGGACATAGATTGGCAATAGGAAACTAAATGACATCATCCCAGTTCATTGTCCTGATTGATTCATCATGGTCTAGATACAAACTAATGAAATGGTGCCCAATTCAACAAATGTACACATTACAAATGTGTCTTTTTCGTGTCTGATCTACGTCAACCTACTCCTATCTATTGTCATAATGGGACACCCTCCCGTACATCTCATATCCCATATCCTTCACATTGTTTTCCAACATTAGTGGTGACCAAGTAGTTGTATCCACATTATCATAAAATATCACAAACCCATCTACATAGCTTTTATTGGTACCACTTCCAATACAATAGCCCCCATGGTTTATTTCTATTGAGAAAAGTTTGCTACAGGGCCCACTAAAACAATAAACATCGAAATTCATTAAAATTGTATCCAACATTGCAAGATTTCTACTGAAAAACTGAGCTTACTAAACCCTACTCAAATCCCCAAATCAAAACTCTCCTCAAACTGAGAAAACCTGCTAAAACTGCTACAAATCGACCATGGCAACAACATGAAGACACATTGCACGAGCAATCCCTAACCCTAACAATAAAAAGACTTATTTTTACATTGAGGGCCAATTTTTTCGGACTAATTTTAGAAGGGAGGAGGGTTGATACGTCCATAACGTATCTATAATTTTTGATGGTTTATGCTAATAATATGCTTTTGACACTCCCTTTTATATAAAGTTTATGATTTATTTGGACTAACCTACTAATAGTTGCAAAAGTGCACAATGTTGTTGTTTTACACTTTGATGTGTAGGAATTACCAAGAATACAAGTGGAAACCTGGTTGGAGTCAAATTGGGATTTTTCTAGAAATCTGTCTCAGAACTCTTTTTGAAGATGGTCACGTTTTGGGTGAAAGACAGCGTCAAACGAAAAACTCTTCAACTACAAAGTTGTTGGAAATTTTGCGATAAACGTTCCGGACATAACATTTAGCAGATTCCGAGTCCGGACAGGCCCGCTAGGGCCGATTTACTGCAGCCCAAGATGGGGTGACAGGAATCCGAGAAGCTATATAAAGGGAGGAAACCTAATTCGCCTAAGGCAACTTCACCCACGAATTTGCAGCCACCAAAGCCACGTTTTTACCTCCCCCATGCATCCCATATCCATGGGGGAGGGCTTCCAAGAAGCCATGAAGGAAGGGGGCTAAGGGGTGGTGCTCCCCCATATACCGGCGGCGGGGAAGGAGTCCCCCGCGCCGCCGCCAGCGCCGCCGCCGCCCTCTTCACCATCTTCACCGTCATCTCCATCACCTAATCCTCCTAGTATGCAGTGGTTCATCCTCCCACACACCTCTGTACCGTCCTATGTAAACATGGTGTTTGATGCTATAAGTTATAATTCTATGATCTATGTCATGTTTGCGTAGTTTCTTTGTTCTTAGATGGAATGGTTGAACGTCTTTGGTTCATTAGATTTGTATGTTGATATGGTATAGTCCTTTGGTTTCCATTATATTTGTGCGCACATGGATTAAACATCATAGGGTTTGTAGTATGTGTAAAAGGAAGGGGGAGTTCTGCCGGAGTGACAGAAACCTGAGGACGCGAACCGGAACGTTGCACGTATAGGAGTAAGAGGACCACTAAACTTAAGGCTATGGTTGGGGAAACCTTAATGCATTGTTAGTAATTACGGATGTTTGCTAACAATCCAATCATATATTACATGTAATTCCAAGTAGTGAAGCGCATGTATATTTAGCCTCTCCCACATAGAAAACTGCATCGAAGATAATGAACCTGATCTATTCGCTATTTATACTTAGATAAAGCCACCACAATTACCACCACTATTCTACACTCATGGTTCTGTTATTTTAGTGTATTTTATTGCTACAGCAATAGCTTTACTTTCTTGTTATTTATTATCATGCAAAGCTATCTCTATTACTCATATTGTTGATCTAGTTTTATTTCCTAGATAATGCAAACGTTTAGTGTGCGTAGAGTTGTATCAGTGGTTGATAGAACTTGAGATAATATTTAACCTACCTTTAGCTCCTCATTGGGTTCGACACTCTTACTTATCGAAAAGGCTACACACGATCCCCTATAGTTGTGGGTTATCAAGTCCTTTTCTGACGCTATTGCCGGGGAGCAATAGCGTGTGGGTGAATATTCTTGTGTGCACTTGTCTGTTTTATCTCTAAGTAGTTTTTACTTTCGGTTTTAAGTTGTTCTCTATCTTAGTATGGATAGGGCATGTGAATTACAAAAAAATAGTTGTACTTGTTACCTAAAAAGTTTTCAAACAGGAAAGTGATTGGAAAGATGAGTAATGGTTAAGTGGGGGTTGACCTTGAACACTTGTGTTCATGCCTATGAAACTAAAACAAATCTTCCCATGGAAGCTTTTCAGTTAAAAACCGCAGGAAAGAATGGGAAAGTTTTTGTTTTGAAGTTTTTTCACAGAGAATAAGGAACACCAGACAGAGAAATTGAAGAATGGCCAAAAAAAATTTCAACAACCCCTCGGTTTGCAAACCTTTAAACTTTGTTTTTTGAGCATCATAGAAACTTGAATAAATTTGGAGTGTTTCTATCTTTTTATTTATTTGTCTTAGCACCAAACACAAGTTACATTTGTATTCTTTGAGTTTTGGAAGTTTTTACCTCTATAGCAACCGCTCCTTATCCTTTTATGTGGTTTTTGTGCCAAGAGTAACCTCTAATGAGAGAGAAGTAATGCTTGGAAAAGTTGTTGTCCCGAAACAGATTTTTGTGCTTCGCTGTAAAAATTCGTGAAAAACGTCTGTACGTCGGTTTGAGTTGTAATTTTTTGTTCTTCTGCCCCAGGCTGTTAGCTAACTTTCGTTAGTTCAACACTTTTTGATTTGAGCAACAGAAGGTCTTCTAAAAAATCGGTTTTCACATGCTAGTCTGTTTTGACAGATTTCTGCCATTATTTGCATTTGCCTTTTTATCGATTTCTTTTTGGGTTCTTTTTAGTGAATTGGGCTTTTTGAGGAATTGCTACAGTAGCTTGTGTTTTTGATGAAAGTTTTTCTGTTTTAAAATTAAAAATCAAAGGTTTATTATCTTTTGAATGCACTAATGTTGCTAATAAAGATTGTGTGAAGTTTCGTATGAAGGAAATTTTTAGGTGTAGGAAAAGAATGATATAATGAGATGAAGAATGGAGAAAAGCTCAAGCTTGGGGATGCCACCCCGTGTCATCCCAAGAAATATTCAAGAGGTACAAGCGTCAAAGCTTAGGGATTCCCAAGGCATCCCCTTCTTCATCAATAAAAATCTTAGGTTCTTCCAAACACTTCATTTTTATTGTTTCATGCATAGTTGTGTTGTTCTTGGAGCGTCTTCGTTTTCGTTTTTGGTTTTTGTTTGCTTAGTTTGCTTAGTTTACTTGAATAAATTGGTTGGACCCCCTCATTCATATATTAGTTTTCAAATAAGATTGGTTTGGATTGGAAAAGAGTAGGAAAAGTCCATGCTTAAGTGGTAAAAGGAGCTTGTTTTTGATTGTGGCCTATGCTTTGTCATGTCATGCTTGGTATTTTTTGGCTTTATGCTTAGTGATTTTTATGTAGCATGACATGTTACAAACAATTGAGATTGCTTAATGTGCCTTGAAAGAATCATCCGTTGTTTTAGCATATTAAAGCATAATATTGTGGTATTCTCTTTTGATGCTTTATTTGGGTTGACTTGGCGCATTCTCACACCATGTTAAGACTATCCCAAGTCACCATAGCCTCTATGATCCTTTAGTTTTTGACTTGTAATATCACTTTATGCTTTAATTAATGATGTTTTGTCACTTTGCATGATTATGGCCATTATTGCTCTTTTAGTTGGTCGCTCTCAGTCTTTTGCTAGCCTCCATAACCAAGTATGAGTTCCACTCATGCATCCAACTCCAAATAAAACCAAGTTATTCAAAAGAGTCCACCATACCTACCTATTAGCATTTGCTATTCCAAGTATATTCATGTTTTATCTACCTTTCGAATTAAACTTGTTATGTGAAAATTAGTGATTAAAGCTCTCACGAACTTGATGGCATACTTTACTTTTCTTGCCCCTAATAAAATTGAACCATTGTGTCATCTATGTTGTATATGCTTGAACTTATACATTGGGGATTAGCAGAACTATGTTGTCATGGGGAACGCTTTTAACATTGCACTTGTACATTGTACCTAGTTGATATCATGCTCTTTGTCTATGGATGTCGTCGGTCTGAAATGAAAGGGGAGCTTGTAAGTCCATGGAGTTATGTATGTGCGTTAGAGAAACACCTGGGCGGCTGGTCTAATCCATGCCTAATCATGGTGGAAACCTGCAGCGTAACCATAATGAGCAATCTATGAAGCATTCTTCTTATAAAAAAAGAGGTAGAGATTGCGAAAAAAAGAAAAAAAAGATGAGAAAAGAGGAAAGAGAGAAAAAAACACCATTTTCCGATGGTAAATAAGAAGATGCTGAGATGCTTATTGTCTGCTTGCCTTGTCATTTTGATATGGGGATTCTTCCGTATCATCAGGCAAGGGATACCCCGTTGGCGGTTCTCTATGATACACATGTACTTACTATGACAAGAACTTACCGATAACTAAACTTGAGTAACATGAGGAGCGACCCTCATATTCAAGGGATATGAGATTGTCAACTTATACTTTGTCAAACATATAGTCCATAGTTTGTTCACTTTAACCTTAATCACTTAAAAGATGCTTATGATAGGGCAATGAGAGTTGAAAGTTAATAAGTACCATAATTTTTGGAAGCTCTTTATGAGACTTGAATCCCTGCTTCCTTTTATGAAGGCATTTCTTTTACTTTTATGTTGTGTCCCCATCTTCTATCTTTATGCACCTATTGAGAGAGCATAGTGGCCATTCTTAGTTTAATGTGCATTGTCCCAAGACTTATTGATTGATTCATAACTTTGATATTGCGTGGTCTTAAACTATTTGTATCTAGTCACCCTTATGAACTTTGAAGGTGTCTTATGCATTTATGTTTTGCTATACCATGAGGGACAAGCTGAATACCACTCTTATTATGTTTTCTATATGTGAAACAAACAAACGTCTTTCAATGCATTGTTATTCATGATCTTTTGTTTGTACCTTTTCATGTTACAACATGGTTGCTATATTGTTAGAACTCTATCTTTCATGTTCATGTTTAGAGTACCTTTGATCTCAACTATCAACGCTTTAACAATAATGATGATCAAGATTGTGTTGTCTACATGTCACCTCAAAAATTATATTGTATTTATCATTTACCTACTCGAGGACGAGCAGGAACTAAGCTTGGGGATGTTGATACGTCCATAACATATCTATAATTTTTGATGATTTTATGCTAATAATATGCTTTTGACACTCCTTTTTATATAAAGTTTATGATTTATTTGGACTAACCTACTAATAGTTGCAAAAGTGCACAATGTTCTTGTTTTACACTTTGATGTGTAGGAATTACCAAGAATATAGGTGGAAATCTTGTTGGAGTCAAATTGAGATTTTTCCAGAAATCTGTCTCAGAACTCTTTTTGAAGATGGTCACGTTTCAGATTGAAGACGGCGTCAAACAGAAAACTCTTCAACTACAAAGTTATTCGAAATTTCACGACAAACGTTGCAGACATAAAATTTAGCTTATTCCGAGTCCAGATGGGCCTGCTAGGGTCGATTTACTACAGCCCAAGATGGGGTGACGGAAATCCGAGAAGCTATATAAAGGGAGGAAACCTAATTCGCCCAACGCATCTCCACCCACGAATTTGCAGCCACCAAAGTCAAGTTTTTGCCTTCCCCATGGATCCCATCTCCATGGGGGAGAGCTTCCAAGAAGCCATGAAGGAAGGGGGCTAAGGGGTGTTGCTCCCCCATGATACCGGCGGCGGGGAAGGAGCCCTCGCGCCGCCGCCGGCACCATCGCCGCCCACTTCACCATATTCACCACCATCTCCATCACCTAATCCTCCTAGTATGCAGTGGTTCATCCTCCCACACACCTCTGTACCGTCCTATGTAAACATGGTGTTTGATGCTATAAGTTATAATTCTATGATCTATGTAATGTTTGCGTAGTTTCTTTGTTTTTAAATTGAATGGTTGAACGTCTTTGGTTCATTAGAGTTGTATGTTGATATGGTACAGTCCTTTGGTGTCCATTATATTTGTGCGTGCATGGATTAACATCATAGGGTTTGTAGTATGTGTAAAAGGAAGGGGGAGTTCTGCCGGAGTGACATAAACCTAAGGACGCGAACCGGAACGTTGCACGTATGGGAGTAAGAGGGCCATTAAACTTAAGGCTATGGTTCGGGAAACCTTAATGCATTGTTAGTACTTACGGATGTTTGCTCACAATTTAATCATATACATGCAATTCCAAGTAGTGAAGCGCATGTATATTTAGCCTCTCCCACATAGAAAACTGCATCGAAGACAATGAACCTGATCTATCCGCTATTTAAACTTGGACAAAGCCACCACAATTACCACCACTATTCTACACTCATGGTTCTGTTAGTTTAATGTGTTTTATTGCTGTAGCAACTAGCTTTACTTTCGTGTTATTTATTATCATGCAAAGCTATCTCTATTACTCGTATTGTTGCTCTAGTTTTATTTTCTAGATAATACAAACATTTAGTGTGCATAGAGTTGTATCAATGGTTGATAGAACTTGAGAAAATATTTATCCTACCTTTAGCTCCTCTTTGGGTTCGACACTCTTATTTATTGAAAAGTCTACACACGATCCCCTATACTTGTGGGTTATCAAGGGTCTCCTTCAAGCCGCCGCATCAGAGACATTGTCAGCTCATCGACTAGCGAAAGAAGCTAGATGCCTAGACCATGACACCAGCAAGCCGATGACCACCGCCTCCACCACCCTCTCGCTACATAGCCATGATGCTCGTCTCCCCCCCCCCCATCTCGGAATGATCGCATGGAGAGGACAAAGGAGGCAACTCATCTACTGCTTTTGTTGATGGAGGAAGGGCAGATGAGGGAGGTAGTAGAACTCGTGGGGGGCTTGCACAAAATAACCAGGCCACACAGACAATCTCTCGGCCAGCAGTGGCTGACAGTGGGGATCACCGCATGATAGTCATTGCATATCATATTGTACCGTCCATTGATAGTGACCGTCTAAGACACACACACACACACACACAAATTCGGTGATAGTAAATCGCATATCATAGTGTATAGTGACCTATGCCAGTAAGAGCATTGAATTCAGTGACCAATGATGTATTTTACTCTATCTAAAACATATAATTCTCTTGTAGTGAAGGTTGGTGGAAAATATAAGGAACCAACATTATCTGAAACAATGAACAATTTGACTGGTGCACGCATGGCAGGTTTAGAATGCGAAGTGAATAAGACTTATAAGTTTGTTTAAAAGTCAAACTCTACTAAATTTGACCAAACATGTAAAAACACATAAGCATCTACATATGAAACTAATACCTTATGAAAACTATATTTTATGATGAATCTATTGACATTGACTTGATTTTGTAATTTTTCATATTTTTATCCAAAACATTAGTCAAACTTACAAGCCGTTGATATTTTACTGAATTTATAGTAGTACATACTAATATTCATCATAAAGTTACACATACCTGTTTGCTCCTGGTCCCTAGGGCGATCTCGAGGCGATCTAGGTTTTCTCTTAGCGATGTTGTCTCCTCCATGAGTCCCTTATCATTTCCTTCTCCGATTGATCCTTCCCTATCGACCTGGCATCTGGTGCGCTCGGGCTGATCAATGGGGCAACTGGCCTGCCTACCCGGCCTTTGTGTCCTTGGTGTTAGGGTTTTGGATCTTTGAGTTGGGTGATTGGAACCATGGTGACGGTGTCGGAAGAGACGTCTGGCTCGGGGCTGCGGGATGACGGTGACGAGACTCTGGCACATGCTATGCAGCACATGGAGTTGCATGGAGGTGAACTCGATGACGTGGTGGTCGGTGAACGGGATCTGGCAGAGATGAAAAGGAGTGCTCGTTGGATCGCAGTTGCTTGTGTGCACACCTCAAAGAGTTTCAGCGCCGATGCGTTATTCCAAGCTTTGCGCTATATTTGGAGCCTGACGATCGATCCAGAATTACAGGAGGTTGATGACACTCTCTTTACCTACAATTTTTTCTGTTTAGGGGATTGGAACAAGGTGATGCACAAGGGCCCTTGGCTATTCCGCAAATTGGTTGTTGTCATGGCGGAGTATGATGTCATGGTAGATCCAGCATCTATTGACCTGAACCGTACTACTATTTGGGCTCAGATTCATTCGATCCTGGAGTTGTACCGGACGAAGGACATTGTTGATCAGTTGGCCAGAAGGATTGGGCAGGTTAAGAGCGTAGAGTTGCAGCACCCTCGCTGGTTTGAAGGTGACTGTGTTAGAGTTTGGGCTATAATTGACGTTGACAAGCCATTAATCTGTTGGTCTCCTCTGAATATAGCTGGTACAGGGCATACTCTGTTGCATGTTAAGTATGAGAAGATTGGATATTTTTGCGATGTTTGTGGCATTATGGGACATGATCTAGAGAAGTGTGGAGATAGTGTCCATAAACCAGAGGATATCCAGTACGGGAAGTGGATGTTGGCTAAAAGGAGGACCCAAACAAACACCCTCCCAAGCTTCCGAGGGTCCTTTCCTGGAAGGGGGTGGTCGTGCCCATGGGGTCCATGGTGATAACCCGTTTGCTGGACCTCAGAAGAGGTCATCGGGGGATGCACACCTAGATAAGGAGGATGATCTGAAGGATACAGCCTCGAGCCCTATGAAAATCAATGCGGAGGTGACGGGAGAGGATAAGGAACTTGGTAACGAGAGTGACCCCAGTGCTAGGAGGAACCTGGGGTTTGAGAACATGGAGGAGGACCTGGCGACTGCAACAAACACAACTGTGCTAGAGGGTACTGATCCTGTTTTGCCCCCTTTGCGCTCTACTTATGTGAAAAGCAAGGACATAACGAAACTGAGAAGAACTGACTCATCGTTTCTGGATTGGTATGAAGCATTGTTGCCATGTTAAAGGAGATGCCTCGGGTGGTGGGATGGCCCTCTATTATCAAAAGGATATTATAGTGAGTTACTTTCTTTTAGCATACGCCACATTGATGTCCATATCAGCAAGGGCCTATTTGAGTTTAAATGGAGAGGGACCTTTGTCTATGGAGAACCTCGAGCTTGTGATTGTCATCACATGTGGACGACACTGCGGCAGCTGAAACCTTGTTCTTCTGAACCCTGGCTGATGATGGGGGATTTCAATGAAGCTATGTGGTAGGAGGAGCACTTCTCAAGGATGAAAAGGTCGGAACGGTTAATGATGGATTTTAGGGAGGTGCTTTCCCACTGTTATCTACACGATATAGGGTTCACGGGCACCCCGTGGACATATGATAATAAGCATAAGGGTGACCGCAACATCAAAGTCCAGCTAGATAGAGCAGTTGCGTCTCCCTTGTGGTCTGCCTGCTTTCCTTTAATGCGGCTGAGGCATCTCACCTCGTCTAGATCGGATCACTGCCCTCTTTTGTTGGCCACTGATGTAGTGGATGAGTAAATCCCGTCGAGGCCTATACGCCGCTATGAGGTCATGTGGGAGAGGGAGCCCTCGCTCCCTGCTGCTGTGGAGGAGGCCTGGTCCTGCCGAGTTCCTGTGGACAACTTGGGGGACGTGGCTGTGTCGATGCAAACGATGATGGCCAGCCTGCACAACTAGAAGACTAAACATTTTAGATCAATTCCAAGGGAGATGGATAAAAAGAGGAGAGAACTTGAGGCCCTAGCTTTTCTATTCGATGTTGAAAGTGTCACAAAGAAAGAAGAGCTAGCGAGAGAGATGGATGCATTATTATATAGAGAAGAGATTATGCGGTTGTAGTGATCACGTGTTGCGTGTCTTCAGGAGCGTGATCGTAATACAAAGTATTTTCACCGTCCCATGTCTTGGAGGAGAAAAAAGAATCATATCTGCAAGCTAAAATGTCATGATGGCTCTTGGACCATGGATCCCCGTGAGATGGAGGAGTTGACGTCAGACTTTTTCAAAAAGCTCTATACTCGTGAAGATGATATCGATCCGAGAATCATTACAGATTTGCTACAGACTTGTGTGGATACGGATGCTAATGAGAGGCTATGTGCTCCTTTTATAGAGAAGGAAATTAGCGATGCACTATTCCAAATTGGCCCCCTCAAACCGCCTAGGCCTGATAGGTTTCCAGCGTGATTTCTCTAGCGTAACTGGGACCTATTAAAAGAAGATGTGGTGAGGGTGATCCAGCGCTTCTTCACGGATGGAGTCATGCTAGATGATGTAAATGACACAGCCATTATGCTAATCCCAAAGAAAAATGATCCGTAAGAGCTAAAGCACTTTCGGCCAATCAGTTTGTGCAATGCGATTTTCAAAGTGGTCTCGAAATGTCATATTAACATACTTTGTCCTCTGTAACAGAATATCATTTCCCCGACACAAAGTGCTTTTGTCCCGGGCCGTCTCATTACAGATAATGGGTTTGTGGCCTTTGAGTGTATTCATGCAATTCAGAATGGTGCAGCGTCGAAGAAGGAATTTTGTGCGTGTAAGCTGGATATGGCTAAGGCTTATGATCGCGTGTATTGGAGGTTCTTGGAAGGGGTTTTAGTGAAATTAGGCTTCCACAGTCAATGGATTCGGTGGGTTATATCTTGTGTGACCACCGTTCGATACTCTATTCGCTTGAACAGTCATAGTTTGGACCCCCTTCACCCCGACACGCGACCTCCTCCAAGGTGATCAACTTTCACCATATTTATTTCTCTTTGTGGCTGATGGTCTATCTTGCTTGATTAGAAAGGAGATTGAGGATGGGTGATACCTTCGATCCGGATTATGGATGTAGTATAGCTTCTTTTTCCCTAGTAGACCTAGGTTATCGAATCCTCGGGAAACGAATGCGTAGTGAAGTTACTTTAACGGACCTTCGAGAGTTTTATAATTCCTTTTGCATTTTTACTGGACCAATAGCTTGCGTCTCTTTGTTGTTGTCGATGATGGAGAGAGAGGCCTAGGGCATTCGGTTTCAGCTGTAGCTATGCAAAACATCTGATGGGAATAAAAGATAGAAAAAAAGTGTGCATGTACTTGTTAGAGCAAGATAAATTATATGTGGGCAGTGCATCCATAATTTCTATTGCCTTCGCAACCGCTTATAGCAATAACCTACTAGTCTCATCTATAGAAGAAAGATAACTAATGATATGCATAGTGATGTCATCGTTAATCCCAAGTAAATCCCTCACATACAGCCATACTACCCCTTCTATCACTGGGGTTCCCAACCTGGAGATCAGTCATTACTCATACTCCCTATACCTGGCTCAACCCTCGGGGTCTTGGGTACCTGACAAGTCCTTGGATTGAGGCAAGAGAGGATACAATAATCATCATGTCATACAAACTAATACACGATCCCATCTATGATAAATAACATGCACAATCGCTACATGGCTAGGCCGAAGCCCTTAGCCCAAGGAAAATTACTCACACATAGAGATGAGATCAAAAATCATAAACATTGTAATAAAAATCATGAGATTGATAGCAATAGTATTACAGTGTCGCCAATCGGAGAAGAGATCTACTATTACAAGTGGTGGAATATGGCTTTGGAAATGGAGAAGGGTTTTGAGATCTGGAGGCGGTTGGTGATCTATGGCAGAGTCTTTTGGCAAGGGTTTGGCTTGTTTTCTCGTCGCCCGATGCTTCTTTATATAGGGGTCCCTTCACGAAAGTTGTTCTGTTTGACCTAACGGTGGTGGCGCCAACTATACAGCCGGAGCTATACGGCCAGAATTTTTCTCCGGTCGTATAGTTGATCTTTGAAGTGTCTGCCTCCGCTTCATGGCTCCTAGTTTCTTCTGGTTGTTGGAAATCTCGTATCTTTGACTTTAATGTAGTGATTCCCATCTTTAAATGACATTATCTGCGCTGGAAAAATATAAAAGAAAGGATTGCATACCTCCTTGAATATTAGGCATTAGTGGCAGGATTTAGAGAGATATTTCATAAAAATTATGAATAATATCCAGTTTAAATGTGGACGTGGATGGCTATATTTCAGAGCCATCAACCTCCCCAAGCTTAAACTTGATCGTCCCCGAGCAAGAAAACCAAATCAAAAAGGAACTCATCATTTAAACTGAAATAACGAGATGGTGATCTTACTCATGATTGGTAATCTCATGTTTCCTCCACTTCATAAATATGAAAAACTTCAGCATAGAGAGAGTAATGGCAAGCATATCATACGAGTTTTATGCATCCTTATAGTGCAGCAAAATTATTGTCAACATGGATGATTCAAATGAGTAAAGTTTATTCCATGTCATGTAATCAAATCACAGGCTTGCCTTTGAACGATAAAGTATAATCATGTAAATTGAGAGTGTGAGAGTTCTCATGAAAATCATATACACTAGAGTATCTCAATTCTCCCACATCAATAAATCAAGACTTTTCAAGCACTACTTTTCTATTCATTGTCCTTTAAGAATTTCAGTTTTTAAGTAATTGAGAGCATGCCAAAGATTTTTATCAGTTTATTGGGTTGTGATGGACACTCGTGGCATCACTAAGGTTTTTGTTCCTTCTGCATAATGATTACTCATAACAGCCAGAGGAGTGATTCCATCATGATTACAGCTACCCGGGAGTGCCAAGAATCTTACCCACTATAGCATTGCTGCTACAACTGTTTAATCAACTCATAGCCGAAATCTAGGAGTTTCCTCCATGAAGATCGTTCGTAGGCGAGCGGAGTTGTTGGCATCCCATGAAGTTTGACACGCCTAAAGATATATCATTCTTATGATTAACAAGTCAAACTTTGGCATGCTCACAAAAATAGCTAAACATTAATTCAATCGAACAAATCCTTTTAAAGAGAGCTATCAAGTCAATCAACATTTCAGTGCTGTTGAGTGTCTCTAGAAATAAGCCTTCAAGACTAAGCACTACAACACCCAAGCCTTCAATTGTGAGACTTTTTCTTATTACAATTGTTTAGCAATTTTTAGGCAAGACTTGGTTAGTTACGAGAGCTGGAACAAAGTGTACCCAATTAAATACACATGCAAATGAAAATCTTACTACAATACAAAGACTCACTCCACCAGTATAATATCTCAACATTTACTACTAACTAGCATGGGTTTCTCAAACTTCAAAAGTGGGGAGTCATAAGGCATACCTCTCATGTTTGGTTCCACTTCTCTCTTCCTTTTTTATTTGCTTCTTGGAAACTCGAAGTCGATCACTCTCTGCAAATACATTAAAACCTCGAGGCGGAAATAAAAGAAAGAGGGAAATTAACGAAAAATGGAGAAATCTTTTTGTGGTTTTTAAGAGAGGGGGTTTAAAGAATAGAAAATTGGTAGCAAAGCTCGGCTAAAAAATCTTGAAAGCAAATAGAAAGAACTAAAAATAAGGTGTTGGGGAAACCAACAAGAGTGCTTATAAACTGAAATAAAAACACAACCTTGAAATAAATAAAAGCTAATGAACGCCAAATAAAGATACATGAGGAAACTTCTCCAAGCTTAGGCTTTTGCAAGCCCTTCAAATCTTTGTGGTGGCAGGAAAAAGTCGTTACTCCAGTTCACAAATTGAGTTGAGAGGTTACTAGTTGATTCTCAGAGGTTCAAAGAGAGGCTATGCATCCTCTCCACAGTCCCTCTAAGTTCTTGGAAGTCTTGGTATGTGGCGAACCGGGTTTGTGGCTTCTCCTCTTGATAAGGAACTTCTTGTTCCTCCTCTTGGTCCTCATCCTCCTCCGGAATATCCTCCTCGGGTTGGTCTTGCTCAACCTGCAAGTCATATAGAAAACGTCCTTCCTCGATAGAGAAAAGACCATTAGGCATAGGAGCAGGGTAGAGACGCCCAGCTCTAGCAATATGCAGATAATAAACACCACCTCTCCTAGTGAGCATTCCACAAGATTTCAAAGTGGAGAAACCAACATGTGTCTCACCTAGCATGGGTTGCCACTCACCTAGGTCGATGGCTAGGGCAGTGGCAAGCACGGTGATGATGCCTCCACCTGTGATTGGTCCTTGGCTTTGGGAGGATTGGTGCTCCAAGTAGCGCACAAGGATGGCACCCAAGTTGAGTGACAAGCCGCAGTTGATGTAAGTAGCCTTTTCGAGGACTAAGATGTCCTCCTCGTTGAGTCTTGTGAACTCATTACATGCCTGCAAGGTGTTAGCAATAACATAGAACAAATAGCGAATTGCAGGATGTTGAATATTCTTCCCCTTGCTTACTCTAGTAGTGAAACTTATTCCATTATAATATTGTTTAGGGGTAGGTTCTAAGCCAGTAAAGGATGCGCATAAGGCATGAACATCATTGTTTGGCAAATTAAAACATGTGCACCATTCATCTAATGTTAAGGTATAGTTGTTGTTCATAAGTCGGAAATAAATAGTGTCCTCTCCTTGCCATTGTTTAACGGTGCTTTGCAACAAACTTAGAAATTCAATGGTTAAGCGATGATAAGTAGGCACATCATTGTACACAAAGTTTTGCAGGCCAGCTCTATTGCAAAGTAAATTTAAGTCATAATAAATACCGAGTTGGTTCCATATAATGGGGCAAGCCCACTTGGTAGCCTTCACTTCGCGGTTCTTGATCCTGTTGAAGCGATCACGTTGGAGCTCATTCCTGAACCGTATCCCCATATGTTCTTGAGCGGTAGCCCGAGAAGCGCTAGCGGTGGCATGAGCACAAGTTTGGCTCCTTGTGTTCATCATCTAAAACATTGAAGAAAGGCAAAAACAAAACTTTTTGATCCAACAACAGTAAGTGCATCATATTCCTCATCATAGCACACTAAAGAATCTCCTCAAAATAATAATCTAGGCAAGAAAATTATGGCAATTGGTTCATAGTAGGTCTCACCCTATATTGATAATGACAATAGATTGAAGATGAATTTGCAAAAAGTAATTGGAGGATCGGAGGAGAAACATACCGCAGATCACTCGTGTGCGAGGAAATCGAACGAAATTGAGTAGAGATGGAAATCTCTTGAGGTTTTGAGAGAGTTTGGAGGTAGAAGAGAGAAAAAAGATTGAAGTTTTGGAGTTGGAGGTACCTTCCCGTGCATTTTTGTGGTCAGACACAACTATACGGCCGGAACAATGCGTTCCAGCCGTATAGTTGGCCTTCTGTCAAAATGTTAGGGCTTCCTCCTGGCGGCGCAGCTATACGGGCGCAACTATATGGCCGGAACAAAATATTCCCACCGTATAGTTGGTTGTCAAACTATCTGTCCCTAGGAAAGAAAATATACAAAGGCATCGATATCTATACGACCGGATCTATACGGCCGGAATTTTTATTCCCGTCGTATAGTTGGTTGTTAAACTCTCAGTATATTAGAAAAAAATTGTACGGAGGCACCGATATCTACACGACCGGAGCTATACGGCCAAATTTTTTATGCTGGCCGTATATTTGGTAGTTAAACTCTTAGTACATATTAAAGAAAAAATTCGATGACAAGGATTTCTATACGACCGGAGCTATACATCCGGAATTTTTATTCCCGCAGTATAGTTGGTCATTAAACTCCATGTGTGCATAAAAAAATTTCTTCAAAAACTATTTCTTTTCCTATAACTTAGTGATATACCTTGTTTTTTGATAGAAAATTGACAGTAAATATTGTCGACCAACAACAATATGAATAAAGCCGGATTTTTAGTACTACCGAACTTCTTCTACTCAATTGGAGTTTTCTAGCACTCTTTATTAAACATAAACTAAAACTAAAACTAAAAACTTTACTCAAACCTTTATTTCACATGGGTTGCCTCCCATGAAGCGCTCTTTTATGGTCAATAGCTTGACCTCAATGTTGCTCACTTAGGCCAGATAAGTGGAACACCCACTCCAAAGTAATTAGCCTTCAAAGTGATGGCCTCTTTTTCATCATGCTTGGCTTTCTTCTTCCTAAGAAAGTGAATAACAAAAGGATCCCGCGAAGGCAATTGAAGCATCACGTTCTCTTCATGTAGATTAATCAAATCTCTAATAGTTCTTAAGAAAGGACGACCTAATATAATAGGAGTAGTAGCATCTTCAGGAATGTCAACAATAACAAAATCAATGAGAGCGGGACAGCCTCTAATATAAACTAAAGTATTCTCCTTAATTCCTACAGCTTGTTTGTAGGTAGAATCTGCTAGATGTAATTTTAACTCATTGATTTCAAAAGAACCAAGATTTAACTTGTTAAAGAGACTATTTGAAATTGTTGAGACGCTTGCACCTAGATCACAAAGTCCAGCTATCTCATTGGTTCCAATTTTAATCTTAATAGTAGGCTCAAATATGTCATTTAACTTCACAGGTAATTTTTCAGCAATTTGCTTATATTCTTCCTCAAGCTCATGTACCTTTATTTCTACCTGATTAACGAAGTGCTGGTACATAGCTTCCTCACTACCTTTACTTACCGGAATCTTAATGTTGATCATTTTTACGATATCTTCGACGGTGTAGCTTGATGAAGGAGCATTACTATAATCAAGTTCTTCAGACTCCTCCCTTTGGATTTTTATTATTTTGAGGTCTTCAATAGGATTGGGCTTAGCTTTACCTACAAATTTAGCTAGAATGAGAGTTTGAATCTCGGTTATCTTACCTAGATGTGCCTCAACGATCCTCGTTCTTTCTTGGAGGGCCTGTAAATCATTTCTCAAACTAACAGCTTGGTTAGATAATTTATCAAGCATAGCATCATGGTTCTTCGTTATTTTAACAAGAATATTGTTTTGTTCATTTTGTGAGTCTATAAAATACTTGAATGTTTCTTGGAGACTACCATTACTAGTTACCATATTATTATTAGAATTACCTGAAGGACTAGAATAATGTTTCTGAAAGTTAGGACTGTAATTCTTCTTCCAAGCAGGGTTATAATCATTACGAGTTATGAAGTCTATTTCTTCAATATTTGTTTCAGGGGTGGCTCTTACCTGGGTATCCTTACCTTTTACGACTAATATGAGCTCATCCAACTTGGCATTGAGTTCTTCATTTTCTTGTGGTGAGATGGAGTTCACCTTCTTCGTGTTTGATCTATCCACATGTCATTGGGCATGGTTGTCTTATGCTTTGCTTCGGTAATATGTTTACCCATAAACGTTCCTCTAGCTGCAGTATCAAGCATGGACTTAGACACAGGGTTAAGAGTATTATAAAATAGATGAAGAATTAACCAGTATTCCATCCCATGACTAGGATAGTTTCTCATGCATTCTTTCATTCTCTCCCATGCAAGCTTTAGTGGCTCACGCTCTTCCTTTCTAAAACCAGTAATATTAGATCTGAGTTGCATAGTCTTTGCAGGTGGGAAAATTTTGTTCATAAATAAAGAAGTACATCCCAACCATGATATAATAGTATTTCTAGGCAAAGATAGCAACCATTCTTTTGCTCTTCCTCTTAGAGAGAAAGGAAATAAACACAATTTGACCGCATCAGGGTCAACGTATTTTATACGAATCATATCACATATCTCAATGAAAGTATTTAAGTGCATACCTGTGTCTTCAACATCAGAGCCTCCAAATTGATTCCATTGAACCAAACTTAAGTAATGGGGCTTACTTTCATAGTCATCAAAAGCAATTGCTAGCTAAGTATTAGGAGTACGCAAATAATCATTGTTTGGAGTAGCAAACTCCCCAAGCTTCTTTTCAGCCATATTTCCTATGTTTTTGGGTTTTCTTGAACAAAGAATTATAATAGTAAAAGCAAGAATTTTAAAGGCTAACTAATTTTTTTGGTTTAGCAAATAAAGACTGAAAGCAAACTAATAAAATTAAAAACAAGAATTAAAACTAGCAAGGTTCTTAATAAACTCACTAGGGTAGCTATTGCTTCCTCGGCAATGGCACCAGAAAAAGGGTTGATACCTTCGATCTGGATTATAGATGTAGTATAGCT
Organism: Avena eriantha; assembly: GCA_910589775.1. Classification (NCBI taxonomy): domain Eukaryota; kingdom Viridiplantae; phylum Streptophyta; class Magnoliopsida; order Poales; family Poaceae; genus Avena; species Avena eriantha. Next base: position 316,226,568 of record OU342741.1, read on the forward strand.
TCTTTGTCTAACAATTGTAATGCTACTTGGTCTAGTAAGATATTGGCTACTTCCTACATATAAATGTTGCATCATAATTATATCATGCTCATGTCATCATGCCACCTTGCATTTGAGCATCATATAAAACCCTCTTTCATTGGTTCTTCTCTCATATGCATTATTAATTGTATTTGCCTCTTGATATTGTATTTGGTTATTGATATATTGTCTAAATGCCCAAGTTGAGTTGGGGAATATCTTTTATTCAAATCCATCACCTTTCTTTCCACCACCTTATAATTCCACCATCCCATTAAACCATGAGCTTGTATTTCTTTTCTTTTGAATTTATTCTTAGCTCATGTGAATGGGGTGGATCTAGTCTAACATTTCTTTTGCTTGGCCTTTTCTCCACTTCTTGTGAATGCATAAGAATAATGCCATATCATTAATTTTGTTCTCACAAAATAAATCATGGCATTTATTATTTTGCATGGGCCATGCAACCTTCATCACCACCTTTTATCCCACTGGTTTTTCCTTTGTTTTATTGGATCTTTTCTTTGTGGATCATCTCCATCCCTTCCACCATCCCCATGTTCTCATCAACATCATTTTTTATTTTATTTTCTCCATGCACGATTCAAATGAGGCTTCTTCCCATAATCCTTTTCTTTCACTTTTCTTTGTTTCTCCTTCACCTCATCTTAACTTACTCAAAGCCTCACTTTACCCTCTTGGTTGATCTCATAAACACATTTTAAAACCTAAACCACCTAATAAAGACCTAACTTAACTTCCTCTCTCTATTTTTTCCTCTAACCCTAATTCTACACTAAACCCTAACCTTAACCTCACCTCTCTCTCTCTATCTCTCTCTACCACGATGGCCACCTGGCCCTCTCTCTCTCCCTGGCCCACACCCCCAGCTACTCATCTAGCCACCCCAAACCCTAGCCTAAGTCGAGCAAGCCCTAGCCCGAGCTAACCCGAGCCCCTCTCCTCTCTCTTCTTCTCTAACTGCCGTACCAGCCCCACCTTCCCTCCTCTCTTCCTCGGCCCCACCTGCAGCCCGTCTCCTCAACCACGTGCTCGGGGAGAAAGAGGAAAGGGCCGAAGCCCCTTTAACCCTGCCCGTGCCCACACGCTACCCCCGTCCTCCCCCTCAATTTTTGCCTCTGCCCCACGGCTCCCCTGCCTCTCCCAGATCCACCCCAAGCCTGCTTCTCCTTCCCCTTCTTCTTCACCGTCGCCAGCACCTGCCGCCAGTCGCCGCCGTCTACACCTGCGTCTCGTCGTTCCGGCCGGCGTGCGCGTCGTGGAGGTGGTCTGGAAGACCAAGGAGACTCCCCTACTTAGCCTCGTACGCGCCGACGAGGACAAGGAGCGCCAGCACCGCCAGTACGTCGACGCCCTGCGGAAACCCTAGATTCCTGGCTCGCCAGCCTCGTCGACGATCCACCGCGCCTCGCCCCGATCTGACGCCGGCAACCTCCCCGCGGTAAGCCCCTCCACCTCCTAGACAACATCCGCTCCGCCGTAAAGCCCTAGCCGCACCAGGCGTTGCACCGAACGCCCTCAGTGCGCCGCCGCTCGCTGTGTCTGCACGTGACCGCGCCGCCTAGAGCCTCACTTAGCCGCGCAGCTGCTCCCAGACAACAACCCCCTCCCTAGCCCAGCGGTAGCCGCCGCCGCCCGCGCACGCCAGGTCACGAGTTCGATCCCCGTATCGCTGTGCCGCGCGTTGATTTCCTTCAGATAGTTCAGAGGAAATAGATGAACAGTGGGGTCGTGGCCGTCTTTCAGAAAACCCCCCAACCTTTTTATTCCTAAACCCGCGGTCCAGCCTACCCCACCTGTCAGCCGCCCTAGCGTTTTGCAGAAAAGTCCCCCTGTTTCTCAGGCCGTAACCCGCGCTCCAACCAACGTCCCACCTGTCAGCCTCTGGGGGTTACCCCACTGGCACATGGGCCCTAGCTCGTTGGCCCCGCCTGTCAACCGCAGCAGCTAGCTAAGTCGCGGTAGCAAAAGTTTCTGCGCGCATGTGCCTCGCCAGCCGCTGGCCCACCCGTCAGTGACTGTGGCTGGGTCTGTCTGAGTACGAAATGGTTTTCTGCTTTGCTGTTTAATTTAAACCTTTTTCAAATTGATTTAAATTCAAATTCAAGTCAGATTTAAATAATTTTTAAAATACAAATCCAAATAATACAAATGATATATGTTTTGGAATCAGAAAAATGTGAGGAATTCAAATATGTCATTCAAATTATTGTTTGAGCACTTTAAAATTTCGAGATGATTAAAATTACAATAAAATGCCCTTTTCTTGATAAATTAATAACTTTAATTCTACAACTCCAAATTTGGCAAATAATATGTCTAAATCGATCAGCGCGACGAGTCCGTTCTATCTATACAGTCCTTGTTCTGATTTGAAGCATGCATCATGTCATTATTAAAAACCTGAACTGTTTATGACAATAAAATTGGACCAAATAAATAATAAAATGCTTTATTTCTTGTATCCACACCTCACCTTTGCCATGCTACTTTATTGCCATGTAAATTGTGCATCATTCATCATGGCATGCTTGGTTGCTTGTCGCCCTTTAATTCATATGCTTGTGTACTTTATTTATGTTGGCCCTTGTTTGTTTGGTTCTTCTTCGAATAGACGCCCAGCCGGAGAATTACCAGGAATCCCAGGAGTACTACCCAGATCCATCTCTCGCTTCAACTGAGCTGCCAGGCAAGCACTACCACATGCTTGCATACATACAGTACCTATTGCCTCTATCTTATTCTTGCATCATTGAGTCGCGATTGCATTAAATTGAATCCCAAGTACTGCATAGCCTTTATTTTAAACCCCACCGAAGCTTGTTCCTCCATCCCATGAGCCATTACTACAGGAGTTGTTTGAGCCATGCGAGTCGTAGAAAAGCATGAGTAGGGTATGTGAGTGTCTGATGAATAACAAGGTACCTAAACAACTTAACCTGAGTAGTAATGGGATACCTAATGAAAGAGGCACCGATGGGCAATATCTGTTATTTGGTTTTTCATGCTCACTTGTGTCCCGTAGGACCCCGAGTACTTGATTCATGTTCCTTGTTTATTCGCACTATCCACATCCGGGAGGCCTTATGGACCCCCCTGAGCCAGAGCTTGATTCATTCCTATTTCTTGGGGCCACAATTAGTTTGGGGCTTTATTATTATCCTGTACTTGTGCCATGCTACTGCTTTATTTAAGATTGTGCGAGGAGCACCTGTATTGTTTTGGATCGCGCCACGTTTTCGCGGTATCGACAAGCCCAGTCACATTTTCGGGTTCCCAGTCGTTTACCGCCGTCGTCGCAAACCCCGGGTCCGTCTCAGAGCCGGCCAACTTCGTTGCGGGTAGCTTATTGGGGTGGCCCCCTGAAATATTTCTGAATCATGTGATCGCTTTGTCGTGAATGCCTCGTTGGGTTTTGATTTGGTTTTTCCGAGGTTGATCGAGTGTGTGTTGCTATTCGTGCACCCCTGCAGGGTAAATCTTTCTGAAAGCCGTGTCCGCGGTTATGGACGACTTGGAGCACAGTTTCTCGATCATAGACAAGTATAACTAAAGTACCGCTTTTAATTTAACTAAGTACTTGACTAGTAAATAGTGCAATGCTCATGGAATGGTTAATAAAACTGCCAACGGATGATGGGGGTTGTTCGTCTGCTTCCTCGTTGGTAAGCGAGGAGGAGGATAGATCTGTTAATTATACTGTTATAACTGTTGTTCTTAATTCACGGGCATCCGTCTATCATTGGTTAGGCGGATGGTTAGCGAGTATCTGTAGAATTGTTAGGTATTATCTTTTGCGGCAATTGCGTCACCCCAGGTTGTGTCCCCTTTAGTGGCATAAAGACTTGCTGAGTACCCCTAGGGTCTCACACGATAAATTGTTTGATTCAGATGAACAGGTATACTCGCAAGATGGATACTGGGTGGAAGAGACAGATGGTATTGGCAACGATCATTCGGTGTAGAGATTCCGGGAACGGGGATCCGTGAGATCTGGGAGCGGGATGTGTTTATTTATGGGGCATCTGATGCCGATTTGCTTCTTATCCGTACTCGGATCTTGTTTTCCGCTTCCGCCTGATACTCTGATGTGTGATGTATGAGGAGCTATCCTAAATTATTATCTCTATCTAGGACATTTGAATCTTGCCGTATGGCGTTGCAGTATTTCTATTTCTTTTAGATGGAATGGCTCTGAGGACTGTTGTATGTGGCTTGCATACATACTCATTTGTGTATGTAGTTGATCTCTTCGCCTGCCGATTACGCCGCTCGTTCTTGTCCCGATGTCTGAAAGTGGTTAGGACGGCCGAAAGGTCTACCGTGAGTGGCCCTAGGCCCCACCGTACTATTTTAACCACTTTCGTTCATCCAGGCATGTAAGTAAGAGCGTAATTCACCGAGGTAGTTACAATGGGCCCCTTCAAGATCTGCATATTTGTCGACGCGCCCTGGGCGTGTCACATCTTTTATTCACCGATGATAGTCTCCTTTTCTTCAAAGGGTCCGTTAATCAAGCTTCTGTGGTAAAATCATTATTGGACAAGTATGAGAGAGGTACGGTGCAGCTGTTAAGCTTGGGAAAGTGTTCCATCCTTTATGGTGGTATTTGTTCAGCAGAGGTTCAATCTGAGGTAAAGAATATTCTTAGATATGATCCAAAATGCTTTGAAGAAAAATATTTGGGACTCCCTGTGCCGGAGGGACAAATAAAAACCGGAAGCTTCGATCTACCAAGGAGAAATTTGCAAAAAGAGCCAACGATTGCTATGAGAAATACATATCTGGTGCTGCGAAAGAAGTTCTAGTGAAAGCAGTGTTGCAATCCTTGCCAACATACGCTATGGGCATCTTCAAATTTCATGTCCGTTTACTAGATGATCTATCCCAAATTGTGAGGAATTTCTAGTAGGGTGATAAACATGATAGAAGATGCATGCATTGGATGTCGTGGGAGAAGATGACACGTCCTAAATCTCAGGGTGGTATTGGCTTTCGAGATCTCGTATTTTTAATCAGGCTCTGCTGGCTCGGCAAGCTTGGAGGTTACTCTGCGCTCCTGACATGTTGTGTGCTCGGCTGCTCAAAGCCAGGTATTACCCCTTGGCAAACCTACTTGATACTGCTTTTCATTTAGAATATGTCGGCCTCATGGCAGGGAGTTATGCATGGGCTAGAGTTACTAAAGAAAGGTGTGATATGGCGCATTGGATCCGGTTCCCATGTGAGAATTTTTCGTGATAATTGGATCCCCGACCGGGGGCTTTGAGTGTCATTGCTCGGAGGGGAAACTCGAGAAGAAGATGGGTTAGCGAGCTCATTGATCATGGCACACACTCATGGGATGAAGAGGCGGTCAGATCATGTTGTTCGGTATACGATGCTAATTTCATTCTATCCATCAAACTTTCTACTAGGCAATGTGAAGATTTTGTGGCTTGGTATCCTGAGAGCAACGGTCTTTTCTCAGTTTGGTCGACATATAGGTTGGGTATGGAACCTACCTACAATGCTTTGAGCAGGGGTCAGTCGAGCTCTGAGCCAGCGGGGGATCGGCGGATATGGGACCTTGTGCGGAAGGCAAAAGTTCCGAACAAAATTCGTGTCTTCACTTGGAAGGCAGTGACTTCCTTGTTGGCTGTGAAAGAGAGCCTTAGTAGGCGTATTCCAACTGTTGATTCGGTTTGTTCTATCTATGGCCAGGAAGATGAGGACGAGTACCATGCCCTAATTCGGTGTACTCTGGCGCGGGCACTGAGAGAGGAGATGCGCAATGTGTGGGACCTACCTACAGAAGAAGAGCTCCAGGTCGCTGGCCCGGAGTGGCTACTCACGCTGTTGCATGGGATTTCCGTCGACAAGCGTTCACGAATTCTTTTTCTGCTTTGGAGGGTTTGGCACCACCGCAATAATATTGTTCATGGGGATGATAAGGCCTTGGTTGCTGCATCAGCGACATTCATTACAAATTACATGATCTCCTTCTCAGCTTTGGCGCCTACTAGTCCTAAGGCGAAGGGGAAGGAGAATGTAACCAACAATGATCACTTGGCAGGCCCAATCACTATACACTCCAATTAGATACCACCAGACGCAGGCTGGGATTTCCTTACTAAGAGGGTCGGCTTAGGTATAATAATCAGGAATCATCTCGGTCGGCCGCTATTTTCGGAATGGAAATTTATACCGAGTTGTACTAGTGTTGAAGAGGCCGAGATCATGGCCTCCCTTCAAGGATTGAAGTGCCTATCTGTCCACTTCGCTGACCCTGTGTCGTTGGAATCTGATTGCTCACGGGTCGTGCAAACAATTATTGGTCCAGGTAGATCGTTCGGAATATTGGAGCCTGTATCGTCAAGCAAGGGAGATCCTCAGGAGTTGTGTATGGATTACTGTTGCCAAAGTGGATCGGTCTAGCAATGCAGTTGCTCATGTTTTGGCTCAATTAGGCAAATCAGGATCTAGTGGTAGTTCTTGGGATCACCGCCGAGCTGCGTCTCGTCTACGGTTGTCGTGATTGTATGAATATTGTGTAATTCTCAGAGTTTTTTATGCACTCTTTATTTTATCAGGATATCTCAGGTACTGAAAGATTTTTAATAAGACGGCTTGATGCTCATATTTAATGAAAGTGTTCGTACTAAAACATATTCATCGTAAACGGAGTGTATGCAGTTTTGCTACCGAATACACGAGGTTACTGCCGTGATACGGTGAGGAAAAACACGAGCCCCTGCGCCGCTGTGCGCCTGGGAGGGGGCAGAGTCTAAAACTGCGAGCGGGTGGCAAACGAGGGGGGCGCAGAGTGAAAAACACGCCGCTGGCCACGACGCATCGACCCTGAGGCGAGATCGTGGAGAGAAGGCGGGCTCCGTGTCCACGCGCACGTTGCCAGCAGCCGAGGAGATACCGGAGCCCATACTCCAACGCAAGAGACAAGCGAAGCGTCGGCCGGCTGCCCGGCTGACTGCTGGTGAGCGGTGCGCCGGTGACTCGGGCCGGAACGAGCCGCGTGGCTTCTGCGCCAGGACGAGGGGTGACACGTTTCCGAGCCGCCTCGTGTTTAATGCTACAACTCTACTACTACGCCTTCGCGCCATCTCAGCCTGCTACGAGGCAAAGCGTCAATGGTTTCGGCTGTTCTGCGTGCATACTGGTGTGCTGCCGCGCGGCCGTTTCGATGCTTTACCGCGTGACAGGTCCGAGAAGACACCGAATAACCCAGCCGGCACCAAAACATGCAGCTAATATTCCCTCCAAAAAAAAATGCAGCTAATATAACCCGGAGCTAGAGCATTTGGAACCGGCGTGCCTACAGGAGGGTGGCTTAACAGAAAAGGTGCTTTCGGAGGTGCAAATATGATAAAAATGCTACTATCTCCGATCCATAATAATTGTCAATGATTTAATACAAAATTTATACTAAATCTCCGACACCTTTTAAGATCGGAGGGAGTAGTATTTTCCAAATGACTTCTTTACCGGGTGTCCCGTGCACCACGTGGCCAGCCGTGGATTCGCCACTACAACGGTGAACGAAAATACCAAAACACCGAGCCAAATATTTACCACCAATCATCGATCGAACAAGTGCGAGCATAAGCAAGCCTCCTCCAATCACTAATTTCACCCAGAGCTCTTTGATATATATAGGACTTTCAAAAGATTTACTCCGTGGATGGCATTTGGAGTACGCGACTCGAGGGTCGCTCCTACTCCGCGTCGTCCCCACACGGGCGATCGGGGCTAACCCTAATCCCCTCCGTCGCGCACCCTCCCTATCTATCCCCTCCCCCGCCGTCACCGTCGGACGCCGTCATGCAAAGTCCTTGTGGTGCCGGCGGCAGCGGGTCTTCCTTTTACCGGCGGCACCTAGAGCTGGCAGGAGCTCGACGTGGCGGCGGTGCGATTCGGCGATGGTGGCGGGCTCGACCGGCGGTGGCATGTCGACGGCGACGGAGCGCGCGACCAATGGGCGTCGCGGTGGGAGGGCACCCAGGTGTCGGCTCTGTCTGGCTCAGGTGAGTGAGGCTGCAATGGTGTGGCTCCAGATCTGCGGCGGTGGAGCTCGTGGGCGTGCGACTCGGTGGTAGAGGGCTGGGGTGGCCACTCCCTGTACCCAGACGGCAGCGGCGGCCGGGGAGCAACAGTGCGGTGGCAGGATGGATCCGGGCCGGATCTGAGCCCGATCTAGGCATGTTGGGCCTGCGGGCTGATATGGATCTGATCTAGCCTGATCTGACCTGCTACTGTGTCCGGCCAACCTCGGGTGGATGGGGGCAGTTCCCCTTACCTAGGCTGTTGCACGGCTTGCGGGCTACATGATCTTTGTGCCCACCCACCTCACCCTGCCTATTGACTTCTCGGTGTGTTGTTGGTCATAGCTTGGACTCGAGCTCGTGGACGCTGGGGCAGTAGCCTTGGAAGGTGGACCGCGCTGGTGTCTCTTCGGCGAGCAACGTGGCAACGGTGATGGCTTTGGTCCTTGGTCGCTAGGATGGCAAGGAGCAGGCAGCGGGAGTCCTTGGTGGTGGCGGCACCTCGGCTATGGCATCGCCCAAATCGTGCTCTGAAGACCGGGCTCGGCGACAGCGGTTGATCCTTTAGTGGGCATGTCTGTAAGTCTATCCGGGCGAAAGCCCCGCGTTTTGACGCCGACGGCGGCGATGCCCGCGGGTACCGTCACCCTCTTGGGGACGCTGTTGTGGGTACCTTCCATGTGAGGGCTCCGGGTGAAAACCCTAGACCGTCGGTCTCGTTCGATGGTAGCGCGTGGTGTCGTTACCCTCTTGGGGGCATCAAGGTGGAGTCCCTTTTCCCTTAGGTCTCGACGTTGTCTTCGGTGGCAAGTCTTGGGTTTCCTTGTCTTTTTTGTTTATCTTTGATCTGTTGTGTAAGAGGTCTCCGCATTACCTTGTATCGGTCTGGTCGTGTTGGCTTTATTTATAAAGAGGGTGAATGTCTGATTCGAAGAAAGATTTACTCCGTCAGTATCTAGATTCACTCAATTTTGGCGAATCTTTTACATCTATTTTGAGATCGGATGAGTATATAGGATTGAGGTCCTAAAATTATCGTGATCAAACCGCTTGATTCATAGGTCATATTTTATAGGAAAATGACACCAATACAAATTTGCAATGTGCATTCGTAGTGAAAAAATATTAGGATAAGCCTCATAAAACATGGCATATCCTATATTTTCGTATTTCTATTTTTTTATATCCCACGCTGGATGGTCAGAGTTATCTAACAAAATCATCGCCAATGAGCCCCACCATCATATTAGCCATATTTATTTATTTTACCTCAGCCGCGTTGTAGCTACAGTCGGCTTGCACGGTTGCGCGCCTCGCACCACTCGGCCCACCTAATAGAGCATCTCCGGCCAGTTCCCCGCAAGACTCCACCTTCCGCCCCTCTCTCTTCCTCTCTTAGTGTATCTTTACACCTAAACGTGTGACCGAAACGATTTATTTCTGTCCGTTTGGTTTGGCCCGCGGTCGTTTTTAGATTGGGATCCGGCCTGTCAGGTCAACCGCGCCCAACGGCGCGATCTATCTGTCCGGGGCTAACCAGTGATGTCGCTGGCCAGAATTTTATTCTTTTTGCATATTTGAACATAAAGTACGTAGAGAAATGTATATTTTTACAAGTAAATAAGCTATATTAGGTAATCTAATTAAAGTAATCCTTACATATGAATAGTTCGCACTCACATGGTTCAATAAAAATTAACCAAACGTTAGTCAAATTATAGAAAACAAATAAAGGATTAACCGTTTAGATTTCCTGCGTGAGCCCATATATGTTCAACCAAATCTAGTTAAAGTCGGTCATGGGTGTCCCTGTGACGTAGATTTTCATGCACTTGCATAAATTTTTCCCAAGCCGCTACACCTAGCTCTGGCTCAACCAATTGACCCTGAAAATCTTAGCTTGGTCCAAGATGTCGTCGTCACACTTATTCTGGATGATCATGTTATACATGATCACACAAGCAGTTATCACATTCCATATCCTCTTTGTGCTCTAGGTTCTAGCAGGGTATCGAACAATAGCCCACCTTGACTGAAGCACACCAAATGATGCTCCACATCCTTCCTAGCGGCATCTTGCTCTTTCGCAAACCTCTTGCATTTCTTATCTCCAGGATTACGGATTGTCTTCACAAAGGTGTCCCGGGATAGATAGATACGTCAGCTAGATAGTACTCCATATCGTATGCATTGTCATTGATCTCATAAGAAACTTGTGGGGTGTTGCATTCTGCCAGCCTAACAAACACCGGAGACCTCTGCAGAATATTGATATCATTGCTTGATCCAGCCATGCTAAAAAAGGAGTGCCAAATCTAGAGATCATGTGATACAACAGCCTCAAGTATGACGGTGCAACCCTCCGCACGCTCTTTGAACTATCCTTGCAAACCAAAAGGACAGTTCTTCCACTGCCAATGCATGCAATCGATGCTGCCAAGCATCCCAGGAATTCCAGGAAACCCACTACTCTCGTTGATGGACAGAAGGCAGGCAGTGTCTTTGGTGTTTGGCTCTCTCATATATACTTTGCCAAACATCGGTACAACTGTGCTGCAGAATCTGTACATGTCCTCATGGCATGTGGACTTGCTCATGCGCATGTAGTCATCGAGGAGATCACCGGGCACTCCATATTCAAGCTGTCGAATGACAGCAAAACATTTCTGGTAAGAGGAGAAGCCAATCTTACCGGTCCAATCACTGCATCTAGCTTGCTTTGTATTCTAAAAACACTCTCTGTGTGTAGCAACAAAGCACTGTATCTAAAAGAAACTTAGCAAAAGAACACATATGTGGCATGACAAAAGTACATATGTAAAAGAACCTTGGCAAAAAGGTCTCTCTCCGTCGATTGACACTATGTGTAGGTGAAGGGTTCCTTAGCAGAAAAAAAAATCCTAAGAAAAAGAACAATATAGCTAAGATCTATCTATGCAGATGTAAAGTAACGAGAGGGATTCAGTGTTCATACCCTTAAAGTTCGAAAGCAGGATTACGTTCCCGTTCAAACGTTGCTGATGAAACCGAAGTGTAGCAGACCTCAAGATCGAGTAGGCATACAAGCGTCCAACACCACAAGTGGCGGTGCCTCTGAAGTACTACACACGTCCGGTGTAGGGACGTCTTTCGGGCTCTGGTCTAGCAAAGCAGCGGAGAAGATTTGAACCGACTCTAGTTACACGAAGGTGTGTGTATGGTGGAAAAACCTCCAACTCGTGCATGTTCCAAACTTGAGAACACATACATAAGGGAGAGAGAGAGAGAGGAGAAGAGGCAAAAGCCAATGGGATGGAGATGGGAGAGGGATCTCCCCTTCTTATATAGGGGAAGGGTAGAACTCCGTCCCTCAGAGTCATGGGGTGGGACTAAAACAAAGGGAGGAGGAGGGGCTGGCCTCCGGTGGTGGGTGGGCGCCTCCCTGCCCTCGCCATGGCGTAGGGCCACTGGAAGTAGGGAGGTCCCCCACCCCGCGTGCCCCTCTTGCCCTCTTGGGCCTTTCCCTCCAGGAAGGCCCATTAGGTGGGCTTTTGCTCCTTTTATTAATTAATTCATTCATTTAATTAATAATAAATACATTTTAATTCATTCCTTACACTTCAAAACACCTTTCGAACCCCTCCGAACAAGTTTGATTTCTCCCCTGAATGATTCTGGTTCTCTTTCTTCTATTTCGCTTACGGTCGTGGATCATCCCTAAGCATCTCTACCCTTAAGTGTGACACCCTGTCGATTCGGGAATGCATAGACGTGATCGAGACACCTCTCTGATCAGTGACCAACAAAGGGATATGGAAACCCATGATGCCCCCATGCTTTCCATGAATTTCATATCGATTGAACCTTAAACGTTGAGTCTCATTCCCTTTGCACTATGATGTCTGGTTTGTCTAAGATCCGATCTCCGATATTGCCATACCTAGTTCGATCTTGTTACCTACAAACACATATTTACTCATTCTCGTGATATTACATCCTCGTGACATAGTCACATGCTTGCAAGCTCATTCATGTAATCTCACTAAGTGGGCCCACAGTATCTATCTGTCACTCGGATAGGCAAATCCCGATCTTGATACATACGCCTCAACATACCCCTCTAGAATACCCAATATACACCTTTATGATCACCCTGTTATGGTGTTATGGTTGATGTAAATCTAAGAAGCCTTGGGTGGTAGTGATTAAACATGATCTCACAGTCAAAGGAGTGAGTTACTATGCTTTGCTTCATATCGCAATGTTCAACCGTGTGACTGGATCACATTGCAATAATATGGTTGGGTGTGTGTCCATCACATCATTCATCTAATTAAGTGACCTCATTGTCAATTGACATAAATGTACCATGATCGGGAAACCTCGATCATAGATTTCCCAACGAGCTAGTTGTCTAGAGGATAGTAGGGACTTCGTTTATTTATATACCACATGTGTATTAATGTTTTCGCTTGTTGGGAATATGCCCTAGAGGAAATCATGGTTGATGATATTTCCCAAAGTATTCATAAAGTAAAGTTGTCCTTGTATGAACATCAGATATGTATCACCGAATACGTGATTTATATGGAACTATGTATTCATGATTGTTCATACTAGATTATCCTTGGTCATTAAGGTTGTGCTGGACACACAACTTAGACCAATGTGCAAGATGGCTGATGACACGGTTCCACTTGTCATGGGCATGGTGATGCTATTCCAACTTACATTGATTCGGCTAAAGAGTTTAGCGAGTTGGACTGACCCATAGTTGAGATGCAACAAGCATGTTGTTATTTGCAGTCTCAAGCAATGGAATCCTTTGACTTGAGGTGATTGCATGATCCGAGTTATGTATCGCTAAGTTAGGTTCTATCAAAACGATGATCTGTAAATGGGAAGTTATAGAGGTAGAGTTCGGGTTGGTTGTGAAGCAAGATGCGCGACGTGGATTACCAAGATAGGATTTGCCCCTCCATAATGGAGAGATATTCTCTAGGCCCTCTCGTGTGATATGATTCGGAAGCATAGCCATGTGCTACTTAGTTAAGTGTTAACTCAAGAGTCAGACTGAGAGTTAGTCCAGTGAATCACATATCATGGTACGAGAGGAGAGTTAAGCTATTTAAGGGATGGCAACTACTCGCCTATAGCTTAACATGTATATCGTATGGCAAAGGGACTTGGACGAAAGTCAAATTTAATGTTCGTCTTCTGACTTTGCAGCGCTTGGGATATGGCACGTCTTGCTAGAGGCCGCTACCATCTATCGACTTGAGACCAAGTGTTCATGGGAGTGAGTTGGACTCAAAGCCATGACGGGATACTTGGAGGAGTAGCTCATGTCGTGTTTAGCTGTACGTGAACCTACAGGGTTACGCACTTAAGGGTTAGGAGCCCATGTTGATTCAGTCCATGTGGAGATTGGGATATGGCCTAAATGGGCCTCAAGCGTTGAGCCCAGCTATGAGTATATATAAGTGGAGTGACAAGGGATAGTCCCTGACCTAGCCGTCACTTTCTCCACTTCCATTTCAGGCTAGATAGGATCAAGCAATCCTCTGTCCGAAGCTCCTTCCTATATGTGTGGATATCGGTAGAGGCGTTGCACGTGCGGTGCTGGAGACGGGGAAGCTCGTGGGGGTCTGGCGAAGGAGTTCGCGGGATCTAGAGAAGCTGTCTGCGGGATTCGGAGGGTAGTCCGTGGGATCGTTCGGCACTTCTTCGACACGCTACATCAACTTCCGCATCTGTGCGTCTAGCGGTAATCTCGTGGCCTATAACCTGAGCTAAATCTTGGGAGTACCGCGTAGGGAAAAGTTTTGTTTATCTCTGCATGGCCCAATAGTGGTATCAGAGTGAAAGCTTCTGGTTTTAGGCTCTAGATCTGCACGTATGTGATATGCACTAGGTGTTCGATAGGATCCACTTAGGGTTTCGGTGGTCGATCTATGAGATAGATCGGTTTTGTGCAAGATTGATTGGATCAATCGCACTCGGGGGTGCATGGAAGATCAAGTGCGGATGATCAATGAGATTGGTCAGATCTGCACATGGATCAGATTTGGGTAAAAGTGTTTTATCCAATGAAGGAATCCATGGTTCCGAATGTAGATTAGATCTGCGATTTCGGAAAAATTGTCGGGTGCTACCCGCACCCGCGAGGGGCGCTGCCCCTTTGATCCCTGCCCGCTATTCAGCTAGCAGGACCGCCAGCTTCGCCCTATCGTAGCGCATTAGATGTCGTTGTGAGGTTCATAACGCTGGTAGATATCGTATCTATGCATAACTTGTTTTGCAGGAAGTTGTGAATGGTATCGCTTATGTGCATGTGATGTGTGTAATCCATATGTGATCTGTGTATCACGGGTTTGTCAGCCGGCTAGAGCCAAAGTGTTGTTACTGTTATTGTATAACGACATGCGTGTTGGCATGCGATGCCATCTTCTCGTATATTCCTGAGTGCTAGTGTAGCATGTTTGGAGAACTTGAAGGACACGGCAGCCAAAGGCATGACAAACAGGTTCATGGAGATGGAGATCACCATGAAGGGAGCCATACCATTTCACATTATAATTGGATTATTTTGTGTTATTGTTATGTATCTAGTTTTACCTCTATAAGATAGTGGTTAAACTTTAATCCCTCAAAGAAGGTCTAGTCGGTCTCCCCACCGATGCTGCACCATCACAAGTCAGACATTCTTGGTAGTGGGCTCACAAAATTGAGGTGCTGCCAATTATTTTAGACTAGGTGGGTTCGAGTCGGACTCTTACATCAGAAGCACTTGGTAAGATAAACAGGTCTATCACAACGGTTGTCGGGCTCGAGAGAGGGCGGTCGGGAGCCGGGGCATGAGATGCCACCCGACCAACAGGAGTCGCATGAGATGCGATTGGCAAGGAGTTGCCTACCAAGATCACTTGACGGCTAGCGGTGATGCTAAAGCTCACTAGTCGGCTTGCTTATTTAGGATCCTGAATCACTAAGTAACCATCGAATGGGTGTTGGTTCTAGTGGGAGCATAAGTATTAAAATGTTTAATACGCTTGCTCTTTTATGAATACTTGTCTTAAGCGTTTTGCATATTTCTGTTGTAGATAATGGCACCTAGTAGCAGTCTCCCTCAATTGTCCAGTTTTGCATTGAGGACCATCCTAGAGAAAGATAAACTTAATGGAACAAACTTCACCAACTGGTATTGTAATCTTAGAATTGTTCTCAAACAAGAAAAGAGGGACCATGTTCTAGACACCCTGCTTCCAAATGTGCCGGATGAGAATGCGAGTGTCACAGCAACCAATGCCTAATGTAGAACATGTGATGAGTCTACAGAAATTAGTTGTCTTATGCTTGCTCACATGGAACCAGACTTGCAGCAATAGTTCGAGAATATTGAGGCCTACGATATGATCGAAAGCCTCAAAAGTATGTTCTAGGCTCAAGAAAAGACCGAGAGGTATCAAGTCTCTCAAGCTTTGCTGAGTTGTAAGCATATGGATGGTGATCCACTAAGTCCGCATGTGATCAAGATGGTTGGTTACGTGCAGTCTCTAGAAAGGCTTGGCTACCCCATTAGCAAAGAGTTTGCTATGGATATAATTCTGAACTCTCTTCCTAGTGTGTATGGTCAGTTCATATCGAACTACCACATGCATGGTATGGATAAGAATCTCACTGAATTATATGGGATGCTTAAGCAGGCAGAGGTTGATCTCAAGAAAGGTACCAGCCAACTGTTGGTGGTACAGAAGAAGGCTAAGTTTAAGAAGAGTTCTTGGACTAAGAAGAAGAAGGCTAAGTCAGGAGGTAATGCTCAGGATGAGATCCCGAGCGTTTCCTCAGGGACAAAGTCATCTCCTTCATCCGGATCCGCTTGCTTCTGTTGCAAGGTGGATGGCCACTGGAAGAGGAATTACAGCAAGTATTTGGCGGATAAAGCCAAGAGTGAAGGTGTGACTTCCAACTCAGGTACACTTGTTTGCAATGTTATAAACCTTTATCTTGCTGATGCACCTGGTAGTTCTTGGGTATATGATACCGGATCAGTCATTCATACATGTAACTCGTTGCAGGGACTGGTAAGAACTAGGGGCGTTGCAAGAGGCGAGGTTGACATTCAGGTCGGCAACAAAGCGATAGTCGCTGCGTTGGAAGTCGGCATCATGCAACTTCATTTACCTTCTGGATTCTTAATGGAACTAAATAATTGTTATTATGTTCCAGTGCTTAGTCGAAACATCATTTCTGTCTCATGTTTGATGAGACAAGTCTATGACTCTAATATTAAGAACAATGGTTGTTCTTTATATTTGAATGATATGTTTCACGGCTTTGCACCCGTTCAGAACGGGTTATTTATTTTGAATCTTGATGGTGGGTCGATCTATAATGTAAATGTGAAAAGGTTGAAACCAAATGATCTGAATATGACTTATTTTTGGCACTGTCGACTTGGTCATATAAGTTGGAAACACATGAAGAAGCTCCATGATGATGGACTCCTAACTTCGTTCGACTTGGAGTCGTTCGAGACATGTGAATCCTGCCTTCTAGGCAAGATGACCAAGACACCTTTTGCAAGGAGTTGTGAAAGGGCACCTGACTTGTTGGGACTAGTACATAGTGATGTATGTGGTCCAATGAGCGCGATAGCCAGGGGTGGTTATGAGTACTTCATTACCTTCACTGATGATTTGAGTAGATATGGATATGTCTACTTGATGAAACATAAGTTGGAAGCCTTTGAAAAGTTCAGAGAATTCTAGAATGAAGTACAGAATCAACTCAGCAAGAAAATAAAGTTTCTTCGGTCGGACCGAGGAGGTGAGTACATGAGCCACGAGTTTGATGACCATTTGAAGAGTTGTGGAATAGTTCCTCAGCTCACTCCGCTGGGTACGCTGTAGAGGAACGGTGTGTTGGACGGCAGAATCGGACCTTGTTGGACATGGTACAATCAATGATGAGTCAGACATATCTACCTTTATCATTTTTGGGTTATTATCTAGAAACAGCGGCGTTCACACTAAATAGAGTACCATCAAAATCGGTAGAGAAGACACCACATGAGATGTGGACTGGCAAGAAGCCGAGTTTGTCTTTTCTTAAGATTTAGGGTTCCAAAGCATTTGTCAAGCGACTTCAGACGGACAAGCTTACAGCCAAGTTGGATAAGTGTATTTTTGTTGGGTATCCAAGGGAAACCTTGGGTTACTACTTCTACCACCGAGAAGAGGGTAAAGTGTTTATCGCTCGGAATGGTGTCTTCCTTGAGAAAGAGTTTCTTAGTCGAGAAGTCAGTGGGAGTATGATGCACCTCAAAGAAGTTTGAGAGGAACCGGTCAGTAGCGATTTGGTGAAAGCCTTGGAGGTTGAGCTAGTCATGCTAGCTGAGCCGACAGCTGCACCTACACTGTGAAGATCGACAAGATTGCGAAGTGTTACTGTTAGATAGTGATGATCCGACAACTTATTCGTAAGCGATGGTGGGTTTTGATTCTGAGTCATGGCTTGGAGCCATGAGATCCGAGTTAAAGTCCATGGATGAGAATCAAGTTTGGAACTTGGTTGATCTGCCAGGCGGTGCAAGACTCGTCGAGTGCAAATGGGTCTTTAAGAAGAAAACTGATATGGATGAAAGGTTTATGTCTATAAAGCACGGCTTGTTGCGAAGGGGTTTCGACAGGTTTAAGGAGTTGACTACGATGAGACTTTCTCACCCATAGCGATGCTTAAATCAGTTCGGATCATGTTAGCTATGGTAGCCTATTTCGACTATGAGATATGGCAGATGGATGTCAAAATGGCTTTCCTTAATGGAAAATTAACCGAGGACATGTATATGATACAACCCAGGGGTTTTGTCGATCCGGCCAATACTGACAAGATATGCAAACTTCATAAATCCATTTATGGGTTGAAGCAAGCATCTCGGAGTTGGAACATTCGCTTTGATGAGGTAGTAAAGTCGTTTGGCTTCATCAAGAGTGATCATGATTCTTGTTTATACAAGAAGTTTAGTGGGAGCAAAGTAAACTTTCTGATCTTATATGTGGATGACATATTATTGATTAGAAATGATGTCCAGATGTTGCAAGAAGCCAAGGAGTCATTGGAAAGGAGTTTCTCAATGAAGGAATTGGGTGAGGCAACTTATATACTAGGAATCAGGATCTATAGAGATAGATCCAGGTGGCTCATTAGATTGAGCCAGAGTACATATGTGGACAAAGTGTTGAAGAATTTCAACATGGAATCGTCTAAGAAGGGGTTATTACCGATGTCCCATGGCATAAAACTTAGCAAGACTCAGTGTCCTTCGACCACTGATGAGCGAAGTAGGATGAGTGCGATTCCATATGCTTCGGCAGTCGGGTCCATCATGTATGCCATGATTTGTACTAGGCCAGATGTTTCCTATGTTCTAAGTGTTGTTAGCAGATACCAGGCTGACCCTGGAGAAATCCACAAGGCAGCGGTTAAGAACATTCTTAAGTACTTGAGAAGGACTAAGGATGTGTTCCTAGTTTATGGAGGTGAGGTTGAACTCAGTGTAAGGGGTTACATGGCTGCGAGTTACCTTACTTACTCAGATGATTCTCGTTCGCAATCTGGGTACGTGTTTGTAATGAATAGAGGGACTGTGAGCTGGAAGAGTTCCAAGCAAGAGACTATGTCTGCATCTACAACAGAGGCTGGGTATATTGCTACCTCGGAGGCGGCAAAGGAAGCTGTTTGGATCAGGAGTTTTCTGATTGATCTTGGTGTGGTTCAGGGCTCATCCAATCCGTTAAACGTGTATTGTGACAACAATGGTGCTATTACACAAGCCAAGGAACATAGACAACACCAGAAGAAAAAACATATACTCATGTGATACCACCTGATTCGCCAGTTTGTAGATCAAGGTGATATCAAGTTACGCAAGGTACACACATATGCAAATGTTGTAGATCCATTAACAAAGCCACTTCCACAGCCTAAGGATGAGGCACACGTAAGAGCAATGGGCATGAGATGCCTAGACATGTGATGTCGGGATGATTGACTCTAGTGCAAGTGGGAGACTGTTGGGAATATGCCCTAGAGGCAATCATGGTTGATGATATTTTCCAAAGTATTCATAAAGTAAAGTTGTCCTTGTATGAACATCATATATGTATCACTGAATACGTGATTCAGCTGTGGAACTATGCATTCATGATTGTTCATACAAGATTGTCCTTGGCCATTGAGGTTGTGCTGGACACACAACTTAGACCAATGTGCAAGTTGGATGATGACATGATTCCACTTGTCATTGGCATGGTGATGCTATTCCAACTTACACTGATTCGGCTAAAGATTTTAGCGAGTCGGACTGACCCACGGTTGAGATGCAACGAGCATGTTGTCATTTGCAGTCTCAAGCAATGGAATCCTTTGACTTGAGGTGATTGCATGATCCGAGTTGTGGATCGCTAACTTAGGTTCTATCAAACGTCGATCCGTAAATGGGCAGTTATAAAGGTAAAGTTCGGGTTGGTTGAGAAGAAAGCTATGTGACGTGGATTACCAAGATGGGATTTACCCCTTCGTAATGGAGAGATATTCTCTGGGCCCTCCCATGTGATATGATTCGAAAGCATGGCCATGCGCTACTCAGTTAAGTGTTAACTGAGGAGTCGGACTGAGAGTTAGTCCAGTGAATCACATCTCATGATATGAGAAGAGAGTTAAGCTATTTAAGGATGGCAACTACTTGTCTATATCTTAATAGGTATATCGTGTGGCAAAGGAACTTGAACGAAAGTCAAATTGAAGGTTCGTCTTCTGACTTTGTGACACTTGGGATATGGTACGTCTTGCTAGAGGCCGCTACCATCTATTGACTTGAGACCAAGTTTTCATGGGAGTGAGTTGGACTCAAAGCCATGACGGGATCTTGGAGGAGTAGCTCATGTTGTGTCCAGGTGTACGTGAACCTACAGGGTCACACACTTAAGGGTTAGGAGCCCATGTGGATTCGGTCCAAGTGGAGATTGGGATACGACCTAAATGGGCCTCAAGCGTTAAGGCCAGCTAGGAGTGTATATAAGTGGAGTGACAATGGCCTAACCTCGCCGTCAATTTCTCCACTTCCATTTCAGGCTAGACAGGATCTAGAAATCATCTGTCTGAAGCTCCTTCCTGTATGTGTGGATACCGGTAGAGGCATTGCACGTGCAGCGCTGGAGATGGGGAAACTCGTGGGGATCTGGTGAAGGAGTTCATGGGATCTGGAGAAGCTGTCCTCGGGATTCATAGGACAGTCCGTGGGATCATTCGGCACTGCTTCGACGCGCTACATCAACTTCCGTATCTGCGCGTCTAGCGGTAATCTCGTGGCCTATAACCTAAGCTAGATCTTGGGAGTACCGCATAGGGGAAAATGTTTTGTTTATCTCTGCGTGCCCAACATGGTTTATTACACTTATAACATGGTATAAAATTTGTATGAACATATGAGATAAAAAAACAATAAAACAACTTCATTATTAGCTTATAGGACATATCTTCAACAGTCTCCCACTTGCACTCGAGTATAAATAAACTAGTTTACATTGGCAAGAATTTAACACCAATAGCATTCTGGTGTTGACCATGCTTTGCTCATGGTAGAGGCTTTATGAACGGATCTGCGACATTCATATCCGTATGCACTTTGCAAATTCTAATGTCACCATCACTGACAAACTCCCTTATCACATGGTAACAATGGAGTATGTGCTTGCTCGTAGAGTGGAACCTCCAGTCCTTCGCACTCGCAATGGCCCCCATGTTGTCGCAGTAGATTTACATAGGTTCATGCATGCTTGGGAACATTCCAAGTTCGATGACTAACTTACTCTGCCACACAACTTCATTCACCGCTTCTAAAATAGTAGTGTACTCCGATTCCATCCTAGATTGAGCCACCGAGGATTGCTTGCAACTCTTCTAGCTGATCGCGCCACCGTTGAACAAAAATACATACCCTATTTGAGACTTCGAGTCATATGGATCAGTGCTGAAACTTGCATCCGCGTAGCCAGTTACAGCAAGTTCCTCATCACTTCCTCCAAACACTAGAACCATATCCTTAGTTCTTTTCAGACGATTAAAGATATTCTTAACTACTGTCCAATGAACCATCACAATGTTACTTTGGAAACTTCTCATCAAACTAAGAGCCAGGGCCACATCCGGTCAAGTACTCGACATGGTATACATGATAGAACCTATGTCTAAAGCATAGGGGATGACCTTCATCGCTTCCTTATCATCCTCCATTTTTGGACACTGAGTCAAACTCAATGTTCGACCTTTTATTTTGGGTAAGAACCCTTTCTTAGCCTCATCCATTATGAACCTCTTCAGAACTTTCTCAAGGTAAGTACTCTAACTAAGTGCTAATAGGCGCTTCGATGTATCTCTATAGATCTTAATGCCTAAAATGTACGCAGCTTCACCAATGTCCTTCATGGAAAATTGACTATTCAAATAGTCTTTCACGCTATTCATAAGATTCATATCATTCCCAGTCAGAAATATGCCATCCACATAAAGCACTAGGAATATCACTGAGCTCCCACTCATTTTCTGATAAATGCAAATTTATTCCCCATTTTGGACGAATCCAAACCTTTGATAACTTCTAAAGTGAGGATTCCAGCTCTAAGATGCTTACTTCAGTCCATAAATGGAACGCTACAAGATTGCATACCTTACCAGCATCTTTTGGATCAACAAAACCTTTTGGATGCATCATATAGAGCTCTTCCTCAATGTTGCCATTTAGGAACGCATTTTTTTACATCCATCTGACATATTTCGTAATCAAAACATGCAAGAATTGCTAGTAAAACCAGAATAGACTTAAGCTTCACTATGGGAGAGAATGTCTCATCGTAGTCAACTCCTTGAATTTGTCATAAACCCTTTGTGACAATTCGAGTATAGAAAATGATGTTGTCATCAGCATCAATCTTTTTCTTAAAGATCTGTTTATCTCTACAACATTGTGGCCTTTGGGAATATCAACCAAAGTCCATAATTGGTTATCATACATGGATCCCATTTTGTATTTCATGGATTCAATCCATTTCTCGGACTTGGGGCCTTCCATTGCTTCCTTGTAGGTCGCGGGTTCGTCTTGTTCAACTAACATGACCATCTTGATAAGATTGCCATACCACTTGGGAGCAGTGCATACTCTTGTTGACCTGCGAGATTCAGTAGGTACCTCTATGTGGTTGTCATGATTATCATCATTTTATCCCACTCCAACAGATGACGATGGTTGCAGAACATCTTCCTTTGCACCAATCTGTATTTGGAGGTCAGGATCAACCATCTCATCGGGTTCTACTTTCCTTTCACTTACATATTTCACGAGAACTCTTTCTTGAGGAAGGTATCGTTCTTAGCGACAAAAGTTTTTCCCCGGCCTTATTATAGAAGGTGTATCCAATCGTTTCCTTTGGATAACCTACAAAGATATACTTTTCTACTTCCGGTTCGAGTTTGTTAGGCCACAGTTTCTTAACATAAGCTTCACATCCCCAAACTTTCAGGAATGAAAATTTTGGCTTCGTGCCATGACATATCTTATATGACACTGTAACCATGGACTTGGATGGCGCCCTATATAAAATGAATGTGTATCTCTAACTCATACCCCTAGAATGAAACAGATAAGTCGGTGAGAGACATCATAGACCGCACACTATCTAATAGAGTGCGATTACATTGCTCAAACACACCATTGCGATGTGGTGTTCTAGCAGGCATAAGTTGTGGTACAATACCACAATCCCTAAGATGCGTGCCAAACTCATAAATGAAATACTCGCCTTCTCGATCAGATCGAAGGTGCTTGATTTTCTTGTCAAGTTTATTTTCAACTTCACTCAGAAACTCCTTGCACTTTTCTAATGTTTCAGACTTATGTTTCATTAAGTAGATATACCCATACCTACTCAAATCATTAGTGAAGGTGACAAAGTAATGATAATTATTACGGGATGAGACGCTTTGGTCCACATACATCGGAATGTATGATACCCAATAAGTTTGTCACCCATTCCATCACTCTAGAGAACGGCATCTTGATCCCATAAGGCACAGCTCGCATGTATCGAGAGATTTAAAATCTAACGACTCAAAAATTCCATCATAATGGACCTTCTCATGCATTTTACACTAATATGACCCAGACGATAATGCCACATATACGTGGAATTATCATCCCTAAGCTTACATCGCTTGGCATCAACGCTACGGATGTGCGAATCATTACGATCAAAATTTAACTAAAATAAACCATGACTTTCCGACACATGAGCATAAAAGACATCATTCATATAATAGAACAACCACTTGTTTCCGATTTAAACGAATAACAATCTTGCAACAAGAAAAATCCACTCACAATATTCATCCTCAATGTAGGTACAAAGTAATAATTATTCAAAATTAAAACTAATCTCGGCGGGAGACGCAAAGGGAGAGTGCCGACAACCATCATGTCTATCTTGTGGCTGTTGCCGACACGTATCATCACCTCGTCCTTCACCAAGTGCCTCTTATTCTGTAACTCGTGAGGAGAGTTACAAATATGAGCAACAGAGCTAGTATCAAATACCTAGATGTCTCTCTTGGCACTTGTGAGTAAAACATCAATAACATGTATACAACATATACCTTTCTCTTTGGCGACAATCTTGCCAGCTGATACCTTCGATCCGGATTCACGGATGTAGTATAATAACTTTTTCCATAGTAGACCAAGGTTTAATCGAACCTTGGAAAGAGTGCTAAAAGGAAATAAAAAGGACACGTCTATAAGACTTTGTTTCTTTGTTTTACCTTTGTTTACCAGACCAATCTAGTTTAGTTTTATTGTGGGTTGATTCAATGGATGGAGATAGGTCAGGGTTGAAGATCCACCTACAACTGCACATCGTATGGGATAAAAGATAACAATAAGCACAATCATGTGTAATGTTTGAAGGAAATATGCCCTGAGAGGCAATAATAAAGTTGTTATTATATATTCCTTATATATGATAGATGTTTATTTTACATGCTAGAATTGTATTGATCGGAAACATCAATGCATGTGTGTTTAATAAACAAAAAGGGTTCCTAGTTATGCCTCTCTTATAGACTAGCTTGTTGATTAACAAGATGATCATGGTTTCCTGATCATGGACATTGGATGTTGTTAATAACAAGGTCACACCATTGGTGGAATGATGTGATGAACATTCATCCGAAGTATAGCATTACAATCAAGTCATTATGTTTATATTGCTATAACATCATACGAAGTAATCTTTATCCTTAGACCATGAGATCATGTTAATTGCTAACACCGGAAGAGTATCTTGATAACATCAAACGTCACACCGTAACAGGGTGACTATAAAGATGGGTTCAGTACTACGAAGGTGTTATGTTGAGGCTCATGGATCAAGAGTGGAATTTGTCAATCCAGATAACGGATAAATATACTCTGGGCCCTCTCGGTGATATCACATTAAGATAGCTTGCAAGCAAGTGATGTGATCACTAGAATGTTATATCATGGGAACGAGAAAAGAGTGCATGTCAGTAACGAGATCAAACTAGGTATGGAGATACCGATGATCGAATCTCGGACATGTAATATATCGAGAGACAAAGGGATTTAGTTACAAGCATTAAAGGTTCTCATGATCATAGAAGTCATCGTTGAATGTGTAGGAGTCAGTACGGATCTCCAGGTCCCGCTGCTGATTATTGATCGAAGAAGGGTCTCGATCATGTCTGCATTATTCGCGAACCGTAGGGTGGCACACTTAAGAGTTACCGGACACCATTTTGGAGCACATATGTTTTAGACGAAAGAATTACAAAGCGCGGGAATTATTTCAATAGAAACCGGAAATTGTTTCGGGTGAAATTGCAGAAAGTGGTTCTGCATGTGATATTGAAATATTGCAAGGGGCTATATGTGAATGTTTGTTAATTAAAGTAATTAACAAAATTCTGAATAAATTTAATAAAAAGAGTTTTATTAAATGAGAGAGCATTAAATTTGGAGAAATTTAATGCATTTAAAGTGGAGACTTTAAAAGGGAATGTGAAGAGGCATTTTAATGTTGAGGGGTTACCACCACATGAATGGGGGAGGTGAGGGGTCACCCCCCATGCGGCGACCATGGAGAGAGGGGGCACCCCCCTCCTCCTATGAAAGGCCACCCATTCCCTCCTTCATCCTCACACCTCCTTGTGAAGGATCTCTCTCCCCCTCTAGAATTATTCCCCCATGGTCTCGGATTAGCGAGATACATGTTCCCGGTGGCATTTCGTCTGGAAGGAGTTGATGCTTCCGCTGGATCGCTGGAGCGAGGAGGTGGAGGTTGTCCAGTGGCTTGAACGTGTGTGCGAGTGCGGATGCGCTGCTGAGTTGCGGCGCTCGGACTTTCTCACGATCTTGAGATCGGCAAGTGTACGACTACATCAACCACGAGTTCCTACTCGTTAACAAAACTCGTTGTCTTCGAGGGTAAGTTCTCGTTGGATGTATGTCCACCCGTTGCTTTGTACCTAGTAGATAGATCTTGGCGTGTAGTTCACACTGTAGGAATTTTTTTGTTTTCTATGTTGCGGACCCAACAGTTGTATCAGAGCCTGATCTATGCGTAGGTGCTTTGCACGGGTAGTACACATATGTTTATATGTGAGCGATGATGATCATGTTATTGCATATTCTATGTATTTTGATATTGGTGGCATAGTGGGATGAAGCGGCTCGGACCAACCTTACATGTCATCGTACATGAGACCGGTTCCACGACTGACATGCAACTTGTTTTGCATAAGTGGCTGGTGGGTGTCTATCTCTCCTACTATAGTCAATATCTGATTTACAACGAGTTGCTAATAACCTAGTTATCCTCGTTGTGGTTCATGTTCGTAGGTGAGAACATTTCTATCTCCGAAAGCCCTAAGCCACGTAAAACTTACAATTGATAAATTAGAGGCGTCTAGTTTAGATCGTTGCTGGGCTAGTGTATTGATATGGTATTGTTGTAAGTAGATGTATGATAGATACTCTTACAACACACTCAATGTGTAAGTTCCATAGACCTTGGCCTTACACACAAAGAAATGATAGAGATCATACCACGATGCAAGTGATAGAGATCAAATGCATGGACCATATCATCTCAATTTACACATTAGATGTTAGCATCTTATACTGCTAGTTTGGCGCTTTTGGTAGCATTATAAGATGATCCCTCATTTATATATCAAGATAAAAATATGTTCTTCCTTAAGTATGCACCGTTCTACGGATCGTGTTTCGAGACATCACGTGATGATCGGGTGTACTCGAATCTACGCTTTCATAGGAACGGGTGTAAGACAGTTTTACACACGTGAATACTAAGGTTGTTACTTGGCGAGCCTAGCATGTACAGACATGGCCGACCGAAAGGTTAAGCATGAGTCATATAGTTGATATGATGCCCATATAGATGCTCACCTTTGAAGCTACATCAACTCACGTGATGATCGGACCTGGTGTAGTGGATTTGGTTCATGTAATCACCAAAAAGACACGAGGGATGTCATTTTTGAGTGGGAGTTCATTAGTAATTTGGATTAGTTGAACTCAATCTATCATAAACTTAGTCTAAATAAACTTTACAAATTATGTTGTAGATGGCACCACCTACTTTTAATTTCAATGTGTTCATGGAGAAAGAGAAACTTGCTGCGAATGGTAGCAACTTCACCAACTGGGCTATGAATTTGTGGATTCTCCTCACTGCTGCACAAAAGCAATATGTGCTAGATGCGCCGCTAGGCCCCCCACCAGCTCCTGATGCCCCTGACGAGGAAAAGAATGTCGATGTGACTCGTCAGGAGGACCACCACTTAGTTCATTGCGGCATACTTTATGGGCTAGAGCCAGAACTTCGAAAGCGTTTCGAAAATGGCAATGCCTTTGATACCATTGGAGAATTTAAAATGATTTTCGATACCCATGCTGCCGTAGAGAGTTATAATGCTACAGAAAAGTTCTTTAGCTGCATGATGGAGGAAAACAGCTCCGTTAGTGAGCACGTACTAAAAATGTCTGGGTACGCCGATAAGCTTGTGTCCTTGGGAATAACGATTCCCATTGACTTAGGCATACATCATGTTCACCAATCTCTGCCACCTAGCTACAAGAGCTTTTGTGGCGCCCCGCCAAAACCACTACTAGAAAATCGCATTGTTTTTGTGCATTGCATCATCATGACCGCATGCTCATGTCATCATGCCACATTGCATTTGAGCATCATCATGTCATCATGCATGTGTTTGTATAAAACTACTTTCGAAAAGCCTGGTTTTATTTCCTAAACGCCCCGTTTTTATTACAAATTAAAACCCGGGTCTCCGGAATATTTTGTTTTGTCTACCAACTGATTTCAAAAGCCCTATTTTAAATAAACAAGATTTATATTATTTTTATAGGAGGCAACCAGCCAGGCCCGAAAGCCTAGCCGGCCACCTCCAAATTAAACCCTAACCTATCTAACCCTAAACCCTTTTCTACACAATCCTAGTCTACCCAGCCCCCTCCACCTCACCCCACCCTATCACAGCACGCCACATCACCCTGGCCCAATCCCCCACCCACTCACCCGCTGCCACCTCATCCCCAACTCCCTCCATTTCCTTCACACAGCCACTCCCACCGCCACCTCATCCCACCTGGCCATCTTCCACCAAATGCGCCGCTCCACCCAGCCGCACTAGGCCCCACCTCCTCCTCCTATTCCCGCCCAGCCGCCACATCCCCCGTCGACCAGACCCTCCTGGGCGCACGCCCCAATCCCGTTCTCCCGCCCACCTACCCTAGCCCGACCCCACCTGTCCCCCACCCCGCGCCCCACGTCGCCCACCTCCTCTCACCTCTCCGCCCTCACGCGCCCGCGGGCCACCCCCTGTCCTCCCTCCTCTGCTTCGTCCCGCTTCCCCTGTTGTTCCTCTGCCCCGTCCGGGTTCCCCTCCGCCACAGTGCCGCGCCGCCGCCAAGCTCCGCGCCGGCCCCGGACCCCGCCTCGGCCACCTCGCCTCGTCCCGGCTCCGACCACAACCCCGCCGCAGCTCGCCTCCGTCAACCTCCTGCCACCAGCGCCTTCCCCTCCCGGCACCTCGCTCGCCGCCGTGCGGCCCCGCTTCGCCGGCCATCCTCCGGCGCCCCCATCGTCACCGCTCGAGCCCGCGTGCTCCGCCGCCATCTCCCTGGCCACGTCCTCTGCACCGCCGCTGCGAGGCTACTCTACCTCGCCGGCCTCCTCCCCAGTCCCGCGTCGTCCTCCGGCCGTCCCGATGGATCTCATCGAGACCCGTGCCCCGGCCGCCGTGGCCTTCTCCTCCACCGCCACAACACCCTCCCGGCCCTCGCGAGCCCGCCTCCGTGGGCTGGCCGAATCGCCTCGGGAAGCTCGGCCACGTCTTCCCCAAGGTCCGCCTCGCCACCGGTCACCCCACGCGCCTGCCAGGACCTCGCCGCCGCCGCGTCAAGCCACAGCAGCGACCTGTCAGCCTCCATCCCTCGTCGCAAGTGACCACCCTTTGCTCTGACGCGGTTGGTAATAGTCGTCAGCACTTCTGCTCTAGGACTCTGTCTCCTGTGTGTTTTGTGTGCTAGTGTGGGAGTTGTGCTAGATATCCAGGGGTGAGTTGGAGATGTTGTGCATGATGGTACGTGGTGGAGTGGTGCTACTCGAAAAACCACCGGCAAGATTACCATGACAAGATCTTCCGAGTCACCCGAAAAACCAAGACGAACACCCGAAGACCGATCCTGGAATTCGAGGCCGAACCCGATGAACCCTCGACGCTGAACCCTCGGAACAACAAGTTCTCCATCCTGGATCCGATGCGCCGGATCAACAAGATCTCCCTACGCCGCACCCAAGGCCGACAACGTCATCCGAGAACCCGGACGCCAAGGACGCCGCCACAAAACACCGAGTTCTCCGTCGAGGATGCCAAGTACGCCGACATGGAACCGACAAGTTCTCCGAGTCCGAGCGGCACGATCTCCTACCCGAAGAATCACGGATACGCCAAGTTCTTCATCCCGAACGCCAGGACCGACCTGATATGCGGACCCGACAAGACCTTCACGACGGCAAGATCGACACCGACCCGGGCGAATCCGATGCGCCCCCGACGCCAAACCAAGTCCTTCCCGGATGCGACAAGATCTACTTCCGTTGTCCGAGACCGATTCTGTCGAGCCGTTTCCACCCCCGTCGAACCCTATCGAACGCCGAACCCCTCGGAGCCCAAGTTCGTCGAACCCTAATGTGATTCCCAATCCGAGACCCCCATTAATTTTATAATATGACATTATCGATTGTCGCATATTAAATTGTTCATCTCTGCATCATATCATAATCTTGCCGGATCTTTTGCCGTAGTATTAAATACTGCATCCGGTGTTTGTGCTAGTGTTTGCTTCTTCGCGGATTAGGCTAATGAGTTGATGCGAGTATCGACAAGTTCTTCGGATATGATCCTTCGGCAGTGTTTCCCAGGCGAGCATCTCTCCCCCTTCTACCTATTTTGCATTTATAGTCTTTATTTCCTCCTGTTGATCTATTGTTATCCGTGTCGCGATGCTTTAGTTCCCGAACACCAGTTATATCCCGTGCAGCCTCTATATTGCCTTGGACACCTCCTATTACCTATGTTTGGTAGATAGCTGGCCTTGCGAGTCGTAGTTGCTTGCTCAGGTGCGATCTCGTGTTGTCAAGTACCACAGTTGCTGGAATACTGGCAGATGCTTATGGTGGAGATGTTTATGGTGGATATGATCATGACTTTAAATACAACTATTAAAATGCTAGATATAACTAATGCAGAGGCATCGGTGGGCAATAGATGTTATTTGGTTCTTCCACGCTCACTTGTGTCCCGTAGGACCCCGAGTACTTGATACCTGTTCCTTGATTTTTCGCACTATCCACATCCGGGAGGCCTTATGGACCCCCCATGAGCCAGAGCTTGATTCATTTCTATTTCTTGGGGCCACAAACTAGTTTGGGGTTTTATTTTCGATCCTGTACTTATGCCATGTTTACTGTTTTATTTAAGATTGTGCGTGGAGCACCTGTACTGTTTAGGATCGTGGAATGTTTTCGCGGTATCGACAAGCCCAGTCACACTTTCGGGTTCCCAATCGTTTACAGCCATTGACACAAACCCTGGGTCCGTTCCGGAGCCGGCCAACTTCGTTGCGGGTAGCTTAGTGGGGTACCCCCTGAAATATTTCTGAATCCTGTGATCGCTTTGTCGTGAATGCCTCGTTGGGTTTTGAGTCGGTTTTTCTGAGGTTGATCGAGTGTGTGTTGCTATTTGTGCACCCCTGCAGGGTAAAACTTTCTGAAAGCCGTGTCCGCGGTTATGGACGACTTGGAGCACAGTATCTCGATCATAGACAAGCATAACTAAAGTAGTGCTATCAATTTGACCTAATATGTGACTAGTAATCAGCCTCACTATAACGGAATGGATATTAAACATGCTAATAACTGGTGGATCTGTGGGATCTGTGTCGTACTATACCTGCCTAGTAAGTATTGCAACTCTAATGGAATGTGATAAAAGTGCCAACAACTGCTGGGTTTTGGGATTCCTCGGGACAATTATATATGTCTAGTAAATGTTCCAACTACAATGGAATGGTAATTAAACTGCCCACTAATTATGCTTCAGGATGACTCATGCTGTCTATATCTGATTAGTAAGTGCTGCAACTAAAACGGAATGAGTAAAATTGCCAATTGTGTGAGTTCCTTGGTCCGACTTCCTCATTTGGTCTCGAGGGGAAAATACCAGGATGGGTTTGTTTGGTATTAGCTTCAGGTTGGATCCGAGTAGGTCTTTCTTATCCCTCTCTGATAACCGCCAGTTGTATTGAGTCTCTATAGGTTGATTAGTGCCGATGCGCTGCCGCTTCAGCCCACCATACCTATGTAGGCGAGAGCCGCCGAATTCTAGCCTCGCCGTGTACTGGCCTCAGTACTAACGCTCCTCTTTTTCCTTTGCCTCTGTCGGCACCCCTTTTGTTTTAGCAGGTTTGAGATTGCCGGTGTTAGCATGTTACCCTTCCGGCTTGGCCTGGGCAGGGTTATGGACGCCATTGGTTATTCTTCAGGGCTCTTAGCCCCAATTGCATCTTGTCCGTAGTCGGACGCTCTATCGTTTTCCAGGTGATTGGGATCTTCGTATTCTATATCTGTATTCTTGACTCGTTGAGTCGTTGTTGTATATATGTCTATTCTGTGGGTCCCATCAAGGACTGTTGTGTAATGGTATTACTTCATTTTCCACCCGCACGAAAGTGCCTGGTGGGCGTCCTTGAATTGTTTCTATGCGGGTTTGGCGGAAAGGGCTAAAACTTGCATAGAGCCGATTTGAGGGTGTTACAGAGTGGTATCAGAGCCCAGCAGTTGCGATACCCCACAAGTCCAGCCTGTAGGATAACCTAGCTAACGGCCGAAGTAGAGTGTCAAAACTATTTTTGCAAAATCGGTTGGATAGATCTCATTAGGTCTGTTTTACTCCTTACCCCTCTGATGTTCTCCTCTTCCCTCTGCGTGTTTTGATTCTACCCTCTTATCTTTTCTTCAAGTCCAGGGTTTCTCATGGTTGGGTTTCCGTCGTACCTTCAGGGTTTCGTCTCCTTCTTTGGTAACGGTGTTTCTACATCCGTCTTCATGCTATCTGAGGAATCCTTCATCTGTTGGACTTCTCTCTGTTCCTTCTTGTGCCTTCTGGTGTTTTCCGACGCGACGACATCATCTATGCCAGATCCGATATAGAGTGTGCCTCACTCCTTGTTTCTGAATCTCGTTTGTCGAGATCTTCAGTCTAATTCCGAGAGATGGTTGCATAAATCCCCTATTCATATGCAGAGTAATGGTTTGGGTGTGCGATGGACTGATCACCATCCGACTACTCTTATCATTCGCTTTTGTATATCGAATCGGTGGATCCAGCAATTTTACTCCGTCTAGGGAAGCTAGAGGTGGCTTTATTTGTTCATACCTCTACTTTCGCCCTTTGTGCCCGGAGTGTTCTCTCGACAATCACGGACAACGACCTCTTGTTAGTGGTGTCGCGAGGATCTACACGAAGCGAGAAGATTCAGATCGCCGACCTTCTTCCTGGTACCATGAGGCAGATCTCGAGGGCGAGATCCATTGTTAGTGGTGTCGAATTGTGGCGCCCCGCCAAAACCACTACTAGAAAATCGCATTGTTTTTGTGCATTGCATCATCATGACCGCATGCTTATGTCATCATGCCACATTGCATTTGAGCATCGTCATGTCATCATGCATGTGTTTGTACAAAACTATTTTCGAAAAGCCTGGTTTTGTTTCCTAAACGCCCCGTTTTTATTTCAAATTAAAACTCGGGTCTCCGGAATATTTTTTTTTGTCTACCAACTGATTTCAAAAGCCCCGTTTTAAATAAACAAGATTTATATTATTTTTATAGGAGGCAGCCAGCCAGGCCCGAAAGCCTAGCCGGCCACCTCCAAATTAAACCCTAACCTGTCTAACCCTAAACCCTTTTCTACACAATCCTAGTCTACCCAGCCCCCTCCACCTCACCCCACCCTATCACAACGCGCCACATCACCCTGGCCCAATCCCCCACCCACTTACCCGCTGCCACCTCATCCCCAACTCCCTCCACTTCCTTCACACAACCACTCCCACCGCCACCTCATCCCACCTGGCCATCTTCCACCGAACGCGCCGCTCCACCCAGCCGCACTGGGCCCCACCTCCTCCTCCTATTCCCGCCCAGCCGCCACCTCCCCCGCCGACAAGACCCTCCTGGGCGCGCGCCCCAATCCTGTTGTCCCGCCCACCTACCCTAGCCCGAGCCCACCTGTCCCCCATCCCGCGCCCCACGTCGCCCACCTCCTCTCACCTCTCCGCCCTCACGCGCCCGCGGCCACCCCCTGTCCTCCCTCCTCTGCTTCGCCCTGCTTCCCCCGCCGTTCCTCTGCCCCGTCCGGGTTCCCCTCCGCCGCAGCGCCGCGCCGCCGCCAAGCTCCGCGCCGGCCCCGGGCCCCGCCTCGGCCACCTCGCCTCATCCCGGCTCCGACCACAGCCCCGCCGCAGCTCGCCTCCGTCGACCTCCCGCCACCAGCGCCTTCCCCTCCCGGCGCCTCGCTCGCTGCCATGCGGCCCCGCTTTGCTGGCCGTCCTCCGGCGCCCCCCTCATCACCGCTCGATCCCGCGTGCTCCGCCGCCATCTCCTCGGCCACGTCCTCTGCACCGCTGCCGCGAGGCTACTCTACCTCGCCGGCCTCCTCCCCAGTCCCGTGTTGTCCTCCGGCCGTCCCGGTGGATCTCGTCGAGCCCCGCGCCCCGGCCGCCGTGGCCTTCTCCTCCGCCGCCACAACGCCCTCCCGGCCCTCGCGTGCCCGCCTCCGTGGGCCGGCTGAATTGCCTCGGGAAGCTCGGCCACGTCTTCCCCAAGGTCCGCCTCGCCGCCGGTCGCCCCAAGCGCCTGCCAGGACCTCGCCGTCGCCGCGTCAAGCCACAGCAGCGACCTGTCAGCCTCCATCCCTCGTCGCAAGTGACCACCCTTTGCTCTAACGCGGTTGGTAATAGTCGTCAGCACTTCTGCTCTAGGACTCTGTCTCCTGTATGTTTTGTGTGCTAGTGTGGGAGGTGTGCTAGATATCTAGGGGCGAGTTGCAGATGTTGTGCATGATGGTATGTGGTGGAGTGGTGCCACTCGAAAAACCACCGGCAAGATTACCATGACAAGATCTTCTGAGTCACCCGAAAAACCAAGACGAACACCCGAAGACCGATCCTGGAATTCGAGGCTGAACCCAATGAACCCTCGACGCTGAACCCTTGGAACAACAAGTTCTCCATCCTGGATCCGATGTGCCGGATCGACAAGATCTCCCTGCGCCGCACCCAAGGCCGACAACATCATCCGAGAACCCGGACGCCAAGGACGCTAACACAAAACACCGAGTTCTCCATCGAGGACGCCAAGTACGCCGATATGGAACCGACAAGTTCTCCGAGTCCGAGCGGCATGATCTCCTACCCGAAGAATCATGGATACACCAAGTTCTTCATCCCGAACGCCAAGACCGACCCGATATGCGGACCCGACAAGACCTTCGTGATGGCAAGATCGACACCGACCCGGGCGAATCCGATATGCCCCCGACGCCAAACCAAGTCCTTCTTCCCGGATGCGACAAGATCTACTTCCGTTGTCCGAGACCGATTCCGTCGAGCCGTTTCCGCCCCCGTCGAACCCTGTCGAACCCCGAACCCCTCGGAGCCCAAGTTCACCGAACCCTAATGTGATTCCCTATCCGAGACCCCCATTAATTTTATAATATGACATTATCAACTGTCGCATATTAAATTGTTCATCTCTGCATCATATCATAATCATGCCGGATCTTTTGCCGTAGTATTAAATAGTGCATCCGGTGTTTGTGCTAGTGTTTGCTTCTTCGTGGATTAGGCCGATGAGTTGATGCGAGTATCGACAAGTTCTCCGGATATGATCCTTCGGCAGTGTTTCCCAGGCGAGCATCTCTCCCCTTCTACCTATTTTGCATTTATAGTCTTTATTTCCTCCTGTTGATCTATTGCTATCCGTGTCGCGATGCTTTAGTTCCCGAACACCAGTTATATCCCGTGCAGCCTCTATATTGCCTTGGACACCTCCTATTACCTATGTTTGGTAGATAGCTGGCCTTGCGAGTCGTAGTTGCTTGCTCAGGTGCGATCTCGTGTTGTCAAGTACCACAGTTGCTGGAATACTGGCAGATGCTTATGGTGGAGATGTTTATGGTGGATATGATCATGACTTTAAATACAACTATTAAAATGCTAGATATAACTAATGCAGAGGCATCGGTGGGCAATAGATGTTATTTGGTTCTTCCACGCTCACTTGTGTCCCGTAGGACCCCGAGTACTTGATACCTGTTCCTTGATTTTTCGCACTATCCACATCCGGGAGGCCTTATGGACCCCCCATGAGCCAGAGCTTGATTCATTTCTATTTCTTGGGGCCACAAACTAGTTTGGGGTTTTATTTTCGATCCTGTACTTATGCCATGTTTACTGTTTTATTTAAGATTGTGCGTGGAGCACCTGTACTGTTTAGGATCGTGGAATGTTTTCGCGGTATCGACAAGCCCAGTCACACTTTCGGGTTCCCAATCGTTTACAGCCATTGACACAAACCCTGGGTCCGTTCCGGAGCCGGCCAACTTCGTTGCGGGTAGCTTAGTGGGGTACCCCCTGAAATATTTCTGAATCCTGTGATCGCTTTGTCGTGAATGCCTCGTTGGGTTTTGAGTCGGTTTTTCTGAGGTTGATCGAGTGTGTGTTGCTATTTGTGCACCCCTGCAGGGTAAAACTTTCTGAAAGCCGTGTCCGCGGTTATGGACGACTTGGAGCACAGTATCTCGATCATAGACAAGCATAACTAAAGTAGTGCTATCAATTTGACCTAATATGTGACTAGTAATCAGCCTCACTATAACGGAATGGATATTAAACATGCTAATAACTGGTGGATCTGTGGGATCTATGTCGTACTATACCTGCCTAGTAAGTATTGCAACTCTAATGGAATGTGATAAAAGTGCCAACAACTGCTGGGTTTTGGGATTCCTCGGGACAATTATATATGTCTAGTAAATGTTCCAACTACAATGGAATGGTAATTAAACTGCCCACTAATTATGCTTCAGGATGACTCATGCTGTCTATATCTGATTAGTAAGTGCTGCAACTAAAACGGAATGAGTAAAATTGCCAATTGTGTGAGTTCCTTGGTCCGACTTCCTCATTTGGTCTCGAGGGGAAAATACCAGGATGGGTTTGTTTGGTATTAGCTTCAGGTTGGATCCGAGTAGGTCTTTCTTATCCCTCTCTGATAACCGCCAGTTGTATTGAGTCTCTATAGGTTGATTAGTGCCGATGCGCTGCCGCTTCAGCCCACCATACCTATGTAGGCGAGAGCCGCCGAATTCTAGCCTCGTCGTGTACTGGCCTCAGTACTGACGCTCCTCTTTTTCCTTTGCCTCTGTCGGCACCCCCTTTTGTTTTAGCAGGTTTGAGATCGTCGTCGTTAGCAGGGTTACCCTTCCGGCTTGGCCTGGGCAGGGTTATGGACGCCATTGGTTATTCTTCAGGGCTCTTAGCCCCAATTGCATCTTGTCCGTAGTCGGACGCTCTATCGTTTTCCAGGTGATTGGGATCTTCGTATTGTATATCTATATTCTTGACTCGTTGAGTCGCTGTTGTATATATGTCTGTTCTGTGGGTCCCATCGAGGACTGTTGTGTAATGGTATTACTTCGTTTTCCACCCGCACGAAAGTGCCTGGTGGGCGTCCTTGAATCGTTTCTATGCGGGTTTGGCGGAAAGGGCTAAAACTTGCATAGAGCCAATTTGAGGGTGTTACAGCTTCATGATGAACTATAATATGCAGGGCATGAAGAAGTCTCTTCCCAAGCTTCTGTCAATACTTAAGACTGCAGAAGTGGAGATTAGGAAAGAACATCAAGTGTTGATGATCAATAGGACCACCGGTTTCAAGAAAGACAAGAAAGGCAAGCACAAGGGAAAGAAGGGTGGCAAGTCTGTTTCCACGCCTGAAAAGAAACCATGAGCTGGCCCTAAGTCTGACACTGAGTGCTACTATTGTAAGGGGACTGGCCATTGGAAGCGCAACTGCCCCAAGTATTTGGCGGGCAAGAAGTCCGGCAAGGCAAACAAAGGTATATGTGATATACATGTTATTGATGTGTACTTGACTAGTACTCGCAGTAGCACCTGGGTATTTGATACGGGATTGGTTGCTAATATATGTAACTCGGTTCAGGGGCTACGGAACAAGCAACCACTAGCAAGGGATGAGGTCAGAATGCTGGTCGGCAATGGATCAAAAGTTGATGTGATCGCCGTCGGGACGCTACCTCTCCATTTGCCATCGGGATTAGTTATAAACCTAAATAATTGATATTTAGTGCCTGCACTGAGCATGAACATTGTATCTGGATCATGTTTGATGCAAAGTGGTCATTCCTTTAAATCTGAAAACAATGGTTGTTCGATTTATAAGAATGATATCTTTTATGGTCATGCACCTATGTTGAATGGTTTATTTCTGTTAGATCTCGATAGTAATATTACACACATTCATAATGTTAATGCTAAAAAGATTAAACTTGATGATGATATGTCTACATATATGTGGCACTGCCGTCTAGGTCATATTGGCGTTAAACGCATGAGAAACTCCATTCTGATGGACTTTTGGAATCACTTGATTTTGAATCATTTGATACATGTGAGCCATGCCTTATGGGCAAGATGACTAGAACGCCGTTTTTCGGTTCAATGGAACGGGCGACAGATCTATTGGAAATCATACATACTGATGTGTGTGGACCAATGAGTGTGTCGGCGCGAGGTGGATATCGTTATTTTGTTACTTTCACAGATGATTTTAGTAGATATGGGTATATCTATTTGATGAAACACAAGTCTGAAACTTTGGAAAAGTTCAAGGAATTTCAGAATGAAGTGGAAAATCATCGTAATAGAAAGATCAAATTTCTACGGTCTGACCGTGAAGGAGAGTATCTAAGTTACGAGTTTAGCACACACATGAAAGAGTGTGGAATAGTTTCACAACTCACGCCTGCCGGAACACCACAACGTAATGGTGTGTCGGAACGTCGTAATCGTACCTTATTGGACATGGTTCGATCTATGATGTCTCTGACTGACTTGCCACTGTCATTTTGGGGTTATGCACTAGAAACAACTGCATTCACTTTAAATCGGGCACCATCTAAATCCGTTGAAACGACACCGTATGAATTATGGTTTGTAAACAAACCTAAGCTGTCCTTTCTTAAAGTTTGGGGATGCGATGTTTATGTGAAGAAACTTCAACCGGATAAACTCGAACCCAAAGCGGAAAAATGCGTCTTCATAGGATACCCTAAGGAAACAATTGGGTATACCTTCTATCACAGATCTAAGGGCAAGGTTTTTGTTGCCAAGAATGGATCCTTTCTTGAGAAGGAGTTTCTCGCGAAAGGTGTGAGTAGTCGGAAGGTAGAACTCGAAGAGGTTATTGAACCTTCTCTTCATGGAATGGCGAGTGGCACAGCACCAGAAGTTGTTTCGGAGTTGACTTCACCTGATGAAGAGAGAGCTAATGATAATGATCATGAAACTCTGAAAGAGGACACTACCGAACCTCGCAGGTCAAGCAGTACACGCGCAGCTTCTGAACTGTACGGCAATCCAGTTGTGAATTTCATGGTTGATGAAATGGATGACCCTGCGACGTATGAAGAAGCGATGATGAGCCCGGATTCCAACAAATGGCTAGAAGCCATGAAATCCGAGATGGAATCCATGTACGAGAACCAAGTTTGGAACTTGGTGGACTTACCTCACGACCGAAAGGCCATTGAGAATAAATGGATTTTCAAAAGAAAAACTGATGCTGATGGTAATGTGACCATCTATAAGGCTCGACTTGTCGCAAAGGGGTTTCAACAAATTCAAGGAGTTGACTACGATGAGACATTCTCTCCCGTAGCGATGCTTAAGTCGGTTAGGATTATGTTAGCAATTGCTGCATATTTCGATTATGAAATATGGCAGATGGATGTCAAAACTGTGTTCCTCAATGGTAATATTGAAGAAGAGTTGTATATGATACAACCTAAGGGTTTTGTCGATCCTAAGGATGCTAATAAGGTATGCGAACTTCAACGATCCATCTATGGACTGAAGCAAGCATCCCGGAGTTGGAATCTCCGCTTTGATGAGGTGATCAAAGAGTTTGGATTTGTCCAAACTTATGGAGAGGCTTGTATTTACAAGAAAGTGAGTGGGAGCAATGTGGTATTTCTGATATTATATGTGGATGACATATTATTGATTGGAAATGATAATCTTTTAAACAGTGTTAAAAGTTATCTAAACAGCAAATTTTCGATGAAAGACCTTAGTGAAGCATCATATAAATTAGGAATTAAAATCTATAGAGATAGATCAAGGCGCCTAATTGGGCTATCGCAGAGTACATACCTTGATAAGATATTAAAGAAGTTTAATATGGACGAAAGTAAGAAGGGGTTCTTACCTATGTTGCAAGGCAAGACATTGAGTAAGACTCAAAGTCCGGCTACGGCGGAAGAAAGAGAGATGATGGATAAGATCCCCTATGCCTCGGCCATAGGCTCTATTATGTATGCCATGCTACGTACAAGACCGGATGTGGCACATGCTATTAGTTTGACTAGTAGGTACCAATCTGATCCAGGTTCGGAACACTGGATAGCGGTAAAGAACATCCTCAAGTACTTGAGAAGAACTAAGGATATGTTTCTTATATACGGAGGTGAATAAGAGCTAGTCGCTAAGTGTTATGTCGATGCTAGCTTTGACACCGATCCGGATGACTCTAAGTCTCAATCCGGATACGTATTTCTCTTGAACAGAGCAGCAATTAGTTGGAGGAGTTCCAAACAACCTGTGGTGGCTGGATCAACGACGGAGGCGGAATATGTTGCTGCTTCAGAAACGGCGCATGAGGCGGTTTGGATGAAAGAGTTCATTACAGAATTAGGTGTGGTTCCCAGTGCGTTGGACCCATTGGTGATCTATTGTGACAATAATGGAGCCATAGCCAACGCAAAGGAACCGAGGTCTCACAAGAATTCCAAGCATATTAAGCACCGGTTTCACTCCATCCGCGAGCATGTCAAGGATGGAGATATAAAGATTTGTAAAGTACACACGGACCTAAATGTAGTAGATCCATTGACTAAAGTTCTCCTTAGGGCAAAACATGATCAACACCAGAACTCCATGGGTGTTAGATTTATCACTATGTGAACTAGATTATTGTCTCTAGTGCAAGTGGGAGACTGAAGGAAATATGCCCTGAGAGGCAATAATAAAGTTGTTATTATATATTCCTTATATATGATAGATGTTTATTTTACATGCTAGAATTGTATTGATCGGAAACATCAATACATGCGTGTTTAATAAACAAAAATGGTTCCTAGTTATGCCTCTCTTATAGACTAGCTTGTTGATTAACAAGATGATCAAGGTTTCCTGATCATGGACATTGGATGTTGTTAATAACAAGGTCACACCATTGGTGGAATGATGTGATGAACATTCATCCGAAGTATAGCATTACGATCAAGTCATTATGTTTATATTGCTATAACATCATACGAAGTAATCTTTATCCTTAGACCATGAGATCATGTTAATTGCTAACACC
Source organism: Avena eriantha (assembly GCA_910589775.1). Taxonomy (NCBI): domain Eukaryota; kingdom Viridiplantae; phylum Streptophyta; class Magnoliopsida; order Poales; family Poaceae; genus Avena; species Avena eriantha. The sequence goes on from OU342741.1 coordinate 316,267,036, forward strand.
GGAAGAGTATCTTGATGACATCAAACGTCACACCGTAACAGGGTGACTATAAAGATGGGTTCAGTGCTACGAAGGTGTTATGTTGAGGCTCCTGGATCAAGAGTGGAATTTGTCAATCCAGATAACGGATAGATATACTCTGGGCCCTCTCGGTGATATCACATTAAGATAGCTTGCAAGCAAGTGATGTGATCACTAGAATGTTATATCACGGGAACGAGAAAAGAGTGCATGTCGGTAACGAGATCAAACTAGGTATGGAGATACCGATGATCGAATCTCGGACATGTAATATATCGAGAGACAAAGGGATTTAGTTACAAGCGTTAAAGGTTCTCACGATCACAGAAGTCATCGTTGAATGTGTAGGAGTCAGTACGGATCTCTAGGTCCAGCTGCTGATTATTTATCGGAGAAGGGTCTCGATCATGTCTGCATTATTAGCGAACCGTAGGGTGGCACACTTAAGAGTTACCGGACACCATTTTGGAGCACATATGTTTCAGACGAAAGAATTGCAAAGCGCAGGAATTGTTTCAATAGAAACCGGAAATTGTTTCGGGTGAAATTGCAGAAAGTGGTTCTGCATGTGATATTTGAAATATTGCAAGGGGCTATATGTGAATGTTTGTTAATTAAAGTAATTAACAAAATTCTAAATAAATTTAATAAAAAGAGTTTTATTAAATGAGAGAGCATTAAATTTGGAGAAATTTAATGCATTTAAAGTGGAGACTTTAAAAGGGAATGTGAAGAGGCATTTTAATGTGGAGGGGTTACCACCACATGAATGGGGGAGGTGAGGGGTCACCCCCCCATGTGCCGGCCATGGAGAGAGGGGGCACCCCCCTCCTCCAATAAAAGGCCACCCATTCCCTCCTTCATCCCACACCTCCTTGTGAAGGATCTCTCTCCCCCTCTAGAATTATTCCCCCATGGTCTCGGATTAGCGAGATACATGTTCCCGGTGGCATTTCGTCTGGAAGGAGTTGCTGCTTCCGCTGGATCGCTGGAGCGAGGAGGTGGAGGTTGTCCGGTGGCTTGAACGTGTGTGCGAGTGCGGATGCGCTACTGAGTTGCGGCGCTCGGACTTCCTCACGATCTTGAGATCGGCAAGTGTACGACTACATCAACCATGAGTTCCTACTCGTTAACAAAACTCGTTGTCTTCGAGGGTAAGTTCTCGTTGGATGTATGTCCACCCGTTGCTTTGTACCTAGTAGATAGATCTTGGCGTGTAGTTCACACCATAGGAATTTTTTTTGTTTTCTATGCTGCGGACACAACAATGTTTTAATAGGGATAATCTCTTGTGGGAAACACATCCTAATATACTAGAAGCCCTGTGATGCAGCAGGCATAGCAATAGTCTTTTGATCCAACCGAGTGCACAACGAAGCAATGGGCTACAAACGATTATTAAGTGTAAAACACAGATCAAAGCATTAAGTGGTGATGTTGTTGTGATCCCGAATGGGTCGCTAAGCGAAGACCGTACAACCCTTTATGTCAGTGGGGTTCCTATGAGATTGCCACTATTCAAGTATCTCACCTCAAGATTTATTAATATCGAGGGTCTTGGGTACCTACAAGTACAAAGATCAAAACAAGATACAAAGAAACAAAAGATTCAAATCTTTATTTCAAACAAAACACAATGCTCCCATAGATTATATGCACATAATCGCCGTGAGGTTTCTCCCCAACCCGCATCCCGTGAGGACTACTCACTCATAAAATAATATCAAGGATAGAAAACATTGTGCAAAATACTTAAACTGAAATCAAATATTCTTACAATGGTCGCCGAATCACAAGATGATCTCAAGTACAAAGTAACGGCTATGGGTAATGGAGGGGATGGAAGATGGAAGGGATGAAAAATGGAATGGATCTCCTTTGGTGGTGTTGTGATGCAATTTGAGAATGGCGGCCTTCCGCATGGCGGCTGAGACCTCAAAATATATTGGCGTCTTCATGAAAGTTGTAGGGTTTGACGAGATGGAGCCGCCTCCACATGGTACGGGCAGACGGTACGGGCAAGCCCTGCCCGTACCAGTGGTCGTTATGGCTGATGTTGCCTAGAGTTATCTCCACAATTACTTGGTCATGTGTACTTCCTCAAAAACCTTTATTATGACTCCAGATTTCGCATTAAAAGCATGATTTTTTCTGCACAACACAAATCAAAGCAATGGTTTGCATATCTTTGCAATTATTAGTCATTAGTGGCAAGGATAGAGAGTTTCTCGTCAATTGCTTGACTAAAAACAATGTTTAAACGCGATGGAAGATGGCTATTTTTGGATCCATCACAAGCCTTCTTATCCTCCAAATACTTGGAGCACTTGCGTTTCTAGTGATCGTCACCCTTGAAGTAGTAGCATGTGACGTCTAGCTTGGGGTCCAAACTTGGCCCCCTTGGAGAACCGTCAACAATCTTTCCATCCTTCTTTGGTTTCCCCTCTTTCCCTTACCCTTCTTCCCAGGCTTCTTGAAGTCAACTATCTTATTGACTATCAAGACGGTGTGCTCCTTCTTGATCTCCACCTTAGCGTGCTTGAGCATAGTGAACAACCTAGCCAGGGTTTTGGTCATCACCTTCATGTTGTAGTTCATGATGAATCCTTTGTAGCTAAAGGGCAACGATTGCAACACCCTCTCAATTACTAGATCATCATTAATTTTGCAATCAAGGGCGTTCAAGCACTGAATGTAGCCAGACATTTTTACTACATGCTCGCCCAAGCTGTTGTGCTCTTCCATCTTAGCCAAGAAGAACAACTCCGAGGATTCATACCTCTGGGCTCTGACCTGAGGCGCAAAGATGGCCTTGAGATTAGTGATTATCTCATAAGCACTCACCTTATCAAAGCGATTTTGCAGCTCGGCCTCCATGGCATAGAGCATGCCACTCTGGACACAACGTCGGTGCCGCCACGCTCCAATCCCCCCAGCACACGGGTTCCACGCCGTCGTGCAAGCTGCTCCTCCGCCCTTGGGGACCCCACCTCCCTCCAAGCAGACGGGAAAGGGTCATCCTGCCGCCGCCAACATCGCGCGGGAGACCCCCGGTGGCCCACGCCAGCGGCGACAGTACATGAGAGGGTGGAGAGGGGGCTGGGGCGGGGTCGAGGCGGCGCCCGCCCGTCGCCCGCGGGAGGGGCGAGAGCGGGGCTCTATCGGGTCCACCGAAGGCAAGAAACTATCACGGGGAATCGAGAGCCCAATAGAGCTAACCAGCTCCCGATCAATTTTTAGCGTTTGGGTTATTCGAGTAAATTGTAGATAACTACCACAATTCGGGCGCGAGTTACGAGTCAGTACCAGCATTTGTAATTTTTGCGAGTCAGGAACAAATCTGAGACATGGTGTTGCAAATTACACTAATTTTTATCTAATAGCATTTTAACTTGCTTCATGACAAGTTAGACCCATCTACGGAGCTGACTAGTCAACAAAAAATGTCACATAGGCATTTAGACTTTTAAGTGTCTCTCTCGGATCCCAACCGCACTTCGTTTTCCCACCGCGTCACCCGCATCTGCTGACCGTTGTGCTGCCGTGCTACCCTCCCCTTGCCCACGGTGTCACCCGCCGCGAGGTTCTCCGTGCCACCATGCTAGCCCCCCAGCACGCCGCTGCGCCGCCCTCCCCTTGCACACCGCCGCCCGCCATGAGGTCTTCCGTGTTGCCACCTCTGTCAGCCGCCTTACTCGCAAACTCGGATCCTTGACGTCCCAATGGGTGCGCCACACCGAGGGCCAGATGGCTTGGTACATCGAGGACGACCGCACCAGCCACGTGCATAGATGCCACGTCGTCGCCGTCGTCCGCGCCGTTCGGCCAAGATCCATGCCCGAGGCCATGGCCTCCTTCGTCTCCAAGCTCACCTTCCACGACATGTGCGTCCGTGAGCAGCACGGGTGGCGCTAGGCCCAGGAGTTCTTCTCCTGGATGAAGCTCCAAGTACAGATCAAATGCCCTAAAATATCGCAGCTAAAGAGCCAAAATTTTCAGAATCCTGTACCAATTTTTCCAAATTTATCCAAATCCTGATGTAATGCTCCCTCAAATCCTCAATTTCTTGCTCCGTTCGTGCGTTGCAGCTGTGCCAAGAGTCCAGCGTGGTGGCCTACACCATCCTCCTCAGGCTGTGTATGGCCCGACAAGGAAGATCAAACTCGCCGAGGCGACATTCCTCAAGATGCTGGAGGCCGCCATGGAGCGGACGCGGTGCCCTGCGGCACCCTGCTTTCGCGCCCGGGCAAACACAATAATATGATGCTCTTCTACTGACCGACGAGGGGATCTTTTCTTCTTATTTATTTTATTTAAATTGGGTTAACCGTGGATATGCCAAAGAAAAAAAATCAAAATGTCTACATGGCAACTTTTGTTGACTAGTCACCTCTGCAGATGGGTCCCACTTGTCAGAAAACATGTTAAAATGTTATTAGATAAAAATTAGTGCAATCTGCAACACTGTGTCTTAGATTGGTACTGACTCGTAAAAATTATGAATGTTGGTACTGACTTGTAACTCGCGTCCGAATTGTAATAGTTATCTGCAATTTACTCGACACCAATTTGACTCAAACCCAAACATACGTACTCCAATATATACGAATGCTTATATTCTCACGTGATCACAAGCAAATAAATCAGCACGAACGTAGTCCAATATATACGAATGCTTATATTCTCACGTGATCACAAGCAAATAAATCAGCACGAACGAACGGATAATTTCGATAATTATTGTCACATCTTACTGCCGGGCCCTTCGATCCTGAACGGCCTCCTGCTCTTGCTGGGGCCCTTCCCCTTGGCCCACCCTCTGAGCTTGTGGAGCAATCTGGGCCGTCCGATCCCGGTGCTGCAGCCCGCCAACGCCATGCACGACTGCTCCCCGGCGCCGCGGGACGACGCGTTGGAGGAAGTCTTGCAGAGCTCCACCTCGTTGCTCGGAGCGGCAGCCACCACCATCTTCTCCCCCTTCTTGAGCTGCGCTGCCGCCGTCGGGTCGTCGCCATTGTCATCTCCGATCACCACCGTGCCCTTGCCACCGCCCTCTCCATCGTCGTTGAGCAGGAGGTCGTGCTGCAGCCACGCCGTGATCCAGCCGAGGTAGATCAGCTCCTCCATGTCCGCAGCCCACCGGTCCCGGAGCACCTCCAGCCCGTCCATGAGGTCCTTGCTGCTCGATAGCTTCCGCATGCTCCTCTCCACGATGACCTCCACGTTCTGCGCCAGTGCGCCGTGCACGGTCCAGGAAATCTCGATCAGACGGAAATGGAAGCAGGGAAAAAATTGATACACCGAAAAGAAGAAAATGATTTGCTGCTTGTCAAGATACGTACCTCGTTGTTGGTTCCTTTGTCCTTCTGCAGCTGCAAAACCAGCTGCTTCATCTCCTCCATGAGCTGCTCAAAGCCTTGGCATCTCGTCGCCATCTCTGCTTCCCGGGCATCCAGAGCCAGGATCCTTCCATTTATGGCTTCGAACTCCTGCTTGCTCTTCTTCGTGATCTTCCTGAATTTGTTCTGCAGCGCATCGAGACTCGCCCGCATCACGGCGAACTCTTCAGCGGCTGCACGGATCTCCGCAGCACCTGCTTCAAGCCGCTGATTCTGGGACTCCATCAGCTCCAGCTTCATGCCCAGGCACATGATCTGCATCTTCTGGTACGTCGACTCTTGTTCCTTCATGTCGCAGTAGTCGTGGAACCGCGACTCGATGCCGGCCGCTCGCTCCTCCAGGGCTGATACGGCGCGCTTCAGGCTCTCTACCTCTTCAGGTTCGGGGGGCGGTACCTGATCTTGTTGGAACTCCTGGTTGTTGACTGAAACTTCTGATGAACTCTCGGTGGCCTGTGCCACCATGATTTCTTCAGTAAGGGAAGCATGCCTTGCATGTCGGCCGCTGAGAAGCCTACCGGTGCTGCAGGGGATCTCTGCTTGCACCAGCTTCCGCGACTCCATTTCTGCTCCTTCCACTTCTCCCTGAGTCGAACTCGAACCGTATGATGACGGTTGATCTAGTTGGATTGAGCTATCAGATGAGTCTAGGTCACTGTGCCTGTTTGTTCTATCTGCTATGAGGCCACAGATAAACGAACCAGCTAGGGGAAAAGCCAAAGGAATTATTATCTTCAGAAGGAGATTCTTGATGCCCTCTGCCTTTTCACTTCCCATTTAGAACATTTCGTCATTCCTTCAGTCGCCATGAGACAAGCTCTTTAGTACTATATCCAGTGCCCCACCCCACAAGTTCTGACTTGCTTTGCCTTCAAGGCTAAACTATGCTAAGTTTCTTCAGGTCTAAAACCCATCAACAGTTGTTTACTAACATCTTTGATCAAGACACAAATGTTTGCCTCTTCCACGTTAATTGATATTATTTTAACAGATTAACAGCACAAGTTTGTAACCATTTAGAATTCATCTTTGCCTTGCAAGGCAAGAATAGTATTGTTATGTTTCTTGCTTAAGAGAAGAAAGCAGAGTCTTAGCATGCACAAGATGCAAAGGCTCCCCAGTTTGTGTGAACATTTGGACAAGCTCATCTATCTACTGGACTGGGCATCAGGAAACCTTTCCTATTGGTCAAAAAGGTGTTACCTACGGATGATGGAAAACGGTGACAAATGAGATATCTTCTGGTAAGATATAACATATGGTACATACCCGTATATAAGCAATAATAGTGAACCATGTGAAATAGAAAAGGATCCAGGTAACACCAAACATAGACCAACTCATCATACACAAGCAAGCATACGCTACAGGAACAAATATAGCAAGTCCTTTTTAAAGATGAATATGTACTCCTTTTAGAGCCCCTTTTCGCTTTCACTTTACAGTTTTGTTGATTACTGTAACTGCTTTGGATAAATGTGTATATGCATTCCTGTCGCATTGAAATCGCATACTGGAACCTAAAAGACAATTGCACAACTTATCCTTCGACTACCTTCACAGGACTCCTGTAGAGCAGAATGGTTTTCGTTAGTGGTGACAAGACAAAAAAAAGGCAACCGTGCAAGTTAAAGTACTTCTCCTACCCAAATGGACTCTGTTTGATTGATAGTAGTTCAACATCCAGCTGTTGGACACAGAGAACATTTAGTGATGAGATACAGAAAATAACAAGTTCAACAACAGCAAATAGATGAAGAATAATGGAACGATTATTGGTGTAAATGGCATGTAAATAAATTACAGCCTACCTCAATAGTTGCATTAGGAGGAATTTCTTGAACGCCTTTTTTCCCATAAGCAAGCTCAGGGGGAACTATGATCAACCTCTGAAATTTCATTATCGTCAGAGTGCAGAACAACAACATTTTCCACATATAAGAAATCATGACAGGAGCAGATTTGTTATGGGTGTTCATGTCTCAAAATGGTCTCACATGTATAAAGTGATCACTAAAGATTAAAAAAAAGAGTGAGAACTGACAAATCCTTGGAATGTGATCTTTTTGCTGATATCAGACTTAAATGAATATATGTTTCTTGACAATTGACATGATGTGTAGCGACTTAGAATAATTAAAAACGTTGCCAACAGGGGAATGATCCCTCCCTTGGTTATACGTTGTTAGGTAGGTGAGACACCCTGTTTATTCATGCCTCAGCGGCGACTCGAAAGTCTGCCAATGCTGGGACTCGAACCAGGGAGGGCTGGTCTCCACACCCGGAGTATAAGCCACCAGGCCACCAGACCAGGCCAGCGGCGACTTAGAATATTTCATGATCATCAACTAAGGAAACAATATCTAATATAGTCAGTCAATACTATTTGTTTGTGAAGCAGTGAGTGATGGATAACTTAGTTATTTGCGACAAGTATCAACGTACCTTTGCTCTGTACAAAGTCACACAATTGTTCATTTCAAAAGAAAAATTGTATAGCAAAATCAAAACAAAAAGCATAGCAGTTACTCACCTGACCTCCAACTTTCATTCCCTCAACCCCTAGATCCAATCCTTTGAGAACATTGCCTCTTTCAGAATTTCCAACATCAAACCCATACGGCTACAGATGATTTAGACGAGTAAAAGACACAAAATTCAGAAGAATTATATTCGAAACTACGATCACTTTTCAAAGACCAACAGGTACTAGTTAAGAACCATGCGTGATAAAAAAAAGTCTTGTTTTAGATGAGGAAAAGGTGAAAAGAACTTGTACAATAAAAAATCCATTTCATGAATCAGTTCTATCTCTTTATTAAACCTAGTTGTCTTACTATCATACAAAGAAACAAGCAGAAAATATTAAGGGAGTACCGATCCACCAGTGACACCAAGACCCTGTCTGCTTGTCATGAATGTTATTCCCTTCCACTTGGCCACGTAATGTACCTATACTAAGATAAGAAATGACCACCATACTTGAAAAAATGAAGCTGAAAAGAAATTGCAACTTCTGAAAATTCAGCATTGTAGTGTATAAGTGGATGTTCATTGTCAACATATGCCATCACTTCCAGGATGGAACACTCTTACTCAAATTAGTTTCGTTAGGCCAATCTTGCAATTTTTAGCAGGGGTAACTGAATTAGCTGAAATACTACTATGGATACACATCTGTGAACGACCGATATGACTTGATGCATTTTTTTTTCCGATAAGGATATGACTTGCTTTTTTCTCGAGTTTCTGTTTGGGTTTCATATCTAGCCTACCCCAACTTGCTTGGGACAAAAGGCTCAGTTGTTGTTGAAGGATATGACTTGATGCATGTTGAGGCAAAGATCTCGTTTCCTATGGCTTAAAGAAGGTGACTGTAACTCTAAATTGTTCCATGCTCCCGACCGTGAGCACATAGACGCGCTTAGCGCCTATATTATGTCTGCTGCTGTGTAACCTTCGCCTCCCTCTCTCTCTCTCCAGTTCGAGTAATGCAACAACGGTGGTCCCCCCCCCCCCCCCCCCCCCCCCCCCCCCCCCGCGTGGTAATTCTCGAAAAAAAAACTCTAAACTGTTCCACATCAAAGCTTCGGTACCATTAGTTTTGTACCTACCACTTGAGAGAAACCACCATTATCCTCTCCAGATTGGCTTTCCCTGAGGTGGACCTGTCCAGCCTTGACACTCCTATTTCTGAACCCATAGGTAAAAGCTACCATCTTCAATATGCACCCAGAAAATGCTCCTGGTCCAGATGGTTTCACTGGCCTGTTCTTTAGGCACTGTTGGGATGTGGTGAAAGGTGACCTAATGCTTGCTATCTGTACTTGAGAGGGAAAATTTAAAATCCCTACACTTCCTTAACTCGGCCATTATGATCTTGATGTCCAATAAGCCAGATGCCTCTACCCCTAAAGACTGCAGGTTCATTAGTTTGATAAAAGTCCTTGCTTCAAGATTACAGCCGTTGCTTCAACAATTAATGTCCCCTTGGCAGAATGCTTTTATAAAGGGATGAACTATACTTTTTTTTTGAATGGTCGTTCCCCACCTGGATTTTTCATTCGGAAAAGGCCAGATAGTTTACAGCATAGGGTTTTAGAGCATCTCTAGCAGATATGGCAAACCCCAAACCCCAAATCCGCGTATCCAGGGCACCCCAACGCGGATTTGGGGTTCGAAAAGCACGCTGACACTTCAGATACGCCATATGAAACTGCAAATTTTAAAAAACGCGCGCACGACGGAAGAACAGTTCGATCGGAGAGTTCATGCTTGCATTGGTCCTAAATTCGACTACTTACATCAAAAGCAACTACAATATCCGCCGCCACAGCACTACATTGCAGCAAAATCGGCTCCGGGATACTCACTGGAGCCCTATGCCGTGGCGGCGGCGCGTCGGCTCCTCACTCCTCATCGCTGACGAGGTCGACGAAGACGCGGTCCTGCTCGACGGCGATGTGCCTCCATTCGGCGGCCTTGTCCGCGTCCTGCTGGCTAGAGCGCGCGACGAGGCCGACGACGGTGTCGAGCTCACGCTCCGCGACGAAGTCACCCGGCGCGAGGCCCGCGTTGACGCCGAGCTGCGGGAGGAGGAGCTTGAACTGCTCGTCGTCGAGGTAGTCGCCCGGGGCGAAGTGAGGGAGGCGCGGCGGCTCCGGCTCCGGCTCGGCGTCCTCCATCTTCACCACCAACGCCGTCGGCGGGCGCTGGCGGGAGCTCGACCCCGAGGACGACGAGGCCGCGGAAGAGGAGGTGGCGCATCCGCGGCGGTACCCGCTCCGACTCGCGCTTGGCGAAGGCGGGCGGCGCGGCGACGCTGTAGTTGCGGTAGCGGTAGCTACCACGGATGCTCGCCGCGTCCGACTTCACCTTCTCCGCCTCCGTCTTCTCGCCGGCGGGAGGAGCAGTGGAGCTCCCACCGCGCTCGGTGGAGCGTCCGCCGCGGCCCACCTAGCCGCCCCCGCGCCTGCGCCCTGCCACCATCGTCGCCGGCGGGAGGTGGGGACGCTCGATCTACACTCTACCGCGTTGATTGCTCGCCGGAGGGGCGGCGATTTGACATCGACGGGAGGCGGAGAGGCGCTGGAGCGGATGGGGTTTGGCCCCCATCCGCCTCGCCGACCGCTATATATGCAGGTGTTTTGGCGATTTGGGCTGCGGCCTGGATACATTTTCGGGGTCAGACCACCGATGCGGGCTCTGGTCTGGCCCAAAAAACGGCCGAAACCCCCATATCAGCCCGCCAATGCGTTTGCAGGCCGATATGGGGGATCTGCTAGAGATGCTCTTAGAGCAGAGAGAACAGCAAAGCGGGGGTTTGAGGAGTAGAGGACAGGGCAGGAGACCTAGCTACCCATCTAAGCAGGAGATCCAAGTGTCTGCATCGCCTCGGATCTTAGCAGGCAAGCGTAGCCGCCAAAGCTGAGCATCCTCTTTGCATGCAGCAAGCAACCGTGCGCGGCAAGCGTGCTCGCCACAGAAGGCACACCGTTGCGATGCTTCCAAATATTCCAGCAGCAAAGGATGATGAAGGTGGATGACGCGGCGCCGCCGATCGCCGCGGGGGCGGCGTATCCATGGAGAGTGTGAACATCAGCTTCCAGAGGAAACTGCCCACCGATGGAGGACCAGAAGCCGGCTGCGAACTGGCACCCAAAAATGATGTGAGTAGCCGTTTCACGCGTGCAGCCGCAGATGGGACAGCAGGCTTCATCTGCAGTGAGCACCTTCTTCTTCAACAGCGACGTGCCCGACTGGATCCGGGACTGCACCAACAGCCACGCGAAGAACTTGGCCTTCGAGGGAGCATACCCACCCCAGACGAAGCTGGCGAAGGGAGCCTGAACATGGCCAGAGTGTGACAGGCGGTATAGCTCAGCCACGTCCAGAGCTCGACCCTTCTTGATGCAGCAACCAAGCGACCGAGAATCCGCCCACGGGGACAGGAGCACAGCCTTGACGGACGGGAGAAGAGAGGACAGCTTGCGCTCACCAACCGTGGTGAGCCGTGGCACCAGGGAGGCCCTGACCCCACGCGCGACTACCTCAGCGACAGAAGCATGCGGATTTGTGGCGTGGGAGTATAGAGCCAGCATCCGAGTGCAGAGCGCGCCGCCACCGAGCCAGTCATCGAGCCAGAAGCTGGTACGGGTCCTGTCACCGACGAGGGGGACGGAGATCGCGCGGTAAAGCGGCATGAGGTCCGCCAGGGCGCGCCAGTGAGGCCCCAAGGACGATCGCTTCCCGGCAGCAGCAGGGCCGCTGATAGAGCTCCACGCCCAGCACGCCCAAGGAGAAGAGGGGGCAGAGTGCAGGCGGTGAAGCAACTTGACCTGCAAACACATGTTCTGGGCAGCGATACATTTGATCCCGAGTCCTCCCTCCCTGGGGCGGCAGACCTGTGTCCAGGCGATCAGACACTTAGCGCCGGACACACGCCCCTCAATGTTCCACAAGAAGGCTCTGCTGAGGGCGTCAATGGCACGCAGCAGGGCGGGCGGCAACTCCATAGCCCCCATGGCATAGGCGGGCAGGGCATCCAGAATGGCGTTGAGGGGTACAATGCGACCACCCGAAGACAGAAGGAGCGCACACCACCCCGATAGGTACTTATCAATTTTTGCGATGAGCAGAGAGAAGAACTCGATCTTCAGCTTCCCGCAGGCGAGTGGCAGGCCCAGGTACGTTTGGGGGAATCCTTCAACTCGACACCCCAGTTCAGACTGCATCTCAGCGACAAGGTCGGAGTCCACATGCATCGGCACCATGGTGCTTTTACTGAAGTTGATCACCAGCCCTGTCGCAAGAGCGTATTGGTCCAGCAGCTGTTTGAGGCGATGCGCTGCGGCGGCGCTGGCCCTGCAGATTATCAGAGTGTCGTCTGCGTACTGCAGCACAGGGCACGGAGCATCATCGCACAACGGGTGTCGAAGGATCAGGTCTTGCTGGATAAGCCGCTGCAACAGATCGCCCATCAATGTGGGATGGGTCTCGCGACACTTGCTCTCTCGACACCTGTCCCAGGTCATGTTCATGGCGGGTTTGGTTCGACCACCCCCCATGGAGGTTCAAGGTGTACGGGGCGTGGCGAGCACGTGGTGGTTTCCTCGTCTCCTACCTCCGTCATCCTTCCGTCTCCTGTTCGGGGTTCATCGAACTTTCCGCCGCTCGCGAGACACTTGGATTTCAGATCTTGAGCTGCTAGACGTGTGACGCTGGCGATCTTCAGCGATGGAGGCGAGGAAGTTTCAAGCAACGACGCGTTTTAGAGATCCGGGAGCGATGTTGAGGAAGGAGATTGGAGAAGGGGAGTGTTGGAGATATGCCCAAGAGGCAATAATAAAAGTGGTTATTATTATATCTTTGTGTTTATGATAAATGTTTACATCTCATGCTATAATTGTATTATCAGGAAACACTAATACATGTGTGTTTTGTAAACATAAGAGAGTCCCTAGTAAGCCTCTTGTTGAACTAGCTTGTTGATTAATTGATGATCATGGTTTCCTGATCATGGACATTAGGATGTGATTAATAACAAGGTTATATCATTAGGAGAATGATGTAATGGACACACACCCATAGTAAGCGTAGCATAAGATCAAGTCATTAAGTTCGTATTGCTGTAAGCTTTTAAATGCATAGTAACCTAATCCTTCGACCATGAGGTTGTGTTAATCACCATCACCGGATGGGTACTTTGATGACATCAAACACCGCTTCGTAACTGGGTGGTCATAAAGGTGTCATTGGGTATTCTGAAAGTATGTGTTGAAGCGCATGAACCAAGATTAGGATTTGTCCATCCATATGACGGATAGATATGCTCTGGGCCCTCTCGGTGGAATGTCATCTAGTTAGCTTGCAAGCATGTGACTGGGTCACAAGGGATGACATATCACGGAACGAGTAAAGAGTACTTATCAGTAACGAGGTAGAACTAGGTATGGAGATGCCGACGATCAAAACTCGGATAAGTATAGTATCGCATGACAAAGAGAATTGGTTTCGTATGTAAATGGTTCAATCGATCACGAAGTCATCGTTGAGTATGTGGGAGCCATTATGGATCTCCAGGTCCCGCTGATGGTTATTGATAGGAGATGTGTCTCTGTCATGTCTGCATATTCACGAACCGTAGGGTGACACACTTAAGGTTCGAAGTTGTTTTAAGTAGATATGGAATATGCGTTGGAGACCGAATGTTGTTCGGAGTCTCGGATTGGATTCGGGACATCACGAGGAGATCCGGAATGGTCCGGAGAATAAGATTCATATATAGGGGATCATTTTCTGAGTTAGGAAATGTTCCGGAGTGTTTGTATGAGGATTCTAGAAGGTTTCGGAATGTTCCGGAAGGTTCTAGAAGATATCTTGGAGTTTGCTTGAAAATCGAGATAGGGATCAAGGAGTCCTGGTGGGTCAAGACAAGGAGTCGTGGGGGAGGAGGACTCCTCCCCCCACTCCCCAACCCGCCGGCCATAGAGGAGGGGAGTCCTACTAGGACTCCCCCTCCCCAGGCGCGCCTCCCCCCCTTAAATAGAAGGGCAGGGGCGCCCCCCTCCTAGCCCTCTCCCATAACTCCCAATCTCTGCCGCCTCTCTCCTCCACCTTTCTTCTGCACAGGCATAGGCGAAGCCCTGCAGAATTCTCTACTCCACCACCACCACCACACCGTCGTGCTGCTGGGATTCCGTGGAGAAGATCTACTACCTCCGCTGCTCGCTGGAACGGGGAGAGGAAGGTCTGCTTCGACTTCGTGCTGCTGGGATTCCGTGGAGAAGATCTACTACCTCCGCTGCTCGCTGGAACTCGGAAAAATCATTACTCCACAGTTCAGTGTGCCATCTTGTACGGTTTAGAATCGGAGCTCCAGAAGCGTTTTGAGCACCACGACCCGTTCGAGATCATTAAGGAGCTCAGGCTAATTTTTGAGACTCGCGCGGCCATGGAGAGCTATGAGGCCTCCGAAAAATTCTTTAACTGTAAGATGGAAGAAGGAAGCTCCGTTAGCGAGCACGTGCTCACCATGTCTGGGTACGCAAAGAAGCTCCAAGAGTTGGGAATATCGATTCCTAATGAATTGGGGATTCACCGTCTCCTTCAATCACTGCCACCAAGTTACAAGAACTTTGTGATGAACTACAACATGCACTGCATGAACAAGACGTTGCCTGAACTGTCGTCCATGCTGAAAACTGCTGAAGTGGAGATCAAGAAGGAGCACCAAGTGTTGATGGTCAATAAGACCACCAATTTCAAGAGACAGGGCAAGCCTAAGAAAAAGGGCAACTTCAAGAAGGACGGCAAGAAAGCTGCCGCACCTGCTAAGAAGCCCAAGGCTGGTCCTAAGCCTGAAACTGAGTGCTTCTACTGCAAGGGTGCTGGTCACTGGAAGCATAACTGCCCCAAGTACCTGGCGGATCTGAAGAACGGCAACATCAAGAAGAAAGGTATATTTGATATATGTGTTATAGATGTGTATCTTACTAGTAATCGTAGTAGTGCCTGGGTATTTGATACTGGTTCGGTTGCTCATATTTGTAACTCGAAACAGGAGCTGCGGAATAAACGAAGACTGGCAAGAGACGAGGTGACAATGCGCGTTGGAAATGGCTCCAAGGTTGATGTGATCGCCGTCGGCACGCTCCCTCTACATCTACCTTCGGGATTAGTTTTAAATTTAAATAATTGTTATTTGGTGCCTGCGTTAAGCATGAACATTATATCTGGATCCTGTTTATTGCGAGACGGTTACTCTTTTAAGTCCGAGAATAAAGGTTGTTCGATTTATATGAGTAATATCTTTTATGGTAATGCACCTGAGATGAATGGTTTATTCTTACTGAATCTCGATAGTAGTGATACACATGTTCACAACATAGATGCTAAACGAATAAAATTGAATGATAATTCTACATACATGTGGCACTGTCGTCTTGGTCACATTGGAGTGAAGCGTATGAAGAAACTCCATTCTGATGGACTTCTTGAATCACTTGATTTTGAATCACTTGAAAGATGCGAAGCATGTCTAATGGGAAAAATGACTAAGACTCCATTCTCTGGTACAATGGAGCGAGCTACAGACTTATTGGAAATAATACATACCGATGTGTGCGGTCCAATGAGTGTAGCATCGCGTGGTGGATATCGTTATGTTCTCACTTTCACGGATGACTTGAGTAGATATGGGTATGTCTACTTTATGAAACATAAGTCCGAAACTTTTGAGAAGTTTAAGGAATTTCAAAGTGAAGTGGAAAATCATCGTAACAAGAAGATTAAGTTTCTGCGTTCTGACCGCGGAGGTGAATATCTGAGTTATGAGTTTGGCATGCATTTAAAGAAATGTGGAATACTTTCGCAGTTGACACCGCCGGGAACACCACAGCGTAATGGTGTGTCCGAACGTCGTAATCGAACTCTCTTAGATATGGTTCGGTCTATGATGTCTCTTACAGATTTACCGTTATCATTTTGGGGCTATGCATTAGAGACAGCCACATTCACTTTAAATAGGGCACCATCTAAATCCGTTGAAACGACACCGTACGAATTGTGGTTTGGTAAGAAACCTAAGTTGTCGTTCCTTAAAGTTTGGGGTTGCGAAGCATATGTAAAGAAGTTACAACCTGATAAGCTAGAACCCAAAGCGGAGAAATGCGTCTTCATAGGATACCCTAAAGAAACAATTGGGTATACCTTCTATCATAGATCCGAAGGCAAAGTTTTCGTTGCAAAGAATGGATCCTTTTTTGAGAAGGATTTACTCTCGAAAGAGGTGACTGGAAGGAAAGTAGAACTCGATGAGGTTATTGAACCTTCTCTCGGATTTGAGAGTAGCGCAGCACCGGAAGATGTTTTTTGTGCCGCCTGCACCAATTGGAGAGGAAGCTAATGATAATGATCATGAAACTTCAAATGAAGTTACTGCTGAACCTCGCAGGTCAACGAGGGTTCGTACCACTCCTGATTGGTATGACTCTGCCTTGAACGTCATGTTGGTGGACAACGCTGATGACCCTGCGACGTATGAAGAAGCTATGGTGAGCCCAGATTCCGACAAATGGCTAGAAGCCATGAAATCCGAAATGGGATCCATGTACGAAAACCAAGTGTGGACTTTGGTGGACTTACCGGATGGCCGTAAGGCTGTCGAGAACAAATGGATTTTCAAGAGAAAAACAGATGCTGATGGTAATGTTACCGTCTATAAAGCTCGACTTGTCGCGAAAGGGTTCCGACAAATTCAAGGAGTTGACTATGATGAGACATTCTCACCAGTAGCGAAGCTAAAGTCTGTGAGGATTTTGTTAGCAATTGCTGCATATTTCGATTATGAGATTTGGCAGATGGATGTCAAAACGGCGTTCCTTAATGGTGACATTGAGGAAGAGTTGTATATGGTACAACCCAAGGGTTTTGTCGATCCTAAAGATGCTGACAAGGTATGCAAACTTCAGCGCTCCATTTATGGACTGAAGCAAGCATCCCGGAGTTGGAATCAACGTTTTGATAAAGTAATCAAAAACTTTGGATTTATACAAACTTATGGAGAAGCTTGTATTTACAAGAAAGTGAGTGGGAGCTCTGTAGCATTCCTAGTACTATATGTAGATGACATATTGTTGATTGGGAATGATATAGAACTTCTTAATAGCGTCAAAACCTATTTGAATAATAGTTTTTCAATGAAGGATCTTGGCGAAGCGGCATATATTCTAGGCATCAAGATTTATAGAGATAGATCAAGACGCCTAATAGCGCTTTCACAAAGTACATACTTAGACAAAATTCTAAAGAAGTTTAGAATGGAAGATAGCAAGAAAGGGTTCGTGCCCATGTTGTCAGGTAAGACCTTGAATAAAACTCAAAGTCCAGCTACGGCAGAAGATAGAGAGAAAATGAATAATATTCCCTATGCCTCGGCCATAGGTTCTATCATGTATGCCATGCTGTGTACAAGACCGGATACATGCTGTTAGTTTGACTAGCAGATATCAAAGTGATCCTGGAATGGAGCACTGGACAGCGGTCAAGAATATCCTAAAGTACCTAAATAGGACTAAGGATATGGTTCTTTCTTATGGAGGTGATGAACAGATTGTTGTAAACGGTTACACCGATGCTAGTTGGAACACCGATCCGGATGACTCAAAGTCACAGTCGGGATACGTATTTATTTTGAATGGTGCTGCAGTGAGCTGGAGGAGTGTGAAGCAAAGCGTTGTGGCGAAATCTTCAACTGAATCGGAATACATAGCTGCTTCGGAGGCTGCACAAGAAGCCGTTTGGATGAAGGAATTCATTACTGAACTTGGCGTGGTTCCCAGTGCGTTGGACCCGATGGCCATCTACTGTGACAACACAGGTGCCATAGCTAATGCACAGGAGCCAAGGTCACATAGCAAGCTGAAGCACATCAAGCTACGTTTTCACGCTATTCGCGAGTATGTCAGAGATGGTGACATAAAGATTTGCAAAGTACACACTGATCTGAATGTGGCAGATCCGTTGACTAAACCTCTCCCTAGGGCAAAGCATGACCAACACCAGAACGCCATGGGTGTTCGGTATATTACCATGTAATCTGGATTATTGACTCTAGTGCAAGTGGGAGACTGTTGGAGATATGCTCAAGAGGCAATAATAAAAGTGGTTATTATTATATCTTTGTGTTTATGATAAATGTTTACATCCCATGCTATAATTGTATTATCAGGAAACACTAATACATGTGTGTTTTGTAAACATAAGAGAGTCCCTAGGAAGCCTCTTGTTGAACTAGCTTGTTGATTAATTGATGATCATGGTTTCCTGATCATGGACATTAGGATGTGATTAATAACAAGGTTATATCATTAGGAGAATGATGTAATGGACACACACCCATAGTAAGCGTAGCATAAGATCAAGTCATTAAGTTCGTATTGCTGTAAGCTTTTAAGTGCATAGTAACCTAATCCTTCGACCATGAGGTTGTGTTAATCACCATCACCGGATGGGTACTTTGATGACATCAAACACCGCTTCGTAACTGGGTGGTCATAAAGGTGTCATTGGGTATTCTGAAAGTATGTGTTGAAGCGCATGAACCAAGATTGGGATTTGTCCATCCATATGACGGATAGATATGCTCTGGGCCCTCTCGGTAGAATGTCATCTAGTTAGCTTGCAAGCATGTGACTGGGTCACAAGGGATGACATATCACGGAACGAGTAAAGAGTACTTATCAGTAACGAGGTAGAACTAGGTATGGAGATGCCGACGATCAAACCTCGGATAAGTATAGTATCGCATGACAAAGGGAATTGGTTTCGTATGTAAATGGTTCAATCGATCACGAAGTCATCGTTGAGTATGTGGGAGCCATTATGGATCTCCAGGTCCCGCCGATGGTTATTGATAGGAGATGTGTCTCTGTCATGTCTGCATATTCACGAACCGTAGGGTGACACACTTAAGGTTCGAAGTTGTTTTAAGTAGATATGGAATATGCGTTGGAGACCGAATGTTGTTCGGAGTCTCGGATTGGATTCGAGACATCACGAGGAGATCCGGAATGGTCCGGAGAATAAGATTCATATATAGGGGATCATTTTCTGAGTTAGGAAATGTTCCGGAGTGTTTGTATGAGGATTCTAGAAGGTTTCGGAATGTTCCGGAAGGTTCTAGAAGATATCTTGGAGTTTGCTTGAAAATCGAGATAGGGATCAAGGAGTCCTGGTGGGTCAAGACAAGGAGTCATGGGGGAGGAGCCTCCTCCCCCCACTCCCCAACCCGCCGGCCATAGAGGAGGGGAGTCTAGGACTCCCCCTCCCCAGGCGCGCCTCCCCCCCTTAAATAGAAGGGCAGGGGCGCCCCCTCCTAGCCCTCTCCCATAACTCCCAATCTCTGCCGCCTCTCTCCTCCACCTTTCTTCTGCACAGGCATAGGCGAAGCCCTGCAGAATTCTCTACTCCACCACCACCACCACACCGTCGTGCTGCTGGGATTCCGTGGAGAAGATCTACTACCTCCGCTGCTCGCTAGAACGGGGAGAGGAAGGTCTGCTTCGACTACGCACGTGTGACCGACTGCGGAAGCGCTGCCGAAACGCGGCGCCGGAAGGATCGTCCACTTGACCGACTGCGGAAGCGCTGCTGGAACGCGACGCCGGAAGGATCGCCCACACGATCTTGAGATCGGCAAGTGATCGACTACATCAACCACGAGATCTAATCTCGTTAACACTTTCGGATCTACGAGGGTTAGTTCCTATCTATCTCGTTGCACATGTCTAATAGATTAGATCATGGCTTTTATCTAGATTAGATCTGGGTTTTGTTCGTTCTTGCGGTAGAAATTTTTTGTTTTCCATGCTACGAACCCATCAGGGAGCAGCTGCGATCCATTCCAGTTCTCTTTGCCGAAGTGTCGAATTGGGGATCAAGCCGACCGCGCTCGAGGCAAAGGAAGGGAGGGCTTCAGAAGGTTCCTCCCCGCATTTTGGACTCTGCATCGTTTCCTTTGGCCCCATTGACATTGGGGGTGGAAGCACTGAGGGTTTCAGAGATGCAGCCAGTTCGGCTGCGTCGATCTCAGCAGAGGAAGGAGCAGAGTCTGAAATCAATTTTAAAGGAGATGATGCCAGCACCTGCTCTAGCTATGGTTCGTCAGTCAGCAGTGTTGTGGAGACAGATTCAGTGCAGGAAGAGGGGGAGGCCTCGGAGAGCAGCTTCTCCTCTCTCCTTTGCAGAACAGTCTGCAAGGCATCTGCTCTCACAGGATTGGGACCCGATTCAGATGGTGCCGGAGTTCTCGAGGAAGGAGATGTCGGCAGTGGTGGCTCTTCTGCAGTTAGAGACACAAACGCAGGTGATCGTCCAGACTCTGGAGCTTTTCGCAAAACAAGCACAGAGGAAGTGACACAAGGATCTGTTCCCTTGGCTGCGCGGGAACATGCGACGATTGCAGCTGAGCAACAAAAGGAGAAAAGGTTCAGGCTATGGCGGGGGCCAGCTCTCAGTGGGGAGGGGGACGTGGTTGAGCAAAAGGAGAGGGGTTTTATCGAATCCCACCTGCTCTGGGATATTCCATCGCATCCCACCTGCTCTGGGACAGCTAGTGCTCCAAGCCCATCGCCATGATCGGTGCGGCCACAGATCTCACCGTCAAAAGGCAGGTCGCAGAAAGTGCTCCTCAGGGCTAGGGTTTTTCTTCCTCCACTCCCGGCGGCGGAAGAAACTTCAGGTCTAAAGTGCTTAGGTGTTGAGAGTGCTGAATCTGTTGCTGATTTGCTGGGTTGTGGAACAGGAACAATGGCTGATCGTGGAAGAGGTAAAGGGAGAGGGAAGCCTGGGAGCTGGAGCCCTGGCAGCAACAACCAAATCAACCTAGTCAGATGCAACAGCAGCAAGCCCAGTTTGAGTTTGGACAGATGCAGCCCCAGTTTTCCCCCAATCAACCTTAGTTTGGGTTTCATCCAGGTAATATGCCTCCACCCTGGGGTTTTCCTCCCCCTTAGCAGTTTGGGATGCGCTCCAACCAGTGGGTGGCTCCCCAGAACAATCTCCGCCCGTAGGATCAGATTCAGAGTGGTGAGCAGCCTAGTAAGAATAAACCTGCCCCAAAACCCAAGAAGAAAGTCCCTATGGCTCAGAAGGAACAACTTCCTCTTGGCTCTTCTGCTGGATTGGTTCCTCCCCAGATGAGCTACATTGATGCCATCTGTATGTGTTGTGGGGAACCTGGGCACCATCAGGCTGATGGATAAGTCTCTGTCCTATGGTCTTTGTGGGACAGCACACATGCTCCTTGTGTCAAGGACTGGCAGTTAGAGATAGAGCATCAAGGACTGGTTGTTAGATAGAGCATCCTTGACTGCTGCTTTAGACTAGCATCTTACACTAGCATCTAGCATATCCTTGGCTGGTTAGCAACCTATAAATATGTATCCCCAACCCCTCAGGTTGGTATGGCATTTGTGTGAGTTTGTGTGAGAAATAAAACCAGAAAATTGCCCCAACTCCTAATGCCATCCTCTCCCTCGATGAGAGTTAGAATTCAGCGACTAACAAGTGGTATCAGAGCCAAGTTAGTTTGTAGCCTGAGCATCTCCTGCTCATCTCCTTCCCTGGCAGTAGCAGCAGCTCCGGCTGCCCCTGCTCACTCCTCTCTCTCTGCGCAAACGAGTAGCAGCTCGTCGGTAGCAGCCCCCTCTCCACCCAGCAGCTCCCCAGCGGTGACCATGTCCGCAAGCCACTCTCAGCACTCGGTAACCTCAAGCACGCGGCGTCGGCAGGAGGCCGAGCTCGCCGTGGCAGAGGAGCGCGAGCGAATGGCGGCAGCAACCGCTGCGACGGCAGCAAGGGCGTCAAGGCTGGCAGCAGCCAGAGCGGAGGATGCAGCACGTGAGGCAGCGGCGGAGATCCAGGCTCTGCGCGGCAGCATCAGCGGCTCCGTTTCAGGCGACGACAGCGTCGACGGAAACCACGACGCAACCGACGAGCGGACGGCGTGGTGGGCAGCCGAACACGCCCAAGCGCACGGCGGTGGCGCTCCAGGAGGAGGCGCGCACGGCGGTGGCGCTCCTAGAGGAGGCGTGCACGGCGACGGCGGCCGAAACAACCAAGACCGCGGCCTCCACGAGGTCCGGACTAAGGTCAGGGACGTTGGTCCCGGTGTTGGGTGGCCTATCCTCACCAAAACCAACTACGTCGAGTGGGCCGCGGTCATGAAGGTCCGGCTCCAGGTGCGGCACATGTGGGAGGCAGTCCAGGATGCCAACGTCGACCACCATGACGATCGACGGGCGCTGGTCGCCCTCCTCGCCGCAGTCCCGCCCGAGTAAAATTGGGACTTGGTTACCCTTTAACCATTGGTTAGGTTAACCTAACCTAAAAAAGAGCCCAATGGGCCAAATGGTTAACCCCTCAACCACATATGGTTCTTTAGGTTCGATCCTAGTTGGCCAATGGTTTCCCGTCACCAAGGTGGAAAAAGAAATTTCCCCTCTTCACCTGTCTTCCCGAGAGCCTCTCCCTGATATCGTCGTTCCTCACCATGCCTCCCACCTGTTCGATCTTATTACGACCTGGTAGGAACCACGCCGGCTCCCTCGCCCGCATCCAGCGCCCACGTTTCAGCGAGACTACCACCATGGCGCCAACCGCGCGAGCTTGCCCGCTATCGCGCGTGCATGCCATCCAACTAGCTAGCTGGCCTAGCTCAGCCACTCGACGTGCATGCATGCTGGTCGTTGTGCGCGCATGTGTGACCACCAGCTGCTGGCCAGCACGTACAGATCAGCCTCTCGCCGTGGTGTCTGTCTGAGTCGCCACGCTGTTCCCCTAGATATGCCAACGACCACCCCGGCCGCCGGCGTCCATCCTACCGGAAAACCGAGCTCGCCATGTCTGTCGAATCGCCAGTATGTTCGCCCGCATCTGTGTTTCAGTCGAGCTAGCAGAGCAACCTAGTTGTCGGTACATGGGGGCTAGCTACATATAGGGTCCTGGCTACATAGCAAATCGATCCTACGATCGATCCTACCCAGATCGATGGGCGCTACGTAGCTAGCCATACGTTCATAAATAATCCATTTTCTTGTCTATATTACTACGTCATATGATTGTGAATTGTTATGTTTTCTTTGCACCTAGTGATTCAAGCCGACTTGCGAAGCTTTGACGGTATTTGCAATCGTTGCGTAATATAAAAGTGGTTCGAACCTAAAAAACCAACGGTTAACCATTTCTAGCCCCATTAACCTAATGGTTAATCGTTTTGTCCATTTACACGAAATGGTTCAAGAGGTTAGAGTTCAGAAGATAAATGGTTAACCAAATCCCATCCTTACGCCCGAGATGCAGTTCCCGCTTTCCAACAAGCGGACTGCCAAGGAGGCTTGGGACGCCATCGCTGCGGCACGCATGGGCAGCGACCGTACCCGCAAGTCCACACTGCAGGCACTTCGCAAGGAGTGGGAGAACCTGGCCTTCAAGCCAGGTGAGGACGTTGATGACTTTGCTCTCCGTCTCAACACTCTGTTGCAGAAGATGGTGCAGTTCAACGAGGACACCTACAACGAGGAGAAAGCTGTCGAGAAGCTTTTTCGTTGCGTTCCCGACAAGTACAGGTAGATGGCTCGCTCGATTGAGTCTCTGTTAGACCTCTCCACGATGTCGATCGAGGAGGCGATAGGTCGCCTCAAGGTCGTCGACTCTGACGAGCCATAGCCTCAGTCAGGGTCCATCACCACTGGCAGGAAGCTACTTCTCACTCGGGAGCAGTGGTATGCCTGCCAAGGTGACAGGAAGAAGGGGGAGCCTTCTTCCACGAAAGGCGGCCGCAAGCGGGGCAAGGCGCGCAAAGACACCCTGGGCGGCGCCGCTGGCAAGCAGAAGCCGGCACGAGACGACAGCTGCCGCAACTGCGGCTAGCTTGGCCATTGGGCCAAGGGCTGTCGACAGCCACGACGCGGCCAGGCCAACGTCGCACGGGCGGAGGAGGAGCCGACTTTGTTCATGGCACATGCAAGCATCGAGCTAACTCCAGCCGCGGCGGCTCTCCTCCACCTTGACGAGCCAAAGGCACACGCCCTCCTCGGCGACGGCTCCGGTGGCGACAAGACTGACGGGTGGTGCCTAGACACCGGCGCTACCCATCACATGACCGGTCGACGGGAGTTCTTCGCCGAGCTCGACTCCAACGTGCAAGGCTCCGTCAAGTTTGGGGATGCCTCCGCCGTGGAGATTAAGGGCGTCGGCTCCGTCATCTTCACCGCCAAGACTGGAGAGCACCGGCTGCTCACCGGTGTCTACTACATCCCGGTGTTGAGGAACTCCATCATCAGCTTGGGATAGCTGGATGAGAACAGCTCGAGCGTGCTGATCAAGCATGGGATCCTACGCATCTAGGATCGCCATGGTCGCATTCTTGCCAAGGTAACTAGAGGTGCGAATCGACTCTATGTCCTCAACGTGCAGGTGGCACAACCCCTCTGTCTCGTCGCTCCTCGGCGTGGCAGTGGCACGAGCGCTTCAGGCACCTTCACTTCGAGGCTCTGAAGCGGCTTAGTACCACGGAGATGGTGCGAGGCCTACCGTGCCTTGACCATGTGGAGCAGTTCTGCGACGTCTGCGTGATGACGAAGCAGACGCGGATCCCTTTTCCCAAGAGGGCAAGCTTCCGAGCCAAGGAGAGGCTCGAGCTCGTGCACGGGGACTTGTGTGGCCCGGTGACACCGGCCACACCGGAAGGACGACGCTACTTCCTGCTGCTCGTCGACGACCTCTCCCGCTACATGTGGGTGATGGTCCTCGGCAGCAAGGGAGAGGCTGCGAACGCCATCAGGCGCGCGCAGGCTGCTGCGGAGGCGGAGTGCGGCCGCAAAGCTGCGCACCGACAACGGCGGCAAATTCACAGCGGCTGAATTCGCATCGTACTGCGCTGATGAGGGCATTCAGCGTCACCACTCCGCGCCGTACAGTCCACAACAGAACGGCGTCGTCGAGCGGCGCAACCAGACGGTTGTGGGGATGGCTCGGTCCCTCCTCAAGCAGAGAGGGATGCCGGCTATCTTCTGGGGAGAGGCGGTGGTGACGGCCGTCTACATCCTCAACCGCTCGCCTACCAAGGCGCTCGACGGCAGGACGCCGTACGAGGCTTGGCATGGGCGCAAGCCGGCGGTCTCCCACTTGCGGATCTTCGGCTGCCTCATGTTCGCCAAGGAGCTTGGCCACATCGGCAAGCTCGACGACAGGAACATTCCGGGAGTGTTCATCGGCTACGCGGAGGGCTCGAAGGCCTACCGCATCCTCGACTCAAAGACACAGCGTGTGCGCACGGCGCGAGACGTTGTGTTCAACGAAGGGCAAGGATGGGCGTGGGACAAGGCGGTGGATGACGACTCGACTCCGACATATGATGACTTCACTGTCGAGCACGTCCACTTCGAGGGAGCTGGGGGAGTGGGTAGCTCTTCTTCGCCCAGCATGCCTACCTCAGCCCCCGAGTCTTCATCGACCCCGGCGTCTGCTACACCGGCAGCACCACGCTCTCCGACCACGACTTCAGCTACGACGAATCCTTCGTCGACTCCAGCACAGCCGGCGACGCCTCGTACTCCAGCACCGACAGCCACCCCTCCGGGCACGTCTACTCCAGCACCAGCTCACGTCGAGCACAGCCCGGTGGAGTTCGCTTCCCCGCTCCCTCACGACGAGGAGCGCATCGACGCGTACTACGATGGTGAGCCGCTGCGGTACCGCACAATGGAGAACCTTCTCGGCGACCAGCCGGTGCCGGGACTGGTGCCACACGACCTGGAGGCGCAGTTGCACCTTGCGTGTGACGAAGGCGAGCCTCGGTCTTTTGCAGAGGCCAAGAGAGACGCAGCATGGCGCGCCGCGATGCAGTTGGAGATGGATGCGATTGAGTAGAACCGCACCTGGGAGCTTGCTGACCTCCCTCGTGGTCACCGCGCGATCACCCTTAAGTGGGTGTTCAAGCTGAAGAGGGATGAGGCCGGCGCCATCGTCAAGCAGAAGGCTCGCTTGGTGGCACGAGCTTTCGTGCAGCAGGAGGGGGTCGACTTCGACGACGCCTTTGCTCCCGTGGTACGGATGGAGTCCGTGCGACTCCTCCTTGCGCTGGCTGCCCAGGAGGGCTGGCGTGTCCATCACATGGATGTCAAGTCGGCGTTCCTTAACAACGACTTGAAGGAGGAGGTCTACGTGCACCAGCCGCCAGGATTTGCGATCCCCGGCAAGGAGGGCAAGGTGCTCCGCCTGCGCAAGGCCCTCTACGGCTTACGGCAGGCACCGAGGGCGTGGAATGCCAAGTTGGATTCCACACTAAAGGGAATGGGCTTCGAGCAAAGCCCGCACGAGGCGGCCGTCTACCGGCGGGGCAATGGAGGAAATGCCCTACTAGTGGGCGTCTATGTCGACGACTTGGTGATCACCGGCACCAAGGATGCGGAGGTGGCGGCGTTCAAGGAAGAGATGAAGGCCACCTTCCAAATGAGTGACTTGGGGCCCCTCTCCTTCTACCTGGGAATCGAGGTGCACCAGGACGACTCCAGGATCACGCTTCGACAGACCGCCTATGCCAAGCGCATCGTTGAGCTAGCTAGGCTCACCGACTGCAACCCAGCCCTCACTCCGATGGAGGAGAGGCTGAAGCTCAGCCGTGACAGCACGACGGAGGAGGTGGACGCTACGCAGTACCGGCGTCTTGTGGGGAGCCTTCGCTACCTCGCCCACACACGGCCGGACTTAGCATTCTCCGTGGGCTACGTTAGTCGGTTCATGTAGCGACCGACGACGGAGCACAGCAGGTCGTGAAGAGGATCGTCCGCTACATTGCGGTACTCTCGACCACGGTCTCTACTACCCTAGGTGCCCTGGGGCGGCACACTTCGTCGGGTACAGCAGCCACGCCGGCGACATCGACACCAGCAAGAGCACAAGAGGGATCCTCTTCTTCCTCGGCAAGTGCCTCGTGAGCTGGCAGTCAGTCAAGCAGCAGGTGGTGGCCATGTCCAGCTGCGAGGCTGAGTACATAGCGGCCTCCACCGCTTCCACTCAGGCGCTCTGGCTCGCTCGACTGCTTGGTGATCTCCCCGCTCGAGACACTAGAGCGGTGGAGCTCAGGGTGGACAGCAAGTCCGCTCTGGCCCTAGCGAGGAACCCCGTGTTCCACGAGCGGAGCAAACACATCCGGGTGAGGTACCACTTCATCCGAAGCTGTTTGGATGAAGGGAGCATCACGGCAAGCTACATCAACACCAAGGATCAGCTTGCGGATCTGCTCACCAAGCCTCTTGGGCGGATCGCGTTTGTCGGACTCTGCTCCAGGATTGGGATGGTCCAGCCTTCCCACAAGACGACGCACAAGACTTAGGGGGAGAATGATGGATAAGTCTTTGTCCTATGGTCTTTGTGGGACAGCACACATGGTCCTTGTGTCAAGGACTGGCAGTTAGAGATAGAGCATCAAGGACCGGTTGTTAGATAGAGCATCCTTGACTGCTGCTTTAGACTAGCATCTTAGACTAGCATCTAGCATATCCTTGGCTGGTTAGCAGCCTATAAATATGTATCCCCAACCCCTCAGGTTGTTATGGCATTTGTGTGAGAAATAAAACCAGAAAATTGCCCCAACTCCTAGTGTCATCCTCTCCCTCGATGAGAGTTAGAATTCAGCGACTAACACAGGCTGCTTGTGGCAAAGCCCATATGTGCTTTATCTGCAAATCCCTAGTGCACTCTATGAAGAACTGTCATGTCAGGAAGAGGCCTAATCAGGTTGCTAAGTACATTGGTAGTGGAGCTACAGGTCTAGGGTTCTACCACATTGAATCCCCTGAAGTGATACTTAACCCAGGTGCTTCTACAAAAAACTGTGGAGTGGTGCTGGTTGAGGAGGGAGAGATTTCTGAAGAAGAGCTGGCAGCTAATTTTTCCAAGATCTACAAAACCAACTGACCTTGGCAGATCAGGGAACTGAGTTGTAGTGGCTCCTTTCTTGTGAAGTTTCATCCCCATATTAATGTTGAGCTGGTTATAGGTTACCCAAAGTTTGCTCTTGTCAAAGAGGGAGTGTGAGTCAAAGTTGAGGCCTGGAATGAAGACCCTGAGCCTATCGAGTCCCTATCTGAAACTTGGATCAAGATTACAGGTTTACAGTCAAAATGGTGTGAGTGGAACATTCAGGACCAAGCTACTTTAGTCTGTGGGATTCTTCAGGATGTAGATTGGCTTAGCATTTTTAGAAACAATGCTAAAGAAGTGAGGGTGAAAATTAGATGTAGGGACCCTATTAAGTTGCCTTCCAGCAGGCTTTTTGATTTCCATGGTCACCTCTTCAAGTTGGGTTTCACTGTGGATATGACAGATCCTGAGGAATTCCAGGATTATGATCTGCTAGGGGATGAAATGGAGGATAGGAACAAGAAAGGTGGATCTGGAGGTGCTAATTAGCAAGGTCACTCAGACCAAGGAAGGTTTGGGGACAAAGGTGGAGAACAGAATAGAAGTGCAAATGTTTCTGGCGGTTCCTTCACTCCCTCTGCTGGCTAGTCTGATAAAAACAGGACATGGGGATTGGAGGGAGGGACTCCTACTGCTTCTTCTGCTGTTTTCCAATTGCTGGTCCAAAAAGGCTTAGTGAACATGGAAGGAGCCTTTGTCTAGGATAAATCTCCAGGAGACACTATGATTAGCTCTGAGGTGCATAAGTTCTAGAATGAGGAAGAGCATAGCTACATGTCTTTGGATCAGAAACTGCTTTTGGTGGAGGAGGATCAGGGAAAAAAGCAAGGGCTGCCACAACTCCCTGATGATCTTATGCCAAGTTTTGGTGACATCGATGTGAATAGAAGTGCAACCAACAAGGCAGAGCAACAGAATTGACAGATCTCAGAACATTATTGAGAAAGCTCAGGAAAGAAAGAAAGTGGTCAACCTAAAAGTTCCTAAGAAGATGAAAGGTATAATGTCCCAAAACCCTTTCCAGATTCTTGATGTTCATGAATTAGATGATATGACTACTATTATTAGTCTAGAAATTAATGAACTAGATCACCAACCCAGCAGTAGTAAACAACTGGGTGTAGTTAATGTTTGTAGTGACCCAGAACTAGATAATTCAGATGATGTAGCTTATGTCTGGACTGAAGTAGTTAGGAATTCTCAGGGCAAGTACCCCAGGAAGATAGCTAAATGTTAGCAGGTTTTTGTAATAGTAGAAGCCTTTTTGCTATAGGCAGGAAGAAATATATAGATGATAATCTAGTTCCTCTTAATCTAGATTTCATTGGTTTTTAGGAAACTAAGAAAGACTCTTACATCAATTATTTTCTGAAAACCATCTTAGGCAATAGAAATTTTGCATGGAATTTTCTTCCATCTGTTGGCACTACTGGTGGGATTCTGGTAGGAGTTAATTTAGACATGTTTGAGATTTTGTCTTGGGAAATCAAGACTTTCTCTGTCAGTGTTATAGTCAAGAATATTCTAGATGGTTTTACTTGTAGAATTACTACTGTCTATGGATCTGCTTATGAAGATAGGAAACAAGAATTCATTTCTGAACTCCATGAACTTTTCCTAAATTGGCAGGGTCCTACCCTTGTGGGAGGGGACTTTAATCTAGTAAGATATGTTGATGATAAGAGCAATCATAACATAGATTTTAGATGGGCCAATAAATTCAATGCTTGGATTGAAACATGGGCTTTGATGGAAATTGTCCTAGTTAATAGATCCTTCACCTAGGGGAATAACCAGGAAGAGCTGATTATGAGTAGGATTGATAGGATTTTCTGCACTACTGAATTTGAAGCTCATTTCCCTCTAGCCCATGGCAGGGCACTAGCTAGGGTAGGGAGTGACCATACACCAATTATCTAGGACTCTAGTGAGGGGCATTTCCCTAAAAAAAAGTAGTTTCAAGTTTGAAAAATGGTGGCTTGCTAGGCCTGAATTTAGAGAGATAGTTGCTAAAGCTTGGGCCTTGCAGGTGAATATACCAATATGGTGGATATTTGGCAAGCTAAAGTTAGATTATTTAGAAGATTGGCTAAGGGGTGGAGTCTCAATTTAGAGGTTGATATTAGAAAAAACAAAAAAGCTCTGATGGAAGAATATGATAATTTAGATATTAAAGCTGAAACTCATATTCTTTCTGATGAGGAAAAAATTAGATTTGATCTTATCCTCCAGGACATGAATAGATACTGGATTATGGAAGAGACAAAAGCTAGACAAAGATCTAGAGATAGGGATATTATAGAAGGAGATAGGAATACAGCCTATTTTCATGTAGTAGCAAATCAAAGGCGCATGAAAAAACTTATCCATGTTTTAGATGGTCTAAAGGGTCCTATTACTAACATAAAGGGCATGTTGAAAGTTGCTACTGATTATTATAAAGAGCTTTGCAGTAAAGAGGATAGGCTAGATATTAGACTTCGACAAGATTTCTTTACTGAGGAAGAAAAAGTTAGTGATAGTGAGAATGATATACTGGGGGTTGCCTTTACTTTAGAGGAGATTAAGGAAGATGTTTTTAGTTCTTACTCTGATGGAGCCCCTGGACCTGATGGACTTTCCTTTATGTTTTATCAGCATTTTTGGGATGTTATTGCCTTTGATCTGCTGAATATGTTTAATGCTTAGAATAGGAATGAGTTAGATCTTTTTAGATTAAATTTTGCTATGGTTACCCTGATCCCTAAGGAGGATAATGCTAGAAGTATGAAAAAATTTAGACCTATTAGTCTATTGAATTGTTCCTTTAAGATTTTTACAAAAGTTCTGACTAACAGATTAGCCAATGTTATTGGTAGACTTATAGATCATCAACAAACTGCCTTTATTAGAGGTAGATTTATCCTTGAGAGTGTAGTAACTGCTCATGAAATCATCCATGAGGTCCACAGGAAGAAAACCCAAGGGATGGTTTTTAAGATTGATTATGAAAAAGCATATGATAGAGTTAATTTAGATTTTTTGTATGAGATTCTAGAGGCTAGAGGTTTCTGTCACCAATTCATTAGACTAATCAGACAAGTTACCAGGGTCAGTTGGTGTTAAGATAAATGACACTGAAAGTGACTTCTTCTTGACAGGTAAGGGGCTAAGGCAAGGGGATCCCATTGCTCCCTTATTGTTCAATCTTTCTGTAGATGTCTTCTCTAAAATGCTTGTGAAAGGATCTAGACATGGGCTGATTAGAGGCATGTGCCCTAACTTCCTCCCTGGTGGAGTTGCTTGTCTCCAATATGCAGATGACACTTTGTTGTTCTTAGAGAATGATGATAGGGTAGCTATTAATCTTAAATGGATTTTAACTTGTTTTGAGCAGATTTCAGGGATGAGGATTAATTACCATAAGAGTGAGTTAATTCCCGTTAATGTGTCCAAGGAGGAACTCCAACCTTTCATTGATATTTTTCAATGTGTGGCTGGAGATTTCCCTGTTAAGTATTTAGGAATCCCTCTTCACTATGGTAAATTGAGAACAGAAGATTTGCAACCTCTGATAGAGAGTATTATTAGAAGGATTACTAGTTGGAGGGGGAAACTACTATCCTCTGTTGCCAAAAGAATCCTTATTCAAGCTTGCCTAGCCAGTATTCCTATATATGTCCTTTCTTTCTTCAAATTTCCAAAATGGGCCTTGAGTCTTTATTGATACTCAATTGGCAAAAAAAAATCTGGAATGATGAAGAAGGAAATCATAAGATTCATCTGGCTAATTGGCCTTCAGTTTGCATGAAGAAAGATTTTGAAGGAATGGGAATCCCCAACCTACAGGATCTTAATTTATGTTTGATAGGTTTTTGGGTTAAGACATATATTCAAAGAGAAGGGGCTTTGTGGAGGAGAGTTATAGATGCTAAATACAACACAAAAAACCCTAATATCCTGTGTTGCCAAGAGACTCATCCTTCTACCTTCTGGAAAGGGGTTATGTGGGCTACTAGAGCCATTAAGTTTGGTTATAAATGGCATGGTAATGGTAGGAATACTAGGTTCTGGGAGGACATTTGGTTTGGGAATTCACCCCTAGCTTCTCAGTTTTGGGATCTATACATAATCTCCAACCAACAAACCAAGACCATGGCTGACCTTTGGGATGGTACTCAATTAAAATGTGACTTTAGGAGAACTTTTTCTGATGAGATGATGGCTCGGTGGTTTGAGTTGCAAGCCATTGCTAAAACGGTTGTGCTCTCTGATATTGAGGGCCAACTCATCTGGCAATATGAAACTAATGGGGTGTACTCCTCCAAATCAATGTATGATTTGCTCAATTTTAGAGGGATTACACCTGTCTATCTTCATGTTGTTTGGAGTCTGAAAATCCTCCCAAGAATCCAGGTTTTTCTCGGGTTGTTCTCACATAATAAGATAATGACTAGAGAAAACCTAAGAGCTAGGGGGTTGCCAAAACCTTTAGAGTGTGAGCTTTGCAAAGAGATAGAATATGTCAAACACCTCCTCTTTGAATGCATTGTAGCTAGGCAACTCTGGGGAGAGGTAGCAGAAGTTTTTGATATCCATGTCATTAACTATGAATCTATTGCTTTGACATGGCTTGCTAACAAAAGGTTTTTGCATTTTAATGTCGTAACTTCTGCAGTCCTTTGGGCTCTGTGGAATAACAGGAATAGTATTGTTTTTAATATAACTTCTTGGATTAATATGAAACAGGTTTGGCGCCTGGTTCTGCTCTATCTGAGGAACTGGAAGCTCCCTTTCAAAGATTTGGAGGAGGGAATGATCGAGCACTTTATGACCAAGTTGATGCAAAAGCTGAAAAATCCATTGCCCCTCCCAGCGCACTGAAGTGCGTGGATTTCGGGTGGGGCTCCTCTTGGAAAACCACGGCATCTTCGAGCTACGGGAGAAAAACATCACTGGAGTACCTGCAAGAGCATCCTGAGCAGAGTGATTCGATTCATGCGGTGATCTGAGTAGGTGCTGCCGATGGCAAGAGGCATGTGTTTGTAATATGTCAGTTTTTGCGCATGGTCCCTGTGTTGGGTCTCTTTTGCTGAGTAGTTTAGTAGTTAGCTGGTTCCGGGCTTTTGTTTCGGCTTGGTGTTTCTGTGGGTGCTTGCGGCTGTTGTTAGGCCGAAGTAGACTGTTTCTTTGTTCTGTTACCTTTTAGCTTTTGTTCTACCAGACTCTGTAAGTTTCATTATGATTAATGGAACTGGGGAGAAATCCCTTTTAGTCTAAAAAAAACAGATCGCCCATCAGCAGATACAGGTACGGCGAGAGGGGATCTCCCTGACGGAGGCCGCGTTTGCAATTGATCCAGCGCCCAGGAATCCCATTCAGCAAGATCAAAGACATAGAGGAGTTGAAAATGGCATCCATCCAGTTGCACCAAACCTCGGGGAAACCACGCGCTTCCATGACAGTTCTCAGGCTCTTCCAGTCAATAGAGTCAAATGCTTTCGCAAAATCGAGTTTGAGCACAATCGTGGGAACCTTCCTCTTGTGGCAGCATTGCACAATCTCAGTAAACAGCAAAGGCTCTGAAACAAAGTAAAACCCCTCTTGTTCTGAAGCTGGACAATTTCAAAAGCTTTTGATTCATTTTTTTTTTTGGAATTTCTGCTTGATCTCCTACGGCACAGAGGTTTCAGCTCAAGATGGACTGAAATGATTGCTTGCCTCCTCTCCACTAGTTCAGCCAGGATCTAATCAACTCTGAGCTCACCAATGCTATGAACCACGCGAGAGGTTTGTGGCAAGGTGACCCTTTGTCGCCCCTTTTATTCGTGTTGGTAATGGATTGCCTAGGAAGGCTAATTGACAGAGCACAACATGAGGGTCTGTTCTCTCCCCTAGGTCCTCTCCCCATCAGATTTAAATATTCCCGATATGATGATATCATTATATTGTGCAATCCATCCCCTCCAGAAATTGAGGTTGTCATGCAGATTTTCCACCTCTTTGGTTGTGCAACTGTGCTGAAAACTAATCTGGCTAAAAGCAGCATTTTACCTATCTGCTGTGAAGATGTGGACTTGAGCTTGATTCAGCATATTTGCAACTGTTCCATTGGCCAGCTCCCTGCTCCCCTGTACTTAGCTTGGGATACCTCTTTCAGTCAAGAAACTCACAGAGGCAGACCTTCAAGGTACTTTTTATAGGAGCGCTGCTATGCATCTGACGAGAAATCCATTGTCAAAGAAGCCCTTGCTAATAATCACTGGATGCAGTGGAACGACTCAGACAAGCACTACTATTCTAGCTGATAAAACCTTCCTTGAGCTGTTCCATGCATCCACCAAAATCACCATCAACAATGGCTCTGCCAAATCATTCTAGAACCATCACTGGCTTGACGGCATCATCCTTCGCCACCATTTTCCAGTTCTGTACAAGCAAAGTAGACAGAAGAAGATCTCTGTCAGAGAAGTTCTTGCTAATAATCACTGGATTCAGCTTTGCTGCCCTCCCCTCACCTCTGAATTCCTCAGAGTTTATCTGGTTGTGGAATAAGACCGGCAACATGATTATCACCTCCAACGAAGAAAATATCATCTCCTTGAAATGCCCTGCTAACTGCCAGTACAGCGCCACCTCTTTGTATCTTGCTCATTTTCAGGGAGCAATCCCTCCCCTTCTCTCCCAGGACATCTGGAGGACACCAATCGCTCCCGAATGCACGTTCCATGCGTGGCTGTTAATTCAAGGCTAACGCTTAGCTGCTGACAACCTGATCTAGCGTGGATGGTCCAAAACCCTGATCTGCACACTCTGCAACTCTTCCTTGCACTGGTCTTTACTTGGTGTTCTGCTGCAGTTACTCTCAAAAGATTTGAGGAAGGCTCCTGATTTAATTTCATTTAAATGCTTCGGTTGCACCAAACCGGCAGTCCAGCAGTCTTGCCTCTTGGTCGATCGATATCATCCAACGCTCTTTTCTTCAGCTCCTTCTCACAAAGCCTGGAATGCGCTGGTCATGGCAACTTGGTGGTTCATATGGAAAGAGCGAGATGCTAGATTTTCAACAATATATTTTCTACTGAGGAGAAACTTGCTGAAAATATCATTGATGAACTTCCATCATGCATCAAGCTGGTCTCAAAGAGGTGACGGCGCTGTTTGTCAGGCTACCAGACTAGGGTTTGGATTGACGTTCTCTTAATTCTTTGAGCCCTGTTCTTTTCTCTTTCTGCCTTGGGATCATGAGATGTAAATATTTTCAAACCCTACACTTCTATTCTCTGGCTCTCGCCAGTTCCCTTAATGAATGAAAAGTAGCACTGCTAAATTTCCTTAAAAAAACTTTTTCTGAAATATGCATCAAAGTGCATCTCATTTGTATTAGAAGAATGCTGAGAAGATGCCAAACTAACAAGAATGTAAACCAAAACCAAAAACAACCCTTAACAAAACCTAACAAAGAAAAACGAAATGACAGTGGTACACATGCTTGAAAAAGAATGTCCATACAATTATAAGATGCCACCTTTTATGTGATGATTTAGAGTATGAATCAGAGAGACAAATCAGTACATAATTTCAAGAATGTAAATGGAAAGTTTGCACGGTTCAGATTTCCCATTTGATGGGACCTCGGCCTAGTTTACTCATCAATAGACATTTATTTATTATATCTCATCAGTGGTTGCCAGTGTGAGTGCAAATGACAATAAATTCTTCACATCGTAGCATGATTCTAGAAATGCTAAGTTTGATCAAATACAGATACTGTGGGCGTTACGTACTGCGACGCGGGATCCCTTAACAGCTTTAGCTCCGCCTCCTACCTTGATGTCATAGTACCTGCTCAACACTTTATAAGTTACGGTCCATTGATGTGATGGCAACTAATTAGCAGATCATGATTTGGCATTCAAGTCAAACAAAAGAAAATATACACCAGATCTTCAGCAACTATTTTCACATACACGAACAGATTCGATCGAATTTGTCAGATCAGTTGACCTTGCCTATCAGTAGAATGTACCGTATCCGACTTAAACGCCTTATGTAGGACAGTATGACTGTATCAGGATAGGAGCTACACGTTCAGCAAAACACCATGTAATTGGCCTAATGCACTGACCATTCTACATTCTATAAAGCTTGCTGATTGCCGGTCCAAATTACAGGCATGTACACCTGAAGAGCGCAAGAGCTGAAGAGCACAATGAGCACTGGCTAAATCAGTAGAGTGAAGCGTACTTGATGCCATTAGGCAGGGTGGTGAAGTCGCTCTCGGGAATCTTGGAGGTCCTAAACTGCCCAAATGAACCAAGCAAACAGAAGGAATCTCAGTCCAATATCATCCGATGCTAAAACCTGAACTACTGAAGCAGGACATGACACGATTGAGCACAAGGATTCTTACAACTCTCCTGCTGGTCGACACGGCGCCAGCTTCCTCTCCTCCGGCGACGCCAATCCCCATGGCTGCGGCACAAAACCATTAACTAGAACACACGAGCTGATAAAACTGAACCCGGAAGAAAGTGTCGAATGACGGAGAGGGTATTGAGAACCTGCAGTGGCGGCGGCTAGCGAGGCGAACCATCGCCGGGTGGTTGCCCCTTCCGGGGAGGCGTCCGACCGGCAGCAGCGGCAGGCAAAGGCTGCTGGCCGCCGCACCGCCTTGGCCGCGGGGGAGAGGGAGAGGGGGAGGGGGCTGCGCCGGGACAGGGAGGGAAGGAGGGAGGAGAGCTCCATTGATTTGTTTTGGATATTTTTTCTGAGTTGGATGACTTTACGTTCGTGGCCTCTGAATTTCCAACCTGAACTGGCCCAGGCCACTTCCGCGAGAGGTCGGGGAATGCTGGATTTTCAGGGGTCTGTTTGATTCGAACGATTCGCCTGGGATAAAAATTTCTACTCCCTCCAACCCAAATTACTCGACTTAGATTTGCCTAAATTTGACTATATCTAGACATAATTTAGTATTAGAATTATATTTTAATAAATTTGAATCATCGGAGGGAGTAGAAAATTTCCTACTATGCTTGTTCCCGTTGAATTTTTTTTCTAAGAATTCATTTGCACTAGATTTTACGGGAAATCAAACGTCCACTTATTCAGTGAAAACACGAAAAATATTGGATTTCAATTTATTGATAGATAAAAAGAGTTTTGTACAATATATACACTAGCTCAGCAGTCAGCAGGAGGAAAGCCCAGGCTCAGCTGTCAGATTCAGAGAATCAGAAAAT
Organism: Avena eriantha; assembly: GCA_910589775.1. Lineage (NCBI taxonomy): Eukaryota > Viridiplantae > Streptophyta > Magnoliopsida > Poales > Poaceae > Avena > Avena eriantha. Next base: position 316,304,168 of record OU342741.1, read on the forward strand.
CGAGTTGTATCCACCATTACAGAAGACGGGGCTAGCAGTTGGCCTATTGGAGGGGACGCACAAGATGGCACCCAAGATAGAGCTCTCCTCGCACCTACTCTGGGGTCTGATTTTAATCGGTACGACAATTCATATGCAAGAGGTATCCAAGGAAAAAGCAAAATGGGGAGTGGCGGGCCTCATCGCAGAAACAAGAGCTTGTCTATGAGGCGTATGGTGTGCCCCTACTCTACATCACGCAGCAGATCGCCTACAAGAAGCAGCTCATAAGAACAACCAGAGTACGATCCATGGCCACTTTGGTCTGTGTCACTAGCTGACTCGAAAGACACGGTGGATTCTCGATATGGGTCTTTCTCGCCTCCTCAGATGGTTGGCGACAACTATGTGGCTCCAGATGTTGGTTTTGGCCCTGCTGGAGGAAGAGGACAGATGTGAAATACAACCTAGAGCCCGTTTTGGAGAACCTCTGGATGTTAGCATGCAAGATCACCAACAAGAAGAACTTGGAGGAGACATGGACTTGGATGAAGAAGCAATGGCACCAGCCAGGTGCCACAGGCGCCATGAGGACTCTAGGATGGAACTGCCAAGGGATGGGCAAGAGCCTTGGCAGCCCTAAGATGTGACATCTTGCCAAAATGATCCATACAACCAAATCCCAGGTAATCTTTGTTGGAAATATTCCCTAGAGACAAATAATAACAAGGACTATTATCATATTTCATAAAGTTTATGATTAAGTTTTATATCATGTTATAACTGTATTGAGTGGAAATATCAATACACGTGTGATATATAAACAACTAGGGGTTCCCAGTAAAACTCTAGTCACTGGTTCATTGGTCAACAGATGATCAAGTTTCCTGATCATGTGGCATTTATGCCAGTTGGAAATGAAGTCAACTCATTCTGAGAATGAGATGATGAACCAATACCCAACTTAAACATCGTGACCCGATCATGTCACGAAGTTCAAGTTACGATGATTATAAATGGATCCTCGTAGACTATTCCTTAGACCATGAGGCTATATCAATCACTGTCTCCCGAGAGTGCTTAGATAGCATCAAGCGCCACTTGGTAATATAGTGGTTATAAAGGTGTGTTCAGGTACTCGGAGGAAACCGTAGAGGCAATATATGTCAAGAGCGGGATTTGTCCTTCTACGTGATGGAAAGATACTCAAGGGTCCACTTGGAGAAGTTATATCCAATAGCTGCGCAACGTGTGATTTGATCACAGGGATATCACTTGTCAGAACGAGTCAAGTAGCATTGTTCAGTAACGAGATTGAACACGACATGGTGATGTCATTGATCAGATCTCGGGAAATGCAAGTATTGAGAGACAAAGGGAATAAGACACGACCGTCCCGGTTCAAACGATGAAAGATCTTCATGGAACACACAGGAGTCACATGGCCATCTAGGTCCCTCTGTCAATCATTGGTCCGGGAGTGTCCCGACCATGTCTGAAGTGTTCCCGAACCGTAGGGGTATCACACTTAGAGAGTACTTATAGGATCATAAGAATCGCCGAAGAATAGTAGAGAGAAAATCGGAAGGGTTTCGGTAAGTTCGGAGGATGTCCGGAGTGGACATGGAAGTTGTTACATAGCCATGGAGGTTGAATAATATGTGAATAAATGTTAAATATTAATTTAATCATTTATTCATAATTATTTAATAAATAGAAAATCAGTTAAATGGTCAAAGGGCTTAATGGGCAAATTCCCGGAGGGGAAAGGGCCCAAGAGGGAAAGGCAAGAGGGGAGAAGGGGCAAGGGGGTGGCCGGCTGGGCCAAACCCCCCGCGCAGGGCCCACTAGGGCCGTCTGGCGGCTGCCCCCTCTTCCTCTCCTTTAGTCCCACCCCGGGACTTTGAGGCCCTCCCCCTATATAGTGGGGGTATTTGGCCAGATAAACACACACAATATTCAATAAAGGTCTTCTCACTTTTGGGAAGACCTCCAATTGATACTTTCTCTCTCTCTCGTGACCGTGGTCCCAAGTTTGGACTGCGCAAACGAGAGTCATCTTCACCGTGGAGCACCGTCGCGCTGCGGGATTCAGATCCAGGAGCTCTACTTCCACAACTGCTGCTAGATCGGGGAAGCGGGAGTCATCGTGTCAACACCCAGATTTTTAATCCCAGATGCATGTTATGCCATACATCGCAATCCCAGGATTACCATTTTTGCGAGACATAATAGATTGGATATCATAGTACATCATCCACTACAAACCATAATAAGGTCTTACACAAATAAAGGATCTCATGATCCAGTCTTAGTACAATCAAGCAGCAGAATAAATAGCGTAGCGGTGGGGTCCATCTTCAGTGTCACAGGCAATGCTGACGATGGGAGATAATCCTAGTTGTCGTAGCCGTCCTGTTGTCCTCCTTTAGGGTAGTCCTCCCCATAGTCTGGCCACGGGAATAGCCAGGGACAAAAGCCATGAGTACTCTTTAAGTACTCGCAAATTATCACTGACAAGTAAGATAGTTCTAGTAGGAAATGCTAACTTTAAGTTTATTTGTAAAGCTAAGTTTGAAACCTAAGCTGAGTTCAGAAACAAATAAATATAAAATAAAGTTTGAAAACACCTAAGTGGGAACTTAATTGTCATAGTCACAACTCTGTTGTGGTCAAGTCATGTCACAATTCATTTCATAAGTCATTTTGAAAACATCTGACAATAGAGCTGTATGGCCACTCCAACTGTCCATAACCGTGGATGCGGCTATTCGAATAGTTTGACACTCTACAGAGGTGGTACACTTTCACCACAAGATTTGATACATCTGTCAGGGATAACCCTGAATCATCATACTTAGTATGCAGATAATCAAACATAACCTTTCCTTTACACACTCTAGTATAAGCACATCTCCTATGAGTATGGCCTCCCAGCCATGACCATCTATCATCCTGGGCACTGCATAGGTGGACAACATTGAGAGGTAGCCTCTGCTCAAACCTCTCCCGCGAGGGAACTAATACTAATGCATATAAACTTTCGGCTAAGCCTTACCCAATTCAGGTATTGTGGTTGTACGATAAAATTGGAATGGTATCGCATCCGAACCCAACCATCAGTTTTATAAAAGGGCCAAGGCTCATGCCTCAACATTTTCATCATCATAAACCAATTGTGTTCCTCAACACATGTCAAAACATTTCAATAGAATGACTCATCATTCCAAGGTTTTCACAAGTCATTTTCACCAAGTATTCCCATCTAAAGTGAATCAAGTTTTGGTTTAGCTCTAAACTACTAAGTTAAGAGTGTTCACTAAAGTGGGATGCTAATCTCAATCTCATGCCATAGAATGACAGCTAAGTCTAACTAGATAGGTCAAGTTTTATACTTTTTATGCTACCTTTAAACAAGTAAAGGACTTTGGTAAAGTAAAGAAGGTAAAGCTTGTAAATAAAAACTTGGAGTAGGTATAAGTCAAAGGGTAGAACCAAAGCATGCCTAATGCATTTGCTTAGGTTATCTAGCTTGCAAGGGTTGGCTTGCATTGTTAATGATGGCTTGCCTTGTGTAGTGCAGTGGTTGAAGTTTTCTTCCTCCTCCTCTTGGTAGAACTCCTCCTCCTCGAAAGCTTGGTCGGTACTATCGTCTATAAATACATACGGGATACACAATCACCAAACAATGCTTAACTAGTCTACTTAGCACACTAAGGCACACATTTCATGATCTATTATCATCACAAGCATTACAAGGTTTAATGAACTAGCTTCATTCTTTTTATTTGAGAAAAGTAATTTCTACTCATTGAAATTAACTAAGATTTAATATTCTCCAATTAAAATATGGGATCATGTGGACACATGTCATCACCATATATTCTAACACATGGGAATGTGACTTAAATGTTGGATCACATTTTAATAAGTTTAAGTTTAATATTTAATGATTTAAAGTGACTAGAAATGCCTATATAGCATTATTTTGGTACTAGTCCAAATTCACTGCATAGAAACCTTAATATTATTACATATTCAGATAGGTATGGTTAAATGTGATTTTTGAGAGTTGGAATCAACTCAAAAGCTATTATGGTTGATTTTATAAAAATGTTTGAATGTGCAAAAGCTTCTGTATTATTATTTTTACTCGGAGAGATCTCTAACTCTAAATGATCGAAATCCAATGGGCTTGGATAGAGATTTTCATTACCTTTCCAAAAAAAATTGGAATCATTCAATTTGGATGTGTATAACTCTCTGAATTGATTTTTATACTAAAGGACAGAACTAAGTTTTAGTTAAAATAGAAAAAACTATATTTGAATTACTGGGTCAGCGCGAGAAACTAAATGGGCCAGCTCGTGTACACTCCGCGGCGCTGAGGGCTGCTGATAGGGGGGTCTCGCCTGTCAGTGACTCATTAAACGCGAAGCAGTACGGGGCCAGCTGGACCGCAGGATTAGAACTAGATCTAACGGCTCACGGTCGTCGTCGACGACGGACACATCCCCGGCGAGATGAACCCTAGCACGGTCGGTGGGGGTACGGTGGGGGCATACCAGGGCTCCAGCTAGTGCGGCGATGGGGACGATCGAACGAGACAATGACGGCGGACTCAGGCGAGGCCGCGACAGGGGTTGAGGTGGACGAAATCGACGGGAGGTTCTCCTCCTCTGCTGCGGCTGTCTCTGGCGGAATTCCGGCGACCTTCTGCTCGAGCTGCTCCGGTGAGAGGTGGGGAAGGACTGGTGGAGAGAGGGGAGTGGAATGGTGTGGCGATTGAGGCTGGGGGTGGCCTCCTTATATAGGCTCGACGAGGGGACCGAAGGGTATGGGCGGAGCTCATCGGTGACGACGGCACAGGGGGATACCGGCGTGGGCGAGGTAGGCGGACGGTGGGCGGTTCCCTGGCGATTATCTAGAGCTTAATGGCGACGCTAGGGGCGGTGGCTAGCGGTCGGGAGCTTCCCGCGCTCTGAGGGACAGAGGTGATGCTCGATGCGGTTCTCGGCGATCGTGGGTCACGCGGCGGTGCACAACCGTGTCTGGCGGGGTGAGGTGGTCAAGGCTGAGCGGCGTGCGTGGTCTGTGGTCGAGGTGCGGTATGTGGCATGCTGGCGGTGAAGGCGCTCTGGCGCGACGTAGAGACTTAGTGCGCGACGTTTCCTTGGTGGTCCAGGGGCTAGCAGGGGCCATGGGGTGGACCGGGGGCGGCGATGAGTTCACGCCTCACTCCCTGGAGCGGCGGAGAGGGGCTGGCAGTCTGCTGCGGATCGGGCACGATCGGGCGGCGATCATGGCCTCGGGGCAGGGTTGCACTGGCGCCAGGGGCTAGGGGATGGGCTGGTTTTGGTCTGGTTGGGTCTAGGGGTGACATGGGTATACCCTACAGGTACTCGAGCTTGGTATATACGGTCTAAATACGTATAGGCCTACGGTGTCGCCAAGGCCCAGACGAAAGGACTCGAGTGACCTACGGACTCTCGATTGCTTGAGAGGCAAGAAGAAGCTAAAGATAAAAAGTTTGAAGGGGAGAACCCTAACTTGTAACTGACTCGACCTACTACCCGAGACCTAGCCTATCTATATAAAGGCTAGGAGGGGGCGGCGAGAAGGACACACGCAACCCTAGTTTCCCCAACTCTCGCCAGATTGCATCTACACACCATTGTAACTTTCGACTCCTTCAATAATTCCACGAGCAGACAAGCAGGAGTAGGGACCTCTACGAGGCCTGAACCTGGGTAAATCCTTTGTCCCCTGTGTGCTTGTTTGCTAGCCGATAGATGTCTCCAGCACTCCTCCTTCTCCAAAACCCAAGTCTATAACAATGGGCATTGATGAGTTAAACCCTCGTCAAGTGGCGTCGTCTATGGGAATTGGGAGTGCTGATGTTGCGGCTTCTTCGGCCCCATCAACCGCGATCTACAACTCCGCAATCGCGGAGATTCGCCAGCTCTTCGGCGCCTTCGACTTCACCGTCCACACGCCAGCCACCCGCCCGGCCTTCGAATCCGTGGGCGACGGAATCAGCCTGGCGATTGGGAACTTCCGCTTCCAAGTTGGTCAGATGGGCACGCTTCGTATGCCTGATCAACCGACAACACCGGCGATTGCCCCAGCGTCATGGTTCCCTCCATCAATCGGCAACCTCAGTGAACTCAATGCTCCAGTGGTAGTCGGGAACACGATCAGCGACAGCAGTCGCGACTCCGATCTGGGCGATCTGGCCACAGAAGATGGAACCTACGGTTCTGAATCTGAAAGTTGTGGAAGCAGCAGCTTCCCCAATCACTTCATGTGCGCCGTCATTAACGCAAGCGATGCCTCCGCCAATCGCGGCAACGCCATTATCAACGGCGGTAACGGCGCCAACGGGGGAGCAGTCGAACCTCCCAGTATAATCAACGAGCAAACCGGCGAACGCGTCGTAATCAAGCTCAATGAGCAGGAGTGGGAGCGCTGCCGCGAGGCCCTACGAGGTACACCATTACCCCTCGGGTCCCCGCAGGAACTACTGATGGGCTACCACTGGCTCCTAAAAGAGGAGTTTACGCGCCAAAAACAAGCAATCGCGCAACTTGAGGCGCGTAAAAAGGCGGCGGACGAGTCGAGCCTTCGTCGCGCTGGGCTCTCCTCCTACGGAGGATCCTCTTCACGAGGCAACAAGTACATCGCCAAGAAGAGGTAGTCGCGAATGGCTCACCTCACCGAACAAGAGCGCATAGACGCCGCGAAAGTCCTCGACTTCGGCTCTATGACAGCCGACACGAGAGGCAACGTGGTCCCCAGAACGCCGCAGGCCGCGGTGACAGCAGCCACCATGTACCTCCTCAACAACCAGCCATCGGCTGGAGATCCCCGAACCACCATGCACCGATCTACGATCGCGGGTTTGGAGCTAATCGAGGCCGCCCTCGACAAGGAGCTGGTACCAGACCCAAAAAAGGGCAAAGCACTAGCAAAACGCTACTCCTCACCCTCATCTAGCGATGACAGTCACGACCTGTCTCGACGCCGTCGTTCACGGCGACACGATCGCGACTACGATGCGCGCAACGACCTCACACAACGCAAGATCGACAAGTCAAGAGCACGACGTGCTCGGTCGACTGACTCCGAAGAGGAAGACGGGGAACTCTGTGGCGCCAGATGCTTCAGCAGATCCATTAGGCAGAAGTGAATGCCTAAGGGGTTTAAACTTCCGTCAGAAAATCCAAAGTTCGACGGTCTACAGGACCCTAAAATTTGGCTAGAAGATCACATCTCCTCCGTCAGGCTCCACGGCGGCGGTCGAAGTACTGCCATGCAATTCTTGCAGCTACAGCTGCAGGGCGCCGCCCGAGCATGGCTCAATAGCCTCCCACGCGGATCCATTCTCAGTTGGGATGAGCTGGTCTACAACTTCGTACGCAACTTTAAAGGCACATACTGTGTCAATCGAAGAACTGAGATGCTGCCAGCAAAGATCTGGCGAATCGTTGCGCTCATACATACGAAGGTGGTCCATCATCAAGAACTCCGCGGAAAACATCTCGGAAGACCGCGCGATTGATGCATTCAACGGTGGCGTCCGTCGTCTAGAGCTCAGGGAGGATCTGGGCTGCTCAAAGCCCCAGACCATCGACCATCTGATGGAGATCGCGAATCGGTGGGCTGATGGAGAAGATTCGGTGAAGAACCGCGCTCACTCCGACGAGGAGGCAGAACTCGAACACAGACGCGGCCGCCGAGGCAAACGCTGCATGCGCATCTACGACGACCGTGACGACGTCAACATGGTCGCAGCCGGCTACACCGATAGACGCGACGACAACTGCAACAGCGGATACCGCAGCGGTGGATACCGCGACTCCGGGAAAACCATGCAAGTATGGCAACGCCGCACTCGCGACGAGGCACCCGCGACGAGGCACCCGCGACCTCCATCAAGGAAAAACTGTCCGGACCATGCATGGTACACTTCTACATCGACAAGCATGACGGCAAGAGAAAGTCTAGCCACCTCCTCAAGGACTGCCGTGAGTTCCTCAAACTACACGAGGGATTGGTTCGGATGAACCGCAACGCAGTCGAAAGAGGCTACGGGGCCGCTCCAGACGCCGTGGCACATGGCGCACCGCCACCTCCACCGGGGCCACCACCGAACGGAGCTGCACCGGAGCAACACCACGGAGGAGAACCGTACCCACGGGCCATGGGTACCATGATGATCCAAAAGGGATGCCCTCCAACAGGGTGCAGAAAGCCATCACTCGCCAAGTCAACTTGGCCACGCACTCACCACTATCCACCACTGAGTACCTTAGTGGCAGTGAGTCATGCATCACCTTCGATAAACGAGACCACCCGCCTCAAGTACCTCGCCCAGGCCATTGCCCCCTCGTACTCGAAGCGCAAATTGGAGGCTTCGACATGAGTCGCGTCTTCATGGACGGCGGAAGCGGTATCAACCTCATATTCACGAGTACCTTGCGAGCAATGAGGATCCCTCTAACTTGCTTGGAGGCATCGGACACAACATTCCACGGCATCGTCCTAGGGAAAGGCGTATACCTCCTAGGCAAAATCAACCTCGACGTCATATTCGGCACGCCAAGGAACTTCCGGCGCGAGCGCATCGATTTTGAGGTCGTCGACTGGCCCTCACAATACCACTGCATCCTCGGACGCGTCGCGTTCGCTAGGTTCATGGCGGTACCCCACTACGCCTACATGCAGATGAAAATGCCAGGTCCCAACGGCGTCATCACGATCAACGGAAGCTTTGAGCGATCTGACAGTTGCGACAGGGAATTCAACAGAATCTCCTAGTCCTTCGGCATGCAGGAAGAGCTCGTGCGATTGAAGGAAACGACAGACAACAGCCTGCCTCCCCCGAGCAGGCCAAGCTCACCTGATCTCTCCTTCGACTCACCTGTGCACACAAAGAAGGTGCAGGTCCATCCGACAGATCCCGCCAAAACGGCCCTCATCGCCAACAACTTGAGTCCCGCATAGGATCTCGCGCTCGTCGAATTCCTCCGTGAGCACTGGGAAATTTTTGACTGGTGTCCTGCGGACATGCCAGGAGTTCCCAGGAAATTCGCCGAGCACGCACTCAACGTCAACCCCGACGCAAGGCCAGTCAAGCAAACAATCAGGCGACTGTCTGAGCCACGAGCACAGGCAGTCGGCATGGAGATCAACAGACTCCTCGAGGCCAAATTCATACGCGAGATCAAGGAAAGCCCTTGGCTCGCCAATACGGTGCTGGTGCCAAAAAAGGACACGGATATCCTACGGATGTGCGTGGACTTCACTTCTTTAAACAAGCACTGCCCAAAAGATCACTTCCCGCTACCACGGATCGATCAAATCATCGACTCCACCGCTGGATGCGAGCGCCTCTGCTTCCTCGATGCCTACTTAGGCTATAACCAAATTCGAATGAAGGAGGAAGACCAAGAGAAAACCGCGTTTACAACGCCCTTTGGTGTGTTCTGTTCCAACACAATGCCCTTCGGGCATAAAAACGCGGGAGCCACCTACCAGCGGTGCATGCAGGCTTGCCTCAAGGAGCAATTGGGTTGCAACATCCAAGTCTATATCGACGACATAGTAATCAAAACCAAGGAGGAAGCCTCTCTAATCGACGACTTGCGCGAAACATTCGCCAACCTCGATCATTACCGGATTAAGCTCAATCCGGACAAATGCGCCTTTAGCGTACCATCCGGGCAGCTGCTCGGGTATCTCATCTCCGCGAGAGGGATTGAGGAAAACCCGAAAAAGATAAAGGCCATACTGGCCATGGAGAAGCCAAAGAACATAAGAGGCGTCCAGCAACTAGCCGGACGAATCGCGGCGCTCAGTCGATTTATCAGTCGAATGGGAGAAAAGGCACTACCCTTCTATCAGCTCCTCCGCAAAGCTGACAAATTCGAGTGGACCAAGGAAGCACAAGAAGCATTCGAAGACCTCAAGCGCATGTTATCCACCTCGCCAGTACTTATGACTCCACGAGAAAGGGATCCACTACTGCTATACATCTCCGCTACCAACCAAGTGGTTAGCACAGTGCTCGTCGTCGAGCGGGCCGAGGAAAACAAGGTCCATGGCGTACAACGCCCGGTATACTACCTCAGTGAGGTCCTCACGCCAACAAAACAGCGGTACCCGCACTACCAGAAGCTGGCATACGGCGTCTTCATGACCGCTCGGCGACTGCGCCATTACTTCCAGGAACACCCAATAGTGGTAGTCAGCGACGCCCCATTGGGACATATCCTCAATAACCCCGACGCCACGGGACGAGTCGCGCTTTGGGGAATCGAACTGTCTCCACGAGACATCACATACGAAAAACGCGACGCAATCAAGTCGCAAGTTCTCCCCGATTTTCTCGTGCATTGGATGGAAAACCAACTCCTGGACAAGCCAGATATGTCCTACCTCTGGACAATGCACTTCGATGGATTCAAGCGGAAAGACGGAGCAGGAGCAGGTGTCATATTGACATCACCTCAAGGAGACAAGCTGAAATACATCCTGCGAATGCAGTTCACAACCTCAAACAACGAGGCTGAATACAAGGCCCTGTTGCACGGGATGAGGATGGCAAAAGCCGCGGCGCAAAGAGGCTCATCATATACGGCGATTCCAAGCTGGTCGTCAACCAAACAATGCACAAGTGCGATGCATTCAATGACAACATGATTGCATACCGCGACCTCTACGATACACTCGAGGGAGACTTTGATGGTTGCGAGTTGCGACATGTAGGTCACGAAAGCAATGAGGAGGCGGACGCACTCGCCAACATAGGCTCTACCTGCGCCCCCATACCACCTGGGGTATTTCTCGAGCGCATCTGCGAACGCTCCATCAAGCCAAAGGCCGTAGAGAAGAAAACAAGCGCAGCAACAGACTCGGGGGCTACGCCACCCAATGAGCAAATGGCACTCGAAAACTTGGAGCCAGACACAGGACTCGAAGGACCAATGAGCGTCATGATGATCGAACAATCCTAGACACAGCCGTACATTACATATCTCCTCAGCAAGCACCTACCGGACGACCCGACGGATGCACGACACATCGCACGACGCTCCAAGGCATTCACTGTTATCAATGGCAAACTATATAAACGCAGTATCACAGGCGTGTTACAACGATGCATCTCCCTGGCCGATGGAAAATCAGTCCTCCTCGACATACATGAAGGAACCTGCAGACACCACGCCGGCAGTCGCGCCCTCGTTGCCAAAGCTCTACGAGCTGGATTTTACTGGCCCACAGCCATGCGCGACGGCAAGGACATAGTCCAAAAGTGCAACGCTTGTCAGCAATTCGCGGACAAACCACACGCTCCAGGCGCGGAATTAAGACCTATCCCATTGGCCTGGCCCTTCGCACAATGGGGGCTTGACATGGTAGGCAAGCTCCCAAGGTCCTCGCAAGGAGGCTACGTCTATCTTTTGGTCGCAGTCGACAAATTCACCAAGTGGATCGAAGCCATGCCGGTGACCAAGCAATCGGGTCACAACGCGGTCAAGTTCTTCGAGTCCATCGTCTACCGCTTCGGCGTGCCGCACAGCATCATCACTAACAACGGGACAAACTTCACATCCAAGGAGTTCCAAGAATTCTGCGAAAACCTGGGGTTCAACATCAGCTATGCCTCAGTCGCTCATCCACAGACCAACGGTCAGGTAGAAAAAGCAAACGGGCTCGTCTGTAGCGGCATCAAGAAGCGACTCCTTCGACCACTCGAACAAGCTGCGGGTTGCTGGCCAGACGAGCTCCAATCCGTACTCTGGAGCCTACGTACAACTCCAAACAGCGCCACAGGCTACACGCCATTCTTTATGGTGCACGGGGCAGAAGCGGTACTACCCGCCGAAGTAAGGTACAAGGCGCCGCGCATAGTCGCTTACAGTGAACAAGAGTCATCTCTTGCACTCGAAGACTCCGTCGACCTCCTCGACGAGGCGAGAGAAATTGCCGCAGAAAGATCCACGATCTACCAACAGAACCTGCGCAACTACCACAGTAGAAGGCTTCGCCCCAGATCCTTCATCGAAGGTGACCTGGTCCTGCGACTGAAGCAGCAGGGGCATCTCAAGCTCGAGTCCCCCTGGGAAGGACCATACTTGGTTATAAAAGTAATCCCAGGTGGCGCCTATCGCCTTCAAGACTTAGAAACAGGAGTCGCATACTCCAACCCTTGGAACGCCGCACAACTGCGACGCTTCTACCCCTAGTTGTTTTACTTTTACATTGCAAATAAGGCTACCCAGCCAAGGCTACTTAGCCACACATTGTACTTCGTACTGTTCTCCAAATAATAAAAGTTAAGTGCCCCAAAACTCTGTGTTTTTTCTTTTCATTTCTGTTACTATTGTACTCGGGCGCTACGCCACCCTACACACATTTGTTCTTTGAACTAATAAACGCGACATCCTGAGTAGCTGGCACATCAATCGAACCCCTTAACGCAAATTCAACCCAGCTGCAACGCACCTGGCAGGTTGATAAAACGGATGGCCAGGCTAACGAAAAGGACTCGCATAGTGCAACGCACCTTACGCTTACAAAAGCTATTTGTACGCGTTCAACAATAAATTACATACAAATATATATATATATATGAACTTTACAACACAAATACATTTATGTGCAGGATACAAATCTGGTTACTGCTGCAACAGAAGAACATTGGTTTGCTCCTCGAAGAAGTCGACAATCTCCTCTGCTGGGCGGTCCACCGCTTGATAGTGCGGCACCATATTCCAAGCAGATCCGGCTGGCGGCGTGGGCAGACCGGAAGCTATGACGGCGACATCCACGTCAGGCCTGTGCAATCGCACCATCGAGAGGGCAGCCTTGGCACCAGCCACCAACTGCTGCCTCACGCACTCGCGAACCACGGACATATCTTGAAATTTGGCCAGGAGAGCCAACAGGCTTGACGGCGTGTCATCCAATGGGAACATCGCTCGGTAGATATTCTTCAAACATGGCTGCAACTTCTTCAGGAAGAGCAGCACTCGCGAAGCGCGATCCTGCAGGGTCGCCAATGTAGTCGCACGATCATGATCCACCCAGAAGTATCCACTCTCTTGGAGTTGCTCCTGGGTGAGACCATGTAGGCGGATGGCAATCCTATCCCTCTCCTCCTGCGGACGGTGTGCGCTAACAACTACATGAAGCAGCACCAACAGCATGAGTACAACGTACCACTGCGACTATCTACAAAGGAAAAAGATGAGGATGAGCAAACTAACACTTAAACTGGTCGCCCAGCTGCGTCACCTCGCCAAGCAGATACTGCTCGCGGGCAGCGGCTTTTTCCGCCTTTGACTTCCACACATCTGCGTTACCGCGGATCAAGGGCAACTCACGCTCCAGCTGCTTCACGCGGTCACGAAGTCGCGACAGCAAAGACAACTCCTCTACCCTGGAGCGCGGTGGTACCACTGTCTCATCAAGAGATGATGGATCCTGATTTCCCCCTATAGGACCACTCGATGTGCCCTGCCACAGATCAAGACAAAAGCAAATAAGGCGACCAAACTAACACAAAGGTAGGGATAGCAGATGCATTCAGGATAAGCATAAAAGAATATTCACAAGCACACTCGCCAGCAGGCATGTTCTTAGAGCAAAAGAACAATTCATCATCTACTACACAAGCTAACTATGGAGCAGCTGGCTTCTTCGACTTCGACGCCTTCGGAGGCTTCATCAAGTCCGTGGCAGTATCAGATGCCACTGATTTTCCGCCTGCCCCTGAAGCCGAAGCTTTCGCCGCCTTCTTAGCGCGCTGGAGCTCCTCCGAATACTTGGCAACGGTATTAATCAAAGAATGGCCGTATTTGGCACAGGCAGTCGCAAAGGGAGCGAAAACTACCCGCTGACCATCCACGCCAACAGGCATTGTCTTCGACACCGCAGAGGGATCTATCTCGACTCCGTGGGCCTGCACCATGGCGAGTGACATTGTTGCACCAGCCGCCCGGAGGGAGTTCTTGTAGGTAGAAGGCACGCCCCTGGCGAGTGACTCCACCAGCTCGTCCATAGTATCGACCTGCTCCGCCTTTGGCATCAACTCCTCTCGGAGGCGACTAAGGGCGACCTTAGCCTTGGATAATGTATCCTGGACGGCGGCGCTTCGATCTTCGACCGTGGACACCGCGCCGGCCAGAGCGTCATCACGACGAAGGGCCTGCGGGTCAAAACTCAAGTCGCTAGCATCTACACCAAAAACATGGATCAAATTTCTAGTGCCACCGGCAAAACTCCAGAAGCAGAGAAAAGCATCAATCAAAAATCAACCAGTAAAAGGTACCTGAGAGGGCCTTGGCGACTGAGAATAGTTGCTCCTCGAACAACTTCTCCCTGGCCGCAAAAGAGGCGCGCAGATCCTCTTCGCACTTTCGGGCATAATCACGAGCCACGATTGCCTCATCGCGTCCCTTAACAGCTGCGGCCAATGTCTTCTCCAAGGATGCGAAATTGCGCAGAAGGGCGTTATGCTCAGCTACATGGCAGTCAAAATAATTGGCTATCAGTCGAACATACCAAAACAGAGAGAATATGAAAGGAACAAGCGTGGAAGCACTCACTTTCGACCACGCGGTGATGCGTCTCCAGCATCGCATGCTGACGACCCATCGCCATCACTTGCTCCGCCACTCGCGTGGCCTCCTTTACAAGGAGCTGTTGCGCCAATCAAGGAATCAGAGAGGGCAACAGAAGGCGTTGACTACCAAAATACAAAAGAAGGAAAGATATACTCACATGGTCCCCTAGCGACTCTGAAGAGGTCTGTTGAGCTGTCATCCGAGCAACTATTCGATGCTCCCCTCCGTGAGGAGAGCTCGAAGAATTATGCCCGGAGTGGGCCGCCGTCGGAGGAGATGGAGCGCGCTCGACTTCTACCTTGGCCCTTGAGGTCGCGACTCCTGATTCCTTCAAAAACTCAATGTCGCCAGAAGATGACGATGCCTCTTGACTGCAAGACCAAGTTCGCATTAAGAAAATGCAAAACTCCAGGGCACATCCAACAAATAGAAAACAGAAAAGAATGAATGACCTCTTAAACTTAACAGAAAAGAAGATCAAACGTGGCCTCCGCCGACTCCGACGAAGACTCCTTGGGCAATCGAATCTTCTTGCGAGAAGATGGTGCTACAGCCCTCACAGGGATGGCGGGAATTGGTGACTCCGCGCCAACAACTGTGCCTTCTAGAGTTGAAGGAGTCGACGCATCGGAGTCCTCGCTGCGTGAACGCTTGCGAGTATCCGTGCTCCCGGACTCGGGGGCTTCCTCTTCCACATCAGAAGGGATGGTCGACTCAGACTCATCCTCTTCAAAAGCTTCGCGAGGAATAATGCCCTCGGGGAGAGGAGGCATGCAAGGCGACATCGCCCAATCCTGCATACAAACAGCAAAAAGGAGCAAGTAAGCAACAGAAAAGCAATCGCGAGCATAAGCTACTGCGTAGCACGACTGTACCTCGGGAGGAGGATTCGAAGCATCGAAGGGAGGAACGACTGGCTCATTCGGAAGCACATCCTTGAAGGTGTACTTCATGACTAGTCGCACCCTCTTATCTACCTCACTCGCGGACATGCCATCAGCAGACACACGAGTGACATCATCAGCGCCACCCCATTGAAACATGGGATGGACCCTAGCCTGGAGAGGCTGGACGCGACGACGCAGCCAAGTCCTGACAAGGGCGCAACCTCCCTCTTCTGCACCTATGCGACTCTCGAGGTCGCAGACGCGTTGATATAACACATCTGTCTCCGTGAGTTCGGAAGGCATGATCACGTTCTTCCAAGAACACATCTTCTTGCAGGGAGTCGCGGGGTTGAAAGGCGTGAGTCCAAAATGCTCGTCCTGAGCCTTCTCGTCATGAACATAAAACCATCTGTCCCTCCATCCCTGGACGGACTTGGCGAGCTTGATGTCAAAATAGGTGGCAGATGGGTCGACATGGATACCACAGCCACCTACGTCGTAAACTAAAGAGCCAGATGCGGACTGACGCTTTAGCTTAAATAAGCGTTTGAAAAGGCCAAAGTGCGGCTCGACAGCACTCGCAAAGGGTGATAAAACAAGAGATGTGAAGAATTGAATTTGGGGACAGCTGATGGAGCTGGAGCCCGTAGAAACAGAGGAGACCCCTAAGAAAGGGGTGGATAGGCAAAGAAAGGCCGCGAATGATGAAAGCAAGAAACATCACTCGAAACCCAGCGGGAGGCACAGAAATGGTCTCACCGCTAGGGACGCGCGCGTCGGCGACTGCTGTGGAAATAACTCCATCTTGGCGAAGAAGACGGAGATCGGACGCCTTGATGATTGAAGGGCGCCAAGCGCCATTGGTCACGCGGGTGCCCGCGACCTTCTTTTTCCCGCCGGCGGTGGCACTGGTGCCTGCAGCAGCGGAGCCACCCCTCTTCTTCGCCGTAGCAGCGGTGGCGGCGGATTTAGCGGCAGCACCTCCTTTCTTCTTTCCCATTGCGCGGTGGCGATGAGAACGCAGAAAATAACTTGGAAACGAGCGGAGATGGTCCAGAGCTGAGGAGGAGATGAGCGTGGGAGAAAAGCAGAGGAGAAGCGGTAATGGCAATGGCAGCAAGGAAGAAAAGGGCGCAGATGGAAATTTACCGCCGTAGCATCGCTACTTAACCCCTAAGAGATGCAATCCAACGGCTCGCAAAAACCCTACTGGACGCGTGGCACATATCGCGCTCGACACGTGGGGAAGAGGAAGCGCGAACCATCCTTCCACTGCGCGAAAATCGAGGAGGCACAGTTAATAATAAGATTACGCACGCCCAGTCAAATCAAAGTCAGAAAGTGGGACCCACCGCTCGTCACGTCCCGTCAAAGCCGCTCACGCGGACAACTGAGGTCATGAAAGCGTCAGCACTGACGTCATCAACAGCTACGCAGCGGAAAACTACGACTACTTTAGTCCTTGCTAGAGTCTTCGACTCCACCAAGCACTCGGGGGCTACTCCCATAGGGAGCGCTGGCCGCGCACCCTGTGATTTTTATTTTCTTATTACAGGGATACAAGCAATCGCAATCAAACCCAGCCACTCGAAATACGATTCGACTATGGGTGTGGGTTACTCCCATAGGGAGCGCTGGAAACATTTTCGACTGAAACAAGCAAGCAAAAGACGACAGCAGTCGCAACCCAAGTTTTTGACTCAGACAAACAAAAATGACAGCAGTCGCAAAATTTCTTTAGTCCCTGCCTAAGTCTTCGACTCAACCAAGCACTCGGGGGCTACTCCCATAGGGAGCGCTGGTCGCGCACCCTATGATTATTTGCACAAAAGTTGTGCGTCGATTACATCAGCACTCGCGGATCATGGCGAAACCGCCTCATATTTTCCCTACAAAGAGATTACGTCTCCTGGGTTGCCCGGATCATCTCCGCAATGATAAAATTCGGATGCCGCGCTTATAGCATGAAGGTAAGACCTGAATAAAGGCATGGCAAAGCATTTAACTGCGCACTACTAGAAACATATCCGTGCCTACAGGCACGATGAACATGCCTTGACGGACGCGTTAAGTGCTTACACCCATATAACTGGAATTCGACTCCTGTAAGACCTTCGCGGCCTGAGTCGAATTACGCCGGCACTTTTCCGGATTCGAGTCCGGGGACTCGAGTTCGAGTAGATTGAGTTGTTTCACCCTAAGGTGGTTAACTGATACCGATACTTCGGCTATATCAGGCACGTATATCAACATCCCTATGACATAAATGAAAGCAGTCGGAAAACGTACTCATTCAAGCACTCGAAGACTTCAAAAAGTACCCAGTCGAATCTGCGATTCCACTGGATACTCGGGGGCTACTGACATGGGTATACCCTACAGGTACTCGAGCTTGGTATATACGGTCTAAATACGTATAGGCCTACGGTGTCACCAAGGCCCAGACGAAAGGACTCGAGTGACCTGCGGACTCTCGATTGCTTGAGAGGCAAGAAGAAGCTAAAGATAGAAAGTTTGAAGGGGAGAACCCTAACTTGTAACCGACTCGACCTGCTACCCGAGACCTAGCCTATCTATATAAAGGCTAGGAGGGGGCGGCGAGAAGGACACACGCAACCCTAGTTTCCATAACTCTCGCCAGATTGCATCTGCACACCATTGTAACTTTCGACTCCTTCAATAATTCCACGAGCAGACAAGCAGGAGTAGGGACCTCTACGAGGCCTGAACCTGGGTAAATCCTTTGTCCCCTGTGTGCTTGTTTGCTAGCCGATAGATGTGTCCACCACTCCCTCCTTCTCCAAAACCCAAGTCCATAACAATGGGCAATGATGAGTTAAACCCTCGTCAAGGGGAGACCAAGATGATTAAATGTGGCTTAATGGCTCGACAAGATTTGATCAAAAACAGTATTAGTTAGGCTAGTTTGATTCTGCTCACAAGGTGTTCGATCAAATGGCCGCATGAGAGAAACTTTTGAATTTTTGAAAGATTTTTGGTGGAGTGGTTTGTCACATGCTTAATCATCTGTGGTTTCTTGGGATTTTGAAATGGAGTTCATTTGGATGGTTTTTGAAATAGTGTGATCTGGATACATACACTAGATTCAATTTTCAAATGTAATTTAAAATTAGGGTTTGAATGTTTTTGGGAGATCACAAAGTGGGTCTTGGCTCATCACTACTTGTACTAGCAAGGGGTGCAAAGAAGCACAATTGTCTCTGTTGGGAATTGAGTGCTAGGAACACCCAAAGTGGGCTAGTTGATTAAAATGGCAAAAGTGACCATTTTCTTATTTAATTCTTTTTGATTTCTTTTTCTTTGGGATTTTCTTGGGAATGATCTGGATGATGTGACATTCATCATAGAACCATTTTACAACCATTAGAACACACAATCATGGCATTTCAAACAACTCCTATTTAAATGCAACACTCATATGCATGCTTAAATATTTTTAGAAAAGTTTTTGTTAACCCTAAATTTGATGATTTGGATCTTAATACTCTTGGATTAAAGTTTTGGGATGTTACAAACCTTGCCCCTTAAGCAAAATTTTGTCTCGAGATTTAAGAAAGAAAACTAGGAACTAAAGAGATCTGGGAACTCAGTCCTAATGTAATCTTCTCGCTCCCAAGTGGCTTCTTCTTCGGTATGGTTGCTCCATTGAATATTGAGAAATTTGATACTACGGGTCCTGGTGGTTCTGTAAGCTTCCTCTAAGATACGGATGGGCACTTCACGATATGTCAGATCCTTGTTGATATCAACAGCTCGGTGATCGATGTTTTTGAACACTTCGGTCTTCTCTGGCACTTCTAGGCATTTGCGAAGTAACGAGATATGGAACACATTGTGGATGGCAGACATCTCTTCAGGCAGTTCCAGTTGATAAGATACTTCTCCTTGGCGATTCAGAATCTTGAAGGGTCCAATATATCTAGGGGCTAACTTTCCTTTCAGACTAAAATGTTGCATTCCCTTCAATGGAGAAACCTTGAGATATACAAAATCTCCGACACTGAAAGTCAGGTCTCTCCTTCTCTTGTCAGCATAACTCTTCTATCTAGATTGGGCGGTCTTGAGGTGCTCACGGACTTTCTGAACCTTCTCTTCAGCTTCTCGGAGAATGTCGGGTCCAAAGATCTGACTCTCTCTTACTTGCGACCAATTCAAAGGGGTATGACACTTTCTTCCGTATAGGAACTCAAATGGTGCCATTTGCAAACTGGCTTGATAACTGTTGTTATATGAGAATTCTGTGAAAGGAAGGCAATCTTCCCATTTTGATCCATACTCTAACACAGAAGCTCTAAACATATCTTCTAAGATTTGGTTGACTCTCTCAGTCTGTCCATCGGTTTGCGGGTGATAAGCGGTGCTGAAATTCAACTTGGTTCCTAATCCTTCTTGGACTATCTACCAAAATCTCGAGGTAAATTGGGTTCCTTGATCTGATACTATGGTCTTGGGGGTTCCATGCAGACTAACAATTCTAGCAATGTACAACTCTGCTAGCTTCGAACTCTGGTAAGTTGTCTTGACAGGTACAAAGTGAGCTACCTTGGATAGTCTATCAACGATGACCCAGATTGAGTCATTTCCCCTACTAGAAGTAGGCAAACCGGTGATGAAGTCCATTCCGACGGAATCCCATTTCCATTTCGGAATCTACAATAGTTGCAACAATCCTGCGGGTCTCTGATGTTCCACTTTGACTCTTTGACAGATAGACACTTGGCGATGTAGCTTCCGATTTCTCTCTTCATCTTGTGCCACCAAAATTGCTCTTTCAAATCTTTATACATCTTTCTTCCTCCGGGGTGGATAGAATAAAGAGTATCATGAGCTTCTTGCATGATAACTTGCTTCAGTTCCGAATCGGCTAGCACACAGATATGTCCTTTGTACCACATAACTCATTCTTAGTCTTCGGTGAATCCAGGTACCTTTCCTGTACCAATACGACGTTTGATTCCGTCGATACTTTCATTTCCCTTCTGGGCTTCCTTGATTTGGCTAATCAAAGTGGGTTGAAGTTCAATGATAGCTAAAAATCCTTTGCTAACTAGCTCAGTTCTAAACTGCTCCAATTCCTCATACAAACTTGGCTACTTCTCCTTGATCATGTTGTTTAGCCTACGCGGCAATCTGCTAAGAGCATCCGCTACCACATTGGCTTTGCCGGGGTGATAGTGAATGTCCAGGTCATAATCCTTGATTAAGTCTATCCATCTCCTTTGCCTCATATTCAGCTCCTTCTGAGTGAAAATATACTTCAAGCTTTTGTGGTCTGAGTAAATCTCATAGCGATTACCCATAAGATAATGACGCCATGTCTTCAATGCCAAAACTACGACTGCTAACTCAAGATCATGGGTCGGATAGTTCTGCTCATGCTGCTTCAGTTGTCGAGACATATAAGCAATGACTTTGCCTTCTTGCATCAATACACATCCGAGACCAATCTTGGATGCATCACAATACACATCAAACGGCTTCTTGATATCTGGCATGATCAATATTGGGGCTGAAATCAATCTCTTCTTCAGCTCTTGGAAACTTGTTTCACATTTGTTGGTCCATTCAAACTTCTTGTCCTTCTTCAACAATTGGGTCATGGGTCTGGCGATGCTCAAGAATCCTTCTACGAACTTGCGGTAATATCCCGCTAATCCGAGAAATGCACGGACTTGGGTTTGAGTGGTTAGGGCTTCCCATGCTTCAACATCTTTGATCTTAGTGGGATCAACAGCTATTCCTCCAGTAGACACAATATGTCCTAGGAATCCTACTTCCAGCCAAAACTCACATTTCTGAACTTGGCATACAACCGATGCTCTCTAAGGGTTTCAAGGATGATTCTCAGATGTTGCTCATGCTCTTCTTCTGACTTGGACTAGATAATGATATCGTTGATAAACACAACGACAAACCTGTCTAGAAAATTCATAAAGATCTTATTCATGAGATTCATGAAACAAGGGCATTAGTTAATCCAAAAGACATGACTGTATACTCGTATAAACCATAACGAGCAGTAAAGGCGGTCTTTGGAATATCCGTTGCACGAATCTTAAGTTGGTGATAACCAGTCCTAAGGTCAATCTTAGAGAACACATTTGCTCCAGTCAACTGATCAAATAGATCCTCTATCTTTAGCAAAGGGTACTTGTTCTTGATGGTGACGTCGTTCAGCTTCTTGTAATCTGTGCACAACCGGTTGCCTCCATCTTCCTTATCGATGAACAAAATAGGCGATCTCCATGGCGATGCGCTTGGTTGAATCAAGCATGTTGCCAACATAGCATCCAACTGCTTCTTCAATTCCACTAACTCTGAGGGGTTCATACTATAGGGTCTCTGGGCTATGGGTCCGGTTCCGGGGATTAGTTCAATAATGAACTCAATATCCCTATCTGGGGCATACCTGGCAATGGACAAGAATCTGTCACGGTACTCCACTACAGTCATTCTGCCTTGCTTCAAGTCTCTGAATTCATCCGTCATTCTGGTGACTAGACCCTATGGCACATGGGTGTGGCTGAACTTGATTTTGAAGGTGTAGCATCCCAATTGTCTAAAATTGTAATGCTACTTGGTCCAGTAAGATATTGGCTACTTCATATATATTATTGTTGCATCATAATTATATCATGCTCATGTCATCATGCCACCTTGCATTTGAGCATCATATAAAACCCTCTTTCTTTTGGTTTTTCTCTCATATGCATTATTAATTGTATTTGCCTCTTGATATTGTATTTGGTTATTGATATATTGTTCAAATGCCCAAGTTGAGTTGGGGGCATATCTTTTATTCACCTCCATTATCTTTTCTTTTCACCACTTTATAATTCCACCACCCTACTAGTCCATGAGCTTGAAATTCTCTTTCTTTTGATGTTATCCTAGCTCATGTGGTGGGGTGGATCTAATCCTCTAAATTCTTGTGCTTGGTTTTTCTCCACTTCATGGAAATGCATAAGAATAATGCCATAATATTATTATTGTTTTCACAAAATAAATCATGGCATTATTATTTTGCATGGGCCATGCATAAGTACCACCACCTTTTATCCCATGGGTTTTCGCCTTTGACTTTAGTGGTTATTTCTTTGTGAACCATCTCCTTCCATTCCACCATTCCCATATCCTCACCCACATTCCTTTCTTTTATTT
This sequence comes from Avena eriantha, assembly GCA_910589775.1. NCBI lineage: Eukaryota > Viridiplantae > Streptophyta > Magnoliopsida > Poales > Poaceae > Avena > Avena eriantha. Next base: position 316,326,849 of record OU342741.1, read on the forward strand.
TATTTTCTACATGCATGATCATATGAGACTCTTTCCACCTATTTCTTTTCTTCCTCTTTCTTTCTTGTTTCTCTTCCACATTAGCTCAAGCTAGATCAAGCTCCATGTTCCTTCTTGGTATGGCCTCATAAAGAAAATTAAAATCTAAATACCTAATAAAAATCTAAACCTAGCTCCTCTCTCTATTCTTCTCCTAACCTAATTCTACTAAACCCTAACATTGATCTCTCCTCTCTCTCTCTCTATCTCTCTCTCTCCCATGAGCACCACCTGATCCCCTCTCTCTCCCTGGCCCACCTCAGCTAACCCTAACCCTCTATCTAACCTAAGCAAAACCCTAGCCCGAGCTACCCCATCTACCTAGCCCGAGCTACCCCCTCTTCTTTCTCTCTTTCTCCACCGCGTGCTAGCCCCACCCTGCAGCCTCCACGCCGTCCCTGGTCCACCTGCAGCCTCCCCTCTGCGCTGCCTAGCCCCAGGACAAGCCCCAGCTCGCCATGTGAGGAGGAGGAAAAAGTGGCAAATGAGGCCACTTTGTCTACCCCTGCCACGCCTGCCTTCCTCTCTCTCCCTCTCACTTTTCCCTCGCCCACACGGCTCTCCTGCATCGCCAGATCCGCCCCGAGCCGGCCCTCTCCTTCCCCTTCTTCCTCCCCGTCGCCCAGCTCTGCCGCCAGTCGCCGCCGTCTACTCCGTCGTCTCCGTGTTCCAGTCAGCGAGCACGACGTGGAGGTGTCCTGGAAGACCGAGGACCGTCCCCTGCCTTGACTCGTACATGCCGACGCGAAGGAGGAGCTCCCCAGTACCGCCAGATCCTCGCTGCTCCCCGAAACCCTAGGTCGCCGGAGCGCCTGCATCCCCGACGATCCGCCGCGCCCCCGCCCGATCCAACTCCACCATCTTCCCCGCGGTGAGCCTCTCTCCCTCCCTGACATGCTCCGCCTCGCCGTCGCCGGCTAGCGCCGCTGTTACTTTTGCCGAACGCCCTCAGTGCGTCGCCGCTCGCGGTGTCTGCACGGCGCACACGCCACCTAGCACCTCACCTAGGCCCCAGCCCCTCTCCTAACAGCTCCCCTAGCCTGCCGCAGTGGCCTCGCCCCTTAGCACGCTCGCCCGCGTCTCGGGTTCGATCCCCCGCCCTGCGCCGCGCGCCGATTTCTCGTCAGACCGAGGAGAAGAAGAACAGTACCAGGGCCTGTGGTAGATTTACATTAAGCCCCCCTTTTTATTTCGCTCTTAACCCGCGCTCCTAGAGACCCCACTAGTCAGCCGCGCTAGTATTTTTGCAGGAAAGTCCCTCTGCTTTCTCAGGCGTAACCCGCGCTCCTCGCTAGCCCCACCTGTCAGTCTCTGGGACTAACCCCACTGCCGCGTGGGCCCGTAATCGACGGCCCCATCTGTCACCCTCAGTGGCTAGCCCAGCCGCGGTGGAAAAGTGTTTTCACGCGCGTGGCCCCAGTCAGCGCAAGGCCCACCCGTTAGTGACGGTGGCTGAAGCTGTCTGAGTAAGAAAAGTTTTCCTGGCTGTTTGTTTTTAATTAAACCTTTTTCAAATTGATTTAAATTCAAATTCAATTCAGATTCAAATAATTTTTAAAATACAAATCCAAATAAAACAAATAATATATGTTTTGGAATCAGAAAAATGTGAGGAATTCAAATATGCCCTTCAAAATATGTTTGAACACTTTAAATTTTTGAGATGATTAAAATTACAATAAAATGCCCTTTTCCTTAATTAATTAATAACTTTTGTTTTATAATTCCAAATTAGACAAATAATATGTCTAAATCGATCAGCGCGACGAGCCCGTTCTATCTATGCAGTCCTTGTTCTGAATTGAAGCATGCATCATGTTGTTATTAAAAATCTGAACTGTTTATGACAATAAAACTTGGTTAAATAAATAATAAAATGCTTTATTTCTTGTATCCACACCTCACCTTTGCCATGCTACTTTAATGCCATGTAAATTGTGCATCATTCATCATGGCATGCTTGTTTGCTTGTTGCATTTTAATTCATATGCTTGTGCACTTTATTTATGTTGGCCCTTGTTTGTTTGGTTCTTCTTCGAATAGACGCCCAGCAGGAGAATTACCAGGAATCACAGGAGTACTACCCAGATCCATCTCTCGCTTCAACTGAACTGCCAGGCAAGCACTACCACATGCTTGCATACATACATTACCTATTGCCTCTATCTTATTCTTGCATCATTGAGTCGCGATTGCATTAAATTGAATCCCAAGCACTGCATAGCCTTTACTTTTAAACCCCACCGAAGCTTGTTCCTCCATCCTATGAGCCATTACTACAAGAGTTGTTTGAGCCATGCGAGTCGTAGAAAAGCATGTGTAGGGTATGTGAGTGTCTGATGAATAACGAGGTACCTAAACAACTTAACCGGAGTAGTAATGAGATAACTAATGAAAGAGGCACCGGTGAGCAATATCTGCTATTTGGTTTTTCATGCTCACTTGTGTCCCGTAGGACCCCGAGTACTTGATTCCTGTTCCTTGACTATTCGCACTATCCACATCCGGGAGGCCTTATGGGCCCCCCTGAGCCAGAGCTTGATTCATTCTTATTTCTTGGGGCCACAAGTAGTTCGGGGCTTTATTACTATCCTGTACTTATGCCATGTTACTGTTTTATTTAAGATTGTGCGAGGAGCACCTGTACTGTTTAAGAATTGCGGAGTGTTTTTGCGGTATCGACAAGCCCAGTCACATTTTCGGGATCCCAGTCCTTTACAGCCATTGGCGCAAACCTTGGGTCCGTCTCGGAGCCGGCCAACTTCGTTGCGGGTAGCTTAATGGGGTGGCCCCCTGAAATATTTTGAATCTTGTGATTGCTTTGTCGTGAATGCCTCGTTGGTTTTTGATTTGGGTTTTCCGAGGTTGATCGAGTGTGTGTTGCTATTCGTGCACCTCTGTAGGGTAAATCTTTCTGAAATCCGTGTCCGCGGTTATGGACGACTTGGAGCACAGTTTCTCGATCATAGACAAGTATAACTAAAGTACCGCTTTTAATTTGACTAAGTACTTGACTAGTAAATAGTGCAATACTCATGGAATGGTTAATAAAACTGCCAACGGATGATGGGGGTTGTTCGTCCGCTTCCTCGTTGGTAAGCGAGGAGGAGGATGGATCTGTTAATTATACTGTTATAACTGTTGTTCTTAATTCACAGACATCCGTCTATCATTGGTTAGGCGGATGGTTAGCGAGTATCTGTAGAATTGTTAGGTATTATCTTTTGCTACAATTGCGTCACCCCAGGTTGTGTCCCCTTTAGCGGCATAAAGACTTGCTGAGTACCCCTAGGGTCTCACACGATAAATTGTTTGATTCAGATGAACAGGTGTACCCGCAAGATGGATACTGGGTGGAAGAGACAGATGATGTTGGCAACGATCATTCAGTGTAGAGATTCCGGGAACAGGGATCCGTGAGATCTGTGGGTGGGATGTGTTTATTTATGGGGCATCTTATGCCGATTTGCTTCTTATCCGTACTCGGATCTTGTTTTCCGCTTCCGCCTGATACTCTGATGTGTGATGTATGAGGAGCTATCCTAAATTATTATATCTATCTAGGACATTTGGATCTTGCCGTATGGCGTTGCAATATTTCTATTTCTTTTAGATGGAATGGCTCTGAGGACTGTTGTATGTGGCTTGCATACATACTCATTTGTGTATGTAGTTGATCCCTTCGCCTGCCGATTACGCCGCTCGTTCTTGTCCCGTTGTCTGAAAGTGGTTAGGACGGCCGAAAGGTCTACCGTGAGTGGCCCTGGGCCCCACCATACTATTTTAACCACTTTCGTTCATCCAGGCATTAACTAAGAGCGTAATTCACCGAGGTAGTTACAGAAGGCTTCCCATGTCATCACTTGACCATGGTTCATCGTGCGGGTGCTGTTCCACCATGCTCTTGCATCTCCTGCCAAATTGTGGGTGGCAAAAAGAACTTTCTCGTTGTCATCAACTCTGGCTACTTCTAAGTTGTTCTCCATTGTCTGCAACCAGTCATCAGCATCTAGTGGGTTCTCTAAAGTGCTAAAGATTGGGGGATTGGTATTCTGGAAGTTTTTAAGCTTGGATCCTTGATGATCTTGATTTCCATGGTTCTGGTTGTTGTGAGCCATCTGGGCGATCTGCTGCAGTGTTGCTAGATTATCTTGGCGCTCTGCCCTACTATCTTCACTGTCTGCAATGAGAGTCTGCAGAATCTACAGCATTGGGTCTTGTGATGAGCTGCTCCCTCCTTGGTTTCCACGAGTCATCTAAAGATTGAGGTAGATAAAGGGGTAAGAGGGAAAGTTCTAAGGTTCATGGTTTTGATTTCAAAGCTAAAACTTTGAGTTTGACTCAGGATTTGCAACTAACTTCTTTTCATTCATTCAAGCAAAGCACACGATACAAACACACACACCACAACATCAAAGGAAAACAGATGGTTTTAAGAACCATTCTGCAAGCTACGATACAATGGGACCGATACTCCTCACTCTACGATAGTGCTCTAGTGCATCTACTCATCATCGATGAAGTCGGAGTCATCATCGTCGGTGTAGAAGTCCACAACATCCTCCTCCAGATAGTCATCATCATTGCTGAGGTAGGAGTCAATGTCCCCTTGGATATCTTCACATTCCTCTTCTTCTTCTTTTGCTATGAGCTGAGCTTCTTGCTCCTTGATGGTCTTCTCGAGGTCGGCCACCTTCTTGCGAAGACGGTCGATGGTGCGATCCTTGTTTGCGCGTTGACGACGAAGAGACTAACGATCCTGGACGAGTAGTGAGAAAGTCTGGGCCTTCTGGGCGGCAAGGATGAGGTTATTGTTGGCGACCTCTCTAGCAATGTCCAGCTCCTTCTGTCTATCGTACAGTAGGAAGTCGAGGTTCTCCACTTGACGCTTCAATATTGGGTGACTTGGCATCTCTAGCGGCATCCCCATGGAATCACGCCTTGCATTTTCGGGTTCCTTGGATTAGGTTGACATTCAGGGCACACAGATGTGCAAGAGCTTCATGCATTTCCCTGGCTAATCCATCTAGCCAGTTGTTCTCTCTCACGGAGAACTGAATCCTCCCAGATACTGGTGCTTCTATCTTGCCCCGAAGATCAGGAGTCACCAGCCATTGTAAATCTCCTCCTAGTGGACCCGGGAGTTGAGCTCCAAGAAATTCCGGATGTGGACGCTCCAAGAACTCAGACAATGAATCCATATCCCTCTCGAAGATCAGTTGGCCTCCGTTGCCCAATGGGTAGAACTTGCTGTATTGGGCTTCCATCTATAAGAATTTAGGATGAGAAAGTTAGTGAAGTGATCAAGTGTGTCAAAGATTTATGTACTAATGTAAGAATTTGGAGGAACATGAATTTTTTTTAGAGAAAGAATTCTCAAGGGTAAGAGAGGAAATAGTTTTCATAAATACTCACTTTGGTTTTTGAAACTAAGTTTTTGTTTCGGACGTCCATTCTAACTAGGGTCTCCTATGGTCAGGATGGCTCTGATACCAACTTGGCAACACCCGGATTTTTAATCCCAGATGCCTGTTATGCCATACATCGCAATCCCATGATTACCATTTTTGCAAGACATAACAAATTGGATATCATAGTACATCATCCATTACAAACCATAATAAGGTCTTACACAAATAAAGGATGTCATGATCTAGTCTTAGTACAATCAAGCAGCGGAATAAATAGCGTAGCGGTGGGGTCCATCTTTAGTGTCACATGCAATGCTGACGATGGGAGATAATCCTAGTTATCGTAGCCGTCCTGCTGTCCTCCTTCAGGGTAGTCCTCCCCATAGTCTGGCCACGGGAATAACTAGGGACAAAAGCCATGAGTACTCTTTAAGTACTCGCAAACTATCACTAACAAGTAAGATAGTTCTAGTAGGAAATGCTAACTTTAAGTTTATTTGTAAAGCTAAGTTTGAAACCTAAGCTGAGTTTAGAAACAAAGAAAGATAAAATAAAGTTTGAAAACACCTAAGTGGGAACTTAATTGTCATAGTCACAACTCTGTTGTGGTCAAGTCATGTCACAATTCATTTCATAAGTCATTTTGAAAACATCTGACAACGGAACAGTATGGCCACTCCAACTGTCCATAACCGCGGACGCGGCTATTTGAACTCCTCCTCCTCGAAAGCTTGGTCGGTACTATCGTCTATAAATACATACGGGATACACAATCACCAAACAATGCTTAACTAGTCTACTTAGCACACTAAGGCACACATTTCATGATCTATTATCATCACAAGCATTACAAGGTTTAATGAACTAGCTTCATTCTTTTTATTTGAGAAAAGTAATTTCTACTCATTGAAATTAACTAAGATTTAATATTCTCCAATTAAAATATGGGATCATGTGGACACATGTCATCACCATATATTCTAACACATGGGAATATGATTTAAATGTTGGATCACATTTTAATAAGTTTAAGTTTAATATTTAATGATTTAAAGTGACTAGAAATGCCTATATAGAATTATTTTGGTACTAGTCCAAAGTCACTGCATGTAAACCTTAATATTATTACATATTCAGATAGGTATGGTTAAATGTGATTATTGAGAGTTGGAATCAACTCAAAAGCTATTATGGTTGATTTTATAAAAAAATTGAATGTGCAAAAGCTTATGTCTTGTTATTTTTACTAGGAGAGATCTCTAACTCTAAATGATTTAAACCCAACGGGCTTGGATAGAGATTTTCATTACCTTTCCAACAAAATTGGAATCACTCAATTTGGATTTGTATAAATCTCTAAATTGATTTTTAAACTAAAGGACATAACTAAGTTTTAATTAAAATAGAAAAACCTATATTTGAATTACTGGGTCAGCGCGCGAAACTAAATGGGCCGGCCCGTGTACACTCCGCGGCGCTAAGGGCTGCTGACAGGGGGGTCCCGCCTGTCAGTGACTCATTAAACGCGAAGTGGTATGGGGTGAGCTGGACCCCAAGGATTAGAACTAGACCTAACGGCTCACGGTCGTCGTCGACGACGGACACATCGCCGGCGAGACTGAACCCTAGTGCGGTCGGTGGGGGTACGGTGGGGGCATACGAGGGATCCAGCTAGTGCAGCGATGGGGGTGATCGAACAAGACGACGATGTCGGACTCATGCGAGGTCGCGGCAAGGGCTGAGGTGGACGAAATCGACGGGAGCTTCTCCTCCTCTGCTGCGGCTGACTCCGGTGGAATTCCGGCGACATGCTGCTCGAGCTGCTCCGGCGAGAGGTGGGGAAGGACTAGTGGAGAGAGGGGAGTGGAATGGTGTGGCGATTGAGGCTGTGGGTGGCCTCCTTATATAGGCTCGACGAGGGGACCGAAGGATATGGGCGGAGCTCGTCGGTGACGATGGCACATGAGGCTACCGGCGTGGGCGAGGTAGGCGGACGATGGGCAGTTCCCTAGCAATCATCTAGAGCTTAATGGCGATGCTAGGGGTGGTGGCTAGCGGTCGGGAGCTTCCCGGGCTCTGAGAGACAGAGGCGGTGCTCGACACGGTTCCCGGCGATCGTGGGTCACAGCACGGTGCACGACCGTGTCTAGCGGGGTGAGGTGGTTAAGGCGGAGCGGCATGCGCAGTCTGCGGTCGAGGCGCGCTCTGTGGCGTGCTAGCGGTTAAGGCACTCTGGCGTGCTCTAGCGTGGCGCAGAGACTTAGTGCGCGACGTTTCCTCGGTGGTCCAGGGGCTAGCAGGGGTCGTGGGGTGGACCGGGGGCGGCGGTGAGGTCACGCCTCACTCCCTGGAGCGGTGGAGAGGGGCTAGCGGTCTGTTGTGGCTCGGGCACGATCGACCGGCGATCATGGCCTCGGGGCGGCGTTGCACTGGCGCTAGGGGCTAGGGGATGGGCTGGTTTTGGTCTGGTTGGGTCTGGGGGAGACCAAGATGATTAAATGTGGCTTAATGGCTCGACAAGCTTTGATCAAAAATAGTATTAATTAGGCCAGTTTGATTTTGCTCACAAGGTGTTCGATCAAATGGCCGCATGAAAGAAACTTTTGAATTTTTGTAAGATTTTTGGTGGAGTGGTTTGTCACATGCTTAAGCATCTGTTGTTGCTTGGGATTTTGAAATGGAGTTCATTTGGATGGTTTTTGAAATAGTGTGATCTGGATACATACACTAGATTCAATTTTCAAATGTAATTTAAAATTAGGGTTTGAATGTTTTTGGGAGATCACAAAGTGGGCCTTGGCACATCACTACTTGTACTAGCAAGGGGTGCAAAGAACCACAATTGTCTCTGTTGGGAATTGGGTGCTAGGAACACCCAAAGTGGGTAGTTGATTAAAATGGCAAAAGTGACCATTTCCTTATTTAATTCTTTTTTATTTCTTTTTCTTTGGGATTTGCTTGGGAATGATCTAGATGATGTGACATTCATCATAGAACCATTTTACAACCATTAGAACACACAATCATGGCATTTCAAACAACTCCTATTTAAATGCAACACTCATATGCATGCTTAAATATTTTGAAATGGAAATTTTTTTGTTAACCCTAAATTTGATTATTTGGATCTTAATACTCTTGGATTAAAGTTTTGGGATGTTACACATCGTTAGGCATCGGATGTGTGTAACTCCCCGGAAGGTGTCACACTTGAGGCACTCAAGTCGTTGGAGCCATATGAGTGCAAGGACTACATCACGACCTTGAGGTCGGCTTCGGCTCGTCTACATTAACCACGCTCTCCTGAGCGTTGACAACGCTTTTCGGTCTTCATGGGTAAGTTCGTGAAAAGCCCCTCCCGTTACTGCATTACTAATAGATAGGTCCTAGCAACATCAAGGGTTCAGAGGCGTAGGGTAAAAATTTATTGTTTTCGTACGCGGAACCCCTACAATCTTTGTATTAGAAATTAAATCCTAAAAAGTTAATTCAAGTGATCTTGCGGCAAGGTTTAATATATGTGATGCAATTTTAGTGCCTTCTCGAAGACGTTCGGGGGCTATGGCTGATGTGGACATATGATGTTCAAGTGCTTGTTCACAGTTTCAATCAGCATATTGTCCTAGCCACTACTATTATTAGAGGTAGTACTCCGTTTTGGTCTGATTTGTATATATGGTGATCCCTATCCTCGAAGTACTGGGAAAATCTGGGACCAAGTTACCTCTTTTGTATATGATAATGCTAGTATGCATATCATGTGTATAGGAGACATGAATGAACTCTTGTATGATGTGGACAAAAGCCCCTTAAATATTAATCGTGCTCGTATGAATGCTTTCCGTTTGATGATAAAAAATTGTGCTCGTATCAAGAGGGAGTCCATCTAGGAAGGTTGTGGGAAATCAATATTTCATGCACAGACCATATATGCACATCCACAGCCATCCCAGTTTTCGAGTGAGAGAGAGTTTTCTGAGCTATTGGAGGGGTTTCTGCCCTGACCGGTAGTACCGGCCAGGCGGCGGTAGTACCGCCCAGGGGTTTTCCTAGGGCTGTTCGAGCGGTACTTCCGATCGAAGATCCAGTCCTATTTCCGATGAAGCGTATTTGGGCTCAGTAAGACTTCTGTCTAACTTTGCCTATTTGTCGGAAATAGCGTCGGATCTTGGACCAGTAGTACCGGCCTGACCAGCTCCTACCCCCTTGAGCGGTAGTACTGCTCCTTCACCGGTAGTACCGGCCAGCTTCAGGGACCGGTAGTTCCGGGTCTAGTTCCGGTCATATTTCCGACGCTGGGCAGTACGGGTCAGATAACCTTCTGCCTCGCACTGCCTATTTGGCGGAAATAAGGGCGGAACTTGGACCGGTACTACCGGCCAGCCCTTTGGGTCCACCAACAGTCGTATGACCGTTTCGTGGCCTGGGCTGGTCCGGTGGTGGGTCGCTCGCCGGTACTACCGGCCAGTCACCGGTAGTACCGATGGCATCGGGCCAGGACATTTTTTGCCCGTTTGAAGGGGTGCTATTTAAAGCCCCCTTCTTCCTCCTCCAACCTTATCTCTTTGTTCTCTCTCTCCACCATTTTCACAAGAGCTTGACTTTGCTAGATCTCTCTCCCTACCCACTCAAATCTCTTGATCTTTTGAGGATTGGGAGAGGTGACCTAGATCTACACCTCCACCAAAGGAATTTTAATTTCCCCCACTCATCCTTCGTGGATTTCGTTTCTTGGGTTCTTGGAACCCTAGATGGTGTAGGGCATCCTCGGAGCTGGGGCATTTGTTGTAAAGCTCCGGGGTGTCGTTGAGGGCCTTCAATTGAGTTGTGAAGCCTCCCCTCAACCTCGTTGTAAAGGTTTTCAGTTGGCGCCTTCAAGGTCACCGGTTAGTGGATTGTGAGGCCACCTTTGTGGTGGTGCTCACCGGAGAAGAAGGTGAGGCCTTTGTGGCGCTCGGGAGACCTTGTGTGGCCCCGACACCTCTCCAACATAGATGTAGCTTCCTTGGAAGTGAACTACGGGAATTACATCTTCGTGTCCCCTTGCCGGTTCTTTCACTCCGCTTCTTTACTTCTTGCATTTACTCTCTTGTTTTCCTTTATGCTTCTTGTCATTTAGGGTGTTCACGTAGTTGCATCTCTAGTGAACCTTACGTTGTGCTTAAGCCTTAAAAGTGGGATAAAATAATAAAAATTGGTAGTCTCCTATTCACCCCCCTCTAGTCGACCTAAGTTGGGCCTTTCAATTGGTATCAGAGCCTCGGCTCTTACTTCGGGCTTAACCGCCTAAGAGACAGTGGCCGGCGAAGAGGGAAGTGTGGGTGCAGCCCCCAAGAACTTGGCCTCCATGGATGACCTCAATCGGTTGGAGACATCCATGATGACCAAGTTTGAGGAAATGATGACTCTTTTGTAATCCCTTAAGCCTACCCCCATGCTAGAAACCCCTCATGCTGCATCTCTTGAGGCCGAAGCCCCCTCCGCTCCCGTGGAAGTGGTTGCCCCCGGGGTGATTCCCGCGGCAGCCCCAAAACACTTGGGTCTAGGCTTTGTGGCTCAAACCACCAAGCTCCCAAGCGAGAGCTCCGAGGGGCTAGGTGACTCCTCCTCCAAAGAGGAAGTCAAGGATTACTCGGCGGTTCCACCACCGTTCAAATATACGCTGGATCCTCCTATTCCCATGCCGCACATCATACCTCAAGGAGCACCTCCCATACTAGATACTTCTAACTTCGCCAATTGGCAATATCTAATGCAATCTCATATCTCCAGCTCCTCTATTGAGTTGATGAGGATTGTGGAGGAAGGCTTTTCTCCATATGATGCTAAGAAGTTGACTCGGGCCGAGGTCGTGGACAAGCAACTCAATGCCACCGCCTTGGGTATGATTCAAAAGGCGTTGACCCCCAAGGACTTTGCTCACATTCGCCAATTCACCACCGCCAAAGAAGCTTGGGATCATCTCACCGAGTTGTATATTGGAAATGCGAGCATTCAAAGCTCCAAGTTTGATGAAGCCAACAATGAGTCCGATGGCTTTGCAATGCAAGATCATGAGACACCCGAAGACATGTATCGTCGGCTCAAGGTTCTTTGTTGTACCTTGAGGGACCTTGGAGCTACCTATGTTGACGACAAGTTTATGAAGAGGAAGTTTGTCCAAGCTCTTCTTCCCTTCGAGGAACAAAAACTCAACTCTATCAAGGGGAGAAGCAACTACCATACCATGTACTCTTAATAGGTGCTGGTTGAAGTCATTGCCATGACCATTGCCAAGAAGAATGCGGAGTCAGCTCGTGCTCATGCCTATGGGTGTCAAAAGCTGAACCTTGCCTTGAAAGCTCAAGTGGTGGAAGTTGATGAAGACGACAACTCAAGTGAGTGGTCTCAAGAGGACATCAAATATGCTTTCAATGAGCATTTGGCTCTAGCATCAAGGGCATTTTGGAACAAACCGGGCATGAAGTCAAGGTCAAGGGACAACCCAAGATTCAACTCAACCATGAAGACTCCAAAGACTAGATCTTGTTACAATTGCAACGACAAGAGTCACTTTTGTAGCTCAATGCCCCTTCGAGAATAGAGAAGACAATGGAGGCCGCCTCATTCGCAAGAACAAGCCAAGACCTCCTCATCCTTTGAACAAGAACTTCCACAACAAGAACTCACCAAACAAGGAAAGGGCAATGGTGGTCCATGAAGAGTACTTTTCGGGCGATGATGATGATGTTGAGAATGAAGGTCAAGGTGGAAAGATCGTGGGGGTTGCCGCTATTGCTACTTCATCTACTCCACGAGTGTCTCTCTTCTACTCCCCTAACGAGAACATCACCAACCGCAACCAAAAGTGTCTCATGGCTAAGGCCACCGAGGTAACTCCCGCTTCCAAGTCCTCTCCAAATGAACTTCCCTTGCATGATCTAGATGGTTTAGAGGTTAAGAAAGAGATGGTGAGCATGTGTGAATCCATAGAGCATCTAGATGATGATACTAGGATGTGCTTTGAAACACTTGTAAACCAACTTGACCATGCTAGGGAAATGCTAGATGAGAAAGAGGAAGTTATTGACATGTTAGGTAAAAATGAGAGAGAGGCCGCCGATGAGATTGCCTCTCTATCCCAATCTCTTGAAGATGAACATAACATGAGAATAACTCTTGAGGAAAGTGTGGCTAAACTTGTTGATGACCATAATGGCTTTATGTCGCAACTTGTTAAAGAACGAGATCATGCTATTGCTTCATTGAATGTCCTTAAAAATGAAAAGGGTGAGTTTGGTGTTGGTCATGAATGCCTCAAGGATTTTGAGAAACTCAAGAAGGAACATCATGCCTTGGAGAGTAAATTCTCAAGTATCTTTGAGGCTCATAAGCAACTCCAAACGCAACTAAATAATGAACATTCAAAGTCTTCCGCTACGCCTATTGTGCATTTGTCTTGTTCGTCTAACCCTTGTTGCAAGCATGAGGATCTTGTTAAGGAGAACAAGACATTGAAAGATCAACTTGCAAAAGGGCAAGCTACTATCAAGAGGAAGAACAAGAGAAGGAACAAGAAAAGGAAGAAGAGTAAGAACCTTGCTCTAGTATCCTCTCATGATTCTATCCTTGTGCAAAGTGATAACTTTGCCGGGAAGAATAACCCTTCCTACATTCTTTGCAAATCTTTTGATGGTCATGTTTATGCTAAGTACATTGGAACATCTTACACTCATGATTATCATTGGAACATTTGGGTACCTAAGACCCTTGTGACTAACAAAAGGGGACCCATTGCAAAATGGGTACCTAAAACCAAAGCTTGATTTTCTTGTAGGACTTTGCTTCCGGAGGTGCAAAATGGGTGCTTGATAGTGGAGCTACAAGCCATATGACCGGAAGCAAGTATATCATGTCGGAGATTAGGCCAAATTTTGCCAATACTTTAGTCTCCTATGGTGATAAAACAAGCTCTCAGGTTGTAACTACCTCAGTGAATTACGCTCTTAGTTAATGCCTAGATGAACGAAAGTGGTTAAAATAGTACGGTGGGGCCTAGGGCCACTCACGGTAGACCTTTCGGCCATCCTAACCACTTTCAGACAACGGGACAAGAACGAGCGGCGTAATCGGCAGGCGAAGGGATCAACTACATACACAAGTGAGTATATATGCAAGCCACATACAACAGTCCTCAGAGCCATTCCATCTAAAAGAAATAGAAATATTGCAACGCCATACGGCAAGATCCAAATGTCCTAGATAGATATAATAATTTAGGATAGCTCCTCATACATCACACATCAGAGTATCAGGCGGAAGCGGAAAACAAGATCCGAGTACGGATAAGAAGCAAATCGGCATAAGATGCCCCATAAATAAACACATCCCGCCCACAGATCTCACGGATCCCTGTTCCCGGAATCTCTACACTGAATGATCGTTGCCAACATCATCTGTCTCTTCCACCCAGTATCCATCTTGCGGGTACACCTGTTCATCTGAATCAAACAATTTATCGTGTGAGACCCTAGGGGTACTCAGCAAGTCTTTATGCCGCTAAAGGGGACACAACCTGGGGTGACGCAATTGCAGCAAAAGATAATACCTAACAATTCTACAGATACTCGCTAACCATCCGCCTAACCAATGATAGACGGATGTCCGTGAATTAAGGACAACAGTTATAATTAACAGATCCATCCTCCTCCTCGCTTACCAACGAGGAAGCGGACGAACAACCCACATCATCCGTTGGCAGTTTTATTAACCATTCCATGAGTATTGCACTATTTACTAGTCAAGTACTTAGTCAATTTAAAATCGGTACTTTAGTTATGCTTGTCTATGATCGAGAAACGGTGCTCCAAGTCGTCCATAACCGCGGACACGGCTTTCAGAAAGATTTACCCTGCAGGGGTGCACGAATAGCAACACACACTCGATCAACCTTGGAAAAACCAACTCAAAACCCAACGAGGCATTCACGACAAAGCAATCACAGGATTCAGAAATATTTCAGGGGGCCACCCCATTAAGCTACCCGCAATGAAGTTGGCCGGCTCCGAGACAGACCCAAGGTTTGTGTGGACGGCGGTAAACGACTGGGAACCCGAAAATGTGACTGGGCTTGTCGATACAGTGAAAACGTGTCACGATCCAAAACAGTACAGGTGCTCCTCGCACAATCTTAAATAAAGCAGTAACATGGCATAAGTACATGATAGTAATAAAGCCCCAAACTAATTGTGGCCCCAAGAAATAAGAATGAATCAAGCTCTGGCTCAGGGGGGTCCATAAGGCCTCCCGGATGTGGATAGTGCGAATAAACAAGGAACAGGAATCAAGTACTCGGGGTCCTACGGGACACAAGTGAGCATGAAAAACCAAATAGAAGATATTGCTCACCGGTGCCTCTTTCATTAGTTATCCCATTACTACTCAGGTTAAGTTGTTTAGGTACCTCATTATTCATCAGACACTCACATACCCTACTCATGCTTTTCTATGACTCGCATGGCTCAAACAACTCCTGTAGTAAAGGCTCATGGGATGGTGGAACAAGCTTTGGTGGGGTTTAAAAATAAAGGCTATGCAGTACTTGGGATTCAATTTAATGCAATCGTGACTCAATGATGCAAGAATAAGATAGAGGCAATAGGTACTGTATGTATCCAAGCATGTGGTAGTGCTTTCCTGGCAGCTCAGTTGAAGCGAGAGATGGATCTGGGTAGTACTCCTGTGATTCCTGATAATTCTCCTGCTGGGCGTCTATTCGAAGAAGAACCAAACAAACAAGGCCAACATAAATAAAGTGCACAAGCATATGAATCAAAATGCGACAAGCAAGCAAGCATGCCATGATGAATGATGCACAAGTTGCATGGCATTAAAGTAGCATGGCAAAGGTGAGGTGTGAATACAAGAAATAAAGCGTTTTGGCATTTATTTAACCAAGTTTTATTGTCATAAACAGTTCAGATTTTTAATAACAGCATGATGCATGCTTCAATT
The DNA here is from genome assembly GCA_910589775.1 of Avena eriantha. Taxonomy (NCBI): domain Eukaryota; kingdom Viridiplantae; phylum Streptophyta; class Magnoliopsida; order Poales; family Poaceae; genus Avena; species Avena eriantha. Next base: position 316,342,292 of record OU342741.1, read on the forward strand.
CAGAACAAGGACTGCATAAATAGAACGGGCTCGTCGAGCTGATCGACTTAGACATATTATTTGCCAAATTTGGAGTTATAGATTTAAAGTTATTAATTAATTAAGGAAAAGGGCATTTTATTGTAATTTTAATCATCTCGAAATTTTAAAGTGTTCAAACATTATTTTGAATGGCATATTTGAATTCCTCACATTTTTCTGATTCCAAAACATATATTATTTGTATTATTTGGATTTGTATTTTAAAAATTATTTGAATCTGAATTGAATTTGAATTTAAATCAATTTGAAAAAGATTTAATAAAAACAGACAACCGGAAATACTTTTCTTACTCAGTCAGATCCAGCCACAGCCACTGACGGGTGGGCCTTGCGCTGACTGGGGCCACTCAGCTATATCTCTCTCCCTACCCACTCAAATCTCTTGATCTTTTGAGGATTGGGAGAGGTGACCTAGATCTACACCTCCACCAAAGGAATTTTGATTTCCCCCACTCATCCTTCGTGGATTTCGTTTCTTGGGTTCTTGGAACCCTAGACGGTGTAGGGCATCCTCGGAGCTGGGGCATTTGTTGTAAAGCTCCGGGGTGTCATTGAGGGCCTTCAATTGAGTTGTGAAGCCTCCCCTCAACCTCGTTGTAATGGTTTTTGGTTGGCGCCTTCAAGGTCACCGGTTAGTGGATTGTGAGGCCACCTTTGTGGTGGTGCTCACAGGAGAAGAAGGTGAGGCCTTTGTGGCGCTCGGGAGACCTTGTGTGGCCCCGACACCTCTCCAACATAGACGTAGCTTCCTTGGAAGTGAACTACGGGAATTACATCTTCGTGTCCCCTTGCCGGTTCTTTCGCTCCGCTCCTTTACTTCTTGCATTTACTCTCTTGTTTTCCTTTGTGCTTCTTGTCATTTAGGTTGTTCACGTAGTTGCATCTCTAGTGAACCTTACGTTGTGCTTAAGCCTTAAAAGTGGGATAAAATAATAAAAATTGGTAGTCTCCTATTCACCCCCCTCTAGTCGACCTAAGTTGGGCCTTTCACCCGGTGAGCTGGCGGTCCCCTAGGACCTCTTCTCCGTCTCCCTCTCGCTCTGTAGCATGGTCCTCTATTCGCCACCACGCTAGCTCATCGCTGGCCGTCTCTGGTGACCAAAACTCGGTGGTGCCACCGTAGGTAGACTCGCCGTGTCGCGCTGCATCTAACGTGCGCATTTGCGCTAGCCCGCATGCCCCTAGCGCCGCCAACCACCGCCGGCCGATGCCTTCTCCGGCAAACCCACGTGGAGCCTAGGTGGCACTCGCGTGTCGCCAATGTGGCGCCACGTGTGCCTGATGTGGACGTTGGCAACCTTCGCCAGCGTGTCCGCTGAGGTGAACACTGGACCCACTGGTCAGCCACAGAGGCTAGACCCAGCCCCGGTGAGAATCAACCCCAACCCTGTGGTGACGTTAGCCTCTGTCACGCTGATGACCCACAAGTATAGGGGGTGTATCGCAGTATTTTCGAGGGAAGTGAAACCCGATTTATTGATTCGACACAAGGGGAGCCAAAGAATATTTATAAGCCTTAACAACTGAGTTGTCAATTCAGCTGCACCAGGAAACAATCTTGCTCACAGCAGTTTATCAGTAGCAACAGTTTTGTAGTTGGAATAGTAAAGTAGCAGCAGTAGTAAAGTAAAGACAGCAGTTGCAATAACAGTAAACAGTGGGATTCGAGTGCGGTAGGCATAGGGATGGATGGACGGGTGTTGCATGGACAAGACAATTCACATAGCAATCAGAACTTAGGGCAATTTCAGATAAATAAGATAAAGCATCCAAGTACTAGGTAATCCTAGGCATGGGTTCCATATATAGTCATACGTGCTCGCAATGAGAACTTGCACAACATCTTTTGTCCTGCCAGCCCATTTGCAGCGGGGCCTCAAGGGAACTACTGGCAATTAAGGTGCTCCTTTTAATAGAGCACAGGAGCAAAGAATTAACACTCCGTGAACACATGTGATCCTCACATCAAAGCCATTCTCTCCGGTTATCCCGATTTCTGTCACTTCAGGGCCATTGGTTCCGGACAACAATGTGTGTATACAACTTGCAGATAAGACCATAAACAATACGATCATAATGAATCAATAACATGTTCAGATCTGAAATCATGGCACTCGGGCCCTAGTGACAAGCATTAAGCATAACAAGTCGTAACAAAGTCATAAAGAACTAATAGAAGATACTAGGCACCATGCCCTAACAATCTGATGCCATTACATGAACGATCTCATCCAATCCCTACCATCGCCATAGCCTACAGTAGGGGATTACTCACTCATAGATGGGGGAAACATGGATGGTCGATGGAGAAGCGATGGTGATGATGATGGCGATGATCTCCTCCAATTCCTCGTCCCGATAGGGTACCAGAACGGAATTTCTGGTGCTGTTTCATGGAATCTGGTGGTGGTGGCGGAGCGGAACTCCTTCTAGAAAAACGTCGACCCCCCTTGAGTTTTTAAGTCAGAAGGCAACTTATAGGCGAAGAGGGAGACCAAGGGGGTGTCTAGGGCGGCGAGACCACCCCCTGGCGCGGCCAGGCCCAGCCCGCGTGGCTAGGTGGTGTGGCTGGGCCCCAGCTCCTCTCCGTATCGTATTCTGGCTCTTGGTGTCCCTTGGTAAAATAATGACTTTGGCTTTTGTCCCGCCCAATTTCGAGAATATTCATTTTCTGACTTTCCTGGAACCAAAAACAGCAGAAAACAGGCAGCTGGCACTGTGGCTCTTGTTAATAGGTTAGTCCAAGAAATCATATGAAAAGTACACAAAAGTGTGGACAAAACACAAGAAAGTAGACAAAACTAAGCATGGAACATCAAAAATTATAGATACATTTGCAATGTATCACATGCTGATGCAATAAAAGGTTTTTAGTTGTTTAATAATTTCAGAAAAAGGTTTAATATTGTAAATCAATAAGTACTTATTTATAAGTCAGAAGAATACAAATAATATATCAAAATGTTCAGAAAAACAAGATCTACACTTTAGCATCAATATCATGCATTGTTCAACAACTTTAATTGCAAGTTTAATTAGAGAACTAAATGAACCCCCGCAGGTGATTCCGGGGTCTCTCCTGTTTCAGGGTTTGCACCCCTCGGACGCCGCTTAAATTGCCAAGCATGCCTTAGGGTTCCTTTCCAATACAATTTAACTTGTCATATCATCATCCTTGCTTGAGCATTGGATCGATGCCATGTGTTGATTGTTGTTTTCCTTTCTTTCCGGTGTTTGGTTCTTTCTAGTAGAATACGATATCGAGATCGAGATCAAAGACTGAGATCAACACCATCGAAGATCGACGAACAATACTTGACCAACTGTAACCAAGTCAGGTACAAGGCTTCCAAAGATCTGCTTATTGGTTATCAATAGGCAAAGGCAAGCATAGCCCCACACATAAAAGAATCCTATGCTTTTGAAAGTTTTTCATTCTTGCCATATATGCATACGATTCTACTATGGTATTTTATCAATAGATAGAGTATCCTATCTGTTGCATTACTCCCTTGAGCTTATATTACCTGATCCACTGCTCCTAGCATAACTAGGTTTGGCTTGTGTGCACTGCTAGAGCTATTATTTGTGTCTTGCTTAGCCATGCTTAGATGACAGTGCTGGTTCATCCAGATGATGTATCAGATGTAGAGGATCTAGTATGACAGGAGAACGAGGTTTACTGATGAGGTAAGATCAGTGGTAAAGGTTAAACATGCTAAGCCTTGTATGGGAGGCCACAATGGGATGTGGTTTTTGTAGTCCCATGCTCGCCACTACTAGGACCCGAGTTCTTGCCTTTGGAACCGAGACGAGCGTACATCCATACGGGGCCTGGAAAACCTCACGAGTAACTAACTTGCCTAGTAGATTCCATGAGTCACATAGTTCGCGAGTTCCATTCGACATATGCATTCTGGTTGTTCTTGAAGGCGGTAAAGGAGGTGCATTCATACAGGTAGGTAAGCGTGGCCGGGGTTGCTTGGGGTGGATGGAGCCCCTGGTAAACCAACCTCGCCTCACATCTCTAGGGACCGGCTTCGGGATTTGACCTGTTACGGCAGAACCCTCCTTAGGGCATGACTCATGGTCTCGGCAAAAGCAAGGTAAAGGTCGTGTCCAACCACCCTCTGACGGCCTTCCAAGGAAGAGGGATAATCATTGTGGCATTAAGAGTCGGTTGGTACGTGTGGGTAAAGTTGTACACCCCTGCAGGGTTAAATCTTTTCGAAAAGCCGTGTTCACGGTTATGAACGCTTGGTGATCGAATTCTAAGATCATAGAGAACATGAACCTAATCGTAAAACTTGGTAGTTCAACATGTGCTTAAGGAGGCTTCCTCATGGGTATGAGGGGGTGATCCTAGTTGTGAGATGAGGATTACTTTGGTGGATATCAAGATGATGATCAATTCTTTGGAGATGTCGCTCTCTTATTCCCTTTTATAATATTCCGAATAGACGAGCTTCTTCTCCCTCTTGTTTTATAAACAAAGATGGCATTATGAAAAATAACCCCACCAGCCATAAGTCTTGCAGAGTACACCCTATACTCACCCTTGCTTTGTTGATACTTTTGTAGCAGAGTAAGTGTTCCCCTGAAGACAAGTTTGGTACGACATCGACACCGACGAGTAGCTTGGGGTTCCCGGCCGGCAACCTGGAATCTATGGGCTAGGCGTCATCGTTATGATTCAGGCCTCTTAGGCCATTTGTTAAGTTTGCTATACTTAATAGCATAATGTGCCTTCTGTTGTTTGATGTTTGTGGTCAGTGACCTCTGCTTGTAATATTTTGGTTCTTCGCTCAGTTATGAGCTTACTGTAGTAATTTTTGTGTCACAGGGTTAATGTTGTGTTACCGATTTCTTGCTGTATATCCTCGAGCTCTAGGTTAAGCTTATGTCAGGCTAAGGTCTGGATTTGTTTAACCCTGATCCTGGGGGTGTCACAGTTTTTGGTATCAGAGTAGTACCGACCGTTGGAAAACCTTGCTATTGGTCGATGTTGAGTCTAGTGCTTGTGAAAACTATTTCAACGATGAAAAGTATTTGCTAAAACTCTGGTATGCTTCTTTTTCTCCTTATCCAGTTTCACTCTAACTCTGGGTCATCTTACCTTGTGTTGATTTGGAAATTTTTTTGATATCTTTTCTAGTCTTTCAAAACTTAGGTGCCTTCTGCGCATGTCGTTTCTCAACCAGTTGACCTAGTGTTGAGTTCTTTAGAGTTGTGTGTGTTGTGCAATCCTTGTGTCCTCTTTGCTCTGTTTCAGATGAGAGATTCCTTTCCCTCATTATCTCTCTATCCTATGGGTCCACAACATCATGTTGATGGTTCCACGGTGATCTGTTTGTAGGTCTCGAGGTTTCCTTTCATCTTGTATGCCTCCCGTTTGTTTGTTTGGGTACTTCAGAAGTTCTTTCTTCTCTTGGAAGCTACCTCGTGATTAATATCTTGCAGTGTACGTTGTATTACTCAAGTAGTAGTTACTCTTCTCTCGGTTTTTAACCCTTGGACTTGAACCGAAGATCCCAGATTGTGCTAGATTCTGTGTTATGAATCTTGTACATGAAGCTGATCTTTAACCCAAGGTCCATTCCATTGAACCCTGTTGTTAATGTTTACACATTACCTCAGGATGGCTGGTACTACAATTCCACCCTTCAAGCTTGTGGTTATTGTCGCGATTGAATTGTGACAATTAAGGACTTACCCTACCACTAGCTATGGAAGATGTTCTTTAATGGAACCAAATAGATCACGACAAGAGTACTCCTCGTGAGTCTCGCATCTATATTCGTGACTCTGCCCACCTTTCTCCCTTCTATGCATTGGTTTTTGGAAGATTGTTAATCTATGCATCTACATCTCGGTATTCTATCCTGAGCATGTTCTTTTTTTCCTTGTTGTTTATGACCTTTGTCTACCAGTTGGTAGCCAAGTAGTAAATATGCATCAGTGTCTTCTGGTGCAAGATACTCTTGTGGTTCGTCATGACAAACCATTTCGGGATGTCAGGAGAAACAAACTCTAGTACCTCGTCATATCTAGGACCAGGTCAAAGTGTTGTAACTCGCAGATCAAAGGACGTTGATCGCCTTCCATCTGCTCTACATTAGAGTATCACACCATTTAATATTAAGATTTTGTGTTGAGTTTCATGACCCCTTAATGAAGTGATGCTCTTACACCTACTTACCCACCCTTCCTTCGAGCTTTTGCGCTCGTGAATGATGTGTGTGTAATAATGTGGCCATCTGAGATTCCTAGCAACTTTTATTGCTTCGAACTCCAAGGACATTTGTGTCATTCCTAGCATGATGGTTAACCCTATCACTAAGCAAAGGATGATTGTGTTACCAAGTCCGTTATTCCGGTACACTCTCTTCGGTCAAAGAGTTAGGCTTGTGCCAAAGCTCTGAGACTATGTCTCCTTGCCTTACCAAGCAAGTTTCCTCTTGAACTAAGTGACATATCGGTGGTTCGTAATATTCTAGATGTCTACTAGAAGTATTGCCATATTTCCACATGATCGTGTTGTCAAGTTCTTGAGTAAGTAAGTTCTCTGAACTGCTCCTTTCTCCAAGGATCCGTACTGGATACCCCTAAACTAGTTGGTTGAGCTTAAACAACAACTTGGAGAGTTGTAAGACAAAAGTTCTATCTGACTTAGTACATCTTAAAGGGATGTCTAGTTTTGTTCGTGCTGAAGAAAGATAGTATCTCCTTCATGGATATGTTATCTTTCCCCGCCTTTGATTTGATTTGGTTTATCGTCAAGTCAAACTCAGTTCGAAGGACTGTCTTGATGATTTGATGATGTTGCTACTCGTGATGTTTCACCTAGATACATCTTCATGTACTTTGGTCTGACCAATACGTATGCCTTGTTTATGCAACATATGAGTTCATCTCCCTGGAGTATCTTGATAAGTTTGTTGTTGAGCCCATCGACAATATCCTTATCCTCTCCACGCTAGAATAGATTCATACGAAACCTTTGGCATTAATGTTGGGAACTTCTAAGAACCATCTTCGGGTTATCTTGAAGTATGTGTTCTGGATGTTAGAAGTAACCTTCTCCGATTCACGTGCAACTGTTGAAATATGTCGCCGTGGATTCGAGTAGAGTTGACTCCGTATCTTAAGGATACAGTTGTGTTTCGTTGCAAGTACTTCATGCATAAGCAATTGTCATTTGACAAGTTGTTAATGCATGGGTCTAGCAATAGCTCAGTCTATTGGAGCTTGACACTATAGTCCATGTATTGAGCCTCCAGTAACTTTACCTTCATGGTAAGTGTTGCAAACTTTCTATTTGGGCACACTGAGACTGAATTATCTTCCCACTTAACCAAATCTGAATCTCAAGCAGATACTATGGTTGGTGTTTCTCATGGTGTTGACATAGGCCTATTTGTAAATCCGACAAGATTGATGTAATGGTTGACACAACTAGTCGGAAAGCCTATTGTCATATTCTTTTGAATCAGCAATAACAACCACTCTTCATGAGGCTTCTTCTATGATTTATTATAGGAGTTGTGCTTATGGTTACCTTTGTATCCGAAGTCCAACCTTTACTTAATGTCTGTTTTCTCGAACATCAAGGAGAACATTTAAAGTAGTGTTGCTAAATGTCTCTCGGTCGATCCTCCAGACTCTTTATGTTGGCAAGCGTCTTGTTGTTCCAAGTAATTGAAGTCTGAGAATAAAGTTTCTTTTTCCTTGTGTCATCAGGAATCTTCTTACTTAATCATCTTGGTGGTGTGAAGTGATATCACGATCTTTGGCAAAGATTTTGATAAACCTGGATGAATAAAGAGTTTCCTTCTTTATCAAGCATGTTCGAAGAGCGACTATGATGTTGGTAATCGTTAGTTCCTCGTGTTATATGTTCCTTGTGACTCTTACGAGTCCTCGCCACAAAAACACCTTTCTATCTTAAACCTTCTATTGAACGAAGAGTGATCCTTCTGTATCAAAAGTAGTTCAACAGTTTGGTTCTCTGTATCTTTGTATCCCTAGAAGCTCTACTTAAGCCACCCAGAAGAGTTTCGTATCTCGAAGTCTGTGGTCCTGCTCTTTTCGTTGGAATCTTTCCCTTTCAGAAGCTTAAGCTCTTCTGAAGCTCCATGGTCTCAATCCTTATGAAGACTAGTTATCTAACAACTTGAAACCTTCTCCTCTTGTTTCCTCCTTTACCTTGACGTGTTTCATGTTTGTCATCTCAGAGTTGTTTTTGAACACTCCTTTCATGAGTTGACCATGAGATACTCTCTGTGTTGTTAGTGTGTTTCCCTCTTATCCTTAGAGTGGCCCTGTTTCTCTGTCTCTCTTCCTACCTTTGGAATCTCGGGTCGAGATTCTCGTAAGGGGGATAGAGCTGTAACACCCCAGTTTTAGTTAATCATAATTAGGGCTTTTGATTGCGCATTCATGAGCATCATCTCTTAAAAATGCATGTAAAGAAGTAATGCAAAACCCTAAACCCTACTCCCCCTCCCTCTTTGAAAATGAATTCAAAAGGTTTTGAATTTTGAAAAGAGCAAAATTATTGGAATCCAAATTGTTCTAAAGGGTCCCTACAATATTTTCCATACTTTTACAAACCTTCTAGTATTTTAAAATATCTCAAAACAGTTGAAGTTACAAAAGAGAAAACATAAAACAATTTGGAAAACGTTTTTGCAAATAAAAAAGAGAGAGCAACAGCCGCAGCAGGCCGGCCCAGATTCCTTCCCCCTCTATATGACGCCGCAGCAGCCCAGCAGCAACAGCTCGTGCTACCTTTTCCACGGCCCACACCGGCCCAAGGGCAGCCTATCCCTGGCCCGTACCGCCTCGTCCTTCTATCTCCCTCGTCGTCTTTGACGCTGACAGAGAGCAGCTCTGTGTTGCGTCGTCCGCCGTTTGCCCCAGCTGCGCGCCAAGATTCGGGCCACCGCCACGAGGAGAAGATAAGACCGACGCGTTGTTCCCTCCTTCTCCTCCCTTGCTCTTATCCCCTCCCCGCGTGCTCCCTCTCGCTCTCTTTGGCGCGCCCGAAACCCTAGCTCCGGTCGCCGTGTCGCCCCGCCATCTCCGGCCATCCCAGACCCAGCCGACGGTCCCTGGAGCTTCCCCTCGTCGCCATCTCTCTCCTCCCTGACAGAATCAATCTGGGAAGGCCGCAATATCCTGCATCGGCCACCACTTCCCTGATCCCGATGAGGTTCGGTGTCGCCATCGCCGCTGATCAAGACCACCTCCGGCCCCGCCGTCACGTCTTCCAGAACCCCGGTGATCGGGCGGTCCCCTAGGACCTCTCCTCCGTCTCCCTCTTGCTCTGTAGCATTCCCCCGATGTGGTCCTATATTCGCCGCTGCGCTACCTCATCGTTGGCCGTCCCCGCGTCACGGTGCATCTAACACACGCATTTGCGCTAGCCCACATTCCCCCTAACACCGCCAACCACCGCCGGTCGATGCCTTCTCCGGTGAACCCACATGGAGCCTAGGTGGCACTCGAGTGTCGCCGATGTGGCGCCACGTGTGCCTAATGTGGACGATGGCAGTCTTCGCCAGCGTCTCTGTTGAGGTGGTCACTGGCCCCACCGGTCAGCCATAGAGGCTAGACCCAGCCCCGGTGAGAATCAACCCCAACCCTGTGGTGACATCAGCCTCTGTCACGCTGACGCAATAAAAGGTTTTTAGTTGTTTAATAATTTCAGAAAAAGGTTTAATATTGTAAAATCAATAAGTACTTATTTATAAGTCAGAAAAATACAAATAATATATCAAAATGTTTAAAAAACAAGATCTACAATTTAGCATCAATATCATGCATTGTTCAACAACTTAATTTGCAAGTTTAATTAGAGAACTAAATGAACCCCCGTAGGTGATTCTGGGGTCTCCCTTGTTTCAGGGTTTGCACCTCTCGGACGCCGCTTAAATTGCCAAGCATGCCTTAGGGTTCCTTTCCAATACAATTTAACTAGTCATATCATCATCCTTGCTTGAGCATTGCATCGTTGCCATGTGTTGATTGTTGTTTCCCCATTCTTTTCGGTGTTTGGTTCTTTCCGGTAGAATACGATATCGAGATCGAGATCAAAGACCGAGATCAACACCATCGAAGATCGACGAACAATACTTGACCAACTGTAACCAAGTCAAGTACAAGGCTTCCAAAGATCTGCTTATTGGTTATCAATAGGAAAAGGCAAGCATAGCCCCACACATAAAAGAATCCTATGCTTTTGAAAGTTTTTCATTCTTGCCATATATGCATATGATTCTACTATGGTCTTTTAGCAATAGATAGAGTATCCTGTCTGTTGCATTACTCCCTTGAGCTTATATTACCTGATCCACTGCTCCTAGCATAACTAGGTTTGGCTTGTGTGCACTGCTATAGCTATTATTTGTGTCTTGCTTAGCCATGCTTAGTTGTCAGTGCTGGTTCATCCATATGATGTATCAGATGCAAAGAATCTAGTATGACAGGAGAACGAGGTTAACTGATGAGGTAAGATCAGTGGTAAAGGTTAAACATGCTAAGGCTTGTATGGGAGGCCACGGTGGGATGTGGTTTTTATAGTCCCATGCTCGCCACTACTAGGACCCGAGTTCTTGCCTTTGGAACCGAGACGAGCGTATAGCCACACGGGGCCTGGAAAACCTCACGAGTAACTAACTTGCCTAGTAGATTCCATGAATCACATAGTTCGGGCGTTCCATTCAAAATATGCATTCTGGTTGTTCTCGAAGGCGGTGAAGTAGGTGCATTCATACAAGTAGGTAAGCGTGGTCAGGGTTGCTTGGGGTGGATGGAGCCCCTGGTAAACCAACCTCGCCTCACATCTCTAGGGACTGGCTTTGGGATTTGACCTGTTATGGTGGAACCCTCCTTAGGGCATGACTCATGGTCTCGGTGAAAGCAAGGTAAAGGTCGTGTCCAACCACCCTCTGCCGACCTTCCAAGGAAGAGGGATACTCATTGTGGCATTAAGAGTCGGTTGGTATGTGTGGGTAAAGTTGTACACCCCTGCAGGGTTAAATCTTTTCGAAAAGCTATGTTCACGGTTATGAACGCTTGGTGACCAAATTCTAAGATCATAGAGAACATGAACCTAATCGTAAAACTTGGTAGTTCAACGTGTGCTTAAGGATGCTTCCTCACGGGTACGAGGGGGTGATCCTAGTTGTGAGATGAGGATTACTTTTGTGGATATCAAGATGATGATCAATTCTTTGGAGATGTCGCTCTCTTATCCCCTTTTATAATATTCCGAATAGACGAGCTTCTTCTCCCTCTTGTTTTATAAACAAAGATGGCTTTATGCAAAATAACCCCACCAGCCGTAAGTCTTGCGGAGTACACCCCGTACTCACCCTTGCTTTGTTAATAATTTTGTAGCAGAGTAAGTGTTCCCCTGAAGACAAGTTTTGTACGACATCGACACCGACAAGTAGCTTGGGGTTCTCGGCCGGCAGCCTGGAATCTATGGGCTAGGACGCCATCATTATGCTTCAGTCCTCTTAGGCCATTCGTTAAGTTTGCTATACTTAATAACATAATTTGCCTTCCGTTGTTTGATGTTTTTGGTTCTTCGCTTAGTTATGAGCTTGCTGTAATAATTTTTGTGTCGCAGGCTTACTGTTGTGTTACCGATTTCTCGCTGTATATCTCGAGCTCTAGGTTAAGCTTATGTCAGGCTAAGGTCTGGATTTGTTTAACCCTGATCTCGGGGGTGTCACAATATCTTCTAGAGATGGCACACCTTGAGCTTGCACATCATTTCTTGATGATATCTTGAAGATGACCATAAGGAACTCCATCTTATTCTTCTTCAATACGTACTGGATCTTCTTCTTCTTCTACTTGATTCCAATAGGCACAAAGCCCTTGTACATTGCTTCTTGTTTTTCAACCTTGAAACCAACACATGGTCCAAGTGATGCCAATGGACAAACCTACAAGTAAAACTCAATTTACACGTTAGTCCATAGAGATTGTCATTAATTACCAAAACCACACATGCGGGCATACATGCCATTTCACTTTGCATTCTTGCATCATCTTTCTTGGTTGTTATTTGGATCTTGTCTATGTGAGGAACTAGAGCTTGTGGTTTTCTTCATAACAAGCTCTAGTTCATCAAAAATGGATTTCTCTAGAATATCTTTTTGCGTTTTTGATCTTGCGGGTTTTCCGGCTCCACACCTTGGGAGATAACTCACATATATATATTCATGGATTCTACACATTATTATCTTTCCAACAAAATTGGTTTCATATCGTTTGGAGTTCGGATGTGAAAGTTCTTACAAACTTGGTTTTGAAAGTTCCCTTGGGCGGAAGTTCTCGCGTGCCACCGGTAGTAGCGCTAGGGAATGTTTGCCGCCGGTAGTACCGGGTGATGTACCGGGCTAACTTCTGCTCAGCCTGGGTTTAGGTTAGTATCATCTCTATTTGGAGAGTCCTATTTGATGGAACTTTGATCGGAAGTTTAGGAGGTAGTACTGCTCGAGCACTTTGCCGCCGGTAGTACCGGTGGAAGTTCCGGCCAGGATCATTTTCTATCTTTCACGCCGCTGCTTTTGATAGTTAGCCAGGTGCCAGCAGTAGTACCGGCCATCCACTGGTACTACCATATAGGGTCGTAAATATCCCAAATGATCAGATTTGGGAGCCCTTTAAAAGTGGCTTGTTCGTTTGCGGCCCCAAAGTTCTCGGGCGAGTGCATCGTGGGGCCCGACTTGCCTGTAATTGCCGCATTTCACAAAGTTGGGCTGCCAACTACCGAGAGGGGTCATTTTGAGGCAAACTCATCTCACCCCTACGAAATTCAAACATTCCTTCAAACTGCCCCATGAAGTAGACGGTCGGGACCCTCATGTCAGTAATTTGTCCATGACGTGAGCACCAACACGACAACCATTTAGGCAAATCGAGGAACTAAGGGCCTTTGTGCAGTTTACCAAATTCACAAATGCACTCCCTCCTTTCACATGAACCCTAGCACCAACAGCATCGAAATCCACCCTCCATCTAGAACAATCCCTTCGGACATTTGACTTCCAGCGCCAAGTTGCTGCACCCATTCACTGATCTCGAGCTCCATTGCCACATGTCGTGCTCGCCATTGCGAGGCTCTAGCCCGCCTCCGATGCCGACGAGCTGAGCAACATGGAGGATGGCAGATCCTACTACCGAGGAAGAAGAAGTTCTAGCTACATGCGGGTGAGCTACTATTCTCTTTGCTATTCGCACTAACTATAAATGCTAGCTTGCTATTGAACCTAGAATTGTTTGCTAGCCCAACGCTGACTAACAATTTGTGTCCACCGTTTTCTGTCAAGTGGGATCTCCGCGGACCACCCTTACCTAGTTACGGCAGCCCTCTTTAGCTGCGACTCTAAACTAGAAGGGGTGAAGGGCAGGTGGTATGGATACCATTATCTCACGATGGAAGAAGCGCCTGCACAGATCTGCACTATCCCTGGTATGGTTGCTGCTTTGCGTAAACATGCAGAAATAGGGCCGAAGAAGACTACAAAGTTTAGCTTCATGGATGAACGAGGCATCATGGTTCCTCTAACATGTGATAGTCAGCTAATTGGGTTGATGAAATGCTTTGGCTTGCATGTTTATGTTGAATTGTGATGTACTGGATGTGGAAGCTGCTGCAACTAGGAGTCGCCCTGCTATTCTTGGATAGGGTGGTCACTCGAACCCTTGCTCATGGTAAGAAAAAGTCTCTTGGGGTTTGCATGTTTGTGCTGAATTGTAATTTTTGTTTTGTTTACTTTGTAGATATTAGGTAGTTAGCCGTGTCCTGTTTCTTTGGCAGGAAGCACCGCAAGGTTAGAAACATGATTGTCGTGTCAGTCATTTTTCTGCTGGAAGAAAATCAAAACGAGTGGATTGATGATGCTGGACACGATTCTAGTGCTGATTGTCCCGACGATGCAGAGTACATGAAGTTAAGAAAATTGGCACCCAGGAAGAGGAAGAAGCCAGTGGACGTGAAGGCTTGGCACCCAAGAAGGGGAAGAAGGCTGCTAGCAATGAAGATGCATAATAATGTGTTGAGAGCTTGAACCTATATATGTAATTTAGTTAAATTCTGGAGCTCATCTATGCGTGGAACTTATCGGGCGAAACAATCTACCCACATTCTTGGAGTAAAATGTACTGCAACTTGAGGTTTGGAAACGGCCAAGTCACTAGTGGAATCCAAAATTGTGATTGTGTCACTACTATCTCAAAACTCCTAGCACCGAGACCACCATTGCTGAGGGGGAGCGGGTCTCCAAATTCGATGGAATGTTAGTGGCACATAAATAAATTATTTAAGCTGCTACACTCCATGAAGCAGCAACTTATTTCAGCTGTTGGACAATGACATGGTAACATAAACAACAATGGCAACCGATAATGCCCAGATAATGAGGAAATCGGTACCACCTCCTAATCTTGAGCCTGTCTATCTCACCACCTCCCTGCTCCTGCCTCCCCTGCATCTGGCGAAGCTCCCAGATCTCCAGTAACATGGTGTATGTGCTTCCACTTTATAAATTGTGGTTGTGCCATTTGCATTCGGCAGAATCCACATAGATTACGTTTAAACAAACCACCAAAGTCAGAATACCACCATCATCAAACAAAAGGAAGTAATGAAGGGCTAAGACAGATTAACAGACGACCAATTTTTTTCTCCTAGGACTCCGAGACCACTAGTTCAGACCGTATTACTATTACAGTAAAAAAAGTATGGAGCTCAAGCTAAATAGAACTAGTTATCACACATATCCTTGATCTTCCTAATATTAGCCCGATGCGCATCTTGCTACGAGAGCAAGGATTGAATCGTCCGCACCGTGCTTTTAGCATCTTCCTTGTACAACTTCAATTGTTTCTCTACATTTATCCTCATGCACTTGTCAATGCTCGTAGTTGTGAACTGTAGGACTTTGGCCTGGTGAAGTTCAATCTTTGCTTGGGTCCTTTCTTGCTCTGCTTTAGCCTTCAGGGCCAATGCCACGTCCCTCTCCTTCTCGACTTTGCTAACCTTGTCTTGCACCCTCCCGAGATCTCGTGAAGCTTGGTTTGTGTCAACATGGTCAAATAACTCTATCTGAGCATTCTCAAGAATTGAGCTGACTATGGATTCTTTCAAATCAACAGTCATATCCCATAGTTTGTCCAACGTTTTCTGCATCGATTTGGGCCACTCTAGATCTACCCATTTACAACACTGCAACTTCTGCGTGGCAACATTGCATCCTGTCCCTAACACCCTAAAAACCTCCTTCCTATGTTGCGTCCTTCGAACGCTACAAATTTAGCGGGCACATCTCCATGTTCACATAGCGGAGGACTGTCTCCCTCCACTAAACTGTGATAGTCGGAATCATACAACGTCTGGTTATCCTAACACATCATACGTGCATCAGTAATCAGAGTAGATCTAGCTCAAAATAGATAAATGGCCACATATGTTAGAGATGAGACGACTCACATCAAAATCACTGTCGATGTCGTCACGACGCGTTTCCTCACCGTCTCCCCTTAAACCCATGGTGAAAGGGGGTGGGGACCGTGGATGATGCGGGAGAGATTGCTAGAGGCGCTATCGGCTTGTGGCTATGGCAGGATGGAAAAGAAGTGGGGAAGTGTCTTCGAGGGGAAGGAAGAGAAGTATGGGGAGGAAGAGAAGTAAAGGGGACATGACATAGGCAGGTGGGCCCACGGAACACGTGACACTAGCAAGTGGGAGAGCGTGGTATTGCCAGTTTGTCCAGAGAAAGCAGACAGTAAGCGTGGCCAATCATGTCATAGCGCAGCCTACTCACGGATTCCTCTCATGAAGAACCATCCAAATCGTCCAAGCGCCCCGATTGGACGGTCCGTAACAATCGTCATGCAGAAAAAGTGTCTTGAGGCGTGCCTTCTAGGAGACTCGATCTAACGGCCACCACAATGATGCACTGGCGGTGCATGTTTTCTTTTCCAAAACCACAATGATGCACATTGATATACACACACATCCAAGTGGGTGTGGTCAAGCAGCATCTTTCAAACTGGTGATATAATGAATGTTGTAGTTGAATCCTAGCATGCTTCTAGGGCTCCTAGACATGGTTGGACATATGCTGGAGTGGCATCATTGCATGTGTTCTTTTCCAAAACCAAAATGATGCAGGCATATACACAAACACACATCCAAGTGGGTGTGTTGATGCAACATCTTTAAAACTAGTGATACAATGCATGTTGTAGTTGAATCCCAGCATGCTGCTAGGGTTCCTAGACATGGTTAGACACATGCTAGAGTGGCATCATTGCATGTGTTCTTTTCCAAAACCACAATGATGCACACTTATACACACACATCCAAGTGGATGTGGTGATGCAGCATCTTTCAAACCGGTGATACAATGCATGTGGCAGTTGAATCCCAGCATGCTGCTAGGGTTCCTGGACATGGTTGGACACATGCTGGAGTGGCATCATTGCATGTGTTCTTTTCCAAAACCACAATGATGCACATAGATACACACACACATCCAAGTGGGTGTGGTGATGCAGCATCTTTCAAACTGGTGATACAATGCATGTTGCAGTTGAATTCCAGCATCCTGCTAGGGTTCCTGGACATGGTTGGCCACATGCTAGAGTGGCATCGTTGCATGTGTTATGTTCTAAAACCATAATGATGCACACTGATACATACACACATCCAAGTGGGTGTGGTGATGCAGCATATTTCAAACTGGTGCTCCACTGCATGTTGTAGTTGAATCCCAACATGCTGCTAGGGTTCCTGGACATGGTTGGACACATACTGGAGTGGCATCATTGCATGTGTTATTTTCCAAAACCACAATGATGCACACTAATACACACACATCCAAGTGGGTGTGGTGATGCAGCATCTTTCAAACTGGTGATACAATGCATGTTGTAGTTGAATCCCAGCATGCTGCTAGGGTTCCTGGACATGGTTGGACACATGCTGGAGTGGCATCATTGCATGTGGTCTTTTTGAAAACCACAATAAAGCACACTGATACACACACATATCCTAGTGGGTGTGTGTAACATCCTAGGATTAGCACCTCGAAATAGACAAGACACATGTTTGTGCATTGCATTCATGCATAAGAAAATTTGGGAAATTTTTGCGCAAAACTAAAAGAATGTAGAGGGATTGAGATCTCGTTCTGGTGGAAACATTGGGGCAAGTGCGATAGATTTCGACATGACCTCTATTGAATCTTTGTATTTTGAAGGGGGAGTTATTCAAACATGTATTTGAATTCAAATGAAGTTAGAAACTTCACAAATTGAATTAGGGAATATTTAAATACTTAGGGAAAATGGGATGTAAATTCTTGAATAAAGTAATATGATATGACAACAGATAATTAATAATAAAGAAATTGGAATAAATAAAGGAAAGAATAAAGGAATACCTTATTATATTAATACAAATATTACAGTGTTCTTGCAATAAGTGAAACAAAGGTAACTTTTAATATAATAATAAATATTACCTAAATATGAATTCAAGAAAACTACAAGTAACAAATTTCATAAGAAAGAACATTTAACTTTATTAATTAAATACAATATTACAAAGCCATATACATTTGTCCAAATTACAACAATAAGAAAACAGAAAAGCCTAAACCAAAAGTTATGCTATTTCTTCATCTTGTATATCTTCATTCTTCATTTTGATCCCTGCAAAGACAAAACAAAAGAAAACAAGTGAAAAAGCAAAGAGAGAGTTAGTGGGTTTGTGCTCTTAGAGGTTTAACAGTGAGGTGCACTGTTTATGTTCATCACAGAGCAGTAATTAGGGGCCTAAGTATAATATGTTCTTATCAGCATATCAGCCTCAAATTAACTTCATTGGCAATGGATCTAAAATTGAATTACAAAGAGAAGGGAAAGGGCCAGTGATAAGCACTGGGTGTACATAGCAAAGATTGCTAATGCACAATCTGGATAGGAACAAGTACATCGATGAAGCAAGCTCACGAGCACCTTACTCAGACATGCACTTAGTGAGTTGTCAACACATGGGAGAGTGAGCAAGAAGGAACCAAACAACTACCTCTGAGGTAGCACACACAGACACCACCATTTTTGCTCACACGAGCTTCATCCACACACATCACCATTCTTCACTAGAACAACAAATCACCAACTCGTTCACAGAAATCAGACCCAGCCACAGTTCCTATGCTCACTTGGAGGAGTTAGGAAACAGATTAGCACCAGGTGGAGTAGGGCAGCAACATCAATATTCAGTAATACCAGTAGCAGATTCATCTAGGAGGAGTAAAAGATCATAAGGACAAGTTACAGCTGAACCACTGAACTCAAAGGACATCAACACCACTAGTCCACTATCCTCTCCACTTATAAGAAGAAAATAAGTGGATCAAGACCTAGAAGTATACATCATAAAAGATCAAGCATCAGGTTAATCACCACCTCAGATTATAATCATTGTTTCTACCGAACCTGATCAAAGAATAATTTGGGTGGGTAGAAGAATTACTCTCAGTCTTGCATACAAGTAGTATGCACAACTCGTCATAGAGTATTTAGGGAAAGAAAGTAGCAGATCATGCTACTTAGACCTACTATTGTGCATACTCCACATGAGAGGCACCACAACAGCAGATCTTGTAGCAGCAGAAGCCACCAAGTTGGTTAAACACAAAACTAGTACCAAATCTACTCTTATTTAAATTTTGTGCCTCAGCCTTTGCATCATAGGCCAGGCTAAAAAATCAAGCACATAAACCTGTTCTTATGTAAATTTAAGGCCTCAGTGTATGCATCATTGGCAGGGACATAGCAGCAGATCATGCTACCTGGGCCATCACTATCCACATGACAAGACTATAGGTACCACAACAACAATCCAGGGCAACAAGAGCCACTAAAGAAACCTTTTACACTAGCTAATCAACTTGTGCAAATAAATAGTTAAGTTTAGATCATTTTCTTAGGCTAGAACTCTAAGAATCATCTGAATACTTCACTATCATGTTGATAGTAATAAAAATCACAGGCAAGCTAAGGAATCATTCCAAGTTTTGGCTGTAATACTCACAATATAATTACCAAAGCCACTATGGGGCTAATCTTCTATAAAACTTCTTATCATCTTCCTAGAAAAGGTCTAGGAATCAAAGTTTTTATCTTGTTCATGTTATTAGAATGGCAGGAACTCAATTAGTCCAGTATCTCCACAAGACACCAGAGCTAATAGCCAAGGTATCAAGGTCAATGTTAAACTGGCAACAACAGACTCTAAAACTGGAACATTAAATCATCCCTACAAGTCACTTGGAATAATGCCACAAGCCATAGGTCATATCATGTGCAAAAAGATCTAGGAATTGTTCATCAGATTGCTAAATAGAATAGAGCATCTGTTTAGATAAGTGCTACTCGTAGCAACAACACTAGAACTAAACCATAGATGCTTGGATGAGTAAATCATCCAAAGAAGAGCATCATACACAGGGTCAACCTTTTGCAATTGATCAAGGGAGATAGGCAAAACCATATACCATGAACCAGTAGTTCATCACTAGCACTAGCGCACATGTCCAAGAACAATACTTGCCCATAAGTAATCCCTAGAACTAACAGAAATACTGCCAAACTCTAATCCAATTAGTACCATAGATAAAATTCAAGATTTCCAGAACCTAAACTTGCGTCCTACACCTGAACTAGTGCATCGGCTCAAAGGCCGGTCATAAAAGAAAAATACCTGAACCAGAGGCATGGTCGATGCTTTAGGGGCATCGTAGACAAACTAGGCAAGGAGATCGATGCCGGATTGTGCCACAACACCGTTCCACTGGCATCGAGGGAGTGGTGGATGACACTACATCATTAGCATGGCAGAAGCATCACCACCATTAGTATACCACCACATCGAGGCAGTGGATCGAAGGACGCCGGGGTTGCAGTCATCTACTGTTGTCCCGCTAGCATCAGGTGGAGAGGGGCATGGTGAAGATGGAGCAAGGGAGATGTAGGGCAGGAGCCATGGTAGAGCCAGGTGGCATCATCCTCGACGCCGAACCAGGGTGGCGCATCCTAGGGCTAGCAGCAGGCCGCACAGGGGTGGTGGCCAAGTCCGAGGCAGAAGTAGGCGAGGTAGAGGCCAGAAACAGAGCACATGCCTATGTGGAGCGGTGCCGGCAAGGGCCGGAGCCAGCGGCGGTAGCCGAAATGGCCGGCATTCGCTGGAATCAAGCATGCCCCGATGACATCACACGCAGAAGGGGAACGAGAGAGATGAGGATCGTGTGTGCGTGTGGCGTGTGTGTGGCTGAGGTGGGTCGGGCTAGGGGTAACCCTAGGCCAGACCAGGTTGGGCCCTAATGGGCTTGTCCACGGGACTTGGTCCAGTCCTCACCAGTTGGGCCATAGCCAAATTATTGCCCCACAAAAATCAGTTTTCAATTTAATAATTACCAAAATACCCCTGAACTCATTTGAGCCCTAGAAAAATATAGAAAATCCTAAAAATACATATAACATATCGAAATGATCACAAAAATAATATATACCTAAGAAAATATAACTTAACTTATTTAAGTTAAATAAAAGGCAAATAAATGTTAACCCCACTAAAGCCTAAGTGATATTTCATAAATTAAGGAAAAGTCCTAAAAATGAATAAAAAATCATTTTTGCATATTAAAATAAGTCTACTATTTTATAAAAATACTAACCTATTTTTTTCAAATAAAACTTGAAGCAAATATTCAAATACATATAATCCTTCGTAGAAAATTATAAGAATAAGAATAATACTTAAAAATAAATAAAAATCATTTTAAGATCATGAATAAACATCGTTGACTATAAAAATACTAAATGTATGATTCCAAAGGTTTTTAAGGTTTTCAAGTAATAAATCCTTATCTATTATGTAAAATACCTATTTTGTAAATTCTTTAAAAACATCTCTTAAATTAGAAATAATCACAATTCTATATATAAAACCTTAAATCCCTAATAACTAAATACTAAGTCCAAAGCCATAACTTGGATCTATAATAAAACTTAAGTGTAACTTATTAACCTTATAAAACTCTTTTAAAATCATAAATCCAAACTAAACCAACAATTTTAAGTCAATTTTAAACATCATAAAAGTGAATGCTAATTATCTCTTAACTATTCTTAAACATAATTCCAACTCTAATAGATTATTCAAATCATCTAAATTTACTTTCCTTAATAAGATAAACTATATTCATAATAACAAATCACATTTAAACTCATTATTCACTTAAGTTAAAAGTGAATGACCCCATACCTTTAAACATGCTTGTTGCAAGGTTTAAAACTTATTAATACTTTTAAACACATCACACCCTAGATCTATTTATGTTTTAAAGTTAACTTTGGTACACAAAGTCACGCATAATGCCTAAAGAATATTTATGTTTTTATAGTTAACTTTTGTCTGATTCAATTAAGTCATAAGGCATCTCAAATCCAAGCTTATCGGATAAGCGTAAACGACATCAATCACATTCGATTAACCACAAAGATTGTTTAAACTTTAACAGAGAAATCTTTTCTTCAAAAGTTATTCATTTTGCTAGTTCAAACAACAATCTTATAATAAGTCCCTTAACTCTTAACAACTTAACATAATAAATCCCATCATAATTACCAGATAGCAATTCACCTCAATCTAAGAATATTATTATACTTCACTTTTATACTTTGCATGTTAAACACTTAAATGATTTTACCTTGTAAAGTAATCTTTTCCTAAAAGGTTATTCTTTTAACAAACATTAAAAGCAATCCTTCAGCATTTCTATAGAGGCTCTAATTGATTAATAATCTGTAACACCCCAAAAATACTAATCAAGATTATCAAGTTCTAATCACCCAAGTTTAGGGTTAACAAAAACTTTTATTACTAAATTGAATATGAGTGCATGTGTGATTTGCATTAGTGTATGATTGAGTCAAATTTCCATGTTTGATTGCTATAAATGATAAGAAATGGTTTAAAGATGAATACTACATCATCTAGGCCAATTACAAACAAAATCCAAATAAAAAGAAATCAAATATAAAGTATATAAGAAAATGGTCATTTTAACCAAAATTAACCACTAGGACACTTTGTGAGTTCCTAGTAAAGAATTTCTAACAGAAACGTGTCCATTTCTTTTCACCCCTTGCTAGACCAAGTAAAAGTGAACCCAAGCCCACTTTACAAACTCACAGAAACTATTTTCAAATCTATTTAAAGGGCAGTTCAAAATTGAATCAAGTTCATATGGTAAGATCACCCTTTTAAAAAAACCACTCAAATCAATTCACCTTGGCAAACCCAAGCAACCAGAGACTACCAAGCATAAGTTTAGATCACTCACCAAATTTCATTCAAAAATTTCAAATTTAAATTCTTGCGGCCATTTAGTCGAACACCTTGCAGACACTAATTAAACTCTGACTAACTCTACTGTTTGGAGCAGTGATCACTCGACCACTTGCCCTCATTTCACTCCCCTGTCTCCCCCAACACCTAGAAATGGAGTGGATAGCCTCCCCCTTTGCCGTTGTGCCAGTGCAACGCCGCCCGAGGCTTGCCACGCCGGCCGACCATGGACCGCTTGCTAGAGACCACGCCACCCTTGTCCATGATGTCTAGCAGGCAGGCCACCGTCCGCCGCCACCCCCTGTCGAGCCCTTGCCTGCAGCCAGGCCATGGACCACCAGAAAACCGACGCACCAGAAAACCGACGCGCCATGCCGAGAGCGCGCTAGAGAGCCACAGCCGACTAGCTCACACGCGCCGCGCCTCGCCCTATCCGCGCGTGCACACCCTCACCATAACACTAGCTAGATCCCAGACATCCCCGTTCGCCGCCGCGAGACCCGTAGCCCCCGTGCACCATCTCGAACACCGCCAACTCCGCATAGAGCACCGCCCGCACGTGACCAGTCCAGACCGCCCCGTGCCGCACCATTAAGCCCGTGATGACCGCCAGGGAGCACTGCGTCGCCCCCTACCCTCAGCCATGCCGCTAGCTCGCTGTACCGCCATCGTCGGAGGAGAAAGCCCATGCTGCAATACCCCTCTCGCCGGTGTGTAAATAGAGGCCCTCTCCGCCTCAATTCGCCACACCACCTCACCCCCACTCCTCACAACACCTCCCACACCTCTCCCCGGAGCAAGGCAAGCACCGCATTACTGGAAATTTGTCGGAGTCCGCTGCTGCAGAGGAGAAGAGGAGTCGTCGATTGGATCCGCCCCAGGAGCCACCGTGACCACCGTTCGAACCGCCGTCGTCGACCACGTCGTTCGCCCCCATCGCCGACCCTAGATGGAGCCCAGGTGAGCCTCACATCCACCGCCGCGTTAGGGTTAGAACCTCGCTGGAGCTGTTCGTCATCGACGACGAACCTCGGCCGTTAGATCAGGTTCTAATCGTAGGGCCCAGATTGAAAGATACCGTTTCGGTTAGATAGAGTCACTGACTAGTGGGACCCCCTGTCAGTAGCCCTCTACGCCACGCTGTGCAGATTGGGCCGGCCCAGTTAGTTTCCCACGCACAACCCAGTGATTCAAATAATTATTTTCCATTTTAGTTAAAACCAGTTTATGTTAGTAGATTCAAAAATCAATTCAAAGAGATTCACTAAACCAAATTGCATGATTCCAATTTTGTTAGAAAGATATTCAAATTATCTATCCAAGCCCGTTGGATTCAAATCATTTGGAGTTAGAGACCACCTTATACAAAAAATAACAAGACAGAGACTTTTCCAACTTCAAATATTTTTCAAAAATCAACCATAAATGCTTTTGAGTTGATTCAAACTCTCAAAAATCACATTTGACAAGATCTATCTGAATATATAAAAATATTTAAGTTTACATGCAGTGACTTTGGACTAGTACCAAAATAATGCTATATAGGCATTTCTAGTCACTTTAATTCTATTAAATGATAATCTTAAACTTTATAAAATATGACCACCACTTTAAATCACATTCCCAAGTATTAGAATATGTGGTGATGAAATGTGTCAACATGATCCCATATTTTAATTGGAGAATATTAAATCTTAAGTATTTTCAATGAGTAGAAATTACTTTTCTAAAATAAGTTAAACAAGATTAAGTCTTTATTTCATGTGATGATTGTGATGATGCTAGATCATCTGGTGTGAGACTTACTATTGTAAATAGAAGTAGTTAAGTATTGTTTTGTGATTGTGTACCTCGTATTCATTTATAGACGATAGTATTGACCCGGGATATGAGGAGGAGGAGTACTACCAAGAAGAAGAAGAGGAGAACTTCAATCACTGCACTACTCAAGGCAAGCTAACACTTGCAAGTTTCATACCTATGCAAGCGTAACACTACAAGTTAACTATGCAAGCCATCACTAATTGCAAGCTAGAACTATGCAAGCTAACACTTGCCCACTTGAGAACTTAAGGAAGATGCATTAGGCATGCTTGGTTATATAACTTTGATTATACCCATCCCAAGATTTACTAGCAAGCTTTATTCTTTTACTTTACGAAAGTTCTTTACTTTTAGTTAGTGCTTTGTGAGTATTGAAAAATAGTATAGATACCATAAAGAGTATAAAACTAGGCCTAAGTAGTTATACTTGGATGTCATTCCAAGGCATGAGATTAGAGTTGGATAGTTACCCTTGATTAGCACCACTCATTAGTGAATACTCTCAACTTTAGTGGCTAGTGCTAAGCATAAAAGTTGATCACTTTAGATGGGAATACTTGGTGAAAAAGGATTATGAAAACCTTGGAATGAGGATTCATTCTATTGAAATGTTTTGACATGTGTTATGAGCAGAAAATGATTTAAGGATGAAAATGTTGAGGCATGAGCCTTAGATCTTTATAAAAACTGATGGTTGGGTTTAGATGCGATACCATTCCAATTTTACCGTACAACCACAATACCCGAATTGGGTAGGGATTAACTGGAAGTTTATATGCCTTAGTATGGGTTCCCTCGCGGAAAGAGTTGATCTAAGGCTACCTCATGAGTGTGAATGTCCACCTATGCAGTGCCCAGGATGGCAGATGGCCATGGCTGGGAGGCCAAGCTCATAGGGGAGGTGCCTATACTAGAGTGTGTAATTGAAAGGTTATGATTGATTATCCGCATACTAAGTATGATGATTCAGGGTTATCCCTCACGGATGTATCGAATTTTGTGGTGAAAGTGTACCACCTCTACAGAGTGTCAAACTATTCGAACAGCCGCGTCCACGGTCATGGACAGTTGGAGTGGCCATACTGTTCCGTCGTCAGATGTTTTCAAAATGACTTATGAATTGAACTATGACTTTGACTTGGCCACAACAGAGTTGTGGATATGAAAGCTAGACTCCCACTTAAGTGATTTAGAACATTAACTTAGTTTTATTTACTTCTAAACTCGGTATGAGATAAACCTGGCTTTTCGCAAATAAACCTAGAGCTTAGGATTCCTACTAGAACTACCTTACTTGTTAGTGATAGTTTGCGAGTACTTAAAGAGTACTCATGGCTTTGTACCTGGCTATTCCCGTGGCCAGACTATGAGGAGGACTACCAGGATGATGGACAGCAGGAGGTCTACGACAACTAGGTTCATCTCCCATCGTCAGCATTGCCTGTGACTCTGAAGATGGAGCCCCTACTACGTTTATTTTTCCGCTGCTTGATTTGTATTAAGACTGGATCATGAGATCCTTTATTTGTAAGACCTTATTATGGTTCGTAATGGATGATGTACTATGGTACCAATTCTGTTATGTCTCGCAAAAATGGTAATCCTAAGATTGCAAGGTATGGCATAATAGGCATCTGGGATCAAAAATCCAGGTGTTGTCAAGTTGGTATCAGAGCCATCCTGACCATAGGAGACCCTAATTAGAATGGACGTCCGAACAAAAAAACTTAGTTTCAAAACAAAAGAAGTGAGTATTTATAAAAACCTATTCCCACTCTTATCCTTGATTCTTTCAAAAAAAGTCACATTCCTAAAAAAATCTTGCTTTTTTCCATAAAATTTGACACACTTGATCACCTCACTAACTTACTCACCCTAAATTCTTATAGATGGAAGTCTAGTATTGCAAGTTCTACCAGCTGGGCAATGGAGGCCAACTGATCTTTGAGAGGGATCTAGATGCACTGTCAGAGTATCTTGAGCACCCGCATCCGGAATTCTTCAGGGCCCAACTCAACGATCACATAGGAGGAGATCTACAATGGCTGATAGTTGCAGATCTCAGAGACAAGATGGAAGCACCCACTTCGGAGAAGATCCAATTCACCTTGCATGAGAACAACTGTCTAGATGGATTAGACAGGGCTATGCATGAAGCTGTTGCCCGTCTGTGTGGGCAAAACATCAATCCGATCCATGGAACTCTCTTTGCTCACTTCGCAAGGCGTGATTCTATGGGAATGCCCTTGGAGATGTGATACATTGCAAATGTATCTATAATTTTTGATGTTCCATGCTTGGTTTTATCCACTTTCTTGTGTTTTGTCCACACTTTGGAGTACTTTTCATATGATTTCTTGGACTAACCTATTAACAAGAGCCACAGTGCCAGCTGCCTATTTCCTGCTGTTTTTGGTTCCAGGAAAGTCAGAAAATGAATATTCTCGGAACTGGAAGGGACAAAAGCCAAAGTGCCTATTTTTCCGGAAGTCATCAGATGCCAGAATACGAGACGGAGAAGGGCTAGGGGCCAGCCACACCACCTGGCCGCACGGCCAGGCCTGACCCGCGCCAGGGGGTGGTCTGGCCGACCCCAGCACCCCCTCTGCCTCTCCTTTCGCCTATAAGATGCCCTCGGGACGAAAACCCTAAGGGCCCGATCAAAAATTCACGAAAGAGTCTGTAGCCACCGTCATATCCATCCCTAGATCGGGAGGGATCTGAAGCTCTTCCCAGCACCCTGCCAGAGAGGGGAATTCACCCTGGAGGCCTTCTTCATCACCATGCAATCCTCCGGTGTGATGCGTGAGTAGTTCATCCTTGGACTACGGATACATGTAGTAGCTAGATGGCTGGTTCTCCTCCTTTGATCTTTCATGTCTAGATCTTATGAGCTCCGTTCATGATCAAGATCATCTATTTGTAATTCTGCATGTTGTGTTTGTGGGGATCCGATGGATATTGAGATGCTATTTCAGATTGATTATTGATTCTATCATGTCTTTGTTATTTGTGATCTTGCATGCTTTCCGTTGTTAGTAGCTATCTTGGCCAAGTAGATGCTAGCAACTCCAAGACTTAGTATTTATGCTCGATAGTGGGTTCATGCCTCTGGTAATCTGGGGAAGTGACAGAAATCTCTAAGGTACTATATGTGCTGTTGCTACTAGGGAGAAAACAACAATCCTTTGTTCATAGAACAATCGTATTGTTTACTTTACATGCAATTCGTAAAGCAATAATCTGTTGCTTGCAACTTAATACTGGAGGGGGTTCGGATGATAACCTGAAGGTCGATTGTTAGTCATAGATGCAGTTGGATGGTGGTCTATGTATAATGTTGTAATGCCCAATCAAGTCTCAAAGGAGTCAAGATGATTAGTATATGCTTGTATGCTTTCTCGATGTTTGTCAATTGCCCCGTTGTAATTTGTTCACCCAGCATGTTATCTATCATAAGGAGAGCCACCTCTAGTGAACTATGGATCCCGATCCTTCACTTTTACATACAATCTATAAACTGTTTACTGCTTTGTGTTTACTTTCTGCAAACTATTACTTCCTTCCATTCGATACGTTTAATCCTTTGTTTTTAGCAAAACACAGTGAGATTTACAACCTCATCACAAGTTGGGGACAGAGTTATGTGGTTGTGTTGTGCAGGTCTCCACGTTGCTACTAGCACCGGTAGTGCGCCCTGCCAAGGCTCAGCTAGCAACACCTTTGGGGTGTTTCCTTGCTCCTACTGGTTCGATTAAACCTTGGTTTCATAACTGAGGGAAACTTGCTGCTGTGATCATCATACCTTCCTCTTGGGGTTCCCAACGAGCTCTACATCAACACCGCACTAGCATTTTTCTGGCGCCGACACTGAGCCATCAAGCATTTTTCTGGCGCCGTTGCCGGGGAGTCAAGGACATCTTCACAAGGGGAGTCCCTCATAACCAATCTCTTTACTTTGTTATTTTTGTTTTGCTTAGTTTCTTTTTGCTTTTTTTGCTTGTTTTCTTATCAAAAACACAAAAAAATTAGTTTTACCAGTTTGCTTTCTTTATCAAAAACACAAAAAAATGACTACTCTTGGAAACACTAAGTTGTGTGACTTCACTAGCACCAACAACAATGATTTTATGAGCACACCTATTGCTCCACCTATGCCTGAAGATACTTTCTTTGAGATAAAACCTGCTTTACTCAATCTTGTTATGAGAGAACAATTTTCTGGTATTGGTAATGAACATGTTGCTTCCCATCTAAATAACTTTGTTGAACTTTGTGAGATGCAAAAGCATAGGGATGTAGATGGTGATATTATTAAGCTGAAATTGTTTCCTTTCTCTTTGACAGGAAAAGCTAAAGAATGGTTGAATTCCTTAACTAAGAATAGTATTGATTCTTGGACTAAGTGCAAAGATGCTTTTATTGGGAAATACTATCCTCCTGCTAAGATTATATCTATGAGAAGTGAAATAATGAAGTTTAAACAATTTAATAATGAACATGTTGCTCAAGCTTGGGAAAGAATGAAATCTTTGGTAAAGAATTGTCCCACTCATGGAGTGACTGCTTGTATGATCATCCAAACTTTTTATGCAGGATTGAACTATTCTTCAAGGAACCTATTGGACTCTGCTGCTGGAAGTACTTTTATGACCATTACTTTGGGTGCTGCAACAAAACTTCTGGACAATATGATGGTTAATTATTCTGAATGGCATACTGAGAGAGCTCCACAAGGTAGGAAGGTAAATTCTGTTGAGGAAACTTCCTCCTTGAGTGATAAGATTGATATTATTATGTCTATGCTTGTTAATGGGAAAACCCATATTGATCCAAATAATGTTCCTTTAGCCTCTTTGGTTGCTCAAGAAGGCAAGTTGATGTGAACTTCATAAGAAAAAATAATTTTGGAAATAATGCTTCATGTCTACGCACTTCTATTCTTGTGGACAGTTGTTGGGCCTCCAAGTGTAGAGGTTTGTAGAACAGCAGCAAGTTTTCCCTTAAGTGGATCACCCAAGGTTTATCGAACTCAGGGAGGAAGTGGTCAAAGGTATCCCTCTCAAGCAACCCTGCAATCAACATACAAGAAGTCTCTTGTGTCCCCAACACACCCAATACACTTGTCAGGTGTATAGGTGCACTAGTTCGGCAAAGAGATAGTGAAATACAAGTGGTATGGATAATTATAAGTGGTAATGGTGATAGAAAATAACTTGATGGCATGGAGAAGACTAAAGTAAAACTGAAATAAAGATGGAAGCAAGCAAACATGTAACATATCTAGTAGCAAACGGTGTTTCAATGACACCCCGGTGACTTACCCATTCAGCGATTTTGGCACTGGACGTTCCAAAAACGGGTACTATGGGATCAGGTGAATTAGAGAATAGACAGAGGTCCGTTGGAATTTCAGCCTTTCTTGTCCTTTTAGGGCCTATCCGAAAGAGAATCCAGTACCTCTTGGTCTAGTTCGGAAAAGACGATTAAACAGGTTTGTTTAAGACTTATTTATTATTAAATTTCCATTCTCAACGGATGGCTCGAGATCATCAATTTTAAAGTGTAGAAGAGAAGGATCAACTCTTCCCCAATAAATAAACTATCAACCTCCAAAAAAGTTTAATAAAATTAATTACTAATTAATTTTATTACTATAGCCTTTTTTTCATGCTTTTCCCGTCGGTCTGGAGAAAGAAGCAATCAATAGGACTTTGCTAATCCTCCCTTCCTTTCAGGAAGAATGTGAAATTCTTTTTCCTTAAATGGGAGCAGAGCAGGTTAGAAAAAGGATCTTAGAGTGTCTAGGGTTGGGCCAGGAGGGCTCAAGGTGACAGTGTGGGGTTTTCTAGATGGGAAAGACTTACTTTGAGGTGTGCTGTTATAGCCCTACCATCGATTAGAGTGTTCAACCGGAGAGTAGTTAAGAGTAGTATCATAAAGAGAAGATATTTATATGAGAGAGTGTTCACTAGTGAAAGTATGATCCCTAGGCCTTGTTTCTAAGCATTGATACACCGTTTGCAATTAGATCTGTTACATATTTGCTTGCTTCTGTCTTTATTTCAGTTTGCCTTTAGTCTCTTCCACGCCATCAAATTATTTTCTATCACCGTTACCACTTGTATCACTATCTCTTCGCCGAACTAGTGCACCTATACACCTTACAAGTGTATTGGGTGTGTTGGGGACACAAGAGACTTCTTGTATCTTGATTGCAGGGTTGCTTGAGAGGGGATATCTTTGACCACTTCCTCCCTGGGTTCGATAAACCTTGGGTGATCCACTTAAGGGAAAACTTGCTGCTGTTCTACAAACCTCTACACTTGGAGGCCCAAAAACTGTCTATAAGAATAGAAGTGTGTAGACATCAGAGCATCACATTGATCAATACATAAATCATAATAGAAGACAACTCACTATTATATAATTTAACTTGCAATAAGTAAAGGAAACACAATAAAGATACACAAAGTAAATCATAATTGGCAATGTCAAACTTTATTCTTGGTCGAAGAACGGTTAACAATTTGCAGGAGTTCAAACATAATGGGGTTTTCAATGATAGCTTTCAAAGTAATATCCACTAAGATAAGAGCAGTGTGCAAAACAAAGAACATAAGAAACATGATTGAATAAATCATCATATGATTGAATGAAACACAACAACTCAAATACTTGCTTGAGATAGAAAGGAATAGGTTTATTGACTCACCTAAAAAGTAAAAGATAGGCCCTTCGCAGAGGGAAGCAGGGATTTCAAGTTTCATAAAGAGCTTCCAAAAATTATGGTACTTATCAGCTTTCAACTCTCATTGCCCCTATTATAAGCATCTTGAGGTGATTAAGGTTAAAATGACCAAATATGAGGATATGCTTGACAAGTTATAAGTTGAAAATCTCATGCCCCGTGCTTACAAGTACCAGACCTCATGCTACTCAAGTTTAGTCACGAGTAAGTTCTTGTCATTGTAAATACATGTGTATCATGGAGAACCGCCAACAGGGTACCCCTTGCCCAATGATACGGAAGCTTTCCCATATCAAAATGACAAGGCAAGTAGACAATGAGCATCTCAGCGATCTTTTTATTTGCTATTTGCATAGATTTTTATTGAGGATGCTTCATAGATTGCTCACTATGGTTATGCTGCAAGTTTCCACCATGATTAGGCATGGCTTAGGCTAGCCACCCAGGCGTTTCTCTAACACATATACAAACTCCATGAGCTTACAAGCTCCCCTTTTACTGCCGGGATCCATAAGCAAAAGAACATGATATAAACTAAATAAGTGCAATGTTGAAAGTGTTCCCCATGGTAACATGGTTCTGCTAATTCACAACTTACAAAGCGCAAGCATATACGCAACATAGATGGGCACAATGGTTCAAGTTTATTAAGTGCAAGAAAGTAAAGTGTGCCATCAAGTTTGTGAGAGCTTTAATCACTAATTTTCACATAACAAGTTTAATTCGGAAGGTTGATAAAACATGAATTTACTTGGAATAGCAATAATGCTAATAGGTAGGTATGGTGGACACAAATGGCATAGGTTTTGGTTTAAGGATTGGATGCACGAGAAGCATTCCCTCTCAGTACATGTTTTTGGCTAGCAAGGCTGGGTAGCAAGCATAAGAGTTGAATGAAACAAACGAACATACAAGTGATAAAAACAAACATGCAATCTTTCTTGGAAGCACAAAAGATCTTAACTAGAGAATACTAAGCTTATGAGCCAATCAAGAAAGAAAGATGCTGAAATTATATTTCTGAAGAGTACTTTTATCTTTTTCATTCAATTCTCAAAATAGTGTAGCTACTGTCCGAGCTAGGTTTGCCAAAACCAACTAAATTTACTTAATGATCCCAAAGTGACACCAATACTAACAACAAGATCAATCATATAATAGAAATTGCAAACTAAAATAATATATGCAAAAAGTAAATGATAGAACTTCTCATTAATATTCCATAACGGCAACTCACACCAAGGGATACATAGATAACTAACGAGAGGGGAGATACTTCCACAATGCAAACCATCCTATATGATAACTTATCTATTCATGATATGACTCTACTTAAAAAGGTAAACAGATAAAAGATAAAAGATGTGATACCACGACACTCCCCCAAGCTTGGAACAAACCAAGGGGATGCCAAAACCTGATGACGAATTACTCCTTCGGTGGTGGTGGTGTTCTCTCGTCCTCGTCCAACTTCCAAGGTAAGGGCTCCCCATCAACAAAAGACATCCTGGTTTCCAACATCCTGAAACTAGCAGCAACACTTATGTGTTTCAACCTAACCTTATACTCACAATTTTGATTTTGCACATCGTAGAGCTGTGCTTGTAGTTGGTTTGTTGTTCGGTGGAGTGAGAGAATTTCATCTTTAAGCTCAGCAGTCTCCTTCTGGTGCTCGGTGATGAGTTCTGAACTAATCTTATGGATGATATCCACTTCACATGCCGCCATCTTCTTGTACTTAAAGACTTCTTGCTCCAGTGCTTCCATCCTGTCCTCCAGAGTACCTTCACCTTTAGGGCCCTAAGCCTCTTTAATCTGTACCTTCCCGTCTTCGAGCAACAACTCCTTGGGATGAATCTTCGACTCACGCATGTACGAGTTGATGATGTCCGCGGAGGAATCTTCCTTGGCTGATCCAGAGGAAGACATTGTGGCTCCAAAACTGAGACTCTAGCTGTTAGAAACATATTGATGACCCAAAATATATCAAGCTCGTTCGGGAACCCCAATAGGAAGGTATGATGAGCAAAACAACAAGTTTTCCCTCAGTACAAAACCAAGGTTATCAATCCAGTAGGAGCAAGGAAACACCCCAAAGGTGTAGCTAGCTGAACGTTGGCAGGGCGCACTACTGGTGCCAGCAGCAATGTGGAGACCTGCACAACACAACCACAAAACTCTGTCCCCAACTTGCGATGAGGTTGTCAATCTCACCGATTTTGCTGAAAACAAAGGATTAAACGTATCGAATGGAAGGAAGTAATAGTTTGTAGAAAGTAAACACAAAGTAGTAAATAGTTTATGGATTGTATGTAAAAGAAAAGGACCGGGATCCATAGTTCACTAGAGGTGGCTCTCCTTAAGATAGATAACATGCTGGGTGAACAAATTACAGCGGGGCAATTAACAAACATCGAGAATGCAATACATGCATATACTAATCATCTTGACTCCTTTGGAACTTGATTGGGCATTACAACATTATACATAGACCGCCATCCAACTGCATCTATGACTAATAATCCACCTTCAGGTTATCATCCGAACCCCCTCCAGTATTAAGTTGCAAGCAACAGATTATTGCTTTATGAATTGCGTGTAAAGTAAACAATACGATTGTTCTATGAACAAAGGATTGTTGTTTTCTCCCTAGTAGCAACAACACATCTAGTACCTTAGAGATTTCTGTCACTTCCCCAGATTACCAGAGGCATGAACCCACTATCGAGCATAAATTCTAACTCTTGGAGTTGCTAGCATCTACTTGGCCAAGGTAGCTACTAACAACGGAAAGCATGCAAGATCACAAATAACAAAGACATGATAGAATCAATAATCAATCTGAAATAGCATCTCAATATCCATCGGATCCCCACAAACACAACATGCAGAATTACAAATAGATGATCTTGATCAAGAACGGAGCTCACAAGATCTAGACATGAAAGCACAAAGGAGGAGAACCAGCCATCTAGCTACTACATGGACCCGTAGTCCAGGGATGAACTACTCACGCATAACACCAGAGGCTTGCATGGTGATGAAGAAGGCCTCCAAGGTGAATTCCCCTCTCCGGCAGGGTGCCGGGAAGAGCTTCAGATCCCTCTCGATCTAGGGATGGAGATGATGGGGACTACGGACTCTTTTGTGGATTTTTGATCGGGTCCTTAGGTTTTTCATCCCGAGGGCAATATATAGGCGGAAGGAGAGGCCGAGGGGGTGCTGGGGTCAGCCAGACCACCCCCTAGCGCGGGCCAGGCCTGGCCGCGTGGCCAGGTGGTGTGGTCGGCCCCCAGCCCTTCTCTGTCTCGTATTCTGGCATCTGATGACTTCCGGAAAAATAGGCACTTTGGCTTTTGTCCCGTCCAATTCCGAGAATATTCATTTTCTGACTTCCCTGGAACCAAAAACAGCAGAAAATTGGCAGCTGGCACTATGGCTCTTGTTAATATGTTAGTCCAAGAAATCATATGAAAAGTACTCCAAAGTGTGGACAAAACACAAGAAAGTGGATAAAACCAAGCATGGAACATCAAAAATTATAGATACATTTGCAATGTATCACATATCGAAACGAAAACATGACAAGAACACGATATACGAACCTCGTGGGATCCAGGGGATTATATATTACGAAGTTTAACAACAAAAGGAAGGTATTGGGAGAAAACAGGTCAGAGACGGGCTCCGGGGTGGCCACACCCTTGGTGGCGCCACTAGGTGGGCGTGCGCCACGGGGTGGTGCGATCCACCCAGGCTCCGTTTGCGTCCCTCTTTCTGCTCATTGCTTTCCATTTTAGATAAAAACTGCAAAAATATAAATTGATAGATTTTTCGTGGACCTTTTCTTACTAGAACTGTTCCTATTCGAAAACAGACTCTATAGGTCTCTGAACTTGGCATTTTATAAATTCTTCCGGAGTTACCATTTGAATAGCATCAATATCTTCATTGTAAGAATCTCCAGAAATATAGTGCTTGAGTATCTGACCATTCACCACTTGTGTAGTGTTATCTTTTAAGGAAGAAATTTTTATTGCACCTGAATGATACACCTCTTCAATAACAAAAGGTCCTTCCCATTTTGAGAGTAGTTTTCCTGCAAAAAATCTGAGACGAGACCTATACAATAGAACCTTCTCACCAACATGGAACTCTCTCTGAAGAATTCTCCTGTCATGCCATCTTTTAATTTTTTCTTTAAAGATTCTAGCATTTTCATATGCTTCACTCCTCCACTCGTCTAACGAACTTAAGTCAAATAATCTTTTCTCACTAGCAAGTTTGAAGTCTCTATTAAGTTCTTTCACTACCCAATAAGCTTTGTGTTCTAATTCTAAAGGCACGTGGCAAGCTTTCTCATAAACCATTTTGTAAGGAGACATTCCCATAGGATTTTTATAAGCAGTTCTATAAGCCCATAAAGCATCATTCAACTTTTTAGCCCAATTTTTTAGATATATTAAGAGTCTTTTGCAAGATGGATTTAATTTCTCTATTTGATAGTTCTACTTGCCCACTAGTTTGGGGATGATAAGCTGAGGCAATTCTATGATTAACATCATATTTAGCAAGGGTCTTTCTAAAGCCACCATGAATGAAATGAGAACCTCCATCAGTCATAGGATACCTAGGCACTCCAAACCTGGGAAAGATAATATCCTTAAGCATTTTTAAAGAGGTCTCACCATTAGCACTTTTTGTAGGTATGGCTTCTACCCACTTAGTAACATAGTCAACAGCAACAAGAATATGGGTATAACCTTTTGAGGAGGGAAAAGGACCCATAAAGTCAAATCCCCAACAATCAAATGGTTCAATAACAAGAGAGTAGTTCATAGGCATTTCATTGCGTCTAGAAATATTACCAACATGTTGACATTCATCACATGATAAGACAAATTTTCTTGCATCCTTAAAAAGGGTAGGCTAGTAAAAACCTTATTGTAGAACCTTTTGTGCGGTTCTATCTCCCGCATGATGTCCTCCATAAGCACTACCATGCCATTTCCACAATATCTCCTTTTGTTCATATTTTGGAACACAGCTTCGCATAATACCATCTACTCCCTCTTTATATAAGTGTGGGTCATCCCAAAATAGTGCCTCAAATCATAAAAGAACTTCCTTCTTTGCTAGGCTATAAAAGTTGGAGGAAAATACTTGGAAACAATAAAGTTAGCATAATCAGCATACCAAGGACTCTCTCGCAAGCTTACCCCTACCGCAGTCAACTGTTCATTTGGGAAACTATCATTAACATGCATAGGATCAAAAGAGATGTTTTCCAATCGAGATAAATTATCATCAACAGGATTTTCAGTACCTTTCCTATCTAACATATGTAGGTCAAACTCTTGTAAAAGCAACACCCATATAGCAAGCCTAGGCTTAGCATCTTTCTTCGTCATAAGGTACTTAATAGCAGCATGATCAGTATGAATGGTGGCCTTTGAATCAATAATATAAGGTCTGAACTTATCACAAGCAAAGACAACAGCTAAAAACTCTTTTTCAGTAGTAGCATAATTCTTTTGAGTAGCATTAAGAGTCTTACTAGCATAATGGATAACATTTAACTTTTTATCTATTCGTTGCCCAAGAACAACACCTACAACAAATCGCTAGCATCACACATGATTTCAAAGGGTAAGTCCCAATCAGGTGGTTGGACAATAGGAGCGGTAGTTAAACCTTTCTTTAGAGTTTCAAAAGATTCCTTACAATCATCATAAAAAACAAAGGGTACATCTTTTTGGAGAAGATTAGTAAGGGGTTTTGATATCTTGGAGAAATCTTTAATGAAACTTCTATAGAAACCAGCATGACCCAGGATACTATGAATACCTTTGACATCTCTAGGAAATGGCATTTTCTCAACTGCTTCAACTTTGGCTCTGTCAACTTCAATGCCTCTTTCGGAAATTTTATGCCCAAGGACAATTCCTTCATTGACCATGAAGTGGCATTTCTCCCAATTAAGAACAAGATTAGTTTCTTCACATCTCCGCAAAACTTTATCAAGGTTGTGCAGATAATTATCAAAATAAGTTCCATAGATAGAAAAATCGTCCATGAATACTTCCACAATTTCCTCACAAAAACCATGAAAGATAGCAGACATGCATCTTTGAAATGTAGTAGGAGCATTACACAAACCAAAAGGCATACGTCTATAAGCATAGGTTCCATAAGGGCACGTAAAAGTAGTTTTTTCTTGATCTTGTTGTTTAACATCAATTTGGGAGAACCTAGAGTATCCATCAAGAAAGCAAAAATGGGTCTTTTTAGACAACCTTTCTAACATTTGATTAATAAAAGGTAGTGGGTAATGATCTTTCTTAGTAACTTTGTTAACCTTTCTGAAGTCAATGCACATCCTATAACCTACTACTATTCTTTGGGGGATAAGCTCATTATTCTCATTAGGCACAACAGTAATTCCCCCTTTCTTAGGGACACAATGAGCATGACTAACCCATTCACTATCAGCAATTGGATAAATAATACCAGCATCGAGTTTTAATACCTCGTTTCTTACCACTTCCTTCATCTTAGGATTTAAACGACGTTGATGTTCTACCACTGGTTTTGCATCGGGTTCTATATTGATAGCGTGCTGACATATAGTAGGAGAAATCCCCTTTAAATCATCAAGGGTATAGCCCATAGCTCCTCGATGTTTCTTCAATACTTCCAATAATCTTTCCTCTTCCTTCCCTGAAAGTTTATAACTAATAATAACATGATATATTTTCTTATCATCAATGTAAACATATTTAAGATCGTCAGGTAAAGGTTTCAGATCGAAAACCAGATCCTTTTTAGGTGGCAATGTGGTACCCAAATCTTCCACAGGCAAGTTATGCTTAAGCATCTTAGGTTGACGACGGAGAATCTCATCAATCTCATTTCTTTCTTCCATGAAGATTTCACTTTTGTGGTCTTCCATAAAATTTCTGCAAAGCATTATTAGGAGCAAGAGAAATAGAAGCAAGTTGTTCAACTCTAAAATCCTCATTAGGAGTTTCATTTTCATAAGGAACTTTAGCAAATTTCGAAAAATTAAACTCATAAGATTCCCCATCAAATTTTGTAAAATTTTTCTCCCTTTTACAGTCTATAATGGCTCCACACGTGTTCAAGAAAGGTCTACCAAAAATGATAGGATAGGTTTTACTAGCGGCCGAACCAAGTACTAGAAATCAGTAGGATATTTAATCTTACCACGAAGAACTTCCACATCTCTTACAATACCAATTGGGGAGATGGTCTCTCTATTTTCAAGGTGAATAACCACATCAATTTCTTCTAGTTCGCATGGACTAATTTCATGCATAATTTCTTTGTAAAGCTTGTAAGGAATAACACTTGAACTTGCACCAATTCACATAAACCATAATAGCAATGATCACCAATTCTTACAGAAAGCACAGGGACACTAGATTTTCTAGTTCTATTAGGATCTGGGACAATATTAGAATCATCCTCACAGAAGACAATGTGTCCATCTTCTACACTTTTAGTGACAAGGTCTTTCACAATTTCTACTGCAGGTTCAATGTTTATTTGTTCGTCAGGCTTTACAGCTCTCTTTGTAGTTTTATTAATTACACCAGTTATCATAGAGTTCTCCTTTACCTTATCCGGGAAAGGTATTTTCTCTATATAAGGTTCAGGTAAGATACGATCAATAGTACAAACTTCAGTACTTCTAGCAGGAACACAATTAACAATATCTTTATATGTGCACGATACTTGTTCCATTCCTTTTTTGGAATTTCAATATATGAGGCAAAAGCCTTAAAACAATTTGCAATAACTTGAGAGTCTAGACCATAAACATTACTAATGTTATGAAAGTCATCAGTTCCCATAAAAGATTTAATGCATATATAATCATAATTTATACTTGACGTTCTTCCTTTATCATTCTTCCATGCTTCAGCATTGTCTTGAGTACGGTTGATACGTCCAAAACGTATCTACTTTCCCGAACAATTTTGCTATTATTTTTCCTCTAAACTTGTGTGATTTGGATACAACTAACACGGATTGACACTGTTTTCAGCAGAATTATCTTGGTGTCTAGTTTTTGTGAAGAAAATCAACTATCAGGAAAAATCCCGGAAAATATGCCAAAAACCTATTTCACCAGAAGACTCACGGAGCCAGAAGACGAGACAGAGTAGGGCCACGAGGGGCCCACACCACCTGGCCGCGTGGGCCAGGCCAGGCCGTGCCTAGGGGTGGTGTGGCCGCCTCGGCTGCCCCCTCGGCCTCCCTCTTCGCCTATAAGTTGCCTCTTGACCTAAAAACCAAGGGGGGTTCGACGTTTTTCCAGAAAGAGTTCCGCTTCGCTGCCATCACCAGATTCCGCGATTCGGACCCAGAAACTCTGTTCTAGCACCCTGCCGGGATGGGGAATTGGAGGAGATCATCGCCATCATCATCACCATCGCTTCTCCATCGACCATCCATGTTTCCCCCATCTATGAGTGAGTAATCCCCCGTTGTAGGCTATGGGGATGGTAGGGATTGGATGAGATCGTTCATGTAATGGCATCAGATTATTAGGGCATGGTGCCTAGTATCTTTTATTAGTGCTTTTTGACTTTGTTGCAACTTGTTATGCTTTATGCTTGTCACTAGGGCCCGAGCGCCATGATTTCAGATATGAACATGTTATTGATTCATTATGATAGTATTTTTTATGGTCTTACCTGCAAGTTGTATACACATATTGTTGCCCGAAACCAAAGGCCCCGAAGTGACAGAAATCGAGATAACCTGAGGGAATGGCTTTGATGTGAGGATCATATGTGTTTACGAAGTGTTAATGCCTTGCTCCGGTGCTCTATTAAAAGGAGCACCTTAATTGCCAGTAAGTCCCTTGAGGCCCCGCTGCAAACGGGCTGGCAGGACAAAAGATGTTGTGCAAGTTCTCATTGCGAGCACGTATGACTATATATGGAACACATGCCTATGATTATCTAGTACTTGGATGCTTTATCCTATTTATCTACAAATGCCCTATGTCTTGATTTCCATATGAATTGTCTTGTCCATGCAACGCCCGTCCATCCATCCCTATGCCTACCGCTCTCTAATCCTACTGTTTACTGCAATTGTTACTACTGCCTTTACTTCTACTACTGCTATTACTTTTCTATTGCTACTACAAAACTGTTGCTACTGATAAACTACTGTGAGCAAGATTGTTTCCAGGTGTAGCTGAATTGACAACTCAGTTGTTAAAGCTTATAAATATTCTTTGGCTCCCCTTGTGTCGAGTCAATAAATCGGGTTTCACTTCCCTCAAAAATATTGTGATACACCCCCTATACTTGTGGGTCATCAAGACTATTTTCTGGCGCTGTTGCCAGGGAGCATAGCTTTATTTATCAAGTTCACTTGGAATCACTATTGTTCACTGCTATCCATCCATCATGGGTAAGTCTCGTGATGGCAAGGTTCCTATTTTACCATCCACTACAAGGAGAGGTATGCTTCTGAACACCTCTGTTGCTCTTGATTCACCATCTGTTATGAGTAAACTCCTTACACCACCACATACACATGCTACACACACTACTACTACTGTTGAATCTAAAACTTCTGATACTTATGATGTTGCTTCTACTATGCTTGATAAGAGTGGTTCATTAGGTCCTTTCCTAGATGCTATGATTGCTAGAACTATAGCTGGAAATATTGAAACTCCTAATGAAGACACTACTACACCTGTTAGTCCACCCGAGTCTAGAGAGAGCTATGATATTGAAGACGGTTATATTGAGATGACCGATGAATTTATTAAAGAATGTCAAAACACCCATGATAGGAGTGCTATTAAGAGTCTCTTTGAGAGGCGTACTATAAAACCCAAATTGTCCCCTAATTCTAAGTTTGCTGCATCTCCCATAAACATTAAAGATAAGGATTATGATTTCTCTCTTGATCTATCTTACATAGCTATTGTTGAGAAAGAACCTTTTTGTGGGACTAAGAATGAAAGTTCGTTAGCACATATGACTAAGCTTTCTACCATGAGTGGCCTGTTTTCCGATGATATTAAGATGCACACCTACTTTGTTGCTAAAATTTTCCCTTTTTCACTGAAAGGAGAAGCTAAAACTTGGTTTAATAATTTACCTCCTGGATCTACTGATAGCCCTGATTGTTTGATTAGTACTTTCCTGTAGAAATATTTTCCTCCTAGTGCTAGACATGCTATTTTGTAGGAACTTTTTGACTTTAAACAGGGAGAAAAAGAGATATTGCTTGAATCATGGGCAAGGTTTTGTGCTTTGATTCATGCACAGGCTGGATGTCCATTACCTAAGAATGAGCTTCTTGATATATTTTGTAATGGACTAACTAAAGAATCTAGGACATACCTAGATAGTTGTGCTGATTATGTTTTCAGGAATAGGAATCCCAAGGAAGCTAAGGAATTAATGACTAAAATAAGCAAGAATTATGAAGACTGGTGTCGTGGTGGTGTCACGGCAGATGCCATGGATAGGCTAAAGGTGGGGACTAAATGCACTAGGGGAATCCAGGGAGGGATAGTGTGGTGATTCC
The DNA here is from genome assembly GCA_910589775.1 of Avena eriantha. Taxonomy (NCBI): domain Eukaryota; kingdom Viridiplantae; phylum Streptophyta; class Magnoliopsida; order Poales; family Poaceae; genus Avena; species Avena eriantha. The sequence goes on from OU342741.1 coordinate 316,383,940, forward strand.
ACACAGTTGCTTTCTATTTGATTCACTTACACAGTTTACAAGTGCTCCTTGAGCTGTATTGGGGAGAGGAGGAAGAAGAACTCTCTTACTCTCACTACTAGCTAGCCCTCAGGAACACACTAGAGATCAGCCCTTTCTACAGAGGCCCTAGCCCTCCTTATATAGGGGTAGCCAGGTCTCCAGTTAGGGCATACGTGGAGGCATATTCCTTGGAATATGCCTCCTCCCAAAATAGTAAGCCGACCGGGTCACTTTTGCCCAGCGTCATCCATGCAGAGGCTACGTGAGCCTCTGCGGCGCCCGCATCATCCGACACAGGCATCATGGAGTGACTGCTTGTATGATCATCCAAACTTTTTATGCAGGATTGAACTATTCTTCAAGGAACCTATTGGACTCTGCTGCTGGAAGTACTTTTATGACCATTACTTTGGGTGCTGCAACAAAACTTCTGGACAATATGATGGTTAATTATTCTGAATGGCATACTGAGAGAGCTCCACAAGGTAGGAAGGTAAATTCTGTTGAGGAAACTTCCTCCTTGAGTGATAAGATTGATATTATTATGTCTATGCTTGTTAATGGGAAAACCCATATTGATCCAAATAATGTTCCTTTAGCCTCTTTGGTTGCTCAAGAAGGCAAGTTGATGTGAACTTCATAAGAAAAAATAATTTTGGAAATAATGCTTCATGTCTACGCACTTCTATTCTTGTGGACAGTTGTTGGGCCTCCAAGTGTAGAGGTTTGTAGAACAGCAGCAAGTTTTCCCTTAAGTGGATCACCCAAGGTTTATCGAACTCAGGGAGGAAGTGGTCAAAGGTATCCCTCTCAAGCAACCCTGCAATCAACATACAAGAAGTCTCTTGTGTCCCCAACACACCCAATACACTTGTCAGGTGTATAGGTGCACTAGTTCGGCAAAGAGATAGTGAAATACAAGTGGTATGGATAATTATAAGTGGTAATGGTGATAGAAAATAACTTGATGGCATGGAGAAGACTAAAGTAAAACTGAAATAAAGATGGAAGCAAGCAAACATGTAACATATCTAGTAGCAAACGGTGTTTCAATGACACCCCGGTGACTTACCCATTCAGCGATTTTGGCACTGGACGTTCCAAAAACGGGTACTATGGGATCAGGTGAATTAGAGAATAGACAGAGGTCCGTTGGAATTTCAGCCTTTCTTGTCCTTTTAGGGCCTATCCGAAAGAGAATCCAGTACCTCTTGGTCTAGTTCGGAAAAGACGATTAAACAGGTTTGTTTAAGACTTATTTATTATTAAATTTCCATTCTCAACGGATGGCTCGAGATCATCAATTTTAAAGTGTAGAAGAGAAGGATCAACTCTTCCCCAATAAATAAACTATCAACCTCCAAAAAAGTTTAATAAAATTAATTACTAATTAATTTTATTACTATAGCCTTTTTTTCATGCTTTTCCCGTCGGTCTGGAGAAAGAAGCAATCAATAGGACTTTGCTAATCCTCCCTTCCTTTCAGGAAGAATGTGAAATTCTTTTTCCTTAAATGGGAGCAGAGCAGGTTAGAAAAAGGATCTTAGAGTGTCTAGGGTTGGGCCAGGAGGGCTCAAGGTGACAGTGTGGGGTTTTCTAGATGGGAAAGACTTACTTTGAGGTGTGCTGTTATAGCCCTACCATCGATTAGAGTGTTCAACCGGAGAGTAGTTAAGAGTAGTATCATAAAGAGAAGATATTTATATGAGAGAGTGTTCACTAGTGAAAGTATGATCCCTAGGCCTTGTTTCTAAGCATTGATACACCGTTTGCAATTAGATCTGTTACATATTTGCTTGCTTCTGTCTTTATTTCAGTTTGCCTTTAGTCTCTTCCACGCCATCAAATTATTTTCTATCACCGTTACCACTTGTATCACTATCTCTTCGCCGAACTAGTGCACCTATACACCTTACAAGTGTATTGGGTGTGTTGGGGACACAAGAGACTTCTTGTATCTTGATTGCAGGGTTGCTTGAGAGGGGATATCTTTGACCACTTCCTCCCTGGGTTCGATAAACCTTGGGTGATCCACTTAAGGGAAAACTTGCTGCTGTTCTACAAACCTCTACACTTGGAGGCCCAAAAACTGTCTATAAGAATAGAAGTGTGTAGACATCAGAGCATCACATTGATCAATACATAAATCATAATAGAAGACAACTCACTATTATATAATTTAACTTGCAATAAGTAAAGGAAACACAATAAAGATACACAAAGTAAATCATAATTGGCAATGTCAAACTTTATTCTTGGTCGAAGAACGGTTAACAATTTGCAGGAGTTCAAACATAATGGGGTTTTCAATGATAGCTTTCAAAGTAATATCCACTAAGATAAGAGCAGTGTGCAAAACAAAGAACATAAGAAACATGATTGAATAAATCATCATATGATTGAATGAAACACAACAACTCAAATACTTGCTTGAGATAGAAAGGAATAGGTTTATTGACTCACCTAAAAAGTAAAAGATAGGCCCTTCGCAGAGGGAAGCAGGGATTTCAAGTTTCATAAAGAGCTTCCAAAAATTATGGTACTTATCAGCTTTCAACTCTCATTGCCCCTATTATAAGCATCTTGAGGTGATTAAGGTTAAAATGACCAAATATGAGGATATGCTTGACAAGTTATAAGTTGAAAATCTCATGCCCCGTGCTTACAAGTACCAGACCTCATGCTACTCAAGTTTAGTCACGAGTAAGTTCTTGTCATTGTAAATACATGTGTATCATGGAGAACCGCCAACAGGGTACCCCTTGCCCAATGATACGGAAGCTTTCCCATATCAAAATGACAAGGCAAGTAGACAATGAGCATCTCAGCGATCTTTTTATTTGCTATTTGCATAGATTTTTATTGAGGATGCTTCATAGATTGCTCACTATGGTTATGCTGCAAGTTTCCACCATGATTAGGCATGGCTTAGGCTAGCCACCCAGGCGTTTCTCTAACACATATACAAACTCCATGAGCTTACAAGCTCCCCTTTTACTGCCGGGATCCATAAGCAAAAGAACATGATATAAACTAAATAAGTGCAATGTTGAAAGTGTTCCCCATGGTAACATGGTTCTGCTAATTCACAACTTACAAAGCGCAAGCATATACGCAACATAGATGGGCACAATGGTTCAAGTTTATTAAGTGCAAGAAAGTAAAGTGTGCCATCAAGTTTGTGAGAGCTTTAATCACTAATTTTCACATAACAAGTTTAATTCGGAAGGTTGATAAAACATGAATTTACTTGGAATAGCAATAATGCTAATAGGTAGGTATGGTGGACACAAATGGCATAGGTTTTGGTTTAAGGATTGGATGCACGAGAAGCATTCCCTCTCAGTACATGTTTTTGGCTAGCAAGGCTGGGTAGCAAGCATAAGAGTTGAATGAAACAAACGAACATACAAGTGATAAAAACAAACATGCAATCTTTCTTGGAAGCACAAAAGATCTTAACTAGAGAATACTAAGCTTATGAGCCAATCAAGAAAGAAAGATGCTGAAATTATATTTCTGAAGAGTACTTTTATCTTTTTCATTCAATTCTCAAAATAGTGTAGCTACTGTCCGAGCTAGGTTTGCCAAAACCAACTAAATTTACTTAATGATCCCAAAGTGACACCAATACTAACAACAAGATCAATCATATAATAGAAATTGCAAACTAAAATAATATATGCAAAAAGTAAATGATAGAACTTCTCATTAATATTCCATAACGGCAACTCACACCAAGGGATACATAGATAACTAACGAGAGGGGAGATACTTCCACAATGCAAACCATCCTATATGATAACTTATCTATTCATGATATGACTCTACTTAAAAAGGTAAACAGATAAAAGATAAAAGATGTGATACCACGACACTCCCCCAAGCTTGGAACAAACCAAGGGGATGCCAAAACCTGATGACGAATTACTCCTTCGGTGGTGGTGGTGTTCTCTCGTCCTCGTCCAACTTCCAAGGTAAGGGCTCCCCATCAACAAAAGACATCCTGGTTTCCAACATCCTGAAACTAGCAGCAACACTTATGTGTTTCAACCTAACCTTATACTCACAATTTTGATTTTGCACATCGTAGAGCTGTGCTTGTAGTTGGTTTGTTGTTCGGTGGAGTGAGAGAATTTCATCTTTAAGCTCAGCAGTCTCCTTCTGGTGCTCGGTGATGAGTTCTGAACTAATCTTATGGATGATATCCACTTCACATGCCGCCATCTTCTTGTACTTAAAGACTTCTTGCTCCAGTGCTTCCATCCTGTCCTCCAGAGTACCTTCACCTTTAGGGCCCTAAGCCTCTTTAATCTGTACCTTCCCGTCTTCGAGCAACAACTCCTTGGGATGAATCTTCGACTCACGCATGTACGAGTTGATGATGTCCGCGGAGGAATCTTCCTTGGCTGATCCAGAGGAAGACATTGTGGCTCCAAAACTGAGACTCTAGCTGTTAGAAACATATTGATGACCCAAAATATATCAAGCTCGTTCGGGAACCCCAATAGGAAGGTATGATGAGCAAAACAACAAGTTTTCCCTCAGTACAAAACCAAGGTTATCAATCCAGTAGGAGCAAGGAAACACCCCAAAGGTGTAGCTAGCTGAACGTTGGCAGGGCGCACTACTGGTGCCAGCAGCAATGTGGAGACCTGCACAACACAACCACAAAACTCTGTCCCCAACTTGCGATGAGGTTGTCAATCTCACCGATTTTGCTGAAAACAAAGGATTAAACGTATCGAATGGAAGGAAGTAATAGTTTGTAGAAAGTAAACACAAAGTAGTAAATAGTTTATGGATTGTATGTAAAAGAAAAGGACCGGGATCCATAGTTCACTAGAGGTGGCTCTCCTTAAGATAGATAACATGCTGGGTGAACAAATTACAGCGGGGCAATTAACAAACATCGAGAATGCAATACATGCATATACTAATCATCTTGACTCCTTTGGAACTTGATTGGGCATTACAACATTATACATAGACCGCCATCCAACTGCATCTATGACTAATAATCCACCTTCAGGTTATCATCCGAACCCCCTCCAGTATTAAGTTGCAAGCAACAGATTATTGCTTTATGAATTGCGTGTAAAGTAAACAATACGATTGTTCTATGAACAAAGGATTGTTGTTTTCTCCCTAGTAGCAACAACACATCTAGTACCTTAGAGATTTCTGTCACTTCCCCAGATTACCAGAGGCATGAACCCACTATCGAGCATAAATTCTAACTCTTGGAGTTGCTAGCATCTACTTGGCCAAGGTAGCTACTAACAACGGAAAGCATGCAAGATCACAAATAACAAAGACATGATAGAATCAATAATCAATCTGAAATAGCATCTCAATATCCATCGGATCCCCACAAACACAACATGCAGAATTACAAATAGATGATCTTGATCAAGAACGGAGCTCACAAGATCTAGACATGAAAGCACAAAGGAGGAGAACCAGCCATCTAGCTACTACATGGACCCGTAGTCCAGGGATGAACTACTCACGCATAACACCAGAGGCTTGCATGGTGATGAAGAAGGCCTCCAAGGTGAATTCCCCTCTCCGGCAGGGTGCCGGGAAGAGCTTCAGATCCCTCTCGATCTAGGGATGGAGATGATGGGGACTACGGACTCTTTTGTGGATTTTTGATCGGGTCCTTAGGTTTTTCATCCCGAGGGCAATATATAGGCGGAAGGAGAGGCCGAGGGGGTGCTGGGGTCAGCCAGACCACCCCCTAGCGCGGGCCAGGCCTGGCCGCGTGGCCAGGTGGTGTGGTCGGCCCCCAGCCCTTCTCTGTCTCGTATTCTGGCATCTGATGACTTCCGGAAAAATAGGCACTTTGGCTTTTGTCCCGTCCAATTCCGAGAATATTCATTTTCTGACTTCCCTGGAACCAAAAACAGCAGAAAATTGGCAGCTGGCACTATGGCTCTTGTTAATATGTTAGTCCAAGAAATCATATGAAAAGTACTCCAAAGTGTGGACAAAACACAAGAAAGTGGATAAAACCAAGCATGGAACATCAAAAATTATAGATACATTTGCAATGTATCACATATCGAAACGAAAACATGACAAGAACACGATATACGAACCTCGTGGGATCCAGGGGATTATATATTACGAAGTTTAACAACAAAAGGAAGGTATTGGGAGAAAACAGGTCAGAGACGGGCTCCGGGGTGGCCACACCCTTGGTGGCGCCACTAGGTGGGCGTGCGCCACGGGGTGGTGCGATCCACCCAGGCTCCGTTTGCGTCCCTCTTTCTGCTCATTGCTTTCCATTTTAGATAAAAACTGCAAAAATATAAATTGATAGATTTTTCGTGGACCTTTTCTTACTAGAACTGTTCCTATTCGAAAACAGACTCTATAGGTCTCTGAACTTGGCATTTTATAAATTCTTCCGGAGTTACCATTTGAATAGCATCAATATCTTCATTGTAAGAATCTCCAGAAATATAGTGCTTGAGTATCTGACCATTCACCACTTGTGTAGTGTTATCTTTTAAGGAAGAAATTTTTATTGCACCTGAATGATACACCTCTTCAATAACAAAAGGTCCTTCCCATTTTGAGAGTAGTTTTCCTGCAAAAAATCTGAGACGAGACCTATACAATAGAACCTTCTCACCAACATGGAACTCTCTCTGAAGAATTCTCCTGTCATGCCATCTTTTAATTTTTTCTTTAAAGATTCTAGCATTTTCATATGCTTCACTCCTCCACTCGTCTAACGAACTTAAGTCAAATAATCTTTTCTCACTAGCAAGTTTGAAGTCTCTATTAAGTTCTTTCACTACCCAATAAGCTTTGTGTTCTAATTCTAAAGGCACGTGGCAAGCTTTCTCATAAACCATTTTGTAAGGAGACATTCCCATAGGATTTTTATAAGCAGTTCTATAAGCCCATAAAGCATCATTCAACTTTTTAGCCCAATTTTTTTAGATATATTAAGAGTCTTTTGCAAGATGGATTTAATTTCTCTATTTGATAGTTCTACTTGCCCACTAGTTTGGGGATGATAAGCTGAGGCAATTCTATGATTAACATCATATTTAGCAAGGGTCTTTCTAAAGCCACCATGAATGAAATGAGAACCTCCATCAGTCATAGGATACCTAGGCACTCCAAACCTGGGAAAGATAATATCCTTAAGCATTTTTAAAGAGGTCTCACCATTAGCACTTTTTGTAGGTATGGCTTCTACCCACTTAGTAACATAGTCAACAACAACAAGAATATGGGTATAACCTTTTGAGGAGGGAAAAGGACCCATAAAGTCAAATCCCCAACAATCAAATGGTTCAATAACAAGAGAGTAGTTCATAGGCATTTCATTGCGTCTAGAAATATTACCAACATGTTGACATTCATCACATGATAAGACAAATTTTCTTGCATCCTTAAAAAGGGTAGGCTAGTAAAAACCTTATTGTAGAACCTTTTGTGCGGTTCTATCTCCCGCATGATGTCCTCCATAAGCACTACCATGCCATTTCCACAATATCTCCTTTTGTTCATATTTTGGAACACAGCTTCGCATAATACCATCTACTCCCTCTTTATATAAGTGTGGGTCATCCCAAAATAGTGCCTCAAATCATAAAAGAACTTCCTTCTTTGCTAGGCTATAAAAGTTGGAGGAAAATACTTGGAAACAATAAAGTTAGCATAATCAGCATACCAAGGACTCTCTCGCAAGCTTACCCCTACCGCAGTCAACTGTTCATTTGGGAAACTATCATTAACATGCATAGGATCAAAAGAGATGTTTTCCAATCGAGATAAATTATCATCAACAGGATTTTCAGTACCTTTCCTATCTAACATATGTAGGTCAAACTCTTGTAAAAGCAACACCCATATAGCAAGCCTAGGCTTAGCATCTTTCTTCGTCATAAGGTACTTAATAGCAGCATGATCAGTATGAATGGTGGCCTTTGAATCAATAATATAAGGTCTGAACTTATCACAAGCAAAGACAACAGCTAAAAACTCTTTTTCAGTAGTAGCATAATTCTTTTGAGTAGCATTAAGAGTCTTACTAGCATAATGGATAACATTTAACTTTTTATCTATTCGTTGCCCAAGAACAACACCTACAACAAATCGCTAGCATCACACATGATTTCAAAGGGTAAGTCCCAATCAGGTGGTTGGACAATAGGAGCGGTAGTTAAACCTTTCTTTAGAGTTTCAAAAGATTCCTTACAATCATCATAAAAAACAAAGGGTACATCTTTTTGGAGAAGATTAGTAAGGGGTTTTGATATCTTGGAGAAATCTTTAATGAAACTTCTATAGAAACCAGCATGACCCAGGATACTATGAATACCTTTGACATCTCTAGGAAATGGCATTTTCTCAACTGCTTCAACTTTGGCTCTGTCAACTTCAATGCCTCTTTCGGAAATTTTATGCCCAAGGACAATTCCTTCATTGACCATGAAGTGGCATTTCTCCCAATTAAGAACAAGATTAGTTTCTTCACATCTCCGCAAAACTTTATCAAGGTTGTGCAGATAATTATCAAAATAAGTTCCATAGATAGAAAAATCGTCCATGAATACTTCCACAATTTCCTCACAAAAACCATGAAAGATAGCAGACATGCATCTTTGAAATGTAGTAGGAGCATTACACAAACCAAAAGGCATACGTCTATAAGCATAGGTTCCATAAGGGCACGTAAAAGTAGTTTTTTCTTGATCTTGTTGTTTAACATCAATTTGGGAGAACCTAGAGTATCCATCAAGAAAGCAAAAATGGGTCTTTTTAGACAACCTTTCTAACATTTGATTAATAAAAGGTAGTGGGTAATGATCTTTCTTAGTAACTTTGTTAACCTTTCTGAAGTCAATGCACATCCTATAACCTACTACTATTCTTTGGGGGATAAGCTCATTATTCTCATTAGGCACAACAGTAATTCCCCCTTTCTTAGGGACACAATGAGCATGACTAACCCATTCACTATCAGCAATTGGATAAATAATACCAGCATCGAGTTTTAATACCTCGTTTCTTACCACTTCCTTCATCTTAGGATTTAAACGACGTTGATGTTCTACCACTGGTTTTGCATCGGGTTCTATATTGATAGCGTGCTGACATATAGTAGGAGAAATCCCCTTTAAATCATCAAGGGTATAGCCCATAGCTCCTCGATGTTTCTTCAATACTTCCAATAATCTTTCCTCTTCCTTCCCTGAAAGTTTATAACTAATAATAACATGATATATTTTCTTATCATCAATGTAAACATATTTAAGATCGTCAGGTAAAGGTTTCAGATCGAAAACCAGATCCTTTTTAGGTGGCAAAGTGGTACCCAAATCTTCCACAGGCAAGTTATGCTTAAGCATCTTAGGTTGACGACGGAGAATCTCATCAATCTCATTTCTTTCTTCCATGAAGATTTCACTTTTGTGGTCTTCCATAAAATTTCTGCAAAGCATTATTAGGAGCAAGAGAAATAGAAGCAAGTTGTTCAACTCTAAAATCCTCATTAGGAGTTTCATTTTCATAAGGAACTTTAGCAAATTTCGAAAAATTAAACTCATAAGATTCCCCATCAAATTTTGTAAAATTTTTCTCCCTTTTACAGTCTATAATGGCTCCACACGTGTTCAAGAAAGGTCTACCAAAAATGATAGGATAGGTTTTACTAGCGGCCGAACCAAGTACTAGAAAATCAGTAGGATATTTAATCTTACCACGAAGAACTTCCACATCTCTTACAATACCAATTGGGGAGATGGTCTCTCTATTTTCAAGGTGAATAACCACATCAATTTCTTCTAGTTCGCATGGACTAATTTCATGCATAATTTCTTTGTAAAGCTTGTAAGGAATAACACTTGAACTTGCACCAATTCACATAAACCATAATAGCAATGATCACCAATTCTTACAGAAAGCACAGGGACACTAGATTTTCTAGTTCTATTAGGATCTGGGACAATATTAGAATCATCCTCACAGAAGACAATGTGTCCATCTTCTACACTTTTAGTGACAAGGTCTTTCACAATTTCTACTGCAGGTTCAATGTTTATTTGTTCGTCAGGCTTTACAGCTCTCTTTGTAGTTTTATTAATTACACCAGTTATCATAGAGTTCTCCTTTACCTTATCCGGGAAAGGTATTTTCTCTATATAAGGTTCAGGTAAGATACGATCAATAGTACAAACTTCAGTACTTCTAGCAGGAACACAATTAACAATATCTTTATATGTGCACGATACTTGTTCCATTCCTTTTTTGGAATTTCAATATATGAGGCAAAAGCCTTAAAACAATTTGCAATAACTTGAGAGTCTAGACCATAAACATTACTAATGTTATGAAAGTCATCAGTTCCCATAAAAGATTTAATGCATATATAATCATAATTTATACTTGACGTTCTTCCTTTATCATTCTTCCATGCTTCAGCATTGTCTTGAGTACGGTTGATACGTCCAAAACGTATCTACTTTCCCGAACAATTTTGCTATTATTTTTCCTCTAAACTTGTGTGATTTGGATACAACTAACACGGATTGACACTGTTTTCAGCAGAATTATCTTGGTGTCTAGTTTTTGTGAAGAAAATCAACTATCAGGAAAAATCCCGGAAAATATGCCAAAAACCTATTTCACCAGAAGACTCACGGAGCCAGAAGACGAGACAGAGTAGGGCCACGAGGGGCCCACACCACCTGGCCGCGTGGGCCAGGCCAGGCCGTGCCTAGGGGTGGTGTGGCCGCCTCGGCTGCCCCCTCGGCCTCCCTCTTCGCCTATAAGTTGCCTCTTGACCTAAAAACCAAGGGGGGTTCGACGTTTTTCCAGAAAGAGTTCCGCTTCGCTGCCATCACCAGATTCCGCGATTCGGACCCAGAAACTCTGTTCTAGCACCCTGCCGGGATGGGGAATTGGAGGAGATCATCGCCATCATCATCACCATCGCTTCTCCATCGACCATCCATGTTTCCCCCATCTATGAGTGAGTAATCCCCCGTTGTAGGCTATGGGGATGGTAGGGATTGGATGAGATCGTTCATGTAATGGCATCAGATTATTAGGGCATGGTGCCTAGTATCTTTTATTAGTGCTTTTTGACTTTGTTGCAACTTGTTATGCTTTATGCTTGTCACTAGGGCCCGAGCGCCATGATTTCAGATATGAACATGTTATTGATTCATTATGATAGTATTTTTTATGGTCTTACCTGCAAGTTGTATACACATATTGTTGCCCGAAACCAAAGGCCCCGAAGTGACAGAAATCGAGATAACCTGAGGGAATGGCTTTGATGTGAGGATCATATGTGTTTACGAAGTGTTAATGCCTTGCTCCGGTGCTCTATTAAAAGGAGCACCTTAATTGCCAGTAAGTCCCTTGAGGCCCCGCTGCAAACGGGCTGGCAGGACAAAAGATGTTGTGCAAGTTCTCATTGCGAGCACGTATGACTATATATGGAACACATGCCTATGATTATCTAGTACTTGGATGCTTTATCCTATTTATCTACAAATGCCCTATGTCTTGATTTCCATATGAATTGTCTTGTCCATGCAACGCCCGTCCATCCATCCCTATGCCTACCGCTCTCTAATCCTACTGTTTACTGCAATTGTTACTACTGCCTTTACTTCTACTACTGCTATTACTTTTCTATTGCTACTACAAAACTGTTGCTACTGATAAACTACTGTGAGCAAGATTGTTTCCAGGTGTAGCTGAATTGACAACTCAGTTGTTAAAGCTTATAAATATTCTTTGGCTCCCCTTGTGTCGAGTCAATAAATCGGGTTTCACTTCCCTCAAAAATATTGTGATACACCCCCTATACTTGTGGGTCATCAAGACTATTTTCTAGCGCTGTTGCCAGGGAGCATAGCTTTATTTATCAAGTTCACTTGGAATCACTATTGTTCACTGCTATCCATCCATCATGGGTAAGTCTCGTGATGGCAAGGTTCCTATTTTACCATCCACTACAAGGAGAGGTATGCTTCTGAACACCTCTGTTGCTCTTGATTCACCATCTGTTATGAGTAAACTCCTTACACCACCACATACACATGCTACACACACTACTACTACTGTTGAATCTAAAACTTCTGATACTTATGATGTTGCTTCTACTATGCTTGATAAGAGTGGTTCATTAGGTCCTTTCCTAGATGCTATGATTGCTAGAACTATAGCTGGAAATATTGAAACTCCTAATGAAGACACTACTACACCTGTTAGTCCACCCGAGTCTAGAGAGAGCTATGATATTGAAGACGGTTATATTGAGATGACCGATGAATTTATTAAAGAATGTCAAAACACCCATGATAGGAGTGCTATTAAGAGTCTCTTTGAGAGGCGTACTATAAAACCCAAATTGTCCCCTAATTCTAAGTTTGCTGCATCTCCCATAAACATTAAAGATAAGGATTATGATTTCTCTCTTGATCTATCTTACATAGCTATTGTTGAGAAAGAACCTTTTTGTGGGACTAAGAATGAAAGTTCGTTAGCACATATGACTAAGCTTTCTACCATGAGTGGCCTGTTTTCCGATGATATTAAGATGCACACCTACTTTGTTGCTAAAATTTTCCCTTTTTCACTGAAAGGAGAAGCTAAAACTTGGTTTAATAATTTACCTCCTGGATCTACTGATAGCCCTGATTGTTTGATTAGTACTTTCCTGTAGAAATATTTTCCTCCTAGTGCTAGACATGCTATTTTGTAGGAACTTTTTGACTTTAAACAGGGAGAAAAAGAGATATTGCTTGAATCATGGGCAAGGTTTTGTGCTTTGATTCATGCACAGGCTGGATGTCCATTACCTAAGAATGAGCTTCTTGATATATTTTGTAATGGACTAACTAAAGAATCTAGGACATACCTAGATAGTTGTGCTGATTATGTTTTCAGGAATAGGAATCCCAAGGAAGCTAAGGAATTAATGACTAAAATAAGCAAGAATTATGAAGACTGGTGTCGTGGTGGTGTCACGGCAGATGCCATGGATAGGCTAAAGGTGGGGACTAAATGCACTAGGGGAATCCAGGGAGGGATAGTGTGGTGATTCCACACAGTTGCTTTCTATTTGATTCACTTACACAGTTTACAAGTGCTCCTTGAGCTGTATTGGGGAGAGGAGGAAGAAGAACTCTCTTACTCTCACTACTAGCTAGCCCTCAGGAACACACTAGAGATCAGCCCTTTCTACAGAGGCCCTAGCCCTCCTTATATAGGGGTAGCCAGGTCTCCAGTTAGGGCATACGTGGAGGCATATTCCTTGGAATATGCCTCCTCCCAAAATAGTAAGCCGACCGGGTCACTTTTGCCCAGCGTCATCCATGCAGAGGCTACGTGAGCCTCTGCGGCGCCCGCATCATCCGACACAGGCATCGTCACCTTTGCCTCGGTGGTCCTGGCCTTTGTCTGCTGCGCTCACGCTCTGCACACAGTGGTCACCCTTTGACCAATGAGATACCTTCCTTCTCTTACAAGCTTGATATAACCCGGATCATACCTAGTTGATCCGGCCACACCTATACCTGCATATAAATTTGATACATCTTACCGACATACGGCATAAGTCGGTTGAGACCCAGTTAGGTGGACATCCCCTGGTCCGGGTTACTCCGTGATTCAGCCTGCCTTGAGGTGACTCGGCCAGCACTTGCTTTGACCTTGCCATACCTCGGCTAACTCGGACTTTATACCCCGGCGTGACCCTACCCTGGGGTATCCCCCCAACATTAGTCCCCGAAGTTGGTGCGGTCTTAGATGCCTTAGCCGCTAAGGCCATAGCAGGATCAATTTCACCGAGCTTTTTGCTCCTTTTCTGAGTTACCTCCTATCTCGGATTCCATAGGTTTACTTTCCCTTGGCACATTCCAAGTTTTTACTCGCTAGCCGGGTCCCCTCGCACTCATCCGAGTCAATCTTCCTTCTCTCGTACGTTTCCCCACGTGGAGGGTAATCATTACTTTGCCTCATTTTAAGGGCCTGCGACAGTAACTGCCGCAGTTATTGTCAGAAATTACTGTAGCACACGTCACATCGTGCCTGCCTCCTCGTTAACTGTATCATAACGTCACGTCGCGAGATCTCCTGCGCCCTATGGCCCTTCATGTGGCTCGTCGCTGATTGGTTGATCCGGGTCACACACGGCCACACCGTGTGGCCCGTCCGCACAACACGATCCCACTACCCCTCAAGGGCGTGGTTAAATAGGGGAGGAGCGCGCCCCTTGGGTCTTTTTCCCCACTTCCGCGCCCCTCTGCCTCTTCTTCTCCTTCTTCTTCCCCGTGATAGCGCCGCCGCCACCGCACTTGTGCAGCTGCGTCGCCACCGAGCTTGCCCCCTCACCCAATCCGGGTGAGTATGTGGTATTCCTCTCCCACTTCGAACGTGGGTTCGGTCTCCCTGTTAGCGATTTTTTCCACGACTGGCTCAACACGTATGAGCTTCAGCTGCATCATCTTCCGGCTAGCACCATCATCTCTCTCTCTGCCTTTGCTTCCACCATCAAGGGCTAGGCCATACTGTGGCCCACGAAGGAGCTCTGGATCCAGTTCTTCGGTCTCTGCCGGAATGTGATTCCGGATATAGATCTTAACCCGGAGGACAAGCAGCTCACATAGTTCGGCGCTGCTTCCATTTCTCCTAGGAAATAGTTTATTTTCCCCGAGTCACGGGGCTTGACTCCTGCAAGGGCTGGGCCCGAACTTTCTTTTATGTTTGGAACAACACATCTGAAGATCTGATCCGGCTGCGCCCCTATGCTCCGGGTCCTCCTAATCCGGATCTGTGGGACAAGGTCCCCAAGAAGCCCACTGTCCTGGCGAACCAAGTCAACAAAAGGTTCTAGGAGCTGAAGGATATGGGATTTTGCAATGAGGACGCAATGATCACATTCGTCCGCAACCGGATCTCCCCCTCCAGAAACGCACACATAAACTCTGTCACATGAGCTGGGGCCGTGACCCCAACCGGACCTCCTCATTCGAGTAGAGCAACACCGAGATCTTCCGCCGAGTCATGGCCCTCTTCACCACCCACAAGGACTTCTCTACTGAGTGGACGTGGGGGATCGAACACTTCTGCCGAGATAAGCTTCCCCCTGCGGTAAGTCTCGTGTCCCAAACTTTTTCCGAATTAAATCATACGTCGGTATTTTGTTGTAGGTTTAACCCTGTTGCCTTTTCTTTCCCTTAGATGTTTCTTCAGCAAACCATTGAGGATGGCACCAAGCCTTCTCTCAAATGGGCGCCTGATCGAGATGCCTCAGACGAGGAGGAACCGGATCAGGAGATGTTCCTGCCGATGGCTGACGCGACCAAGCGACACACCGGTAAACTCTCTTCCATTAGAGATTGGCCCGACGATGAAGATGACTCGGACGTTGAGGTGATGGAGGCATTTGACACTGTCCCCCTTTCTTATGCTTTTCTGGCATCAACCCCGATGGCCAGATCCATGAAGATCCTCCCCTTGCCACGGGTGAGCCTGTCCCGGTCGCACCGAAGAAGAAGAGGGGGGCCGCATCTGCTTCTTCCTCTGGACCTTCTCAGCCAGCCAAAAGGCGAAAGAAGTCCGCGGACAAAGTTGCCACCAAGCCTACAACCAAGGCCATAACCTGGAGGGTTCGGAAGCCCAAGGAGCCTTTGATCTCGGATGAGTAAGCCACTTCTCCCTTTGCTATTCATTTGTTCTTCCTTTGTTATAGTTTCTCATCATTCATGATTTGATTTGGCAGGGCCGCGGTGGAGGTCCCTCAGAGTGGATCCGGCATTGCCTCGCCGCTCCGACATAGCCCTTCTCCCCCTCGTGGAGACGATTCACGCCCGTTGAGCCCCATTCAGGAGGGCTCAGCGGCCGCTCCGGGTCCTAGCCCACCTCGTCAAGAGGAGGGCAACCTCGGAACGGGGGGAAGCGGCTCTGCCGAGGCTGCAGTTGCTCCTTCTTCAGCACAGCCGCAACCAGCCACCACCGAGGTTCCTTTAGCACCCCCACCGAAATGGAAATCAGTACCAGCATCAACTCCAGCACCAGTAGCAACAGCAAAAGCACCAGCACCAGCAACAACGCCAAGCCCCTCCGCCTCGTCCGAGTCTTCCAAGACTCAGCGAGAAGGCACCATCAACACCAAAGCAAGCAGTAAGGCCGCTCCCAAAGGCAAATCTGCCGCAGCTACTTCCACCTCACAGCAGCAACCCAAGGGAAAAAAGGCTCCTGACGCCACCAGGGCAGCGTCAACCGAGGCTGGACAGCGTACACATGTGTCCATGCTTCCGAAAAAGACTCCACCGCCGAAGGATGCCCCTGCCAAGCCAGCTGATGCGCAACTCGTTTTGCACACCAGCCCCGCCGTTGCCCAGGTTGAGAGGAGGGAAGCTCATGGTAAGGGTCTAGTTGCACCCCACATGCTCAGCGGCGAACGCTATCCTCCAACCTTGATCGAGTTTGTAAACAACTGGAACAAGGCGGAGTTCGTCCACAATGACGATCTCTTGGAGAAGTTCGGTCCCGCCGAATTTGCTGCACAAATGAATACTGCTGCCAAGGCAATTAACCTTGCAGGTCGGATGATGGAGGTACGGTACTTCTCCTTTTCCTTAGCATGTAGAAGATATTAGTGATATAACCATTAGTCCCCGAGCCTCTGGGGGAGTAACTTGTTACTCAGCCGGATGCTCCTTAGAGAACTAACGTAGCTCCTTAATAACTTCGAATATGCACACACCTAGAGCCGGGTTAAGTTCCACTTGGCCCGGATTTTGTACACTTCGAATATGCACACAACTAGAGCCCGGTTAAGTTCCACTTGGCCCAAATTTTGTACACTTTGAATATGCACACACCTAGAGCCGGGTTAAGTTCCACTTGGCCCGGATTTTGTACAATTCGAATAGGCACACACCTAGAGCCGGGTTAAGTTCCACTTGGCCCGGATTTTGTACACTTCGAATATGCACACACCTAGAGTCGGGTTAAGTTCCACTTGGCCCGGATTTTGTACACTTCGAATATGCACACACCTAGAGCCGGGTTAAGTTCCACTTGGCCCAGATTTTGTACACTTCGAATATGCACACACCTAGAGCCGGGTTAAGTTCCACTTGGCCCGGATTTTGTACACTTCGAATATGCACATGACTAAGCTATCTTTTTGTACTTTTTTCAGGTGACCACCAATCGCCAGAGCGCTGAGTTTCAACGTCTCTTGGATACTCACAAGATGCTACGCGCGAAACATAGTGCGCTTCTCGCCGAACACGAGAAAAGGGGTAAGTTTTCTCCTTGGCATTTTTCAATTTCTCTTCATCTCTTTACGCCGAACTAATCCATCATTCGGATTTCGCAGCTGGGGTGGAGGCTGAGAATATCCTCATGAGGAAAAACTTGGACCAGATAAAGGGTAAGTTATTCTTGCTCAACCTTGCTATGCTCTCTATCTCCTTTCCTCCTTGGCTCGGCAAATATTCATACCTCGGCTTTGCCGGGTCAATAAACCATTTCAGCCTCTCTTGAAGATAGTGTGCCCGTGCCTGACATGATGCTGCATTTTCTCGAACAAGCAGGGCAGCACCAAGCTGAACTCAAGAAGAAGGATGACAAGCTTGCCCTCCTCTGGACCAAAGACGAAGAAATTGCCAAGCTCAAGGCAGACATGAAGAAGCTCAAGGCACAACACAAGTCCGAACTGGAGAAAGAAGGCCAAGACTTTACTGAAGAACGAGAGCGCCTCAATCTCTAGATTGCCAAGGACCAATAACTTCTTAAGGAGGCCGATGTCAAGCTTGAGTCGGCGAATACTAAACTTGTGCAACTCCGAAAAAGGCGTGATGACTGTACCAAGGAGCTGACCTGGATCCATAGCCACATTTCTCGTAAGTTCTTTTCCTTCAGCCAGCATGAATCTCTCCGGGTTGCTTCACTTGTCTTTTCCTTACTTGCTTCACTTGTCTTGTTTTCAGACAAATTTTCGGAGGGCAATGCCATTGCAACCACTGCTGTTGCCAAGTTCCGCCAGCAGAGGGGTACCCCAAATGCTCCTGGTGCCAGAGAAATTCCTTATGACATGGAGGACCTGCTGGTCAGCTTGTCTTCTCGCGTCGAAATTGTGAAGAATTATGGCAAGGACATTCTTGATGTGGAAATCCGGATCTTCAATGCCTTTTGGCCTGATGAAGATAGTCCGGAAGGGACCGCCGCTCTTGTCGCCAAGTTAATGGATTGCGAGACCCAACTCGTGTCGACCTTGGTTCGGTTTTATGACTTACGAGTCCGAGTTTCAAAAATTGACTTAACAATACTTGGAAACTTTAGGATTAGCTCAAAATAATTCAGCAAAGTAAATTTAAAGTAAGCATAAGGTTAGTCCGAATAACAAACGTCGGCTCGATTAAGTTCCTTTCCTTAGTCGTTTTTCATGTGTTCCACAATTCCAAACTTGTTCTCTTGCTTGCCATGAAGCCAAATCTTGTTGGACAGCAGCAAGTCGAAGAGTTGGGTTTTTGGTGCTCACACACTACTAATCCGGCTTAGGTAAAAGCAACTTACGCCAGCCGACATATAAATAATAAATACAGAAAACAACAAATATTATTAAGGCAGTCCCCGAGTTACTGCTTGGGGTGCCAACATTTCATAGATAAGCTCATCGCCGGCATACATACCGACACATGAGAGACTCAGATACATACACTTCTTTGCTAAGCGTAGAAAGGACGAAGTAGAGCTACATTCCATGGACGCTTAGATTCCTCGCCGGACCTGTCCGCCTTGTTCTTCTCCTGTGGTTTTGCATCTATGAGATAGTATGAGTCATTGTGCAATGCTTTGCTCACAATGAATGGCCCTTCCCATGGGGGGATAACTTATGGATGCCAGCAGTACGTTGTACCAACCGGAGTACTAGATCACCTTCCCGAAAAACTCGGGGGTTTACTTTCCGGCTATGATAGCGTCAGAGATTTGGTCGATATATGGCGGATCTAGACAATGCCAATTCTCTCGCTTCTTCCAGCAGATCAACATCATTTTGCCGGGCTTCTTCCACTTTGGCTTCTGTGTATTGGGTGACCCTAGGCGAGTCATGCTCTATGTCGGCTGGTAATACAGCTTCTGCCCCATATACCAGAAAAAATGGCGTATATCCTTTTGATCGATTCAGAGTTGTTCTTAAACTCCATAGTACCGCTGGTAGTTCTTCTATCCAGCACCCTGCTAATCTTTGCAGCGGCTCAATGAGCCAGGGTTTTATCTCAGATAATACCAATCCGTTGGATCTTTCCACTTGTCCGTTCGATGCAGGGTGAGCTACCGAGGCTACGTAGCCGGATCTTCTTATCTTGACAGAAGCGTGCAAATGCTCCTTCAGCAAAATTTGTGCCATTATCTGTTAGAATACTGTGAGGATAACCGTATCTCAAGATGATATTCTTGAGGAACGTCACGGCGGTAGCTCCATCACATTTTCTTATTGGCTTCACCTCAATCCATTTTGTAAATTTGTCAACCATGACCAAGATGTGGGTCATATTCCCTCTTGCTAGTTCAAAGGGGCCAACCATATCCAAACACCATATGACAAATGGCCAAGTAATTGGAATGGTCTTGAGCTCCGACATTGGCATATGTGTCTTGGTAGCATACCTCTGACAGCCATTGCACTTTCTTACCAGATCTTCTGCTTGTTCCAAGGCACTTGGCCAGTAAAACCCATGACGGAAAGCTTTTGCCACCAAGGCTCTAGACGAGGCATGATGCCCACATTCCCCTTGATGTATATCTCGGAGGATGTCCAGTCCTTCCTCCGGGTCAACACACCGCTGGAGGACATTAGTCACACTCCTTTTGTATAGCTTGGAATTGATGATCGTGTATGCTTTTGCTCTCCTCTGAGTTTGCCTAGAAAGCACCTCCTCAGCGGGTAAAGTTCCATCTTTCAGGAATTGAAATATGGGCAGTGCCCAAGCTAGTACAGCTCGCGTTGGGAACACATCCTCATCGATTTCCATCTGATCCACCGGCATAACGTCAGCCGAATCGCGCTGAGCAGTCCCCGGGTTTCGCGAACCACTTCCCACGTCAATGTCCATGGGTACAGCTCCGGACTCCGGATCTTCCGGCACATAGATTGAGTCGGTTTCTGGGGACGGCCTGATAGATGGTTTTCTGAGGTGTTCTAATGCTACACCCGGTGGAATTGCTTGTCGAGTTGATCTGAGCTTCGACAATACATCGGCAGCCTCATTTTCCACCTAGGGTACATGGTGAAATTCGCATCCCTCAAAGTAACCAGATATCTTCTACACATGAAATCTGTACAGTGCCATGTTTGGGTCAAGAGCGTCCCATAGCCCTGAAACTTGCTGAACTACAAAATCTGAGTCGCCAAAGCATTGGATCCGACGTATCCCAATTTCTTTTGCCACTTTGAGCCCATGCACAAGTGCCTCATATTCAGCGACATTGTTAGAGGCTGCGAAGTGGATCTGCATCACATATTTCAGCTGGTCCTTCTTGGGCGAGGTAAGCACAACTCCGGCGCCTAACCCGGTTTTTGTTTTTGATCCGTCAAAGTGCATCCTCCAATAATTCGGATCTGGTAATGGTGGTTCATATTGTACCTCGGCCCAGTCCACAAAAAAGTCGACCACAGCCTGAGACTTGATTGCTTCTGTTCTGTCATATTGTGGCGCATAAGGGGCTAGCTCAATTGCCCATTTTGCAATCCTGCCACTTGCATCCTTGTTACTCATTATCTCGGATATGGGAGCCTCACATATTACCTTGATGGGGTGCTCCTCAAAATAGTGTTTTAGCTTCTTAGCCGACATGTACACACCATATGCCACTTTCTGATAGTGCGGATAATTTTGCTTCGATGCGGATAATACCTTGCTTAGGTAATACACTGGCCTTTGCACTGACTTACCCTCTTCGTCGCGCTCTACCACAATTACTGCACTTACAACTCGGTTGGTTGCGGCTATATAGAGCAACATTGGCTCTTTTGACAGTGGAGAGGCTAACACTGGTGCAGTGGCTAACATCTTCTTTAATTAGATAAAGCTTCATTGGCCTGCGGCGTCCAAATGAACTTGTCCGACTTTTTCATGAGTTGATAGAGAGGCAGTGCCTTTTCTCCCAACCGACATACAAACCGACTTAACGATGCCAGGCAACCAGTGAACTTCTGGACATTGTTAAGGCACTTCGGCAGTTCCATTCGCTCTATGGCCCGGATTTTAGTTGGATTGACTTTGATACCTAGGCTGGAGACAAGAAATCCGAGTAATTTTCCAGCCGGGACACCGAAGGTACATTTCTCCGGATTAAGCTTCATTCGGAACCTCCTTAGGTTCGCGAATGTCTGCCTGATGTCGTCAAGGAGCGTTTTGCTTTTCTTGGTTTTTATAACAACATCGTCCATATATACTTGCACATTTTGACCAATTTGGTCGTGCAAACATTTCTGCATACATCTTTGGTACGTTGCCCCTGCATTACGTAAACCAAAAGGCATGGTGCGATAGCAATAAGCCCCATACGGGGTGATAAACGTAGTCTTTATTTGATCACTTGGGTTCAGGGGTATCTGGTGGAAACCAGAATATGCATCAATGAACGACAACAACTCACACCCAGCGGTAGAATCTATGACTTGGTCTATCCTTGGCAGTGTGAATGGATCTTTTGGACACGCCTTATTAAGGTTCGTGTAATCGATACACATACGCCAAACCACTGCCACGTTCGGATCGTCTTTCTTCTTCTCCACCAGCACCGGATTAGACAGCCAATCCGGGTAAATCACTTCCATGATAAATCCAGCAGCCAACAACCGAGCTATATCATCTCATATGATCTTTCTCCTGTCTTCGGCGAAGCGGCGGAGAGGTTGCTTCACCGGCTCTGCTCCGGGTCTCACATTCAAAGAGTGCTCGACCAACTCCCTCGGAACACCTTGCAAGTCCTGTGTGGACCAAGCAAAAATATCCCGATTCTCAAGGAGGAAGTTGACGAGCTCGCTTTCCTATTGGTCATTCAACCTGGCACCAATTGTTACGGTGCGCTCTGGGAACATATCATCAATAGGCACTTTCTTGATATCCTTTGTCGCTTGGAATGAGACACTACCATGCGGGTTACTCAGCGCCAGCATATATTGCTGCGCAGACTGAGCCAATGCCGCCACCTCTTGGATCTTTCTCTTTTCTTGCGTGATCACGAGTGACTCGGCCAGGTTAGATCCGACAGACGCACACTCAATGGAACATCGGAAATCCCCAGCTATGGTAATTACACCATTTGGCCCAGGCAACTTCATCTTCAAGTAACTGATATGAGTACTTGCCATGAACTTGTTCAGAGCTGGCCTGCCGAGTAACGCGTGATAGGCGCTCTCCAAATTGACAACTTTGAATTCCAAATTCTCAGTCTGGCAGTTATCTGTCATACCGAACAACACGTCAACCCGGACCTTGCCAATGGGTTCACAAGAAATGCCTATCACAATGCCATGGAAAGTTGTCCTTGTAGCTTGGAGCATGTTCTCCGAGATACCAACTTGCGCATCGTGTCCACATACATGATGTTGATGCTACTACCATTGTCAATTAGCACCTTTGAGAACCTCACATTGATGTTAGGCCCAATGAATGTCGGATCCAACACTAGCGCATATGAACCAGGACTAGGCATAAGCTTCGAATGATCTTTGATGCTCCAGGTAATCTCCTGATCCGACCAAGGCTTATACCTCGTCACGGCTGGCATCATTGCATTGACCTCCATATGTCAGCGCTGCAAGCTCTTTCTGTCTGTCTCTTCTATGGTGAACACACAGTAACTTTGATGATGCTCTCTGTACTCATTTCTCCCCTCGTTCCCGGGGTACCTCTGATCCTGTTGATGCTGATCTTCCACTTGATGCACTGCATCCCTTCTCTCATGGTTGTCATACCTCGGCGGAGGGGGAGGCAACATTAACTGTTGCGTGTTCGCTCCGGAGAGCAATTGCTGCCGGGGTAACTCCTTCCGAGGTTGATCATTCCGAGGTGCCTGAGCATTCCCCGAACCACCTTGTTCTATCTTTCTCATCCACTCACACTGCCTGGTTGTGTGACCCGCTGGGTTACTCGGATTTGGCGTGTGAAATTTACACAGCTGATCCAGCATTGCCTCATAAGTATACCTCGGACGATCCTTCTTTTCTTGCCACTGTTTCTCCTGCTCTGGCGTCCAAGTTTTCTTGCCATCATTTCTTGGAGTCCATTGCTGTCCTCCAGTTTTCTAACGTTGGTTGCTTCCTGCACCAGGTTGATCTTGATTCACAGCAGCAACTTGTTGTGGACTGTACTGGTAATGCGGTCTATCGTCTCTTCTTTTACCCTGGTAATCATTTCTCCGGGATGATCTGGCTCCATCTTGCTGGTAGTACTCTTCGCTTGACTCGTTTGATACGATCCTAGGCTGAGTCGGATCACCCAAGGCATATGAATCAGCGATTCGGATCGTTTCTGCCAAGGTAGTTGGCATATCTCTTTGCAACCTTTGCCATATCATGCTCGCATATCTGCACCCCTGAGCAAACCAAGCTATGGCCTATGACTCAATTACACCTTCGAAAGAGTTTCTTACAGTGCACCAACGGGTTAAGAACTCCCGGTCTGTCTCATTCGGTCTCTGCTTGCACATTGCTAGGGTATGTGGCCTGTTGGGCCTCTGATACATACTTGAGAAATTGCTGACAAACATTTCGTCAAAATCGATCCAACAGTTAATGCTTCTGGGCGGCAAATTGTTTAGCCATACCCTCGCTGGCCCCTCCAACATCTGGGGTACATATCTCACAGCCCATCTCAAGTTGCCTGTAGCAATTTTTACAGCTGTTGCGTAGTTAATCAACCAATCTTACGGCTTTGTGCTGCCGTCATATGTCTTTGTGCCTCTAGGTAATTGGAAGTTAGGTACCGGAGGTTCCTTCATGATCCAGGGCCCAAAACATGCTGGACCCGGAGGACCTTGACACTCAATTTGCTCCGACCTATACAACCGATCCAGTTTCAACCTGGCATCACCAGGCATCAAATTACTGCTTCCCAATCTTGACCCTATCACGTGATAGTCCGGCCTGGGATACCCAGCATTCACCATTTCCGAATCACCATCATTGTATCTATCCTGCTCTTGTGGAGTTGCTCTCTGTTGCATACTTTGGCCGGCACTGCGCTCTTGCCGTGGTATATTCCGCTGCTGCGGTTGCCCTGCGCCTACCGAATTATGCTGTCCGGCATTGCCGTTTATAGCATTCCCTTGACCGGCTTTGCCTTGTTCGCGGTTACCTCGGCCAACTTCACCTTGGCTCACACTTCGTCGATCCTCATTTCTCTGTATTTCTTTTCCTTTCCCTGCCCTTGCCGGGTCATATGGGACTATCTGCTTATTCCTCCTGACCGAGGTTACTACTTCTTCTCTCCTAGTACCACCATGAGGAGACGATGTAGCTCCAGCGGATTTCTCCGGGTTACCCACCGCCGAATGAACGATCTTGGAGGCCCCAGCTCTCTCCGAGTTAGCCCTAAGCAATTCCTCATTTTGCCTGTTCGCGATCCGAACCAACTCATTGACCCTATCTTGCAGTCTCTGACGGGCTTCACCCGTCAGACCCTCTAACTCGGATGCAGCCGCATCTGCTGCCCTGAGGTTTTTTGCCGGGGTACTATACTTCGGCAGCCCCACGGACAAACAGTTTTCTGATTCCTCAATTCTAGTATCACCTTCTTTATTCATTTCACTCATGAGGTTTCTCCCCTTCACTTTTTCAGCATCTACCTTATTTTCCTTTGCATACTCATGCAGTGTCATGTTCAATGACTGCTGAGCCGTGGCTATCTTTTTTGCACCCTCTAGTATTTTTTGCCTAGTCTCCTCTAGCTCGGCCTGTGCCTGAGCCGGATCTACTGCTGCTGCTACTAGGTTTTTCAGGCTATCCATCGCCTGCTGTAGCACATTCTCTGGCCTCTCTATAGGAGGACCTCTACTTTTCCTCGGTGCCTTAGGCGTTACCTCCAGATCTGGTGTTGGATCCTTGCTTGCGCCAGTGCCAGGCGTGGTCATCATCACCTTAGCGTGGTCCGGGGAGCGAGTGATACGCGCCCCGCGTGCCACACTAAGGGGTGGCTCACCTGCTTCAACAACGTGCCGCGGATGAACGCACGACACATTGACAGCAACATAGATCTTGTGTGTGCCGAGCTTGACGAAGAGGCCGTTGCGCGGAAGAGAACGCTTGCCAAAGCAGTCAGCATTGTCGCCGACGAAGTCCAGCGCTCCAAAGCACTGAACGAGCCCGGAGACGATGCGTTCGCCGGTGCTGATGAAGTTTCCCGTCCGGATCTTCACCCCTGCTAGCGCCACTAGCCCCACGGTGGGCGCCAACTGTCGTGGTGGTGTCACGGCAGATGCCATGGATAGGCTAAAGGTCGGGACTAAATGCACTAGGGGAATCTAGGGAGGGATAGTGTGGTGATTCCACACACAGTTGCTTTGTATTTGATTCACTTCCACAGTTTACAAGTGCTCCTTGAGCTGTATTGGGGAGAGGAGGAAGAAGAACTCTCTTACTCTCGCCACTAGCTGGCCCTCAGGAACACACTAGTAAACCACAACACACTAGAGATCAACACTTTCTACAGAGGCCCTAGCCCTCCTTATATAGGGTAGCCAGGTCTCCAGTACTTGGAATATGCCTCCTCCCAAAATAGTAAGCCGACCGGGTCACTTTTGCCCATCGTCATCCATGCAGAGGCTACGTGAGCCTCTGCGGCGCCCGCGTCATCCGACACAGGCATCGTCACCTTTGTCGGCCATGCCTCGGTGGTCCTGGCCTTTGTCTGCTTCGCTCACACTCTGCACACAGTGGTCACCCTTTGACCAGCGAGATACCTTCCTTCTCTTACAAGCTTGATATAACCCAGATCGTACCTAGTTGATCCGGCCACACCTGTACCTGCATATAAATTTCATACATCTTACCGACAAACGGCATAAGTCGGTTGAGATCCAGTTAGGTGGACATCCCCTGGTCCGGGTTACTCCGTGATTCGGCCTGCCTTGAGGTGAATCGGCCAACACTTGCTTTGACCTTGCCGTACCTCAGCTAACTCGGCCTTTATACCTCGGCGTGACTCTACCCGGGGGTATCCGCCCAACAACTGGACTTCTCCTGAACCAGCTATACCTAAAACAATTATACCTGAACCAACTATCCCTGCACCTACACCAACATCAAAGAAGAGGGGAGTTATTGAACTAAATGATGAAGTGATAAAGGAAGCTAAGAAATGTCTTAAGGAGAAGGGAATTAATGCTGCTGATGTCAAGAATTTACCTCCTATAGAAGAATTATCTAAGCCGATTCCCCACTCATCCACTATTGAGGTACACTCGCTCCAACATTTTGATGAAGGTGATATCCCTTACTCTAAACCTCCTGATCAATGCTTAGAAGAATTCAATATTTTTATTGTTAAGCCAGATAATTTTAATAAAAGGGTGCAAAATCATTTAATGGAAAACACTAGAGCTATTGTTGAGTTGAAGGACATTGTGGAAAGAACCTCTAATGATGTTAAAATGCTTGTTAAACGTTTTCAAATGGTTCAAACTCAAATTGATCAGCTTATTAAAGTACAAAAAGAGTGGCTAGTTAATGCTGCTAAAGAAAAACATGCTTATGAAATTAGAACTAGAAGTGGTGCTGCTACCCAGGATCCTCTATATCCTGAGGGGCATCCTAAAAGAATTGAGCAGGATTCTCAACAAGCTGAAAATAGTGGTACTACTCCTAAGAAAAGAAAGAAGAAACATAAAACTATTTTAGAACCCTCTGAACCTGCTAAAGTTCCTAATATTATATATGTCTCTGATGCTAAAACTGAAAGTGGTAATGAAGAAAATGATGTTCCTGATAAATAAAAAGTTGAAGAAGAACCTGAAAGGCACACTAAGAATACTAAATACACTAAAGAAGATTTTGTTGCTAAGAAACATGGTAGTGAAAGAGAGCCTTGGGTCCAAAAACCTATGCATTTCCCTGATAAGAAACACAAGCCAAAGGAAGATGAACACTATAATAAGTTTTGTGAGTGGATGAAACTTTTTTTCTTGTAAATTCCTTTGACTTATGCTATTAAATTGCCTCCTTATTCAAAGTATATGGAGGATATTGTCTCGAATAAAAGGAAGATCCCTAATGAAGAAATCTCTACTTTGCTTGCTAATTATTCCTTTAATGGTAAGGTTCCAAAGAAACTTGGAGACCCAGGGATTCCAACTATCCCGTGTTCTATTAAAAATAGTTATGTTAGAACTGCTTTGTGTGATTTGGGAGCAGGAGTTAGTGTTATGCCTTTTTCTCTCTACAAGAGACTTCAATTGGAAAAACTAATACCAACTGATATATCTTTGCAAATGGCTGATAAATCTACTACTATTCCTGTTGGTATATGTGAGGATGTACCTGTTCAAGTGGCTCATAATTGCTTGATATTAACTGATTTTGTTGTGCTCGAAATGCCTGAAGATGATAATATGTCTATTATTCTTGGGAGACCTTTTCTTAATACTACATGAGCTGTTATTAATTGTAATCAAGGAAAGGTGACTTTTAATGTTAATGACAAGGAGCATACTGTCTATTTCCCCAAGAAGATTGATAGGACTTATAGTTTGAATTCAATTGAACATGTTGAGGTCATTCAGGTTGGAGAAATATATTGTCCCATACCAAGAGAAAAATATGAAACTATTATGATTGGGACCATTTCTATCAAGGTTGAGGTAACATAATCCTTAGTGGAACACAAAGTTTTGTTTCATATAAATTTTTTTTCGTAACAAGACCAGATCAACCTTGTTAACAAAAGGATTTTTATGAACAAAACAATGTTTTCACCATGATTATCTCCGCTTACTTCTATTCTATCCATTTTAGTTTTTGCTTTCGTTTAGTTTACTTTTCTGTTGTTAGTTGCTTGCATGTTAGAGTGTCTTAGAACTTCTGAAGTTTTAGTTTTGTTTTGTCATTGCATCATTCCAAAAAAATCTGTCAGAAAATCATTCATATATACCTAAAAATTGCTCAAAAATAAAGTGTCTCGAAAAATTCCAGAAAATTCATATTAAATTTTTACGTGAAAAAGGGGCAGAGAAGTGCCTGGAGAGTACCAGGGGGGCCCACCAGGCAGGCACACCACCTGGTGGTGCGGCTAGCCTAGGGGCGTGCCTAGCCATGGTGTGGGCCACCCCTGGCCCTCCACTCACTCTCTCACTTCCCACTGCTTCCTCTCTCCCGAGAAAACATTAGTTCTTTGCTGGAGATCGCGTTCTTGCTGTTCTTGCCCATGATTTTTCGATCTCCTTGCTCAGCCCATCTTTGCTGCTGAAATTTGGAGCATTTGTTCTCCGGTATGTGACTCCTCCGCTTGTCCAAGTAGATTTGTGTTTAGTGGTTTATATCTTGAGTATTTTGATGCTGTAGGTGACAGGTTATGAGAGCTTGAGCTTGTTCAATGCTTAGAGATATTGTTTTGATGCATTCTTAGGCCTCTTACAAGTCCCTATGAGTAGTGTCCTTCATTATGTATTCACTTTGCAATCACTTGTTTAATGGATGTTTAAATTTAAGAATAGAAGATTAATGAGCATCAACTTAACCAACATGAACTGAGGGTGCCTGAGGTTATGAAGGTTCACCAAGAGGAGGAAGTTTTTCCTTCCATATATCCATGCTTCAAATTCATCAGGGCTGCAGGAATTTCCCAGGGCTTCCATACCTTAGTTGCTAATGCAGGATTGGAGCACTTTGTAGAAGATGAACCCTGTCACTTTGTGAAACTAACTATGTCTATAGTGCAAGACTTTCGATTTAGTTACTCTTTGACTAACCCCATGGTCCACTATAAAATTTACAATATAGTTGTCAACCTTCCTCTTGATGACTTTTGTGCAGCTATTAAGGTACCTCAGTGGGGATCGTGTGGAAGGATTAAAGAGCAACCTGCACCACTCATGGACTTGTATGCAGAGATTTGCCAAGGGAGCAGCTTCTCAAAGGAGAGTGGGAAAATCCGTAACATTCATTTCCCATCTATTCGCTACTTTGCTTACTTTATTGCCAAGTGTGTTCTCGCTAGGAAAACTGCTAATAAGATATCCTCTTATGATCTAGCATTCATCTCAGCTGCTTTAAAACGAGATATGACTTATAACTTGGGTTCCTTGATACCTTTCCGTCTTGCTACAAACCGCGAGAAAGGTGGAATTTGTGGAGGCCTCATTGCCTCTCATTTATTAGCTTTGCATGGTTTAGTGCCTCGTCATCTAGACCTATAGTTTCCCATGGAAAGGCTTGATCTTAATTCCATGATACAACATAAATTTTTTTCTTCTTGGGCTAATTTGAGTGAGTTGTCTTATGAAATAACCTTTCTCAAGGCTGGTTGGAGAAGGAGTAAGTCCGAGCGATTTGTTCTTTTGCCTGCACCTGTTTTGTTTAACCTTGATACCAGGGTAGGATGGTCACTCAACAAGGAGGAGCTTGATATGTACTTGGGAGAGCTCTCCCAATAGGAGCAGGATACTAGAAGGGAGGTTACAGATGATTCGGGCCTAACCACAATCATTCTTACAATGACCCGCCTGCTTGGAACCCTTACTCGTATTTGGGTTGATACCCACTTAGGCCAAAAGCCTAAACTTGGGGGAGGTACACCGACATCACACTCATATCCATATCATGTTTCGTCGGCACATTGTATATCCATGCTTCGTTCTCTTTTTTAATTTTTGTTCTTTCTTTACCTTTTCTTTCTAAAACACAAAAAGACCAAAAATATTTCGGTTGTTTCTCTTTGTTTGCTTCTTCTTCTTCTTTCTGCCTTGGTTTGCGTTTTTCCTTTTGGGTTTGTCTTAATTATTCGAAAAACCCAAAAAGATTTTTCTTTGCTTGTTTTTCCTTTTGTTCTTGCCTTTGAAAATTAAAAACACCAAAAATATTTGTTGTTCTTCTTTGGTTTTGTGAAGTTTGTTGCAGGGTTTAGCAGTCCTCAGTGGAATTTGGTTTCATGTTATTATTCAAGCCACACAAGTGAAGGGCAATAATGAGGATTAATGACAACTTGAGGTGTGGTAAGAGGCTGGTAACGAACTCTATTTGTTTTCATTTTTGTACATATACTCATCATTGTGGGCATGCTTAGTCTGTTCATATAGGGTGTATGCTATTTGTGGATGCTTAGTAGTTCTTGCTTTCTTTTGATTAGCTCCAGCTCGCTAATAGTTTGTAGCATGTCATATGAATGTTTGCTTGCATTGCTCTATTCATAACTTGGTATGACACCGTGGTATCCTCCTCTGAATGTTTCACTTGAATCGACTTGGCACATGCTCATGCATGCATATGACTGAAACAATAGTCAGTTAAGCCTCGATGAATTATTTTGCCTCAGGGGTCTTGAATCACTTTCATGCCACGATTAGTCCTGTTTTGTTGCAAGCATGATTATGATAGTTATTTCTCTCTCGTTTGTCGCTCCCTTACTATTGCTAGCCTTCACTTGCACTGAGTATGATCTCTACTCGTGTTTCCATTTCCCCAAAACGAATATTGCCAAAAGTGTCCACCATACCTACCTATTAGCATCATTTGTTGTTCCGTGCATATTCAATATGCCTTGTTTTCTTTCGAATAAAATGTTTGCTTGTTATGAGAAAGTTAGTTAGTAAAGCTCTCACGAACTTGATGGCACACTTTATTTCTTGCACTTAATAAACCTGAACCATTGTGACTGTCCATGAAAGTTATATGCTTGCAAATTATAGGCTGGGGATTAGCAGAACTGTGCTATCACGGGGAATGCTTTCAACACCTGTAATTATATACCCAGTTGATATCATGCTCTTTTGTTTGCGGATGTCGTTGGTGTGAAATAAAATGGGAGCTTGTAAGTCCATGGAGTTATGTATGTGTGTTAGAGAAACGCCTGGGCTGCCGGTCTAATCCATGCCGTGATGGTGGAAACCTGCAGCGTAACCATAATGAGCATCTATGAAGCATTCTTCTTATAAAAAAGAGATAGCTATTAAGAAAAAGAAAAAAAATAAAAAAGAGATATGAGAAAAGAGGAAAGAGAGAAAAAGCACAATTTTCCCATGGTAAATAAGGAGATTGCTGAGATACTCGTTGTCTGCTTGCCTTGTTATTTTGATATGGGGATTCTTCCGTATCATCGGGCAAGGGGTACCCTGTTGGCGGTTCTCTATGATACGCACGTATTTACTATGAGAAGAACTTACCGGTAACTAAAGTTGAGTAGCATGAGGAGCGGCCCTTGTACTCAAGGGACATGAGATTTCCAGTTTATAGTCTATCAAGCATATAACTCAGATTGGGCCTCACTTTCACCTTAACCATTTAAAGATGCTTATGATAGGGGCAATGAGAGCTCAAAGCTAATGAGTACCATACTTTCAGCATTTGGAAGCCTTTCAAACTATTCAAAACCTTTTTCATTTCCTTGTTGAGTCACCACCAATTCTATGAGCACTTTCTTGAGAGCATAGCTGTCATTCTTAGTGTAATGTGCTTGTCTCAAAACTTGATTAATTGTGTTATGACTTTGATGCTTGTATCTTTGATATCTTTACTTCTAGTCTTCACTTGAACTTCAGAGGTGCCTTGGCATGTTTGCTCTATAATCAAAGGCAAGTGATAGAGTGGTATCTCACTTGCTTGCAATGACTATTAAGTAGACTTAGTTGCATACTGTTTATTATGAATTTCCTGAGTAGTTGATCATATGTTGAGAATATATACATCTGATGAAGCAAATGTGTTCATGAAAGTTTCTTTTATCGCACTCAGTTTTCAAGTAAATTGCTTGAGGACAAGCAATAAGCTAAGCTTGGGGGGAGTTGATACGTCCAAAACGTATCTACTTTCCTGAACACTTTTGCTATTCTTTTTCCTCTAAACTTGTGTGATTTGGATACAACTAACACGGACTGACGCTGTTTTCAGCAGAATTACCTTGGTGTCTAGTTTTTGTGCAGAAAATCAACTATCAGAAAAAATCCTGGAAAATACGCCAAAGATCTTATTTCACCAGAAGACTCATAGATCCAGAAGACGAGACGGAGTAGGGCCACGAGGGGCCCACACCACCTGGCCATGCGGGCCAGGCCAGGCCGCGCCTAGGGGTGGTGTGGCCACCTCGACTGCCCCCTCGTCCTCCCTCTTCGCCTATAAGTTGCCTCTTGACCTAAAAACCAAGGGGGGTTCGACGTTTTTCCAAAAAGACTTCTGCTTCGCCACCACCACCAGATTCCGCGATTTGGACCCAGAAACTCCGTTCTCGCACCCTGCCGGGACGGGGAATTGGAGGAGATCATTGCCATCATCATCACCATCACTTCTCCATCGACCATCCATGTTTCCCCCATCTATGAGTGAGTAATCCCCCGCTGTAGGCTATGGGGATGGTAGGGATTGGATGAGATCGTTCATGTAAATGGCATCAGATTGTTAGGGCATGGTGCCTAGTATCTTTTATTAGTGCTTTTTGACTTTGTTGCAACTTGTTATGCTTAATGCTTGTCACTAGGGCTCGAGTGCCATGATTTCAGATCTGAACATGTTATTGATTCATTATGATAGTATTGTTTATGGTCTTACCTGCAAGTTGTATACATATATTGTTGCTCGGAACCAAAGGTCCCGAAGTGACAGAAATCGGGATAACTGCAGGGAATGGCTTTGATGTGAGGATCACATGTGTTTATGGAGTGTTAATGCTTTGCTCCGGTGCTCTATTAAAAGGATCACCTTAATTGCTAGTAGTTCCCTTGACGCCCCGCTGCAAACGGGCTGGCAGGACAAAAGATGTTGTGCAAGTTCTCATTGCGAGCATGTATGACTATATATGGAACACATGCCTATGATTATCTAGTACTTGGATGCTTTATCTTATTTATCTGCAAATGCCCTATGTCTTGATTGTCATATGAATTGTCTTGTCCATGCAACGCCCGTCCATACATCACTATGCCTTCCGCGCTCTAATCCTATTGTTTACTGCAATTGTTACTACTACCTTTACTTTTACTACTGCTATTACTTTGCTATTGCTACTACAAAACTGTTGCTACTGATAAACTGCTGTGAGCAAGATTGTTTCTAGGTGCAGCTGAATTTACAACTCAGTTGTTAAGGCTTATAAATATTCTTTAGCTCCCCTTGTGTCGAATCAATAAATTGGGTTTCACTTCCCTCGAAAATACTGCGAATAGCGCTATACTTGTGGGTCATCAACAGTCTAGAAGATCCCATTTAGCTTCTTCTTCCATGCATGTAAATGATCCAGTACAAGAAGCATCCAATAGATCCTTATCATGAAGAGAAAGTCTTGCATAAAAGTTATTGATAATAATATTGTTAGCGAACTCATGGATAGGACATTTGAGCATTAGTAACTTCAATCTCCCCCAAGCTTGAGTTGTACTCTCTCCATCACGAGGCCAAAAGTTGTATATTTGATTCCGATCTTTATGAATCTCACTAGGAGGATAAAATTTTGAATAAAAGAGAGGTACAACTTCCTCCCATTCAAGAGCTTGACCATTCTTCAGCAGCTTATACCATTCCTCAGCTCTTCCTTTCAGTGATAATGAGAATAACTTCTTGACTTGATCTATTGTAATACCTGCACACTTGAACAACCCACATAATTCGTGTATAAAGAGCAAATGATCACCGGGATGGACAATTCCATCTCCAAAATAGTAGTTATCCATAACACGATCAATAATTCTTGTAGGTATCTTAAAAGTATCATTTTTAGCATGTGGTGGTTCATCTACTACCTTAGCAGTGGTAGTAACATTCCGAAATAAGAAACTAAGTGAATTATCCATATTGAAATAAAGTAACTAACAGAAGTAAACAGTAGTCATAGTAGAAGTTTCCTTTATCAGTTCCACACTCGAATAGCACTTCACTCCCTAGCAACGGCGCCATAAAGTAGTCTTGATGACCCACAAGTATAGGGGGTGTATCGCAGTATTTTCGATAAGTAAGAGTGTCAAACCCAACAAGGAGGAGAAGGTGTTGACGAGTGGCATGGATCGGGAATTCTTTGTAAATACTTAGCAAACGGATTTTTAGGGTTTTTTGATAATGCAGATAAATAAAGTACAGATAAATAAAGGACAATGATAATAATTGCAGCAAGTGGCCTAATCCTTTCTTTAGGAAAGGACAAGCCGGTTGTATTACTTAATGTGGGCCCCCCGGATTAATCCTCCAAGAATCCCTATTATGCATACAACCACAATCCCATGAGGGATGATCAAGTGCTCAATCTTGATTTTTGATCTTGGCCAATGGAGGTAAGGATGCTGATAGAGGGGTAAGGTTAATATATACCTCTAGGATTTATTTGGGATTGATTGGCTCACTCTAGATCACTTTTATATCATTTATTCAAAAAGTGCAGAAATGGTTTCTAGAAGCTAATGTGATATTTTTTACATTAGACAAGGTTAGTTTTGGGTGTGAGATGGTCCTAGATACCCAGACACAGCTTGGGGAATTTTCTTGGAATTTATTGGGAAGGAAAAGTATTTTTAGACAATTATTTCTTGTTTCAGCTATTTAAGAAAATGGGCAAAAGAAATAATAAAACTCTTCAAAAATATTTATTTTTGGAGTGGGAAGAGGTATGATATTTGGACCTCAATTGAGCCAAAAGTTGGGGAAGTGTTTTGGAAAAAACCAAACTTTCCTTTATGGAAGAGGTTTTGGAAGTTTTGTTCTATTTAGGGAACTAAATAGTTTTGGTCCATAATAAATATGGATAATTATTGATAAATCTTGATGATCAAGGTAGGTGATGTAGACAAGGTTTAGAAAGCATTTGCAACCTTCGTATTAGAGAATCCAAGTTGATCTTGGTGGAATCTAGAGATTTAAGGGTCTTGGGTGAGATTGTTTTCATGCCACCAAAACCTTGTTGGATCTTGGAGCTCAGATCTCCCTTTGGGGCATGGGGTATGTGGATGGATAGACCAAGTGATGTAGATCACAAGGGTGTAGAGGCTTGAGTTTGATCCTGCTTGAGCTCACCAAGACAGGCTTTCAAATTTTAAATAAAATAAGCCTGCCAAAGTAGATTATCAATTAGCCTTCAAAACCTTGTGGGTTTAGGAAGCACAAGGATCCACTTGGAACAAGTGAACTGGATATTGATACACCTATATGAGTAGATCACAACCATGCAAAGAGTTGGTCCATAGAAGGTTGGATGGTGGTGTGAACTTCTACCAAAGTAGGCATGCTGACTAGATTTGCAGGATTAGTTGTTTTCTTGCCTGCAAAACCATCAAGAACAAGTGGGTAGGAGGATGATATAACCAAGGGAAAGAGTGGGCCTTGGTAGTCCTTAGGATGGTTAGCCAGATGGTTTAGATGCATTTCCAAAAATGCACAAGGGTTAGGAAAGGGAGGCATTCAAAAAGGTGATGTTGGAAATAGATTTCCGGACTTAGCCAAATTTGGCAGAGTTAGGGTTTTTGACTAGAATGTGGGTGGTGATGATTTTGATGGGTTGCAAAGTACCAAAGCATCATCAAGTGGATGTGGTTGAAGAGTAGATTGAGTAGAAGGGAACCATGCTTGATATTGGTCCTCATTTACATGGAAACTTCTAGAAGGGATTTCTTCAGAACTGATCTGGTTAAGAGATTTAGATGATCACTTAGTAGCTAGGGATCATATCCAGATTGTATTCTTTCTTAGGGTGGGAGGATTTGGAGACATCTTGATCCTAGTGATGAGCTCCTAGAGTAGCTCATACTATCTCCTAAGCGGACAAATCAAGCAGCAGATCAAGGCAATTCATCTTACAAACAATTCAACTACTACTAGGGTTACCACCAAGCCTAGCTTGAAGTATGGGTATTTTGAAGTGTTGGATTTGATTATGTGAGCATCCTTGGTATTTCTACCAAGAGTAGGATTTAAAAGCTTAATAAAGGTGTTTTGGGAAAACTGGAGAGAAGAGCATTTGAAGGTTCTGTCTTGAGAACATAAGGAGATAGTATTCTACAGCTCTCCATAGTTTGATCAATAGAAGCTACTAAAATAGTTGGTTTGCATAGGCTTCCTGGCTCAGGTTTTGAAATGCCAGAACATTTGAGAATATGGAGATTGAGCCAAGACAGTTTTGGGAAGTAGCTTTTGTCAACTGGTGTTGAGGTAAGGAGTATATCATCTAATACACATTCATATGCATAAGCATATCCAAACAACAAGCAAACACTTCAGCACTCAACAAGAAAAAGTTTTTGTTCCCCCTGATTTTTGCATTCTGGACAACTAATCATGGTTGCCGAAATTGGGATGTTACACTTAAGATGATCAAACGTTCTCGAGGACACATGGGAATACTGTCAAGTGCTTTCGCTTCATATAGTTGATTAATCTTCTTTAGTTGGATAACTGTTGTGTGGGTGAACATGTGCTAATGTACTAACCTTTGTAGGACTAATACATACTTGTGATTATACCCCTTGCAAGAATCTACAACTACAAGAAAGGAATTAAGATAGAAACCTAACCACAGCCTTAAACTTTGAGATCCTACACTCCCTTGTGCAAAGGTTTCCTAACGGGGGTTCAGGTTTCTATCACTCCGGCAACCCCGCGATTAGTATCCAAATACACAATGCATTCCCCTAGGCCCATAAAGGTGAAGTATCCTGTAGTCGATGTTCACATGGCACCACTAGAAGAATAACACCACAACTTAAATAACAAACTATTGAATCTTTCTCATCACAATTCCACTACTAACAACATGACTTCTCC
Organism: Avena eriantha; assembly: GCA_910589775.1. Taxonomy (NCBI): domain Eukaryota; kingdom Viridiplantae; phylum Streptophyta; class Magnoliopsida; order Poales; family Poaceae; genus Avena; species Avena eriantha. Next base: position 316,420,910 of record OU342741.1, read on the forward strand.
CGTTTCCTCAAGAACTAAACGAACTACTCATGAGACATCATATGGATCAAGATCAGAGATGAAATAATGATAAGTAACAATCTGAACATAACAATAATTCAATGGTTCTACTCAATAGCATCAACTACAACAAGTAATCAATTCCGGGAAAGTTTCCCCTAAGAACTATGCAAGATTCAACCCAATTGTTACAGCGGTATGGAGTGGAGATGATGGTGCTGGTGGAGAGGATGATGATGATGATCCCGATGAAGTCTAGCTTGATGACGGTGTTGATGGCGATGATCTCCCCTCTTCGGGAAGGAATTTCCCCGACAGATTTCTGCCTGCCGGAGAGCTCTTTCTCTCTCTACAGTTTCCGCCCCGCAGAGGCAGCGGAATCTTTCTGTGGTCGCTCCCTGAGTCTTAGGGTTTTGGGAGGATTATATACACCAAAGAGCAGAGCCAGAGGTGGGCCAGGATGGCCACACCACCTGGTGGCGTGGCCTAGGGTTACCCGGGCCAGGGGGTGGTGTGGGCCCCCTATGGCCCATCTCCGCTCCCCCTTCTGGCTTCCTTCGTCTTCTGAAAAAATAGGATTTTCCATATATTTTCTGGGATTTTTCTAATCTTCGCGAATTTTGCCTCGAAATAGTGCCTTTTCCATTAGAATCCTGACTTCAGCGGTCTAATACGTTGCAAACGTATCTATAATTTTTGATGTTCCATGCTTGTTTTATATCTACTTTCTTATGTTTTGCCCACACTTTGGAGTACACATTTTCTGGAACTAACCTATTAAAAAGATGCCACAGTTCTAGTTGCTTGTTTTCTTCTGTTTTTGGTTCCAGAAAAGCTAGAAAATGATTATTCTCGGAATTGGACTGGACAAAAGCCAAAGTCGATATTTTACCAGAAGACTCACATAGCCAGAAGACAAGATGGAGAGGGGCCAGGGGCTGGCCACACCATGTGGTGGCGTGGGTCCCCCTGGCCGCGCCTCTTCGCCTATAAGAAGCCTCCTGAGGAGAAAACCCTAAATAATCCAGCCTCCAGCCACGAAAAGTTCTGTAGCACCGCCGCCACCGAAGGGGAGATTCAGGGGACAAAAAGTCTCTGTTTCGGCACCCTGCCAGGACGGGGAAGTGCCCCCGGAGCCATCTCCATCGATCTCCACCACCATCTCCATCACCGTTGCTGATTCCCATGATGATGAGGGAGTAGTTCTTCCTCGAGGCTAAGGGTTCTACCGGTAGCTATGTGTTCATCTCTCTCTATGCATGATCATATTGTGATCATGAGCTTTGTAATCAAGTAGATCCACCTTGCTACTCAAGTGCTTAAAAAGATCCCTGGCTCTCCCCACGTGTGTGAAAGTGATAGCGTGCGCACCATGGTGGCAATTAGGCTAGAGATTACAAATACTTGTTATGAGTTATATTTGGAGTTGGATGTCTCTATGAAATTGTGGTGTTTGTTGGAACCATCTAGCGCTCAAGGTGATAGTGAGGGGTCATCTAGATGGGGAAAGCGGACTTTGAGGTGTGCTGTTATAGCCCTACCATGGATTAGAGTGTCCAACCGGAGAGTAGTTCTGACGAGGGTTTAACTCATCAATGCCCATTGTTATGGACTTGGGTTTTGGAGAAGGAGGGAGCGCTGGAGACATCTATCGGCTAGCAAACAAGCACACAGGGGACTCAAGGATTTACCCAGGTTCAGGCCTCGTAGAGGTCCCTTCTCCTGCTTGTATGCTCATGGAATTATCAAAGGAATCGAAGATTACAATGGTGCGCAGATGCAATCTGGCGAGGGTTGTGGAAACTAGGGTTGCGTGTGTCCTCCTCGCCGCCCCTCCTAGCCTTTATATAGATAGGCCAGGTCTCGGGTAGCAGGTTGAGTCTGTTACAGGTTAGGGTTTTCCCCTTTGCACTTTCTATCTCTAGCTTCTTCTTGTCCTTCAAGTAATCGAGAGTCCGTAGGTTACTCGAGTTCTTCATTTGGGCTTTGGCGACACCGTGGGCCTTTATGTATTCAGGCCGTATATACCAAGCTCGAGTACCTGTAGGGTATACCCATGGTAGTAGCCTCCGAGTGTCCAGTGGAATCGTAGATTCGACTGGAGACTTTATGAAGCCTTTTGAGTACATGACTGAGTACATTTTTCGACTGCTCTGTTTATGTCATAGGGATTGTTGATGTGCGTGCCTGATTTTATCCGATGTATCGGTATCAGTTAACTACCTTAGGGTAAAACAATGCCACCTACTCGAACTCGAGTCCCTGGACTCGAATCCGGAAAAGTGCTGGTGTAATTCGACTCAAGCCGCGGAGGTCTTACAGGAGTCGAATTCCAGTATATGGGTGCGAGCACTCGATGCGTCCGTCAAGGCATGTTCATTGTACCTGCAGGCACGGATATATTTCTGGTAGTGCGCAGCTTAATGCATTGCTAGGCCTTATTCAGGTCTTATCTTCACACTGCAAGCGAGGCATCCAAATGTTATCATCGCGGAGATGATTCGGGTGACCCAGGAGACACGATCTCTTTATAGGGAAAAATTATGAGGCGGTGTCGCCATAAACTTCAAGTGTGGATGTTATCAACACACAGTACTTTGTTCAAATAATCATAGGGTGCGCGACCAGCGCTCCCTACGGGAGTAGCCCCCGAGTGCCTAGTTGAGTCGAAGATTCAGGCAGGGACTAAAGAAATTTGGTGACTGCTGTCGTATTTTATTTGCTTGTTTCAGTCGAATTTGCTTCCGGCGCTCCCTATGGGAGTAACCCATGTCCATAGTCGAATCGTGCTTCGAGTGATTGGGTTTTGATTTGATTGTTCATGTTCCTGTAAAAGAAGAAGAAAAATCGTAAGGTGCATGACCAGCGCTCCCTATGGGAGTAGCCCCCCGAGTGCTTGGTGGAATCGAAGACTCGAGCAAGGACTAAAGTAATCAAAGTCTTCTGCTGCATAGTTTTATGATGACGTTAGTGCTGATGATTTCATTTGCCCGCATGAGCGAGTTTGACGGGACGTGACGAGCGGTGGGTCCCACTCCCTGACTCTGATTTGACTGGGCGTGCGTAATCTTTATTTTAACCGCGCCTCCTCGATTTCCGTGCGTAATGGGAGTAGTGGGGAGATGGTTCGCGTTTTAGCTCCTCCACGTGTCGAGCACGATGAACGCCACGCGTCCAGTAGGGTTTTTCTGAGACGTTGGATTGCATCTTCCAGGGGTTAAGTAGTGTCGCTGCGACGGTAAATTTCTCATCTGCTTTCATTCATCCTTTGTCTTCATCGCCATTGCCGCTGGTCCTCTGCTTTCTCTGTGCTCTTTTCCCTCCGCGACGCTGGACCAGCTCTGCACGTTTCCCAGCTACTTCCTCTGTTCGCATCGCCGCCCCGTAATGGGGAAGAAGAAAGGAGGTGCTGTGGCCGATTCCGCTATTGCCGTTGCTGCGACGAAGAAGAAGGGCGGCTCCGCCGCTGCGGGCACTAGTACCGCCGCCGGTGGGAAGAAGAAGGGCACGGGCACCCGCGTCACGAATGGCGCGTGGCGTCCATCTGTCATCAAGTCCTCAGATCTTCGTCTTCTTCACCAAGACGGAGTGTTATCTGCCGCAGTCGCCGACGCGCGCGTCCCCGGCGGCGATTTAATCCCCTCTCCTCCTGCCGGTTTTCGAGTGATGTTCCTAGCGTTCATCATTCACGGCCTCTCTTTGCCCCTGCATCCCCTTCTTTGTTTCTACGGGCTCCAGCTCCATCAGCTGTCCCCCAATTCCATCCTCCACATAGCTTGCTACATCACTCTTTGCGAATGCTGGCTCGGAATCGAGCCGCATTTCGGCCTCTTCAAGCGTCTCTTCAAGTTGAAGCGTCAATCAGCGTCTGGCTCCATAGTCTATGATGTAGGCGGCTGCGGAATCCACGTCGATCCATCCGCCACATACTTCGACATCAAGCTGGCGATGTCTGTCCAAGGGTGGAGGGACAAGTGGTTCTACGTCCGCGACGAGAAAGCTGACGGAGAACACTTTGGACCCGCACCCTTCAACCCCACGACGCCGTGCTAGAGGAGGCGCTCCTGGAAGAATGTGGTCATGCCTGGCGAATCCGCGGAGACAGATGTGCTGTACGAGCGCGTCTGCGACCTCGAGAGTCGCATAGGCAAAGAGGAGGGAGGTTGCGCCCTCATTCGCATGTGGTTGCACCGTCGTGTCCAGCCCCTACAGGCCAGAGTTCACCCCATGTTTCAGTGGGCTGGCGCTGACGATGTCACTCATGTGTCTGTCGATGGCATGTCCTTGAGTGAGGTAGACAAAAGGGTTCGATTGGTCACCAAGTACACCATCAGGGATGTGCTCTCCAGTGAACCAGTCGTTCCTCCGTTCGATGCTGCTAACCCTTCTCCTGAGGTACAGTTGTGCTACGTAGTAGCTTAGTTTCTTGATTTCCTCTTTGCTGTTTCTTTGCTTTGTGCTAAATTATGGTCTGTATGCAGGATTGGGGGTTGTCACCTTGTATGCCCCCTCTTCCTGAGGGGGTTATCCCTCGCGAAGCCTTGGAAGAGGATGAGTCGGAGTCGACCATCCCATCTGATGTGGAGGAGGAAGCCCCCAAGTCAGGTAGTCCGGATACTCGCAAGCGTTCGCGCACTGAGGATTCCAATGCGTCGTCTCCTTCGACTCCGGGAGGTGCAAGCGTTGGTGCAGAGTCGCTGATCCCTGCCATTCCTGTGAGTGCCGTGGCGCCATCTTGTCGCAAGAAGAGGCGACTGCCAAAGGAGTCCTCATCAGAAAAGGGGGAGCCCACTTTTGACTTTGATAAGTTTGATTGGTAAGTTTTCTAATTGCCCTTTTTTGGTTCTTCTCTGGATTTGCCCTTTCTTGATGTTCGTTTTGTCTTGCAGCCATCATGCGTCGTCATCTTATGCTGACGTCCAATTTTTGAAAGAATCAGGAGTCGCAACCTCAAGGGCCAAGAAAGAGGTCGAGCGTTCTCCCTCTCCTCCATTGGCGGCCTACTACGGGCACAACTCTTCCAGCTCTCCGCATGATGGGGAGCATCGGATGGTTGCCCGGAAGACTGCACACCAATCGACTTCGGAGTCATTGGAGGATCATGTAAGCGTAGGATTTCTTCTTTTGATGTTGCAGTCGATGTTATCTATGGCTTCTGCTGATCCTTTGTTGTTTTTCCTTTTGCGATAGCTTCTTGTGAAGGAAGCCACTCACTTGGCGGAGCAGGTGCTTGCGATGGGCCGCCAACATGCAATGTTGGAGACGCGCCATCGCGTGGTAGAAAGTGAGTGCTCTTCACTTCTCCTTCTTCTGCATCGTTTTTATGTAGTCGGCTGATAGTCAATCCCTTTTGTTTTGTAGCTGAACATAATGCCCTTCTGCGCAACGCCGCCACCATGGAGAAGACACTCGCCGCGGCTGTGAAGGGCCGCGAAGAGGCAATCGCGGCGCGTGACGAGGCACAAAGGCGCGAAGAGGATCTGCGTGCCTCCATCACAGCCAGGGAGAAGTTGTTCGAAGAACAGCTTTTCTCGATTGCCAAGGCCCTCTCAGGTACCATGCTTGGATATCATTATCTTTCTCTGTTCGATTTTTGCCGTTGGCGCTGATTTTCGTGTCCATGTGTGGGTTCATGTACAGATGCGGGCGATTTGAGCTTCGACCCTTAGGCCCTCCACCGTGATGATGCCTTGGCGGGTGCGCTTTTAGCAGTCGAGGACTGCAGCGCCGCCATTCAAGGTATGCTCACCAAGGCCAAGGGCGTGCTCAGTCGCCTCCGGGAGGAGTTGATTTCCAAGGCTGAGCTAATCGAGAACATGAACGAGCTGGTGGAGTCTCTCGCCAGGGGTGTTCCTACAAGCTTCAAGAACTCACACCGTGTGGCTGGCGCATCAATGTCACTCGCCATGGTGCGGGCCGACGGAGTCGAAGTTGATCCTGCAGCGGTTTCGAGGGCGATGCCCGTTAGCACGGACGGCCAGCAGGTAGTCTTTGCTCCCTTCGCGACTGCCTGTGGCAAATATGGGCCGCAACTGATTAACACAGTTGCGAAGTACTCTAAGGAGCTGCAGTGAGCCAAGAAGGCGGCAAAGGCTGCGGCATCAGGGGCTGGCGGAAAGTCAGTGGCATCTGATACCGCCATGGACTCGATGAGGCTCCTGAAGCCGTCTAAGTCGAAGAAGCCAATCGCTCTTCAGTAGCTTTGTAATAGTTGATTAGTTTATGTCTTTTGTCAAGAACATGCATGTGGCTAGTGTATCTGCTGATACTTTTGCCAATCTTGAATGCACTCGAATCTTTTGTATGTGTGTCGATTTGATCTTCTTATTACTTCTTGCTTGGCTTGTTGTAGGGTACATCAAATGATCCTTTGAGGGAACCTTAGGATTCGCCGCCCCTTGATGATACTTTGGCACCACCGCGCTCCAGGGTGGATGAGCTGTCGCTGCTTTCGCGACTGCGTGATCGCGTGAAGCAGTTCGAGCGTGAATTGCCCGCGCTCCGCGGTAACACGGACGTATGGAAGTCAAAGGCAGAGAAGGCCACCGCCCGAGAACAGTATCTGCTGGGGGAGATGACGCATGTGGGCAACCAATTTAAGTGTTAGTTTGCTTACTCTTATCTTTTCCTTGTAGTCACTCGCAATGGTGTACTGTCCTTATGCTTCCGTTGTTGCTTTGTATAGTTGTCAATGCGCGCCATCCGCAGGATGATAAGGATAGGATTGCTATTCGCATGCATGATCTGACCCAAGAGCAACTTCAGGAGAGTGGATACTTCTGGGTGGATCATGATCGTGCGGTTGCGCTGGCGACCCTGCAGGATCGTGCGTCGCGAGTGCTGCATTTTATGAAGAAGTCGCAGTCATGCTTGAAGAACATTTGTCGGATGATGTTTCCACTGTATGTTGCTCCATCGAGCCTGCTGGCCTTCCTTGCCAAGTTCCAAGACCTGGCTGCGGTTCGCGAGGGTGTAAGGCAACAGTTGGTGGTTGGTGCCAAGGCCGCTCTGTCGCTGGTACGACTGCATATGCCTGATGTAGATGTTGTGGCAATTGCGGCTGGGCCACCTGCGCCACCAGCGGGTTCTGCTTGGAATATTGTGCCGCATTATCAGGCGGTGGATCACCCAACAGAGGAGATTGTCGACTTCTTCGAGGAACAAACCAACGTTCTCTTGTTGCAGTAGTGGTTTAGTTTGTATCCTACACATAAATGTATCGGTGTTGTAATGTTCGTATGTAATGATGTGCATAACTGATTGTTGATGATGTATAAAAGAGCTTGTTTTAGCATGTATGTTTTGCGAGTGCACTGCACTTATGTGATTCCTTTTCGTTAGCTTGGCCATACGCTTATCTCAGTCCATTGTCAACCTGTCAGATGCGTTGCAACTGGGTTGTTGTGTGTCAAGGATTTCGATTGATGTGCCAGCTACTCAGGAATATCGCATTTTAGTTCGTAGAACAGATGTGTATAGGGTGGCACAGCCGCCGAGTGGATAAGTTGCGAAAGAATAAAGGAGAACATAGAGTTTTGGGGCACTTAACTTTATTTATTCGCAAGATAGTACGAAGTACAATGTGTGGCTAAGTAGCCTTGGCTGAGTGCCTTATTTGCAATGTAAAAGTAAAAACGACTAAGGGTAGAAGCGTCGCAGCTGCATGACGTTCTAGGGGTTGGAGTATGCGACTCCTATCTCTAAATCTTGAAGGCGATAGGCACCACCTGGGATTACTTCTGTAATCACGTATGGCCCCTCCCAGGGGGACTCGAGCTTGAGATGTCCTTGCTGCTTCAGTCGCAGGACCAAGTCGCCTTCGACGAAGGATCTGGGGCATAGCCTCGTACTGTGGTAGTTGCTCAGGTTCTGCTGGTAGATCGTTGATCTTTCCGCGGCGATTTCCCTTGCCTCATCAAGGAGGTCGACGGAGTCTTCGAGTGCAAGGGATGACTCCTGCTTGTTGTAAGCGATCATGCGCGACGCCTTGTACCGTACCTCGGCGGGTAGCACCGCTTCGGGCCCATGCACCATAAAGAACGGGGTGTAGCCTATAGCACTGTTTGGAGTTGTGCGTAGGCTCTAGAGTACTGATTGTATTTCGTCTGGCCAACAACCCGCGACTTGTTCGAGTGGCCGGAGGAGTCGCTTCTTGATGCCGCCGCAGACGAGCCCGTTCGCCTTTTCAACCTGACCGTTGGTCTATGGATGTGCTACCGAGGCGTAGCTGATGTTGATTCCCAGATTCTCATAGAATCCTTGGAACTCCTTGGATGTGAAGTTCGTTCCATTGTCTGTGATGATGCTGTGTGGCACTCCGAAGCGGAAGACGATGGACTCGAAGAACTTGACTGCGTTGTGCCCTGATTGATTGGTCACTGGCATGGCCTCTATCCACTCTGTGAACTTGTCGACTGCCACCAGGAGGTAGACATAACCTCCTCGTGAGGACTTGGGGAGCTTGCCGACCATGTAGAGTCCCCATTGCGCGAAGGGCCAGGCCAATGGGATTGGCCGGAGCTCTACGCCAGGTGCGTGCGGCTTGTCCGTGAATCGTTGACACTCGTTGCTTTTCTGGACGATGTCCTTGGCGTCACGCATGGCCGTAGGCTAGTAGAACCCAGCCCGCAGAGCTTTGGCCATGAGGGCGCGACTGCCAGCGTGTTGTCCGCAGGTTCCCTCATGGATGTCGAGGAGAACAAATCTTCCATCAGCCATGGAGACGCATCGCTGGAGTACTCCTGTGATGCTGCGCTTGTATAGTTCGCCGTTGATAACAGCGAATGCCTTGGATCGCTGCGCGACGTGCCGTGCATCAGTTGGATCGTCCGGTAGCCTTTTGCTGAGGAGGTACGTGATGTACGGCTGAGTCCAGGATGATTCGATCATCATGACGATCATTGGTCCTTCGAGTCCTGTATCCAGCTCCAGGTCGTCGAGTGCCATTGGCTCATTGGGTGGCGTAGCCCCCGAGTCCGTTGCTACGCTTGTTTTCTTCTCTGCTGCCTTTGGCTTGATGAAGCGCTCGCAGATGCGCTCGAGAAATACCCCAGGTGGTATGGGGGCACAGGTAGAGCCTATGTTGGCGAGTGCGTCTGCCTCTTCATTGCTTTCGCAGCCTACGTGCCGCAGCTCGCAGCCGTCGAAGTCTCCTTCGAGTGTGTCGTAGAGGTCGCGGTAGGCGATCATGTTGTCGTTCAGTGCGTCACACTCATGCATTGTTTGGTTGACGACCAACTTGGAGTCGCCGTATATAATGAGCCTTTTGGCGCCGCAGGATTTTTCCATCCTCATCTCGTGTAGCAGGGCCTCGTATTCAGCTTCGTTGTTGGAGGCGGTGAACTGCATTCGCAGGATATATTTCAGCTTGTCCCCTTGAGGTGATGTCAGTATGACACCTGCACCTGCTCCGTCCTTCCGCTTGGATCCATCGACGTGCATTGTCCAGAGGTAAGACATTTGTCAGGGAGCTGGTTCTCCATCCAGTGCACGAGGAAGTCAGGAAGAACTTGTGACTTGATTGCGTCACACTTTTCGTATGTAATGTCTCGTGGAGACAATTCTATTCCCCGAAGCGCGACTCATCCCGTGGCGTCGGGGTTATTGAGGATATGCCCCAACGGGGCGTCGTTGACCACCACGATTGGGTGTTCCTGGAAGTAATGGTGCAGTCGCCGGGTAGTCATGAAGACGCCGTACGCCAGCTTCTGGTAGTGCGGGTACCGCGTATTTGTTGGCGTGAGGACCTCGCTGAGGTAGTATACTGGGCGCTGTACCCCGTGGACCTTGTTTTCCTCGGCTCCATCGACGACGAGCACTGTGCTGACCACCTGGTTGGTGGCGGAGATATACAGTAACAACGGTTCCCTTTCTCATGGGGTCACCAATACTGGTGAAGTGGATAGCAGGTGCTTGAGGTCTTCGAATGCTTCCCGCGCTTCATTGGTCCACTCGAACTTTTCAGCTTTGCGGAGGAGTTGGTAGAAGGGCAGTGCCTTTTCACCCATCCGACTGATGAATCGACTGAGGTCCGCGATTCGCCCAGCCAGCTGCTAGATGCCCCTTATGTTTTTCGGCTTCTCCATGGCCAGTATGGCTTTTATTTTCTTCGGGTTTGCCTCGATTCCTCTCGCGGAGATGAGATACCCGAGTAGTTGCCCAGATGGGACGCCAAAGGCGCATTTGTCCGGATTGAGCTTGATCCAGTAGCGGTCGAGGTTAGCGAAGGTTTCATGCAAATCATCGATTAGGGTGGCTTCCTCCTTGGTCTTGATTACTATGTCGTCGACATAGACTTGAATGTTGTGACCAAGTTGGTCCTTGAGGCAAGCCTGCATGCACCGCTGGTAGGTGGTTCCTGCGTTTTTTAGCACGAAGGGCATTGTGTTGTAGCAGAACACACCGAAGGGCGTTGTAAACGCTATTTTTTCTTGATCTTCCTCCTTCATTCGAATCTGATTATAGCCTGAGTAGGCGTCGAGGAAGCATAGGCGCTCGCATCCCGCGGTGGAGTCAATGATCTGGTCGATTCGCGGTAGCGGGAAGTGATCCTTCGGACATAGCTTATTCAGAGACGTGAAGTCCACACACATCTGTAGGATATCCATGTCCTTTTTTGGTACTAGCACCGTGTTAGCGAGCCAAGTGCTTTCCTTGATCTCGCGTATGAATTTGGCGTCGAGGAGTCTGTTGATCTCCCTTCCGACTGCCTTTGCTCTTGGCTCAGATAATCGTCGGATTGTTTGCTTGACTGGCCTTGTGTCTGGGTTGACGTTGAGTGCGTGCTCGGCGAATTCCCTGGGAACTCTTGGCATGTCCACATGACACCAGGCGAAAATTTCCCAGTGCTCATGGAGGAATTTGACGAGCGCGAGTTCCTATGCGGGACTCAAGTTGTTGGCGATGAGGGCTGTTTTGGCGGGATCCGATGGGTGGACCTGCACTTTCTTTGTGTGCACTAATGAGGCGAAAGATAGATCAGGCGAGCTTGGCTAGCCTAGGGGAGGCAGATTGTTGTTTGTCGACTCCTTTAGTCTCACGAGTTCTTCCTGCATGCCGAAGGACTGGGAAATTCTGTTGAATTCCCTATCGCAGCTGTCGGACCTCTCAAAGCTCCCGTTGACTGTGATAACGCCATTGGGACCTGGCATTTTCATATCCAGGTAGGCATAGTGTGGTACTTCCATGAACCTAGCGAACGCGACAAATCCGAGGATGCAGTGGTACTGTGAGGGCCAGTCGACGACCTCAAAGTCGATGCGCTCACGCCAAAAGTTTTTCGGCATGCCGAAGATGACGTCGAGGTTGATTTGCCCGGGGGATATACGCCTTTTCCTGGGATGATGCTGTGGAATGTTGTGTCCGAGGCCTCTAGGCAAGTCAGAGGGATCCTCATTGCTTGCAAGGTACTCACGAATATAAGGTTGATGCCGCTTCCTCCGTCCATGAAGACAAGGCTCATGTCGAAGCCTCCGATTTGCGCCTCGAGTATGAGGGGGCAATGGCTTGGACGAGGTACTTGAGGCGGATGATCGCGTTTGTCGAATGTGATGTAGGACTCGCTTCCGCTGAGGTACTCAGTGGTAGATGGTGGCGAGTGTGTGGCCAAGTTGACTTGGCGAGTGATGGCCTTCTGCACCCGATTCGAGGGGCGTCCCTTTTGGATCATCATGGTACCCATGGCCCGTGGGTATGGCTCGCCTCCGTGGTGCTGGTCCGGCGCAGCTGCATTTGGGGGTGGTCTAGGTGGTGGTGGCAGAGCTCCATGTGCTACAGCGCCTGGAGCCACTCCATAGCCTCTTTCGATTGCATTGCGATTCATCCGAACCAAACCCTCATGTAGTTTGAGGAACTCACGGCAATCCTTGAGAAGGTGGCTGGACTTCTTCTTTCTATCATGCTTGTCGATGTAGAAGTGCACCGTGCATGGCTCGGAAAATTTGTCTTCAATGGATGTCGCGGGTGCCTCATCACGATTGCGGCGTTGCCACACTTGCGTGGTTTTCCCGGAGTCACGGTATCCACCGCTGCGGTAGCCGCTGTTGCGGTTATCATCGCGTCTGTCGGCGTAGCCAGCTGCGACCATGTTGACGTCGTCATGATAATCGTAGATGCGCATGCGGCGTTAGCCTCGGCGGTCGCGTCTGCGCTCGAGTTCTGCCTCCTCGTTGGAGTGAACGCGATTTTTCACCGAATCTTCTCCATCGGCCCACCGATTCGCGATTTCCATCAGGTGGTCGATGGTCTTGGGCTTTGAGCGACCCGGCTCCTCTCTGAGCTCTATGCGGCGGACGCCGCTGTTGAATGCGTCAATCGCGCGATCCTCCGAGATGTTCTCTGCAGAGTTCTTGATGATGGACCATCTGTGGATGTAGGAGCGTAGCGATTCACCCGATCTTTGCTGGCAGCATCCCAGCTCTTCGATTGATGCATGCCGCTTGTACGTGCCCTTGAAGTTGCACACGAAGCTGTAAACCAACTCATCCCAACTGCGAATGGATCCGCGTGGGAGGTTGTTGAGCCATGCTCGGGCGGCACCTTGCAGCTGTAGCTGTAAGCATTGCATGGCCGTGCTTCGACTGCCGCCGTGGAGCCTGACGGAGGAGATGTGGTCCTCCAGCCAGATCTTCGGGTCCTGTAGGCCGTCAAACTTCGGGTTCTCCAACGGGAGTTTGAACCCCTTGGGCATTCGCTTTTGCCTGATGGACTTGCTGAAGCATCTGGCGCCGCAGAGCTCCACATCTTCCTCTTCCGAGTCAATCGACCGGGCACGTCGCGCCCTTGATTTGTCGATCTTGCGCTGTGTGAGGTCATCGTGCGCATCATAGTCGTGGTCATGTCGCCGTGAGCGGCGGCGTCGAGACAGGTCGTGACTATCGTCGCTGGATGAGGGCGAGGAGTAGCGCTTTGCTAGCGTTTTGCCTTTTTTCGGCTCTGGTGTTGGCTCCTTATCGAGAGCAGCCTCGATTAGTCCCAAGCCTGCGATCGTAGATCGGTGCATGGCGGCTCGGGGATCTCCAGCTAGTGGCTGATTGTTGAGGAGGTACATGGTGGCTGCTGTCACCACGGCCTGCGGCATCTTGGGGACCATGTTGCCACGTGTATCGACTGTCATAGAGCTGAAGTCGAGGACCTTTGCAGCTTCTATGCGTTGTTGCTCAGTGAGATGGGCCATCTGCAACCGCCTCTTGTTTGCGAGGTACTCGTTGCCCTTTGAGGAGGATCCTCCATGAGAGGAGAGCCCAGCATGTCGAACGCTCGACTCGTCCGCCGCCTTTTTACGCGCTTCGAGTTGCGCGATTGTTTGCGCTTGGCGCTTAAATTACTCCTTCAAGAGCCAATGGTAGCCCATCAGAAGTTCTTGCGAGGAACTGGGGGGTAAAGGGTTGCCCCGTAGGGCCTCGCGGCAGCGAGCCCATTCAAGCTCATTCAGCCTGACCACGACGCGTTCACCGGTTTGCTCGTTGGTTATGGTTGGAGGTTCGATTGCTCCTCCATTGTTGATGGGGGTGCGATTGCCACCGTTTCCACCGTTGCCGCCATTGCCACCGAGAGGCGGGTCGGTTTCGTTACCATGATTGCTCGTGTTGTCACGGTTGGCGGAGGTGTCGCCTGTGTTGATGACAGCACACATGAAGTGATTGGGGAAGCTGCTGCTTCCACAACTCTCAGATCTGGAGCCGTAGGCTCCATCTTCAGTTGCTAGATCGCTCATATCAGAGTCACGACTGTTGTCACTGACTATGTTCTCGACTGATGCCGGGGCGCTGAGCTCACTGAGGGTGCTGATCGATGGAGGGAACCATGATGCTGGGGAAATCGACGGCACCGTCGGCTGGTCAGGCACGCGAAGCGTGCCCATATGACCAGCTTGGAAGCGGAAGCTCCCTATTGCCAAGCAGATTCCGTCGCCCACGGACTCGAAAGCCGGGCGAGTGGCCGGCGTGTGGACGGTGAATTCGAACGCGCTGAAGAGCTAGCGAATCTCCGTTGTTGCGGAGTTGTAGATCGCGGTTGATGGGGCCGAAGAAGCCGCAACATCAGTACTCCCAATCCCCACGGACGGCGCCAATTGACGAGGGTTTAACTCATCAATGCCCATTGTTATGGACTTGGGTTTTGGAGAAGGAGGGAGCGCTGGAGACATCTATCGGCTAGCAAACAAGCACACAGGGGACTCAAGGATTTACCCAGGTTCAGGCCTCGTAGAGGTCCCTACTCCTGCTTGTCTGCTCGTGGAATTACCAAAGGAATCGAAGATTACAATGGTGCGCAAATGCAATCTGGCGAGGGTTGTGGAAACTAGGGTTGCGTGTTTCCTCCTCGCCACCCCTCCTAGCCTTTATATAGATAGGCCAGGTCTCGGGTAGCAGGTCGAGTCGGTTACAGGTTAGGGTTTTCCCCTTTGCACTTTCTATCTCTAGCTTCTTCTTGTCCTTCAAGAAATCGAGAGTCCATAGGTTGCTCGAGTTCTTCATTTGGGCATTGGCGACGCCACGGGCCTTTATGTATTCAGGCCGTATATACCAAGCTCGAGTACCTGTAGGGTATACCCATGTCAACTTTAGAGTAGTATCATAAAGAGATGATATTTATATGAGAGTGTTCACTAGTAAAAGTATGATCCCTAGGCCTTGTTTCTAAGCATTGAAGCACCGTTTGCAACTAAATCTGTTACATGTTTGCTTGCTTCCATCTTTATTTTAGATTGCCTTTAGTCTCTTCCTACCTGTCAAGCTCTTTCCTGGCACCGTTACCACTTATAATTATCCATACTGTTGTCGGATTGAGGACAAGTACGCCATGAGGGGGTCCTCGAGGCGTGCGGAAGAGAGGGGTGTGAGACGTACGGTGTTCCGGGACGGTGAGCACACAAGTTTACTCAGGTTCGAATCCGCCGGCTTTGGACGGATCTGACTCCTGCTAGCAATCCAGTAATATAGCAGAGCCGGAATATGGGTTACAATGGTTTTGCTTGTGCGAGTTGAGATTGTAGACTATTGAGGTGTGTCCTAAAGGCTCTTCCTAGGATGGCTTATATAGATATCCGACCTCGGGTTTATAGGAGAGATCTATACGACTACGACTAAGAGTTGGTTACAGAGTACATCTTGGGCTACAAGTAACATTATGGGCCTAAGTTGGTAAGTCTTCTGGGCCTTCCCGTAGCCGGACTAGACTCCGTCTTTCTCTTTGACTAGGCCGCCCGTGAAGCAAAGCTCTAACCCGAAGTGGGCCACCCTGGTCAGTGAGGAACTGTGAGGATACCCGGAAAGTATATGCCCAACAGCAGCCCCCGGAGGCCTCCAAGATCCAAAGTCGGATTTATCATCGTCTAGCTTGATCTTTGGCTTGCAGAATCTTGAAGGGTTCCTGAAACGTCACAACAAAAAATACGATCCGGGTCTTAAAAATAAGTCGGAGCTATTAACAGGTTACTCGGATTTTCCAGCTTGATTTCAAACTAAGCTGGAACTTGGTTTCTAACGCCACCTGACACAATTCATGGTCAAGTCACTTCATCTGACAGGCATGCCGTCAGCACGACCGTTGGTGGGTCCGTGGTTCGTGGAACCGAGGCGCCGTTTCAATGCGTGCGCGGAGATCGAGGAGACGCAATCATCGCGTGGGTCCTTCCCAGTTCCTTCCACGACGCGTGGCGGTTACACTGTAGCATTTTGCACGAATCTTGGCGCAGTTAGGTGGATATGAGGGGTTAGGATTTTCTCCTTCTCCTTCCACCAGTCCTTTGCCTTTTCCTTTCCTCCCAATCCTCCTGCGCGCACATAGCTTCCTCGTTCTTCCCCCACAGAACTCCCAGCGCCACCCCTTTTAGGTCAACCTCTCACCGGAGAAATGGCTTCATCTTCTTCCTCCGGCTTGGCGGTAGCGGCGGCGGCGGTGACGGTGGAAGCGGTGGCGGAGAAAGAGAGCTTCCGCAGGATCTGGATCCCCTAGGCCCTCAACAAGGAGAGCCTCAAGAACATGGAGAAGGAGGGGCTTCTCGCCACCGGCAACTGGCGGAGCGGCTTCGAGGAAACCGTACCCAACCTGCGCGACAGCAAGCGGGTCCACTTCGGCACCCACCTTGATAGAGGTTTGTCATTTCCTCCCTCGGAGTTCTTCTCCAAGGTGATAGATCATTACGGAGTTCAACTCTATAACCTTCCTCCCAACTCTCTCTTAGAGATGAGCGCATATGCTTCATTGTGCGAGGGCTTTCTCGGCATTAGGCCGAGTTTGACTCTTTCCCGGTACTATTTTCATGTCCGGAGAAACTCCATCACTGCCGGTGTTCCTTATATCACCGGCACTATTAGTTTTTCGCTTAGACGCGAGCGCGCATATCCGAAAATTCTAGCTAGTGACACGGTCAAACAATGGCCAGCCACATTTTTCTACCATAAGGATATTCTGGCTCCTGGCAAAGCTACTGCTTTGCCGGCTTTTGTCGACGGAGCCGCCATGGCCCAACCCTCTTGGGACGAGGCTGCTCCGACTCTCACCGACGATCTGATCCTCGCTAAGAGGCGGATCGAATATTTGATCAAACACAAGGGTCTGAAGGGATCCGACTTGATCCAATGTTGGGTCTCACGTCGGATCCAACCCCTTTAGTACCACGGGGATCGACTGATGCACTCCATCAGGTCATCCAAAAAAGACTCCCTCCGCATCAGCCCCAAGGCCTACATGACTCAAGGCTACATAAGACAGATCAAGTGACTGATCAAAGAGTGGATCGAGAGGAGAATTCTGGAGGTTTCTCTGGATATGCACACGGCGGAAAACCCCGTAGTGCCGGTAAGTTTCCATCAGTTCATCTTTTATGTGTTTCAATCTTCGAGTTACATTGCAACAGTGATATGTTTTCTTCTTTTCAGCTTGCTGACCTCCCCGAGTCGGAGCTTGCTCCACTCGAAGGTTATCCTCCTGAGTTTTCTCAGGAGACATAAGTGGTCCCATTGCCGGACCTTGCGCTCAAGGAGCGCAAAGCTCTAACAGTGGCTGTTGACACAAAGGAGGTGCCTGTTGTGAAGAGGTAACTTTCAGTCACAATTTCCACGTTTGTACTTTATTCGAATTTCTTTCTGAGATGTAATGTTTCCGACTTTACTACATTCTCAGAGCAAAGTCGCTCGTCAAGGGCAAGGGGAAAGGGATTCCTTCGAAGCCCCTGCGACAGACGAAGCTCACCATAGCTTCCCCTGCCATGACTCCTCTGACTCCTGCCCCTCAACCTTCTGCAACACCGGCGACCATTCCCTCCCCGGTCGTCGCAGAAGATCCGGATCCTTCAACAGAGCTCGCGATCCTTGAATCGCACACTGACGTCACCATGGGTGAGTCAGTTCTTGATAAGGGTGAACCCTCTTTGGGTAATGATCCCTTGGCAGAAACCTTTGCTGAAAACCTCATCAGCAATCCAGAACTTGCCAAGTTTGGCCTGTCCCGGAAATCTGCAGAAGAGATCCAGCGGCTAGCCAGGCAATGCCTGGAGAAAATCCATTTATCTCCCAAAGAAGAAGCGCAAGAAGCAGAGGACGTCAAGTTCTCTGACCTTCTTGCCTAGGTCCGCCTTCACGACGAGAGGATTAGGACCGGTGAGCTTCCAACAGCTCCAGTGATTCCTCTGACTCTCGCTGAAAAGGTGGCTACTGAAGTGAACGCCGGTTTGGATAAACTCACCTGCGAACAATATGTAAGTCGGAATTCCAACTTCTGTTTTTTCCATTATCTTATATCATATCCTCTAGCCCCCAAGCATGAAGTAGGATATATAATCCGGGTTTATGCTTCATTAGGATGCCAAAGAACGAACTAGTGTAGCCCCCAAGGCTCGTGCTGATATTTACAAAAAATATTAGCCCGAGTCTTAAGTAGATTTCTGACTTTGGGTATTCTGACTTATAGAAATTATGTTACTATAACCAGGAATTATTGAAGAATGTCTGTGATAAGCGGAGAGAGATCAAAGCTCTCTGGCTTAAAAATGCTGAACTTAAAGTTGCCAAGGATGAGGCCGAAGGTAAACATTCCGAGACACAAACCTTGTCTTTGCTTTTTTCAGTGTCGAATTTTTCTGAACTGTTGTTCTTTTGGACTTACAACGCTGGTGAAACAATCCGTCACCATGATTGAAGAGACCGAGAACCTCAAGAGCTTGGTGGTCGCGAACAAGGAGCTTCGCCAAGAGCTGGGTCAGCTCAAGGCAGATCATGAAAAGAGCATAGCTCAAATCCTTGAATCCTCCTCCATGGCTACTGAAGAGCGTGATCGCAAGATCGCTGCTCAAGATAAAATAATCTCGGACCGCAAGAACGAGCTTGGCAGAGAGAAGGACATATCCCAGGTGCTCCGGGTTGAACTCCAGAGTCTCTGGGAGGAGAAGACCAAAATTGACGACGTCATTTTCAGTATGTTCGATCTATCTGACTTGTATCTTTCTTCGACTTTTATCAATGTCGGATTTTTCTTAACTTGTTTTGTATATAGGTCATATGAACTTGACGGACTCTTCCTCCTCCGAGCCCCACACCCACCGGCTTACCCAAGTCGGTGACCTGCTTCATGACTTCCGCCAGTCCCCTAAGGACATCAGCGAAGCTCTCAAGATTCCGGATATGCCAAGCATGTCGGATTTTCAGGTGTGGGACAAGGCAAAGGAGATGCCGCAACTTGTTCGGGACTGAAACATGTCCTATGCGCGGACTGCTGCGCAGAAAGCTCTCACCATGGTCATGAGCCACCATGGAAACATGGAGATATGGCAAGTGACCAGAGGGTACTGCAAGGTAGATGAGGACGGCCAGGAGCATGACCTTCAAGCCATCATGCACTCCTGCGCTGGATATGGGTGTCGCGTGGCTGATCTGACCAGCTACGAGACCCCTTTCTTCACCCGCGTGGCTACTCTGCCTCCTCCTCCAGAAGAAACAGCTGAAGTTTCCGACGATGAACGCACCACCTCGGATGCGGACATCTCGGAACGATACCAAAGCGGCGGAACTAGCGAGCCGGCAGCTCCTCCATCTCCTCCTGCATCATAGATCAGAAATTTTTGTATTATTCTAGAAAAACATGATGCGTTTGTAAATATGTAATATTTTAACTTTGCTAGTGCTAAGCTTTTGATCTATTCAGCACTATTTGGCTTTAATTTATTTTTGTGTGCCTGAAACGTTTACACAAGCACTTTGTATTTTTTTGTCTCTACTTATCGTTTATCTCGCCTTCCGCCTCGTCCCTTTCGTGAGCCAGCTAAACCTTCCGCCGAAAACTTTGCCGAGCAACGGAGCTCAATTCCTAACCCAGTTTAAACTCGGAAACAAAGCCAGCTTCTAGTACCAACAATTCACTACTCCGAAAATGCCCGCATCTAGCAATCAGACAAATAACAAAAGTAAAGACTAGAAATTTTAGAGTTATACCCGAAGGTAGCAATTTTAGAATCGGAAATCTAAACCAGAACGAACATGAGCATAAAGTACTTTCAAGCATTCTGGGATTTTCGACTATGACATGATCATTCCGAAATAAGATGGTAAAAACATCTCAGAAAAACTTGAGGCAACCAAAACTTTTATTTCTCTCAGAGCATGTACATATATATGATTACAAAGAAGGATAAACTAAGAATAAAAGGGACGTAGCTGAGCAATATTCCATGGTCTGTCTAACTCATCCGGATTTGTACTGCCTCCAGCTCTCTTTCTCTTCTTCGTAGCAAGTCTTTATTTGACTGGCCTCATGTCAGTTAAGTAGTACGATCCATTGTGCAATACTCGACTAACTAAGAAGGGCCCTTCCCATACCGGGGAAAGTTTGTGCTTTCTTTTTTGCACAAGCCGGAGAACCAAATCATCTTGATTGAAAGATCTATTTCAAACTCTCTGGCTATGATACTTTTGTAACTTCTGCTGATAGGCTATAGATCTCATTTTAGCAATGACGCGAACTTCTTCGACAAATCGAGATCATTTTGTCGAGAAATCTCGGCATCCTCTTCAATATACACGACCACTCTAGGAGAAGTATGAATCAAATCACTAGGAAGAACTGCTTCTGCGCCATAGACCAAGAAGAAAGGTGTGTATCCTGTTGACCCGTTTGGAGTTGTTCGTAAACTCCAAATTATAGAGGGTAATTCCTCTGCCCAAGCCCCCGCAGCACATCGTAGTGGTGCTTCGAGTCTCGGTTTTAGGCCTTGTAGGATTAAACCATTTGCTCTTTTGACTTGTCCGTTAGCTTGTGGATGTGCGACTGACGCAATGTCAAGCGGATATTTTGCTCGTTGCAGAATTTAGCCAATTCTCCCATAGAGAAGTTACTCCCGTTGTCCGTGATAATGCTATGCAGATAACCATACTGGATTATAACATCCTCGACAAATCTTTTGGTTGTTGCTCCATCACAACTAGTGACAGGTTTAGCCTCAATCCATTTTGTAAATTTATCCACCATCACTAAGAGGTGAGTAAATCCACTTGGAGCTCGTTTAAATGGTCCTACCATATCAAGCCCCCAGACTGCAAAGGGCCATGTTATAGGTATTGTTCGCAGCTGATCAGCCGGAACATGAGCTTGCTTGGCGCACTTTTGGCAGCCTTTGCACGTCTTAACTAATCGTTCGGCATCTGCCTGAGCTGTAAGCCAGAAACATCCGTGTCTAAAAGCTTTTAACACTAAAGATTTGGCTGCAGCATGGTGACCACACTCGCCTTCGTGGATTTCCCTTAAGATTTCCACTCCTTCTTCCGGAGATACACAACGCTGAAAGACCCTAGAAATACTCTGTTTATGGAGCTCACCTTTAACAATAGTATAGGCTTTTGCTCGTCGGATAATCTGCCGGCTCAGCACCTCGTCTTCGGGTAATTTACCATCTACCAAATAATTGAGGTAGGGTTGAGTCCAGCTAGGGATTACAGCCAGAACTGCTATCAAAGGTGAGTCAGATTTGGTCGGATATTCCTCATCTACTCCCTTAATTGAGGGAACTTTGAGGTGCTCTAGAAAAGCGCCATTCGGGACCTCTTTCCGCGCAGAACCTATCCGAGATAGTGCATCTGCTTCCTCATTTTCTTCTCGATGGATGTGTTAACTTCAAACCCTTCGAACGATTTAGATAGATCATCCACGACAGCTTTATATGCTGCCATGTGTTTATTTGCATTACAAATATCCGACACTTGTTGAGCAACAAGATCCGAATCTTCGTAACACATCAAACATCAGATGCCAATATCCTTAGCAATCCGGATTCCATGCAGCAATGCTTCATACTCGGCAATATTGTTTGTCGCTGTGAAGTGGATCTGCAACATGTATAAAAGTTTGTCTCCTTGGGGTGATTTGAGCACCACGCCAGCCCCCGAGCCCCCTCGAGCCTTGGACCCATCGAAAAAGAGGGTCCAATATTCCGACTCAGGGAGGATCATATTCTCCTTCGTCTCTGTCCAATCAGCGACAAAGTCAGCAAGGATCTGGGATTTGATTGCTGTCTGAGGTTTATAATCAATATCGAAAGCTGAAAGCTCTATGCCCCATTTGGCGACGCGTCCTGTGGTGTCACTGTTGTTGATTATATCTCTCATGGGAGCTTTGCTCACCACGGTAATTGGATGCTCCTGAAAGTAGTGTCGTAATTTACGGGATGCTAGAAAAACACCGTAAGCCAACTTTTGATAATGCGGATACCGCTGTTTTGACTCTATCAGGACCTCGCTGACAAAGTAAGTCGGACGCTGCACCAGGTGCTCCTGATTTTCCTCTGGTCTCTCCACTACCAAGACGATACTGACGACCTTATTTTTCGCAGCAATGTAAAGCAACATCAGTTCCTGAGGTTCCGGCGCTGCAAGGATAGGAGCAGATGAGAGTACTCTCTTCAGGTCTTGTAGTGCAGCTTCAGCTTCGCCAGTCCAAACAAAATCCTTGGTCTTTTTCAGGAGTTTGTATAATGGTGCGGCTCTTTCACCAAGCCGGCTTACAAACCGACTGACTACAGCAATGCAACTAGTTAGTCTTTGTACGTCCTTCAGGCAAGTTGGCCTGGAAATATTGAGTATAGCCTTGATTTTGTCTCGGTTCACCTCTATGCCTCTTTGAGACATGATGAAACCTAACAATTTTCCGGCTGGTATTCCAAAGAAGCATTTCTTCAGGTTAAGCATGATGTTGTATTTTCGTAGATTGGCAAATGTCTCCTCCAAGTCGGAAATCCGTGTTTCCTTCTTTTTGGACATCACCGCGATATCATCCACGTATGCATGTAAATTGCGTCCGAGTTGGTCATGGAGGCAATGCTGCATCGTGCGCTGGTACGTAGATCCTGCGTTCTTCAGCCCAAAGGGCATCGTAACAAAATAGAAGGTTCTGAAAGGGTTATGAATGAAGTTTTGACTTTGTCAGATTCCTTCATCCGGATTTGGTGATAACTAGAATATGCATCGAGAAAAAGAGGAGTTCCAAGCCTGCCGTAGAATCGATAACTTGATCAATTCTAGGCAGAGCGAATGGATCTTTTGGACAAGCCTTGTTCAAGGCAGTATAATCAACACACATCCTTAAACCAGTGGTGTCCTTTTAGGGACCATTACAGGATTGGCCGACCACTCAGTGTGGATGACCTCTTCTATGAATCCGGCTAACTCGAGCCGTGCTAGTTCCTTAGCTATTGCCTTACGCTTTTCATCGCCAAACCGTCATAGGGACTGTTTGACGGGCTTAGCATTCGGTTTTACATTTAGAGAGTGCTCGACAAGTTCCCTAGGTACTCCGGTCATGTCAGATGGCTACCATGCGAAGATATCTTGATTTGCTTGGAGGAACTTGACGAGCGCGCTTTCCTATGCGCTACTTAGGCCTACGCCTATCGGGGTCACCTTGGAGGGGTCATCATCCTTCAATGGCGCTTTCTTCGTCTCTTCCGATGCCTTGAACTCCGGATTTGGCTTTGTCACCTCCTTCTTTGTTGCGGGCATCTCGGACGGATCTATGCTCTTCTTGATCTCCTGGTACTCCTGGGCGTGCAGCACGGCTTCTGCAAAGGCGGCATTTCCATCATCGCACTCTCGCGCTTTCTTCGGGTCTCCCCTAATGGTGATCACGCCATTGGGACCTGGAATTTTCATCATATTGTAAATGTAACACGGACGAGCCATAAAAGCCCAGTAAGCCGAACGTCCGAATATAGCGTGGTATGCGCTCTTGAACGGGACCACTTCGAAGGAAAGTGCCTCCGTCCGATAATTCTTTGGAGTTCCAAAGGCAATTTCCAAAGTAATCTCTCCCAGGGAATTAGCTTGTCTTCCTGGGACAACTCCGTGAAAGATCACAGCGCTATGGTTCAGCTGTGTTTCCGAGATCTTCATCCGGCGTAGTGTTTCGACATAGAGAATATTGATGCTGCTACCACCATCCATGAGGGTCTTGGAGAAACAATAACCGTCAATAAGTGGGTTGACGATTAAGGCGTATTTTCCTCGCATGTGTAACTTAGGCGGATGATCAGCGCGGTCAAAAGTGATTGCCACTTCCGACCAGTCCAGATATTGAGGGACAGCCAGAACTATTGCATGGAGCTCGTGGAGAATTGCTTTCTTGACCTTTGCTGGTTGAGATCCGAGGAAGGTGACGTAAGTGTCCTTCTTGGTGGGAAAAGTTTTCTTCCCTTCCGGCTTGGGATTTGAAGCATCAGCTTCCTCCATGTCGGAATCTTCCTTGGTCTGTTTGTCTTTTTCGGGATTTTTCTTTCCCTTCTTCCGCTTAGCTTTGTAGCCTGCGGTATCATCTCTTTTTATGTTGTCATTAAAATGACATTCAGCGTTGGTGTGGGACAAGCCCCCATTGGCGTCTAGGTGATGCACACATGGGTCATTGGCAATGTCGGCCCAAGAGTAGGTTTTGGCTGGTTGCTGTTCTCCTCTACCTTGGACCCTTGAGGTCCCACAGCCACGCCCGCGGCCTCCGCCGCGTCCTCCTCGTCCTCCAGACCGGGAAACAGTAGTAACCACCGCTGTTTCCGTGTTGGGTTTTTCTTCCAAGGTATTTTTGCGCTTCTGAGCTTGTTGCTTTGTCTTTGCTGAATGAGGTACAGCGAGGACATTGAGTAATCCCTCTGCATCGTCGTCAGCATCTGCATACTTGCTCGCTGTTTCTATCATCTCTCCCAAATCAGTGACCTTGTCACACTTCAAGCGGTGACGTAGTAGACCAATTGGGAGTCCTGCGATGAAAGCTTCAATCACGGTTTGATTGTTTACTCCTTCACAGGAGTTTTTGGTGTCGATCCATCGTCCGAGGTAATCCCGGCAAGTTTCTCTGTCTTTCTGGGTGCAACGCTGTAGGTCTCCGACCGAACATGGCCTCTGATATGTGCCTTCGAAATTCCGAAAGAACGCACTTTGCATGTCATACCAGTTATGGATGGTGTTCTCTGGAAGTTCATTGAGCCATGATCGCGCCGTCTTCCGCAACATAAGCGGTAGGTATCGGCTTTGGCGATGCAGCAAGCTTGGAAAAAATCCTGTAGCCAAGTATCTGGCCAAGCAATGCCGTCGTAGGCTTGGATGTGCCTTGAGATAGCAAATCCTTCCGGGAATATTGTAGCTCTGATGCGTGGTCCGAAGCACTTTGGGCCCACGTACATATCATCATTTTCATAGCGCCGCGCCTCTATGTTGGAATTGATCATGTGCCTTGCGTCGCTCGGGGATAGAGATCGTCCCGAATGTCAGTTGTGGCTGTGGTGCCTTGGAGCCGGACTTCGGCTTCTGCCGCCACCTCCTCCACCACGTCGTCATCCTTGTCCCCCTTGGGAGCCGTTGTGATGGCTGCTTGGTGGAGAGGGTGGGGCAGCTGAATTGTTTCTGGCTGATCGCCGGCCTCTGTCCGGAGCGTCATTATTCCGGTTCCGGGGAGGAGCTTGACTATGACGAGCCCCCTGGCGGCTCGTACCAGCATGGTTTCCGTCGTTCCTTCGTCCGTCGTTCCCACCACGGTGAGGCTTAGCCGGACGGCTTGCATGTCTGGGAGGTGGCATTTTTTGACGATCCTCCTCCCGAAGTTTTTCTTTATCTTCTCCCCTTCGATCGTTGGACTCTTGTCGGGGAGGGTTCTTCGGATTCAGTGCAGCAATGGCATCTTTCTCGGCTTCTGGAGCGACGTTGCTCCAGTTACGGGTAATTCTGTGATGCTGTCCCGACGATCCGGTTCTTGAATAATTGTCTTCCCGTCGTTCGGGGTTATGATACTGCGCCCGAACATAATGGGATCTTACGCCAGCCCATGCCGGATCTGTGCGACATTGGTCAGAATCCGAGACCAGTTTTTGACTTCCGGACAGGGCGACCTTTTGCTGCTCCAGTCCCTTGTTGAGTAGTTTGATACCCAAACGGATCTCCTCCGGTCCTAGATTAGCCGATAGAATTTCTCGGGCCGCCACAGTATTCTGTATTGGGGTTGGGTAAACCCAATCTCCATTGCTATCTTTCCGTGGCTTCCCCATCTCATCTCCAAAAAGGACGGCACGGACACGTGGGAATTGGTCGTCATCTGTGTGACGCTTCCGTGTCTTCTAATGTAACCTAGACATGTAGTCCTTGTTTGACATGTGTTTCTTCTCCACCTCGATGTTCTTGGCTTCACCGAGGAGTTGTTGACGACGCGCTTCTAGGGCCTGCGCCCTTTCATCCAGCTCATCCACAGTAAGTTCTACGGCTGTAGGGATAGGCTTGGTTAATGCGGCATCGATGAGTTTACACGCACCTTCGGTGATCACGTGTCCATCCACCGATGCTTCTTTTTTCGGCTCTTCTGGGATAAGGGCTCCATCTGAGTCTTACTCGTATTCCTCGGCAATCACCTCCTTTGTCAGAGGGTCTTTTGCCGGGGTCTTGTTCTTCTTGTTCTTCTTCTTTGCCTTCTTGGCAGCGCCGGTAGCAAAGACGGCTTTGGGTCCGTTTCTTGGAGTCAAGCTCTGATCGATACTTTCGGACATCTGGACCTCGGGATTATCTCTGACGTCCATGTCATCCTGCGCTTTGGGAGAGTGTTCCCCGTATCCTTCATCCATGGCTTCTCCTTCTTCTGCAGATTTGGAGTTATACTCCTCTTCATATTCTGCGGGGAACTTTTGGAAATCTGCCAACGTCATAGATTCATCCGAGGATGCGGGAACGTCGGCGTTTGATCCAATTTCCTCCAACACAGAGTCGGTGTTTTCTCCAGCATCGGTAGAGCCAGATCCGGATCCCACGTATCCGACGAAGTGTGACCCGTGCTTCCTGAGGTACCTACGGCCCTCGCAATCAGCCATGTCAAATTTTTTGATGGTCTCGAGGATTGCATCTGTGCTTTTGCCTTGCAGGATCATACGTCTTAGTGTGTACCTCAGGAAAGGCCTGTCTGTCCCGGCGTCATCAGAGCCAGAATCAGTGTCGTTGATATGCTCCTCCTGAATTTCGACTTCCACGGGTCGGTCGATCTGGGATCCGGCTTCTCCAGAGAGATCCACTTCATATCCAACTTGGACCGCTAGGTCTTCTCCAGGCTCGGATTTCTCCACTATCTCCGCAATTGGTGCGGGCTGGGTGAGATTAGGGTTTTCTGAGATCCGGAACTCTGCCACCTCCGTGGACAAAGGGGACCCAGAAAATTCTTCTGCCTCTATCATCACCGCTTGGGTGGGTTGGGCGGGTTCAGCGAAACCGATGTAAACATCAATCTCGCCAAAAGACATGATTGTGTAGGCAGTCACAGCCTCCTTTGCCGGAATCCAAGTCTCGTCGAGAACGATGAGAGGGACGTCACTGGCGTAGAGGATACGACCGACGGCGATAGTCTCGCCGATTCCGATTCTTGCAGATTCCGCTCGGAACGCAGATCCAAAGCTCACTTGCCCCACGGTGGGCGCCAACTGTCGTCGGATTGAGGATAAGTACGCCATGAGGGGGTCCTCGAGGCGTGCGAAAGAGAGGGGTGTGAGACGTACGGTGTCCCGGGACGGTGAGCACACAAGTTTACCCAGGTTCGAATCCGTCGGCTTTGGACGGATCCTACTCCTGCTAGCAATTCAGTAATACGGCAGAGCCGGAATATGGGTTACAATGGTTTTGCCTGTGCGAGTTGAGATTGTCACTATTGAGGTGTGTCCTAAAGGCTCTCCCTAGGACGTCTTATATAGATATCCGGCCTAGGGTTTACATGAGAGATCTATCCGGCTATGACTAAGATTTGGTTACAGAGTACATCTTGGACTACAAGTAACATTATGGGCCTAAATCAGTAAGTCTTCTGGGCCTTCCCGTAGCTGGATTGGATTCCGTATTTCTCTCTGACTGGGCCGCCCGTGAAGCAAAGCTCTAACCCGAAGTGGGCCACCTTGGTCAGTGAGGAACTGTGAGGATACCCGGAAAGTATATCCCCAACACATACCACTTGTATTTCACTATATCTTCGCCAAACTAGTGCACCTATACACCTGACAAGTGTATTGGGTATGTTGGGGACACAAGAGATTTCGTGTATCTTGATTGCAGGGTTGCTTGAGAGGGATACCTTTGACCACTTCCTCCCTGAGTTCGATAACCCTTGGGAAACTTGCTGCTATTCTACAAACCTCTGCACTTCGAGGCCCAACAACTGTCTACAAGAATAGAAGTGCGTAGACATCATCATCCATCCTCCAAAATTCATCAACCATGCAAAAAAAAGATGAAATAACATAAGTATCATCTCTTAATATGAAATATATCAATGGATAACAGTAAATTATGATATAGAATAGTGATGCAAAATGGACGTATCAAGATGAATATCCACATCTATCTTAGTCCTTTTATGCATGTAGACAAACTTAAAAGTGACGGGTCAAACTTTATCGATCGGTATCAACGCTTGAGGGATATCCTCAATAGTAATGACTTGTTCTACTTGATACAAGGACCATTAGGAGAGGCATCTGGGGACTCCACGAGTGAGAATGATAATGGTGATTATTGTGATCACGATGACTATTCGACACAAGTCCAATGCACCATGCTTCATACTATGGATTTATGAAGTGTGATTGCATGTACAGGTTCTTTTCAATTAAGTTGGAAGAGAACACTAGCTTAGAAAGTCACTTGGCAACCATTCATAGGATTCATGGGTGTCCCACCGACTTGGACTACTAGATGACAAATGAAATTGTGATAGATGGTGTGCTATGTTGACTCCCTCCCAGCTACAATGATTTTGTCACAGGCTATGCCATGCAAGGAGAATCATTCACCTTCCATGGATTCCTGTCTCGGTTGAGAACCATGAAAGTAGAGCCAATAGCAGGGGAAATCGTCAAACCCAAAAGGTATATTTGATATACAAGTTATAAATGTTTCATGTTAAACACTTATAGCAGATTTTGTTTATTTCATACAAATTCCCATTTTATTTGAAAACAGGACCTTCTACGTTAGAATTACGTGAAGGATCTTATGGCGTGTATTAATGGCAAGCAAGATGTTGATAGCCATGAACTCTATACCTCCACATTAATGATCAGAATTAGTGTAGAATAAATTTTGTAATCAATAATCGTCGAGGACCTTATTTGCGTGTCTTGCTTTTCATGAGACAAAGTTATGGTCACATTATGATTATGAATGTATTATTCTTGTTTATCCTTGATAATTATTTAATGAGCATTTATAATAATTAAACATTAATTATCCAAGTGAATTAAATGACACTACTATTTGAAAGTCATACTTTATGATAAAGTACATGTGAATTTTCATGTTGATGAAATATGTATTGTTGCTAGATGTTTGATTTGTATTCAATACAAATCATGTTTGGTTTGACGGAGTGACTCGAACTCTACCTTATGGAGATTACACCTAATTGGTGAGATCATACAAATGATTTCAACATAGGAAAAGGAATGTACTTTAAATTATTAAGTATTGTACATGTCGATGTATAGTATCCATACAAGTAGTAGATATCATTATTTCGCATTAAAGTAAGTATTTGTATTTACGGGGTTTTGAAACAATTTGATGTGTTCAAAAGATTTTGGAAATGAAGAAAGAATCATTATTAAGTCCCTATGATTTTGATCAAAGCGACAAACTTATAAGTTGTGATTTTGGTGTAAGAATTTGTAGAAGTCGTTCTAACAAATAAATACCTGGAACACTTCAATTTGTTGATGTGTGATTTAAATCATAACTTGTTTGATAATATGTGATGCTAAATTATTTCCTATAGGGTTAGATTTTATCTTTAAGAGAGGTACATTAAAATAGCAAACACTCAATTTTAATAAATAGAAACCATATAAATAATACTATATGAGTTATAGTATAATTCATAGAAATTTCTGAGTTATAAATGATAATTCAGCATTAATATGAATAAATCTTTGTAGTGTGTCCTTATGTGTAATATGGACATGTCTTCCATGAACAAAAAGTGCAATATTGTATTGCAAAGTTTTTGGGTTCGCAACATAGAAAACAAAAAAAATCCTACGATGGGAACTATTATACGCCTAGATCTATCTACTAGATACATGGAACGGGTGGATATACATCCTGTCATCAGTTCACCAACTTCATTGACCTTCCGGCACTAGGCAGGCGTCAGCCCCCATACATGGTCTTACGACTTTGCGGAGACCTGTGTTTTTGGTAAACAGTCGCCCGGGCCTGGTCACTGCGACCCCCTTTTGTGAGGGGGCACCCCTTCTCCCGAAGTTACGGGGCTATTTTGCCAAGTTCCTTAGAGAGAGTTGTCTCGCGCCCCTAGGTATTCTCTACCTACCCACCTGTGTCGGTTTCAGGTACAGGAACCCTTTTGTTGAAGGTCGTTCGAGCTTTTCCTGGGAGTATGGCATCAGTTACATACTTCAGCGCCGTAGCGCCTTATAAACATACCCTCGAAGACCAACAAAGCTTTGTTAACGAGATGGAACTCGTGGATGATGTAGTCAAACACTTGCCTATCTCAAGATCATGTGGAAGTCCTAGCGCCGCAAATCAGTAGCGCATTCATCCTCGCACACACATTCAGGCCACCAAACAACCTCCACCTCCTCGCTCCAGCGATGCAGCGGAAGCAACAACTCCTTCCAGATGAAATGCCCCCAGGAACATGTATCTCGCTAATCCGAGACCATGGGGAATAATACTAGAGGGGAAGAGAGATCCTTCACAAGGAGGTGTGTGTGAGGAGTGAGGAGAGGGGGGCCTTTTATAGGAGGAGGGGGTGCCCCTACCCATGGCCGGCACCCCATGGGGGGGGGTGCCCCTTCACCTCCCTCATTCATATGGTGGTAACTCCCTCCACATACATATGACCCTTCACATTCTCCACTTAAGTCTCCACTTAAATGCATTAAATTTCTCCAAATTTAATACTCTCTTATTTAATAAAACTCTTTTATTTATTTTATTCAGAATTTAGTCAATTACTTTAATTAACAACATTCACATAAAACCCCCTACAACATTTCAATATTACATGCAGAACAAATTTTAGCAATTTCACCCGAAACAATTCCGATGTCTATTGAAATAATTCCAGCACTTTGTAATTCATTTGTCTGAAACATATTTGCTCCAAATAGTATTGGTCTCCCTTAAGTGTGTAACCCTACGGTTCACGGATAATGCAGACATGATCAAGACCTCTCTTAGATCAATAATCAGAAGCGGGACTTGGAGATCCATACTGACTCCCACACATTCAACAATGACTTTTGTGATCGTGAGAACCTTTAATGCTACTATCTAAACCCCTTTGTCTTGCGATATATTACATGTCCGAGATTCGATCATTAGTATATCCATACCTAGTTTGATCTTGTAGCCTACATGCACTCTTTTCTCGTTCCTGTGATATAATATTCTAGTGATCACATCACTTGCCTACAAGATATCTTAATGTGATATCACCGAGAGGGCTCAGAGTATATCTATCCGTCATCGGGATTGAAAAAATCTAGTCTTGATCCATGAGCCTCAACATAACACCTTCGGAATACCAGAACCCATCTCTATAGTCACCTTGTTACGGTGTGACGTTTGATGTTATCAAAGTATTCTTCTGGTGTTAGCAATTAACATGATCTCATGGTCTAACGATAAAGATTACTTCATATGATTCTATAGCAGTATAAACATAATGAATTTTATCGTAATGCTATACATTGGATGAATGATCATCACATCATTTCAAAAATGCTGTGACCTCATTATTAACAACATCCAATGTCTATGATCAGGAAAACTTGATCATCTTGTTAATCAACGAGCTAGTTTATATTAGAGGCATTACTAGGAACCTTGTATTTTGTTTATTAAACACACATGTATTAATGTTTCCAATTAATAGAATTATAGCATGTAAAATTAACTTTTATCACAAACATGGAATAAGATAATAACAACTTTATTATTGCCTCTCATGCATATTACCTTCAAAAGTTTTGGTGCACTCTAGAGAAAGAGTATTCTCAGTAAGGGTGTTAAAAGGAATAAAATAAAGGAACACTTAAAGTTATTGAGTTTATCTTGATAATGTTAGAGTAGAGCAACAGAATATGTTCTAGAGTGAAGGTCTACATTAGAAGAGAGAAAATTAATGATGATGATCATACCTTTCTCCATTGAAGCTGCTTATTGATGAAAACAGAATTCATTAATAATTTTGTGCTTTATCGCAAAATGTAATTCTTGATTTACTTGTCTTGTTATTTGAACAAGACATACCTACAAACTACGAAGAAAATAATGGACCTAACTGCGAGAAATAACTTGGAGTCATGAAATCTAAGTTACATTTAAGATTGCAAAGTAGGAGTACTTGATCTTATTATGTAAAGTTGTTAGTTAATTTTCCCAATTAATGCAACGTTATAAGGAAGAAATGAAATTGCAAAATAAGGACATAAAGGCTCGATATGTCGCAAAAGGTATTTTCACAAATACAATAATTTGACTACAAAAGTAGTGACGCTTGAGTCCATTGTGTAATGAAAACCATTTGGTTATCAAAATTGCATGTTCTTAAAACTATTTAAGAAGAGGCAAGGTTTTGTAAACCATTTGGAAACTAATATCTCGCAACTAGGAAATCTCGGTTTGATGCATGATCAAAGTATTTGGAAGAGTCCAAAATATTGAGAAGACCAATTTACATTAAACTGAGTGGGAGAAAAATTGAATAGTTCCATGATCATTATATGTAGATGACATATTTTGAGTGGGAGCTATGAGAGCTTTCTAGTCTTATATGTGACTGACATATTTCAGTGGGAGCTATGACAACATTCTTATATGTTAATGACATATTATGAATGAAAAGTTGGTATTGACAAATATATAAATGGTAATAGATGGAAAACATTGATGCGTGATAGATTGATGTGTTTAATAAAACTTTAAGTCAGAATGTTTTCTTAGTCGAAATTCTGAACAAGTCCATAATGGAACAAGTCAGAGAGGAAGCTCTTGAATGACTGAATAGCTAGGTGAAACATTGAGTTGGAAATCCGTACTATAATAGTGGTTGATAGATGTGCCACATTCATTACGTCATCTAAAACCATGTTATGTACACGACATAATGTGACTCGAGTTCTTAGTTGAAGAACATGTGTCTAGAATGATTTGAGAATCATTCAACAAAGGATAAGTTTGTCCTAGACGTCCCAAGTAGAACCAAGGACATATTTCTAAAAGAAAGTAAGCTTGACCGCAAGTGCGAGTTTTACTGGGTTTTGGAAAATTGCAAGATAAAAGACTTAGATAAATGGAAGTGTGGTTAGACATCGAAGTTGCACTTTGCATTTTCGATTGAATCTACATAAATTGAAAAGTTAGAAGCTACTTGGAAAGTGCCAAGTATGATGTTGTGGCTTGGAAAGTTCATCTTCTAGATGAGTGTGTTTCTAGAATGCATGGCTATGTGAAAGTTCCACTTGACTGATCAAATGCCATTGCAAACGTTAGAATACAAAGTATCACTCTTCTGCCAAACATATACTTTAGCGACATCATTTCATGATGGAATAATGTCAAATTAGGTGACAAGTTGCAAAGAATATAAAATGTCTGAGTTGTACATATCATTAAAACAACCTCTCTCACGAGAAAGCATGATCAAGTATACACATGTCTGATATGGTGTCGTGATTAGTAACAAATGCCCTAGAGGAAAATGATGAAGTGTTTATTTGCATATATCATTAGTTCATAATAAGTTTAATAGTGCGTT
This sequence comes from Avena eriantha, assembly GCA_910589775.1. Taxonomy (NCBI): domain Eukaryota; kingdom Viridiplantae; phylum Streptophyta; class Magnoliopsida; order Poales; family Poaceae; genus Avena; species Avena eriantha. The sequence continues at coordinate 316,454,180 of OU342741.1, forward strand.
ATAACTTTGTCAATTGGCAACATTGATATAGTGTGGTAATGAACAACCAGAGTCCCTAGTATACCTCTAATACTAGCTCATTGGTCAACTAATGATCGAGGTTTCTGGATCATGTGACATTTATGTCAATTGACAATGAGGATCATTCCATTAGGTAAATGCCATGATGGACATACCCAATATTAGTATTGTAACACGATCGTGTGACGGGGATGGAATATCATGCGAATGAGTAAATAGCAATGTTGGTAATGAGATTGAACTAGGTATGATGATACCAATGATCAGATCTCATATATTGAAAGTATCACAGAAACAAAGGGAAGAGGACATCGACATTTATGGTTCAACGAAAAATATCTTGTGAATAATGCACAGGGGTCATTAGGGACATCCTGGTCCCGCTAATGATTATTCACTAGAGAGGTGTCTTGGTGATGTCTGGAGTATTCTCGAACCATAGGGTAATACACTTAAGGGTTTGATGATGTTGCTAGATTGTTTCGGTACATTCAGAATTATTGGATTATTGACAAGAGAGAGATGGAAAAGTTTCGTGAAGGTCCAAAAATTGTTCGGAGGATTACAGAAGGAGTTTGGGAGTAAAAGGGAATTAAGTAAATGTAATTAATATTAATTAATTGAATTAATATTAAATATATAATTTATTTAGTTAATAAAAGGAAGCCCACCTTGTTGGGGCCCTCCTAGAGGGAAGCCCAACTAGGCCTAGGTGCCCCCTTATTGGATAAGGGTGTGGAGAGCCCTAGGGTTTGATGGGTGGGACGAATTGGGCCCATAGGGTGTGGATGGCTAGGGAACCCCTAGACGCTGGACCCAGGCACCCCTTGAGAACCCCTTGCCACCTCTTGGCCACCCTACGGTTGCCTTGGTGGAGGGTAAGGGTGCCCCCTTCCCCCTATATAAAGGCCCCCCTAGGAGGAGGATTGACATGCCAAGGGCCACGAGTTGGGAGTTCTCATCCCTCCTCTATGCGCCTCCCCCTCTCTCTCCACCTCTCCTTCTCGTGTGGGTCCCCGAAGGACTACAGAGGAATGAAGGTCAACTCCACCACTACACCGCATCTGATTCAAACCGACCTACTTCCGGAATCTCCGCTAGATCAAAGATCCGGAGGTCATCATCGTTCACCGTACGTGTACGAGTACTATGATGTGCTACTACTTGTGGCACTAAGTCGTCGCGATGGAGTTGTCGCAACATCGAGATCTACACGACCTTGAGGTCGGCTTCATCATCAACGCTTGTGTGGGAGCGTAATCCCTGATGACCCACAAGTATAGGGGGTGTATCGCAGTATTTTCGAGGGAAGTGAAAACCAATTTATTGATTCGACACAAGGGGAGCCAAAGAATATTTATAAGCCTTAACAACTGAGTTGTCAATTCAGCTGCACATGGAAACAATCTTGCTCACAGCAGTTTATCAGTAGCAACCGTTTTGTAGTAGGAATAGTAAAGTAGTAGTAGTAGTAGAGTAAAGATAGTAGTAACAATAGCAGTAAGCAGTAGGATTCGAGTGCGGTAGGCATAGGGATGGATGGACGGGCGTTGCATGGACAAGACAATTCACATGGCGATCAGAACATAGGGCAATTGCAGATAAATAAGATAAAGCATCCAACTACTATATAATCCTAGGCATGCGTTCCATATATAGTCATACGTGCTCGTAATGAGAACTTGCACAACATCTTTTGTCCTGCCAGCCCGTTTGCAGCGGGGCCTCAAGGGAACTGCTGACAATTAAGGTGCTCCTTTTAATAGAGCACCAGAGCAAAGCATTAACACTCCGTGAACACATGTGATCCTCACATCAAAGCCATTCCCTCCGGTTATCCTGATTTCTCTCACTTCGGGGCCATTGGTTCCGGACAACAACATGTGTATAAAACTTGCAGGTAAGACCATAAACAATACTATCATAATGAATCAATCACATGTTCAGATCTGAAATGATGGCACTCGGGCCCTAGCGACAAGCATTCAGCATAACAAGTCGCAACAAAGTCAAAAAGCACTAATAAAACATACTAGGCACCATGCCAGAGTTTTTAGGTTAGAAGGCAACTTATAGGCGAAGAGGGAGACCGAGGGGGAGTATGGGGTGGCCAGACCACCCCCTGGTATGGCCTGGGCTAGCCCGCGCGGCCAGGTGGTGTGGCCTGGGCCTAGCCCTCCTCCGTCTCGTATTCTGGCTCCGGGAGTCTTCTGGTGAAATAGGATTTTTGGCATAGTTTCCGGAATTTTTCCTAATAGTTGATTTTCTGCACAAAAAGTAGACACCAAGGCAATTCTGCTGAAAACAGCGTCAGTCCGCGTTAGTTGCATCCAAATCACACAAGTTTAGAGGAGAAACAATAGCAAAAGTGTTCGGGAAAGTAGATACGTTTTGGACGTATCAACTCCCCCAAAGCTTAGCTTATGGCTTTTCCTCAAGCAATTCAGTTGAAATTTGAGTGCGATAAAAGAACTTTAACGAACACATTTGCTTCATATGATGTATATATTCTCAGCATGTGATCAACTACTTAGACAATTCATAATAAGGAGTATGCAACTAAGTTTACTTAATAGGTATTGCAAGCTATGAAGAGATTCCAACTCAAAAATAATAAGTAGCATGAAGCATAAATATAAGCAACATTACAATTCTCATAACAAGGTATGATAGAGTGGTATCTCGCTTGCCTTTGATTATGAATGCCAAGGCACCTGTGAAGTTCAGGTGAAGACTAGAAGTAAAGATATCAAAGATACAAGAATCAAAGTCATAACACAAATAATCAAGTAATGAGACAAGCACAAAGAATGACAACTATGCTCTCAAGAAGGTGCTCATAGAATAAATGGAGACTCAACAAGGAAATGAAAAAGGTTTTGAATAGTTTGAAAGTCTTCCAAATGCTGAAAGTATGGTACTCGTTAGCTTTCAGCTCTCATTGCCCCTATCATAAGCATCTTTAAATGGTTAAGGTTAAAGTGACACAACTAAGAGGATATGCTTGACAAGTTATAAATCGAAGTCTCATGCCCCTTACTTATGAAGACCAATCCTCGTGCTACTCAACTTCAGTCACGAGTAAGCTCTTGTCATTGTAAGTATATACGTATCATAGAGAACCGCCAATGGGGTACCCCTTGCACATGATACAGGAGCTATCCCATAATCAAAATGACAAGGCAAGCAGACAATGAGCATCTCAGCAATCGTTTTATTTACTATGTGCATAGATTTTTATTGAGGATGCTTCATAGAATGCTCATTATGTTATGCTGCAAGTTTCCACCATGATTAGGCATGTCTTAGGCTAGCGGCCCAGGGGTTTCTCTAACATACATACAAACTCCATGATCTTACAAGTTCCACTTTTATTTCACACCGTCGGGATCCATAAGCAAAAGATCATGATATCAACAAGGTACTAAGTACCAATGCAATGTTGAAAGCGTTCCCCATGATACATGGTTCTGCTAACTTCAACTTATAAAGAACAAGCATATACGCAACAAAGAAGGACACAATGGTTTAGGTTTATTAAATGCAATAAAATAAAGTGTGCCATCAAGTTCGTGAGAGCTTTACTAACTAACTTTCTCATAACAAGCAAACATTTTATTTGGAAGAAAACAAGGCATATTGAATATGCACGGAAGTAGCAAATGATGCTAATAGGTAGGTATGGTGGACACTTTGGCAATATTTGGTTTTAGGGAGTTGGAGACATGAGTAAAACATACTCAGTGAAAGTGAAGGCTAGCAATAGTAAGGGAGCGACAAACGAGAGAGCAATAGCTATCATAATCATGCTTGCAACAAAACAGGACTAATCATGGCATGAAATTGATTCAAGATCCTCAAGGCAAAATAATTCATCGAGGCTTAACTGATTATTTCAGTCATGTGCATGCGTGAGGATGTGCTAAGTCAATTCAAATGAAACATTCAGAGGAGGATACCACGGTGTCATACCAAGTTATGAATAGAGTAATGCAAGCAAACATTCATAAGACATGCTACAAACTATTAGCAAGCTGGGACTAATCATATGAAAGCAAGAACCACTAAGCATCCAAAGATAACATACACCCAACACGAACAGGCTGAGCATGCCCACAATGATGAGTATATGTACAAAAATGAAAAGAAGTAGAGTTCGTTACCAGCCTCTTACCACACCTCAAGTTGTCATTAATCGTCATTATTGCTCTTCACTTGTGTGGCTTGAATAATAATATGAAACCAATATCCACTAAGGACTGCCAAACCCTGCAACAAACTCACAAAGCCAAAGAAGAACATTAAATATTTTTGGTGTTTTCGATTTTTAAAAGAAGAACCAAAAGGGAAGAACAAGCAAAGCAAAATCTTTTTGGGTTTTTTCGAATAGTTCAAACAAAGCAAAAAGGGAAAAACAAAGCAAGGCGAAAAGAAGAAGAAGCAAACCAAAGAGAAACAACAGAAGTATTTTTGGTCTTTTGTGTTTTAGAAAGCAAAAGCAAAGAAAGAACAAAAACTAAAAAGAAAACGAAACATGAATATACAAAGTACCGAGGCAACATGATAAGGAGATGAGTGCAATGCCGACGTACCTCCCCACAAGCTTAGGCTTTTGGCCTAAGTGGGTATCAATCCCAAGCTGGCCAGGATGAAGTGTCACCGTGGTACGACGAGGAGGTACCCTCGTATTGGTGCGAGTTCGAGTACGTCCCTCCGTAGTGCGCGGAGTATTCGTAGGAGGGTACATCCTCCTGATGCTGCTCGTGGAAACCCAGCAAGCGGAGCTGCTCATCCACCTCCTCCTTGGAGCACGACCATGGTCTCCTATGAACACTAAACAAAGAAGACTGCGGCAGAGGGATCTCCCTCTCATCCCCGTTAGTAAACAACATCCTATATACTAGACTGTCCAAATCAGAATCAGCAGTGACAGAGTGATGAGTTTTCATAGAAACAAGGTCAAGCCTTTGTGGTGCCAATACCGTATCATTGGTGTCCACTGAAAGTCCTAATGCATTGACCATACGCGAGGCAATGATGCCCCCATAGATAGGCCCCCTAGCAGCTAGGCGGCGAGCAATAGGCGAGCCAAGATTGTACTGAATATCATTGTTGAGCGCAGCAGCAAGGAAAGCTAACTGATAGTTGGAGATATTACTTGTGTTCTCCCTACCAAGTACGCTAGTAGCAAGATAATATGCAAAGTATCTAAGAGCAGGGAGTTGGATATTTCTTATCTTTTCGCGCTGCGCCACACGGTCATCATCATTGGTCACCCCTTGGTAAAGCTCCAGTAAATCAGCGGGTCGCCCTTGAATCTTTTTCACGGTCCCTGTCATGCTTACACCTACAACACTGCAAAATCTTTCCAATGTCATGGTGAAGGGCAGGTTATAAATTTTGAAAGAGACAGTTGACTGATATGGGGTGTTAGTAAACGCGAAACTCTCAACAAAGGTTTTGGTGAGCACAGCGTATTTCTCTCTCTCTCTCTCTCTCTCTCTCTCTCTCTCTCTCATCTTGCATATATGAGGTCAAACCAACCCTCTCAATCAATAGCAAGAAATCATCAAAAATCGCTGCAGCTTGCAAGAAAGTAAAACAAGGAAAAGTAGATGGGTGAGCATCCGCATCGTCCCTTTCATTACCAATACGAGATACAATGAGATCTTCGTTGTATGATGGCCTAAACTGAGAGGCTGAACTTGAGGGCCTCGACCTCCTAGGTGCATCCCTCTCAAATATCTCTCCAAAGGTATGGTTGTTCATGCTTGGTATTCTGAAATTTAAACACCTATTAAACAAGTGATTGCAAAGTGAATATAATGAAGGATACTACTCATAGGGACTTGTAAGGGGCCTAAACATGCATCAAAACTATATCCCTAAGCATCAAACAAGCTTACAAGCTCTCAAAACCTGTCACCTATAGCAGCAAAATACTCAAGATATAATCGACTAAACACAAATCTACTTGGATAAGGAGAGGAGTCACATACCAGAGAACAAGTGCTCCAAATTTCAGCATGAAAGATGGGCTAAGCAAGGAGATTGAAAAAAATCGAGGCCAAGCACAGCAAGAACGCGATTTTGAGAAATGAACTAGAGCTTACTCGGGAGAGAGAAGAAAGTGGCAGGTGAGAGAGTTAGTGGAGGGCTAGGGGTGGCCCACACCATGGCATGGCGCCACCCAGGGCAGGCCGCGCCACCAGGTGGTGAGCGTGCCTGGTAACCCCCCTGTACCTTCTAGGTACCCCTCTGCCTCTTTTTTCACGTAAAAATTTAATATGAATTTCTGGAATTTTTCGAGATACTTTATTTTTGGGCATTTTTCAGGTATAGAAGAATGATTTTCTGACAGACAGATTTTTTTTGGAATGACGGCTAGAACTACAGGAGTTCTAAGACACTCTAAGATGCAAGCAACTAACAACAAAAAAGGAAAACTAAAACTAAAATGGATAGAATAAAAGTAAACAGAGATAATCACGGTGAAAACATTGTTTTGTTCAATGGAATCCTTTTGTTAACAAGGTTGATCAGGTCTTGTTACCAAAAAAATTTCATATGAGACAAAACTTTGTATTCCACTAATGATTATGTTACCTCAACCTTGATAGCAATGGTCCCAATCATAATAGTTTCAAATTTTTCTCTTGGTATGGGACAATATATTTCTCCAACTCGAATGCCCTCAGCATGTTCAATTGAATTCAAACCATAAGTCCTATCAAGCTTCTTGGGGAAATAGACAGTATGTTCCTTGTCACTAACATTAAAGGTCACCTTTGCTTGGTTACAATTAATAACAGCTCCTGCAGTATTAAGAAAAGGTCTCCCAAGAATAATAGACATATTATCATCTTCAGGCATTTCAAGCCCAAAAAAATCAGTTAATATCAAGCAATTATGAGCCACTTGAACAGGTACATCCTCACATAAACCAACAAGAATAGTGGTAGATTTATCAGCCATTTGCAAAGATATATCAGTTGGTATCAATTTTTCAAGTTGAAGTCTCTTATAGAGAGAGAAAGGTATAACACTAACTCCAGCTCCCAAATCACACAAAGCAGTTCTAACATAACTATTCTTAATAGAGCAAGGGATAGTTGGAATCCCTGGGTCTCCAAGTTTCTTTGGAACCTTACCATTGAAGGAATAATTAGCAAGCAAAGTAGAAATTTCTTCATTAGGGATCTTCCTTTTATTCGAGAAAATATCCTTCATATACTTTGAGTAAGGAGGCAATTTAATAGCGTCAGTCAAAGGAATTTGCAGGAATAAAGGTTTCATCCACTCACAAAACTTATTATAGTGTTCATCTTCCTTTGACTTGTGTTTCTTATCAGGGAAAGGCATAGGTTTTTGGACCCAAGGCTCTCTTTCACTACCATGTTTCTTAGCAACAAAATCTTCTTTAGTGTATTTAGTATTCTTAGTGTGCTTTTCAGGTTCTTCTTCAACTTTTTCTTCATTAGGAGCTTCATTTTCTTCATTACCACTTTCAGTTTCAGCATCAGAGATAGATATACTATTAGCATCTATAGAAGGCTCAGAGGGTTCAACAATAGTCTTATGTTTTTTCCTTTTCTTACGAGTAGAACCACTATTTTCAGCTTGTTGAGAATCCTGCTCAATTCTTTTGGGATGCCCCTCAGGATATAGAGGATCCTGGGTAGCAGCACCACTTCTAGTTCTAATTTCATAAGCATGTTTTTCTTTAGCGGCATTAACTAGCAAGTCTTTTGGCACTTTAATGAGTTGATCTATTTGAGTTTGAACCATTTGAAAGTGTTTAACAATCATTTTAACATCATTAGAGGTTCTTTCCATAATATCTTTCAACTCAACAATAGCTCTAGTGTTTTCCATTAGATGATTTTGCACCCTTTTATTAAAATTATCTTGCTTAACGATAAAGATATCGAATTCTTCTTAGCATTGATCAGGAGGTTTAGAGTAAGGGATATCACCTTCATCAAAGTGTTGGAGAGAGTGTACCTCAATAGTGGGTGAGTAGGGAATAGGCTTACATAATTCTTCAATAGGAGGTAAGTTCTTGACATCTGCAACTTTAATTCCCTTTTCCTTAAGACATTTCTTAGCTTCCTTCATCACTTCATCGTTTAATTAAATAACTCCCCTCTTCTTTGATGTTGGAATAGGCACCAGTATAGTAGGTTCAGGTACAATTACTTCAGGTATAACCGGTTCAGGAGGATTCCAATCCTTGTAGTTCTTGCTTATTTTAGCCATTAATTACTTACCTTCCTTGGGAGTCCTATTCCTGAAAACACAATCAACACAACTATCTAGGTATGTCCTAGATTCTTCAGTTAGTCCATTATAAAATATATCCAGCAGCTCATTCTTAGGTAATGGACTTCCGGCCTGTGCATGAATCAAAGCACAAAACCTTGCCCAAGATTCAGGCAATATCTCTTTTTCTCCCTGTTTAAAATCAAAAAGTTCCTGCAAAATTGGAGGAAAATATTTCTATAGGAAGGTACTAATCAAGCAATCAGGGCTATCAATAGATCTAGGAGGTAAATTAGTAAACCAAGTTTTAGCTTCTCCTTTCAGTGAAAAGGGGAAAATCTTAGCAACAAAGTAAGTATGCATCTTAATATCATCAGAAAACAAGCCACTCATGGTAGAAAGTTCATTCATATGTGCTACCGCACTTTCATTCTTAGTCCCACAAAAAGGTTCTTTCTCGACAATAGCTATGTAAGATAGATCGAGAGAGAAATCATAATCTTTATCTTTAATGTTTATGGGAGAAGCAGCAAACTTAGCAATATGTGACAATTTGGGTCTAATAGTACGCCTCTCAAGGAGACTCTTAGCAGCGCTCCTATCATGGGTGTTTTTACTTTCTTTAATAAATTCATCGGTCATCTCAACATAACCATCTTCAATATCATAACTTTCACTAGACTCAGGTGAACTAACAGGTGTAGTAGTGTCTTCATTAGGAGTTTCAGTATTTCCAGCTATAGTTCTAGCAATCATAGCATCTAGGAAAGGACCTAATGAACCACTCTTATCAAGCATAGTAGAAGCAACATCATAAGCATCAGAAGTTTCAGATTCAGCAGTAGTAGCAGTGTGTGTAGTATGTGTATGTGGTGGTGTAACGAGCTTACTCATAACAGATGGTGAATCAAGAGCAACAAAGGTGTTTAGAACCATACCTCTTCTTGTAGTGGATGGTAAAATAGGAACCTTGCCATCATGAGACTTACGCATGATGGATGGATAGCAGCGAACAATAGAGAATCCAAGTGAACTTGATAAATAAAGCTATGCTCCCCGGCAACGGCGCCAAAAAATAGTCTTGATGACCCACAAGTATAGGGGGTGTATCGTAGTATTTTCGAGGGAAGTGAAACCCAATTTATTGATTCAACACAAGGGGAGCCAAAGAATATTTATAAGCCTTAACAACTGAGTTGTCAATTCAGCTGTACCTGGAAACAATCTTGCTCACAGCAGTTTATTAGTAGCAACCGTTTTGTGGTAGGAATAGTAAAGTAGCAGCAATAGTAGAGTAAAGACAGTAGTAACAATAGCAGTAAACAGTAGTAGGGATGGATGGACGAGCGTTGCATGGACAAGACAATTCACACGGTGATCAGAACATAGGGCAATTGCAGATAAATAAGATAAAGCATCCAAGTACTAGATAATCCTAGGCATGTGTTCCATATATAGTCATATGTGCTCGTAATGAGAACTTGCACAACATCTTTTGTCCTGCCAACCCGTTTGCAGCGGGGCCTCAAGGGAACTACTGGGAATTAAGGTGCTCCTTTTAATAGAGCACCGAAGCAAAGCATTAACACTCCGTGAACACATGTGATCCTCACATCAAAGCCATTCCCTCTGGTTATCCCGATTTCTGTTACTTCGGGGCCATTGGTTCCGAACTACAACGTGTGTATACAACTTGCAAGTAAGACCATAGACAATACTATCATAATGAATCAATAACATGTTCGGATCTGAAATCATGGCACTCGGGCCCTAGTGACAAGCATTAAGCACAACAAGTCGCAACAAAGTCAAAAAGCACTAATAAAAGATACTAGGCACCATGCCCTAACAATCTGATGCCATTACATGAAAGATCTCATCCAATCCCTACCATGCCCATAGCCTGCATAGGGGGATTACTCACTCATAGATGGGGGAAACATGGAAGGTCGATGGAGAAGCGATGGTGATGATGATGGCGATGATCTCCTCCAATTTCCTGTCCTGGCAGGGTGCCAGAACGGAGTTTCTGGTGCTGTTTCGTGGAATTTGGTGGTGGTGGCGGAGCGGAACTCCTTCTGGAAAAACGTCGAACCCCCTAGAGTTTTTAGGTCAGAAGGCAACTTATAGGCGAAGAGGAAGACCGAGGGGGAGTGTGGGGCGGCCAGACCACCCCCTGGCATGGCCTGGGCTAGCCCGCGCGACCAGGTGGTGTGGCCTGGGCCTAGCCCCCCTCCGTCTCGTATTCTGGCTCCGGGAGTCTTCTGGTGAAATAGGATTTTTGGCATATTTTCCGGGATTTTTCCTGATAGTTCATTTTCTGCACAAAAAGTAGACACCAAGGCAATTCTGCTGAAAACAGAGTCAGTCCATGTTAGTTGCATCCAAATCACACAAGTTTAGAGGAGAAACAATAACAAGAGTGTTCGGGAAAGTAGATACATTTTAGACGTATCAATCCCCATGTTAGTTCTACAAGGGTATGTCACTGAATTCCAGTTAATTATTACAACATTAATAATAGATAGATCTTTGGCAATTAGGGGTTGGGTAGGTAATAAATGTTTTGTTATTAGCATCGAACCCCAATAGAAGTCAGTTGTATCTTCTTCCTTTCGTGTGCCAACAGATGACCTTATCGTGACGTTGCAGATTCCTCGTATGGGATCCAGCACATGGGTGGGACCCCTCAGTGCCCCATGATAGTTGATGTCTAGATTATCCGCGAGGGGTTGTCGGAGGTAGGTCTGCCATTTCGATGGGGGATACCAGGGGTAGGTTCTTCTTATAGAGTCTACAAGGGGTCTATCATAGTTATAGCCATCTGTAAATGGGGTATAACAGAGGTAGGGCTTCTTGTGGAGTCGGGTGGGCATGCGGGGTTTTAGAGAGGAACAGTGATTAGCTTTGATCATCTACTGGTCCCCACATCACGGAATTGTGGATGGGAAAGTACGCCCAGTTGTGCAACAAGGATTTGATCTCTTATGGGTAAAGAAACGCACCTATACAGAGTGTAAGAATTGTTGCATGTTACTCCGTGTTCAGGGAAGGAGCTACGAACGTGATAGGAAATGAACTCCATGAAGTTCTTGTAAACCTATGAAGGTTGAGGGGCATAGTTTTCATAATAAAAGAAACATTTTGAAGAAGTGAATACAAAAACTGCATGGAGCCTACGACTTATAGTTTGTGGCGATAGCTAGTAAATCAAGTTTCCCACCTTGCATACAAAAACTGCATGTAACACTGTTACCCACTCTTTCCTTTGATCCCTGCTTAGACTCTGAAGACCAAGAGTAAACTCCAACATATGCTACTGAGTTCTAGGAAGATGCTTTCTATGAAGATCCTGACCTATCGAGTTGTGAGATCTAGGCACATGGCTTAATAGGATTGATAGGATACTCATACCAACAAGTTGCAACTTCTTTTTCGGAAGCTCATTCAAGAAGAACTCTAAGGTTAAGCGTGCTTGGTCTAGAGCAATTCTAGGATGGGTGACCGACCGGGAAGTGGGTAACCGGGTGCGCACTAGTGAGGACAAAGTGCGCAGAAAAGACTAGTGTTGGTTTGTGGGGCCAGTCTAGATATCCTATTAAGCTGCCAGGAGTGACAGCCCCCGGGCCTAGGAGTGGACGGGGTGTTACAAGTGGTATCAGATCCGACCCTTGCGATTACACGGGTGTGTGCGGGCTAGTGGCGGGACATGTGGAGCATGGTGCGTGCGGCCCGGAGTGGACACGGCATGACACATGTGTCGGCACTGGACGCACATACGCGTGCCAAGAGGGAACGTTCCTGGGGTGTGCTTGATCGATGAGGGCATCGATCTTCTAAAGGGTGGGTGTTTGTGAGATCTAGGCACATGGCTTAATAGGATTGATAGGATACTCATACCAACAAGTTGCAACTTCTTTTCCGGAAGCTCATTCAAAAAGAACTCTAAGGTTAAGCGTGCTTGGCCTAGAGCAATTCTAGGATGGGTGACCGACCAGGAAGTGGGTAACCGGGTGCGCATGAGTGAGGACAAAGTGCACAGAAAAGACTATTGTTGGTTTGTGGGGCCATTCTAGATATCCTATTAAGCTGCCAGGAGTGACACCCCCCGGGCCCAGGAGTGGACGGGGTGTTACACCAGTGGAGTTGAAGGAGTGGATTATGAAATCCGCCATGGAGATGGACAACGAGGATAGGTAGTTTCTAGAGTAACACTTAGTCTCTAGGTTGAGTCGAGCAACATAGAACTCTAATAAATAAGTTGTTGAGCTCCTGCCTTGTTAATTAGTTTGGATCTTTTTGTTCTTAAGTCGAAACATATCTAAGTAAGATGTTAGCTTGTTGTAAGTCCCGAGAACTTATGGTATCACTTCTTTTGGTGTTGTAATAATAAGCTTGTATGTATTGTGCACCTGCAATGTTTCTGTTGCAACACTCTAAGCGATATAATAGTTGTGGAGCAGGGCTTCCAGAGATATTATGTCAAAGACTTACATATTACAACATGCAATGGTAAGATGGGTCACCACACCTTCCCTCTGCCATTCCATGGCAAAGGTACTAGACCCGGGCTTGCCCACCCTAGATCCGGTGACTATCTGACAGCCCCACCTCAGGCGCTATGGAGTCAGGTTGCGGGTGCGTCCTGCTCGCCTTTCCACGCTATCCGAGGGCTGGTTTGCTATCCCTAATCTCGCTACTTCGCTCTGTTAGCCGGGTCAGGGTGGTGTCAGCTAGCCTGGGAAGATGAAGGAAAGAAGCTTCAGCCTCCTCCAAGAAATCAAGAAAGGCTCCCTCCATACTGGCCCTCTCCCTCTGCGTGTCACATTGCATGAATTCCCTCTCTCCCCTAAGTGTGACCCTGCCCTTGTTTTTGACATGCAACAACCCCAGGAGCAGCTCTGGTGAGACCCGAAGGTCGGTGTTGCCATGGCTCCCGCGCAAGCGCTCCCTCAGAAGAAAACAACACCGTGCCGCCCATCCTCAAGCTGTCGTCGGATTGAGGACAAGTACGCCATGAGGGGGTCCTCGAGGCGTGCGGAAGAGAGGGGTGTGAGACGTACGGTATTCCGGGATGGTGAGCACACAAGTTTACCCAGGTTCGAATCCGCCGGCTTTGGACGGATCCTACTCCTGCTAGTAATCCAGTAATACGGCAGAGCCGGAATATGGGTTACAAGGGTTTCGTCTGTGCGAGTTGAGATTGTAGACTATTGAGGTGTGCCCTAAAGGATCTCCCTAGGACGGCTTATATAGATATCCGGCCTAGGGTTTACATGAGAGATCTATCCGGCTACGACTAAGAGTTGTTTACAGAGTACATCTTGAACTACAAGTAACATTATGGGCCTAAGTCGGTAAGTCTTCTGGGCCTTCCCGTAGCCGGATTGGACTCCGTCTTCTCTCCCTGACTGGGCCGCCCGTGAAGCAAAGCTCTAACCCGAAGTGGGCCACCCTGGTCAGTGAGGAACTGTGAGGATACCCGGAAAGAATATCCCCAATAGCAGCCCCTGGAGGCCTCCAAGATCAAAAGTCGGATTCATCATCGTCTAGCTTGATCTTCGGCTTGCAGAATCTTGAAGGGTTCCTGAAACTTCATAACAAAAAATACGATACGGGTCTTAAAAATACGTCGGACCTATCAATAGGTTACTCGGATTTTCCAGCTTGATTTCAAACTAAGCCGGAACTTGGTTCCTAACGCCACCTGACACAAGCCATGGTCAAGTCACATGATCTGACAGGCATTCCGTCAGCACGACCGTTGGTGGGTCCGCCGTTCACGGAACCGAGGCGCCGTTTTAATGCGTGCGTGGAGATCGAGGCGACGTAATCATCGCGTGGGTCCTTCCTAGTTCCTTCCACGATGCGTTGCGGTTACACTGTAGCATTTGCATGAATCTTGGTGCAGTTAGGTGGATATAAGGGGTTAGGATTTTCTCCTTCTCCTTTCACCAGTCCTTTGCCTTTTCCTCTCCTCCCAATGTCCCTGCGCGCACATAGCTCCCCCGTTCCTCCCCCACAGAACTCCCAGTGCTGCCCCTTCTAGGTCAACTGCTCGTCGGAGAAATGGCTTCATCTTCTTCCTCCGGCTTGGCGGCAGCGGCGGCGGCGGCGACGACGGAATCGGTGGTGGAGAAAGAGAGCTTTCGCGGGCTCTAGATTCCCTGCACGCTCAACGACGAGGGTCTCAAGAACGTGGAGAAGGAAGGGCTCCTTGCCGCCGGCGACTGGCGGAGCGGCTTCGAGGAAACCATCCCCAACCCGCACGACGGCGAGCGGGTCCACTTCGGCACCCACCTCAACAGAGGTTTGTCGTTTCCTCCCTCGGAGTTCTTCTCTGAGGTGATTGATCATTACGGAGTTCAACTCCATCATCTTCCTCCTAACTCTCTCTTAGAGATGAGCGCGTACGCTTCGTTGTGTGGGGGAGCTTTCTCGGCATTAGGCCGAGTTTGACTCTTTTCCGGTACTATTTTCATGTCCGGAGAAACTCCATTACCGCCGGTGTTCCTTACATCACCGGCACTATTAGTTTTTCTCTTAGACGCGAGCGTGCGTATCCCAAAATTCTAGATAGTGACTCGGTCAAACAATGGCCAGCCACGTTTTTCTATCATAGGGATATTCCGTCTCCCGGCAAAGCTACTACTTTGCCAGCTTTTGTTGATGGAGCTGCCACGGCCCAACCTTCTTGGGACGAGGCTTCTCCGGCTCTTACCGACGATCTGATCCTCGCTAAGAGATAGATCGAATACTTGATCAAACACAAGGGACTGAAGGGATCCGAATTGGTCCAATGCTGGGTCTCACGCCGGATCTAGCCCCTTCAGTACCATCGGGATCGACTGATGCACTCCATAACGTCATCCAAGAAAGACTCTCTCCACATCAGCCCCAAATCCTACACCACTCAAGGCTACATAAACCAGATCAATTGGCTGACCAGGGAGCGGATCGAGAGGAGGATCCCGGAGGTTTCTCTGGATATGCATATGGCAGAAAACCCCATAGTGCTGGTAAGCTTCCATCAGTACACCTTTTATGTGTTTCAATCTTCGAGTTATACTGCAATACTGATATGTTTTCTTATTTTCAGCTTGTCGACCTCCCCGAGTCGGAACTTGCTCCGCTCGAAGGATATCCTCCTGAGTTTTCTCACGAGATAGAGGTGGTCCCATTGCTGGACCTTGCACTCAAGAAGCGTAAAGCTCCGACAGTGGCTGTTGGCACAAAGGAGGTGCCCGTCGTGAAGAGGTAACTTTCAATCACAACTTCCGCCTTTGTACTTTACTTGAATTTCTTTCTGAGATGTAATGTTTCCGACTTTACTACATTCTCAGAGCAAAATCGATCATCAAGGGCAAGGGGAAGGGAACTTCTTCGAAGCCCCAGCGACAGATGAAGCTGACCATAGCTTCCCCCGCCGTGGCTCCTCTGACTCCTGCCCCTCAACCTTCTGCAACGCCGGTGACCATTCCTTCCTCGGTCGTCGCAGAAGATCTGGCTCCTTCAACGGAGCCCGCGATCCTTGAATCGCAAACTGACGTCACCATGGGTGAGTCAAAACTAGATAAGGGTGAACCCTCTTTGGGTAATGATTCCTCGACAGAAACCTTCGCCGAAAACCTTATCAGCAATCCTGGACTTGCCAAGTTTGGCCTGTCTCGGAAATCTGCTGAAGAAATCTAGCGGCTCGCCAAGCAATGCTTGGAGAAAAGTACTTTATCCGCCGAAGAAGAAGCGCAAGAAGCAGCGGACGTCAAGTTCTCCGACCTTCTCGCCCAGGTGCGCCTTCACGACGAGAGAATTAGGATTGGTGAGCTTCCAACATCCCTAGTGATTCCTCTGACTCTCGCTGAAAAGTTGGCCGCTGAAGTGAACGCGGGTTTGGATAAACTCACCCGCGAACAATATGTAAGTCGGAATTCCAACTCCTATTTTTTCCTTTATTTTATATCATATCCTCTAGCCCCCAAGCATGAAGTAGGATATATAATCCGGGTTTATGCTTCATTAGGATGCCAAAGAACGAACTAGTGTAGCCCCTCGTGCTAATATTAGCAAAAATATTAGCCCGAGTCTTAAGTAGTTTTCTGACTTTGCATATTCTGACTTACAGAAGTATGTTCCTATAACCAGGATTTACTGAAGAATGTCTGCGATAAGCGAAGAGAGATCAAAGCTCTCCGGCTTAAAAATGCTGAACTTAAAGTTGCCAAGGATGAGGCCGAAGGTAAACATTCCGAGACTCAAACCTTGTCTTTGTTATTTTCAATGTCGAATTTTTCTGAATTGTTGTTCTTATTGACTTACAGCGCTGGTGAAACAATCCTGCGCCATGATCGAAGAGGCCGAGAACCTCAAGACCTTGGTGGTGGAGAACAAGGAGCTTCGCCAAGAGCTGGAGCAGCTCAAGGCAAATCATCAAAAGAGTATAGCTCAAGTCCTTGGATCCTCCTCCATGGCTATCGAAGAGCGTGATCGCAAGATCGCTGCTCAAGATAAAATAATCTCGGACCTCGAGAATGAGCTTAGCAGAGAGAGGGACCTTTCCCACGCGCTCCGGGCTGAACTCCAGAGTCTCCGGGAGGAGAAGACCAAAATTTACGACGTCATTTTCGGTATGTTCCATTTGTCTGACTTTGTCTTTTTCTTCGACTTCTACCAATGTCGGATTTTTCTTAACTTGTTTTGTGTATAGGTCCTCTGAACTTGACGGACTCTTCCTCCACCGAGCCCCGCACCCACCGGCTTACCCAAGTTGGTGACCTGCTTCATGACTTCCGCCAATCTGTTGAGGACATCGGCAAAGCTCTCAAGATTCCGGACATGCACAACATGTCGGATTTTCAGGTGCGGGACAAGGCAAAGGAGATGCCGCAACTTGTTCGGGACTGGAACATGTCCTACGCGCGGACTGTGGCACAGAACGCTCTCACCATGGTCATGAGCCACCATGGAAACATGGAGATATGGCAAGTGACCAGAGGGTACTACAAAGTAGATGAAGACGGCCAGGAGCAGGATCTTCAAGCCATCATGCACTCCTGCACCGGATATGGGTGTCAAGTGGCTGACCTAACCAGCTACGAGACCCCTTTCTTCACCCGCGTGGATACTCCGCCTCCTCCTCCAGAAGAATCCGCAGAAGTTTCCGACGATGAATGCACCACCTCGGATGCGGACATCTCGGAACGATACCAAGGCGGCGTAACCAGCGAGCCGGCAGCTCCGTCATCTCCTCCTGCATCATAGATCAGAAATTTTTCTATTATTCCGGAAAAACATGATGCGTCTGTAAATATGCATTACTTTAACTTTGCTAGTGCTAAGCTTTTGATCTATTCAGCACTTTTTGGCTTTGATTTTTTTGTGTGCCTGAAATGTTTACACAAGCACTTGTACTTTTTCGTCTATACTTATCGTTTATCTGGCTTTCCGCCTCGTCCCTTTCGTGAGCCCGGCTAAACCTTCAGCCGGAAACTTTTCCGAGCAACGGAGCTCAATTGCTAAACCAGTTTAAACTCGAAAACAAAGCCGGCTTCTAGTACCAACAATTCACTACTCGGAAAATGGCCGCATCCAGCAATCAGACAAATAACCAAAGTAAAGACTAGAATTTTTTTAGAGTTATACCCGAAGGTAGCAATTTTAGAATCGGAAATCTAAACCAGAACGAACATGAGCATAAAGTACTTTCAAGCATTCTGGGATTTTCGACTATGACATGATCATTCGGAAATAAGATGGTAAAAAACTTCTCAGAAAAATCTTGAGGCAACCAAAACTTTTATTTCTCACAGAACATGTACATATATATGATTACAAAGAAGGATAAACTAACAATAAAAGGGACGTAGCTGAGCAATATTCCATGGTCTGTCTAACTCATCCGGATTTGTACTGCCTCTAGCTCTCTTTTTCTTCTTAGTAGCAGGTCTTTATTTGACTGGCCTCATGTCAGTTAAGTAGTACGATCCATTGTGCAATACTCGACTAACTAAGAAGGGCCCTTCCCATACCGGGGAAAGTTTGTGCTTTCTTTGTTGCATAAGCCGGAGAACCAAATCACCTTTATTGAAAGATCTATTTCAGACTCTCTGGTTA
Organism: Avena eriantha; assembly: GCA_910589775.1. Classification (NCBI taxonomy): domain Eukaryota; kingdom Viridiplantae; phylum Streptophyta; class Magnoliopsida; order Poales; family Poaceae; genus Avena; species Avena eriantha. The sequence continues at coordinate 316,472,573 of OU342741.1, forward strand.
TGATACTTGCGTAACTTCTGCTGATAGGCTGTAGATCTCATTTCAGCAACGACGCGGACTTCTTTGACTAAGTCGAGATCATTTTGTCGAGAAATCTCGGCATCCTCTTCAATATACGCGGCCACTCTAGGAGAAGTGTGAATAAAATCGCTTAGGAAGAACTGCTTCTGCGCCATAGACGAAGAAGAAAGGTGTGTATCCTGTTGACCTGTTTCGAGTTGTTCATAAACTCCAAATTACAGAGGGTAGTTCCTCTGCCCAAGCCCCCGCAGCATGTCGTAGTGGTGCTTCGAGTCTCGGTTTTAGGCCTTGTAGGATTGAACCATTTGCTCTTTAGACTTGTCCGTTAGCCTGTGGATGTGCGACTGACGCAATGTCAAGCCGGATATTTTGCTCGTTGCAGAATTCAGCCAATTCTCCCATAGAGAAGTTACTCCCGTTGTCTGTGATAATGCTATGCGGATAATCACACTGGATTATAACATCCTCGACAAATCTTTTGGCTGTTGCTCCATCACAACTAGTGACAGGGTTAGCCTCAATCCATTTGGTGAATTTATCCACCATCACTAAGAGGTGAGTAAATCCACTTAGAGCTCGTTTAAATGGTCCTACCATATCAAGCCCCCAGACCGCAAAGGGCCATGTTATAGGTATTGTTCGCAGCTGATCAGCCGGAACATGAGCTTGCTTGGCGTACTTTTGGCAGCCTTTGCACGTCTTGACTAATCGTTCAGCATCTTCCTGAGCTGTAAGCCAAAAAATCCATGTCCAAAAGCTTTTGCCACTAAAGATTTGGCTGCAAGGTGGTGACCACACTCGCCTTCGTGGATTTCTCTTAAGATTTCCACTCCTTCTTCCGGAGAAACACATCGCTGAAAACCCCTAGAAACACTCCGTTTATGGAGCTCACCTTTAACAATAGTATAGGCTTTTGCTCGTGGGATAATCTGCCCGCTTAGCACCTCGTCTTCAGGTAATTTGCCATCTAGCAGATAATCTAGGTAGGGTTGAGTCCAGCTGGGAATTACAGCCAGAACTGCTATCAAAGGTGAGTCAGATTTGGTCGGATATTCCTCATATACTCCATTTATTGAGGGAACTTTGACGTGCTCTAAAAAAGCGCCATCCGGGACCTCTTTCCGCACAGAACCTATCCAAGATAGTGCGTCTGCTTCCTCATTTTCTACTCGAGGGATGTGTTGAACTTCAAACCCTTCGAACGATTTAGATAGATCATCCACGACAGCTTTATATGCTGCCACGTGTTATTTTCATTACAAATATCCGACACTTGTTGAGCACCAAGATCCGAATCTCCATAACACGCAATATTGTTTATCGTTGCAGGCATCTCAGACGGATCTATGCTCTTCTTGATCTCCTGGTACTCCTGGGCGTGCAACACGGCTTCAGCAAAGGCGGCATTTCCATCCTCGCACTCTCGCGCTTTCTTTGGGTCTCCCCTGATGGTGATTACGCTGTTGGGACCTGGAATTTTCATCATATTGTAAATGTAACATGGACGAGCCATAAAATCCTAGTAAGCCGGACGTCCGAATATAGCATGGTACGCGCTCTTGAACGGGACCACTTCGAAGTAAAGTGCCTGATACATTGCAAATGTATCTATAATGTTTGATGTTCCATGCTTGGTTTTATCCACTTTCTTGTGTTTTGTTCCAACTTTGGAGTACTTTTCATATGATTTCTTTGACTAACCTATTAACAAGAGCCAAAGTGCCAGCTGCCTGTTTTCTGCTGTTTTTGGTTCCAGGAAAGTCAGAAAATAAATATTCTCGGAATTGGACGGGACAAAAGCCAAAGTTCCAATTCTTCCGGAAGGGATCAAGTGCCAGAATACGAGACGGAGAAGGGCCAGGGAGCCACCACACCACCTGGCCACGCGGTCAGGCCTGGCCCGCGCTAGGGGGTGGTGTGGCCGCTCCCGGCACTCCCTCGGCCTCTCCTTCCGCCTATAAGTTGCCCTCGAGACGAAAACCCTAAGTACCCGATCAAAAATCCACGAAAGAGTATGTAGCCGCCGTCATCTCCATCCCTAGATCGGGAGGGATCTGAAGCTCTTCCCAGCACCCTGCCGGAGAGGGGAATTCACCCTGGAGGCCTTCTTCATCACCATGCAAGCCTCCGGTGTGATGCGTGAGTAGTTCATCCTTGGACTATGGATCCATGTACTAGCTAGATGGCTGGTTTCTCCTCCTTTGTGCCTTCATGTTTAGATCTTGTGAGCTCCGTTCATGATCAAGATCATCTATTTGTAATTCATACATGTTGTGTTTGCGGGGATCCGATGGATATTGAGATGCTATTTCAGATTGATTATTGATTCTATCATGTCTTCGTTATTTGAGATCTTGCTTGCTTTCTGTTGTTAGTAGCTATCTTGGCCAAGTAGATGCTAGCAACTCCAAGAGTTAGTATTTATGCTCGATAGTGGGTTCATGCCTCTGGTAATCTGGGGAAGTGGCAGAAATCTCTTGGGTACTAGATGTGCTATTGCCACTAGGGAGAAAACAACAATCCTTTGTTCATAGAACAATCGTATTGTTTACTTTACATGTAGTTCGTAAAGCAATAATCTGTTGCTTGCAACTTAATACTGGAGGGGGTTCGGATGATAACCTGAAGGTGGATTATTAGTCATAAATGTAGTTGGATGGCGGTCTATGTATTATGTTGTAATGCCCAATCAAGTCTCAGAGGAGTCAAGATGATTAGTATATGCATGTATTGCTTTCTTGGTGTTTGTCAATTGCCCCGCTGTAATTTGTTCACCCAACATGTTGTCTATCTAAGGAGAGCCACCTCTAGTGAACTATGGATCTCGGTCCTTTTACTTTACATACAATCTACAATCTTTTACTACTTTGTGTTTACTTTTTGCAAACTTTTACTTCTTTCCATTCGATACGTTTAATCCTTCGTTTTCCGCAAAACACGGTGAGATTGACAACCTCATCGCAAGTTGGGGACAAAGTTCTGTGGTTGTGTTGTGCAGGTCTCCACGTTGCTACTAGCACCGGTAGTGCGCCCTGCCAAAGCTTAGCTAGTAACACCTTTGGGGTGTTTCCTTACTCCTACTGGTTCGATTAAACCTTGGTTTCATAACTGAGGGAAAACTTACTGCTGTGCTCATCATACCTTCCTCTTGAGGTTCCCAATGAGCTCTACATCAACTACGAGTCAGCAAGATTTTTTCTGGCGCCGTCACGGGGAGACAAGGACATCTTCACAAGGGGAGTCCCTCATAACCAATCTCTTTACTTTGTTGTTTTTGTTTTGCTTAGTTTCTTTTTGCTTTGTTTGCTTGTTTTGGTTCTTTAAAAACACAAAAAAATTTAGTTTTACTAGTTTGCTTTCTTATTCAAAAACACAAAAAAATTAAGTCTCCTTTAGTTGTCACCTCTTCCTTTTGACCTGCTAGTCTCTTTTGACAGATTTCTGCCATTTTCTGCATTTGCTTCTTGTTAGTTCCTTCTTGAGTTCCTTTGGGGAATTGAGCTTTTTGAGGGAAGTGCTACAATATCTAGTGTTCTAATGGAAGTTTATTTGGTGTTCGAACTGAACCTTGAGACTTATTTATCTTAAGTGCACTAATGTTGCTAATGAGATTGTGTGAAGTTTTGTATGAAGGAAAAATTTCAGGTGTATGGAAGGAATGAGTAAGGAGATGAAGGATGGACTAAAGCTCAAGCTTGGGGATGCCACGCGTGTCACCCCAAGAAATATCCAAGAAGTACAAGCGTCAAAGCTTGGGGATGCCCAACGCATCCCCTTCTTCATCAATAAAAATCCCAGGTTTCTTCCAAACGCTTCATTTTTATTGTTTCATGCATAGTTGTGTTTTTCTTGGAGCGTCTCGTTTTTCGTTTTTGTTTTGGTTTTTAGTTTGCTTGTTTTGCTTAGTGTTCTGAATAAATTGGTTGGACCCCCTCTTTCACACTTTGTTTTGCAAATAGTTTGGTTTGGTTTGGAAAAGAGTAGGAAAGTTCATGCTTATGTGGTGACTGTGGCATATGCTTTGTCATGCCATGCTTGATATTGTTTTGGCTTTATGCTTAGTATTCTTTGTTGTAGCATGACTTGTTATAAACAATTGATATTGCTTAATGTTCCTTGGATGAATCATGCGTTGTTTTAGCATATTAAAGCATAGTATAGTGGTATTCTCCTTTGATGTTTTATTTGGGTTGACTTGGCACATGCTCACACCATGTTATGACTATCTCAAGTCACCATAGCCTTTATGATCCTTTAGTTTTCAACTTGCAGTATCACTTTATGCTTTGATCAATGATGTTTTGTCGCTCTTCATGATTATGGCCATTATTGTTCTCTTAGTTTGTCGCTCCCAGTCTTTTGCTAGACTCCACCACCAACTATGAGTTCCACTCATGCATCCAAATCCCTAAACCAAGTTATTCCAAAGAGTCCACCATACCTACCTACTAGCTTATGCTATTCCAAGTATATTCATGCTTTTGTTTACGTTTCACTTGTTATGAGAAAACTAGTGATTAAAGCTCTCACGAACTTGATGGCACACTTTACTTTATTGCTTCTAATAAACTTGAACCATTGGGTACTTCTTTGTTGTGTATATGCTTGCGCTTTATAAGTTGAAATTAGCACAACCATGTTTCATGGGGAACGCTTTCAACATTGCTCTTCTACTTTGTACCCCGTTGATATCATGTTCTTTTGCTTACGGATCCCGGCAGTGTGAAATAAATGTGGAACTTGTAAGATCATGGAGTTTGTATATGTGTTAGAGAAACGCCTGGGCCGCTAGCCTAAGCCATGCCTAATCATGGTGGAAACTTGCAGCATCACCATAATGAGCACTCTATGAAGCATCCTCAATAAAAACCTATGCAAATAGCAAATAAAAAGATCGCTGAGATGCTCATTGTCTGCTTGCCTTGTCATTTTGATTATGGGAAAGCTCCCGTATCATGTGCAAGGGGTACCCCGTTGGCGGTTCTTAATGATACACATATACTTACAATGACAAGAGCTTACTCGTGACTAAAGTTGAGTAGCATGAGGATCGGTCTTCGTAAGTAAGGGGCATGAGATTTCAGTTCATAACTTGTCAAGCATATCCTATTAATTGTGTCACTTTAACCTTAATCACTTTCAAGATGCTTATGATAGGGGCAATGAGAGCTGAAAAATAAAAGTACCATACTTTTTGGAAGATCTTTATGAGACTTGAATCCCTACTTCCTTTTACAAAAAGGCTTTTCTTCCACCAATTTATTGAGTCTCCACCTTCTATCTTTATGCACCTACTTTGAGAGCATAGTGGCCATTCTTAGTTCTATGTGTATTGTCCCAAGACTAGTTGATTGATGCATAACTTGATATTGCTTGTTTTAAACTATTGTATCTAGTCACTCTTATGAAATTTGAAGGTGTCCTATGCATTTATATTTGCTACTCTATTGAGGGACAAGCTGAATACTATTATGCTATGTTTTCTTTATGTGAAACAAACAAACATCTTGCAAGGCATATTATTCATGAATCTTTTGTTTGTACCTTTTTATGTTGCATCATAGTTTATTTGCCTATTGCTATAACTTTGTCTATCATGTTATGATTGAAGTACTATGATCCCATCTTTGAGTTTTGTAAATACTTTGATCAAGTCTTTGATGGTGCATGTCACCTCAAAAATTATTTCTTTTTATCACTTACCTACTCGAGGACGAGCAGGAGTTAAGCTTGGGGATGTTAATACATTGCAAATGTATCTATAATTTTTGATGTTCCATGCTTGGTTTTATCCACTTTCTTGTGTTTTGTTCCAACTTTGGCGTACTTTTCATATGATTTCTTGGACTAACCTATTAACAAGAGCCACAGTGCCAGCTGCCTGTTTTCTGCTGTTTTTGGTTCCAGGAAAGTCAGAAAATGAATATTCTCGGAATTGGACGGGACAAAAGCCAAAGTTCCTATTTTTTCGGAAGGGATCAAGTGCCAGAATACGAGACGGAGAAGGGCCAGGGAGCCACCACACCACCTGGCCGCGCGGCCAGGCCTGGCCCGCGCCAAGGGGTGGTGTGGCCGCTCCCGGCACCCCCTCGGCCTCTCCTTCCGCCTATAAGTTGCCTTCGGGACGAAAACCCTAAGTACACGATTAAAAATCCACGAAAGAGTCTGTATCCGCCGTCATCTCCATCCCTAGATCGGGAGGGTTCTGAAGCTCTTCCCGGCACCCTGTCGGAGAGGGGAATTCACCCTAGAGGCCTTCTTCATCACCATGCAAGCCTCCGCTGTGATCCGTGAGTAGTTCATCCTTGGACTACGAATCCTTGTAGTAGCTAGATGGCTGGTTTCTCCTCCTTTGTGCTTTCATGTTTAGATCTTGTGAGCACCGTTCATGATCAAGATCATCTATTTGTAATTCATACATGTTGTGTTTGCGGGGATCCGATGGATATTGAGATGCTATTTCAGATTTATTATTGATTCTATCATGTCTTTGTTATTTGAGATCTTGCATGCTTTCCGTTATTAGTAGCTATCTTGGCCAAGTAGATTCTAGAAACTCCAAGAGTTAGTATTTATGCTCGATAGTGGGTTCATGCCTCTGGTAATCTAGGGAACTGACAGAAATCTCTAAGGTACTAGATGTGCTGTTGCTACTAGGGAGAAAACAACAATCCTTTGTTCATAGAACAATCGTATTGTTTACTTTACACGCAGTTCGTAAAGCAATAATCTGTTGCTTGCAACTTAATACTGGAGGGGGTTCGGATGATAACCTGAAGGTGGATTATTAGTCATAGATGCAGTTGGATGGTGGTCTATGTATTATGTTGTAATGCCCAATCAAGTCTCAGAGGAGTCAAGATGATTAGTATATGCATGTATTGCTTTCTCGGTGTTTGTCAATTGCCCCGCTGTAATTTGTTTAGCCAACATGTTTTCTATCTAAGGAGAGCCACCTCTAGTGAACTATGGATCCCAGTCCTTTTACTTTACATACAATCTACAATCTTTTACTACTTTGTGTTTACTTTCTGCAAACTTTTACTTCTTTCCATTCAATACGTTTAATCCTTTGTTTTCCGCAAAACACGATGAGATTGACAACCTCATCGCAAGTTGGGGACAAAATTCGGTGGTTGTGTTGTGCAGGTCTCCACGTTGCTACTAGCACCGGTAGTGCGCCCTGCCAAAGCTTAGCTAGTAACACCTTTGGGGTGTTTCCTTGCTCCTACTGGTTCGATTAAACTTTGGTTTCATAACTGAGGGAAAACTTACTGCTGTGCTCATCATACCTTCCTCTTGGGGTTCCCAACGAGCTCTACATCAACTACGAGACAGCAGTGCCTCCGTCCGATAATTCTTTGAAGTTCCAAAGGTAACATCCAAAGTAATCTCTCCTAGGGAATTATCCTGTCTTCCTGGGACAACTCCGTGAAAGATCACAGAGCTATGGTTCAGCTGGGTTTCCGAGATCTTCATCCGGCGTAGCGTTTTGACATAAAGGATATTGATGCTGCTACCACCGTCCATGAGGGTCTTGGAGAAACCATAACTGTCAATAAGTGGATTGACGATTAAGGTGTATTTTCCTCACCTGTGTAGCTTAGGCGGATGATCAGCGCGGTATAATGTGATTGCCACTTCCGACCAGTCCAGATATTGGGGGACAGCCGGCACTTTTGCATTGAGCTCGTGGAGAACTGCTTTATTGACCTTTGCTGGTTGAGATCCGAGGAAAGTGACGTAAGTGTCCTTCTTTGTGGGAAAAGTTTCTTCCCTTCCGACTTGGGATTTGAAGCATCCGCTTCCTCCATGTCAGAATCTTCCTTGGTCTCTTTGTCCTTTTCGGGATTTTTCTTTCCCTTCTTCCGCTTAGCTTTGTAGCCGGCGGTATCATCTCTTTTGATATCTTCATTGAAACGACATTCAGCGTTGGTGTGAGACGAGCCCCCATTGGCGTCTAGGTGATGCACACATGGGTTATTGGCAATGTCGGCCCAAGAGTAGGGTTTGCCTGGTTGCTGTTCTCCTCTACCTGGGACCCTTGAAGTCCCACGGCCATGCCCGTGGCCTCCGCCGCATCCTCCTCGTCCTCCAGACCCGGAAACAGTGGTAACCACGGCTGTTTCCGCACTGGGTTTCTCTTTCGAGGTATTTTTGCGCTTCTAAGCTTGTTGCTTTGGTTGTCTTGCCAACTGAGGCACAACCAGGACATTGAGTAATCCCTCTGCATCATCGTCAGCATCTACATACTTGCTCGTTGTTTCTATCAGCTCTCCCAAGCCAGTGACCTTGTCACACTTCAAGCGGTGACGTAGTAGACCAATTGGGAGTCCTGTGATGAAAGCTTCAATCGCGGTTTGATCGTTTACTCCTTCACAGGAGTTCTTGGTGTCGATCCATCGTCCGAGGTAATCTCGCCAAGTTTCTCCGGCTTTCTGGGTGCAACGCTGTAGGTCTCCGACCGAATAGGGCCTCCGATTTGTGCCTTCGAAATTTCGAAAGAACGCACTTTGCATGTCATACCAGTTATGGATGGTGTTCTCTAGAAGTTCATTGAGCCATGATCACGCCGTCTTTCGCAACATAAGTGGGAGATATCGGGTTGCGACCAGGCTGTTTCCACCTTTGGCGATGCAGCAAGCTTGGAAAAAATCCTGAAGCCAGGTATCTGGCCGAGCAATGCCGTCGTAGGCTTGGATATGCCTTGAGATAGCAAATCATTCTGGGAATCTTGTAGCTCTGATGCGTGGTCCGAAGCATTTTGGGCACACGTAGATATCATCGTTTTCATAGTGCCGCGCCTCTATGTTGGAATTGATCTTGTGCCTTGTGTCATTCGGGAATAGAGATTGTCCCGAATGCCAGCTGTGGCTGCGGTGCCTTGGAGCCGGACTTCGGCTTCTGCCACCACCTCCTCCGCCTCGTCGTCCTCCTTGCCCTCCTTGGGAGCTATTGTGATGACTGCTTGGTGGAGAGGGTGGGGTAGCTGAATTGTTTCCGGCTGATCGCCGGCCTCCGTCCGGAGCGTCATAATTCCGGTTCCGGGGAGGATCTTGACTACGACGAGCCCCCTGCCGGCTTGTCCCAGCATGGTTTCCATCGTTCCTTCGTCCATCGTTCCCACCACGGTGAAGCTCAGCCGGACATCTTGCATGTCTAGGAGGTGGCATTCTTTGACGATCCTCCTCCCGACGTTTCTCTTTATCTTCTCCCCTTCGATCGTTCGATTCTCGCCGGGGAGGGTTCCTCGGATACAGTGCAGCAATGGCCTCTTGCTCGGCCGTTGGAGCGACGTTGCTCCAGTCACGTGTCGTTCTGTGATGCTGTCCTGACGATCCGGTTCTGGAGTGGTTATCTTCCTGTCGGTCGGAATGGTGACGCTGTTCCAGAACACGCTAGGGCCTTATATCATTCCAAGCTTAGTCCGTGTGACATTGGTCGGATTTCGAGACCAGTTTTCCACTTCCGAATTTCGCAGCCATCCGTTGCTCCAGACCCTTGGTGAGTAGCTTGATGCCCAATCGACCCTGTTCTGGGCCTGGGTTATTGGACAGGATATCTCGTGCTGCGACAGTGTTCTGTACCAGCGTTGGGTACACCAGGTGTCCTTTGCTGTCGAGACGAGGCATCCCTAGATCTCCTTCAAAGAGGACCCTGTTCACTTCCGAAAACTTACCGTCACCTGTGTAACGTTTCCGGGTCTTCTGATGCAACCGAGACATGTAGTCCTTAGTTGCCATGTGTTTCTTCTCCCCCTCGATGTTTTTGGCTTCATCTAGGAGTTGTTGACGACGCGCTTCTAGGTCTTGGGCCCTTTCGTCCAGCTCTTCAGCAGTAAGTTCTGCAGCTGTAGGGATAGGTATGGTTAGTGCAGCATCGATGAGTTTACGCGCACCTTCGGTGATCACGTGTCCGTCCACCGATTCTTTTTTTTTGGATCTTCTGGGATAAGTGCTCCATCCGAGTCTTCTTCATATTCCTCGGAAATCACCTCCTCTGTCAGAGGGTCTTTTGTCGGGGTCTTGTTCTTCTTGTTCTTCTTCTTTGCCTTCTTGGCAGGGCCGGTAGCAAAGACGGCTTTGGGTCCGTTTCCCGGAGTCAAGCTCTGATCGGTACTTTCGGACATCTGGACCTCGGGATTATCTCCGACGTCCATATCATCCTGCGCTTCGGGAGAGTGTTCCCCGGATCCTTCATCCATGGCTTCTCCTTCCTTTGCAGCTTTGGAGTTATACTCCTCTTCATATTCCGCGCAGAACTTTCGGAAATCCGCTGACATCATCGATTCATCCGAGGATGCGGGTACGTTGGTGTTTGTTCCAATTGCCTCCAGCACAGAGTCGATGTTCTCTCCGGCATCGACAGAGCCGGATCCAGATCCCACGTATCCGATGAAGTGCGACGCGTGCTTCCTGAGGTACCTGCGGCCTTCGTGACCAGCCATGTTGAAACTCTTGATGGTCTCGAGGATTGCATCCGCGCTTTCGCCTTGTAGTATCATGCGTCTGAGTGTATACCTCAGGAAAGGTCTGTCTGTCCCGACGTCATCGGAGCCCGAATCAGTGTCATTGTTATGCTCCTCCTGAATTTTGACTTCCACGGTGGGTCAATCTGGGATCCGGTTTCTCCAGGGAGATCCACTCCATATTCGACTTGGACCGCAAGGTCTTCTTCAGGCTCGGATTTCTCCACTATCTCCGCAACTGGTGCGGGCTGGGTGGGATTCGGGTTTTCTGAGATCCGGAACTCTGCTGCCTCCGCGGACAAAGGGGACCCAGAAGATTCTTCTGCCTCTATCATCACCGCTGGGGTGGGTTGGGAAGGTTCAGCGAAACCAATGTAAACATCGATCTCGCCAAAAGACATGATTGTGTAGGCAGTCACAACCTTCTTAGCCGAAATCCAAGTCTCGTCGAGAATGATGAGAGGGACGTCGCTGGCGTAGAGGATACGACCGACGGCGATAGTCTCGCCGATTCCGATTTTTGCAGATTCCGCTCGAAACTCAGATCCGAAGCTCACTTGCCCCACGGTGGGCGCCAACTGTCATCGGATTGAGGACAAGTACGCCATGAGGGGGTCCTCGAGGCGTGCAGAAGGGAAGGGTGTGATACGTATGGTATTCCGGGACGGTGAGCACACAAGTTTACCCAGGTTCGAATTCACCGGCTTTGGACGGATCCTACTCCTGCTAGCAATCCAGTAATACGGCAGAGCTGGAATATGGGTTACAAGGGTTTCGCCTGTGCGAGTTGAGATTGTAGACTATTGAGGTGTGCCCTAAAGGCCATTCCTAGGACGGCTTATATAGATATTCGGCCTAGGGTTTACAGGAGAGATCTATCTGGCTACGACTAAGAGTTGTTTACAGAGTACATCTTGAACTACAAGTAACATTATGGGCCTAAGTCGGTAAATCTTCTGGGCCTTCCCGTAGCCGGATTGGACTCCGTCTTCTCTCCCTGACTGGGCCGCCCGTGAAGCAAAGCTCTAACCCAAAGTGGGCCACCCTGGTCAGTGAGGAACTGTGAGGATACCCGGAAAGTATATCCCCAACACAAGCCCCTCGTCATCTACCGCGTCGCCTTGTCACCCCCACGTCGCCTCACCCAGCCCCTGGTAAGCTCACCACCACTGCCCAAACCCTTCAAGGGTTTCCCCTCCGTCGGATTGGAACGGAGGTGGACGATGACCCTCCACCGTCGGATCCCCTTTGATCCAACGACCCTCCTCCCCCAATACTGCTTTGCCGCTCAATGCAGCCGATAGCCAGGTCGCGCCCTGCAGGAATTCAAACTCCCTCCTGTGCATTGCCTCATGCACCATGGGCCGAAATCCCTCCGGCCAGCCTAGTAACCCTAGATCCTAGCCCGCGACCCTCTCTATTTTTATTCATTTTTATGCAGATCCAAATTTGGCACATCAGTTTAAATCTTTTTGAAAATGAAATCCCTCACCAAATGCCTAGAGCTGCATTTTGGTATATACCCACATGTTTTCCTCAACATGCAGTACAAATAGTGGACCAAAATAATGAACACATTAACTATAGTAAATTAAATACAAAAATGTGTTCTATACACTAATAAATGGTTTCAGGAAGTTTTACATTTTCAAATGACTTGCAACTCTTGGTCCTGCAAGATATACCTGATGCCTTGCATGTCACCTTGGCCCCACCCTCTTTTGCTTTCTAGATTACATGTAGCAAAAATAACAAAAACATAGCCTTTCTTCCTTTAGAAAATTCCCTAGGCCAATCCATGATAGCTTTCAAGCTATTTCCAACTCTTATTGATGAAGTATATAAATACCTATCAAAACCTATGAGCTCATAAATTTTTGATTCACAATGATTTTTATGGTGATTTAAATATCTATGGCCAAGGTTGGTTTAGTAAAAAATCACTACTGGAGTTTTACAACTCCAAAAAGGATGACTCAAATTTCTATAGAAACGTAACTAAAATAACTACCATGTGAAATTAGACTCATATTAAAATCTTCTGCAGAATAAATATGGTGAAAAAACCTATAGTACTGCCTTTGGGAATTTCCTGAGGGCATTCTGTTAAATATTTTGAAGTGATTCCAACTCTCATTGAACAAATCCATTAAATACTACTTAAACATCCAAGGAAATAATTTGTGTACGCAAAGAAATTTTTTGGTGAATTATTTCTTAAAACTAATGCTTTTATCACTAGAAAATGCATAATAAATCAAAGGAAAATGATAAATTAGTGAAACCACTTTTGTTGGTTTTATATTATCACTACCTATATGATTGTAACATTTTTATACAATGGTATCCTATAGAACTTGGAACTTATATTAAAACCCCTTAATTAAGTAGTTTTGGCCTCCAAACCATTAAAGAAAACCCAGAAAGGCATTTCAAGTAATTCCACTTGCGTAGAATCCAACTACTCAAAACCTACTGAATTGTAACCTTGTATTGTTCATTGCTTGCTGTATGTATTGATACTTGTATGCCTTATTTTGATTGTGGAATTGCTGGTCTGCATGTATACTCGATGGTGGCGATAGTTGCAATTGTATTGACGATGAGAAGAAGAGATCTTATTATTATTATTTTTGGTATTCTTGGTTATCTAAAGAAGAAGTCCAGGGACATATTGCCATATTGCTAATCCTCAGGCAAGCCACCTTCTTGCTCATAAGACTTTTCCTACTATTTTACTTATGCATGTTTTATCATCTGTATTATGAAAACTATATTGTTTTATTATATGATGATCTATATATGGTAGTGGCTTGGCTCCTCCAAACCATTACACTTTGGTACTCTTAAGTACACCCCCTTGAAGACACCTATCTGACCCTAGTATGGTAGATGGTGTATAACACCATACCCCTTTGGAGACCCCGGTTTAGCCGAAGCAAAAACTAGAGGATGGGAAGACCCTAGAAAAGTTTTACAAAAATGTTTTATGATAAAACCGTGGTGAGGTCTGGCCTATCAAGAGAAGTTTGAGAAAGGAAAAAGGTTTTGTTTTACAAAATGCTGAAGGAAAAAGGACGAAAATGTTTACAAAAATGCACCTTTTTCTTTGCAGTTTGCTAGAACAGTTAACCCGTGCAACCACATTACTCCTATATGGGAAGGGGCTGGGTTACAAGTTTATCTGCTCTGGTATGAGTTGTCTCACAATGACTACAGGGGGATTCAAAGTCCCTGGTGGGTGGCCTTCTGTGAACACCTGGATTTTTAAGTCTAGATGCCTGTTATGCCGTACCTCGCAATCCGAGGATTACCATTTTTGCGAGACATAACAAAATTGGTAGCATAGTACATCATCCATTACAAACCATAATAGTCTTACAAATAGTTGATCTCATGATCAAGTCTTAATACATATCAAAGCAACGGAAATAAACGTAGTAGACTCCATCTTCATTGTCACAGGCAATGCTGATGATGGGAGATGATCCTAGTTATCATAGACCTCCTGCTGTCTGTCTTCGGGATAGTCCTCTTCATAGTCTGGCCATGGGAATAGCCAGGGACAAAGCCATGAGTACGCTTAAAGTACTCACAAGCTATCACTAACACAAGTAATGTAGTACTAGTAGGAATCCTAGGCTCTAGTCTTGTTTGCAATAAGTAGATTTTATTTTGGAAGTCCTTAGTAGTAAAGACCTACTTTAGTGATCTAGATTACTTAAGTGGGAACCTAGTGTTCATGTCCACAACCCTGTTGTGGTCAAGTCAAATTCATAGTTCAAGTCACAAGTCATTTTGAAAACATCTGACAACGGAACAGTATGGCCACTCCAACTGTCCATGACCGCGGACGCGGCTATTCGAATAGTTTGACACTCTGTAGAGGTGGTACACTTTCACCTCAAAATTCGATACATCCGTTAGGGATAGCCCTGAATCATAATACTTGGTATGCGGATAATCAATCCTAACCTTTCAATTACACACCCTAGTATAGGCACCTCCCCTATGAGTTTGGCCTCCCAGCCATGGCCATCTGCCATCCCGAGAATTGCATAGGTGGACATTCATATTCACAAGGTAGCCTCAGCTTAACCTCTTTCTGCAAGGGAACCCATAGTAAGACATATAAACTTCCAGTTAAGCCCTACCAAAATCAGGTATTGTGGTTGTACGGTAAAAGTTGGAATGGTATCGCATCCGAACCCAACCATCAATTTTTATCAAAGTCAAGGCACATGCCTCATCCAGTTTCATCTTCACATCATTGTGTTTCACAACCCATGTCAAAATATTTCAATAGAATGACTCATCATTCCAAGGTTTTCATAATCATTTAATCCAAGTGTTCCCATCTAAAGTGATCAATATTAGTTTAGAACTAGCCACTATCAATGAGAGTATCACTATTGAGGGGTGCTATTCAAGTGTAATTACCCAAGCCTAGTTCTTTGCCCTTGATGGCATCTATCCTATTTTTCCACTAATCACAATTAATTAACTAGATAAGAAACTTTGGTAAAGGTAAAAGAATAAAGCTTGCAAGTAAAACTTGGGATTGGTGTAATCAAGGTTGCATAACCAAGCATGCATAGTGCATACTGCATAGATTATCTTGCATGGATAGCTTGCCTTGGTTGGTGCAGTTGTTGAAGTTCTCTTCTTCTTCTTCATAATACTCCTCCTCTTCGTAGCCCGGGTCGGTACTAGCGTCTATAAATAAATACAAGGTATACAATCACTAAACAATACTTAGCTACTTCTGTTTAGCACACAAGGGCTCACACTAGATGATCTAGCATCATCTCAATCACCACATGAAATATTGACATATTCGTATTTATCTTATTTTGGAAATGCAATTTCTACTCATTGAAAAATACTTAAGATTTAATATTATCCAATTAAAATATGGGATCATGTGGACACATGTCATCACCACATATTCCAATACTTGGGAATGTGATTTAAAGTGGTTGGCATATATTACAAAGTTTAATATGGCTTTTTAATAGAATTAATATGACTAGAAATAGCTATAAAGCATTCTTTTAATACTAGTCCATGATTACTACATGTAAAACCATATATTTTTATATATTCAGATAGAGCATGGCAAATGTGATTTTTGAGAGTTGGAATCAACTCAAAAGCATTTATGGTTGATTAGAAAAATGTTTGAAGTTGGAAAAGTCTCTGTATTTTTATTTTTTACTATGGGTGATCTATAATTTCAAACTGTTTAAATCCAACGGGAGTGTTTAGAGATTTTCAATACCTTTCTAACAAAATTTGAATCATGCAATTTAGTTAAGTAAATCTCTTTGAATTCAATTTTGAACTCACTGACAAAATAGGGTTTTGGATTAAATTGAAAATCTAAATTTGAATCGTTGGACTTGCGCGGGAATGAGAATGGGCCAGCCCAGCTACACGGCGCATGCAGTGGGCTGCACTCAGGCTGGTCCCACGTGTCAGCGGCTATGTCTAAGCGAAACGGTATCAGCTAATCTGGGCCACACGATTAGAGCGCGATCGATGGCTGAGCGTCATCGTCTCTGTCGCACTAAGCGCACGAGATTCTAACCCTAGCGCTAACATAGCGGGTTGTTGGAGACTTACTAGGGCTCCAGCTAGGTCTGGCGATGGGGGTGAAAGAACTGGTAGACGACGGCGAGTCGAATGGTGGTGGCGGAAGCTCCTAGGGTGGCTCCAATCAATGGCTCCGTTCCTCCACAGCAGCGGCGGGCTCTGGTGAAATTCGGGCGATGTCGTGCTCGCCTTGCTCTGGGGAAGGGTTAGGGGGATTTCTGGGGGAGAGGTGAGTCGAGTGGTGTGCCTTTGGAGGCAGGGGAGGGGTATATTTATACCCCCGGAAAGGGAGCATTGGGGCATGGCTTGGGCTCGTCGGCAACGTCGCTACGTGGCACTATTTGCATGACTGAGGGCATAGGTCGATGCGGTGTTCCCTAGCGGTCGTTATGCTAATAGTGGCACGTCTAGGCGCGGTCTTAATCGGTCGGGGGCGTCCGCGCTCTGTTCGTGTACCGCTAGTGTTCGTCATGGTGTACGGTGGTCACGGGGCACACGGCATCGAACGGTCATGTCTAGGAGGTCGCCAGTGACGCAGCGAAGGCATTTACGCAAGGAGAGAGCAAGGCGTGGCGTGGCTATGCGAGACGGCTTTGGCGCTCTGGCGTGCACTCGGCATGGCAGAGAGATAAATGGGCATGCGAATGCTGGTGTCTCCACTAGTTGTCGTTGGCCGAGGCATGGACTAGGGTGTGTGGTGAGGTCACACCTAGCTGCTAGGGGTCGTGGGAGAGGACGGCGAAGCTTGTGGCGTCATGTCCATGTTCGACCGGCATGGCATGCTCGGGTACGGGCTGGCACTGGTCATTGCAGCGAGTGAGTAGTGCTAGCTGCACAGGCTGGTACTAGGGGTGATCATGGGTGAGTGAGAGAGTGTATATCGAGTACAATGGTGATCACTAGATTGATCACAACAGTAGATAGTTGGTAGACTTGTACTATGCCTGCTAAGTGCTCGATCAAATGGCCGCATGAATTAAACATTTGAATTTTTAAATTCTTTTTGGTGGGTGTGTTGGTCATATGCTTGAGTGTCTCTTGTTGTTAGGATTTGTCAAGTGGAGATGGTTTGAGTGGTTTTTGAAAAATGGCTATCTTGATGCCTATGATAGATTCAATTTTGAAATATCCCTCAAAAGAATTTGAATTTGTTTCTGTAAGTTTATAAAGTTCACTTGTGTTCATTTTCACTTGGTCTATCAAGGGGAGAAAAGAAATAGAATTGTTTCTGTTTGAAATCATTTAATAGAGAGGCCCAAAGTGGGGCAGTTGTTAACTTTGGCAGAAATGACCATTAGGTTATATGCCTTATTATTTGATTTTCTTTTGAATTTATTTTGTTTGGATTTGACCTAGATGATGTTGTTTTGATCCTCAAGCTAATCCTTATCATCTATAACAATCAAACATGGCACAACAAGCATTCATACATCTTTAATAAACACACATGCATTCATATCATGTTTAAAATTGAAAAGCTTTTGTTAACCCTAATTTTGATTGATTGGATAATGATATTTCCCTTTTAATATTTTTGAGATGTTACAAACCTTCCCTCCTTAAACATAATCTCGTCCCGAGATTAAATAAAAACTAGGAACTAAAGAGATTGGGAAACTCAGTCATAATATAATCTTCTCGCTCCCAAGTGGCTTCTTCTTCAATATGGTTGCTCCACTTGACTATTAGAAACTTGATACTTCTGGTCCGGGTGGTTCTGAAAGCTTCTTCCAAAATACGAATGGGTACTTCATGATAGGTTAAATCCTTGTTGATATCTATGTATCTGTGATTGATGTTCTTGAAAACTTCGTTCTTCTCCAGAACTTCTAGGCATTTCCGAAGTAATGAGATATGGAACATATCATGTACGGCTGGCATCTCTTCAGGCAGTTCTAGCTGATAGGATACTTCTCCTCTGCGGCTTAAAATCTTGAAGGGTCCGACATATCTAGGTGCAAGCTTCCCTTTCAGTTGAAAACGCTGCATTCCTTTCAAGGGTGATACTTTGAGATACACAAAATCTCCGACATTGAAGGTCAAGTCTCGTATTTTGTCAGCGTAACTCATCTGTTTGGATTGAGCGGTCTTGAGGTGTTCACGGATCTTGTGAACCTTCTCTTTGACTTCTCGTAGGATATCTGGTCCGAATATCTGACTCTCTCCTACTTGCGACCAATTCAAGGGGTACGGCACTTCCTTCCATACAAAACCTCAAATGGGGCCATTTGCAAACTAGCTTGATAACTGTTGTTGGATGAGAATTCTGCGGAAGGCAGACAGTCTTCCCATTTAGATCCATATTCAAATACACAGGCTCTCAACATATCTTCTAGTAACTGGTTTACTCTTTCTGTTTGTCCGTCGGTTTGCGGGTGATAAGCAGTGTTGAAGTTCGGTTTGGTTCCTAATCCTTCTTGGACTTTCTTCCATAACCTTGAGGTAAACTGGGTTCCTCGATCTGACACGATTGTCTTGGGGGTTCCATGTAGACTGACTATTCTAGTGATATACAACTCTGCTAGCTACAGGCCTCGCTAAGTGGTCTTGACGGGTATGAAATGGGCTACTTGGGATAGTCTATCCACTATGACCCAAATAGAATCATTTCCCCTACTAGATGTAGGTAAATCGGTGATGAAATCCATTCCAACAGAATCCCATTTCCATTCCGGAATTTGCAATGGTTGCAACAGTCCCGCGGGTCGCTGATGTTCCCCTTTGACTCTCTGACATATGTCACACTTGGCGATATAGCTTCCGACTTCTCTCTGCATTTTGTGCCACCAAAATTAGTCCTTCAAATTCTGATACATCTTCGTTCCTCCCGAGTGAATAGAATAAAGAGTATCGTGGGCTTCCTGCAAAATGACTTGCTTCAACTCTGAATCTGCTGGCACACAGATACGTCCTTTATACCACAAAACGCGTTCTTCATCTTCTATGAATCCGGGTACCTTCCCTATACCGATACGACGCTTTATTCCGTCGATGGAGCTTCCTTTATCTGACTAATCAAAGTGGGTTGAAGTTCAATACTGGCTAGAAATCCTTCGCTCACTAGCTCCATTCCAAAATTCTCCAAATCCTCATGCAAACTTGGCTGGTCTTCCTTAATCATGGTGTTTAACCTACACGGCAGTCTACTAAGAGCATCCACTACCACATTGGCCTTGCCGGGGTGGTAGTGAATGACAAGGTCATAATCCTTGATTAAGTCTATCCATCTCCATTGCCTCATATTCAGCTCCTTCTGGGTGAAAATATACTTCAAACTCTTGTGATCCGAATAAATCTCACAGCAGTTACCCATGAGGTAATGACGCCATGTCTTCAAGGTTAAAACTATGGCTACTAGTTCTAAGTAATGGGTGGGATAGTTCTGCTCATGTTGCTTTAGTTGTCGGGACATATATGATATTACTTTTCCTTCTTGCATCAACACACATCCGATACCAATCTTGGATGCATCACAATATACATCAAACGGCTTCATGATATCCAGCATGATCAAAAATGGGGCTGCAATCAATCTCTTCTTGAGCTCTTGAAAACTTGCTTCACATTTGTTCGTCCATTCAAACTTCTTGTCTTTCTTCAACAGCTAGGTCATCGGCCTTGCGATGCTTGAAAATCCTTCAACAAACTAGTGGTAATATCCAGCTAATCCAAGAAATGCGTGGACTTCAGTTTGAGTGGTTGGGGCTTTCCATTCCTCAACATCCTTTATCTTGGCGAGATCAACGGGACTCCTCCTGCCGACAAGATATGTCCTAGGAATCCTACTTCCTTTAACTAGAACTCACATTTGCTAAACTTGGCATACAACTGATGCTCCCTAAGGGTTTCAAGGATGGTTCTTAGGTGCTTCTCATGGTCTTCTTCCGACTTGGAATAAATTAGAATATCGTAGATAAAAACAATGACAAACTTATCCAAGAAGTTCATAAAAATCTTATTCATGACATTCATGAAATAAGCAGGGGCACTGGTTAATCCAAATGACATGACATTGTACTCATACAATCCATATTGGGTAGTGAAGGCAGTCTTTGGGATATCCATTTCGCAGATCTTCAATTGATGATAACCAGTTCTAAGATCAATCTTAGAAAACACTCTGGCACCATTCAGTTGGTCAAACATATATTGTATCATCGGAAGTGGGTACTTGTTCTTCATGGTGACATCATTCAGCTTCCGGTAATCCGTACACAAATGGTTGGCACCATCTTTCTTATCCACAAACAAAACAGGTGATCTCCATGGCGATGCACTTGGTTGTATCAGACCTTTGCTCAACATGTCATCAAGTTGTTTCTTTAGCTCCACTAACTCTACTGGGTTCATACTATAGGGTCTCCAATCTATGGGTCTAGTTCCAGGAACTAGTTCAATGATAAACTCGATATCCCGATCTGGGGGCATACCGAGTAATTCATCTAGGAACACATCGGGGTATTCACAGACTACTCTGACTTGGTCTAGGGTTGATTGGACTAAACTCTTGTTGCATTTTAATTGATGGGGCATCGTCTCATATACATGCTCTACTAATACTCTAGTGCTACTGGTCATGGTTATGGCTTTCTTGGCACAGTCTATTAATCCTTGGTGTTTTGCCATCCAATCCATTCCTAGTACTACTTCCAAACCTTTGGTTCCAAGTACTATTAGATTGGGATAAAAATCTATCCCATGTATTCTGATAGGCACGACCTTGCAAATTTTTCTAGCTTTGGTGGTTGATCCAGGTATTTGAACTATCATAACATGCTTCAAATTTGTTGGTTGAATCTTACTAGTGCATGCAAATTCTTCTGTAACAAATGAGTGCGATGCTCCAGAATCAAACAACACTCTTGCAAGGACTGAGTTAACAGAAAACATACCCAGCATGACATCTGGTGCTTACTGGGCTTCTTCAGCATTCATGTGGAACAGACGGCCGGTACGGTCGTGCGGGTTGCCTGGGGCAAACCTCTTTCTAAGATGGACACAGTGCTGTTGTTGGGAAGGTGCATGGACGTTGGTGGCTGCATCAAGCTTCTTGGGGCACTCATTGGAGTAGTGACCTGTGACTCCACATTCAAAGTAGGTTATCATTGACTTGTCTTTCCCTGCGACAAGCACAACATTGCTTCTAGTCCTTGGGGCAGTATTGCTTTTGTTGTGGTTGTTGTTGTTAGACCTTGGTGGTGCACAGTTGAAGTTCTGGGGATTACCGATGTTGTTGTGGTGGCCTCCGGGCCTCGGGTTTCCTCTGCCACAATTGGGGTAGTTCGGACAGGGCATATGGGGTCTGTTGGGTCTTGATGCAAATCCTGCAAATGAGCTGGGGCGATACTTCGGGGTATTGTGGGGTCCAGATGGTGCATCATACGACGCGTGCGGTTCTCACTGGCTTGGTTGATCTTTCCTTCCATCTGGATCGCAGAATCCACTAGAGCTTCTAGGTCGTCAAAGGGAATGTTGACTAACACTGTCTGCATTTCATCATGCAGGCCATTCAGGAATCTCTCCTTCTTCTTTGCTTCTGTGTCAATCTCATCAGGGGCATACCTAGCCAGAGACAGGAATTTGTCATGGTATTCGACCATAGTCATCCTTTCCTGCTTCAACTCCCTAAATTCATCCCTCATCCACTTGATCAAACTTACGGGCACATGGGTCCTACTTAACTTGAGCTTGAATTCCTCCCAAGTCATAATTTGTCCTCCGTTAATTGTACGAGTGCTGTTCCACCATGATCTTGCATAACCTGCCAGATAGTGGGTGGCAAACAGTACTTTCTCCGCATCATCTACTCATGCGACTTCTAAGTTGTTCTCCATTGTTTGCAACCAGTCATTAGCATCTAAGGGCTCTTCAGATTTGCTAAACATGGGAGGATTGGTGTTTTGGAAGTTCTTGAGCTTAGATCCATGGTGATCCTGGTTTCCGTGGCCTTGGTTGTTGTGTGCCATCTAGGCGATCTGCTGGAGAGTGGCTAGATTGGCTTGACGCTCGGCTCTACCGGCTTCACGATCTAATACTAGCATCTGCAGAATCTGAAGCATTGGGTCCTAGGATGAGCTGCTACCAAAGGGGTTGCCACGAGTCATCTAAAGATTGAGATAGATCATAAGAAAAGAGGGAAATTTCTATGGCTTATGGGTATGGTTCAGAAAGCTTTAAAACTTGAGTATTGCTAACGTTTGAAAACCACAACTCATTGTCATTCATTCCAAGCAACACAGTATAAACACACACTACAACTACCAAGCAGATGGTTTCAAGAACCATTTTGTCATGCTACGATACAATGGGCCCAGATACAAACTCACACCTACGACAGTGATCTAGTGCGACTACTCATCATCGGAGCTGGCGGGTTCTTCGTCATCCAGGAAATCTGCATCATCGTCTTCGGTGTGGAACTCCATGGCGACGTCCTCCAGATAGTCATCATCATCACTGAGGTAAGATGTGATATCTCCACGGATATCTTCACCCTCTTCATCCTTCTCCTCAAGCTAAATCTCCTGGTCATGGATGGTCTCTTCGAGGGTTGCCACCTTCTAACGGAGGAGAGCGATGATGCGGTCCTTCTTGTCACGCTGACGGCCAAGTGACTTGCGCTCCCTAGCTGGGATGGCGAAAGTTTGGTTCTTCTCGGCTGTGACTGCGTGATTCTGGTTGGCGTAGGAACGTGCGTTGTTGATATGTTGCAAACATATCTATAATTTTTGATGTTCCATGCTTGTTTTATATCTACTTTCTTATGTTTTGTCCACATTTTGGAGTATTTTATACAGTTTCTTGGACTAACCTATTAACAAGATGCCATAGTGCCAGTTGCCTGTTTTCTGCTGTTTTTGGTTCTAGGAAAGCCAGAAAATGAATATTATCGGAATTGGACGGGACAAAAGCTAAAGTCAATATTTCACCAAGGGGAACACGGAGCCAGAAGACGAGACGGAGAGCGGCCAGGGGCCGGCCATACCACCTGGCAGCGCAGCCAGGCCTGGCCCGCACCTGAGGGTGGTGCGGCCGCCTTGGGCACCCCCTCGTCCTCCCCTTTCACCTATAAGAAACCTCTGATACAGAAACCCTAAGTACCCGATCAAAATTCCATGAAAGAGCTTGTAGCCGCTTCCATCTCCATCCCTAGATCGGGAGGGATCTGAAGCTCTTCCTCGCACCCTGCCAGAGGGGAGAGATCACCCTGGAGGCCTTCTTCATCACCATGACTGCCTCCAGTGTGATGCGTGAGTAGTTCATCCCTGGACTACGGGTCCATGTAGTAGCTAGATGGTAGGTTCTTCTCCTTTGTGCTATCATGTTTAGACCTTGTGAGCTCCGTTCATGATCAAGATCATCTATTTGTAATCATACATGTTGTGTTTGTGGGGATCCGATTGATATTGAGATGCTATTTTAGATTGATTATTGATTCTATCATGTCTTTGTTATTTTTGATGTTGCATTCTTTCCGTTGTTAGTAGCTATCTTGGCCAAGTAGATGCTAGCAACTCCAAGAGGGAGTATTTATGCTTGATAGTGGGTTCATGCCTCTAGTAATCTTGGAAAGTGACAGAATGTCTAAGGTACTAGATGTGTTGTTGCTACTAGGGAGAAAACAACAATCGTATTGTTTACTTTACACACTTTGCATAATGCAATTATCTGTTGCTTGCAACTTAATACAGGAGGGGATTCGGATGATAACCTGAAGGTGGATTATTAGTCATAGATGCAGTTGGATTATGATCTATGTATAATGTTTTAATGCCCAATCAAATCTCATAGGATTCAAGATGATTAGTATATGGATGTATGCTTTCTCGGTGTTTGTCAATTGCCCCGATGTAATTTGTTCACGCAACATGTCATCTATCTTAAGGAGAATCACCACTAGTGAACTATGGACCTCTGTCTTTTCTTTTACCATCAATCTACTATTTACTATTTTCTATTTACTTTCTGCAAGCAATTACTATCTTCCACACAGTATGTTTAATCCTTTGTGTTTTCAGCAAAACCGGTGAGATTGACAACCTCACTATAAGTTGGGGGCAAAGTCCTGTGGTTGTGTTGTGCAGGATTCCACGTTGGAAACAACACCTTGGAGGTGTTTCCTTCCTCCTACTGGTTCAATAACCTTGGTTTCATAACTGAGGGAAAACTTGTTGCTGTGCTCATCATACCTTCCTCTTGGGGTTCCCCAACGAGCTTGAATATATTTTGAGCCATCAAGCTATTTTTCTAGCGCCGTTGCCTAGGAGTCAAGGACATCTTCACAAGGGGAGTCCCTCATAAACAATCTCTTTACTTTGTTTTATTTGTTTTGCTCAGTTTATTTATGCTTTGTTTGCTTGTTTCTTTATCAAAAACACACAAAAATTAGTTGCACTAGTTTGCTTTCTTTATCAAAAACACAAAAAATGACTACTCTTGAAAACACTAAGTTGTGTGACTTCACTAGCACCAACAACAATGATTTCATGTGCACACCTATTGCTCCACATGTTCCTGAAGCTACTTTCTTTGAAATTAAACCTGCTTTACTCAATCTTGTTATGAGAGAACAATTTTCTTGTATTGGTACTAGAGATGCTGTTGCTCATCTTAATAACTTTGTTGAACTTTGTGATATGCAAAAATATAGGGATTTAGATGGGGATATTATTAAGCTTAAATTTGTTCCTTTCTCTTTAAGAGGAAAATCTAAAGAATGGTTGCAATCCCTAACTAGAAATAGTATTGATTCTTGGACTAAATGCAAAGATGCTTTCATTGGAAAATACTATCCTCCCGCTAAGATTATATCTATGAGAAGTGAAATAATGAAATTTAAACAATCTGATAATGAACATGTTGCTCAAGCTTGGGAAAAAATGAAATCTTTGGTAAAGAATTGTCCCACTCATGAACTGACTGCTTGGATGTTTATCCAAACCTTTTATGCAGGATTGAATTATTCTTCAAGAAATATACTGGATTCTGCTGCTGGAGGTACCTTTATGACCATTACTTTGGGTGCTGCAACAAAGCTTCTAGATAATATGATGGTTAACTATTCTGAATGGCACACTGAAAGATCTAAGAAGGTAAATTCTATTGATGAGAACTCTTCCCTGAGTGATAAAATTGATGTTATTAAGCTCATATTGATCCAAATCATGTTCCCTTAGCCTCTTTGGTTGCTGAAGAAGAGCAAGTTGATGTGAACTTTATTAGAAACTAATTTTAGCAACAATGCCTACATGAATAATTTTGGTAACAACAATTCTAGGCCATATCCTCCCAATAATGGTAATGCTTATGGAAATTCCTACAACAATAATAGAAGTGCACCCTCTAAACTTGAAGTTATGTGTAAAGATTTTATTAGTAAACAAACTGCTTTCAATAAAACTATTGAGGAAAAACTCTCTAATGTTGAAAGAAATAAAGCATCATTGTCTAAAGAACAATCTTTTTTTAATAAAATGGCTGCTAAACCTAAAACTATTGAAAATCCCTTTACTGCTACTAATGCCATACAAGTTAGAATTGATGAAAATGTTAGAATATTAGCTAAATTGCATGCTAAGTGGGAAAGAGAAGATGAAATTGCTAGAAGTATTAGTATTTCTACTATCACTACCACTAATGTTGAAGCTAGTAAACCCAATGGAACCTTTTCTAATAAAAATGCTAAAATTCTTCGAAATATGGGAAACAATAGCTCTACTACTTTAGATGATAATTATGATTTTGATCTTGATGGTTGCAATATCTCTGAAGTTATTATTTTCCTACAAAATCTTTCTAAAAGTCCTAATGCTAGTGCTATGAATATGGCCTTTACAAAACACATTACTGATGCTCTCATAAAAATTAAAGAAGAAAAGATGAAACATAAAGCTTCTATTGCTATGAAATTAGAAGGTGGTTGGGAACCCATCATTAATATGAAAGTGAATGATTTTGATCTCAAAGCTTTATGTGACCTTGATAGTAGTGTTTCTATTATGCCTAGAAAGATTTATGAAATGCTTGATTTGCCACCATTGGAAGATTGTTATTTAAATATCCCACTTGATTATAATGCTAAAAAGAAACTCATGGGAAGTATTAATGATGTTCTTATTATGGTTAACAATGCCTATGTCCCCGTTGATTTCTATGTTTTGGATGTTGAATGCAATGCTTCTTGTCCTATTACTTTGGGAAGACCTTTTCTTAGAACTGTTGGTGCCATTATTGATATGAAAGAGGGCACCATTAAATATAAATTTCAACTCAAGAAAGGTACAAAACACTGAATAGAGAGAATATTCCTTTGGCCTCTCCTATTAAAACAAAATTTGCTCTTAATGCTTCTTCATTTGAGAATACTTGATTCTTTTCTTGCTTCTTATGCCTAACTTAAAGGCGTTAAAGAAAAGTACTTATTGGGAGATAACCCAAAAGTTTTAGTTGAGTCTTGGAAGTTATTGCTTCAGTAATAACCTTTCCTTATCATTTTTGTATGGTTTTGTGCCAAGAGTAACCTCTTATGAGAGAGAAGTAAGACTTGGGAAAGTTGCTGTCCCGAAACAGATTTTTGTGCTTCGCTGTAAAAATCCGTGACAAATCTCTATATGTCGGTTTGGGTTGTATTTTTTTGTGCTTCTGCCCAGGTTGTTATCCAACTTTCGTTAGTTGAACACTTTTCGATTTGAGCAACAGAAGATCTTCGAAAAAATTGGTTTTTACCTGCTGGTCTGTTTTGACAAATTTCTGCCATTATTTGCATTTGCTTCTTATTGATTCCTTTTTGGGGAATTGAACTTTTTAAAGGAAGTTCTACAGTAGATTGTGTTTTAATGAATGTTTTACTTGTGTTGAAACTGAACCAAAAGACTTATTATCTTGAGTACACTAATGTTGCTAATGAAGATTGTGTGAAGTTTTGTATGAAGGAAAAATTTCAGGTGTAAGGGAAGAATGATATAATGAGATGAAGAATGGACAAAAGCTCAAGATTGGGGATGGCACCCCATGTCACCCCAAGAAATATTCAAGAATTACAAGCGTCAAAGCTTGGGGATGCCCAAGGCATCCCCTTCTTCATCAATAAAAATCTCAGGTTTCTTCCAAACACTTCATTTTTATTGTATCATGCACAATTGTATTGTTCTTGGAGCGTCTTCATTTTCATTTTTAGTTTATGTTTTCTTAGTTTGCTTGAATAAATTGGTTGGACCCCCTCATTCATGCATTAGTTTTCAAATAAGTTGGTTTGGATTGGAAAATAGTAGGAAAGTTTATGCTTAAGTGGTAAAAAGGAGCTTGTTTTTGACTGTGGCCTATGCTTTATCATGTCATGCTTGATATTTTTTTGGCTTTATGCTTAGTGATTTTTGCTGTAGCATGACATGTTATAAACAATTGAGATTGCTTAATGTGCCTTGAAAGAATCATGGGTTGTTTTAGCATATTAAAGCATAAGTATTATGGTATTCTCCTTTGATGCTTTATTTGGGTTGACTTGGCGCATGCTCACACCATGTTAATACTATTCCAAGTCACCATAGCCTCTATGATCAGTTAGTTTTCGACTTCTAATATCACTTTATGCTTTAATTAATAATGTTTTGTCGCTTTTCATGATTATGGCCATTATTGCTCTCTTAGTTGGTCGCTCCCAGTCTTTTGCTAGCCTCCATACCAAGTATGAGTTCCACTCATGCATCCAACTCCAAATAAAACCAAGTCATTCCAAAGATTCCACCATACCTACCTATTATCATTTGCTACTCCAAGTATATTCATGATTTTATCTACCTTCCGAATTAACTTGTTATGTGAAAATTAGTGATTAAAGCTCTGACGAACTTGATGGCACACTTTACTTTCTTGCACTTAATAATCTTGAACCATTGTGTCCATCTTTGTTGCGTATATGCTTGCTCTTTATAAGTTGAAGTTAGTTGAACCATGTATCATGGGGAACGCTTTCAACATCGCACTTACTATTCCGTTGATATCATGATTCTTTTGCTTATGGATCCCGGCAGTGTGAAATAAAAGGGGAACTTGTAAGATCATGGAGTTTGTATATGTGTGTTAGAGAAATGCCTGGGACGCTATCCTAAGCCATGCCTAATCATGGTGGAAACTTGCAGCATAACCATAATGAGCATTCTATGAAGCATCCTCAATAAAAACCTATGCAAATAGCAAATAAAAAGATCGTTGAGATGCTCATTGTCTGTTGCCTTGTCATTTTGATATGGGATAGCTCATGTGTCATGGGGCAAGGGTACCCCGTTGGCGGTTCTCTATGATACACATGTACTTACAATGACAAAAGCTTACTTGTGACTGAAGTTGAGTAGCATGAGGTTCGGTACTCGTAAGCAAGGGGCATGATATTTCAACTTACATCTTGTCAAGCATATCCTCTTAGTTGTGTCACTTTAACCTTAATCACCTAAAGATGCTTATGATAGGGGAAATGAGAGCTAAAAGCTAATAAGTACCATAATTTTTGGAAGATCTTTATGAGACTTGAATCCATGCTTCCTTCTATGAAGGCCTTTCTTTTACTTTCATGTTGAGTCTCCATCTTCTAGCTTTATGCACCTATGGAGAGAGCATAGTGGCCATTCTTAGTTTAATGTGCATTGTCCCAAGACTTGTTGATTGATGCATAACTTTGATATTGCTTGTTCTTAAACTATTTTTATCCAGTAACCCTTATGAACTTTGAAGGTGTCCTATGCATTTATGTTTTGCTACAATACGAGGGAAAAGCTGAATACCATTCTCATTATTGTTTCTTTATGTGAAACAATCAAATGTCTTACAAAGCATTGTTACTCATGAATCTTTTGTTTGTACCTTTTCATGCTACAACATAGTTGCGATGTCTTATTGTTAGAACTATATCTTTCATGCTATGTTAAAGTACTATGATCCCAGCTATCAATGTTTTACAAATAGTTTGACCAAGTTTATGATGGTGCATGTCACCTCAAAAATTATTCTTTCTTTTTATCACTTACCTACTCGAGGACGAGTAGGAGTTAAGCTTGGGAATGTTGATACGTTGCAAACGTATCTATAATTTTTGATGTTCCATGCTTGTTTTATATCTACTTTCTTATGTTTTATCCACACTTTGGAGTATTTTTATACACTTTCTTTGACTAACCTATTAACAAGATGCCATAGTGCCAGTTGCTTGTTTTCTACTGTTTTTGGTTCCAGGAAAGCCAAAAAATGAATATTCTCAGAATTGAACGGGACAAAAGCCAAATTCAATATTTCACCGAGGGGAACACAGAGCCAGAAGACAAGAAGGAGAGGGGCCAGGGGCCAGCCACACCACCTGGCCACGCGGCCAGGCCTGGCCCATGCCTGGGGGTGGTGTGGACGCCTCGGTCACCCCCTCGGCCTCCCCTTTCGCCTATAAGTAGCCTTTGATATATAAACTAAAACTACCCGATAAAAATTCCACGAAAGATTCTGTAGCCGCCGCCATCTCCATCCCTAGATCGAAAGGGGTCTGAAGCTCTTCCCGGCACCCTGCCGGAGGGGATAGATCACCCTGGAGGCCTTCTTCATCAGCATGACTGCCTCCGGTGTGATGCGTGAGTATTTCATCCCTGGACTACGGGTCCATGTAGTAGCTAGAGGTTGGTTCTTCTCCTTTGTGCTACCATGTATAGATCTTGTGAGCTCCGTTCATGATCAAGATCATCTATTTGTAATCATACATGTTGTGTTTGCGGGGCTCCGATGGATATTGAGATGCTATTTCAGATTGATTATTGATTCTATCATGTCTTTGTTATTTGTGATCTTGCATGCTTTCCGTTGTTAGTAGCTATCCTGGCCAACTAGATGCTAGCAACTCCAAGAGGGAGTATTTATGCTCGATAGTGGGTTCATGCCTCAAGTAATCTGGGGAAGTGATAGAAATCCCTAAGGTACTAGATGTGCTGTCGCTACTAGGGAGAAAACAACAATCCTTTGTTCATAGAACAATCATATTGTTTACTTTACACAATTTGCTTAATGCAATTATCTGTTGCTTGCAACTTAATACTGGAGGGGGTTCGGATGATAACCTGAGGTGGATTATTAGTCATAGATGCAGTTGGATTACGGTCTATGTATAATGTTGTAATGCCCAATCAAATCTCATAGGAGTCAAGATGATTAGTATATGCATGTATGCTTTCTCGGTGTTTGTCAATTGCCCCGTTGTAATTTGTTCACCCAACATGTCATCTATCTTAAGGAGAATCACCACTAGTGAACTATGGACCCCGGTCCTTTCTTTTACCATCAATCTACTATTTACTGTTTTATGTTTACTTTCTGCAAGCAATTACTATCTTGCACACAATATGTTTAATCCTTTGTTTTCAGCAGAACCGATGAGAATGAAAACCTCACTGTAAGTTGGGGGCAAAGTTCTGTGGTTGTGTTGTGCAGGGTTCCAAGTTGGAAACAATACCTTGGAGGTGTTTCCTTGCTCCTACTGGTTCGATAACATTGGTTTCATAATTGAGGGAAAACTTGATGTTGTGCTCATCATACCTTCCTCTTGGGGTTCCCCAACGAGCTTGAATATATTTTGAGCCATCAGTTGTCCAACTCCTTCTGAGTCTGATGCAGCATGAAGTGAAGGTGATCCACATGGTGCTTCAACTCCGGATGTCCTGGCATGGCCAAGGGCCGTCCCATAGAGTCACGTCTTGCATAATGATTTAAGCGAGTGCCATTGATCTGGTTGATGTTTTGTGCACACAGATGCGCAAGAGCTTCCTACATTGCTCTAGCTAGTCCATACAGCCAGTTGTTCTCCCTCAAGGTGAACTGTATCTTCTTAGAGGTGGGTGGCTCCATCTTGCCTCTCAGATCCGCAACGATCAACCACTGCAGTTCTCCTCCTGACTGATCATTGAGTTGCGCTCCAAAGAACTCGGGGTGTAGGCATCCAAGAAACTCCACGAGCTGGCTTAAATCCCGCTTGAAGATGAGCTCTCCTCCGTTGACCAGCTGGTAGAACTTGATGTACTTGACCTCCATCTATAAGCAATTGGGAGGAGTAACTTTGTGAGGTGATTAAGTGTGTCAAATTTTATGTAGAATTGCAAGAATTTTGAGGAACATGTGAACTCTTTTGAAAGAATCTCAAGGATAAGAGTGAGAATAGGTTTTTGTAAATACCCCTTTTTTTGTTTTGAAACTAAGTTTTTCAGACGTCCATTCTAACTAGGATCTCCAATGGTCGGGATGGCTCTGATACCAACTTGTGAACACCGGGATTTTTAAGTCCAGATGCCTGTTAGGCCATACCTCGCAATCCCAGGATTACCATTTTTGCGAGACATAACAGAATTGGTAGCACAATACATCATCCATTACAAACCATAATAGTCTTACAAATAGTTGATCTCATGATCAAGTCTTAATACATATCAAAGCGGCGGAAATAAACATAGTAGACTCCATCTTCATTATCATAGGCAATGCTGACGATGGGAGATGATCCTAGTTATCATAGACCTCCTGCTGTCT
Source organism: Avena eriantha (assembly GCA_910589775.1). Taxonomy (NCBI): domain Eukaryota; kingdom Viridiplantae; phylum Streptophyta; class Magnoliopsida; order Poales; family Poaceae; genus Avena; species Avena eriantha. Next base: position 316,504,203 of record OU342741.1, read on the forward strand.
GTCTTCGGGATAGTCCTCTTCATAGTCTGGCCATGGGAATAGCCAGGGACAAAGCCATGAGTACTCTTAAAGTACTCGCAGACTATCACTAACACAAGTAAGGTAGTACTAGTAGGAATCCTAGGCTCTAGTCTTGTTTGCAATAAGCCAATTTTATTTCAGAAGTCCTTAATAGTAAAGACCTATTTTAGTGATCTAGATTACTTAAGTGGGAACCTAGTTTTCATGTCCACAACCCTGTTGTGGTCAAGTCAAAGTCATAGTTCAAGTCACAAGTCATTTTTAAAACATCTGACAACGGAACAGTATGGCCACTCCAACTGTCCATCACCGTGGACGTGGCTATTCGAATAGTTTGACACTCTGCAGAGGTGGTACACTTTCACCACTAAATTCGATACATCTGTCAGCGATAGCCCTGAATCATCATACTTTGCATGTGGATAATCAATCCTAACCTTCCAATTACACACCCTAGTATAGGCACCTACCCTATGAGTTTGGCCTCCCAGCCATGGCCATCTGCCATCCCGGTAACTACATAGGTGGACATTCATATTCACGAGGTAGCCTCAGCTTAACCTCTTTCCGCAAGGGAACCCATAGTAAGACATATAAACTTCCAGTTAAGCCCTACCCAAATCAGGTATTGTGGTTGTACAGTAAAAGTTGGAATGGTATCGCATCCGAACCCAACCATCACTTTTTATCAAAGTCAAGGCACATGCCTCATTTAGTTTCTTCTTCACATCATTGTGTTTCATAACCCATGTCAAAACATTTCAATAGAATGACTCATCATTCCAAGGTTTTAATAATCATTTGCTCCAAGTGTTCCCATCTAAAGTGATCAATGTTAGTTTCACACTAGCCACTATCAATGAGAGTATCACTATTGAGGGGTGTTATTCAAGTGTAATTACCCAAGCCTAGTTCTATGCCCTTGATGGCATCTATCCTATTTTTCCACTAATAACAATTAATTAACTAGATAAGAAACTTTGGTAAAGGTAAAAGAATAAAGTTTGCAATTAAAACTTGGGATTGGTATAATCAAGGTTGCCTAACCAAGAATGCATAGTGCATCTTGCATGGGTACCTTTCCTTGGTTGGTGCAGTTGTTGAAGTTCTCTTCTTCTTCTTCTTCGTAGTACTCCTCCTCTTCGTAGCCCGGGTCGATACTAGCGTCTATAAATAAATACGATGTATACAATCACCAAACAATACTTAGCTACTTCTATTTAGCACACAAGGGATCACACTAGATGATCTAGCACCATCTCAATCACCACATGAAATAATGACATATTCTTATTTATCTTATTTTGAAAATGCAATTTCTACTCATTGAAAAATACTTAAGATTTAATATTCTCCAATTGAAATATGGGATCATGTGGACACATGTCATCACCACATATTTCAATACTTGGGAATGTGATTTAAAGTGGTTGGGATATATTACAAAGTTTAATATTGCTTTTTAATAGAACTAATATGACTAGAAATGGCTAGATAGCATTCTTTTAATACTAGTCCATGATTACTGCATGTAAAACCATATATTTTTATATATTCAGATAGAGCATGGCAAATGTGATTTTTTATAGTTGGAATCAACTCAAAAGCATTTATGGTTGATTTTATAAAAATGTTTGAATTTGGAAAAGTCACTGTCTTGTTATTTTTACTATGAGTGATCTATAATTTCAAATTGTTTGAATCGAATGGGAGTGTGTAGAGATTTTCAATACCTTTCTAACAAAATTTGTATCATGCAATTTGGTTAATTAAATCTCTTTGAATTCAATTTCGAACTCACTAACAGAATAGGGTTTTGGATTAAATGGAAAATATAAATTTGAATCGTTGGACTTGCGCGGGAATGAAAATGGGCAGGCCCTATGCGGCGCGCGTGCAGCGGGCTGCACTCGGGCTAGTCCCACACGTCAGTGGCTGTGTCTAAGCGAAAAGGTATCAGCTAATCTAGGCCACATGATTAGAGCGCGATCAACGAATGAGCGTCATTTTCTCCGTCGCACTAAGCACGCGAGATTCTAACCCTAGTGCTATGGCAGGGGTCGTTGGGGGCTTACTAAGGCTCCAACTTGGTTCGGCGATGGGGGCGAATGAACTGGTAGACGAAAGTGAGTCAAATGGTGGTCACGGCAGCAACTGGGGCGGCTCCAATCAACGACTCCATTCCTCCATGGTAGCGGTGGGCTCCAGCAAAATTCTGGCGATGTCGTGCTCTCCTTGCTCCAAGGAAGGGTCAGGGGGTTTCTAGGGGAGAGGTGAGTCGAGTGGGGTGCCATTGGAGGCAGGGGAGGGGTCTATTTATACCCCCGGTGAGGGAGCATTGGGTCATGGCTCGGTCTCGTCGGCGACGTTGCTACAGGGCGCTATCTGCATGTCTAAGGGCATAGGTCGACGCGGTGTTCCCTGGCGGTCGTCATGCGCATAGTGGCATGGCGAGGCGCGGTCTTAATCGGTCGGGGGCGTCCACGCTCTGTTCAGGTACCGCTGGTGTTCTTCATGGCATATGGTGGTCACAGGGCGCGAGGCGTCAAACGATCGTGTGTGGAAGGTCGATGGTGACACGGCGAAGGCATTTACGCAAGGAGAGAGCGAGGCGCGGCATGGCTGCGCGAGACGGCTTCGGCGCTCTAGCGTGCGCTCGGCATGGTAGAGAGATAAATGGGCGCGTGAATGATGGCGTCTCCACTGGTTGTCGTTGGCCAAGGCGTGGACTGGGGTGTGCGGTGAGGTCACGCCTAGCTGCTAGGGGTCGTGGGAGAGGGCGGCGAAGCTTGTGGCATCGTGTCCATGCTCGACCGGTATGGCATGCTCGGGTACGGGCTGGCACTAGTCATTGCAGTGAGTGAGTGGTGCTAGTGCATGGGCTGGTAGTGGGGGTGATCGTGGGCGAGTGAGAGAGGGTCTATCGAGTACAATGGTGATCACTAGATTGATCACAATAGTAGATAGTTGGTAGACTTGTACTATGCCTGCTAAGTGCTCGATCAAATGGCCGCATGAACTAAACATTTGAATTTTTAAATTCCTTTTGGTGGGTGTGTTGGTCATATGCTTGAGTGTCTCTGGTTGCTAGGATTTTTCAACTGGAGATGGTTTGAGTGGTTTTTGAAAAATGGCTATCTTGATGCCTATGATAGATTCAATTTTGAAATGTCCCTCAAAAGAGTTTGAATTTGTTTCTAAAAGTTTATAAAGTTCACTTGTGTTCATTTTCACTTGGTCTAGCAAGGGGAGAAAATAAATAGATTTGTTTTATTTGAAATCATTTAATAGAGAGGCCCAAAGTGGGCTAGTTGTTAACTTTGGCAGAAATGACCATTAGGTTATGTGCCTTATTATTTGTTTTTCTTTTGATTTGATTTTGTTTGGATTTGACCTAGATGATGTTGTTTTGATCCTCAAGCTAATCCTTATCATCTATAACAATCAAACATGGGATAATAAGAATTCATACATCTTTAATAAACACACATGCATTCATATCATGTTTAAAATTGAAAAGCTTTTGTTAACCCTAATTTTTATTGATTGGATAATGATATTTCCCTTTTAATATTTTTGAGATGTTACACCTTCTCTAGGTCTCTGTAATGTACCTCACACCCAGGAGAAGGAACAAAGGGTCTACGGGCCTCCACGTGTTACTATGAGCCCCTCATTGAAAGCGTAGTAAGGCGCTCTAGTTGGTCCACGGTACCTGATGCCCCGATGTTGAGGGGAACAACCCTCATAGGGTAGGCACTTATACTGGAGTGGGCTTTCCGAAGGTCTTGACCGGTTACTCGACCCACGATTGGTGTAGATTAGGGCAGGGTACCCGGATGGTGTGGGTAAAGTGTACAACCTCTGCATAGTGTAAATCTATTCGAATAGCCGAGTCCTCGGTCATGGACGGTTGGGAATGTTGTTGTAGAGTGGTGCTGGTTTTCTTCTCAAAAAGGATTTCAGAAAAGAAATTGTTTTCAAACCCTGGTGGTCTGAAGGACACTAGGGAAGTTGAGGTGATCTGAGGGATCACGGAAGATGGAAGGTTCGGTCGATTGATGAGCATGAAATGAATCAGGGTGACCCAGTCCTAGTGTTTTCCAGAACTTTTCAAAAAGGTTTCCAAAATGTTTTACAAAAGTTCTCAACAAAGATATGTAGATGCTATATCTACAAGAGAAACTATTTGAGAAAAGAACCTCTCTTGGAGCCCTCCTACTACCACAGCCATATTGCATATCCTCTTGTTATTATTATTATTTTCTTAAGGTGGTTTGCAAGTACATTCAAAGTACTCACTGGCATTGTCCTTGGCTATTAACTTGGTCAGATCAAGTAAAAGGTGATATTGACAATTATGCGAGTTAGGGCATTCTCCCAGTCAGTTGCCTGTAGGTTAAGGCATGGCTCAGGCACTATGCTTGATGAAGTTCCGCTGTTGTTGAAACGATGTATCCATAATGGCATTGAGGTATGACCTGTATCTGCTTAAGTTTTGGATGTTTACTTTGATACTTGTCAGTTATGTGTCGCGATCGACTGATCATGGGATCGTGGTGGTGTGCATAACAGGGATTCTCGGAGGATTAATCCGGGGGCTCCATGGTTTTAACCAGAAACGTTAATACATGTGTGTTTAATAAACAAATAAAAGAATCTTAGTAATGCCTCCCATTACACTAGCTTATTGATTCACAGATGATCAAGGTTTCCTGATTATGACATTGGATGTTGTTAATAACGAGGTCACAACCTTGGTGGAATGATGTGATGAATATTCTCCCAAAGTATAATAATATGATCATGCCATTATGTTTACATTGCTATAACATCATTCGAAGTAACTCTAATCCTTAGACCATGAGATCAGTCAATCACTAACTCTGGAAGAGTACTATGATTCCATCAAATGTCACACCATAATAGGGTGACTATAAAGATGTTGTTGAGTACTTGGAAAGTCTTAGTTGAGGCTCGTGGATCAAGAGTGGGATTTGTCCATCCTGATGATGGAGATATATACTCAGGGCCCTCTCGGTGATATCACATTAACATAGCTTCCAAGAAAGTGATAAGATCACTAAGAATGTTATATCACGAGAACAAGGATAGATTACTTATTGGCAACAAGATCGAACTAGGTATTGATGATACCAAATGATCGGATTCTAGAGAAGTAAAATATCGCGATACAAAAGGAATTGGTTACTGCGAAAAAGGTTCACGCGATCACTAGTTCATCCTTGATTAGTGGGAGTCATTATTGATCTCTAGGTCATGCTAATGATTATTGATCAGAGAGAGTCTCAATCATGTCAACATAATTGACAAGCCCGTAGGGAGACACACTTAAGGGTAGTCAACGCATTTGAGTTGATAGGGAACACATAAGAAAATACTAGACAACACAAGAATTGTTCTGATAAATCTACCAGATTAGTTTTGGTGTATCGAAATATTGCAAGGTATTGAATTGTTGATGTGTTCATTAAATGAAGTGTGCATTAAATGAGTGGCATTAAATAAAGTGAATTAAAAGTGGTTTTAATGGAATGACTCTTGATTTTTTGAGTGGAAATTAAAAGGAAGCAAGCGGCTCTTGATTTTTGTGAGTGAAGAGTCCACTAGCAATCAAGAGAGGAGAGGTGGGGGCACACCATCCCCATGCACCTAGCCCCTTGGGGGATTCCCCCTCCCCTTAAAAGGAGGGGTGCAGCTCCTCTCCTTCACACACCTCTCCATTACTCCCATATGCGCTTTGGTTGGCATCTTCTCCCTCTTGCTAGCTTGTGCATTATCACGAGTATGGTGCTTAGTCAAAGCCCTGCTCAGGACATTCTCCTCAACCACCACTATCATGTCATAGTGATACTGGAGTTCTGAAGGATCCACTACTTCCACTGCCCAACATGGAGCAAGGGACGGAGGTCGTCGGCACACCGAACGTGTGACCGATTAGGGAGGCGCTGCCCTTTGTGGCGCTTATAGTCATCGTGTCCTTGAGGACGGTCATGTACATTCTACACCAGCCACATTTGTTTGCGGGAACATTATCCTGCTTATGGTCTTCGAGGATGAGTCCTTCTAAAATCGTTACAAGTATCGCCTAGATTCGATCTTGGCAGTTGCAACTGTAGCAAATTTTTGTTTTCTATAGAACGAATCCTATCAGTGGTATTAGAGCTATGTCTATGTGTAGATGCTTTGTACGGTTAGAACACAGATATGTGGACATTGTTGATCATGTTATGGCATACTTTCATGAATTTGGATCATGGCGGCATGTTGGGATGAAGCGGTCCGGACTAACTTTACATGTCCTCCCACATGAGACTTGTCCCACACTTGACATACAACTTGTATTGCATAAGTGGCTCAACGGGTGTCTATCTCTCCCAACATAGTCATGATCTAATTCACAACAGTTTTCTAATAACTTGATTATCACCATTGTGGTTGAAGTTCGTAGGTAGAATGATTCTTTCCTATAAATCCCACAGCCACGTAAAATATGCAAAAAAAAATTAGAGGCATCTAACTTTTTTTGTAGAGCATGTGATGTGATATGGTCATTGATAAAAAAAAATTGTTGTATGCAATGACATTTATTGTAAGTTAAACACCCGGTAGGAGCCATATGGTTGTCTTCACCTTTTTATGGCTTGTGTGTTGTTTATATATATCCAAGAGATATATTGTAATGGTGAACACGACCATGATGGAGGCGCCATGGACCTTGGTGCCACGCCGATGGAATGGTGGAGATCATACCATGAAGCACAACATGGATATCAAGTGCAAGAAAGGACCATATCATATCTCATATTATATATGCATGTGATGTTTATCTTTTTTATGCATCTTATTTTTCTTATGTGTAGCTTAGAACTTGGCATTAACATTATAAGATGACCCCTCTCACTAAATATCAAGATAATAATATGTTCTTCCTTAGTATGCACCATTAAGAAAGTTCATTGTTTTGAAGCACCACGTGATGATCGGGTGAGATAGAATCTACGTTCGCATACAACGGGTGTAAGACAGTTTTACACACGCGAGTACTAAGCTTCTTACTTGGTGAGCCTAGCATGTACAAACATGGCCTCGAAACATGAACCGAAAGGTAAAGCACGAGTCATATGAAAGATATGATGTCCATGCTCGCCGTTGGAGTTGCACCACCTCACATGATGATCGGACGTGGTGTAGTGAATTTGTTTGTGTAATCACCAAAACAAGTCGAGGGATGTTGTTTTGAGTGGGAGTTCATTTAGTAATTTGGATTGATTTGAACTCAATTTATCATTAAAAAATCAAAGTGAATTTGCATAGTTCGTTGTAGTCAAGGGCATTCATTTATTACCTTGTTTTAGGTATAATTGAGATAATATAACTATACAAAATTCTGGTTTTTAACTTTACGAAGTGGTATCATATTTTTTTATGAGTGTCAATCTAAAGTCTAAAGTAATATTGCAAACTTTCAGAAAACGTCACTTATTCCGTGAAATTCAATAAGTAGGATTGAATCAAGAGTAACAAATTCTAGCGTTAGTATCTATGTATCATGCTTACCTCCATGATTCTTGATATTGAAAAATTGTTTTAATATCAACATTATCTAGGAGCTTAAAATTGTTTTAGAAACCATCATGTGTAGAAGATATTGTGATATCTGAAACAATGCTAGTTTGCAATATGATTGAGTATAATTTAATAAAATACATATTCCATATTGCATGAGAATCTACAAAGGTTGGAGATGCTAGGCATCTTAATCACCCAAAAGGTTTTGGGAATTAACATTACATTCATGATTCGTCCTTATGAGATAGAGTAGCTTGATCATGTAAGTTGTCATGATAAGGATGGATAGAATATGTAAGTAAAATGTTTACTAAATTAAAAGGATTACTAAAAGGAATGAAATTTGGAAGAGCGCCAAACATTTGATTATGGTGATCTACATCAAAAGTACAAGTACACATCAAAAGTACAAGTACAAGGATATTAGTATTTGACTAACAAGCTTTGGACTAGGTGACATATGTATGCACCACTGTTGATATTGATAGATTCTTTTGAAAAGAAAAGTAAATGCTAAGAGAGAATCTAGAAAATATTTTGTTGGAAAAGAAAAGACTAAAAATGTCTAGCGTAGGTATATAAATGATATACATGTTATGGATGTATTATTTGCTTGTTAAACAATGTGGTTCTTGGGTACTCGATACCGGTATTGGATACTGAATTGGTTGGTGTGAAATGTCAGACAGAGCAACACAATTCATGATGTGCAATGGCCTAAGTAACTAGCAAAAGAATATGTGATGATGTTCTTCGATAACAAATAAAGTGTTATTGTGTTTCTTGTTGACATCAAAGCTTTCCATCAAGATTTGTTTTTAATAATTGTTATTTTGTTCCAGTATTATGAGAATAATGGTTGTTCCAATAATTACCGTATTCCATTGAAGATGGACGAACTCTTACAAATCTAGTTGGATAAATCATGTCCATAAACCCTGATGCTAAAGTGTCGTAAGACAAATTATTATAAGATCACTTATGAGTAACACTACAATTTAAATCAGATTGGAAAGAAAACATGAAGAAACTCTATGTTGATGGAATTTTGGAGTCCTTTTGATTTTTGAATCAATTGACGCTGGTGAGAATTTCCTGAAAATGATTTAAATTTCGTTCATAGGCCAAAGAGGAATGAATGACTAACTTATTAGACATTGTGCATGTTGATGTGTATAGTCCATTATGTGTAGCCATATGTGGTGGATCATCCAAACTTCATATACTTTAATCAAATATTTCATTGAATATGTGTATATTTACTTAATCGGGAAGAAGTATGAAACATTTGAAAATGTTCAATAGATTTCAAGATGAAGTGTAAAATCATTGTAACAAGAAAATAATGAATTTATGATTAGATCATAAAGGAAAATATTTGAGCTACATGTTTAGCAAAAACACCGAAGAATCAAGGAATCATTCCATGTATTTATGTTTCCCGATAAACCATAGGAGTATGGAGTATTCGAGAGATCTAATCAAACCTTGTTTGACATGGTAGGATTTTTTTGAATGGTAAAACAGTAAGGGAAAGCCCCCCACTACAAAATTTTCTTTTATTAATATCAAGTAAAAACAAGTTACAAACTACCAGGTTACAAGTTGAAACCTTCTAATGGACTTGTCTCTAAAACCAATCATTATACTGATGAGAGAACTTATTTTTTTATTCTATATTTAAACCAACTCATTTCCTGTAGAAAAATTGCCTTCCAGTTTGCAAAGCTTGGTCTTATATCTCCAATTTTTTTTTGGTTTCTGCCAATCTAGATTCCCCAAGCGGTCAGCATCATGATTTCCATTGCAAAAGGTAGACTCAATTTTGATTTTATATCTTGGAATGCTTCCAGTACATACAGCCATGTAACTCTCTATGGACATATATAATCCCAACATTGTAGGATCAACAGTGTTATTTATAAAATTGCCATTATATTTTGAAGAATAAGCTTTAGTGACTACTGCTTTTACACTAAAAATAGCTCCATCGTGATCCATTTGAAATGACAGCATATGAGTTATGGATTGGATTAAAACCCAAGTTGTCTTTTTCTTAAAATTTGGTATGCTAGGCATAAGTAAAAAAATTACAACCAAAGTTGGATAAGAACATCTTTGTAGGTTATCCCAAAGCAAAATTTGGGTATTCCTCCATAACACAAAAGACAAAAGTTTTTGTCACTTAGAATGTCAAGTTTCTTGAGAAGGATTTTTTCGCGAAAAGTTAAGTGGGAGGACAATAGAACTTTGATAAGGTTATTGAACTTGAGCTATATGTGTCGAGTTTTGCAATGCCGGAAAGTGTCCTGGAGGCAGCCATAATGCTTATGGATCCCGTGCCTCAAAGTTTGTGGTCACGGAGATCTACATTCCTATTGAACAGCGTAGGTCGGGTAAACAATCAAATACTAAGATTTGAGATTAAATCATTATTATTTGACAATGATGAACCGAGTATATGCAAAGAAGCGATGATGATCCCTGACTCCGTCAAATGTCTTGAAGCCATATGATCTGTGATAGTTCTATACACAAGAAACCAAGTTACTGAACTTGGAAGACCCTCTGAAAGGCATAAACCCTATCAGTCATATTTGGATCTATAAAGAAACATACATGGATGTTTCACATCTATGAAATAGTTGAAATGTCGGTAAAGAGTTTACAAAAATGTTCAAGCAGTTGAATATGACAAGGTTCGATCTTTCGTAGCGATATTTAGTCTGGACGGATTAGTGTAGCAACCACTACATATGTCAATTGTTGTATATGCTAGTTGAACAAACAAAACAACATTCTTCTAATAGAATGGCTACCTAGGACATTTACGTGACATGGTCCGAAGGGTTTTTGTTAAATCAAAGCATGCTAAAAATCCATGCAAACTTCAATAGTTGAAGTAAGCATAGCGGAGTTGAAATCTTCACCATGATGAAAATGTTAAAAAGGTGTAATTTCATTAGAGACAATGAAGGTGCTCACATTTACAAGAAATTAAATGGGAGTGCTGAGACATACTTCTAATACATTGTGTATAACACATATTGTTGATTGGAAATGATGTATATTTTATTGACACAAGTTAAGGATTTCATTAAAATTAGATTTAAATGAAAGATTTGGGGAAAAACAAAATATTTGGCATCAAAGTCTATTTGGATACTTTGAGACGCTAATATGGTTATGCCATATGTACATAGATGAAATATTGAATGAGTTCAATATGGAAACGAGGAGTAAGGTTCTTTCCACATGAAAACGGGTGAATCAAGATTCAAGTGTTTTGACACATGGCGAGTAAAATCACATGAATATCTTGATAAACCATCTTCAAATATTTCGGAACTTGGTGAGTAAAATCACATGAATATCTTAATCAATCATACCGTGATATGTACATATTTATATATGTCATATGCTCTAAATGTTATGAGCATATACCAGGGTGACTCATAGGATGATCATTGGAAGATAGTAAGGATATTCTTATGATCTATCGAGATACCGATGATCGAATCTCGGACATGTAATATATCGCGAGACAAAGGGATTTAGTTACTAATGTTAAAGGTTCTCACGATCACATAAGTCATCATAGAATGTGTAGGAGTCAGTATGGATCCCCAGGTCCCGCTTCTGATTATTTATCTGAGAGGGGTCTCGATCATGTCTACATTATTCATGAACTATAGGGTGACACACTTAAAGTACACCAACACCATTTGGAGCAAATGTGTTTCAGACGAATGAATTGCAAAATGCTAGAATTATTTCAATAGACACCAAAACTATTTCGGGTGAAATTGCTGAAACTGGTTCTGCATGTAATATTGAAATGTTGCAGGGGGTTTTATGTGAATGTTTGTTAATTAAAGTAATTAACAAAATTCTGAATAAATTTAATAAAAGATTTTTATTAAATGAGAGAGCATTAAATTTGGAGAAATTTAATGCATTTAAAGTAAAGAATTTAAAGAGGAATGTTAAGGGACAGTTTTATGTGGAGGGGGTTACCACCACATGAATGGGGAAGGTGAGGGGTCACCCCCCATGGGGAACCAGCCATGGGTAGGGGTACCCCTCCTCCTATAAAAGGCCACCCCTCTCACCCTTCTTCCTCACACCTCCTCATGAAGGATCTCTCTCCCCTCTAGAATTATTCCCCCATGGTCTCAGATTAGCGAGATACATGTTCCCGGTGGCATTTCGTCTAGAAGGAGTTGCTGCATCGCTGGAGCAAGGACGCCGAGGTTGTTCGGTGGCCTGAACGTGTGTGCGTGTGTGGATGCTCTACTGGTTTGTGGTGATAGTACTTCCACACAATCTTGAGATCGTTAAGCGTACGACAACATCATCCACGAGTTCCTACTCATTAACAAAACTTTGTTGTCTTCGAGGGTAACTTCTCCATGGATGTATATCCACCCGTTGCTTGTATCTAGGAGATAGATCTTGTCTTATAGTTCTCATCGAAGGAAAAACAATTCTATGCTACGAACCCTTCAGTGGTATCAGGGCCTGATCTATGCGTAGGTGCTTTGCACGGGTACAACACATAAGAGTATGTGGGAGGTGATGATCATGTTATTGCTTCTTATATGTACTTTGGATATTGGCGCATAGTGGGATGAAGCGGCCTGGACCAACCTTACATGTCATCGCACATGAGACCGGTTCCATGACTGACAGGCAGCTAGTTTTGCATAAGTTGCTGGCAGGTGTCTGTCTCTCCTACTATAGTCAATATCTAATTTACAACGAATTGCTAATAATTTGGTTATCATCGGTGTGGTTCATGTTCGTAGGTAAGAACAGTTCTATCTTCGAAAGCCCTAAGCCACGTAAAACTTGCAATTGATAAATTAGAGGCATCTAGTTTAGATCATTGTTGGGCTTATGTCATGATATGGTAATGTTGTGAGTTGATGTATAGTTGATACACTTACAACACACTTAATGTGTAAGTTCCATAGACCTTGGCCTTACGCACAAAGGAATGATAGAGATCATACCACAATGCATATGATAGTGATCAAATGCAAGAACCATATCATTTCACTTTACACATATGATGTTCGCATCTTATATTGCTAGTTTGGTGTTTTAGTACCGTTATAAGATGATCCCTCATTTAAATATTAAGATAAAAATGTGTTCTTCCTTAAGTATGCACCGTTTATGTTTCGCCGCTTCAAGACATCACGTGATGATCGGGTGTACTTGAATCCACGATTATATTTCGGGTGTAAGACAGTTTTACACACGCGAGTACTAAGGTTCTTACTTGGCGAGCCTAGCATATAAATACATGGCCTTGGAACATGGAACGAAAGGTTAAGCATGAGTCATATAGTTGATATGATGCACATATAGATGCTCGCCTTTGAAGCTACACCGACTCGCGTGATGATCGGACTTGGTGTAGTGGATTTGGTTCATGTAATCACCAAAAAGACATGAGGGATGTTGTTTTTGAGTGGGAGTTTAGTTGAACTCAATCTATCATAAACTTAGTCTAAATAAACTTTACAAATTCTATTGTAGATCGCACCACCTGCTTTTAATTTCAATGTGTTCATGGAGAAAGAGAAACTTGTTGCGAATGGTAGCAACTTCACCAACTGGGCTATGAATTTGAGGATTCTCCTCTCTGCCGCACAAAAGAAATATGTGCTAGAAGCGTCGCTAGGCCCCCCACCAGCTCCTGATGCCCCTGACAAGGAAAAGAATGTCTATATAACTCGTCAGGAGGACCACAATTTAGTTCATTGCGGCATACTGTATGGGCTAGAGCCAGAACTTCGAAAGCGTTTCGAAAATGGCAATGCCATTGATACCATGCGTGAATTGAAAATGATTTTCGATACCCATGCTGCCGTAGAGAGTTATAATGCTTCAGAAAAGTCCTTTAGCTGCATGATGGAAGAGAACAGCTCCGTAAGTGAGCACGTACTCAAAATGTCTGGGTACGCCAATAAGCTTGTGTCCTTGTGAATAACGATTCCCATTGATTTAGGCATACATTGTGTTCTCCAATCTCTACCACCTAGCTACAAGAGCTTCGTGATGAACTATAACATGGAGGGCATGAAGAAGACTCTCCCCGAGCTTCTGCCAATGCTTAAGGCTACAAACGTGGAGATTAGGAAAGAACATCAAGTGTTGATGGTCAATAGGACCATCGATTTCAAGAAAGACAAGAAGGGTAAATAGAAGGGAAAGAAGGGCGGCAAATCTGTTGCTGCGCCTGAAAAGAAATCCCAGGATGGCCCTAAGTCTGATACAGAGTTCTACTATTGTGAGGGGACTGGCCATTGGAAGTGCAACTGCCCCAAGTTTTGGCGGACAAGAAAGCCAAAAAGGCAAACAAAGTTATATATGATATACATGTTATTGATGTGTACTTGACTAGTACTCACAGTAGCACCTGGGTATTTGATACCGGATCGGTTGCTAACATATGTAACACGAATCATGGGTTGCGGAACAAGCGACCGGTAGCAAGGGGTGAGGTCAAGATGCATGTCAGCAATGGATCAAGAGTTGATGTGATCGCCGTCGGAATGCTGCCTCTCCACCTACCATTGGGATTAGTTATAAACCTAAATAATTGTTATTTGGTTCCTGCACTGAGCATGAACATTATATCTGGATCTTGTTTGATGCGTTGTGGTTATTCGTTTAAATCTGAAAACAACGGTTGTTCGATTTATATGGATAATTTATTTTATGATCATGCACCCATGATGAATGGTTTATTTCTGTTGAATCTCGATAGTACTCATACGCACATCCATAATGTTGATGCTAAAAGAATTAGACTTAATAATGATATATCTGCATATATGTGGCACTGCCGTCTAGGTCATACTGGTGTTAAACGCATGAAGAAACTCCATTCTGATGGACATTTGGAATCATTTGATACATGTGAGCCATGCCTTATGGGCAAGATGACTAGAACGCCGTTTTCCGGTTCAATGGAACGGGTGATAGATTTATTGGAAATCATACATACTGATGTATGCGGTCCAATGAGTTTGTCGGTGCGAGGTGGATATCGTTATTTTGTTACTTTCACGGATGATTTGAGTAGATACGGTTATATCTATTTGATGAAACATAAGTCTAAAACCTTTGAAAAGTTCAAGGAATTTCAGAATGAAGTGGAAAATCATCGTAATAGAAAGATCAAATTTCTGCGGTCCGACCGTGGAGTTGAGTATCTAAGTTACGAATTTAGCACACACATGAAAGAGTGTGGAATAGTTTCACAACTCACGCATGCCGGAACACCACAACGTAATGGTGTGTCGGAACGTCGTAATCATACTCTATTCGATATGGTTCGATCTATGATGTCTCTGACTGACTTGCCACTGTCATTTTGGGGTTCTGCACTAGAAACCACTGCATTAGCTTTAAATCGGGCACCTTCTAAATCCATTGAAACAACACCGTATGAATTATGGTTTGGAAACAAACCTAAGCTGTCATTTCTTAAAATTTGGGGATGCGATGTTTATGTGAAGAAACTTCAACCGGATAAAATCGAACCCAAAGCAGAAAAATGCGTCTTCATAGGATACCTTAAAGAAACAATTGGGTATTCCTTCTATCATAGATCCGAGGGCAAGGTTTTCGTTGCCAAGAATGGATCCTTTCTAGAGAAAGAGTTTCTTGCGAAAGGTGTGAGTAGTCGAAAGGTAGAACTCAAAGTGGTTATTGAACCTTTTCTTTATGAAATGGCGAGTTGCGCAGCACCGGAAGTCGTTCCGGAGTTGACTTCACCAAATGAAGAAGGAACTAATGATAATGATCATGAAACTCCGAAAGAGGACACTACTGAACCTCGCAGGTCACGCAGGACACGTGAAGCTCCTAAACTATACGGGAATCCTGTTGTAAATTTCATTGTTGATGAAATAGATGACCGTGCGACATATGAAGAAGCGATGATGAGCCCGGAGTCCAACAAATGGCTAGAATCGATGAAATCCGAGATGGAATCCATGTACGAAAACCAGGTCTGGACCTTGGTGGACTTACCTCATGACCGAAAGGCCGTTGAGAATAAATGGATTTTGAAAAGAAAAACTGATGTTTGATGGTAATGTAACCGTCTATAAAGCTCAACATGTCGCAAAATGGTTTCGACCAATTCAAGGAGTTGACTACGATGAGACATTCTCTCCCGTAGCGATGCTAAAATCAGTTAGGATTATGTTAGCAATTGCTACATATTTTGATTATGAAATATGGCATATGGATGTCAAAACTGCATTCCTCAATGGTAACATTGAATAAGAGTTGTATATGATAGAACCAAAGGGTTTTGTCGATCCTAAGGATGCTAACAAGGTGTGCAAGCTTCAGCGATCCATCTATGGACTGAAGCAAGCATCACGGAGTTGGAATCTCCGCTTTGATGAGGTGATCAAAGAGTTTGGATTTGTCCAAACTTATGGAGAGGCTTGTATTTACAAGAAAGTGAGTGGGAGCAATGTGGCATTTCTGATATTATATGTGGATGACATATTATTGATTGGAAATGATATAGATCTTTTAAACAGTGTTAAAAGTTATCTAAACAACAAATTTTCTATGAAAGACCTTGGTGAAGCATCATATATATTAGGCATCAAGATCTATAGAGATAGATCAATACGCCTAATAGGGCTATCGCAAAGTACATACCTTGGTAAGATTTTAAAGAAGTTTAAAATGGGCGAAAGTAAGAAGGGGTTCTTACCTATGTTGCAAGGCGGGACATTGAGTAAGACTCAAAGTCCGGCTACGGCGGAAGAAAGAGAGATAATGGATAAGATCCCCTATGCTTCAGCCATAGTCTCTATAATGTACGCCATGCTATGTACAAGACCGGATGTGGCACATGCTATTAGTTTGACTAGTAGGTACCAATCTGATCCAGGTTCGGAACACTGGATAGCGGTCAAGAATAACCTTAAGTACTTGAGAAGAACTAAGGAAATGTTTCTTGTATACGGAGGTGAAGAAGAGCTGGTCGCTAATTGGTATGTCGACGCTAGCTTTGACACTGATCCAGACGACTCTAAGTCTCAATCTAGATACGTATTTCTCATGAACGGAGAAGCAGTTAGTTGGAGGAGCTCCAAACAACCCGTGGTAACAAGGTCAACAACGGAGGCGGAATATATTGATGCTTCAGAAGCAGCACAGGAAGCAGTTTGGATGAAGGAGTTCATTACCGAATTAGGTGTGGTTCCTAGTGTGTTGGATCCAATGGTGATCTATTGTGACAACAATGGAGCCATAGCCAACGCAAATGAACCAAGGTCTCACAAGAATTCCAAACATATTAAGCGCCGGTTTCACTCCATCCGTGAGCATGTCAAGTATGGAGATATAAAGATTTGTAATGTACATACGGATCTCAATGTAGAAAATCCATTAACTAAAACTCTCCCTAGAGCAAAACATGATCAAGACCAGAACTCCATGGGTGTTAGATTTATCACCATGTAACTAGATTATTGTCTCTAGCGCAAGTGGGAGACTGAAGGGAATATGCCCTGAGAGGCAATAATAAAGTTGTTATTATACATATTCCAAGTATATGATAGATGTTTATTTTGCATGCTATAATTGTACTAATTTGGAAACGTTAATACATGTGTTTTTAATAAACAAAAGGAAAATCCTAGTTATGCATCTCTTATAAACTAGCTCGTTGATTATCAAGATGATCAAGGTTTCCTGATCATGGACATTGGATGTTGTTAATAACAAGGTCAGATCATTAGTGGAATGATGTGATGAACATTCATACAAAGTATAGCATTACGATCAAACTCATTGTGTTTATATTGCTATAACATCTAACAAAGTAATCCTAGTCCTTAGACCATGAGATCATGTTAATCACTAACACTGGAAGAGTATCTTGATAACATCAAACTTCGAACCGTGAAAGGGTGATTATAAAGGTGGGTTCAGTGCTATGAAAGTGTTATGTAGAAGCTCATGGATCAAGAATGGGATTTGTCCATCCCGATGACGGATAGATATACTCTAGGCCCTCTCGGTGATATCACATTCGTTAGCTTGCAAGCAAGTGATAAGATCACTAGAATATTATATCACGGGAACGAGAAAAGAGTACATGTCGGTAACGAGATCAAACTAGGTATAGAGATACCGATGATCGAATATCAGACATGTAATATATCGCGAGACAAAGGGATTTAGTTACTAATGTTAAAGGTTCTCACGATCACATAATTCATCATAGAATGTGTAGGAGTCAGTATGGATCTCCAGGTCCCGCTTCTGATTATTGATCTGAGAGGGGTCTCGATCATGTCTACATTATTCACAAACCGTAGGGTGACACACTTAAGGACACCAACACCATTTGGAGCAAATGTGTTTCAGACGAATGAATTGCAAAACACTAGAATTATTTCAATAGACTTCGAAACTGTTTCAGGTGAAATTGCTGAAACTGGTTTTGCATGTAATATTGAAATGTTGCAGGGGGTTTTATGTGCATGTTTGTTAATTAAAGTAATTAAAAAAAATCTGAATAAATTTAATAAAATAGTTTATTAAATGAGAGAGTATTAAATTTGGAGAATTTTAATGCATTTAAAGTAAAGACTTTAAAGAGGAATGTTGAGGGACACTTTTATGTGGAGGGGGTTACCACCACATGAATGGGGGAGGTGAGGGGTCACCCCCATGGGGCGCCGGCCATGGGGAGGGGTACCCCCCTCCTCCTATAAAAGGCCACCCCTCTCACCCTTCTTCCTCACACCTCCTCGTGAAGGATCTCTCTCCTCCTCTAGAATTATTCCCCCATGGTCTCGGATTAGCGAGATACATGTTCTCGGTGGCATTTCGTCTAGAAGGAGTTGTTGCTTCTGCTGCATCGCTGGAGCGAGGAGGCGGAGGTTGTTCGGTGGCTGAACGTGTGTGCAAGTGCGGATGCGTTGCTGGTTTCCGGCGCTAGGACTTCCACACGATCTTAAGATCGGCAAGCGTACGACTACATCATCCACGAGTTCCTACTCGTTAACAAAACTTTGTTGTCTTCAAGGGTAAGTTCTCCATGGATGTATATCCACCCATTGCTTGTATCTAGTAGATAGATCTTGGCGTATAGTTCTCATCATAGGAATTTTTTATTTTCTATGCTGCGAACCCTTCAGTTTTGTCACATGATACAAATTAATTTTATTTCAATTTAGGCTATGGTTTAAGGTGGCACAATTTGATGGAAGAAAGTTCCATGCTAGATTTAGATGAGTTCCAAAAGTTTAAGTATTATGATAGATACTACAATTAAAGGCTAAGTATAAGACTGCTCTAGTAGCTGCATAGGAAGGCATTTGTGTCGAGAAGTTTGTTAATCAAACTAGGTGTAGTTCCAAGTGGGATAATTATATGAAGATCTATTGTATGATAATAGTATCAACATATTTTAAACCCCAAGGAATCAAGGTCTAACTAAAGGACCATATTTATACAATGCCATCTCATTTGAGAATGAGTGATGCATAGAGACGCAAATACATGAAAATACACACAAACCTGAAAGTGTCAGATCTGGGAATTATGTTTACCACTAGCAAACACGTATATAAAACACCAAAATTTCATAGATGTTTAAATGCGCAAATTTCAACAAGATTATTGACTCTAGTGCAAGTAGGATACTAAAGGGAATATGCCTGATAGGCAATAACTAGCACAAAGCCCGTGCGTTGCTACGGTACCACATTGAATCAATGGATGCTACGAGAAACCTCTAATTTAAAATATTCAGGCCTAGGAGCTACCGCTGCCGGTCTACACGAAAGGTGAAACCATGCTTTGATGTTATTGCAAATGATAATTTTGTTTACCAAATTCTTATAGTTAGCAACATCTAAGTGGAAGGAAAAAATACTATATACTTACATGTAGGTAAAATCATAAGTAATAGCTCAATTGAGTTGTAAAGATATGGCTGATGTGAATATAATGATAGTTCTGGTATAGAGCTCAATTGTTCTTGAAATATCTATGAAATTCAGGTGAAACCAAAAAGGAATAACTTCCCTTTCCTTGGAAGCTCTCTAGGTTGAGAAGTCTCTAAATAATTTACCTATCGTCTCTTTGAAACGTAGTCAAATTAAGCTGATAGTTTTTTTGAGAGAAATTAAGTTGATAGCTGATAAACCGTAGAGTACCAAAAAAATTAGTAACATAAACCTTAATCTATTCAAGGATGAGCTGATCGAATCTGCTCTGACGACACATCCCCCCAATCCCTCTATCCATTTATCTTGATTCAACAAAGAGCCGGATGAGAAAGTGAGGGATCCCAAGGCTGTACGTGCAGTATAGTTAGAACACAACACAGATAGATCGGATCCTAACTGACATGCTTGCAAAGACACAAAAGATCTGCAACTGCATGGCATGTCGTGAAGCGAATAAGCTGGGCATGAATTACTTCTGATCTTCTGGATCGAAATTGACCATCCCTGTCATATCGGCGACCGTCTCACGTGTATGAGTGTACCCAAACTAATCACTCCGGGGGCTTCTAGCTGCGTACAACTCGTGCTCCTATTGTCCGCTACTGGCATCGCTGACCATGTCACCCTCCACCTATAGGCCACTTGCGTCAGTCGTCCTCCTCCACACAGGACGGCATCCACATAGCAGCTTCTCCTCTAAATTCGGCCGGTGCCACCATGTCGCGCCGTGCTCCCTTCCGATTGTTGGGTGGTACGTCTGGCTAGTTGAATAGTCGATGCAAAACTCTTAACCTGACCTTGGTCGACTACAGTGCTGGCATATGCACATCGCTAGAGGTTGAGGGAAGTCGCCCTCTTGAGGCACTTCAGGTTCTCATGTCCGTATTTCAGAATTTTGGATCCATCATTCTAGATGATACTGTCCAAGAACGTGAGCTTGCAGGCTCGGATCGGCTGGGCAGTCGAGGGCGGACCTGTCGTGCATCAGGATGAGGCACCTGCTGGTAGTGGTGTCTCTATCGTGGAGACTACCAACACGTACTCATCAGCCGATCGCCACAACCGCTTAATCATCGAGCCCTGGCAAGGCTAATAAAACTCGAGGTGCACCTCCTTCAGTGGTGTTTCCCCGCCTTGACTTGAGGATCGCGACACGGCCTCAGGATCAATCTCGGATGGACAGAATCAGTCGAAGATGTCTACTTTGTTGGTAGGCGATGGCCAGTTGGCAGTGGTCCACCTTCGAGGCCGCCACCTGCTATCCAGGACGATACCCGTGCTCAGGTCCATCACCGTCGTCGATCCGAAGTCACTTCGTCCTTGCACCCATCTATGACGACCTCATTGTGCCATTCCGAGCGCCGCTCAGGCTTGCCAGACCTGATACGCACCGGACAACCTGATACTTGTGGACGCATAGGAGATAATCGGTAGCACTAGACGACCTGATACTCGTGGCCACAGGAGAGAATCGGCAAGAGGTCTTTGCCTGCGGCACCCAGCTAACTCGTTTTTTGGGGGAAGGAAGTAGTCGACGAAGGAACGGTTTTTGTCTGCGGGATCCGAACCAATCACGAAATGGCGCATGGATCACCGAAGGCGATGGAACCTCCGCGATGGAATGAAGGACAAAAACCATGTGTGATGAAAACCACCGCAAGCCAAATAAAAGCGCATAGAGGTTGGACATAAGCGCAAAGTGACGTATGAAGAGAGAAACACTCCGTACTTTATTAGTAGGTATAGATAAAGTGGTTATTATATTATATTCCATGTTTATGATAAATATTTATTTCTCATGCTATAATTGTGTTAATCATAGACGTTAATACATGTGTGTTTAATAAACGAAGAAAAGGTTCCCAGTAATGTCTCTCATTACGCTAGCTTCTTGATTAACAGATGATCAAGTTTCCTGATCATGACATTGGATGTTGTTAATAACAAGGTCACAACATTGATGGAATGATGTGATGAACATTCTCCCGAAGTATAGTAATACGATCATGCCATTATGTTTACATTGCTATTACCTCATTCGAAGTACTTATCATCCTTAGACCATAAGATCACATCAATCACTAACTCTGGAAGAGTACTTTTATTCCATCAAATGTCACACCATAACAGGATGACTATAAAGATGTCATTGAGTACTTGGAAAGTCTTTGTTGAGGCTCGTGGATCAAGAGTGGGATTTCTCCATCCTGATGACAGAGAGATATACTCAGGGCCCTCTCGGTGATATCACATTAACATAGCTTCCAAGAAAGTGATAAGATCACTATGAATGTTATATCACAAGAACAAGAAAAGAGTACTTATTGGCAACAAGATCGAACTAGGTATGGATGATACCAAATGATCGGATCCTAGAGAAGTAAAGTATCGCGATACAAAAGGAATTGGTTACTGCGAAAAAGGTCGATCACTAGTTCATCCTTGATTAGTGGGAGTCATTATTGATCTCTAGGTCATGCTAATGATTATTGATCAGAGAGATCTCAATCATGTCAACATAATTGACAAGCCCGTAGGGAGACACACTTAAGGGTAGTCAACGCATTTGAGTTGATAGGGAACACATAAGAAAATACTAGACAACACAGGAATTGTTCTGATAAATCTACCAGATTAGTTTTGGTGTATCGAAATATTGCAAGGTATTGAATTGTTGATGTGTTCATTAAATGAAGTGTTCATTAAATGAGTGGCATTAAATAAAGTGAATTAAAAGTGGTTTTAATGGAATGACTCTTGATTTTTTGAGTGGAAATTAAAAGGAAGCAAGCGGCTCTTGATTTTTGTGAGTGAAGAGTCCACTAGCAATCAAGAGAGGAGAGGTGGGGGCACACCATCCCCATGCACCTAGCCCCTTGGGGGATTCTCCCTCCCCTTAAAAGGAGGGGTGGAGCTCCTCTCCTTCACACACCTCTCCATTACTCCCATATGCGCTTTGGTTGGCATCTTCCATCAAATGTCACACCATAACAGGATGACTATAAAGATGTCATTGAGTACTTGGAAAGTCTTTGTTGAGGCTCGTGGATCAAGAGTGGGATTTCTCCATCCTGATGACGGAGAGATATACTCAGGGCCCTCTCGGTGATATCACATTATCATAGCTTGCAAGCAAGTGATAAGATCACTAAGAATGTTATATCACAGGAACGAGAAAAGTGTACTTGTCGATAATGAGATTGAACTAGGTATGTATGATACCAAATGGTTGGATCCCATACAAGTTAAATATTGCGAAACAAAAGGAATTGGTTACTGTGAGAAAGGTTCACGCGATCACTAGTTCATCATTGAATTAGTGGGAGTCATTATGAATCTGCAGGTCCCGCTAATGATTATGGATCGGAGAGTCTCGATCATGTCCACATAATTCACGAGCCCATAGGGAGACACACTTAAGGGTAGTCGACGCATTTGCATGGATAGGGAATACAGAAGAAAATACTGGACATCGTAGGAATTTCTCTGATAAATCTACCAGAATAGATTTGGTGTATCAAAATATTGTAAGGGATTGAGTTGTTGATGTGTTCATTAAATGAAGTGCTCATTAAATGAAGTGTTCATTAAATGAGCGGCATTAAATCAAGTGAATTAAAAGTGGTTTTAATGGAATGACTCTCGATTTTTTGAGTGGAAATTAAATGGAAGAAGGTGGATCTTGATTTTTGTGAGTGGAGAGTCCACTAGCAATCAAGAAGGGAGAGGTGGGGGCACACCAGCCCCATGCCCCCAGCCCCTTGGGGGCTGCCCCCTCCCGCTATAAAAGGTGGGGTGGAGGTCCTCTCCCTCATTCGCCTCTCCTTTCCTCTCATATGCCCTTTGGTTGGCATCTTCTCCTCCGTGCTATCTTGTCCACTATCACAAGTATGGTACTTAGGCGAAGCCCTGCTCAAGACCTTCTCCTCCACCACAACTACCATGTCGTAGTGCTGCTAGAGTTCCTGAGGATACACTATTCCGATGCCCAACATGGAGCAAGGGACGAAGGTCGTCGGCACACCAAACGTGTGACCGACTACGGAGGTGCCATCCTTTGTGGTACTTATAGTCAGCGCGTCCTTGAGGACGGTCATGTAGATTCTACACCAACCATGTTTGTTTGTGGGAACGTTATCCCTCTTACGGTCTTCGAGAGTGAGTCCTTCTAAAACTGTTACAAGTATCGCCTAGATTTGATCTTGGTAGTTGCAACCACAGGAAATTTTTGTTTTCTATGGAACAAATCCCATCACTTGATGGTCAACAAAACTGTTGACTTCAAAAATTCTGCCAAGAAGTACAAATGAAAGAAGGGCAAACCAAAAAAGAATAGCAAATATGTTCCTAGTTCTTCCTAGGCGCCCAAGTCCAAGCCATGCATCACGTGCTTCTACTACAAGGGTGAGGGTCACTAGAAATGCAACTGCTCCAAGTATCTAGAGGATAAGAATGCCGGCAAGATCATTACCAAAGAGAAATGTATATATGATATAAATGGTATTGGTGTTTTCCTCACAAGTTCCCAAGTCCAAGCCAGGCATCACGTGCCTCTGTTGCTCATATTTGTAACTCTTAGTAGGAGTTGTGGAGTAAGCGGCGCTTCGTGAAGGACAAGGTGACGATGTGTTTTGGCAACTATCGAGGGGTGACCTCAACAATGTCCATTGTTATGGACTTGGGTTTGATGGACAAAGAGAGCGCTGGTGATTTTGTTAGCCTATCAGACAAACAAGCGAGTCAGAGTCCTGCCTGATTATGAAAATAGAGGTTACAAAGTCGCTGATTCGCTAGATGTGATCTAACTCATAGCGGGTTGTGTTTTGCTCAAAGCTACGGTGACCTCTCTGCCGGCTCCTCCCATCCTATATATGAGAGGCTAGGTCTCAGAGTCCAACAGGGATCAGTTACAAGTTTGATTACAGATACTTGACTATGTCAGTTGGTACTTCTATCTTGATCAACATGTTCAGTTCCCGGGCTTCAGATGTTTCCAGGACTCCTAGTTCTTTATGGGCCTTGGGTCATAGTCTAAGTATGTACCAGGTATACTAATTATAGGAACCCGGTAAGTCATACCCATGTCAGTAGCCCTTGAGAATCTATCTGAATCATAGATTCAGGTTGAGTATCAAACTAGAAATTTGAAACCACCTTCCTACACTAGAAATATGTGTTCCACAACAAAAATATGCTAAAATAGCTTCATATGGCTTGAATTGATGGGATGTGCAAATGTGTGTAGCTACCACCCATGACACAGAGTTATTTTCATTAAAAGATATTTTCTGTATTGAACCTGAAGTTTTTCTTAGACTAACTTTTGTATTCATAAATATTTTGTTCATGGGGATTTTGGTATAACCAGTCTGGTACATCCGACGGATCGGGAAGTAGTTAATTGCTCTTGGAAAAATATCGTGAACCTACTTCAAGCTCAAGTCCCAGACTTGGACTTAGTATATAATGGTGTAACTCAGTTCAGTTCGTGGACATCATACTGATTACTAAATTCTAGTTTTATGTTTTGGGTATCCAATGCATCTGTCGGGATTTTTCATCGTATCGTCGATATAGAAAATTACTAGCAGAGAGCATTCGGGTGCGATTACTAGGCCTCACAGGACGGATCCTGAGGTCTTACCTTCATGCTGATAGACACGACATTCAGACATGTTATCGAAGTGCACACGGTCCGAGAAGTTTTAATAATTTATCGACTGCCTTGTGTGACTATTGGAGTTGCTGAAGTTGTCATCTTGTTTCTCCTATTTATCGGGTGCATTGCTCAACGCTCCCAATGGGAGTAACCGTTTAAGGATACACTTGTGTAGTGCTCATAGGTTTATTGTTTAATCATCTCTATCTGAGGATTTTTTTCTCTTGTTCTATCTAGTGTGTAGTCGGCGTTCCCGATGGGAATAGCCCCCGAGGCTACAGTCAAATATATGTAATTAGAGTTTAGGCTCAAGTATTTCATCTTATTCGTTGTCAATGTTGGAGGAGTTTTTTTTCCTGTCAGGTGCTGGCTAGCACTCCCGATGGGAGTAGCCTCTAAGGCTATAGTTGAATATTTGTATTTGAGTGTAGGCTTAGTTCTTCATCATCCGAGGAAATTTTCGACTCGGGTCTTATTTTTCTAGAATCATCAAAAAAAATCGGTGCGCAGCTAGCGCTCCCGATGGGAGTATCCCCCCTAGGCTATGTTCGAACACTTGCATCTGAGCATAGGCTCAAGTATATCATCTGATGAATTTTCTCAACTCTAGCCTTGGAATTATTTCTTCGAGTTTCTTATTAGTACATCTGAAGTATTTTCATTGCTTCTCATGGCGTCATTGCTAATGATGATGGCTTTCTTTAGTCACATTTCAGCTCCGAATGGGACGTTTCAGTAGTGGCCCATGATGCAGGATGACGACACATCCGGGCCGTGCCAGTAGTGAGTTTGACCACACGATCCAATGTTGCACGGGAATCGATGCACCACGCAATTTTCTCCGAAGTTACCGCGATAATTAATTCTCATTACGACTGATCCCTTTTTTACATGTGGACAAGTGTTGTCCTTAGGTTCATCACGATGCCATGTATTTTGGATCCGACGGTCCTGAGCTGCAACAATTACTTTATAAGTGCTGAGGGGTGAACTTTTTACTAATCATCCCTTCCTCCACCGCTATCCTTCTTCTTCCTTGCGCCAAATCTGTTCCAGCGTTGCTGCTCTCTTCTTGCTTTCCTGCTCATGCACCTTTGATGCCACTACCATGGGGAGGATCAAGGGTGGAGGTTCCGCTACTAACACCACATCGGACAAACCACGGGTGATCGGATGGACCCCTTCCAAGTTCTCGCAGGGATGTGCGTGAGGCTCGGAAGTATGCGTTCCTGAAGGAGGGTTCCTTGAAGCTTCGTGGTGACGAGGCCACACCCGTGCCTGAAGAAGGATGGTGGGTAATGTTCATCGCTTTCCTCTACCATGGTCTTTCTCTTCCTTCCCACGAATTTCTTTGCGGACTTCTGTTTGTACACGACGTGTGATGAGTGCATATTTGCATCGTGTTTTATATTATTATTTGGCATTGTAGATGTAGAATCTTGGTATTTTACGACGCTCGCGCGCACATTTTATGTCTATTTTCACCAGGATCGGGACAGATGATGGATACAATGGACACAATTCTTGGAGAAGATGTATTGGGGAGAAAAGGAGTCAAAAACAACGTAAAACGCTTATTTCGGAAATATCAATAATACCAAAATAAACCCGAAGCAATCAAGGCATACAGACGGTTCAATGACCAACTATACGACGAGAATAAAAATTCCGACCGTATAGTTCCGGTCTTATAGTTGGCGCGACCACTGCCTCCTCAAATAGTTTCACCCCGTGCAACTGGATCGGAGAGACGACATACAGAATACCCAGAAATCGCCGAAACCTCATCTCCGAAAGGCATCTGGAGGGGGAACTTGCCCAAGGGATCCATCTTCACTCTATGCAGATCTGGGAGGCCTAGGAATCGATCTTCATCTTCATCAACCGCTGCACCACCATCATCTCCATGCATACCATCTTCACCAATCTAGATCTTGTTGTAATTTCCGTACTCGTTGTGGATCTATACAAGAACTATTCATTTATAATTGCTTCCATTACCATTGTCGTGATGGAGATCTTTAGTTCTTGGGGAGATGGAGAAACCCTAGCATATGATTGAGATAAGATAGAGATTATTATGTTATACATCATTATGTGTATGAGTTAATTGTCTACATCTTGATGTTTGTAGTTGTGCACCTCCTTAATTTTTTCCTCTTATGGGGACTCGATGAAGGGGATTACTTGTTGGCAGACGGAGGGATGATAGCACTTAATGTGACTATAAAACTATTGTCATTCTTTACATACTAACTTGGGAAACAAGGAGAACTCATAAAGCCATGTCCATGCCACGGGAGAAATCCCTTAATAGCAGGATAATACGATTGATGTCGTTTATCCGTTAGCTGTGGTTATGAAGGATGATGTGAGCAGTGGTTGCTGCCTATTTGTCCATATATGGAGCTCCTCCCACATACATACATATCATGAGAATATTTGTTATAATAATCTTGATTGCTTACTCTAAATTGCTAGTGGTGTATCCACCACTCCCTGAAAATGCCTTTTTCCCTATTGCAGTTTCACGTTCTTTACATACATGATTCTTACTTTCTACATTAAGTTCTACTTTACTTTAAATTGCTTCGTTCAATCAAAAGCCCAAAAACAACTCTACTTTTCTTGCATCTTTAAGTTATTCCTTAAGTACTTCGTTTAGTTTTAGTTAAAAGCATTTTAGTCTTTCGCCTACTGCTCCTTGTGGGATCTATATATTTATTTCGAAACTAGATACAAACAATATGTGCACTTGCAGTCATCAAGCTATTTTCTGGAGCCGTTGCTAGGGAGCTTAGCGCTACAAGTCACTTTACTTTTAGTTATTTACTTTTTTTGTATTAATTTAAGTTGAAGGACCGCAACAATGGACAACACTCATCATTTAATCCAGCTTGAGGCAGTAAGGAATGGAATTGAGATCCACCCTTTTATAACTGTCAATAAAAGCATAAATCCAGATGGAATTGAGATCCACCCTTTATTATTTGAACTACTGCACTCTAAGAAATTTTCAGGAACTCATGAAGAGAGTCCATATGGGCACTTACAATTCTTTGAAGACATTCTCAGTTCCTTTATATTCGACAACTGTAATCTTGATATGGTTAAAACCTAGTTGTTTAGACAAACTCTCTCTAATAATGTTTGCCACTGGTATATATATTTTTGTGCAGAAGCAGCAAGGACTTAGACGGAATTGACGACCAATTTCCTATCAAAATATTACTCAGAAAGCAAAGCTCACAGGATGAGAGGTATTATTATCAGTTTCAAAAATAATCTTGAGGAGGGTTTGTATGAAGGGTATCTAAGGTACAAGAGCTATCTAGATAATTGCCCCATCATTGTTTACCTGATTGGTAAATCACTCAAACTTTTTATGGAGGGCTTAATAATGAAAATAGAACGAATTTAGACACCGCTTCCAATGCTGGTTTTCTATCTTATACCTATGATGAAGCTTGGAAATTACTAATAAAAATGAGGGAGGCAACATAAAATCTTAAAAATGAGGAGAATATTACAAATAGTTTTCCTGAATATGCTTGTGTTAACGATTTCCTTGCAGATGAACGGATTTGTGCAATGATTAAGACCCTTGGAATTGATTCATACTTAGTAAAGAAAATTATTGAGAATAATGCAGAGCATTTATAGGTACCTATAGAATGGGAACCCCATAAACCCCTCAAAGAAAAGAAGCATGCAAGAGCGCTAATGGAAGAGTTCTCCTCTACACCTATTCAAGAGAATATCAAGAAAAAGCAAAAAGAGGAAGAACAAATAAAGAGAAAATTAAAGAAACCAGAAAAGAACCCCAAAGCTACCAATATAAATAATGTTATATTGAAGGTTCCTATGGAAGCATGAATAATGGATAATGAAGTGGTCGCACTAGACTTTGAAACCTCAGAATTCATCGAAGGTAAGGTACAAGGTAATGAAACTTCTAAACCCATGACTCCTATATATTGTGCAGAAACTTCCTTATATGGAATTTGTGAGCCGATTTCCACTATAAATATTATGCCTTCATCACTTTATGAAGAACTTCGCTATAATTTAAATAATCCAGATGTGGAACCGGTAGGCACTACTACTAAATTGTCTAATAGAACTAATATAAAATGGGAAGGGGTTATTAGAAACATCTATGTCTCTATTCGATCACTCATGTACCCCCTTGATTTTCATATTGTTGACATGCCTCGAGATTCTTTTTGTCCTATTCTTTTAGGAAGGCCTTTTGTTTCCATAACTAAAGCTTGAGTTGATAATAAGAAGGAGACTATTTCACCGATGTTTGGAGAAGAGGAAATGGCATTCCACTTTGCCAAACTAAATAAGAGGGCATATGAGGAGGAAGATATCAAGGAGGAGAAAACGATTGTCGAGCTGGCCGCAATTCATTTCAGTAATCCACAAGATGAATTAGAGAGGAGCCTAAAAATTGGGAGGAAGCACCGGATGATAAGGAGAGAGAAAACATGGATGATTACCTTGATTCAGTTCCCGAAGCACAAAATCCACATGACTATGAAGAACTGGTAAGAAAAGGAGATGAAGAACCTCCGCCAATTGAATTGAAACAACTTCCAGACGATATGAGGTATGCGTTTTTAGATAATGAAAATAAATGTCCTATTATTATTAGCTAAAATCTATCAGAAAATGAAACAAATAAACTCATTTTGGTTTTGGTTAAGTATCGTGAAGCCTTTGGATATACTCTAAGTGATATTAAAGGAATAGATCCATCTATTGTAACACATAAGATTGCCATGCTTGATGATGTTGAACCTATAGTTGATACGCAAAGAAGGCTTAATCCGAAAATGAAAGAAGTAGTAAGAAAAGAGGTTATACGTTTATTAGATGCAGGCATAATATATCATATTTCTGATAGTAAGTGGGTTAGCCCAGCTCATTGCATACCAAGACAAGGTGGTCTTGATGCTGCTATGAATGAGGATGGTGAGCTAGTTCCTGTAAGATCTGTTGTTGGATATCGTATGTGCATTAATTTTAGGAAGCTAAACCGTGAGACACAGAAAAATCTTAAACCTACAATGTTTATGGATAAAATTTTAGAAAGACTTAGTAATAATTCCTATTTCTGTTTTCTTGACGGTTATTTTGGATATTCTCAAATTGCCATACAACCGGAAGATCAAGAGAAAACAACTTTCATTTTCCCTTATGGCACATATGCTTATAGATTAATTCTGTTTGGCTTATGTGACACAGCAGCGACTTTTCAAGAATGTGTTTTAAAAATCTTTGATGATTTTGTTGAGAAGACTATGGAAGTTCTAACAAATGATTTTGTTGTTTGTGGAATAACCTTTGATAATTGCCTCTACAATCTAACCAAAGTTTTGCAGAGATGCAGGCAATCAAATTTGGTTTGAATTGGTAACAATGCCATTTCATGGAAAGAGAAGTAATGTTTTTGGGAATAAAGTTTTGGAGAATGGTATAGAAATAGATAAAACTAATATAATGCAATAGAAAATCTTCCAATACCTCAGGACATAAAAAACTTAAAAATGTTTCTAGGACATGCAGGTTTTTATAAGCGTTTTATAAAAGATTTTTCTAAAATAGCTATGCCTCTCACCAACATTCTTGAGAAAGAAACTCCATTATACTTAGATCATAACTGCATTGCAGCTTTTGAGAACCTTAAAAAAATTAGTTTCAGCACCCATCATGCAATCTCCAAAATGGGATGAACCTTTCGAAATCCTGTGTGATGCTAGTGACTATGCTTTAGGGGCTGTGTTAGGACCACGAGATGGAACGAATTTAAATGTTATTTATTATGCTAGTAGTCCTCTTAATAAGATTCAGAAAATTTATGCTACTACAGAAAAAGAGTTCCTAGCTATAATTTTTGCTTGCGACAAATTTAGATCTTACATCATTAATTCTAAGGTAATAGTTCATACGGATCACCAAGCTTAGCGTCACCTCCTTGTGAAAAAGGTTGCG
The DNA here is from genome assembly GCA_910589775.1 of Avena eriantha. Lineage (NCBI taxonomy): Eukaryota > Viridiplantae > Streptophyta > Magnoliopsida > Poales > Poaceae > Avena > Avena eriantha. The sequence continues at coordinate 316,535,487 of OU342741.1, forward strand.
AAGCTCAGGTTGATTAGGTGGGTTTTATTACTACAACAATATGATTTGCAAATAGTAGATAGGAGGGGTAAGGATAATCCGGTAGAAGATGATCTCTCTAGGATGGAGGGAATAATTACTAACCTTGTACCTATAAATGAGTCATTTTCGGGAGAATATTTAGCAAATGTTGAAATTGTTGATCCTTGGTATGCGGTTATACTAACTATCTTGCAGTAAAATTTATACCTCTTGGTGTGACTAGAAATCAAAGGATGAAATTCTTTAATGATCTTAAATATTACTTTTGGGATGATCCATATCTATATTGTCATGGACCTGACGGAATGATTCGGAAGTGTGTTCCTAACCATGAAATGAATGCGATTTTGCAAGCTTGTCATGACAACCCGTATGGAGGACATCATGCAGGCAAGAAAACTTCAGCAAAGGTACTTCAATCAGGATTCTATTAGCCCACCTTGCTCAAGGACGCACACAGGTATGTAGAACACTGTGATGCTTTCCAAACAAGATGTAATATAGGTAGGAGACAAGAAATGTCAATGAATTATAGTCTTATAATCGAAACCTTTGATGTATGGGGAATGGATTACATGGGACCTTTTATAGAATCAAATGGTTACACTCATATTCTTGTTGGCGTCGATTATGTTACTAAATGGGTTGAAGCTATTCCAACAAGCCATGTAGATGCAGTCGCCTCAGTGAAGATGATCAAGGATGTTATATTCCCTAGGTTTGGAGTTCCTAGATTCTTAATCACTAACGGTCGTTCTCATTTTATGAAAGCAACTTTCAGGAAAATCCTCAGCAAATATGGAGTAACTCACCACGTTGCTTCACCATATCATCCTCAAACGAGTGGTCAAGTGGAACTCTCTAATAGAGAATTAAAGACGATACTCGAGAAGATGGTGGAAAAATCAAGAAAAGATTGGTCATACAAGTTAAATGACACTCTATGGGCATACCATACTACCTTTAAAAATTCAATGGGTATGACACCTTATAAAATGGTATATGGTAAAGCATGCCATTTACCTTTAGAATTGGAATACAAAGCTTTTTGGGAAATCAAGAACCTAAACTATGATCTTAAAGCAGCAGGAGAAAAACATTTATTAGATATTCATGCTTTAGATGAGTTTAGAAGTGAGGCTTATGAGAATGCTAGATTGTTTAAAGAAAAAGTGAAAAGATGGCATGATAGAAAAATAAAAATAAGTCCTTTAAAAGTGGAGACAAAGTGTTGCTCTGTAACGCCCCAAAAATATTAATCAAGATTATCAAGTTCTAATCACCCAAGTTTAGGGTTAACAAAAACTTTTCTTATTAAATCTAATATGAGTGTATGTGTGAATTGCATTAGTGTAGGAATGAGTGCAATTGCCATGTTTGATTTCTACAAATGATAAGGAATGGTTTAAAGATGAATACTACATCATCTAGGCCATTTACAAACAAAATAAAAAAGAAAAGAAAATCAAATATGAATCATATTAGCAAATGGTTATTTTGACCAAAATTATCCACTAGACCACTTTGAGTGTTTCTAGAAAAAGATTTCTAATAGAAACTTTGCCAATTCTTTTCACCCCTTGCTAGACCAAGTAAAAGTGGACCCAAGCCCACCTTGCAAACTAACAGAAACAAATTCCAAATATGTTTAAAGGACATTGCAAAATTGAATCAATTTCATATGCATAGATCACCATTTTTCAAAAACCACTCAAATTAATTCACCTTGGCAAACCCAAGCAACCTTAGACTATCAAGCAAGTACTCAGAACACTCACCAAAATTCATCCAAAACTTCAAAACTTAAATTCATGCGGCCATTTAGTCGAGCACCTTGCAGACACCAGAAAACCACTTCCTAACTTCTACTATTCTGAGTAGTGATCAATCGCCGCTAGTGCCCCATTTCTCTCCCCCTGTCTCCCCTAGTGTCTACAAGCGCAGTGGATAGCTTCCCCCTTTGCCGTTCGCACCAGTGCAACGCCGCCCAAAGCTCGTCGTGCCGGTCGACCAAGGACCACTTGCCACAGACCGCGCCGCCGTCTCCCACGATGCCCAGGAGACAGGCGCCACACCACCGCAACCCTCTTTCCATCCCTCGACCGTAGGCAAGCCGTGGACTAGCCGTAATCGCCTTGCCCACCTCTCTGTCTGCCATGCCAAGAGCGCTCTAGAGTGCCGCAGCCGACACGCGCACACACGTTATGCCTCGCCCTCACCGCACATTCCCGCACTCACCGTGACCCCAGCTACCCCCTAGACACGCCCGTTCGCCGCCGCGTGGACCGTAGCGACTGTCCACCATCTCGAACACCGTCGTTCCTGCCCAGAGCACGAACTGCTCCTGACCGTTCTCGACCTCCCCTTGTCGCGCCATAACGCGCATGACGATCACCCTGAAGCACCGCATCAACCCCTACCCTCATCCATGCCTATAGCTCACTACAACGCCGTCGCCGACAAGGCCGAGCCATCCCGCCCTGTCCCTCTCACCGGTGTATGAATAGAGGCCACCCTAGCCCCAATTATCCACACCATCTCACTCCCCTCTCTCTCGGACACCTCTCACACCTCTCCCTGGAGCCCGCCGCTATAGAGGAGAAGAGGAACCGGAGCTAGGAGCCACCCTAGGAGCCGTCGCGACCACCATTCGAACCGTCCTCGTCGAAAACATCATTCGCCCCCATTGCCGACCTTAGCTGGAGCCCTAGTGAGCCTAATCATACCCCTACCATCGTGATTAGGGTTCAGTCTCGCCGGAGTTGTGCAACGGAGATGATGATGCTCAGTCGTAGATCGCGCTCTAATCGCACGACCCAGATTGAAACTTACCGTCTCGATTTAGTTTAGTCACTGACACGTGGGACCATTTTGTCAGCAGCCCCCTGCGCCGCTTGATGGCCCAAGATATATCGAGCTCGTTGGGGAACCCCAAGAGGAAGGTATGATGAGCACAGCAGCAAGTTTCCCTCAGTTATGAAACCAAGGTTATCGAACCAGTAGGAGCAAGGAAACACCTCCAAGGTGTTGTTGCCAACTTGGAATCCTGCACAACACAACCACAGAACTTTGCCCCCAACTTACAGTGAGGTTGTCAATCTCACCGGTTTTGCTAAAAACAAAAGGATTAAACGTATTGTGTGGAAGAAAGTAAAAGCTTGTAGAAAGTAAACAGAAAGCAGTAAGCAGTTGTAGATTGATGGTAAAAGAAAGGACCGGGGTCCATATTTCACTAGTGGTGGTTCTCCTTAAGATAGATGACATGTTGGGTGAACAAATTACAGCGGGGCAATTGATAAACATCGAGAAAGCATACATGCATATACTAATCATCTTGTAAGTAAACAATACGAACCCCCTCCAGTATTAAGTTGCAAGCAATAGATAATTGCATTACGCATTGCTTGTAAAGTAAACAATACGATTGTTCTATGAACAAAGGATTGCTATTTTCTCCCTAGTAGCAACAACACATCTCGTACCTTAGAGATTTCTGTCACTTCCCTAGATTACTAGAGGCATGAACCCACTATCGAGCATAAATACTAACTCTTGGAGTTGCTAGCATCTACTTGGCCAAGATAGCTACTAACAACGGAAAGCATGCAAGATCACAAATAACAAAGACATGATAGAATCAATAATAAATCTGAAATAGCATCTCAATATCCATCGGATCCCGGCAAACACAACATGTAGGATTACAAATTGATGATCTTGATCATGAACGGAGCTCACAAGATCTAAACATGGTAGCACAAAGGAGAAGAACCAACCATCTAGCTACTACATGGACCCGTAGTCCAAGGATGAACTACTCACGCATCACACTTGAGGCTTGCATGGTGATGAAGAAGGCCTCCAGGGTGAATTCTCGCCTCCGGCAGGGTGCCGGGAAGAGCTTCAGGTCCCTCTCGATCTAGGGATGGAGATGACAGCGGCTACAGACTCTTTCATGGAATTTTGATCGGGTACTTAGGGTTTCTATATCGGAGGAATCTTATAGGCGAAAGGGGAGGCCGAGGGGGTGCCCTAGGCGGCCACACCACCCCCTCGCACGGGCCACGCCTGGCCGCGCGTCCAGGTGGTGTGGTGGCCCTCTGGCCCCTCTCCGTCTTGTATTCTGGCTCCGTGTCCCCCTCGGCGAAAAACTGACACTGGCTTTTGTCCCGTCCAATTCCGAGAATATTCATTTTCTGACTTTCCTGGAACCAAAAACAGCAGAAAATAGGTAGCTGGCACTGTGCCATCTTGTTAATAGGTTAGTCCAAGAAAGTGTAGAAAAAGTACTCCAAAGTGGAACAAAACATAAGAAAGTAGATACAAACCAAGCATGCAACATCAAAAAATATGGATACATTATCAACGTATCACCGTGCTGTGCAGATTGGGCCAGCCTAGTTAGTTTCCCTCATAGAGCCCGTCGATTCAAATAAGCTTTTTTCCATTTTAGTTAAAACTAGATTCTGTTAGTAGATTCAAAAATCAATTTAAAGAGATTCACTGAACCAAATTGCATGATTCCAATTTTGTTAGAAAGGTATTGAAAATATATATCCAAGCCCGTTGGATTCAAACCATTTGAAATTATAGATCAACTATACTAAAAATAACAAGACAGAGGCTTTTTCCACTTCTAACATTTTTCAAAAATCAACCATAAATGCTTTTGAGTTGATTCCAACTCTCAAAAATCACATTTGACAAGATCTATTTGAATAGGTAAAAATATTTAGGTTTACATGTAGTGATCTTGGACTAGTACTAAAATAATGCTATATAGGCATTTCTAGTCACTTTAATTGTATTAAATAGTAATATTAAACTTTATAAAATATGGCCAACACTTTAACTCACATTCCCAAGTATTATAATATGTGGTGATGACATGTGTCAACATGATCCCATATTTTAATTGGAGAATATTAAATCTTAAGTATTTTCAAGGAGTAGAAATTACTTTTCCAAAATAAGATAAATAAGGCTAGGTCTTTATTTCATGTGATGATTGTGATGATGCTAGATCATATAGTGTGAACCTTTGTGTGGGATACGAGGAGGAGGAGTACTACGAAGAAGAAGAAGAAGAGAACTTCAACCACTACACTACTCAAGGCCAGCTAGAACTATGCAAGCCATCCTTGCAAGATAACCTATGAAAGGTGCATTAGGCATGCTTTCGTTATGTAACCTTGATTATACCAATCCCAAGTTTTACTTGCAAGCTTTATTCTTTTACTTTTACCAAACTTCTTTACCTTTAGTTAGTAAATTGTGAGTATTGGAAAAATAGGATACATGTAACATCCCAAAACTTAATCCAAGTTTAATCAAGATCAAATCTACCCAATTTGGGGTTAACAAAAACTTTTCCATTTAAAATAATTAAGCATTCATATGTGTGTGCATTTAAATTAGGAATTGTTTTGAGTTGCCATGTTTGAGTGATCCATTGGTTGTAAAATGATTCTAAGGTGAATTAAACATCATCTAGATCATTACCAAACAAATCCCAAAGAAAAAGAAATCAAAAAGAATAAAATAAGGAAATGGTCATTTGTGCCATTTTAACTAACTAGGACACTTTCGGTGTTCCTACGACTCAAATGCCAACAAAGACAATTGTGGTTCTTTGCACCCCTTGCTAGTAAAAGTAGTGTTGTGCCAAGGCCCACTTTGTGATCTCCCGAAATCATTCAAACTCTAATTTTAAATGACATTTGAAAATTGAATCTAGTGTATGTATCAAGATCACACTATTTCAAAAACCACTCAAATGAACTCCATTTTAAAATCCCAAGCAAACCTAGATGCTTAAGCATAAGATACATCACTCCACCAAAAATCAACTCAAAATTCAAACAAAAGTTTCTTGTGGCCATTTGATCAAACAGGTAGCATGCACAAAAAATCTGCCTAACTATTACTATTTGATGATCAATGCATTCTCGAGTATTTGGGAAAAATTTTGTCCCCCGGTCTCCCCCAGCTCTAACCAACCCCTAACCAGCCTACCCATTGGACTAGAGAAGCAGTAGCGCGCCACCCGTTTTTGGTCGCCGTCGGCCGAACGTGGACAGCTCGCAGCAGACCACGCCGCGCCAAACCAGCATGCCCACTAGCTCTGCCCAACCCTACCATCACTCCCTATCCACCCCTCGATCAACCCCAGCCAATGGACCACCCCACAGCTTCGCCACCCTTTCTCTCTGTGCCATGCGCAGCACACGCCAGAGCGCGATCGCCGCCAGCACGCCACAGACCAAGCCCCGACACCAAATTGCGCACGCAGCTCCGCCTTGAACCTAGCAACCCGCCAGACATGGCCGTGCACGACCACACGACCCACAGTCGCCATGATCACCGTTGAGCACCGCCTCTGTCCCCCAGAGCGCGCGAAGCCCCCGACCACATGCCACCACCCCTAGCCGCACCATTGCGCCATAGCTGACCGCCAACAGACCACCCACCATCCGCCTACCTCGCCCACGCCAGTAGCCCTTTGTACCGCCCTCGCCGGAGACACGCACCATCTCTTCACACCATTCCGCTGCCCTCTCTCCACTGACCATTTCCCCTCTCTTGCCGAAGCCGCTCGAGCCGCTGTTCGCGGGAATTCCACCGGAGGTAGCCGCTTCAGAGGCGGAGAAGTCCCCGTCGATTTCGTCCACCTCAGCCCCTGCTGCGACTTTGCGTGAGATCGCCGTCGCCGTCCAGTTCGATCGCCCGCCTTGCCGCACTAGCTGGAGCCATAGTACATCCCCAATAGACCCCCACCGGCCGTTTAGGGTTCGGTCTCGCTGGCGACAAGTCCGTCGTCGATGACGACCGTGGACCGTCGATCTGGGTTCTAATCGTGTGGCCCAGACCGTCCCGTACCGCTTCGGGTTTTAAGTACCACTGACATGCGGGACCCCCCCGTCAGCAGCCCTCTGCGCCGCTGGGCGTTACTGGGCCGGCCCATTTAGTTTCCCGCGCTGACCCAGTTAATTCAAATTAGGTTTGCTATTTAGAATTAAAATCAATTTTGTCCCTTAGTTCAAAAATCAATTCAAAGAGTTTTACAAATCCAAATGGAGGGATTCCAATTTTATTGGAAAGGTAATGAAAATCTCTATCCAAACCCATTGGATTTAAATAATTTAGAGTTAGATATCTCTCCTAGTAAAAATAACAAGACAGAAGCTTTTGCACATTCAAACATTTTTCTAAATTCAAGCATAATAGATTTTGAGTTGATTCCAACTCTCAAAAATCACATTTAACCATACCTATCTGAATATGTAATAATATTAAGGTTTGCATGCAGTGACTTTGTACTAGTACCAAAATAATGCTATATAGGCATTTCTAGTCACTTTAAATCATTAAATATTAAACTTATTAAAATGTGATCTAACCTTTAAATCACATTCTCATTTGTTAGAATATGTGGTGATGACATGCGTACACATGATACCATATTTTAATTGGAGAATATTAAATCTTAGTTAATTTCAATGAGTAGAAATTGCCAAGAGGAGGAGGAAGAAAACTTCAAACACTGCACCAACCAAGGCAAGCCATCATTAACAATGCAAGTTAACCCTTGCAAGCTAGATAACCTAAGCAAGATGCATTAGGCATGCTTTGGTTATACCCTTTGACTTATACCTACTCCAAATTTTATTTACAAGCTTTACTTTCTTTACATTACCAAAATCCTTTACTTGTTTGAAGGTAGCATAAAAAGTATAAAACTTGACCTATCTAGATAAACTTGGATGTCATTCTATGGCATGAGATTGACATTAGCATCCCACCTTAGTGAACACTCTTAACTTAGTAGTTTAGAGCTAAACTAAAACTTGAGTCACTTTAGATGGGAATACTTGGTGAAAATGACTTGTGAAAACCTTGGAATGATGAGTCATTCTATTGAGATGTTTTGACATGTGTTGAGAAACACAATTGGTTTATGATGATGAAGATGTTGAGGCATGAGCCTTAACCCTTTTACAAAACTGATGGTTGGGTTCGGATGCGATACCATTCCAATTTTACCGTACAACCACAATACCTGAATTGGGTAAGGCTTAGCCGGAAGTTTATATGCATTTGTATTAGTTCCCTCGCGGGAGAGGTTGAGCTGAGGCTACCTCTCAATGTTGTCCACCTATGCAGTTCCCAAGATGACAGATGGTCATGGTTGGGAGGCCATGCTCATAGGAGAGGTGCTTATACTAGGGTGTGTAAAGGAAAGGTTATGTTTGATTATCTGCATACTAAGTATGATGATTCAGGGTTATCCCTGACAAATGTATCGAATCTTGTGGTGAAAGTGTACCACCTCTGCAGAGTGTCAAACTATTCAAATAGCCACGTCCGCGATTATGGACAGTTGGAGTGGCCATACCGTTCCATTGTTAGATGTTTTCAAAATGACTTATGATATGAATGATGAATCTTGAATTGACCACAACAGGGTTGTGACTATGACACTAGCTTCCCAACTTAAGTGATTCTAGAACTTTATTTTATATTTCTTTGTTTCTGAACTCAGCTTAGGTTTCAAACTTAACTTTACAAATAAACCTAGAGTTATCATTTCCTACTAGGACTACCTAACTTGTTGGTGATATTTCGTGAGTACTTAAAGAGTACTCATGGCTTTTGTCCCTGGCTATTACTATGGCCAGACTATGAAGGAGACTACCAAGATGAAGAACAGTAGGACGGCTATGATAACTAGGACTATCTTCCATCGTCAGCATTGCATGTGCTGCTGAAGATGGACCCCACCGCTAAGCTTATTATTTATTCCGCTGCTTGTTATATTAAGACTGGATCATGAGATCCTTTATTCGTGTAAGACCTTATTATGGTTTGTAATGGATGATATACTGTGATATCCAATCTGTTATGTCTCGCAAAAATGGTAATCCTGGGATTGCGATGTATGGCATAACAGGCATCTGGGATTAAAAATCCGGGTGTTGACAAGTTGGTATTAGAGCCATCCTGACCATAGGAGACCCTAGTTAGAATGGACGTCCGAACAAAAACTTAGTTTCAAAACCGAAGTGAGTATTTATGAAAACTATTTCCTCTCTTACCCTTGGGAATTCTTTCTCTCAAAAACATTCATGTTCCTCCAATTCTTACATTACTACATAAAATTTGACACACTTGATCACTTCACTAACTTCCTCATCCTTAATTCTTATAGATGGAGACTCAGTTCAGCAAGTTCTACCAGTTGGGCAACGGAGGCCAGCTGATCTTCGAGAGGGATCTTGATGCACTATCGGAGTACTTGGGACGCCCACATCCGGAATTCCTTGGAGCTCAACTTCCTAGACCCCCAGGAGGAGATTTACAATGGCTAGTCACCGCTGATCTTCGAGGAAGTATAGAAGCACCAACGTCCGGGAGGATCGAGTTCTCTGTAAGAGAGAACAACTGGCTAGATGGATTAGCCAGGGCAATGCATGAAGCTCTCGCACGTATGTGTTCCCTGGGTGTCAACCAAATCCAAGGAACCCGCTTTGTTCACTATGCAAGGCGTGACTTCATGGGAATGCCAATCGAGATGCCAAGTCACCCGGAGTTGAAGCGTCAAGTGGAGAACCTTGACTTCCTGCTATATGACTGCTAGAAGGAATTGGACAATGCTAGGGAGTTCGCCAACCACAACCTTGCCATTGCCACCCAGAAGGCCCAGACTTTCTCACTGTTTGTCAAGGGCCGTCAATCTCTTCGCCTCCAGCGTGAAAAGAAGGATCGCACCATTGACCGTCTTTGCAAGAAGGTGGCCGATCTCGAGAAGACCATCAAGGAGCAAGAAGCCCATCTTGCAGCAAAGGAAGAAGAAGAGGAAGGTGAGGACATCCAGGGAGATATGGTCTCTTACCTCAGCAATGATGATGACTTTCTGGAGGAGGATGTCGTGGACTTCCACACCGACGATGATGACTCCGGCTTCATCGATGATGAGTAGATGCACTAGAGCACTATCGTAGCATGAGCAGTATCGGTCCCATTGTATCGCAGTTCACAGAATGGTTCTAAAACATCTGTTTTCCCTTGTTGTTGTGGTGTGTGTGTGTGTGTTTTTATCGTGTGCTTGTTTGAATGAATGAAAACAAGTTAGTTGAAAACCTGAGTCAAACTCAAAGTTTTAGCTTTGAAACCAAAACCATGAACCTTAGAACTTTCCCTCTTACCCCTTTATCTACCTCAATCTTCAGATGACTCGTGGAAACCCTGGAGGGAGCAGCTCATCGCAGGACCCAATGCTGCAGATTATGCAAATGCTGGTTGCAGACCGGGAAGCAAGCAGGGCAGAGCGCCAGGCTAACTTAGCAACTCTGCAGCAGATAGCTCAAATGGCCCAAAACAACCAAGGGCATGGAAATCAGGATCATCAAGGATCCAAGCTAAAAAACTTCTAGAATACCAATCTCCCAATCTTTAGCACTTCGGAGAACCCACTAGATGCTGATGACTGGCTGTAGACAATGGAGAATATTTTGGAAGTAGCTAGAGTTGATGACAACGAGAAAGTTCTCTTTGCCACCCACTATTTGGCAGGAGATGCAAGAGCCTGGTGGAACAGCATCCGCATGATGAACCATGGTCAAGTGATGACATGGGAAGCCTTAAAAATCAAGTTCAGCTGCACCCATGTGCCGCGGGGTCTAGTCACCAGAATGAGGGATGAATTCAGAGAGTTGAAGCAAGGCAGAATGACTGTAGTGGAGTACCATGATAGATTCTTGTCCCTTGCCAGGTATGCACCTAATGAGATCAACACGGAGGCCAAGAAGAAGGAGAGGTTCTTGAATGGACTGCATGATGAGATGCAGACTGTCCTCGTCAACATCCGTTTCGAGGATCTCGAAGAGCTAGTCGACTCTGCCATTCAGATGGAAGGGAAGATTAACCAGGCAAACGACAACCGCAAATGTCGTATGATGCACCAAGCTGGATCCAACAGTCACCAGAAGTACCATCCCAACCTGTCTGTAGGGTATGCACCGAGGAACAACCGTCCCCCAATGTCTCGCCCAAGCTACCCCAACCGTAGCGGAGGCAATGTGAAGTCCGAAGGAAACAACAATAACCCCGGCAACACTAGCAATTTCAACCGTGCACCTCCCAAGAGCAATAACAACAACAACCACACTGCACCTAGAACTGGAAGCAATGTTGTGCCTGTCGTAGCTAAAGACAAGTCTCAGATCACTTGTTTCAAGTGTGGAGTAAAGGGTCACTATTCCAATGAGTGCCCCAAGAAGACTGCCGCCCCTGCCAATGTGAATGCCCCAGCTCAACATCAGCGTCGTGTTCCACCAGGAAGAAGATTTGCCCTAGGGAGCCCTCACAACCGCAACAGCCGTCTCTTCCACATGAACGCCGAAGAAGTCCAAGAAGCGCCAGATGTAGTGCTGGATATGTTTTCGGTCAACTCAGTTTTAGCAAGAGTGTTGTTTGATTCTGGAGCATCGCACTCATTTGTCACCGAAGAATTTGCATGCACTAGTAAGATTCACCCAACCAATTTGAAGCATGTCATGATAGTTCAAATTCCTAGTTCAACTACAAAAGCTAGAAAAATTTGCAAAGATGTGCCTATCAGAATACATGGGATAGATTTTTATGCTAATCTAATAGTACTTGGAACCAGAGGATTGGAAGTAGTACTAGGTATGGATTGGATGTCAAAGAATAAAGGATTGATAGACTGTTCTAAGAAAGCCATCACCATGATCAGTAGCTCTGGAGTCTCAGTAGAGCATATATCTAAAACCTTACCCCGTCAATTCAAGTGCAACAAGAGTCTAGCCCTACCCACCATAGACCAAGTCAGAGTAGTCTGTGAATACCTCGACATATTCCCAGATGAATTGCCAGGCATGCCCCCGGATAGGGATATTGAGTTCATTATCCAACTAATCCCCGGAACCGGACCAATAGCCCAGAGACCCTATAGCATGAACCCCTCAGAGTTATTAGAGTTGAAGAAGCAGTTGGATGCTATGTTAGCAACAGGCTTGATTCGAACAAGCACATCGCCATGGAGATCACCAGTGTTATTCGTCGACAGGAAAGATGGAGGCAACCGGTTGTGCACCGATTACAGAAAGCTGAATGACGTCACCATCAAAAACAAGTACCCACTGCCAAAGATAGAGGATCTATTTGATCAGTTGACTGGTGCACAAGTGTTCTCAAAGATTGATCTTAGGACTGGTTATCACCAACTTAAGATTCCTGCAATGGATATTCCGAAGACCGCCTTTACTACTCGTTATGTTTTATACGAGTATACGGTCATGTCTTTTGGATTAACCAATGCCCTTGCTTATTTCATGAATCTCATGAATAAGATCTTTATGAATTTCCTAGATAAGTTTGTCGTTGTGTTTATCGATGATATCCTTATCTACTCCAAGTTAGAAGAAGAGCATGAGCAACACCTGAGAATCATCCTTGAAACCCTGAGAGAGCATATGTTGTATGCCAAGTTCAGCAAATGTGAGTTTTGGCTGAAAGAATTAGGATTCCTGGGACATATTGTGTCTACCGGAGGAGTCTCTGTTGATCCCGCCAAAATTAAAGATGTCGAAGAATGGGAAGCCCCAACCACTCAAACCCAAGTCCGTGCATTTCTCGGATTAGCAGGATATTACCGCAAGTTCGTGGAAGGATTTTTCGAGCATCGCCAGACCCATGACCCAATTGTTGAAGAAGGACAAGAAGTTTGAATGGACCGACAAATGTGAAGCCAGTTTCCAAGAACTGAAGAAGAGATTGATTTCATCCCCAATATTGATCATGCTAGATATCAAGAAGCCGTTTGATGTATATTGTGATGCATCCAAGATTGGCCTCGAATGTGTATTGATGCAAGAAGGCAAAGTCATCGCTTATCTATCTCGACAACTGAAGGCGCATGAGCAGAACTATCCGACTCATGATCTTGAATTAGCCGCCGTAGTTTTGGCATTGAAGACATGGCGCCATTATCTTATGGGTAATCACTGTGAGATTTACTCAGATCACAAGAGCTTGAAGTACATTTTCACTCAGAAGGAGCTGAATATGAGGCAAAGGAGATGGATAGAGTTAATCAAGGATTATGACCTTGACATTCACTATCACCCCGGCAAAGCCAATGTGGTAGCGGATGCTCTTAGCAGATTTCCGTGTAGGTTAAACACCATGATCAAGGAGAGGTAACCAAGTTTGTATGAGGAGTTGGAGCAGTTTAGAACTGAGCTAGTTAGCAAAGGATTTCTAGCTAGCATTGAACTCAACCCACTTTGATTAGCCAAATCAAGGAGCCCAGAAGGGAAATGAAAGTATCGACAGAATTAAACGTCGTATTGGCACAGGAAAGGTACCTAGATTCACCAAAGACGAAGAAGGAGTTATGTGGTACAAAGGACGTATATGTGTGCCAGCAGATTCAGAACTGAAGCAAGTTATCATGCAAGAAGCTCATGATACTCTTTATTCTTTCCACCCCGGAGGCGCGAAGATGTATCAAGATTTGAAAGAGCAATTTTGGTGGCACAAGATGAAGAGAGAAATCAGAAGCTACATCGCCAAGTGTGACATCTATCAAAGAGTCAAAGCAGAGCATCAGAGACTCGTAGGACTGTTGCAACCATTGCAGATTCCGGAATGGAAATGGGATTCTGTCAGAATGGACTTTATCACCGGCTTGCCTACTTCTAGTAGGGGAAATGACTAAATCTGGGTCATCGTTGATAGACTATCCAAGGTAGCTCATTTTATACCTATAAAGACAACTTACCAGAGTTCGAAGCTAGCAGAGTTGTACATTGCTAGAATTGTTACTTTGCATGGAACACCCAAGACCATAGTATGAGATCGAGGAACCCAATTTACCTCGAGATTTTGGCAGAAAGTCCAGGAAGGATTAGGAACCAAGTTGAATTTTAGCACCGCTTATCACCTGCAAACCGATGGACAGACTGAAAGAGTCAACAACATCCTAAAGGATATGTTGAGAGCTTGTGTGTTAGAGTATGGATCAAATGGGAAGATTGCCGCCTTTCGTAGAATTCTCATATAACAACAGTTATCAAGCCAGTTTGCAAATGGCCCCATTTGAGTTCCTATATGGAAGAAAGTGTCGTACCCCTCTGAATTGGTCGCAAGTAGGAGAGAGTCAGATTTTTGGACTCGACATTCTCCAAGAAGCCGAAGAAAAGGTTCACAAAGTCCGTGAGCACCTCAAGACCGCCCAATCTAGATAGAAGAGTTATGCTGACAAGAGAAGGAGAGACCTGACTTTCAATGTCGAAGATTTTGTGTATCTCAAGGTTTCGCCATTGAAGGGAACGCAACGCTTTAGTCTAAAAGGAAAGTTAGCCCCCAGATATATCGGACCCTTCAAGATTCTGAATTGCCGAGGAGAAGTATCGTATCAACTGGAACTACCAGAAGAGATGTCAGCCATCCACAATGTGTTCCATATCTCGTTACTTCGCAAGTGCCTAGAAGTGCCGGAGAAGACTGAAGTATTCAAGAACATCAATCACCGAGCTGTTCATATCAACAAGGACCTGACGTATCATGAAGTGCCCATCCGTATCTTGGAAGAAGCTTACAGAACCACATGGACCCGAAGTATCAAATTTCTCAAGATTCAATGGAGCAACCATACCGAAGAAGAAGCCACTTGGGAGCGGGAAGATTACATTAGGACCGAGTCCCCTGATCTCTTTAGTTCCTAGTTTTTCTTTCATAAATCTCGGGACAAGATTTTGTTTAAGGGGGGAAGGTTTGTAACATCCCAAAACTTAATCCAAGGTTAATCAAGATCAAATCTACCCAATTTGGGGTTAACAAAAACTTTTCCATTTAAAATAATTAAGCATTCATATGTGTGTGCATTTAAATTAGGAATTGTTTTGAATTGCCATGTTTGAGTGATCCATTGGTTGTAAAATGATTCTAAGGTGAATTAAACATCATCTAGATCATTCCCAAACAAATTCCAAAGAAAAAGAAATCAAAAAGAATAAAATAAGGAAATGGTCATTTGTGCCATTTTAACTAACTAGGACACTTTGGGTGTTTCTAGGACTAAAATGCCAACATAGACAATTGTGGTTATTTGAACCCCTAGCTAGTACAAGTAGTGTTGTGCCAAGGCCCACTTTGTGATCTCCCAAAATCATTCAAACTCTAATTTTAAATGACATTTGAAAATTGAATCTAGTGTATGTATCAAGATCACACTATTTCAAAAACCACTCAAATGATCTCCATTTTAAAATCCCAAGAAAACCTAGATGCTTAAGCATAAGATACATCACTCCACCAAAAATCAACTCAAAATTCAAACAAAAGTTTCTTGCGGCCATTTGATCGAACAGGTGGCATGCACAAAAATTCTGCCTAACTATTACTATTTGATGATCAATGCATTGTCGAGTATTTGGGCAAATTTTTGTCGCCTGGTCTCCCCCAGCTCTAACCAAACCCTAACCAGCCTACCCATTGGCCTAGAGCAGCAGTAGCGCGCCTCCCGTTTTTGGTCGCCGCCAGCCGAACGTAGACAGCTCGCAGCAGGCCACGTCGTGCCAAACCAGCGTGGCCACTAGCTCCGCCCAACCCTCCGCCACTCCTTGTCCACCCCTCGATCAACCCCAGCCACTGGACCACCCCACAGCTTCGTCACCCTTTCTCTCTGCGCAGTGCGTAGCACACGCCAGAGCGTGATCGCCGCCAGCACGCCACAGACCAAGCCCCGACACCAAATCACGCACGTAGCTCCGCCTTGAACCCAACAACCCACCAGACATGGCCGTGCACCGCCGCGCGACCCACAGTCGCCATGATCACCATCGAGCACTGCCCTTGTCCCCTAGAGCGCGTGAAGCCCCCGACCACATGCCACCGCCCCTAGCCGCACCATTGCGTTGTAGCTGACCGCCAGCAGACCGCCCACCATTCGCCTACCTCGCCCACGCCGGTAGCCCTCTGTACCGCCCTTGCCAGAGATGCCAGCCCACACCCGTCGGTCCCCTTGTCGAGCCTATATAAGGAGGCTACCCTAGCACCATCTCTTTACACCATTCCACTCCCCTCTCTCCCCTGACCATTTCCCCTCTCTCGCCGGAGCCGCTCGAGGCACCTTTCACCGGAATTCCACCGGAGGTATCCGCTACAGAGGAGGAGAAGTCCCCGTCGATTTCGTCCACCTCAGCCCCTACCGCGCCTTTTCATGAGCTCGTTGTCGCCGTCCAGTTCGATCGCCCACCTCGTCGCACTAGCTGGAGCACTGGTACGTCCCAAGTAGACCCCCACCGGCCGTTTAGGGTTCGGTCTCGCCGGCGACAAGTCCGTCGTCGACGATGACCGTGCACCGTCGATCTGTGTTCTAATCGTGTGGCCCAGATAGTCCCGTACCGCTTCGGGTTTTAAGTACCGCTGACATGTGGGACCCCCCTGTCAGCAGCCCTCTGCGCCGGTAAGCGTTACTGGATCGGCCCATTTAGTTTCCCGCGCTGACCCAGTTAATTCAAATTAGGTTTTTCTATTTAGAATTAAAATCAATTTTGTCCCTTAGTTCAAAAATCAATTCAATGAGTTTTACAAATCCAAATGGAGTGATTCCAATTTTATTGGAAAGGTAATGAAAATCTCTATCGAAGCCCGTTGGATTTAAATCATTTAGAGTTAGATATCTCTCCTAGGAAAAATAACAAGACAGAAGCTTTTGCACATTCAAACATTTATCTAAATTCAACCATAATAGATTTTAAGTTGATTCCAACTCTCAAAAATCACATTTAACCATACCTATCTGAATATGTAATAATATTAAGGTTTGCATGAAGTAACTTTGGACTAGTACTAAAATAATGCTATATAGGCATTTCTAGTCACTTTAAATCATTAAATATTAAACTCAAACTTATTAAAATGTGATCCAACCTTTAAATAATATTCCCATATGTTAGAATATGTGGTGATGACATGTGTCCACATGATCCCAAATTTTAATTGGAGAATATTAAATCTTAGTTAATTTCAATGAGTAGAAATTACTTTTCTCAAATAAAAAGATTAAAGCTAGTTAATTAAACCTTGTGATGCTTGTGATGATAATAGATCATCAAATGTGTGCCTTAGTGTGCTAAGTAGACTAGGTAAGCTTTATTTGGTGATTGTGTTTCCCGTATGTATTTATAGACGATAGTACCGACCAAGCTTTCGAGGAGGAGGAGGAGTTCTACCAAGAGGAGGATGAAGAAAACTTCAACCACTGCACCAACCAAGCCAAGCCATCATTAATATTGCAAGCTAACCCTTGTAAGCTAGATAACCTAAGCAAGATGCATTAGGCATGCTTTGGATATACCATTTGACTTATACCTACACCAAATGTTATTTACAAGCTTTACTTTCTTTACTTTACCAAAATCCTTTACCTGTTTGAAGGTAGCATAAAAAGTACAAAACTTGACCTATCTAGATAAACTTAGATGTCATTCTATGGCATGAGATTGACATTAGAATCCCACCTTAGTGAATACTCTTAACTTCGTATTTTAGAGCTAAACTAAAACTTGAGTCACGTTAGATGGGAATACTTGGTGAAAATGACTTGTGAAAACCTTGGAATGATGAGTCATTCTATTGAGATGTTTTGACATGTGTTGAGAAACACAATTGGTTTATGATGATGAAAATGTTGAGGCATGAGCCTTAACCCTTTTACAAAACTGATGGTTGGGTTCGGATGCGATACCATTCCAATTTTACCGTACAACCACAATACCTAAATTGGGTAAGGCTTAGCCGGAAGTTTATATGCATTAGTATTAGTTCCCTCGTGGGAGAGGTTAAGCTGAGGCTACCTCTCAATGTTGTCCACCTATGCAGTGCCGAAGATGATAGATGGTCATGGTTGGGAGGCCATGCTCATAGGAGAGGTGCTTATTCTAGGGTGTGTAAAGGAAAGGTTATGTTTGATTATCTGCATACTAAGTATGATGATTCAGGGTTATCCCTGACAGATGTATCGAATCTTATGGTGAAAGTGTACCACCTTTGTAGAGTGTCAAACTATTCGAATAGCCACGTCCGCGGTTATGGACAGTTGGAGTGGCCATATTGTTCTGTTGTCAAATGTTTTCAAAATGAATTATGATATGAATGATGAATCTTGACTTGACCACAATAGGGTTGTGACTATGACACTAGCTTCCCAACTTAAGTGATTCTAGAACTTTATTTTATCTTTCTTTGTTTCTGAACTCAGCTTAGGTTTCAAACTTAACTTTACAAATAAACCTAGAGTTATCATTTCCTACTAGGACTACCTTACTTGTTAGTGATAGTTTGTGAGTACTTAAAGAGTACCCATGGCTTTTGTCCCTGGCTATTACTATGGCCAGACTATGAAGGAGACTACCAAGATGAAGGACAACAGGATGGCTATGATAACTAGGACTATCTTCCATCGTCAGCATTGCCTGTGCCCCTGAAGATGGACCCCACTGCTACGCTTATTATTTATTCCGCTGCTTGTTGTATTAAGACTGGATAATGAGATCCTTTATTCGTGTAAGACCTTATTATGGTTTGTAATGGATGATGTACTATGATATCCAATCTGTTATGTCTCGCAAAAATGGTAATCCTAGGATTGCAATGTATGGCATAACTGGCATCTGGGATTAAAAATCTGGGTGTTGACAATACCTACGATAAAGAGTATAAAACTAGGCCTAAGTAGTTATACTTAGATTCCGTAAAAAGCATAAAACTAGATTTGGATAGTTACATTTGATTAGCACTCCTTATTAATAACACCCTCATTGCTAGTTGCTTAGCCCAAAATATATCGAGCTCGTTGGGGAACCCCAAGAGCAAGGTATGATGAGCACAGCAGCAAGTTTGCCCTCAGTTATGAAACCAAGGTATGAAGAGCTTCAGATCCCTCCCGATCTAGGGATGGAGATGATGGCGGCTCCAGACTCTTTCGTGGAATTTTGATCGGGTACTTAGGGTTTCTGTATCGGAGGCATCTTATAGGCGAAAGGGGAGGCCGAGGGGGTGCCGGAGGCGACCAGACCACCCCCTGGTGCGGGCCAGGCTGGGCCGCGCGGCCAGGTGGTGTGGTGGCCCCTGACCCCTCTCCGTCTCATATTCTGGCTCCTTGTGTCCCTCGATGACAAACTGACTTTGGCTTTTGTCCCGTCCAATTCCGAGAATATTCATTTTCTGACTTTCCTGGAACCAAAAACAGCTGAAAACAGGCAGCTAGCACTATGGCATCTTATTAATAGGCTAGTCCAAGAATGTGTATAAAAAGTACTCCGAAGTGTGGACAAAACATAAGAATGTAGATAAAACTAAGCATGGAACATCAAAGATTATGGATACGTTAGCAACGTATCAACATCCCCAAGCTTAACTCCTGCTCGTCCTCGTGTAGGTAAGTGATAAAAAGAAAGAATAATTTTTGAGGTGACATGCACCATCATAAACTTCATCAAAGTATTTGTAAACATTGATAGCTGGGATCATACTACGGCAATCATAACATGAAAGATAAAGTTCTAGCAATAATACAAAGCAACTAAGTTGCAACATGAAAAGGCACAAACAAAAGATTCATGAATAACAATGATTTGCAAGACGTTGGTTTGTTTCACATAAAGAAAACATAGCATAGTGGCATTCAGCTTGTCCCTCATAGAGTAGCAAACATAAATGCATAGGACACCTTCAAAGTTCATAAGAGTGACTAGATACAAATAGTTTAAAACAAGGAATATCAAAGTTATGCATCAATCAATAAGTCTTGGGACAATGCACATAGAACTAAGAATTGCCACTATGCTCTCAAAGTAGGTGCATAATGATATAAGGTGGAGACTCAACATAAAAGTAAAAGAAAGGCCTTCATATAAGGAAGTAGGGATTCAAGTTTCATAAAGAGCTTCCAAAAATTATGGTACTTGTTAGCTTTCATCTCTCATTGCCCCTATCATAAGCATCTTGAAGTGATTAAGGTTAAAGTGAACAAACTATGGTGTATATTCTTGACGAAGTATAAGTTGGAAATCTCATGTCCCTTGAATACGAGGGCCGCTCCTCATGCTACTCAAGTTTAGTTACCGGTAAGTCCTTGTCATAGTAAGTACATGCGTATCATAGAGAACCACCAATGGGGTACCCCTTGCCCGATGATACGGAAGAATCCCCATATCAAAATGACAAGGAAAGCAGACAACGAGCATCTCAGCAATCTTCTTATTTACCATGGGAAAATGGTGCTTTTTTCTCTCTTTCCTCTTTTCTCATATCTCTTTTTTTTCTTTTCTTTTTCTCTTTTTTCTCAATATCTGACTCTTTTTTTATAAGAAGAATGCTTCATAAATAGCTCATTATGGTTACGCTGCAGGTTTCCACTATTGGGGATATACTTTTCGGGTATCCTCAACGTTCCTCACTGACCAGGGTGGCCCACTTCGGGTTTGAGCTTTGCTTTACGGGCGGCCTAGTCAAGGAGTGAACAGAGTCCAATCCGGCTATGGGAAGGCCTAGAAGACTTACCGACATAGGCCCATACTGTTACTTGTAGTTCAAGACGTACTCTGTAACCGACTCTTAGTCGTAGCCAGATAGATCTCTCCTATAAAATCTAGGTCGGATATCTATATAAGACGGCCTAGGGAGAGACTTTAGGGCACCCTTACAATAGTCCACAACTTCAAATCGCACAGGAGAAACCCTTGTAACCCATATTCTGGCTCTGCCGTATTACTGGAGTGCTAGCAGGAGTAGGGTTCGTCCAAAGCTGGTGGATTCGAACCTGGGTAAACTTGTGTGCTCACCATCTCGGAACACCATACATCTCACACCCTTCTCTTCCACATGCCTCGAGGACCCCCTCATGGCGTACTTGTCATCAATCCGACGACAGTTGGCGCCCACCGTGGGGCAAGTGAGCTTCGGATCTGCGTTCCGAGCGGAATCTTCAAGAATCGGAATCGGTGAGACCATCGTCGTCGGTCGCATCCTCTACGCCAACGACGTCCCTCTCATCGTTCTCGACAAGACTTGGATTCCGGCTAGGGAGGCCGTGACTGCCTACACCATCATGTCTTTTGGTGAGATCGATGTTTACATCGGTTTTGCTGAACCTGTCCCACCCACCCCAGTGGTGATGATAGAGGCAGAAGAACTTTCTGGGTCCCCTTTGTCCGCAGAGGCGGTAGAGTTTCGGATCTCAGAAAACCCTAATCCCACCCAGCCTGCACCAGTTGTGGAGATAGTGGAGAAAGCTAAACCTAACACAGATCTCGCAATACAATTCAGATCTGGAGTGGATCTCCCTAACAAGGTCAAATCCCAGATCGACCCACCTGTGGAGGTCAAAATCCAGGAGGAGCAAGAAAATAACTTTGGTTCTGGCTCTGCCAACGCCGGAACAGATCAACCGTTCCTGAGGCATACGTTGAGGCGCATGATACTACAAGACGCTAGCATGGATGAGGTTCTCGAGACCATTGGGATCTTTGAGGAAGCCCACGAGGAAAGCCGCAACTACCTCAGGACCCACACGTTGCACTTTGTCAGATACGTTGGATCCGGATCCGACTCTGCCAATGCTAGAGATAACACCGACTCTGTGTTGGAGGCTATCGGAACAAGCGTTGAATTACCGGCATGTTCGGATGATTCCATCACGTTGGCAGATTTCCGGAAGTTCTCCACGGAATATGAAGAGGAGATTAATTCCACAGCTGCTGCAGAAGGAGAAGATATGGACGAAGGATCCGGAGAAAACTCTCCCAAAGCACATGACAACATGGATCTCGGAGATGATCCCGAGAACGAAATGGCTGAAAGTACCGATCAAAGTTTGACTCCAGGAAATGGGCCGAAAGTCGTCTTTGCTACCGGCGCTACCAAGAAGGCAAAGAAGAAGAACAAGACCCTGGTAAAAGATCTTCCGGCAGAGGAAGTGAGTGCCGAGGAATACGAAGAAGACTCGGATGGAGAACTTATCCTAGCCGAGCCAAAAGACGAATTGGTGGATGGACATGTCATCACTGAAGGCGCACGTAAACTCATCGATGTTGCGTTAACCACACCTATCCCTATAGCTACAGAACTTACTATTGAAGCGCTGGACGAAAGAGCCCAGGCCCTAGAAGCGCATTGCCAAGTACTCCTTGATGAAGCCAAAAACCTTGAGGAAGAAAAGAAGCGCATGGCAACTGTGGAGAAGCACAACTCTAGGCAACATAAGAAGACCAGGAAACGTCATACTCATGATGACCAATTCCCGCAGATTCACAAAGTCCTCTTGCGACGAAACCATAGGGTGCCTCGACACGATAGCAACGGAGATTGGGTGTATCCAACACCAGTGCAAAACACCGTTGCGGCTCGAGAAATCATATCTGCTAATCCAGGCCCAGAGCAGATCCGACATTAAGCTACTCAACAAGGGTCTGGAGCAGCAAAAGGCCGCCATGTCCGGAAGCAGAAAACTGGTCTCCCAATCTGACCAATGTCGCACGGATCTGGCTTGGAATGACGTAAGAACCCAACGTGCTCTAGAAAAGTATCACCATTCCGACCGTCGGGAAGACAACTACTCAAGAACCTGATCTTCAGGATAGCGCCAAAAAGTTGAACGCTACTAGCGTAACGTTAGCCCGGCTGCGGAGCAAGAGGCGATTGCTGCACTGAATCCGAAGAATCCTCCCTGGCGAGAGTCGAGTGACCGTAGAGAAGAAGACAAAGAGAAACGTCGGGAGGAGGACCGTCAAAGGATGCCACCGCCTAGACATGCAAGCCGTCCAGCTGACGGACAGAGGAACGACGGACACCGTGTCAAGTCAAGCTGGCAGGGGGCTTGTCATAATGAAGAACCTCCACGGAAATAGAACAATCACACTCCAGACGGAGGCCGGCGAACAGCCGGAAATAATCTAGCTGCTCCACCCTCTCCCCCAAGTAGCCATCACAACGGCTCCCAAGGAGGCCAAGGAGGGCGTCGTGGTGGAGGAGGTGGTGGCAGAAGCCGAAGTCCGGCTCCAAGGCACTGCAGCCATAGCCGTCATTCGGGATGATCTTTATCCTCAAGTGACGCAAGGCATAGGATCAATTCCCATAGAGGCGCGGCGCTACGAAAATGATGATATATACCTGGGCCCAAAGTGCTTCGGACCACGCATAAGAGCCACAAAGTTCCCGGAAGGATTCGCTATCTCAAGACACATTCAATCCTATGACGGTATAGCTCGGCTAGATACTTGGCTCCAGGATTTTTTCCAGCCTTGCTGTATCACCAAAGGTGGAAACAGCCTGGTCGCAACCCAATATCTCCCACTCATGTTGCGGAATACGGCACGATCATTGCTCAATGAACTTCCGGAGAACACCATCCACAACTGGTAAGAAATGCAAAGTACGTTCTTTCGGAATTTCGAAGGCACATACCGGAGGCCCTGTACGGTAGGAGGCCTACAGCGTTGCACCCAGAAAGCCGGAGAAACTTGCCGAGATTACCTTGGACGATGGATCGACACCAAGAACTCCTGTGAGGGAGTAAATGACCAAACTACGATTGAAGCTTTCATTGTAGGACTCCCAATTGGTCTACTACGTCATCGCTTCAAGTGTGATAAGGTCACTGATTTGGGAGATGTGATAGAAACAGCGACCAAGTATCCAGATGCTGACGACGACACAGAGGGGTTACTGAACACCCTAGTTGTGCCAGAGTCGGCAAAACAACCAAAGCAACAAGCTCAGAAGCGCAAGAACACCTCGGAAGAAAAACCCAATGCAGAAACGACAGGGGTTACTGCTACTTTCGGGTCTGGAGGATGAGGAGGACGTGGCGGTGGCCGCGGACGTGGTCGTGGGACATCAAGAGTCCAGGGTAGAGGAGACCAACAACCCGGAAAAACCTACTCCTGGGCCGACATTGCCAATAACCCATGTGTGCATCACTTAGACGCCAATGGAGGCTCATCCCACACAAACACCGAGTGTCGTTTCAATGACGACATCAAGAAAGACGATACCGCTGGCTACAGGGCTAAGCGGAAGAAGGGAAAGAAGAATCCCGAAAAAGATAAAGAGACCAAGGATGATTCCGACATGGAGGAAGCTGATGCTTCAAATCCCAAGCCGGAAGGGAAACAGAATTTCCCGACAAAGAAGGACACTTACATCACTCTCCTCGGATCTCAACCAGCTAAGGTCAAGAAAGCAGTTCTACATGAGCTCAATGCAATAGTTTTGGCTGTCCCTCAATTTTTGGATTGGTCGGAAGTGGCAATCACCTTTGACTGCGTTGATCATCCGCCTAAGTTGCACAAATGAGGAAAATACGCCTTAGTCGTCAATCTACTTATTGGCGGCTATGG
Source organism: Avena eriantha (assembly GCA_910589775.1). Taxonomy (NCBI): domain Eukaryota; kingdom Viridiplantae; phylum Streptophyta; class Magnoliopsida; order Poales; family Poaceae; genus Avena; species Avena eriantha. The sequence continues at coordinate 316,559,936 of OU342741.1, forward strand.
TTTTTCCAAGACTCTTATGGACGACAGCAGCAGCATCAACATTCTGTATGTCAAAACGCTACGTCGGATGAAGATCTCGGAGACCCAGCTGAACTACAGCTCTGTGATCTTTCACGGAGTTGTCCCAAGAAGACAAGCAAATTCCCTGGGGGAAATCACTTTGGATGTTACCTTTGGAACTCCAAAGAACTATCGGACGGAAGCACTTTCCTTCAAAGTGGTCCTATTCAATAGCGTGTACCACGCTATATTCGGATGTCCGGATTACTGGGCTTTTATGGCTCGTCCATGTTACATTTACAATATGATGAAAATTCTAGGTCCCAACGGCGTGATCACCATCAGGGGAGACCCGAAGAAGGCGCGAGAGTGCAAGAACGGAAATGCCGCCTTTGCTGAAGCCATGCTGCACGCCCAGGAGTACCAGGAGATCAAGAAGAGCATAGATCCGTCCGAGATGCCCGCAACAAAGAAGGAGGTGACAAAGCCAAATCCGGAGTTCAAGGCATCAGAAGAGTTAAAGAAGACGCCATTGAAGGATGATGGCCCCTCCAAGGTGACCCAGATAGGCGTAGGCCTAGATAGCGCATAGGAAAGCGCGCTCGTCAAGTTCCTCAAAGCAAATCAAGATATCTTTGCATGGCAGCCATCTGACATGACCGGAGTACCTAGGGAACTTGCCGAGCACTCTTGAAATGTACACCTGAATGCTAAACCCGTCAAACAGTCCCTATGACGTTTTGGCGAAGAAAAGCGTAAGGCAATAGCTAAGGAACTAGCACGACTTGAGTTAGCCGGATTCATAGAAGAGGTCATCCATACTGATTGGTCGGCCAATCCTGTAATAGTCCCTAAAAAGGACACCACTGATTTAAGGATGTGTGTTGATTATACTGCCTTGAACAAGGCTTGTCCCAAAGATCCATTCGCTCTGCCCAGGATTGATCAAGTTATCGATTCTACGGCAGGCTCGAAACTCCTCAGTTTTCTCGACGCATATTCCAGTTATCACCAAATTCGGATGAAGGAATCAGATAAAATCAAAACTTCATTCATAACCCCCTTCGGAACTTTCTGTTTTGTTACGATGCCCTTTGCGCTGAAGAACGCAGGAGCTACGTACCAACGCATAATGCAGTGTTGCCTCCACGATCAAATCGGACGCAATGTACATGCATATGTGGATGATATTGCGGTGATGTCCAAAAAGAAGAAAACCCTGATTTCTGACTTGGAGGAAACATTCGCCAATCTATGAAAATACAACATAATGCTTAACCCGAAGAAATGCTTCTTTGGAATCCTAGCCGGGAAATTGTTAGGTTTTATCATGTCTCAAAGAGGCACAGAGGAAAACCGAGACAAAATCAAGGCTATACTCAACATTTCCAGGCCAACTCGCCTGAAGGACATGCAAAGACTAACTGGTTGCATTGTCACAGTCAGTCGGTTTGTAAGCCGGCTCGGTGAAAGAGGCGCACCACTATACAAGCTCCTGAAAAAGACCAAGAATTTTGTTTGGACCGACGAAGCTGAAGCTGCACTACAAGACCTGAAAGCACTACTCTCATCTGCTCCCATCCTTGCAGCACCAGAACCACAGGAACCGATGTTGCTCTATCTTGCTGCGAATGGTGGTGGAGAGACCGGAGGAAAATCAGGAACACCTGGTGCAGTGTCCGACTTATTATCTCAGCGAGGTCTTAACAAATCAAAGCAGCGGTATCCGCATTATCAAAAGCTGGCTTATGGTGTGTTCTTAGCATCTCGTAAGTTACGGCATTATTATTAGGAACATCCAATTACCGTGGTGAGCACAGCTCCCATGAGAGATATAATCAACAATAGTGACGCCACAAGTCATGTCGCCAAATGGGCCATAGAGCTTTCAGCTTTCGATATTGAGTACAAACCTCGTACAGCAATAAAATCCCAAATCATCGTTGACTTTGTCGCTGATTAGACAGAGACAACAGAGAGTATGACCCTGCCAGAGTCGGAATACTGGACTTTGCATTTTGGCGGGTCTAAAGCGCTCGGGGGCTCGGGGCTGGCGTGGTGCTCAAATCACACCAAGGAGATAAACTTTTCTATGTATTGCAGATACATTTCACGGCAACAAACAACATTGCCGAGTATGAAGCACTACTGCATGGAATCCTGATTGCTAAGGATATCGGCATCTGACGTTTAATGTGTTATGGAGATTCGGATCTTGTTGCACAAGAAGTTTCGGATATCTGTAAGGCAAACAAGCACGTGGAAGCATATAGGGCTGTCGTGGATGAACTATCTAAATTGTTTGAAGGGTTTGAAGTTCAACACATCCCTCGAACAGAAAATGAGGAAGCAGATGCACTATCTCGAATAGCCTCTGCCCGGAAAAAGGTCCCGGATTGTGATTTTTTGGAGCACCTCAAAGTTCCCTCTATAAAAGGAGTGGAAGAGGAATATCCGACCAAATGCGACTCACCTTTAGTAGCAGTTCTGGCTGTGATTCCTAGTTGGACTCAACCCTACCTTGATTTCTTGGTAGACGGAAAATTGCCCGAAGACGAAGTTCTGAGCCGACAGATCGTCCGACGAGCAAAAGCCTATACTATAATTAGTGGTGAGCTCTATAAGCGGAGCGCATCTAGGGTTTTTCAGCGTTGTGTATCTCCGGAAGAAGGAGTGGAAATCTTAAGGCAAATCCACAAAGGCGAGTGTGGTCACCACGCTGCAGCCAAGTCTTTAGTGGCAAAAGTTTTCTGACACGGTTTTTTCTGGCTTACAGCCGAGGCAGATGCCGAACGGCTAGTCAATACGTGCAAGGGCTGCCAAAAGTACGCCAAACAAGCTCACGTTCCGGCTGATCAGCTGCGAACAATACCTATAACATGGCCTTTCACGGTCTGGGGGCTTGACATGGTAGGACCGTTTAAACGGGCTCCAAGTAGACTTACACACCTCTTAGTGATGGTGGATAAGTTCACCAAATGGATTGAGGCTAAACCCATCACTAGTTGTGATGGAGCAACAGCCAGAAGATTGGTCGAGGATGTTATAATCCGATACGGTTATCCACATAGTATTATTACAGACAATGGGAGTAACTTTTCTATGGGAGAGCTTTCTGAATTCTGCAATAAACAAAATATCTGGCTTGACATTGCATTAGTCGCGCATCCACAAGCTAATGGACAAGTCTAAAGATAAAATGGTTTAATTTTGCAGGGCCTAAAACCGAGACTCGAAGAACCACTTCGACGTACTACAGGGGCTTGGGTAGAGGAATTACCTTTTGTATTATGGAGTTTGCGAACAACTCCAAACAGGTCAACCGGATACACACCTTTCTTCTTGGTCTATGGTGCATAAGCAGTTCTTCCTAGTGATTTGATTCACACTTCTCCTAGAGTGGCCGCATATATTGAGGAGGATGCTGAAATCTCTCGACAAAATAATCTCGACTTGGTCGAAGAAGTTCGCGTCATTGTTGAAATGAGATCAACAGCCTATTAGCAGAAGTTACATAAGTATCATAGCCAGAGAGTTAGAAACCGGTCTTTAAATAAGGGCGATTTGGTTCTCTGGCTTGTGCAACAAAGAAAGCACAAACTTTCCCCAGTATGGGAAGGGCCTTTTCTGGTTAGTCGAGTATTGCACAATGGTTCTACTACCTAACTGATATGCGGCCAGTTAAAGAAAGACATGCTACAAAGAAGAGAAAGAGAGCTGGAGGCAGTACAAATCTGGAAGAATTAGACAGACCATGGAATATTGCTCAGCTACGTCCCTTTTATTCTTAGTTTATCTTTCTTTGTAATCATATATGTGTACATGTTCGGTGAGAAATAAAAGTGGTGGTTGCCTCAAAGTTTTTTCTGAGAAGTTTTTACCATCTTATTTCCGAATGATCATGTCATAGTCGAAAATCCTAGAATACTTGAAATTACTTTATGCTCATGTTTGTTCTGGTTTAGATTTCCGATTCTAAAAATTGCTACCTTCGGGTATAAATCTAAATTTTCTAGTCTATACTTGGGTTATTTGTCTGATTGCTAGATGTGGGCATTTTCCGAGTAGTGAATTGTTGGTACTGGAAGCCGACTTTGTTTCCGAGTTTAAACTGGTTTAGCAATTGAGCTCCATTGCTCGGCAAAGTTTCCATGCTAAAGGTTAGCCGGCTCACGAAAGGGACGAGGCGGAAAGCCAGATAAATGATAAGTGCAGACAAAAAAATACAAGTGCTTATGTAAACATTTCAGGCACATAATATTTAAGCCAAAAGTGCTAATTAGATAAAAACTTGGCACTAGCAAAAGTATCACACTACTTATTTACAGATCCATAATGTTTTTAGAATAACACATTTGTTCTGATGATCTATGATGCAGGGCAAGAAGAAGGAGCTACTAGCTTGCTGGATGCGTCGCCTTGATAACGTTCCGTGATGTCCAAATCTGATATGGTTTGGCCATCATCAGAAACTTCTGTTGTTTCCTCTGAAGGCAGTGATGGCATATCCACACGGGTGAAGAACAGAGTGTCATAGCTGGTTAAGTCACCTACGTGACACCCATATCCAGCGCAGTAGTCCATGATGGCCTTGATATCTTGCTCCTGGCCGTCTTCGTCCATAGTAGAATACCCTATGGTTACTTGCCAGATCTCCATGCTTCCATGGTGGCTCATGACCATTGTGAGAGCGTTCTGTGCTATGGATCGCGTGTAGGACATGTTCTAGTCCTGAACAAGTTGCAGCTTATCCTTGGCCTTGTCTCGCACCTCAAAACCGAACATGCTATGCATATCTGGAACCTTGAGAACTTCGCCAATATCTTCGAGGGATTGGCGGAAGTCATGAAGAAAATCACCGACTTGGGTAAGCCGGTGGGTGCGAGGTTCGACAGAGGCAGAGTCCGGCAAGTTCAGAGGACCTGTGCATACAATGCAAAGGGTAAGTCAAATAAACCCGAACTCTAAAGAGTCGGAAGATGCAGATAAATCCAAGAAAGGGAAACATACCAAAGATGACATCGTCAACTTTGGTTTTCTCCTCACGAAGGCTCTGGAGTTCAGCCCGGAGCGCCTCAGAAATATCTCTCTCTTTGTATAAGTCATTACTGAGATCCAAGATTTTCTTGCCCTGAGACGCAATCTTGCGATCACGCTCATCGGTGGCAATGGAGGTGGATTCGAGAATTTGAGCAATGCTCTTCTCATGATCTGCCTTGAGCTTATCCAGCTCTTAGCGAAGTTCTTTGTTCTCCACCACCAAGATCTTAAGATTCTCGGCCTCTTCGATCCTGGCGCAGGACTATTTTACCAGTGTTGTAAGTCAAAAGAACAACAGTGCAACAAAAATTCGACTATGAAACAAAAGAAAAGGTTTGAGTCTCGAAATGTTTACCTTCAGCCTCATCCTTGGAAACCTTCAGCTGTGCATTTTCAAGCCGGAGAGCTCTGATCTCTTTTCGCTTGTTGCAAATATTTTTTAATAATTCTTGGTTACATGAATTAACTTTCTGTAAGTCAGAATACCTAGAGTCATAAGTCTACTAATGACTCGGGCTAATATTGCAACTAATATCAGCACGAGCCTTGGGGGCTACACTAGTTCATTCTTTGGCATCCTAAGAAAGCATAAACCCGGATTTAACTATCCAACTTCATGCTTGGGGGCTAGAGGATAGGATATAAAGTAACATAAAGGAAAAAGTGAGTTGGAATTCTGACTTACATGTTGTTCATGTGTGAGCTTGCTCAAGCACATGTTCACTTCAGTTATAACCTTCTCGGCAAGGGTGAGAGGGATCACTCATGGAGGTGGTAACATGCCAGCTCTCACTCCCTCGCCGCGAAGGCAGACTTGTTCAAGAAGTTTGGAGTACATGACGTTCTCCGCTTCTTGTGCTTCTTCTTCGGCAGTAATGGTCCGGCTTTCCAAGCATTGTCGGGCCAACGGCTGGATTTCCTTTGCAGATTTCCGAGACAGGCCAAGTTTGGCAAGTCCAGATTACTTAGGAGATTGTCGGCGAAGATCTCTGCCGAGGGATCATTACCCGAAGAGGGTTCACCCTTATCAATACCTGAGTCACCCATGGTGATGTCAGTCTGCGACTCAAGGATCGCTGGCTCTGCTGAGGGAGCCGGATTTTCTACAATGGTCGGATATGGAGTGATCTCCAGCGGTGCAGAAGGCTGAGGGGCAGGAGTCAGAGGAGCCACAGCAGGAGAAGCCAAAGTTAGCTTTGTCTTACATAGGGGCTTAGTAGTAGCTCCCTCCCCCTTTCCCTTGACGAGCTACTTAGCTCTCAGAAAGTAATAAGATAAAGAACATTACATCTCGGAAGAAATTGCAAGTGAAACACAAAGGCGGAAGTTGTGAGGAAAGTTACCTTTTCACAACAGGCACTTCCTTTGTGCCAATAGCCACTGTCGGAGCTTTACGCTTTCGAGGAATAACATCTGGCAGTGGAACTAGTTCCTCCTCTTGGGAAAACTCAGGAGGATACCCCTCGATAGGAGCTAATTCTGACTCGGGGAGGTCGGCAAGCTGAAAAGAAGATAGTATCTCAGTGTTGCGGAGTAACTTAAAAGATAGGCCCATAAGAAAGGGTTGTTGCTAAAGCTTACCAGCACAACAGGATCTTCCGTTGTATGCATGTCCAGAGATATCTCCGGAATCTTCCTCTTGATCCTCTCCCTTATCAACCACTTGATCTAGGTGATATAATCCTTATCCGTGTAGGATTTGGGGCTGATACGGAGGGAGTCTTTTTTCGACTTCGTGATGGTATGCATCAGTCGGTCGCCATGGTGTTGGAGAGGTTGGATCCGGTGAGAACCCAGCACTGGACCAAGTCGGACCCTCTCAGGCCCTTGTGCTTCATCAGATATTCAATCTGCATCTTGGCGAGAAGCAGATCGTCACGGAGAGCCGGAGTGACCTCGTCCCAAGATGCTTGAGGCATGGCGGCTCCATCGACGAAAGCCGGCAATGTAGTAGCTTTGCTGGGAGCGGGAATATCCTTATGGTAGAAAAAGGTAGCCGACCATTGTTTGACTGACTCACTAGCTAAAATCCGAGGATAAACATGCTCACGCCTAACCGAAAAAGTAATGGTACCGGTAATATAAGGATCGTATTTATAGGTCCGACTCGTTTTTTAAATTTCCGGCTTAGTTTGAATTTCGAGCTGGAAATCCGCATAACATATTTATAGGTCCGACTCGTTTTTGGAGACCCGGATCGTTTTTTTTCTTGTGAAGTTTCAGGAACCCTTCAAGATTCTGCAAGTCGAAGATCAAGCTAGATGATGATGAATTCGACTTTGGATCTTGGAGGCCTCCGGGGGCTGCTGTTGGGGATATACTTTCCGGGTATCCTCAGTGTTCCTCACTGACCAGGGTGGCCCACTTCTGGTTAGAGCTTTGCTTCACGGGCGGCCCAGTCAGGGTGAAAAACGGAGTCCAATCCGGCTATTGGAAGGCCCAGAAGACTTACCGACATAGGCCCATAGTGTTACTTGTAGTTCTAACCGACTCTTAGTCGTAGCCGGATAGATCTCTCCTGTAAACCCTAGGCCGGATATCTATATAAGCCGGCCTAGGGAGAGCCTTTAGGGCACCCTTACAATAGTCCACAACTTCATCGCACATGAGAAACCCTTGTAACCCATATTCTGGCTCTGCCGTATTACTGGCTTGCTAGCAGGAGTAGGGTCCGTCCAAAGCCGGCGGATTTGAACCTGGGTAAACTTGTGTGCTCACCGTCCCAGAACACCGTACGTCTCACACCCCTCTCTTCCACATGCCTCGAGGACCCCCTCATGGCGTACTTGTCATCAATCCGACGATATCCACCATGACAGCATGGATTAGACCAGCGTCCCAGGCGTTTCTCTAACACACATACATAACTCCATGGACTTACAAGCTCCCCTTTCATTTCACACCGACGACATCCATATACAAAAGAGCATGATATCAACTAGGTACAAGTACCAAGTGCAATGTTGAAAGCATTCCCCATGAAAGCACGGTTCTGCTAATTCCCAACAAATAAGTGCAAGCATATACAACATAGAAGACACAATGGTTCAAGTTTATTAAGGGCAAGAAAACTAAAGTGTGCCATCAAGTTCGTGAGAGCTTTAATCACTAGTTTTCTCATCACAAGTTTAATTCAGAAGGTAGATAAAAACATGAATATACTTGGAATAGCATATGCCAATAGGTAGGTATGGTGGACTCTTTGGAATAACTTGGTTTGGGGAGTTGGGTCCATGAGTGGAACTCATACTTGGTTATGGAGGCTAGCAAAAGACTGGGAGCGACCAACTACGAGAGCAATAATGGCCATAATCATGCAGAGTGACAAAACATCATTAATCAAAGCATAAAGTGATACTACAAGTTGAAAACTAAAGGATCATAAAGGCTTATGGTGACATGGGATAGTCATAACATGGTGTGAGCATGCGCCAAGTCAACGCAAATAAAGCATCAAAGGAGAATACCACAATACTATGCTTTAATATGCTAAAACAACGCATGATTATTCAAAGGCACATTAAGCAATCTCAATTGTTTATAACATGTCATGCTACAGCAAAGAATACTAAGCATAGAGCCAAAACAATATCAAGCATGGCATGACAAAGCATAGGTCACAGTCAAAAACAAGCTCTCTTTGCCACTTAAGCATGAACTTTCCTACTCTTTTCCAATCCAAACCAAACTATTTGAAACCAATGTATGAAAGAGGGGGTCCAACCAATTTATTCAGCAAACTAAGAAAACCAAGCAAACGAAAAATCAAAACGAAAATGAAAAATAAGACGCTCCAAGAACAACACAACTATGCATGAAACAATAAAAATGAAGTGTTTGGAAGAAACCTGGGATTTTTTTTGATGAAGAAGGGGATGCCTTGGGCATCCCCAAGCTTTGATGCTTGTACTTCTTGGATATTTCTTGGGTGACATGTGTGGCATCCCCAAGCTTTAGCTTTAGCCATTCTTCATCTCATTACTCACTCCTTCCATACACCTGAAATTTTTCCTTCATCCAAAACTTCACACAATCTTTATTAGCAATATTAGTGCAATCAAGATAATAAGTCTTTGGGTTCAGTTCCAACACCAATAAAACTTTCATTAAAACACAAGATACTGTAGAACTTCCCTCAAAAAGCTCAATTCCCCCAAAAGAACTCAAAAAGGAACCAACAAGAAGCAAATACAAATAATAGCAGAAATCTGTCAAAACAGACCAGCAGGTAAAGACGGATTTTTTCGAAGACTTTCTATTGCTCAAATCTAAAAGTGTTGAACTAACGAAAGTTGGATAATAACCTAGGGCAGAAGCAAAAAAATTCAGTTCTCAAAAGGACGTACAGAGATTTTACATGAATTTTTACGGTGAAGCACACAAATCTATTTCGGGACAGCAACTTTCCCAATCATTACTTCTCTCTCATTAGAGGTTACTCTTGGCACAAAAAGCAAATAAAAAGGATAAGGAGCGGTTATTACAGAATTAATAACTTCCAAGACTCATCTAAAACTTTTGGGTTATCTCCCAATAAGTACTTTTCTTTAACGCCTTTAAGTTAGGCATAAGAAGCAAGAAAAAGAATCAAGTGTTCTCCAATTAAGAAGCATTAAAACCAAATTTCTTGCCCTTACCTCTCTTACTTTTATTCTTAACTTTGGGGAACATATGATTTCTTGGTGGAGAAGAAAAGTGCATGGAGCCCTTTTCCACATCTATTATTGCTCCAAGGAGTTTCAATAGGGATCTTCCAAGTGTGATTTGTCCTTTTCCTACACATTCAATAACAAGATAATCAGTAGAAACCATTTTCCCTAGGATCTTTGTAAACACTCCTTCAGCTATTCCAATGGGTAATATTGTGGCATTATTAGCAAGAAATATTTCTTCTCCTCCTTCAGAAAGCCCCCAAAGATTCAAAGATTCATAGATATCTTTGGGCATAAGACAAAATTCAGACATGATATCACAGCGAGGATGAAAAGTTTCATTATTTACAGCAATCTTTACTGTGGGAAGGCATTTTGAGGGTTCAGAATTTATGGGAACATAGTTATGATGCTCTCTAAGTGTATTATAGCAATCTTTCAAACTAGCAGTGTTGGTCTCAAGACTATTCAATCCAGCAAATATGTTTACGAAGGAAGAATCAGATTTGCTAGGCAAGTCGTAAGTAAAGACCAACTTCTTTATGGCATTAATAGCATCATCCTCATTGCGTTGGAGGAAATCTCCTCCCACTACAGCATCCAAAGCATATCTATAGCAAAGAGCGATTCCAAGGTAAAAACTTCTAAGGAACAAGCTTTGAGTTATTTTAGGCTCAGTTTTTTCATGTAGATCAGAGATTCTAGACCAAGATTCTTTGAAACTTCCTTCAATTCTTTGTTTGAAAGTGAAAATCATTTCCTCAGGTGACATAGTTATTGGAGAAAAGCTAGACATAATGGCAACTTAAGATAGGAACTAATTTTTTTGTGTTTTTAATAAAGAAAGCAAAGTAGTAAAACTAATTTTTTTGTGTTTTTGATAAAGAAACAAGCAAACAAAGAAAAAATAAACTAAGAAAAACAAAAATAACAAAGTAAAGAGATTGATTATGAGGGACTCCCCTTGTGAAGATGTCCTTGACTCCTCGGCAATGGCGCCAGAAAATAAGTTCCTTAGCCCAAAATATATCGAGCTCGTTGGGGAACCCCAAGAGGAAGGTGTGATGAGCACAGCAGCAAGTTTTCCCTCAGTTCTGAAACCAAGGTCATCAATCCAGTAGGAGCAAGGAAACACCTCAAAGGTGTTTCTAGCTAGACTTTGGCAGGGCGCACTACCGGTGTTAGCAGCAACGTGGAGACCTGCACAACACAACCACAGAACTTTGCCCCCAACTTGCGATGAGGTTGTCAATCTCACCTGTTTTGCTGAAAACAAAGGATTAAATATATTGTGTGGAAGAAAGTAATAGTTTGCAGAAAGTAAACAGAAAGCAGTAAACAGTTGATTGTAGATTGATGGTAAAAGAAAGGACTGGGGTCCATAGTTCACTAGTGGTGGCTCTCCTTAAGATAGATGACATGTTGGGTGAACAAATTACAGTGGGGCAATTGACAAATATCGAGAAAGCAATATGCATACACTACTCATCTTGACTCCTTTGAGATTCGTTGGGCATTGCAACATTATACATAGACCGTAATCCAACTGCATCTATGACTAATAATCCACCTTCAGATTATCATTCGACCCCCCTGCAGTATTAAGTTGCAAGCAACAGATAATTGCATTATTCATTGCATGTAAAGTAAACAATACGATTGTTCTATGTACAAAGGATTGTTGTTTTCTCCCTAGTAGCAACAGCACATCTAGTACCTTAGAGATTTCTGTCACTTCCCCAGATTACTAGAGGCATGAACCCACTATCGAGCATAAATACTAACTCTTGGAGTTGCTAGCATCTACTTGGCCAAGATAGCTACTAACAATGGAAAGCATGCAAGAACCCAAATAACAAAGACATGATAGAATCAATAATCAATCGGAAATAGCATCTCAATATCCATCGGATCCCCACAAACACAACATGTAGAATTACAAATAGATGATCTTGATCATGAACGGAGCTCACAATATCTAAACATGATAGCACAAAGGAGGAGAACCAGCCATCTAGCTACTACATGGACCCGTAGTCCAGAGATGAACTACTCACGCATCACAGCGGAGGCTTGCATGGTGATCAAGAAGGCCTCCAGGGTGAATTCCCATCTCCAGCAGGGTGCCGGGAAGAGCTTCAGATCCCTCCCGATCTAGGGATGGAGATGACGGCGGCTACATACTCTTTCGTGGAATTTTGATCGGGTATTTAGGCGAAAGGGGAGGCCAAGGGGGTGCCGGAGGCGGCTAGACCACCCCCTGGCGCAGGCTAGGCTGGGCCGCGTGGGCCAGGCTAGGCCGCACGGCCAGGTGGTGTGGCGCCCCCCTGGCCCCTCTCCGTCTCGGATTCTGGCTCCTTGTGTCCCTCGGTGAAAAACTGACTTTGGCTTTTGTCCCGTCCAATTTCGAGAATATTCATTTTCTGACTTTCCTGGAACCAAAAACAGCAGAAAACAGGCAGCTGGCACTATGACATCTTGTTAATAAGTTAGTCCAAGAAAGTGTATAAAAATTACTCCAAAGTGTGGACAAAACATAAGAAAGTAGATAAAACCAAGCATGGAACATCAAAAATTATGGATACATTAGCAATGTATCACTAGTTGCTAGTGCTAAACTACTACTGATCACTTAGATGGGAATACTTGGAGAAAATGATTATGAAAAACTTGGAATGATGATTCATTCTATTGAAATGTGTTTGACATGTGTTATGAACACAAAATGATTTGATGATGAAATTACTTGAGGCATGAGCCTTGGCCCTTTATAAAAACTGATGGTTGGGTTCGGATGCGATACCATTCCAATATTACCGTACAACCACAATACCTAAATTGGGTAGGGCTTAACTGGAAGTTTATATGCCTTAGTATGGGTTCCCTCATGGAAAGAGGTTGAGCTGAGGCTACCTCGTGTGTGTGAATGTCCACCTATGCAGTGCCTAGGATGGCAGATGGCCATGGCTGGGAGGCCAAGCTCATAGGGGAGGTGCATATACTAGAGTGTGTAATTGAAAGGTTAGGATTGATTATCCGCATACTAAGTATGATGATTTAGGGTTATCCCTGACGGGTGCATCGAATTTTGTGTTGAAAGTGTACCACCTCTGCAGAGTGTCAAACTATTCAAATAGCTGCGTCCACAGTTATGGATAGTTGGAGTGGCCATACTTTTCCATTGTCAGATATTTTCAAAAATGACTTGTGAATTGAACTATGACTTTGACTTGACCACAACAGGGTTCTGGACATGAAAACTAGGTTCCCACTTAAGTGATTACATTAGGTTATTTACTTTTGAACTCCTTATGAAATAAAACTGGCTTTTTGCAAATAAACCTAGAGCTTAAGAATTCCTACTAGAACTACCTTACTTGTTAGTGATAGTTTGCGAGTACTTAAAGAGTACTCATGGCTTTGTCCCTGGCTATTCCCATGGCCAGACTATGAGGAGGACTACCAAGAAGATGGACAGCAGGAAGTCTATCACAGCTAGGATCATCTCCCATCGTCAGCATTACCTGTGACCCTGAAGATGGAGCACCTACTACGTTTACTTTCCGCTGCTTTGATTGTAGTAAGACTGGATCATGAGATCCTTTATTTGTAAGACCTTTATTATGGTTTGTAATGGGTGATGTATTGTGGTACCAATTCTGTTATGTCTCGCAAAAATGGTAATCATGGGATTGTGATGTATGGCATAACGGGCATCTGGGATTAAAAATCCGGGTGTTGACAAGTTGGTATCAGAGCTATCCTGACTATAGGAGACCCTAGTTAGAATGGACGCTTGACCCAAAAACTTAGTTTCAAAACATAAGAAGTGAGTATTTATGAAAACCTATTCCCACGCTTACCCTTGAGATTCTTTCAAAAAAATCATGTTCCTCAAAAATTCTTTCAATCGTACATAAAATTTGACACACTTGATCACCCCACTAACTTGCTCACCCTAAATTCTTATAGATGGAGGGCAAATTCTACCAGCTGGGCAACGGAGGCCACCTGATCTTTGAGAGGGATCTAGATGCACTTGCAGGGTATCTTGAGCGCCTGCACCCGGATTTCTTCTGGGCACAACTCACCGATCACGTGGGAGGAGACCTACAGTGGCTAATAGTGGCAGATATCATAGGCAAGATGGAAGCACCCACATCAGAGAAGATCCAATTCAGCTTGAGGGAGAAGAACTGGCTAGACGGACTAGTCAGGGCTATGCAAGAAGCTCTCACCCGTTTGTGTGGACAAAACATCAACCAGATCATCGGAACTCGCTTTGCTCACTACGCAAGGCGTGATTCTATGGGAATGCCCTTGGAGATGCCAGGATACCCGGAGCTGAAGCACCAAGTGGATAATCTTGACTTCATGTTGTATGATAGACAGATGGAGTTGGACAACGCCCGTGCCTTAGCCAACCATAACAAGGCCATTGCAGTCAAGAAGGACCAGACCCTCGCCATCCTCGCCATGGAGCGCCAATCACTTGTGGTCAGCGTGACAAGAAGGATCGCATCATCGATCATCTTCGCAAGAAGGTGGCCACTCTCGAGAAGACCATCCGTGAACAAGAGATCCATCTTGAAGCGAAGGAGGAGGAAGGGGAAGATATCCGTGGAGATCTCTACTCTTACCTTAGTGATGATGAGAACTACCTGGAGGATGATGCCATGGAGATCCACACTGATGATGATGATTCCGCCTTCATTGATGATGATTAGATGCACTTGAGCACTACCGTAGGAATGAGTTGTCTCGGTCCCATTGTATCGTAGCTTCACATAATGGTTCTTAAAACCATCTGTTTTCTATTTGTGTTGTGGTGTGTGTTTGTATTGTGTGCTTGGACTGAATGAGTGAATGAGACGAAGTTGTTAGCTTACAAAAACTGAGTTATACTCCAAGTTTAAAGCTTTTGAAACAAAACCATGAACCTTAGAAATTTCCCTCTTATCTCACTATCTATCTCAATCTTCAGATGACTCGTGGAAATCTCGGAGGAAGGAGCTCATCTCAGGACCCAATGCTGCAGATTCTGCAAAGGTTAGTTTCTGACCGTGAAGCTAGTAGAGCCGAACATCAAGCCAACTTAGCCACTCTTCAACAGATAGCTCAGAGGGCCCACAATAATCAAGGCCACGGAAACCAGGATAACCATGGATCCAAGCTCAAGAACTTTCAGAATACCAATCCACCTATCTTTAGTAAGTCTGAAGAGCCCTTAGATGCTGATGACTGGCTGCAAACCATGGAGAACAACTTAGAGGTCGCAGGAGTTGAGGCCAATGAAAAAGTACTGTTTGCCACCCATTATCTGGTAGGTGATGCAAGAGCCTGGTGAAATAGCATTCGTACCATGAACGGAGGTCAGATGATGACTTCGGATGAGTTCAAAATCAAGTTCAGTCGGATTCATGTGCCCCTAGGTCTGATTAAAAGGATGAGGGATGAGTTCACAGAATTGAAACAAGGAAGGATGATTGTGGTGGAATACCGTGACAAATTCTTATCTTTAGCTAGATATGCCCCTGATGAGATTGACACAGAAGCAAAGAAGAAAGAGAGATTCCTGAACGGACTGCATGATGAGATGCAAACCGTGCTAGTCAACATTCCTTTTGATGATATTGAAGCTTTAGTGGACTCTGCTATTCAAATGGAAGGGAAGATCAACCAATCCAATGACAACTGCAAGAATCGCATGATGCACCAGCCTGGATCCCACCATACCCAGAAGTGTCGCCCCAACCTGTTTGCAGGATATGCCACAAGAAACAACATACCCCTATGTCCCATCCAAGCTATCCCAACCGTGGAGGAGGAAACCCAAGGCATGGAGGAAACCACAACAATAACCCCCGGAACTCCAATAAATTCAACCGTGCAGCGCCCAAGTCCAACAACAACAACAACAACAATACTGCCCCAAGGACTGGAAGCAATGTTGTGCCTATTGCAGGAAAAGACAAGTCCCTGATTACTTGCTTTGAATGTGGAGTCAAGGGTCACTACTCCAACGAGTGCCCCAAGAAGCTTGCAGCAGCCACCAATGTGAATGCACCCGCTCAGCAGCAACGTCGTGTTTAGCCTGGAAGGAGATTTGCCCCAGGGAACTCGCTCAACCGCAATGGCCGTCTGTTCCACATGAATGCTGAAGAAGCTTAGGAAGCACCAGATGTCGTGTTGGCTATGTTTTCTGTTAACTCCATACTTGCCAGAGTGTTGTTTGATTCTAGAGCATCGCACTTGTTTGTTACAAAAGAATTTTCATGCACTAGTAAGATTCAACCAACAAGCATGTTATGATAGTTCAAATACCTGGTTCAACCACCAAAGCTAGAAAAATTTGCAAGGTTGTACCTATCAGAATCCATGGAATAGATTTTCATGCTAATCTAATAGTACTTGGAACCAAAGGTTTAGAAGTAGTATTGGGAATGGATTGGATGTCGAAACATAAAGGATTAATCGACTGTGCCAAGAAAGCCATAACTATGACTAGTAGCATTGGAGTATCAGTAGAGCATGTGTCTGAGACACTGCCCCGTCAATTCAAATGCAACAAGGGTCTAGCCCAACCAACCCTAGACCAAGTCAGAGTAGTCTGTGAATACCCTGACGTGTTCCCAGATGAATTGCCCGGTATGCCCCTAGATAGGGATATCGAGTTCATCATTGAACTAGTTCCTAGAACTAGACCCATAGCTCAGAGACCTTATAGTATGAACCCATCGGAATTAGTGGAGCTGAAGAAGCAACTTGATGCTATGCTAGAGAAAGGTTTGATTCAACGAAGTGCGTCGCCATGGAGATCGCATGTTTTGTTTGTGGATAAGAAAGACGGAGGTAACCGTTTGTGCCCGGATTACCGGAAGCTGAATGATGTCACCATCAAGAACAAGTACCCACAGCCAAAGATAGAGGATCTGTTTGACCAGTTGGCTGGTGCCAAAGTGTTTTCTAAGATTGATCTTAGAACTGGTTATCATCAACACAAGATTCGTGCAAAGGATATCCCAAAGACCGCCTTCACCACTAGATATGGATTGTATGAGTACACTGTCATGTCTTTTGGATTAACCAATTCCCCCGCTTATTTCATGAATCTCATGAATAAGATTTTTATGAACTTCCTAGATAAGTTTGTCGTTGTTTTTATCGATGATATTCTGATCTATTCCAAGTCAGAAGAAGACCATGAGCTACACCTCAGAACCATCCTTGAAACCCTTAGAGAACACCAGTTGTATGCCAAGTTTAGCAAATGTGAGTTCTGGTTAAAGGAAGTAGGATTCCTAGGACATATCGTGTCAGCAGGAGGAATTGCTGTCGATCCCACCAAGATTAGGGATGTTGAAGAATGGAAAGCCCCAACCACTCAAACCCAAGTCCGCGCATTTCTCGGATTAGCGGGATATTACTGCAAGTTCGAAGATGGATTTTCGAGCATCGCAAGACCAATGACCTAGTTGTTGAAGAAATATCAGAAGTTTGAATGGACAGACAAATGTGAAGCAACTTTTCCAGAGCTCAAGAAGAGATTGATTTCAGCCCCAATTTTTATTATGCCAGATATCAAGAAGCCTCTTGATGTGTATTGTGATGCATCCAAGATTGGTATTAGATGTGTGTTGATGCAAGAAGGCAAGGTCATATCGTATCTGTCTAGACAACTGAAGCAACATGAGCAAAACTACCCTACCCATGACCTAGAACTGGCAGCCGTAGTTTTAGCTTTGAAGACATGGCGTCATTACCTGATGGGTAACCTTGTGAGATTTATTCGGATCACTAGAGTCTGAAGTATAACTTCACCCAGAAGGAGCTGAATATGAGGCCAAGGATATGGATAGAGTTAATCAAGGATTATGACCTTGACATTCACTATCACCCCGGCAAAGCCAATGTGGTAGCGGATGCTCTTAGCAGATTGCCGTGTAGATTAAACACCATGATAAAAGAAGCCCAGCCAAGTTTGCAAGAAGAGTTGGAGCATTTTAGAACGGAGCTAGTTAGCGAAGGATTCCTAGCTAGTATTGAACTTCAACCCACTTTGATCAGTCAGATCAAGGAAGACTAGAAAGGAAATGCAAGTATCAACGGGATCAAACGTCGTATCGGTACAGGGAAGGTACCCGGATTCACAGAAGATGAAGAAGGATTTTTGTGGTACAAAGGACGTATTTGTATGCTAGCAGATTCGGAGTTGAAACAAGTCACTAGGCAGGAAGCTCATGATACTCTTTATTCTATCCATCCTGGAGGAACGAAGATGTATCAGGATTTGAAGGAGGAATTTTGGTGGCACAAGATGAAGAGAGAAATCGGAAGCTACATAGCCAAGTGTGATATCTGTTAGAGAGTCAAAGCGGAACATCAGCGACCTGCAGGACTTCTGCAACAATTGCAGATTCCAGAATGGAGACGGGATTCTGTCGGAATGGATTTCATCATTGGTTTGCCTACATCTAGTAGGGTAAATGACTCTATTTGGGTCATAGTTGATAGACTGTCCAAGGTTGCCCATTTTATACCTGTCAAGACCACCTACTAGAGTTCGAAGCTAGCAGAGCTGTACATTGCTAGAATTGTCAGTTTGCATGGAACCCCTAAGACCATAATATCGGATTGAGGAACCCAGTTTACCTCAAGATTTTGGCAGAAAGTCCAAGAAGGATTAGGAACCAAGCTGAACTTTAGCACAGCTTATCACCCACAAACCGATGGACAAACTGAAAGAGTCAACCAAATCTTAGAAGATATGTTGAGAGCTTGTGTGCTAGAATATGGATCAAATAGCAAGATTGTCTTCCTTTTGCAGAATTCTCATATAACAATAGTTATCAAGCCAGCTTGCAAATGTCCCCCTTTGAATTTCTATATGGAAGGAAGTGTTGTACCCCCCTGAATTGGTCGCAAGTAGGAGAGAGTCAGATTTTCGGACCCGACATCCTACGAGAAGCCGAAGAGAAGGTTCACAAAGTCTGTGAACACCTCAAGACCACCTAATCTGGACAGAAGAGTTATGCTGACAAGAGACGTCGAGACCTGACCTTCAATGTCGGAGATTTTGTGTATCTCAAAGTATCACCCTTGAAAGGACTGCAACATTTTCAACTAAAAGGGAAGTTAGCCCCCAGATATATTGAACCCTTCAATATTTTGAATTGCCAAGGAGAAGTATCATATCAACTAGAACTGCCAGAGGAGATATCATCCATACATAATGCGTTCCATATCTCGTTACTTCGCAAATGCCTAGAAGTTCTGGAGAAGACCTAAGTGTTCAAGAACATCGATCACCGAGCCATAGATATCAACAAGGATCTAATTTATCGTGAAGTACCCATTCATATTTTGGAAGAAGCCTTCAGAACCACCAGGACCCGGAGTATCAAATTACTCAAGATCCAGTGGAGCAACCATAGTGAAGAATAAGCTACTTGGGAGAGAGAAGATTACATTAGGACTGAGTTTCCAGATCTCTTTAGTTCCTAGTTTTTCTTAAATCTCGGGATGAGTTTTTTTTAAGGAGGGAAGGTTTATAACACCCAAAAATATTAATCAAGATTATCAAGTTCTAATCACCCAAGTTTAGGGTTAACAAAAACTTTTCTTATTAAATCTAATATGAGTGTATGTATGAATTGCATTAGTGTAGGAATGAGTGCAATTACCATGTTTGATTGCTACAAATGATAAGGAATGGTTTAAAGATGAATAGTACATCATCTAGGCCATTTACAAACAAAATAAAAAAGAAAAGACAATCAAATATGAATCATATTAGCAAATGGTAATTTTGACCAAAATTATCCACTAGACCACTTTGAGTGTTTCTAGTAAAAGATTTCTAACAGAAACTTTCCCAATTATTTTCACCCCTTGCTAGACCAAGTAAAAGTGGACCCAAGCCCACCTTCCAAACTAACAGAAAGACATTCCAAATCTATTTAAAGGTCATTGCAAAATTGAATCAAGTTCATATGCATAGATCACCATTTTTGAAAAACCACTCAAATCAATTCACCTTGGCAAACCCAAGCAACCTTAGACTATCAAGCAAGTACTCAGAACGCTCACCAAAATTCATCCAAAATTCAAAACTGAAATTCATGCGGCCATTTAGTTGAGCACCTTGCAGACACCAAAAAACCACTGCCTAACTTCTATTGTTCTGAGAAGTGATCAATTGCCACTAGTGCCCCATTTCTCTCCCCCTGTCTCCCCTAGTGTCTAGCAGCACAGTGGATAGCTCCCCCCTTTGTCGTTCGCACCAGTGCAGCGCCGCCTGAAGCTCGCCGCGCCGGTCGACCAAGGACCACTCGCCATAGACTGTGTTGCCCTCTCCCACGACGCCCAAGAGACAGGCGCCACACCACCGCCACCCTCTGTCCATCCCTCGACCGTAGGCAAGCCATGGACCAGCCGTAATTGCCGCACCCACCTCTCTGTCTGCCATGTCGAGAGCGCCAGAGCGCCGCAGACGACACACGCACACACGTCGCGCCTCGCCCTCCCCATGCGTTCCCACACTCACCGTGACCCTAGCTACCCCCAGAATGCCCGTTCGCCGCCGTGTGGACCGTAGCGATTGTGCACGGTCTCGAACGCCGCTGTTCCCACCCAGAGCATGGACCGCTCCCGACCGTTCTCGACCGCCCCTTGCCACACCATCACGTGCATGACGATTGCCCGGAAGCACCGTGTTGACCCCTACCCTCAGCCATGCCTATAGCTCACTACAACATTGTTGCCGACGAGGCCGAGCCATCCCGCTCTGTACCTCTTGGTGGTGTATAAATAGAGGCCACCGCAGCCCCAATTCTCCACACCATCTCACTCCCCTCTCTCTCAGACACCTCTCACACCTCTCCCCGGAGCAAGGCGAGCACCACATCTCTGGAATTTCACCAGAGCCCGCCGCTGCAGAGGAGAAGAGGAACCGGAGCTAGGAGCCGCCCCAGGAGCCACCGCGACTACCATTTGAACTGCCGTCGTCGACAACGTCGTTCGCCCCCATCGCCGACCTTAGCTAGAGTCCTGGTGAGCCCCCACGTACCCCTACCATCGTGATTAGGGTTTAGTCTCGCCGGAGCTATGCGACGGAGATGATGATGCTCAGCCATCGATCGCGCTCTAATCGCACGGCCCAGATTTGAAGGAAATATGCCCTAGAGGCAATCATAGAGATGATTGTATTGCATGTGTATCCATGAGTTATTATAATGTTCCTTGAATATCCATATACTAGGCAACTTGTATTGATTGGCAATTATGTGAATTATTTGTGAAACTCTTTACTTGTATGGTTATCTAATAATTGTCCCTAGTCGGAGTTCATGCGAGGACACACATGAATATTACACTAGCACATCGATTATTTGATGACTATGTTTCGCAAGTCATAGACATGGAGATGTCAAACCAATGATGTGGACACATGTTATGAACATGGGGTTGGACTGACCCAACATGAGACTGGCAATAATACTTGCAGCTCTCTCTACACATCATGTACGTTTTGTCCTTAGACCTGAGATTGTCGCATGTACTTGAGATGTGGATCGACCTACTTTGGGGCTATCAAACACTACTCCGTAACTGGGTAGTTATAAAGGTAGCTTTCGGGTTTGTCCTGATACATGCTGCAAGGCATCGGTCAACCAAGATGGGATTTGCCCCTCTCTACTTGAGAGAGATATCTCTGGGCCCCTCGAATGATCGGATCCAGAAATGCATGGCCGTGCTACATATGGTTAAGAGTTAACCTAGTAAAGGGATTCTTAATCACAGTATCGAGAAAGAGAGGTCAGCTTGGAGCTAGACCAAATATCGTGAGGCAAAGGGAAAGACATGTACTCAACCTTGTGATGGTTCGTCCGAATGATATTTATATGCGTTTAGGAGTTGGCACGTCCTTCTAGAGGCCACTACCAACTATTGACGGAGTAAGTGTACTCGCGTCATGTCTATACGTGTATGAACCTATAGGGTCACACACTTTAGGGGCTGGAAGCCTAATGAGGATTGGATCCGAATTAGACTAGGCTTAGGCTGCTAATGGGCTGCTAATGTAGAAGCCCACCAGGGATGCCTATATAAGAGAGAGTGAGGCGAGCTAAATAGGATTGAGCATTCCACCCAGCCTCCACTCCTCTTCCGCCTGTGTTGCACGCGCAGACCTAGCAGTCTGGCGTGTGACGGTTTCCACTCCGGACGTGTGGATACCTCGGAGGTGCTGCATCTGTAGCACTTGGATGAGCCGCACAAAGGGGAGCTCCCCGTGGGACGAGGACGAGGAGGAGACGTAGAACATCTACACTGCCGCAACGTGCTTCATCAAGTTCCGCACCTGCGTGCCTAGCGGTAATCCCGTGATCTATGACAATAGTATTCCTGGTTGACGCGGTAGAAAATTTTGATTTTACGCTAGTGTAGCCTACCCGTTTCCCTACAGTGCTATCAGAGCTGATGCTATTCAGTCATAGGTTCGGGAAGTTTGCATATGGTGATATGTAGATTGATATGTATGATGTGATCATTTGTATGGCGGTGTTTCTGGATTGATCTATGATCTTACTTTCTCTGATCGTGATTCTAAGGTCGTCGAACGACTTACCCCTATCGGTCGGTTTCCGCCATCGGGGTAGACAGTGACACATAAATCCTTTTGAATCACGCAAGATTAATATGATTGATCGAATCGGGAATTAGATCTGAATCGACGTACCGTGATCAAAGGAGTTTGCTCGAATCGGAACTATGGTCGGTTTATGGTAAATTTGATTTGCCGATCAAAATCCTTAAAGAAAAGGTACCGCGAGGGGCGCTGCCCCTTCGAACCCCGCAGGGGGAGACCCCCTAGACCCCCCTTAGTCGTAGCCCCCTTTTGTATCTCGTTAAGGTTCATAGGTGCTACGATTTCACATGATCCGGTAGAATGCGATTCTATGCACAACTTGTTTTTGCAAGATTTATGTGATCAGTATGGCCCAAAAATGTATGTGATGCATGTATGTATTTTTCATGACCTGCGTGTCGTGAGTAGGGCAACACGGCTGGAGCCATATCTGTTGTCAATTATTCTAATGGCCTGCGTGCCAACTTGTGATGATCCCAATACCATGTAAATTTGATTACTAGCTGTTAGGAGTAATAGCTTGTATTAGTTCTTGGAGAACTCATCACTTGGAGGATGGCTCTCATAGAGCATGAAGATGGAGATCATCATGGTGGACATGTTCTATGGCGATGGAGATTACCATGAGAAAATGGGCCATACTGTATCACATCTATGTGAATGCTATTCTTATACGTTTTACTACTATGCATGCTTAGATGACAGAAGTAGAACGATCCCTCACAAAGTTTAAGTTAAACCATGCCCTCCCAACCAAACCTTGCACCATCCTATGCCCTGTACAATCGTTGGTGGGTCTATGAAATTAGGGTGCCACGGTTTTCCTTGGCTGGATGGGTTTGTAGCGGATACCTACACGCATAAGGGTTGGTGAGCTTAACAAGGTCATCTTAACAGTTAAGGACCTTGGGGCATAAAGGTTGGGTGCTTAGTTTTGACATAGAGATGTCACCCAACAACAAGAGTCACATGTGATATGATTAGCAAAGGTTGCTTACCGATTTACCTTGTCTTCTAGCAGTGATGCTAAAGCTCACTAGTCGACTTGTTAATTGTGGATCTTGAATCACTTAGTATCAATAGAGGGATGTTGATTTAAGTGCGAGTATATGCTATTAAATTGTTTAATATGTTTTACTCTTTCATGGTTACATGGCTTAGTATTTTGCATATTTTTTTTGTTGTAGATCAATGGCACCGAACAATTCATCACCTTTTGCTTTGCGTTCGATTCTTGAAAAGGATAAACTAAATGGAACAAACTATTCGGACTAGGTCCGTAACCTGAGAATTGTTCTCAGGGCTGAGAAAAAGGAAACTGTTCTGGATACCCCAATCCCAGATGAACCTGCTGATAATGCAACTGCTACCCTTAAGAATGCCTACAAGAAAGCATGTGATGAATCTCTTGAGGTTAGTTGTCTTATGCTTGCATGCATGGAACCTGATCTTCAAAAGCAGTTTGTGGATCAGGAAGCGTACGATATGATCGTTGCGCTTAAGGACATGTTCCAGACTCAGGCTAGGACTGAGAGGTACAATGTCGCTAAGTCCTTTGTGGAATGCAAGCTGGCAGAGGGAGCAGCGGTAGGCCCCCATGTGATCAAAATGGTTGGTTACAATCAGACTTTGGAAAAGCTTGGTTTTCCATTAGGCCAAGAGTTGGCCACTGATTTCATTTTGGCATCTCTTCCATCTAGCTATGGGCATTTCATTTCGAACTACCATATGCATGGGGTGGAGAGGGGCCTTAATGAATTATGTGGGATGCTGAAAACAGCAGAATGTGACATTAAGAAGTGTGCAGGGCATAGCCATGTGATGGCTGTGTAGAACAAGCCTAGCTTCAAGAAAAAGGGCACTTCTTGGCAGAAGAAGAAGGGCAAGGCTAAGGATACGATCCCTAAGCCAAACCCTACACCCAAGCAAAAGGTTGGTCCTGCAGGAGACAGTGAGTGTTTCTTTTGTCACGAATATGGCCACTAGAAGAGAAACTGCAGCAAGTACCAGGCTTCTTTGAAGAAGAGTGGAAGTAAGAGTACTTCCCACTTAGGTACGCTTGTTGTAAATGTTGTGGACATTTTCCTCGCAAATTCTTATATTAACTCTTGGCTATTAGATACCGGATCGGTTCCTCATATTTGCAATTCGATGCAGGGGCTAATAAGGACTAGAGAAGTGCAGAAAGGCGAAGTGGATTTTCGCGTCGGAAATAAAGCAAGGGTTGCTGCATTGTTCGTCGGCGTCATGCAACTTCACCTTGCGTCAGGATTTATCATGGAGTTGAATAATTGTTATTACATTCCTAGTATGGGTCAAAACATTTTATCACCTTCATGTTTGATGAGGGATGGTTATTCATTCGCGAGTACAAACAATGGTTGTGTAATCTCTAAGAATGCTATGTTTGTGGCTGATGCTCCCATTGTGAATGGGTTATTTACTTTAAATCTTGATAATGCATGTGTTTACAATGTTAGTGCTAAAAGGCTTCGGCCAAATGATTTGAGTCCTACCTATTTATGGTATTGTCGTTTGGGGCATATAAGTGAAAAGCGCATGAAGAAGCTCCATGGTGATGGTCTTCTAACTTCGTTTGATTTTGAATCATACGAGACATGTCAAGCTTGTTTACTTAGAAAGATGACCAAGACGCCTTTTACGGGGTTTCCCGAGAGAGCGACAGACTTGTTGGAACTCATACATACTGATGTATGTGGACCAATGAGCACGACAGCCAGAGGAGGATATCACTACTTCATTACTTTCACTGATGATTTCAGTAGATATGGCTATGTCTACTTGATGAAGCATAAGTCTGAAACTTTTGAAAAGTTCAAAGAGTTTCAAAATGAGGTAGAGAATCAACGTGGCAAGAAAATAAAGGCCTTGCGATCGGATCGCGAAGGTGAATATTTGAGTCACGAGTTTAGCAATCATCTTAAGAGTTGCGGAATTGTTCCACAGCTCACGCCGCCTGGAACGCCTCAAAGAAACGGGGTCTCTGAACAGCGTAATCGAACTTTGTTGTACATGGTTCGATCGATGATGAGCCAGTCGGATTTACCATTATCATTTTGGGGTTATGCGCTAGAAACAACAGCTTTCACACTAAACAGGGTACCATCTAAATCCGTAGTTAAGACACCATATGAGATGTGGACTGGAAAGAATCCCAGTTTGTCTTTTCTAAAGATTTGGGGTTGTGATGCATTTGTCAAGCGACTTCAGTCGGACAAGCTAACACCCAAATCGGATAAGTGCATTTTTGTGGGATACCCAAGGGAAACCTTAGGGTATTACTTCTACAACCGAGAAGAGGGCAAAGTGTTTGTCGCTCGTAGCGGTGTTTTCCTAGAGAAAGAGTTTTTCACAAAGGGAACAAGTGGAAGGTCGGTGCGACTTGAAGAAGTTCAAGATGACCAGTCGGGGATGCTTCTACGAGTGATGCTATTGTAGCAGAACAAGTTGAGGAACCTGTGGCAATAGAAGCACCACAGCCACGAAGGTCGGCGAGGCTCCGCGAAGCGCGAGAGTTATTATTGTTAGATAATGATGAGCCTGCGACCTATGCAGAAGCGATGGTGGACCCAGACTCTGAGAAATGGCTGATTGCCATGAGATCCGAGATAGAGTCCATGGGAGACAATCAAGTTTGGAACTTGGTTGACCTGCCTGATGGTTTTAAAGCCATCGAGTGCAAGTGGATCTATAAGAAGAAGATTGATATGGATGGAAATGTTCACATCCATAAAGCTCGACTTGTTGCAAAAGGTTTTCGACAAGTTCAAGGAGTTTACTACGACGAGACTTTCTCGCCCGTAGCGATGCTTAAATCTATACGGATCATTCTAGCCATTGCTGCACATTTCGATTATGAGATATGGCAGATGGATGTCAAGACGGCTTTCTTAAATGGAATCCTTTCTGAGGACGTGTATATGATGCAGCCCGAAGGTTTTGTCGATCCAAACAATGCTGGAAAGGTATGCAAACTTCAAAAGTCTATTTATGGGCTGAAGCAAGCATCTTGGAGTTGGAACATTCGATTTGATGAAGTTGTAAAGGAGTTTGGCTTCACCAAAAACGAACAAGAACTTTGTGTGTATAAGAAAGAAAATGGGAAATCACTTGTGTTTCTAATCTTGTATGTGGATGACATATTATTGATTGGAAATGACATTCCTATGCTCGAGTCTGTTAAGACCTCATTGAAAAATAGTTTTTCTATGAAGGACTTGGGAGAAGCGGCATATATTCTGGGTATCAAGATCTATAGAGATAGATCAAGGAGGCTAATTGGATTAAGCCAGAGTACGTACATTGACAAAGTGTTGAAACGGTTCAGCATGGAAGAGGCTAAGAAGGGGTTCTTGCCCATGTCTCACGGCATTAAACTCAGCAAGCTCAGTGTCCTTCGACCACTGATGAGCGAGAACGCATGAGTAGGGTTCCATATGCTTCGGCTATTGGATCCATCATGTATGCAATGACATGTACTTGCCCAGATGTTTCCTATGCTCTAAGTGTTACGAGCAGATACCAGGCTGATCGAGGTGAGATTCACTGGACAGTGGTAAAGAATATCCTTAAGTACTTGAGAAGGACTAAGGATATGTTCCTAGTTTATGGAGGTGAGGTTGAACTCAGTGTAAAGGGTTACACAGATGCGAGTTACCTTAACGACTCAGATGACTCGAATCGCAATCAGGTTATGTGTTTGTCATGAATGGTGGTGCTGTGAGCTGGAAAAGTTCGAGCAAGATACAGTGGCCTCCTCTTCAACAGAAGCTAAATATATTGCTTCCTTGGAGGCTGGAAAGGAAGATGTTTGGATTAGGAATTTCCTGATTGCTCTTGGTGTGGTTCAGGGCTCGTCCAATCCCTTGGATGTTTATTGTGACAACAATGGTGCTATTGCACAAGCCAAGGAACCTAGACAGCACCAGAAGAACAATCATATTCGCATGCGCTACCATCTGTTTCGTGAGTTCATTGATGATGGTAGTGTCATGTTATGCAAAATACATACGGACTCAAATGTTGCTGATCCCTTGACTAAGCCACTCCTGCAGCCTGCGCATGAAGCGCACACAAGAGCAATAGGTATTAGATACTGTCTAGATTGACTCTAGTGCAAGTGGGAGACTGAAGGAAATATGCCCTAGAGGCAATCATAGAGATGATTGTATTTCATGTGTATCCATGAGTTATTATAATGTTCCTTGAATATCCATATACTAGGCAACTTGTATTGATTGGCAATTATGTAAATTTTTTGTGAAACTCTTTACTTGTATGGTTATCTAATAATTGTCCCTAGTCGGAGTTCATGCGAGGAAACACGTGAATATTAGACTAGCACATCGATTGGTTGATGACTATGTTTCGCAAGTCATAGACATGGAGATGTCAAACCAATGATGTGGACACATGTTATGAACATGGGGTTGGACTGACCCAACATGAGACTGGCAATAATACTTGCAGCTCTCTCTATACATCATGTACGTTTTGTCCTTAGACCTGAGATTGTCGCATGTACTTGAGATGTGGATCGACCTACTTTGGGGCTATCAAACACTACTCCGTAACTGGGTAGTTATAAAGGTAGCTTTCGGGTTTGTCCTGATACATGCTGCAAGGCATCGGTCAACCAAGATGGGATTTGCCCCTCTCTACTTGAGAGAGATATCTCTGGGCCCCTCGAATGATCGGATCCAGAAATGCATGGCCGTGCTACATATGGTTAAGAGTTAACCTAGTAAAGGGATTCTTAATCACAGTATCGAGAAAGAGAGGTCAGCTTGGAGCTAGACCAAATATCGTGAGGCAAAGGGAAAGACATGTACTCAACCTTGTGATGGTTCGTCCGAATGATCTTTATATGCGTTTAGGAGTTGGCACGTCCTTCTAGAGGCCACTACCAACTATTGACGGAGTAAGTGTACTCGCGTCATGTCTATACGTGTATGAACCTATAGGGTCACACACTTTAGGGGCTGGAAGCCTAATGAGGATTGGATCCGAATTAGACCAGGCTTAGGCTGCTAATGGGCTGCTAATGTAGAAGCCCACCAGGGATGCCTATATAAGAGAGAGTGAGGCGAGCTGAATAGGGTTGAGCATTCCACCCAGCCGCCACTCCTCTTCTGCCTGTGTTGCACGCGCAGACCTAGCAGTTTGGCATGTGACGGTTTCCACTCCGGACGTGTGGATACCTCGGAGGTGCTGCATCTGTAGCACTTGGACGAGCCGCACAAAGGGGAGCTGCTCGTGGGACGAGGATGAGGAGGAGACGTAGAACATCTACACTGCCGCAACGTGCTTCATCGAGTTCGGAACCTGCGCGTCTAGTGGTAATCCCGTGATCTATGACAATAGTATTCCTGGTTGACGCGGTAGAAAATTTTGATTTTACGCTAGTGTAGCCTACCCGTTTCCCTACAGTGGTATCAGAGCCGATGCTATTCAGTCATAGGTTCAGGAAGTTTGCATAGGGTGATATGTAGATTGATATGAATGATGTGATCATTTGTATGGCGGTGATATGTAGAGGCTTTTGCACTTCAAATATTTTTCAAAAATCAACCATAAATGCTTTTGAGTTGATTCCAACTCTCAAAAATCACATTTGACAAGATCTATTTGAATAGGTAAAAATATTTAGGTTTACATGCAGTGATCTTGGACTAGTACTAAAAGAATGCTATATAGGCATTTCTAGTCACTTTAATTGTATTAAATAGTAATATTAAACTTTATAAAATATTACCAACACTTTAACTCACATTCCCAAGTATTAGAATATGTGGTGATGACATGTGTCAATATGATCCCATATTTTAATTGGAGAATATTAAACCTTAAGTATTTTCAATGAGTAGAAATTACTTTTCCAAAATAAGATAAATAAGACTAGGTCTTTATTTCATGTGATGATTGTGATGATGCTAGATCATCTAGTGTGAACCTTTGTGTGCTAAATAGAAGTAGTTAAGTATTGTTTGGTGATTGTGTACCTCGTATTCATTTATAGACAATAGTACCGACCCGGGATACGAGGAGGAGGAGTACTACGAAGAAGAAGAAGAGAACTTCAACCACTACACTACTCAAGGCAAGCTAGAACTATGCAAGCCATCCTTGCAAGATAACCTATGCAAGATGCATTTGGCATGCTTTGGTTATGTAACCTTGATTATACCAATCCCAAGTTTTACTTGCAAGCTTTATTCTTTTACTTTTACCAAAGTTCTTTACCTTTAGTTAGTAAATTGTGAGTATTGGAAAAATAGGATACATACCATAAAGAGTGTAAAACTAGGCCTAAGTAGTTATACTAGATTCCATAAAAAGCATAAAACTAGATTTGGATAGTTACACTTGATTAGCACTCCTTATTAGTAACACCCTGATTGCTAGTTGCTAGTGCTAAACTACTACTGATCACTTAGATGGGAATACTTGGAGAAAATTATTATGAAAACCTTGGAATGATGATTCATTCTATTGAAATGTTTTTTACATGTGTTATGAACACAAAATGATTTGATGATGAAACTACTTGAGGCATGAGCCTTGGCCCTTTATAAAAACTGATAGTTGGGTTCGGATGCGATACCCTTCCAATTTTAGCGTACAACCACAATACCTGAATTGGGTAGGGCTTAAACTAGAAGTTTATATGCCTTAGTATGGGTTCCCTCGCGGAAAGAGGTTGAGCTGAGGCTACCTCGTGAGTGTGAATGTCCACCTATGCAGTGCCCAGGATGGCAGATGGCCCATGCTGGGAGGCCAAGCTCATAGGGGAGGTGCCTATACTAGAGTGTGTAATTGAAAGGTTAGGATTGATTATACGCATAGTAAGTATGATGATTCAGGGTTATCCCTAACGGATGTATCGAATTTTGTGGTGAAAGTGTACCACCTCTTCAGAGTGTCAAACTATTCGAATAGCCGTGTCCGCGGTTATGGACAGTTGGAGTGGCCATACTGTTCCATTGTCAGATGTTTTCAAAAATGACTTGTGAATTGAACTATGACTTTGACTTGACCACAACAGGGTTGTGTACATGCAAACTAGGTTCCCACTTAAGTTATTTACTTTTGAACTCCTTATGAAATAAACCTGGCTTTTTGCAAATAAACCTAGAGCTTAAGAATTCTTACTAGAACTACCTTACTTGTTAGTGATAGTTTGCGAGTACTTAAAGAGTACTCATGGTTTTGTCCCTGGCTATTCCCATGGCCAGACTATGAGGAGGACTACCAGGAAGATGGATAGCAGGAGGTCTATGACAACTAGGATCATCTCCCATCGTCAGCATTTCCTGTGACCCTGAAGATGGAGCCCCTACTACGTTTACTTTCCGCTGCTTTGATTGTAGTAAGACTAGATCATGTGATCCTTTATTTGTAAGACCTTTATTATGGTTTGTAATGGATGATGTACTGTGGTACCAATTCTATTATGTCTCGCAAAAATGGTAATCCTAGGATTGCGATGTATGGCATAACAGGCACCTGGGATTAAAAATCCAGGTGTTGACAAGCTCTATAATTCTCGTATGAAGTTGTTTCTAGGGAAGCTCAAATCGAAGTGGGAAGGCCCATATATAGTTGAAGAAGCTTATTCATTGGGAGCAGTTAAGCTCTAGGGAAAAACACCCTCTCTTTCATGGGTGGTAAATGGAAACCACTTGAAGCATTATCGAGTAAAAGAAGATATAAGTGCAGTCACCATACAAGTGATCACCCCCGAAGAGGTGATTAAGCAAAGATATACAAGGACTGGCAACTGCAAGAAGATTGGACTCGAGACGAAATGAGCAACACTACGGTCAAGCTATTGACCATAAAAGAGCGCTTCATGGGAGGCAACTCATGCGAAGTAAAGGTTTGAGTAAGTTTTAAAAAAAAATTAAGTTTTAATTGAGCTTATGTTAAATAAGGAACATTTGAAGCTCTAGCAAAGAAAAAGGAAGATTGATAATGCAAAATATTGGTCGAAAATTGCTGTCATTTTTCTGTCGAAACTTGATATTTCGTTAAGTTTCAGATTAATAAAGAATTCTTGGAGAAGCAAGTAATTTTTGGTTGATCCAAAAGGTTGAACGACCAACTATACGGAGGGAATATAAATTCCGGAAGTATAATTGCGGTCATATAGATGCTTTGACATCACCTTTTCCATCTACGAAAGGTACAAAAGGTTTAACAACCAACTATACGGCGGGAATACAAATTTCGGTCGTATAGTTGTCGTCATATAGATGTCAATGCCTTCGTCAAAATTCTTTTCTAGGATACGGATAGTTTAACGACCAACTATACGGCGGGAATAAAAATTCTGGCCGTATAGTTGCCTTCGTATAGTTATCGACCCATCTCCAAAGAAAAATTTATTCAGAGTACTGAAGATTTAATGACCAACTATTCGGCGGGAATAAAAATTCCCGCTCATATAATTCTGGTCGTGTGGTTAGTTCCACCGTAGAAGGAAATCTATAGTCGGTTCATAACTATACGGCGGGATCTATATGGGCAGCGCCCATATAGTTGCTCGTTACGAAAAGCAGCTAGGGTTTTCGACCTCCCTTTTTAAAGCTGATCGCATCTAATCTTTTTCATTAAGTTTTCATAGAGCTAAAGCCTCCAGCCTCAAAAAATCCTCGCCATCCATATACAAGCCCCTTCTAACAACATTCGTGCAGCGAAGCCATGCAACCCTTCCATGTCAGCAAGATCTAGAGGAAGAAAGAAGAGAAGCCCGTGAAGAGGATCGAAGAAGTAGAACCTAAAGGATCATCATCATCCAGTCCGGAGATCAAGCCTCTCCCAAATTGGGAGGACATGTTCCCGCAAAGGATGAAGATGATGAGGCAAGCTGAGCGGGGAAAGAGAAAGGATGAGTATCTCCCTAATCCCTATCGCTACAACATAGGATCCTATTATAAACGTCCTCTTGTTCCATCACCTCTTAAAACTAAGAAGGTGCAACAAGATGAGATTCATGATAAGATCTATGAGTTGGAAAAAGCTTTGAAGGCATGTGTTGAAACAATTGGAGAAGGGATTGACTCCTACTGGATGATGAGCAAGGACCTTGAGAAAAATGTCAATGACATCGATGGTAGAGTTAGTTTCTTGATTAAAATTGGTTTTGAGTTGATAGATGAGAATAAATTCGTCTTGAAGAAAATTTTGAAGCTTCAATACGACATGGTCGAGCTTAGCATTCGCCTCGCAAGCATGGCTAAGTTTTGCGACACAAAGGAAGAAGGCAATACTCTTCCTACCCAGGAGGAGGAATAGGTACCAACAAGGAGTTATTTGATCCCGCCTGGCTTGATTCCATGCTTGGGGATATGTTTAAGACCTTGTAATCTATCTTATAAGTTCTATATTACTATTTTAGTTTTGCATTAGTTCAAGCTTAGAAATAAAGTTTGCATCATTTTAATTCCCTTAAGGAATAGTCGACCCCATTTGTGAGAATTCCGAGTTTCTTATCATATATGGAGCATTATTGAGTTTGTGCTTGTCTTATTGGATATATGAATGGCTTGAGTATAATTTTACTTGCACTTGATGATAACAATAGGAGTCTTCCACACCATTGGTATTAATGGAACATATAAATATAATTTAATTGATATGTTATAAGTTAATGGTTTGATGTAGAAAAGTAAAAATAATCTGATTAGTCAAGTTGAAAAAGAAACCTTGCACAAAGGAAAATTAAAAGTGCTATCAAAATAGAGTGAGGACAAGTCGAGGTAGAATCTTCAAGTCATAAAGATGCTTCATATACAATTGGAATTTGGTAATTGAGATTGTTAAACTTTGGATTCCTACATGAAGTGGAATGTATGGCTAGCTTATTTTCACATCACTTAAACAAAAGTGTGATCATATATATAAAAAAGGGAAGAATAAGAAAAAGAGTGAATGTGCATAGAGCAAATAGGCATTCACCACTATATTGTGGTATGACAAAGAAGCATTTTGAGATTTTGAATCCCAAGTGAATATGTTAATCCTAAAAAACTTGGGACTACCTCGCTGACTCATTCGGTCAAACCGAATACTTTTACATCATGTTGAGATTCATCTTTTGTAAACTGTTGATCACTAAGGTGTGGAAGCCTTCTAATATTATTCGGATGGTTCGAGTAAGGTACTATTCATGAACTTATTCCTATGTATCATATATGATAAACACATGTTGCAACTGCCTCATTTATTTTATCGACTCAGCTTCATGAATATGAGGATCACATCCATTAAGCTCAACTTGCTCGGGACGAGCAAGTGTCTAAGCTTGCGGAAGTTGATAAGTGCATATTTGCATCATGTTTTATATTATTACTTTGCATTGTAGATGTAGGATCTGGATATTTTACGGCGCTCGCTTGCACATTTTATGTCTATTTTCACCAGGATCAGGACATATGATGGATATAATGGACACAATTCTTGGAGTAGTTGTATTAGGGAGAAAAGGAGTAAAAAACAATGTAAAATGCTCATTTGGGAAATATCAATAACACCAGAAGAAAACCCGAAGCAATCAACGCATACAAACGGTTCAACGACCAACTATACGGCGGGAATAAAAATTCCAGACGTATAGGTCTGATCGTATAGTTGGCGCCGCCACCGCCTCCTCAAACATTTCACCCCGTGCAACTTCATCAGAGAGACGACATACATAACACTCAGAAATCGCCGAAACCTCACATCCAGAAGGCATTTGCAGGGGGAACCTTCCCAAGGGATCCTGATGGCCCAAAATATATCGAGCTTGTTGGGGAACCCCAAGAGGAAGGTATGATGAGCACAACAGCAAATTTTCCCTCAGTTATGAAACCAAGGTTATCAATACAGTAGGAGCAAGGAAACACCTCCAAGGTGTTGCTAGCTGAACTTTGGCAGGGCGCACTACCGGTGCCAGCAGCAACGTGGAAACCTGCACAACACAACCACAGAACTTTGCCCCAACTTACAGTGAGGTTGTCAATCTCACCGTTTTTGCTGAAAACAAAGGATTAAACGTATTGTGTGGAAGAAAGTAATAGTTTGTAGAAAGTAAACAGAAAACAGTAAACAGTAAACAAAAAACAGGCAGCTGGCACTGTGGCTCTAGTTAATAGGTTAGTCCAAGAAAGTGTATAGAAAGTACTCCGAAGTGTGGACAAAACATAAGAAAGTAGATAAAAACCAAGCATGGAACATCAAAAATTATGGATACTTTAGCAACGTATCAACATCCCCAAGCTTAACTCCTGCTCGTCCTCGAGTAGGTAAGTGATAAAAAGAAAGAATAATTTTTTTAGGTGACCTGCACCATCATAAACTTGATCAAAGTATTTGTAAAACATTGGTAGCTGGGATCATAATACTTCAATCATAACATGAAAGATAAAGTTCTAACAATAAGGCAAAGTAACTATGTTGCAACATGAAAAGGCACAAACAAAAGATTCATGAATAATAATGCTTTGCAAGACATTTATTTGTTGCGACTTGTTGTGCTTAATGCTTGTCACTAGGGCCCGAGTGCCATTATTTCGGATCTGAACATGTTATTGATTCATTATGATAGTATTGTTTATGGTCTTATCTGCAAGTTTTCTATAGAAATCAGGATAACCGGAGGGAATGGCTTTGATGTGAGGATCACATGTGTTAATGCTTTGGTCCGGTGCTCTATTAAAAGGAGTACCTTAATTGCTAGTAGTTCCCATGAGGCCCCGCTGCAAATGGGCTGGCAGGACAAAAGATGTTGTGCAAGTTCTCATTGCGAGCATGCATGACTATATGTGGAACACATGCCTAGGATTATCTAGTACTTGGATGCTTTATCTTATTTATCTGCAATTGCCCTATGTTCTGATTGCTATGTGAATTGTCTTTTCCATGTAACGTCCGTCCATCCATCCCTATGCCTACCGCACTCGAATCCCACTGTTCACTGCTATTGTTATTGCTTTCTTTACTTTACTACTGCTACTTCACTATTCCTACTACAAAATTGTTGCTACTAATAAACTGCTATGAGCAAGATTGTTTCCAGGTGTAGCTAAATTGGCAACTCAGTTGTTAAGCCTTATAAATATTCTTTGGCTCCCCTTGTGTCGAATCAATAAATTGGGTTTCACTTCCCTCGAAAATACTGTGATACACCCCCTATACTTGTGGGTCATCTTAAGTACATGTGTATCATAGAGAACTGCCAACGGGGTACCCCTTTCCCGATGATACGGAAGAATCCCCATATCAAAATGACAAGGCAAGCAGACAACGAGCATCTCAGCAATCTTCTTATTTACCATGGGAAAATGGTGCTTTTTTCTCTCTTTACTCCTTTCTCATATCTCTTTTTTTTCTTTTTCTCTTTTTTCTCAATATCTGACTCTTTTTTTATAATAAGAAGGCTTCATAGACAGCTCATTATCGTTACGCTGTAGGTTTACACCATGATTAGGCATGGATTAGACCAGTAGCCTAGGCATTTCTCTAACACACATACATAACTCCATGGACTTACAAGCTCCCCATTCATTTCACGCCGACGACATCCATAGACAAAAGAGCACGATATCAACTAGGTACAAAGTACAAGTGCAATGTTGAAAGTGTTCCCCATGACAGCATGGTTCTGCTGATCCCCAACATATAAGTGCAAGCATATACAACATAGACGACACAATGGTTCAAGTTTATTAAGGGCAAGAAAAGTAAAGTGCGCCATCAAGTTCGTGAGCGCTTTAATTACTAATTTTCTCATAACAAGTTTAATTCGGAAGGTAGATAAAAACATGAATATGCTTGGAATAGCGTATGCTAATAGGTAGGTATGGTGGACTCTTTGGAATAACTTGGTTTTAGGAGTTGGATGCATGAGTGGAACTCATACTTGGTTATGGAGGCTAGCAAAAGACTGGGAGCGACCAACTAAGAGAGCAATAATGGCCATAATGATGCAGAGCGACAAAACATCATTAATCAAAGCATAAAGTGATATTACAAATCGAAAAATAAAGGATCATAAAGGCTATGGTGACTTGGGATAGTCATAACATGGTGTGAGCATGTGCCAAGTAAACCCAAATAAAGCATCAAAGGGGAATACCACAATATTATGCTTTCATATGCTAAAACAACGCATGATTCTTCAAAGGCACATTAAGTAATCTCAATTGTTTATAACATGTCATTCTACAGCAAAGATCAATAAGCATAATACCAAAAAATATCAAGCATGGCATGACAAAGCATAGGCCACAGTCAAAAACAAGCTCTCTTTACCACTTAAGCATGAGCTTTCCTACTCTTTTCCAATCCAAACCAAACTTATTTGAAAACCAATATATGAAAGAGGGGGTCCAACCAATTTATTCAAGCAAACTAAGAAAACCAAGCAAACGAAAAACCAAAACAAAAAAGAAAAAGAAGACGCTCCAAGAACAACACGATTGTGCATGAAACAATAAAAATGAAGTGTTTGGAAGAAACCTGGGATTTTTTTTGATGAAGAAGGGGATGCCTTGGGCATCCCCAAGCTTTGACGCTTGTACTTCTTGGATATTTCTTGGTGTGACATGCGTGGAATCCCCAAGCTTGAGCTTTAGTCCATTCTTCATCTCATTACATCATTCTCTCCATACATATGAAATTTTTCCTTCATACAAAAACTTCACACAATCTTTATTAGCAACATTAGTGCACTCAAGATAATAAGTCTTTAGGTTAAGTTTCAACACCAATGAAACTTCCATTAAAACACAAGCTACTGTAGCACTTCCCTCAAAAATCTCAATTCCCCAAAAGAACTCAAAAATGAACCAACAAGAAGCAAATGCAAATAACGGTAGAAATCTATCAAAATAGACCAGCAGGTAAAGACGAATTTTTTTAAAGACCTTCTGTTGCTCAAATGAAAAATTGTTGAACTAAAGAAAGTTAGATAACAACCTGGGGCATAATAAAAAAAATTCATGCATCAAAAGGATGTACAGAAATTTTACACGAATTTTTACGGTGAAGCACAGAAATCTGTTTCGGGAGAGCAACTTTTCCAATCATTACTTCTCTCTCATTAGAGGTTACTTTTGGCACAAAAGCAAATAAAAAGGATAAGGAGAGGTTATTACAGAGGTAATAGCTTCCAAGAGTCATCTAAAACTTTTGGGTTATCTCCCAATAAGTACTTTTCTTTAACGCTTTTAATTTAGGCATAAGAGGCAAGAGAAAGAATCAAGTGTTCTCAAATGAAGAAGCATTAAGAGCAAATTTTGTTTTCATAGGAGAGGCAAAAGAAATATTCTCTCTCTTCTTAGGAAAGTGTTCTGTACCTTTCTTGAGTGGGAGTTGATATCTAATGGTGCCTTCTTTCATATCAATAATGGCACCAATAGTTCTAAGAAAAGGTCTTCCCAAATTAATAGGACAAGAGGCATTGCATTCAACATCCAAAACATAGAAATCAACAGGGACATAGGCATCATTAACCATAATAAGAACATCATTAATACTCCCCATGAGTTTCTTTTTAGCATTATCATCAAGTGGGACATTCAAATAACAATCTTCCAATGGAGGCAAATCAAGCATATCATAAATCCTTCTAGGCATAATAGAAACACTACTATCAAGATCACATAGAGCTTTGAAATCAAAATCATTCACTTTCATATTGATGATGGGTTACCAACCATCTTCTTGTTTTATAGGAATAGAAGCTTTATGTTTCATCTTTTCTTCTTTAATTTTTATGAGAGCATCTGTAATGTGTTTTGTAAAGGCCATATTCATAGCACTAGCATTAGGACTTTTAGCAAGCTTTTGTAGGAACTTAATAACTTCAGAGATGTTGCAACCATCAAGATCAAAATCATAATTATCATCTAAAGTAGTAGAGCTATTTCTAGCCGCAACACTAGTGGTAGTGATAGTAGAAACACTAACGTTTCTAGCAATTTCATATTCTCTTTCCCACTTAGCATGCAATTCAGCTAATAGTCTAACATTTTCATCAATTCTAACTTGTATGGAATTAGTAGATGCAAAGGGATTCTCATTAGTTTTAGGTTTAGCAGCTATTTTTATTCAAAGAAGATTGAGCTTTAGCCAATGATGCTATATTTCTTTCAACATTAGAGAGTTTTTCCTAAATAGTTTTATTGAAAGCAGTTCGTTTACTAATAATGTCTTTAAGCATAACTTCAAGTTCATAAGGTGCACTCCTATTATTGTTGTAGGAATTTCCATAAGCATTACCATTGTTGGGAGGATATGGCCTATAGTTATTATTATCAAAATTATTCCCGTAGGCATTTTTGCTAAAATTGTTATTTCTTATAAAGTTCACATCAACTTGCTCTTCTTGAGCAACCAAAGAGGCTAAGGGAACATGATTTGGATCAATATGAGCCTTCCCATTAACAAGCATAGACATAATAACATCAATTTTATCACTCAAGGAGGAGGTTTCTTCAATAGAATTTACCTTCTTACCTTGTGGAGCTCTTTCAGTATGCCATTCAGAATAGTTAACCATCATATTATCCAGAAGATTTGTTGCAGCACCCAAAGTAATGGTCATAAAGGTACCTCCAGCAGCAGAATCCAATAGATTTCTTGAAGAATAGTTTAATCCTGCATAAAAGGTTTGGATAATCATCCAAGCAGTCAGTCCATGAGTGGGATAATTCTTTACCAAAGATTTCATTCTTTCCCAAGCTTGAGCAACATGTTCATTATCAGATTGTTTAAACTTCATTATCTCACTTCTCATAGATATAATCTTAGCAGGAGGATAGTATTTTCCAATGAAAGCATCTTTGCATTTAGTCCAAGAATCAATACTATTCCTAGTTTAGGAATTCAACCATTCTTTAGCTTTTCCTCTCAAAGATAAAGGAAACAATTTAAGCTTAATAATATCTCCATCTATATCCCTATGCTTTTGCATCTCACAAAGTTCAACAAAGTTATTCAGATGAGCCACCACATCTTCATTACCAATACCAGAAAATTGTTCTCTCATAACAAGATTGAGTAAAGAACGTTTTATTTGAAAGAAAGTAGCTTCAGGAACAGGTGGAGCAATAGGTGTGCTCATGAAATCATTGTTGTTGGTGCTAGTGAAGTCACACAACTTAGAATTTTCAAGAGTAGTCATTTTTTGTGTTTTTAATAAAGAAAGCAAACTAGTGCAACTAATTTTTTTGTGTTTTTGAAAAAGAACCAAGCAAACAAAGAAAAAATAGACTAAGCAAAACAAAAACAACAAAGTAAAGAGATTGGTTATGAGGGACTCCCCTTGTGAAGATGTCCTTGACTCCCTGGCAACGGCGCCAGAAAAATAGCTGGATGGCCCAAAATATACCGAGCTCGTTGGGGAACCCTAAGAGGAAGGTATGATAAGCACAGCAGCAAGTTCCTCAGTTACGAAACCATGGTTATCAATCTAGTAGGAGCAAGGAAACACCTCCAAGGTGTTGCTAGCTGAACTTTGGCAGGGCGCACTACCGGTGCCAGCAGCAACGTGGAAACCTACACAACACAACCACAAAACTTTGCCCCCAACTTACAGTGAGGTTGTCAATCTCACCAGTTTTGCTGAAAACAAAGGATTAAACATATTGTGTGGAAGAAAGTAATAGTTTGCAGAAAGTAAACAGTAAACAGTTGATTGTAGATTGATGAAAAAAGAAAGGACTGGGGTCCATAGTTCACTAGTGGTGGCTCTCCTTAAGATAGATGACATGTTGGGTGAACAAATTATGGCGGGGCAATTGACAAACATCGAGAAACCAATCATGCATATACTAATCATCTTGACCCCTTTGAGATTCGATTGGGCATTACAACATTATACATAGACCGTAATCCAACTGCATCTATGACTAATAATCCACCTTCAGGTTATCATCCGAACCCCCTTTAGTATTAAGTTGCAAGCAACAGATAATTGCATTACGCAATGCGTGAAAAGTAAATAATACAATTGTTCTATGAACAAAGGATTGTTGTTTTCTCCCTAGTAGCAATAGCACATCTAGTACCTTAGAGATTTCTATCACTTCCCCAGATTACTAGAGGCATGAACCCACTATCGAGCATAAATACTAACTCTTGGAGTTGCTAGCATCTACTTGGCCAAGATAGCTACTAACAACGGAAAGCATGCAAGATCACAAATCACAAACACATGATAGAATCAATAATCAATCTGAAATAGCATCTCAATATCCATCGGATCCCCACAAACACAACATGTAGGAATTACAAATAGATTATCTTGATCATGAACGGATCTCAAAAGATCTACACATGATAGCACAAAGGAGGAGAACCAGTCATCTAACTACTACATGGACCCATAGTCCAAGGATGAACTACTCACGCATCACACCGGAGGCTTGCATGGTGATGAAGAAGGCCTCTAGGGTGAATTCCCCTCTTTGGCAGGGTGCCGGGAAGAGTTTCAAATCGCTCCCGATCTAGGGATGGAGATGATGGCGGCTATAGCTCTTTCGTGGAATTTTGATCGGGTACTTAGGGTTTCTATATCGGAGGCATCTCATATGCAACAGGGGAGGCCGAGGGGGTGCCGGAGGCGGCCAGACCACCCCCTGGCGTGGGCCACGCTGGGCCGCACGGCCAGGTGGTGTGGCGGCCCCCTGGCCCCTCTCCCTCTCGTACTCTGGCTCCTTGTGTCCCTCGGTGAAAAACTGACTTTGGCTTTTGTCCCGTCCAATTCCGAGAATATTCATTTTCTAACTTTCCTAGAACCAAAAACAACAGAAAACAGGCAGCTGGCACTGTGGCTCTAGTTAATAGGTTGGTCCAAGAAAGTGTATAGAAAGTACTCCGAAGTGTGGACAAAACATAAGAAAGTAGATAAAAACCAAGCATGGAACATCAAAAATTATGGATACTTTAGCAACGTATCAACATCCCCAAGCTTAACTCCTGCTCGTCCTCGAGTAGGTAAGTGATAAAAAGAAAGAATAATTTTTTTAGGTGACCTGCACCATCATAAACTTGATCAAAGTATTTGTAAAACATTGGTAGCTGGGATCATAATACTTCAATCATAACATGAAAGATAAAGTTCTAACAATAAGGCAAAGTAACTATGTTGCAACATGAAAAGGCACAAACAAAAGATTCATGAATAATAATGCTTTGCAAGACATTTATTTGTTGCGACTTGTTGTGCTTAATGCTTGTCACTAGGGCCCGAGTGCCATTATTTCGGATCTGAACATGTTATTGATTCATTATGATAGTATTGTTTATGGTCTTATCTGCAAGTTTTCTATAGAAATCAGGATAACCGGAGGGAATGGCTTTGATGTGAGGATCACATGTGTTAATGCTTTGGTCCGGTGCTCTATTAAAAGGAGTACCTTAATTGCTAGTAGTTCCCATGAGGCCCCGCTGCAAATGGGCTAGCAGGACAAAAGATGTTGTGCAAGTTCTCATTGCGAGCATGCATGACTATATGTGGAACACATGCCTAGGATTATCTAGTACTTGGATGCTTTATCTTATTTATCTGCAATTGCCCTATGTTCTGATTGCTATGTGAATTGTCTTTTCCATGTAACGTCCGTCCATCCATCCCTATGCCTACCGCACTCGAATCCCACTGTTCACTGCTATTGTTATTGCTTTCTTTACTTTACTACTGCTACTTCACTATTCCTACTACAAAATTGTTGCTACTAATAAACTGCTATGAGCAAGATTGTTTCCAGGTGTAGCTAAATTGGCAACTCAGTTGTTAAGCCTTATAAATATTCTTTGGCTCCCCTTGTGTCGAATCAATAAATTGGGTTTCACTTCCCTCGAAAATACTGTGATACACCCCCTATACTTGTGGGTCATCTTAAGTACATGTGTATCATAGAGAACTGCCAACGGGGTACCCCTTTCCCGATGATACGGAAGAATCCCCATATCAAAATGACAAGGCAAGCAGACAACGAGCATCTCAGCAATCTTCTTATTTACCATGGGAAAATGGTGCTTTTTTCTCTCTTTACTCCTTTCTCATATCTCTTTTTTTTCTTTTTCTCTTTTTTCTCAATATCTGACTCTTTTTTTTATAATAAGAAGGCTTCATAGATAGCTCATTATCGTTACGCTGTAGGTTTACACCATGATTAGGCATGGATTAGACCAGTAGCCTAGGCATTTCTCTAACACACATACATAACTCCATGGACTTACAAGCTCCCCATTCATTTCACGCCGACGACATCCATAGACAAAAGAGCACGATATCAACTAGGTACAAAGTACAAGTGCAATGTTGAAAGTGTTCCCCATGACAGCATGGTTCTGCTGATCCCCAACATATAAGTGCAAGCATATACAACATAGACGACACAATGGTTCAAGTTTATTAAGGGCAAGAAAAGTAAAGTGCGCCATCAAGTTCGTGAGAGCTTTAATTACTAATTTTCTCATAACAAGTTTAATTCGGAAGGTAGATAAAAACATGAATATGCTTGGAATAGCGTATGCTAATAGGTAGGTATGGTGGACTCTTTGGAATAACTTGGTTTTAGGAGTTGGATGCATGAGTGGAACTCATACTTGGTTATGGAGGCTAGCAAAAGACTGGGAGCGACCAACTAAGAGAGCAATAATGGCCATAATGATGCAGAGCGACAAAACATCATTAATCAAAGCATAAAGTGATATTACAAATCGAAAAATAAAGGATCATAAAGGCTATGGTGACTTGGGATAGTCATAACATGGTGTGAGCATGTGCCAAGTAAACCCAAATAAAGCATCAAAGGGGAATACCACAATATTATGCTTTCATATGCTAAAACAACGCATGATTCTTCAAAGGCACATTAAGTAATCTCAATTGTTTATAACATGTCATTCTACAGCAAAGATCAATAAGCATAATACCAAAAAATATCAAGCATGGCATGACAAAGCATAGGCCACAGTCAAAAACAAGCTCTCTTTACCACTTAAGCATGAGCTTTCCTACTCTTTTCCAATCCAAACCAAACTTATTTGAAAACCAATATATGAAAGAGGGGGTCCAACCAATTTATTCAAGCAAACTAAGAAAACCAAGCAAACGAAAAACCAAAACAAAAAAGAAAAAGAAGACGCTCCAAGAACAACACGATTGTGCATGAAACAATAAAAATGAAGTGTTTGGAAGAAACCTGGGATTTTTTTTGATGAAGAAGGGGATGCCTTGGGCATCCCCAAGCTTTGACGCTTGTACTTCTTGGATATTTCTTGGTGTGACATGCGTGGAATCCCCAAGCTTGAGCTTTAGTCCATTCTTCATCTCATTACATCATTCTCTCCATACATATGAAATTTTTCCTTCATACAAAAACTTCACACAATCTTTATTAGCAACATTAGTGCACTCAAGATAATAAGTCTTTAGGTTAAGTTTCAACACCAATGAAACTTCCATTAAAACACAAGCTACTGTAGCACTTCCCTCAAAAATCTCAATTCCCCAAAAGAACTCAAAAATGAACCAACAAGAAGCAAATGCAAATAACGGTAGAAATCTATCAAAATAGACCCGCAGGTAAAGACGAATTTTTTTAAAGATCTTCTGTTGCTCAAATGAAAAATTGTTGAACTAAAGAAAGTTAGATAACAACCTGGGGCATAATAAAAAAAATTCATGCATCAAAAGGATGTACAGAAATTTTACACGAATTTTTACGGTGAAGCACAGAAATCTGTTTCGGGAGAGCAACTTTTCCAATCATTACTTCTCTCTCATTAGAGGTTACTTTTGGCACAAAAGCAAATAAAAAGGATAAGGAGAGGTTATTACAGAGGTAATAGCTTCCAAGAGTCATCTAAAACTTTTGGGTTATCTCCCAATAAGTACTTTTCTTTAACGCTTTTAATTTAGGCATAAGAGGCAAGAGAAAGAATCAAGTGTTCTCAAATGAAGAAGCATTAAGAGCAAATTTTGTTTTCATAGGAGAGGCAAAAGAAATATTCTCTCTCTTCTTAGGAAAGTGTTCTGTACCTTTCTTGAGTGGGAGTTGATATCTAATGGTGCCTTCTTTCATATCAATAATGGCACCAATAGTTCTAAGAAAAGGTCTTCCCAAATTAATAGGACAAGAGGCATTGCATTCAACATCCAAAACATAGAAATCAACAGGGACATAGGCATCATTAACCATAATAAGAACATCATTAATACTCCCCATGAGTTTCTTTTTAGCATTATCATCAAGTGGGACATTCAAATAACAATCTTCCAATGGAGGCAAATCAAGCATATCATAAATCCTTCTAGGCATAATAGAAACACTACTATCAAGATCACATAGAGCTTTGAAATCAAAATCATTCACTTTCATATTGATGATGGGTTACCAACCATCTTCTTGTTTTATAGGAA
This sequence comes from Avena eriantha, assembly GCA_910589775.1. Classification (NCBI taxonomy): domain Eukaryota; kingdom Viridiplantae; phylum Streptophyta; class Magnoliopsida; order Poales; family Poaceae; genus Avena; species Avena eriantha. The sequence goes on from OU342741.1 coordinate 316,604,718, forward strand.
TAGAAGCTTTATGTTTCATCTTTTCTTCTTTAATTTTTATGAGAGCATCTGTAATGTGTTTTGTAAAGGCCATATTCATAGCACTAGCATTAGGACTTTTAGCAAGCTTTTGTAGGAACTTAATAACTTCAGAGATGTTGCAACCATCAAGATCAAAATCATAATTATCATCTAAAGTAGTAGAGCTATTTCTAGCCGCAACACTAGTGGTAGTGATAGTAGAAACACTAACGTTTCTAGCAATTTCATATTCTCTTTCCCACTTAGCATGCAATTCAGCTAATAGTCTAACATTTTCATCAATTCTAACTTGTATGGAATTAGTAGATGCAAAGGGATTCTCATTAGTTTTAGGTTTAGCAGCTATTTTTATTCAAAGAAGATTGAGCTTTAGCCAATGATGCTATATTTCTTTCAACATTAGAGAGTTTTTCCTCAATAGTTTTATTGAAAGCAGTTCATTTACTAATAATGTCTTTAAGCATAACTTCAAGTTCATAAGGTGCACTCCTATTATTGTTGTAGGAATTTCCATAAGCATTACCATTGTTGGGAGGATATGGCCTATAGTTATTATTATCAAAATTATTCCTGTAGGCATTGTTGCTAAAATTGTTATTTCTTATAAAGTTCACATCAACTTGCTCTTCTTGAGCAACCAAAGAGGCTAAGGGAACATGATTTGGATCAATATGAGCCTTCCCATTAACAAGCATAGACATAATAACATCAATTTTATCACTCAAGGAGGAGGTTTCTTCAATAGAATTTACCTTCTTACCTTGTGGAGCTCTTTCAGTATGCCATTCAGAATAGTTAACCATCATATTATCCAGAAGATTTGTTGCAGCACCCAAAGTAATGGTCATAAAGGTACCTCCAGCAGCAGAATCCAATAGATTTCTTGAAGAATAGTTTAATCCTGCATAAAAGGTTTGGATAATCATCCAAGCAGTCAGTCCATGAGTGGGATAATTCTTTACCAAAGATTTCATTCTTTCCCAAGCTTGAGCAACATGTTCATTATCAGATTGTTTAAACTTCATTATCTCACTTCTCATAGATATAATCTTAGCAGGAGGATAGTATTTTCCAATGAAAGCATCTTTGCATTTAGTCCAAGAATCAATACTATTCCTAGTTTAGGATTCAACCATTCTTTAGCTTTTCCTCTCAAAGATAAAGGAAACAATTTAAGCTTAATAATATCTCCATCTATATCCCTATGCTTTTGCATCTCACAAAGTTCAACAAAGTTATTCAGATGAGCCACCACATCTTCATTACCAATACCAGAAAATTGTTCTCTCATAACAAGATTGAGTAAAGAACGTTTTATTTGAAAGAAAGTAGCTTCAGGAACAGGTGGAGCAATAGGTGTGCTCATGAAATCATTGTTGTTGGTGCTAGTGAAGTCACACAACTTAGAATTTTCAAGAGTAGTCATTTTTTGTGTTTTTAATAAAGAAAGCAAACTAGTGCAACTAATTTTTTTGTGTTTTTGAAAAAGAACCAAGCAACTACAGTAAACAGTTGATTGTAGATTGATGAAAAAAGAAAGGACTGGGGTCCATAGTTCACTAGTGGTGGCTCTCCTTAAGATAGATGACATGTTGGGTGAACAAATTACGGCGGGGCAATTGACAAACATCGAGAAAGCAATCATGCATATACTAATCATCTTGACCCCTTTGAGATTCGATTGGGCATTACAACATTATACATAGACCGTAATCCAATTGCATCTATGACTAATAATCCACCTTCAGGTTATCATCCGAACCCCCTTTAGTATTAAGTTGCAAGCAACAGATAATTGCATTACGCAATGCGTGAAAAGTAAATAATACAATTGTTCTATGAACAAAGGATTGTTGTTTTCTCCCTAGTAGCAATAGCACATCTAGTACCTTAGAGATTTCTATCACTTCCCCAGATTACTAGAGGCATGAACCCACTATCGAGCATAAATACTAACTCTTGGAGTTGCTAGCATCTACTTGACCAAGATAGCTACTAACAACGGAAAGCATGCAAGATCACAAATAACAAAGACATGATAGAATCAATAATCAATCGGAAATAGCATCTCAATATCCATCGGATCCCCACAAACACAACATGTAGGAATTACAAATAGATGATCTTGATCATGAACGGAGCTCACACGATCTAAACATGATAGCACAAAGGAGGAGAACAAGCCATCTAGCTACTACATGGACCTGTAGTCCAAGGATTAACTACTCACGCATCACACCGGAGGCTTGCATGGTGATGAAGAAGGCCTTCAGGGTGAATTCCCCTCTCCGGTAGGGTGCCAGAAAGAGCTTCAGATCCCTCCTGATCTAGGGATGGAGATGACGGCGGCTACAGACTCTTTCATGGAATTTTGATCGGGTACTTAGGGTTTTTGTATCGGAGGCATCTTATAGTTGAAAGGGGAGGGTGAGGGGGTGCCGGAGGCGGCCAGATCACCCCCTGGCGCGGGCTAGGCTGGGCTGCGCGGCCAGGTGCTGTGGCGGCCCCCTGGCCCCTCTCCGTCTCGTACTCTGGCTCATTGTGTTCCTCGGTGAAAAGCTGACTTTGGCTTTTGTCTCGTCCAATTCCGAGAATATTCATTTTCTAACTTTCCTGGAACCAAAAATAGCAGAAAACAGGCAGCTGGCACCGTGGCTCTTGTTAATAGGTTAGTCCAAGAAAGTGTACAGAAAGTACTCCAAAGTGTGGACAAAACATAAGAAAGTAGATAAAACCCAAGCATGGAACATCAAAAATTATGGATACGTTAGCAACATATCAGATCCATCTTCACTCTACGCAGATCTAAGAGGCCAAGGCATCGATATTCATCTTCATCAACCATTGCACCACCATCATCTCCATCCATCCCATCTTCACCCATCTAGATCTTGTTGTAATTTCCGTACTCGTTGTGGATCTATACAAGAACTATTCATTTACAATTGCTTCCATTACCATTGTCATGATGTTGATTGCCTCCATGTGTGAGTAGATCTTTAGTTCTTGGCGAGATGGAGAAACCCTAGCATATGATTGAGATAAGATAGAGATTATTATGGTATACATCATTATGTGTATGAGTTAATTGTCTTCATCTTGATGTTGGGAGTTGTGTCCTTAATATTTGCCTCTTATGGGGACTCGATGAAGGGGATTACTTGTTGGTAGACTGAGGGATGATAGCAGTTACTGTGACTATAAAGCTGTTATCATTCTTTACGTACTAACTTGGGGAAACAAGGAGAACTCATAAATCCATGCCCATGCCACGAGAGAAATCCCTTAATAGCGGGATAATACGATTGATGTCGTTTATCCGTCAGTTGTGGTTATGAAGGATGATATGAGCAGTGGTTGCTACCTATTTTTCCATATATGGAGCTCCTCCCACATACATACATATCATGAGAATATTTGTTATAATAATCTTGATTTCTTAGTCTAAATTGCTAGTGGTGTATCCACCACTCCCTGAGAACGCCTTTTTCCCTATTGCAGTGTCAAGTTCTTTTACATACACAATTCTTAATTTCTGCATTAAGTTCTACTTTACTTTAAATTGCTTCGTTCAATCAAAAACCCAAAAACAACTCTACTTTTCTTGCATCTTAAATTTATTCCTGAAGTACTTTGTTTAGTTTTAGTTAAAAGCATTTTATTCTTTCGCCTGCTGCTCCCTGTGGGATCAATATCTTTATTTTGAAACTTGCTACAAATGATATGTGCACTTGTAGTCATCAATGTGCAGCTCTATCATCTCACGCCCAACTCCATCCTCCACATTGTTGTTTTCATCACCCTTTGTGAGAGCTTCCTTGGGATCCATCCCCACTGGGGTCTGTGTAAACACCTTTTTCCATAAAGAGGAATGCGACTAGAAAATCTATCTATGATATTGGCAGTGTTGTCATCTTTGTTCGCCCATATGTCGATTATTTTGACCTCAAGTTTGCGGATTCTGCCCAAGATTGGAGGCAGAAATGGTTCTACATCAGGGATGAGGCAGCTGAGGGCCAGCAATATGGATTAACTCCTTTCGACCCGACAAAAAGAGTTAGGAAGTTTAAGTCTTGGGGAGAAGGCGTAACTCCGGCGGAGATTAAGGAAACACTAACCATGATGGACCGTATCTACGATCTTCGCTATATAGCTAGAAAAGAGGCTTTGGGTGTTCAACTCATAGCCCACTTTCTTCACATCCGCATTCAACCTCTTTAGGCCTGGATTTCTGGTATGTGGGCATACACTGGCAAGAGGCATCAGATGAGGATGTCTCTGGATAATATGCTATGCTCTGAGCTCTACAAAAAGGTCAAAAACCCTCACCAAACTAACCAAGCATGGTGAAATTCCATCCAAATGTCGGGTTGGGCCTTTTGACAAGAAGAATCATTTGCCCGATGTAAGTCATTTTCTCTTGTCTTCCATTTGTCATTTTTTGATGTATATTTTCTTTATGCTGAATTTGCTTCCCTATTTGTGCAGAACCATGATATAGCATCCCAATTGTCTAACATTGGAATGCTACATAATAAATAAAGATTAAGGCTACTATATACTTGTCATTTATTACATCATCATAATATCGTGCTCATGTCACCATGCCACATTGCATTTGAGCATCATATTAAAACACTCTTCATTTGGTTCTTCTCTTCATAATGCATTTTCCTATTAATTGTATTTGTATCTTGATATATTGTAGTTGGTTCTTGATATATTGCTTGTTGCCCAAGTTGAGTTGGGGGAATATCTTTTCAAACTCCACCACCTTTCTTTGGTTCTATCCATAAATTCCACCATCTTAATTCTATATGAGCCCATGCATTTATATTGGTATTTGAATCTAGCTCATATGTGTTGGGATGGATCCACTTCTATTTGTACATTCTCCCATATGTGTTATATGTTGTTTTCACAATATTAAGTATGTGGAGCATCATAGCCACCTTTGCATGCTATGTGAGTATAATATCTTCTATATGGTTTAATTTTGAATATGTGAGCATATTTGAATATATATATGAGGCTAAATAATCATCTAGAGGAACCACACACTACCATTGCCCATTTATATTCATTTATGCTTATTTTTCATCCATTCCATATGAGAAGCAAGCTTATGTGTTTTGGTATGGGCTTTATTTAAATTTGAATGCATGTATGGAATAAATGACCACATGGACTTGTAGTTGTTTTCACAACTAAAATTGTGGTATTTAATAAATATGCATGACCCATGCATGCTTGCTCCACATTCCTTTTTATTTTAATTGATTTGAATCATGCGAGGATGCTTGTGGGTTTTGAATTCTTAGAAGATGGTTTTAATTCAAACACTCCATAATGTCTCACCTTCTTCTCCATCTTGCTGCTATTGATTTTATTTTGCTCTTGTGATTTTTTTTTTGGTAGCTTGGATATAGAAGCTTGAGTTTAAAGAAATAGCTAAAACAAATGTTTTGAAGAAAGAAAGAGAGGATAATCTAACTATCTAATATAACGTATCTATCTAACTAGACATATCCTACTCCTCCTTTTGGCTTGGTCTAACCAAACCACATTAAACTAAACCCCCAACTAACCTAACCCTAACTCTAACCCGAGCTCATGCCCATGGTGGTGACCATGGTCATGTGACCATCCCATGTGCCTCATCCCCCACCTAACCACCCCCTCCTAGCTACCTTGTTGGTCAAGAAGATCACCCTAGGTCCTCCCTAGCTAACCCTGGTCGCCCCTTCTTCCCACCCCGAGAGAGACAGGAAGTGATGTGGGCATACCATATAGGTACTCGAGATCAGCATATACGGTCTAGCCCAGAAGAAGCCCACGATGTTGCTAAGGCCCAATCGAGATTCAGATGACCTAGGAGACTTCGACTCCTTGCAGAACACGGCAAATACAAGATGGCAGTTTAAAGGGGAACCCTAATATGTAACCAACTCAGCCTGCTGTCCCGAGACCTAGCCTATCTATATAAAGGCTAGGAGGGTGCAGCGAGGAGGATATCCGCAATCCTAGTTTTCCGCACCATGGCCAAATTGCATCTGCGCACCCCTGTAACTTTCGACTCCTCGATAATTCCAAGAGCAGACAAGAAGGAGTAGGGACCTCTGTGAGGCCTGAACCTGGGTAAACCTCGTGTCACCTGTGTGCTTATTTGCTAGATGATCGATGCCTCTAGTGCTCCCCAATTCCTCAAACCTAAGTACATCTACGATGGGCATTGATGAGTTAACCCCTCGTCAATTGGCGCCGTCTGTGGGCATCGGGAGTGCTGAAATTGTGGCTTCCTCGGCCCCGTCAACCGCGATCTACGACTCTGCAGTAGTGGAGACTCGCCTCCTCTTCGATGCCTTCGACTTCACTGTTCACACGTGGGCCACGCGCACGGATTTCGAGTCCGTGGGCGATGGAATTGGCCTGGCAATCGGGAGCCTATGCTTCCAAGTTGGTTGGCTGGCCACACTTTGCCTCCCTGATTAGCCAAAGGTTCCTGGGATTGCTCCTACATCGTGGTTTCCACCATTGATCGGCACCCTGAGCGAGCTCAATGCCCCGACATCAGTCAGGAATAAGGACAGCGATAGCAGTTATGGGTCCGATCTGGGTGATCTGGCGACAGAAGACGGAGCCTATGGCTCTAGATCTGAAAGTTGTGGGAGCAACAGCTTCCCTAGCCATTACATGTGCGCCGTCATCAACATGGGTGGCGACGGCGGCAATCGGGACAACACCGGTACTGGTGGTGGTATCCCAGTCGCAAATGGTGGCCCCTCCAATGGAGCCCCCACCAAAAACAGGCCAGAAGGCCGCCCCCTGGCGACGGACCCATCCCAGAGGATCAGCCAAACCTCTCGGCGAATGAGAATACCCGAGAGCGTGTACTGATGAAGCTAAACGACACTGAGTGGGCCCGCTACAGGGAGGACCTACTGGGTAATCTCCTACCACCCAACTCATTGCAAGACATGCTGATGGGTTATCACTAGCTGCTCAAGGAGGAGTTCAAGCGCCAACAACAAGTAATCGCCCAGCTCGACGAGCACAGAAGGGCAGCGGACGAGTCGAGCCACCGTCGAGCTCAGCTCTCTTCCATCAGAGGATCCTCCTCCAAAGGTAATGATCATACAGCTTCCAGAAGACGTTCTCGGCTAGCTCACCTCACCGAGAGGGAGCGAGTAGAGGCCACTCGATCCCTCGACTTCTCGTTCATGACGGTGGATACACGGGGCAACGTGCTCCCGAAAACGCCGCAAGCAACTATGATGGCAACCACCATGTACCTGCTCAACAACCAGCCACTGGGTGGGGACCCACAGTCTGCCATGCACCGATCTACGATCCCTGGCCTGGGACTACTCGAAGCTGCGCTCACCAAGGATCTAGCACGAGAGCCGAGGAAAAGAAAGGCTCTAGCCAAACGCTACTCTTCCTCCACTTTTAGTGACAATGACCACGACTTGTCGTGACGACACCGCTCACAACAACACGACTATGACTATGATGTGGGCGATGACATCACGCAGCGCAAAGTCGACAAGATGCATGCGAGGCGCGCCTGTTCGACTGACTCGGAAGATAACGGGATAGAGTTCTATGGTGCTAGCTACTTCAGCAGAGCCATACGGTAAAAGTGAATGTCAAAAGGGTTCAAACTCCCATCGGAGAACCTGAAATTCGACAGCCTCCAAGACTTGAAGATCTGGCTGGAGGATCATATTTCCCCCATCACGCTACACGGCAGAACCACGAGCATGGCCATGCAATGCCTCTAGCTATAGCTGCAAGGTGCCGCCCGTGTGTGGCCCAACAACCTCCCGCGCGGATTAATCCGCAGCTGGGACGAGCTGGTCTATATCATCATGTGAAACTTCAAGGGCACTTACAAGAGGCCCGCATCAATTGAAGAATTAAGAGGTTGCTACCAAAAGACCGGCGAGTCACTACGCTCATACATCTAGAGATAGTCCATCATCAAAAACTCTACAAAGGACATCTCCGAGGATCGCACAATCGATGCACTGAACGGCGGCGTGCGCCACAGAGAGCTTAGGGAGGAGCTGGGCCGCTCGAAGCCCAAAACAATCGACCACCTGATAGAGATCACGAACAGGTGGGCTGATGGAGAGGTGTTGGTGAAAAACCGCATCCACTCAGATGATGATGATGACCTCGGCCGTAGACATGATCGCTGAGGAAAACCCCGGATGCGTGGTTATGGGGGCCGCGAGGAAGTCGACATGGTTGTGGCTAGCTGCACCGACAAACACAACGACAGCAAGCGCAACGGTGGATATCGCAGTGGTGGATACCGCAATAGCGGGAAAACCTCACAAGTATGGCAATTATGTACCCGCGATGAGGCACCTGGAACATCTATCCAGGACAAATTGTCCGGACCGTGCAACGTACACTTCTACATCTACAAGCACGATGGCAAGAAAAAATCCAGTCACCTTTTGAAGGACTGACGTGAGTTCCTCGGGCTCCATGAAGGCCTGGCCTAGATGAATCATGACATGATAAACCAAGGCTACGGAGCTTCCCCCGGAGCCGTGGCTCACGGAGCGCCACCACCACCCTGGCCACCCCCACATGTGGCCGCGCCAGTCCATAACAACAGACGCGAGAAGTACCCGCGAGCACTTGGAAACATGGGAATGATCCAAAAAGGACGCCCATCAAATTGGGTGCAAAAATTAATCACTCGCCAAGTCAACCTAGAGATGAACTCTCCACCCTCTAGCACTGAGTACCTCAGTGGATGCGAGTCCTGCATTACCTTCGACAAACACGACCATCCGCGTCAAGTACCTCGCCCAGGTCACTATCCCCTAGTGCTCAAGGCACAAATTGGAGGCTTCGAGATGAGTCGTGTCTTCATGGACGGTGGCAGCGGCATCAACCTCATGTTTGCAAGAACCTTGTGTGCCATGCGAATCCCCCTGTCATGTCTAGAAACATCAGAAACAACATTCCACAGCATCGTCCCAGGGAAGGGCGTATACCCCTAGGCAAGATCAGCTTGGATGTCATCTTTCGCACACCAGCAAACTTCCGGCATGAATGCATCAAATTCAAAGTGGTCGACTGGCCCTCGCAATACCACTACATCCTCGGACGTGTCGCATTCACGAGGTTCATGGCGGTACCATGCTACAGCTACATGCAGATGAAGATGCCAGGCCCCAACAGCATTATCACTGTCAACGGAAACTTTGAGAGGTCAGACAGCTGCAACAGGGAATTCAACAGAATCTCCTAGTCTTGCAGCATGCAGGAGGAGCTGGCGAGGCTGAAGGAGTCGATAGACAATAGTCTACCTCCTCCGAGTAAGCCAAGCTCACCTGATCAATCTTTCGACTCATCGGTCCACACCAAGGCAGTCTAGGTCCACCCAACGGACCCGACCAAGACGGCCCTCATCACTAACAACTTGAGTCCCGCATAGGAACTCGCGCTCGTCGAATTCCTCCATGAGTGCTCGGAAATCTTCACCTGGTGTCCAGCAGACATGCCAGGGGTTCCTAGGGAATTCGCCGAGCACTCACTCAATGTGAATCCTGAAGCAAGACCAGTGAAGCAGACGATACGTCGACTATCTGAGCCAAGGGCAAAAGGGGTCGGTATGGAAGTCAACAGACTCCTCGATGCTAACTTCATATGGGAGATCAAGAACAGCACCTTGGTAGCAAACCCCGTGCTTGTTCCTAAAAAGGAGACGGATATCCTGCGGATGTGCGTGGACTTCACCTCCTTGAACAAACACTGCCCGAAGGATCACTTCCCATTGTCGCAGATCAACCACATAATCGACTCCACCACGGGATACGATCGCCTCTGCTTCCACGATGCCTACTCAGGCTACCACCAAATTTGAATGAAGGAGGAAGACCAGGAGAAAACAGCCTTCATCACGCCCTTTGGCGTCTTCTACTACACAATGATGCCCTTCGGGCTGAAAAACGCAAGGGCCACCTATCAGCGGTGTATGTAGGCCTGCCTCAAGAGCCATCTTGGTTGCAACATTCAAGTCTACATCGATGACATCATCGTCAAAACTAAGGAGGAAGCCTCATTACTCGACAATCTCCGCGAGACCTTTGATAACCTCGACCACTACCGGATGAAGCTGAATCCGGACAAATGCGCCTTCGGTGTACCATCTGGGAAACTGCTCGGTTACCTCATCTCCGTGAGAGGGATCGAGGCCAACCTGAAGAAAATAAAGGACATACTGGCCATGGAGAAGCCGAAGAACGTAGAAGGCGTCCAGCAGCTAGTTGGGAAAATTGCGGCACTTAGTCGATTCATCAGTCGAATGGGCGAGAAGGCGCTCCCTTTCTACCATCTCCTTTGCAAGGCTGATAAATTCGAGTGGACAGAAGAAGCACCGGAAGCATTCGAAGACCTCAAGCATCTACTATCCACTTCGCCGGTGTTGGTAACACCTCAAGAAAAGGAGCCCCTATTACTATACATCTCCGCCACCAACCAGGTGGTTAGCACCATGCTCGTAGTGGAACGAGCCGAAGAAAACAAAGTCCACGGGGTACAACGCTGATGACTGCAAGTGGACAGATCGTTTGTAGCTAGTTTCCCAATAAATATATCAATCCCACAGGGAGCAGGAGTCTGAAGTCTAATAACTCTTTGAACTAAATACTGAAATAGTAATGCTAAATAACGTTCTAAGTAACAAGATAAAATGCGAGTTTTGTGTAAAAGATGTTTTTGGGTTTTCAAATAAGAGAACAATAAGTAAACTAAAGCTGTAAGTAAACAAGAGCATGCAAGTATGATTACGAAAGTCTGCAAAATGATGGAAAGAGTTCTCGGGGAGTAGTGGATCCACCGCTTAGTAATTAGAAAGAGTGATCAAAATTATTATAATGAATAAGACCATTTATGATATGTGTGGGAGGAGCTCCATATATGGACGAATAGCCAGCAACCACTGCACACATCATCCTCATAACCACAGCAGACAATAACCGACAACCGTCGCGTTACCGCACTATTAAGGGATTTCTCCCATGGCATGGACATGGCTTGATGAGTTATCCTTGATTCCCCAAGTTAGTACGTAAAGAATGACAACTACGTTATAGTCACAATAAGTGATATCATCCTTCTGTCTACCAACAAGTAATCCCCTTCATCAAGTCCCCGCAAGAGGCATATATTAAGGAGGTGCACAACTCCCAACATCAAGATGAAGACAATTAACACATACACATAATGAATAATATCACATAATAATCTTTATCTCAATTCAATCTCATACTATGGTTTCTCCATCTCCCCAAGAACAAAGGAAACTACTCACACATGAAGGCAATCAACATCATGGATGGCATATGGATGAAGTATGATGATACAGTTGAGGACAGGTGCAAATCCAAGATTCAATTTAGAATTACAACAAGTAACCAAAGGGGATCGGTGATGGAGACGTTGTTGTTGATGATGGCAATGTAGATCGATGTGGAGTCCTTCAAGATCCTAGTACCTTCTCCTCTTGTGTGATGGTGATGGTGTAGATCTGTTTGGAGGCGGCTATGGCAGAGGCACGGTGGCAGGGCTCCGCCGTGGTGGAGGATATGGCTTGGTGGCTCTCTCTTGGGTCCTTCTTCCTTTATATAGGCCTTGGGGTGCCCTAGGATTCCCCCAATACCGTCATATGACTTAGGGAAGGTTCTGGAGCTTTTCTGGGGCAAAATCCTATCATTTTCGAACTTTTTGGCAACTATACGGGCGGAGCTATACGACCAAAATAATAGCTCCGGCCGTATAGTTGCTCGTTAAATTCTCTTCATGCTTTAGTATTTTGGCCACCATTTCTTCATACGAACTCTATTTTGGGTTTTCTTCGGCTCGTTGAGTTCGTATCGTCAAGGGCTGCAACCCTGTAGTCTTGGATCTTTATTTTGAGAAGTTGGAAAATTCACTTTCTCAACCTCTCAAATGGCTAAGTCTGGTCCCTGCAGCTCCTCCATACTATGCTCTCTTTGTTCCTTTTGCCTTTTTTATCCATAATCATCATCAACACCTACACACATGTCATAGACAAGGAAAAGTGATAAAATTCTACCAAGACTACTAAATGTGCAAAGCTCATATGAAAGTAAATGAGAAATAGAAATCATGCATATGAGGCATAGATATAGCTGGAAGAAACATGATATAAGAGATAAATGGCACAATTTATATGGCTAAAAGAGGTGGTATTTCACAGCCATCAAACACCCAGTCTACTACCTCGGCGAGGTGCTAACACCGACAAAACAGCGGTACCCGCATTATCAGAACCTGGCATACAGCGTCTTCATGATAGCCCAGCGACTGCACCACTACTTCCAGGAGCACCCCATCATTGTGGTGAACGATGCTCCACTAGGGCACATCCTCAACAACCCCGACGCCATCGGATGAGTCGCGCTTTGGGGGATAGAACTGTCTCCACGAGACATCACATACGAGAAGCGAGATGTGATCAAGTCGCAAGTACTCCTGGACTTCCTCGTCCACTGGATGGAGAATCAGCTCCCCAACACGCTAGACATGTCCTGCCTATGGACAATGCACTTCGACGGATCAAAACTGAAAGTGCATGTGGTTTTGGTAATTAATGACAATCTTTATGGACTTATGTTTGCATTGAGTTTTACATGTAGGATTTGTCCATAGGCAATGCTTGAACCATTTGTTGGCTTCAAGGTTGGGAGAAGAAGAAAGTAGAGAAGATCAAGTGTTGACCAAGGTTTCAATGAGTGATTTGGAGATTGGTCAAGTAAGATTTGGGCCTATAGAAAGTGTGTCTTGAAGAATAAAGTTGGAGTGATATCTCTTATGTACCTTCAAGACACCAACATAATGAAGAAAGAAGAAATGATGTGCAAGTTCAAGTTGAGTCATCTCGAAGAGATCATTTGCTTGAAGCTTGCCATCCTATGGTGGTCATGGATAAGGGAAGATGATATGCCCAAAAGAGAAGCTCTACCATAGTGGAGTATGGGGAGCAATTTGCAAGTCTTGCCCAAGCTAACGCAACCAATCAAGAAAGGTGTTCCATCTTGAGGTGGAGAAGATCGTCATCATCAAGCTCAAGTGGAATATGCGCAAGGCAAAGGTATGGTCTTGATAGGGTTTCCTTCTTACCGGTCTCGTGGTGCTAGTTGGAGAGACCGGTTTGTAGGATAGATAACCGTTCTATCAAGAGGGGCTCTCTAGTGAGTAACTTGATCATATCCTTCAGAGAGAGAGCTCAAACCTTTGCATTCCTGGCATCATCTTTCTTGTTTGTTATTTGGATCTTATCCATGTAAGGTTCTAGAGCTTGTGGTAATATTCATAACAATCTCTAGTTCATCAAAAACGGTTTTCCCCTTATACCTTATTGCATTTTTGATCTTGGAGGTTTTCGGGTTTCTCACCAAGAGAGGTATCTCACATCATAATACATGAAATGTTCTCTCTTGATGCGTTTTTGTTGGGTAGCTCTTGTCACCCCCCTTTCCAACAAAATTGGTTTCGGGTCAATCGGAGTCCGGATGCAAATGTTATGATCGTTACAGTTTTGTTGTTTCCATCAGTTTTGTCTCTGGCGGGTTTTTCAGACCGAAGTCTCTGGTGTGCAGACACCGGAGTCTCTGGTGTGGTCCGGAGTTTCCACACAAGTCTCCGGAGTGGATCAAAGTTGAAGACCTGGGTCAGCCAGATTGGTGGTCCGGAGCAAGGTCCGGAGACTGACCAGAGTCTCCGGTCCAAGCCCCTGACCGGAGTCTCCGGTGTGGTTGGACCGGAGTCTCCGGTCCACTTGGCCCACAGAAGGGTTGGGTCATTCTGCTTGGTGGTCCAGAGGCTGGTCTAGAGATGGGCCGGAATCTCCGGTGTAGACCGGAGTCTCCGGTGTGCAGGCCGGAGTCTCCGGTCTGACTCTTCTCCAACGGTCAGAAATCAGTGGGCCTATAAATAGGGGACGTCTTCTTCAACCTCAAGTTGCTCGTTCCAGAAAAAGAAGAACACCATTTGAGAGCCACCAAAACTCCAAGATCTCCCTCTCCAACCACCCAAAGTCCCTGATCTTTGGGGAACCGTAGGAGGAGTCCTTGATCTACAACTTCACCAAGAGAGATCTTCATTTCCCCCTCATTCACTTGAGGGCCCCTTGCTCTAGGGTTTCATTGGAAACCCTAAGCCTTGTTTTGGTTGATTTGATTCTTACAAGCTTGTCTTTGATTGTTTGACAGCTTGCTTGTATTGGGGAGCCTCCAATTAAGTTGTGGATGTGTGCCCTGAACTCGTTGTAAAGGTGCCGGCTTCCACCTCGAAGGTTGCTGTATAGTGGAAGAGGTGAAACGAACCCGTTGGGGTGAGATTCATCGGAGAACAAGGGAGGCCTTTTGTGGCGTTGGTGGTTTGATACCACCCCCTCTCCAAACGAGACGTACTCCATTGTTGGGTGGAACTCAGTAATACATCGTCGTCTCTTCGTGCCTCAGTTATCTCTATACCCGAGCTCTTACTTATGCACTTTACTTTGTGATAGCCTTCGTGCTTGAAGTCTATATCTAGCTATCACTTAGTTGGTTGTCTTGCTTAGCATAAGGTGTTGGTGCACATAGGTGAACCCTAGTTGTTCTAGGTTTTGTGCTTGACAAAGTAAACGCTAGTTTAATTCTGCCTTTGTTAAGCCCATCTAGGAAAAGTTTTTAAACCGCCTATTCACCCCCCCCCTCTAGGCGACATTTGTATCCTTTCAAAAACTTTGAGAAGGAGCTGGCGGGGGGTCATCCTGACATCGCCACAAGGTGACAAGATGAGGTATGTTCTGCAAATGCAGTTCCGCGCCTCCAACAACGAAGCTGAATACGAAACCCTGCTCCACGGGATGCGGATGGCCAAAGCTTGTGGCGCAACGCGACTCGTCATCTACGGCGACTCTAAACTGGTAGTAAATCAAAACATGAACCAGTGCGACACGCTCAGCGACAACATGATCGCCTACCGCGACCTCTATGATGCACTCGAAGGGGACTTCGATGGCTGCAAACTGCGGCACGTCGGCCGCGAGAGCAATGAGGAGGCGGATACGCTTGCCAACATTGGCTCCACCTGTGCCCCGGTGCCATCTGGAGTATTCCTAGAGCAAATCTGCGAACGCTCCATCAAGCCAAAGGCTCCAGAGAAGAAAGCCAGCACATCAAAGGACTCGAGGGCTACGCCACCTAACAAAGTCAAAGCACTCGAGGATATGGAGCAGGAAACATGACTCGAAGGCCCCATGGAGGTCATGATGATCGAGTCATCCTAGACACAACCATACATCACATACTTGCTCATCAAAAGGTTGCCAGATGACCCGACAGATGCACAACATATAGCACAACGATCCAAGGCTTTCGCCATCATCAACGGCGAACTGTATAAGCACAGCATCACAGGGGTCCTTCAATGATGCTTCTCCAATGGAGACGGAAGAGCCATCCTCCTCGAGATACACGAAGGCACTTGCGCCATCACGCCAGAAGTCGTGCCCTCGTCGCCAAAGCTCTATGAGATGGATTGTACTAGCCAACAACAATGCGCAACGCTAAGGACATTGTCTAGAGGTGCAATGCTTGCCAAAGAATTGCGGACAAACCGCACGCACCTAGTCCAAAGCTCAGGTCAATACATGTGGTCTGGCCTTTCACGCAATGGGGACTTGACATGGTCGGCAAGCTGCACACTTGGAGGGTACGTCTACCTCCTTGTCGCAGTCGACAAATTCACCAAGTGGATTGAGGCCATGCTAGTGATAGACCAATCAGGAGCCACCGCCATCAAATTCTTCGAGTCCATCGTCTTCTGGTTCGAGGTGCGCATGGCATCATCACGGACAACGGAATGAACTTCACCTCGAACGAGTTCTACGATTTCTGCGAAAACTTGGGAATCAACACCAGCTACGCCTTGGTGGCGCACCCTAAGACCAATGGTCAAGTCGAAAAGGCCAACGGCCTCGTCTGTAGCGGCATCAAGAAAAGACTCCTCAGGCCACTCGAAAGAGCTGCTGGGTGCTGGCCCGAGGAGCTAGAGTCAGTACTATGGAGCCTACGAACAACTCCAAACAGCGCCACAGGCTATACTCCGGTCTTCATGGTACACGACCCCGAGGCAGTACTACCTGCAGAAGTACGCTACAAAGCCCCACTAGTCATAGCATACGGTGAGGCGGAATCAACTCTCGCACTCGAAGACTCCGTCGACCTCCTCGATGAAACACACGAGATAGCAGCGGGGCGATCCATGATCTACCAGCAAAACCTCCGCAACTACCCTAGTAGAAGGCTACGCCCCAGATCCTTCATCAAAGGAGACATGGTCCTTCGACTGAAGCAGCAAGGGCACCTCAAGCTCGAGTCCCCTTGGGAGGGACCTTATGTGATTATCGAAGTAATCCCAGGTGGCGCCTACCGCCTTAAAGACGTAGAAAGTGGAGTCGCATACTCCAACCCTTGGAACGTCGCACAACTGCGTCATTTCTACCCTTAGATGTTTTACTTTACAAATAAGGCTATTTAGCCAGGCTACTTAGCCACATGTTGTATCTCCTGATATTCTGTGAATAAAGAAAGCTAAGTGCCTCCAATCTTGTGTTTCTATCTTTTTACTTGCAACTACATCACTCGGGGGCTAGGCCACGCTTTCCACCTCATTACACGAATAACACAATAGCCTGAGTAGCAGACGTACTATTAATCGAACCCTTGGTAAAATCAACCCAGTTGCAACGCACCTGATAGGTTGACAAGGTGCTAAGATAAGTATGCATCAGGCTAACGAAAAGAAACTGAGGAGTACAAGCTACTCAAAAAATATACAAGCTAACAAGCTTTTACATAAAAAACTAGTAACAAAAACACTTGTACGAACTTTACAAGAACTATACATCTCTGTGCAAGTTCAAAACTACTCTACTGCCGCAAAAGAAGAACATTGGTACGTTCTTCAAATAACTTGACGATATCTTCGGCTGGCTGATAAACCGCCCGATAATAGGGCACCATTTTCCATGCCATCCCTCCTGGCGGGGGCGGCGGTCCAACGGTAATAGCTGCAAGATCTAGATCAGGTCAATGCAGGCGAACAAGTGCCAACGCAGCCTTGGCACCCGCGACTAACTGCTGACACACACGCTCGCGAACTACGCTGGCATCCTGGAACTTCTTCAGTAAAGCTAACAAGCTTGAAGGTACCACGTCCAAGGGGACATTGCCCGAAAGATGTGCTTCAAGCACGATTGCGCCTTCTTCAAGTACAACAACACCTACAACACACGATCCTGCAACGTTGCCAACGCAACTGCACGATCCCGATCAACCCAAAAGTAACCGCTAGCTTCTAGTTGCTCCTGGGTCAAGTTGTTTAGCTGAATGGTGACTCGGTCCCTCTCCTCCTGTGGATGGTGAGTACTAACAACTGCAAAGGGCGGAAAAAGCATAAGGGTAACTTGCCGCCGCGAGTGACTAGAAAAGGAGAAGAAGCTAGGGAAACTAACACTCCAATTGCTCATTCAACTAAGCCACCTCACCTAGAAGATATTTCTCCCATTCACTGGATTTTCGGACTTTGACTTCCACACATTAGTGCTACCACAGATCATGGGAATTTCTCACTCGAAGTGCTTTATACGATCGCGCAATCGAGGCAGCAGCGACAATTCCTCCACCTTTGAACATGATTGTGCCATAGGTTCCTCGGTGGGAGGTGTGCTAGATGGATCACTTCACGGACCCTATCCAAGCAGAGGAACCGACAGATAAGACCAATCATTCATAATGACACCAAAAGCAGAAACACAGAAGTGATACGTCCAAAACGTATCTACTTTCTCGAACACTTTTGTTGTTGTTTCTCCTCTAAACTTGTGTGATTTGGATGCAACTAACGTGGACTGACGCTGTTTTCAGCAGAATTGCATTGGTGTCTACTTTTTGTGCAGAAAATCAACTTTCAGGAAAAATCCCGGAAAATATGCCAAAAATCCTATTTCACCAGAAGAATCCCGGAGCCAGAATACGAGACGGAGGGGGGCTGGGCCCAGGCCACACCACCTGGCCATGCGGGCAATCCCAGGCCGCACCAGGGAGTGGTCTGGCCGCCCCAGACTGCCCCTCGGTCTCCCTCTTTGCCTATAAGTTGCCTTCTAACCTAAAAACTCAGGGGGGGTCGACCTTTTCCAGAAGGAGTTCTGCTCCGCCGCCACCACCAGATTCCACGAAACAGCACCAGAAACTCCGTTCTAGCACCCTGCCGGGACGGGGAATTGGAGGAGATCATCGACATCATCATCACCGTCACTTCTCCATCGACCATCCATGTTTCCCTCATCTATGAGTGAGTAATCCCCCGTTGTAGGCTATGGGGATGGTAGGGATTGGATGAGATCGTTCATGTAATGGCATCAGATTGTTAGGGCATGGTGCCTAGTATCTTTTATTAGTGCTTTATGACTTTGTTGCGACTTGTTATGCTTAATGCTTGTCACTAGGGCCCGAGTGCCATGATTTCAGATCTGAACATATTATTGATTCATTATGATAGTATTTTTTATGGTCTTATCTATAAGTTGTATACACACGTTGTTGTCTAGAACCAATGGCCCCGAAGTGACAGAAATCGGGATAACCAGAGGGAATGGCTTTGATGTGAGGATCACTGTGTTCATGGAGTGTTAATGCTTTGCTCCGGTGCTCTATTAAAAGGAGCACCTTAATTGCCAGTAGTTCCCTTGAGGCCCCGCTGCAAACGGGTTGGCAGGACAAAAGATGTTGTGCAAGTTCTCATTGCGAGCACGTATGACTATATATGGAACACATGCCTAGGATTATCTAGTACTTGGACGCTTTATCTTATTTATCTGCAATTTCCCTATGTTCTGATTGCTATATGAATTGTCTTTTCCATACAACGCTCGTCCGTCCATCCCTATGCCTCCCACACTCGAATCCCACTGTTTACTGCTATTCTTACTGCTGTCTTTACTTTTACCTACTATTGTTACTTTATTATTCCTACTACAAAAATGTTGCTACTGATAAACTGATGTGAGCAAGATTGTTTCCAGGTGCAGCTGAATTGAGAACTCAGTTGTTAAGGTTTATAAATATTCTTTGGCTCCCCTTGTGTCGAAACAATAAATTGGGTTTCACTTGCCTTGAAAATACCGCGATACACCCCCTATACTTGTGGGTCATCAAGACTATTTTTTGGCACCGTTGCCAGGGAGCATAGCTTTATTTATCAAGTTCACTTGGATTCTCTATTGTTCGCTGCTATCCATCCATCATGGGTAAGTCTCGGGATGGCAAGGTTCCTATTTTACCATCCACTACAATAAGAGGTACGGTTCTGAACACCTCTGATGCTCTTGATTCACCATCTGTTATAAGTAAGCTCGTTACACCACCACATACACATGCTACACACACTGCTACTACTGCTGAATCTGAAACTTCTGATGCTTATGATGTTGCTTCTACTGTGCTTGATAAGCGTGGTTCATTAGGTCCTTTCCTAGATGCTACGATTGCTAGAACTATAGCTAGAAATACTGAAACTCCTAATAAAGACACTACTACACCTGTTAGTTCACCTGAGTCTAGTGAGAGTTATGACATTGAAGATGGTTATGTTGAGATGACCGATGAATTTATTAAAGAATGTAAAAACACCCATGATAGGAGCGCTGCTAAGAGTCTCCTTCAGAGGCGTACTATTAGACCCAAATTGTCTCCTATTGCTAAGTTTGTTGCTTCTCTCATAAACATTAAAGATAAAGATTATGATTTCTCTCTCGATCTATCTTACATCGCTATTGTCGAGAAAGAACCTTTTTGTGGGACTAAGAATGGAAGTGAGGTAGCACATAATGAACTTTCTACCATGAGTGGCTTGTTTTCTGATGATATTAAGATGCGTACTTACTTTGTTGCTAAGATTTTCCCCTTTTCACTGAAAGGAGAAGCTAAAACTTGGTTTAGTAGTTTACCTCCTGGATCTATTAATAGCCCTAATTGCTTGATTAGTACTTTCCTACAGAAATAATTTCCTCCTAGTGCTAGACATGCTATTTTGCAGGAACTTTTTGATTTTAAACAGGGAGAAAAAGAGGTATTGCCTGAATCTTGGGCAAGGTTTTGTGCTTTGATTCATGCACAGGCTGGAAGTCCATTACCTAAGAATGAGCTTCTTGATAAATTTTATAATGGACTAACCGAAGAATCTAGGACATACCTAGATAGTTGTGTTGATTATGTTTTAAGGAATAGGACTCCTAAGGAAGCTGAAGAATTAATGGCTAACATAAGTAAGAACTATGAAGATCGGACTCCTCTTGAACAAGCTATACATGAAGTAATTGTACCTGAACCTACTATACCAGTGCCTATTCCAACATCAAAGAAGAGGGGAGTTATTGAATTAAATGATGAAGTGATGAAGGAAGCTAAGAAATGTCTTAAGGAGAAGGGAATTAAAGCTGCAGATGTCAAGAATTTACCTCCTATAGAAGAATTATGTAAGCCTATTCCCTACTCACCCACTATTGAGGTACACTCTCTCCAACACTTTGATGAAGGTGATATCCCTTACTCTAAACCTCCTGATCAATGCTTAGAAGAATTCGATATCTTTATTATTAAGCAAGATAATTTTAATAAAAGGGTGCAAAATCATCTAATGGAAAACACTAGAGCTATTGTTGACTTGAAACATATTGTGGAAAGAACCTCTAATGATGTTAAAATGATTGTTAAACACTTTCAAATGGTTCATACTCAAATAGATCAACTCGTTAAAGTGCAAAAAGACTTGCTAGTTAATGCTGCTAAAGAAAAACATGCTTATGAAATTAGAACTAGAAGTGGTCTAGCTACCCAGGATCCTCTTTATCCTGAGGGGCATCCTAAAAGAATTGAGCAGGATTCTCAACAAGCTGAAAATAGTGGCTATACTCGTAAGAAAAGGAAAAAAGAAACATAAAACTATTGTAGAACCCTCCGAACCTGCTATAGATCCTAATAGTATATCTATTTCTGATTCTGAAACTGAAAGTGGTAATGAATAAAATGAAGTTCCTAATGAAGAAAAAGTTGAAGAAGGACCTGAAAAGCACACTAAGAATTCTAAATACACTAAAGAAGATTTTGCTGATAAGAAACATGGTAGTGAAAGAGAGTCTTGGGTCCAAGAACCTAAGCCTTTCCCTGATAAGAAACACAAGTCAAAGGAAGATGAACACTATAATAAGTTTTGTGAGTGGATGAAACCTTTATTCCTGCAAATTCCTTTGACGGATGCTATTCAATTGCCTCCTTACTCAAAGTATATGAAGGATATTGTCTCGAATAAAAAGAAGATCCCTAATGAAGAAATTTATACTTTGCTTGCTAATTATTACTTTAATGGTAAGTTTCCTAAGAAACTTGGATACCCTGGGATTCCAACTATCCCTTGCTCTATTAAGAAAGTTATGTTAGAACTGCTTTGTGTGATTTGGGAGCTGGAGTTAGTGTTATGCATTTCTCTCTCTATAAGAGGCTTCAACCAGAAAAATTAATACCAACTGATATATCTTTGTAAATGGCTGATAAATATACCACTATTCTTGTTGGTATATGTGAGGATGTACCTGTTCAAGTGGCTCATAATTGCCTGATATTAACTGATTTTCTTGTGCTTGAAATGCCTGAAGATGATAATATGTCTATTATTCTTGGGAGACATTTTCTTAATACTGCAAGAGATGTTATTAATTGTAATCAAGGAAAGGTGACTTTCAATGTTAATGACAAGGAACATACTGTCTATTTCCCCAAGAAGATTGAAAGGACTTATGGTTTGAATTCAATTGAACATGTTGAGGGCATTCAAGTTGGAGAAATATATTGTCACATACCAAGAGAAAAATTTGAAACTATTATGATTGGGACCATTGCTATTAAGGTTGAGGTAACATAACCATTAGTGGAATACAAAGTTTTGTCTCATATGAAATTGTTTTGGTAACAAGACCTGATCAACCTTGTTAATAAAAGGATTTTGTTGAACAAAACAATGTTTTCACTATGATTATCTCTGTTTACTTCTATTGCTATCCGTTTTAGTTTTTGATTTTGTTTAGTTTTCTTTGTTGTTAGTTGCTTGCATGTTAGAGTGTCTTAGAACTTCTGTAGTTCTAGCCTTGTTTTGTCATTGCATCATTTTCCAAAAAAATCTGTCTGTCAGAAAATCATTCTTCTATACCTGAAAAATGCCCCAAAATAAAGTGTCTCGAAAAATTCCAGAAAATTCATATTAAATTTTTACGTGAAAAAAGGGGCAGCCTGGGAGGCACCAGGGGGACCCACTAGGCAGGCTCACCACATGGTGGAGCGGCCTGCCCTGGGTGGCGCCATGCCATGGTGTGGGCCACCCCTAGCCCTCCACTAACTCTCTCACCTGCCACTTTCTTCTCTCTCCCGAGTAAGCTCCAGTCCATTGTTCAAAATCACGTTCTTGCTATGCTTTCTCTCGATTTTTTCGATCTCCTTGCTCAGCCCATCTTTGTTGCTGAAATTTGGAGCATTTGTTCTCTGGTATGTGACTCCTCCCCTTGTCCAAGTAGATTTGTGTTTAGTGGATTATATCTTGAGTATTTTGCTGTTGTAGGTGACAGGTTATGAGAGCTTTTAAGCTTGTTTTATGCTTAGAGATATAGTTTTGATGCATGTTTAGGCCTCTTACAAGTCCCTATGAGTAGAATCCTTCATTATATTCACTTTGCAATCACTTGTTTAATAGGTGTTTAAATTTCAGAATAGAAGATGAATGAGCATCAACTAAACCAACATGAACTATGGGTGCCTGAGGTCATGAAGGTCCACCGGGAGGAGGAAGTTTTTCCTTCCATTTATCCGTGTTCTGAGTTCATGAGAGCTGCAGGAATTCTCCAAGATTTCCACACTTTGGTTTCTAATGCAGGGTTGGAGCACTTTTTGGAAGATGAACCTTGTCAATTTGTGAAGCTAACCATGTCTGTGGTGCAGGACTTTCAATTTAGTCACTCTTTTCCTAACCCCGTGGTCCACTACAAAATTTACAATATTGTTGTCGACCTTTGTCTCGATGACTTTTGTGCAGCTATTAAGGTACCTCAATGGGGATCATGTAGAAGGATTAAGGTGCGACCTGAACCACTCATGGATTTATACGTAGAAGTTTGCCAAGGGAGGAGCTTCTCGAAGGAGAATGGAAAAATCTGTAACATTCATCTTCCCTCCATTTGTTACTTTGCCTACTTTGTTGCCAAGTGTGTTCTTGCTAGGAAAACTGCAAATAAGTTATCTTCATATGATATAGCATTTATCTCTGCTGCTCTTAAACGGGATAGGTCTTACAACTTAGGTGGTTTGATAGCTCTCCGTCTTGCTGCTAACCGTGAGAAAGGTGGAATTTGTGGAGGCCTCGTTGCTTCTCATTTACTAGCATTGCATGGTTTAGTGCCTCATCATCTAGACCTACAGTTCCCCATAGAAAGGCTTGATTTTAATTCCATGATACAGCATAAATTTGTTTCCTCGTGGGCTAGTGTGAGTGAGTTGTCTTATGAAATAACTTTTCTCAAAGCTGGTTGGAGAAAGAGCAAGTTCGAGCGTGTTGTTCTTTTGCCTGCACCTATTTTGTTTAACCTTGATAACAGGGAAGGATGGTCCCTCACTGAGGAGGAGCTTGACACATACTTGGGAGAGCTCTCCCAACAGGAGCAGGATACTAGAAGGGAGGTCACGGATGATTTGGTCCAGCCCTCGAACGAAGGGGAGTCTTCATATCAGCAGCCTGCCTATGATTGGGGAGCCTCTTCTTCTTCCCACGGCCCAACTACGACCATTATTATCATGATCCGCGTGCTTGGAACCCTTATTCGTATCTGGATTGATACCCACTTAGGCCAAAAGCCTAAGCTTGGGGGGAGGTACGCCGATACCGCACACATCTCCTTATCATGTTGCGTCAGTACTTTGTATATTCATGTTTCGTTCTCTTTTTAGTTTTCGTTCTTTCTTTGCTTTTGCTTTCTAAAACACAAAAAGACCAAAAATATTTCTGTTGTTTCTCTTTGGTTTGCTTCTTCTTGTTTTTTCCTTGGTTTGTTTTTCCCTTTTTGCTTTGTTTGAATTATTCGAAAAAACCCAAAAAGATTCTGCTTTGCTTGTTTTTCCTTTTTGGTTCTTGTTTTTCTTTGGCTTTGTGAGTTTGTTGTAGGGTTCAGCAGTCCTTAGTGGATATTGGTTTCATATTATTATTCAAGCCACACAAGTGAAGAGCAATAATGAGGATTAATGACAACTTGAGGCGTGGTAAGAGGCTGGTAACAAACTCTATTTGTTTTCATTTTTGTACATATACTCATCACTGTGGGCATGCTTAGTCTGTTCGTGTAAGGTGTATGTTATCTTTGGATGCTTAGTAGTTCTTGCTTTCGTATGATTAGTTCCAGCTTGCTAATAGTTTGTAGCATGTCTTATGAATGTTTGCTTGCATTACTCTACTCATAATTTGGTATGACACCGTGGTATCCTCCTCTGAATGTTTCATTTGAATTGACTTGGCACATGCTCACGCATGCACATGACTGTAATAATCAGTTAAGCCTCGATGAATTATTTTGCCTTGAGGATCTTGAATCACTTTCATGCCATGATTAGTCCTGTTTTGTTGCAAGCATGATTATGACAGGTATTGCTCTCTCGTTTGTCGCTCCCTTACTATTGCTAGCCTTCACTTTCACTGAGTATGTTTTACTCATGTTTCCAACTCCCTAAAACCAAATATTGCCAAAGTGTCCACCATACCTACCTATTAGCATCATTTTCTACTTCCGTGCATATTCAATATGGCTTGTTTTCTTCCGAATAAAATGTTTGCTTGTTATGAGAAAGTTAGTTAGTAAAGCTCTCACAAACTTGATGGCACACTTTATTTTCTTTCATTTAATAAACTTGAACCATTGAGTCCTTCTTTGTTGTGTATATGCTTGCGTTTTATAAGTTGAAGTTAGCAGAACCATGAATCATGGGGAACGTTTTCAACATTGCATTGGTACTTAGTACCTCGTTGATATCATGTTCTTTTGCTTATGGATCCCGACGGTGTGAAATAAAAGTGGAACTCGTAAGATCATGGAGTTTGTATGTATGTTCGAGAAACGCCTGGGCCGCTAGCCTAAGCCATGCCTAATCATGGTGGAAACTTGCAGCATAACCATAAGGAGCATTCTATGAAGCATCCTCAATAAAAATCTATGCACATAGTAAATAAAAAGATCATTGAGATGCTCATTGTCTGCTTGCCTTGTGATTTTCATTATGGGATAGCTCATGTGTCATGTGCAAGGGGTACCCCGTTGGCGGTTCTCTATGATACGTATATACTTACAATGACAAGAGCTTACTTGTGACTGAAGTTGAGTAGCATGAGGATCGGTCTTTGTAAGTAAGGGGCATGAGACTTTGATTTATAACTTGTCAAGCATATCCTCTTAGTTGTGTCACTTCAACCTTAACCATTTAAAGATGCTTATGATAGGGGCAATGAGAGATCAAACCTAACAAGTACCATACTTTCAGCATTTGGAAGCCTTTCAAACTATTCAAAACCTTTTCTTTTACTTGTTGAGTCTCCACATATTCTTTGAGCACCTTCTTAAGAGCATAGTTGTCATTCTTTGTGCTTGTCTCAAAACTTGATTATTTGTGTTATGACTTTGATGCTTGTATCTTTGATATCTTACTTCTAGTCTTCACCTGAACTTCAAAGGTGCCTTAAATCAAAGGGAAGCGAGATACCACTCTATCATACCTTTTTATGAGCATTGTAATGTTGCTTATGTTTATACTTCATGCTACTTATTATTTTTGAGTTGGAATCTCTTCATAGCTTGCAATGCCTATTAAGTAAACTTAGTTGCATACTCCTTATTATGAATTGTCTAAGTAGTTGATCACATGCTGAGAATATATACATCATATGAAGCAAATGTGTTCGTGAAAATTCTTTTATTGCACTCAGTTTTCAACTGAATTGCTTGAGGACAAGCAATAAGCTAAGCTTGGGGGGAGTTGATACGTCCAAAACGTATCTACTTTCCCAAACACTTTTGCTATTGTTTCTCCTCTAAACTTGTGTGATTTGGATGCAACTAACGCGGACTGACGCTGTTCTCAGCAGAATTGCATCGGTGTCTACTTTTTGTGCAGAAAATCAACTATTAGGAAAAATCCCGGAAAATATGCCAAAAATCCTATTTCACCAGAAGACTCTCAGAGCCAGAATATGAGACGGAGGGGGACTGGGCCTAGGCCACACCACCTGGCCACGTGGGCAAGCCCAGGCCGCACCAGGGGGTGGTCTGGCCGTCCTAGACTCCCCCTCGGTCTCTCTCTTCGCCTATAAGTTACCTTCTGACCTAAAAACTCAGGGGGGGTTCGAGGTTTTTTCACAAGGAGTTCCGCTCCGCCGCCGCCACCAAATTCCACGAAACACCACCAGAAACTCCGTTATGGCACCCTGCCAGGATGAGGAATTGGAGGAGATCATCGCCATCATCATCACCATCGCTTCTCCATCGACCATCCATATTTCCCCCATCTATGAGTGAATAATCCCCCGCTGTAGGCTATGGGGATGGTAGGGATTGGATGAGATCGTTCATGTAATGGCATCGGATTGTTAGGGCATGGTGCCTAGTATCTTTTATTATTGCTTTATGACTTTGTTGCGACTTGTTATGCTTAATGCTTGTCACTAGGGCCCGAGTGCCATGATTTCAGATCTGAACATGTTATTGATTCATTATGATAGTATTGTTTATGGTCTTACCTGCAAGTTGTATACACACGTTGTTGTCCGGAACCAATGGCCTCGAAGTGACAGAAATCGGGATAACCAGAGGGAATGGCTTTGATGTGAGGATCACATGTGTTCACGGAGTGTTAATGCTTTTCTCCGGTGCTCTATTAAAAGGAGCACCTTAATTGCTAGTAGTTCCCTTGAGGCCCCGCTGCAAACGGGCTGGCAGGACAAAAGATGTTGTGCAAGTTTTCATTGCGAGCACGTATGACTATATATGGAACACATGCCTCGGATTATCTAGTACTTGGATGCTTTATCTTATTTATCTGCAATTGCCCTATGTTCTGATTGCTATGTGAATTGTCTTGTCCATGCAACGCCCGTCCATCCATCCCTATGCCTACCACACTCGAATCCCACTGTTCACTTCTATTGTTATTGCTGTCTTTACTTTACTATTGGTCCTACTTCACTATTCCTACTATAAAACAGTTGCTACTGATAAACTATTGTGAGCAAGATTGTTTCCAGGTGTAGCTGAATTGACAACTCAGTTGTTAAGGCTTATAAATATTCTTTGGCTCCCCTTGTGTCGAATCAATAAATTGGGTTTCACTTCCCTCAAAAATCCTGCGATACACCCCCTATACTTGTGGGTCATCATAAGTACATGTGTATCATAGAGAACCGCCAACGGGCTACCCCTTGCCCGATGATATGGAAGAATCCCCATATCAAAATGACAAGGCAAGCAGACAACGAGCATATCAGCAATCTTCTTATTTACCATGGGAAAATGGTGCTTTTTTCTCTCTTTACTCTTTTCTCATATCTCTTTTTTTCTTTTTCTCTTTTTTCTCAATATCTGACTCTTTTTATAAGAAGAATGCTTCATCGACAGCTCATTATGGTTACGCTGTAGGTTTCCACCATGATTTGGCATGGATTAGACCAGCGGCCTAGGCGTTTCTCTAACACACATACATAACTCCATGGACTTACAAGCTCCCCTTTCATTTTACACCGACGACATCCATAGACAAAAGAGCATGATATCAACTAGGTACAAAGTACAAGTGCAATGTTGAAAGCGTTCCCCATGACAGTATGGTTCTGCTGATCCCCAACATATAAGTGCAAGCATATACAACATAGATGACACAATGGTTCAAGTTTATTAAGGGCAAGAAAAGTAAAGTGCACCATCAAGTTCGTGAGAGCTTTAATCACTAGTTTTCTCATAACAAGTTTAATGCGGAAGGTAAACAAAAACATGAATATACTTGGAATAGCATATGCTAATAGGTAGGTATGGTGGACTCTTTGGAATAACTTGGTTTTAGGAGTTGGATGCATGAGTGGAACTCATGCTTGGTTATGGAGGCTAGCAATAGACTGGGAGCGACCAACTAAGAGAGCAATAATGGCCATAATCATGCAGAGCAACAAAACATCATTAATCAAAGCATAAAGTGATATTACAAGTCAAAAACTAAAGGATCATAAAGGCTATGGTGACTTGGGATAGTCATAACATGGTGTGAGCATGCGCCAAGTCAACCCAAATAAAGCATCAAAGGAGAATACCACAATATTATGCTTTAATATGCTAAAACAACGCATGATTCTTCAAAGGCACATTAAGCAATCTCAATTGTTTATAACATGTAATTCTATAGCAAATATCACTAAGCATAAAGCCAAAAAAATATCAAGCATGGCATGACAAACCATAGGCCATAGTCAAAAACAAGCTCTCTTTACCACTTAAGCATGAGCTTTCCTACTCTTTTCCAATCCAAACCCAACTTATTTGAAAACCAATATATGAAAGAGGGGGTCCAACCAATTTATTCAAGCAAACTAAGAAAACCAAGAAAACAAAAAACCAAAACGAAAAATAAAAAGAAGACGCTCCAAGAACAACACAATTGTGCATGAAACAATAAAAATGAAGTGTTTGGAAGAAACCTGGGATTTTTTTTGATGAAGAAGGGGATGCCCTTGGGCATCCCCAAGCTTTGTCGCTTGTAATTCTTGGATATTTCTTGGTGTGACACACGTGGCATCCCCAAGCTTGAGCTTTAATCCATTCTTCATCTCATTACATCATTCTCTCCATACACCTGAAATTTTTCCTTCATACAAGACTTCACACAATCTTTATTAGCAACATTAGTACACTCAAGATAATAAGTCTTTAGGTTAAGTTTCAACACCAATGAAACTTCCATTAAAACACAAGCTACTATAGCACTTCCCTAAAAAATCTCAATTCCCCAAAAGAACTCAAAAAGGAACCAACAAGAAGCAAATGCAAATAATGGCAGAAATCTATCAAAAAAGACCAGCAGATAAAGACGAATTTTTTCAAAGACCTTCTGTTGCTCAAATAAAAAAGTGTTGAACTAACGAAAGTTAGATAACAACCTGGGGCATAAGAAAAAAAATTCACGCATCAGAAGGATTTACAAAAATTTTACACGAATTTTTACGGTGAAGCACAGAAATCTGTTTCGGGACAACAACTTTTCCAATCATTACTTCTCTCTCATTAGAGGTTACTCTTGGCACAAAAAGCAAATAAAAAGGATAAGGAGCGGTTATTACATAGTTAATATGTAACATCCCAAAACTTCAATCCAAGCTTATCAAGATCAAATCAACCAAAAATGGGGTTAACAAAAACTTTTCCAAATTTAAAATGAAAGCATTCATATATGTGTGCATTTAAAATAGGAGTTGTTTGAATTGCCATGATTGAGTGATACAATGCTTGTAAAGTGTTTCTTAGGTGATTTAAACATCATCTACATCATTCTCAAACTTTTCCTAAAGAAAATCAAATCAAAAAGAATTAAAGAGGAGGAATGGTCATTTTGGCTATTTTAATCCACTACACTACTTTGAGTGTTCCTAGCACTCATTTCTTAACAGAAACAATTCTTGATCTTTGTACACCTTGCTAGTACACATAATGAGGTACCAAGGCCCACCTTTTGATCTGCTAATAACATTCTTTTACTTATTTTAAATAGCATTTGAAAATTCAATCTAATGCATATGCATAGATCACCCCTATTTCAAAACCCCTCTATTTGAGCTCCACTTTCAAAACCCTTGTAACCAGACACTACCTAGCACTAGTGGAGATCACTCAAAAAATTTGAAACCAAAATTCAAATCTTTTTCTCTTTCGGCCATTTTGTCAAACACCTTGCTAGCAAGATCATTATGGCCTAACTAATACTGTTTTGGGCTGATTTTATCTAGCAATTTGGAAGTGCTTTGATCATCTTGTCCCCCCTCAAGCCTGACCAGACCCACACCAGCATCTCCCCTACCCCCTAGCTGCACTGCACAGCCATGCCGAGCCACCTCTCGCCGGCCGACCGTGCACTCACCGCAGCAGCCATCTCTCGCCTCTCTCTCCATGTCTAGGAGGTAGCTCAATACCTCACCACCCCTCTCTGTCCCCTGCCGAGCCAAGCCCCGCCGTGGACCATCGAGGAAAGCCCGCGCCCAGTGCCACCGCACCATGCCGGTGCCGCCCCCAGAGCATGCTCTGTCCCCGCTCGCACAGACCGCCCCTTAGCCGCAGCCCGTGCCCGCCGCTCCGCCACGACCCGGTGAACACCCCAGACACCCCCGCTGGCCGCCCAACGCCTCACAGCCACCGCTCGCCATGGACACCGCCGCCTCTGCCGCTCAGAGCGCCACCTCTCCCAGACCGCATGCCACCGCTCCTACGGCCGCATTCAATGCCTAGAGCACCGCCAGGGAACCGCACGTCGATCGCCACCCGCAGCCATGCCTATACCCCTCTGTAGCCATGTCGCCACCGTCGCCTGCCCATCCCGCTCGGTCTCACCGTCGGGCCTATAAGAGGAGCCCTCCCCAGCCTCTTCTCTCCACACCATTCCACTCCCCTCACCTCTCTGAACCTCACCCACCTCTAGCTGGAGCAAGGCGAGCTCTGCCTCGCCTCTGGAGGAGAAGGGCGACGCTGATTGCGACCACCCCAAGCTCCGCCGCAACCGTGCCTCGCCTCGCTGTCGTCTTCCAGTTTGTTTGCCTGCCTCACCGACCCCGCTGGAGCCCTGGTACGTCCCCAGCAGACCCCCACCGAGCCGCTAGGGTTCGAGCTCGCCGGCGACCTATTCGTCGTCGACGATGACCCTCAGCCGTAGATTCCCCTTCTAATCCTACGGCCCACAGCGCGCGTACCGTTTCGCGTGTTAAGTGTCGCTGACAAGCGGGACCCCCCTGTCAGCTGAGCCCCACACCGCGGAGCGCCACTGGGCCGGCCCAAGTCTTTTCCCGCGCTAGCCCACCCGTTCAAATCTGGATTTTTCTTTTTAGTTAAATCTAGTTTATGTCCACTATTTTAAAATTCAATTCTGGGAGTTTGACAAATCCAAATTGCATGAAACAAATTTTGCCTGAAAGGTATTAAGATGATCTATCCAAGCCTCCCTAGTTAAGTATTGTTTGGTGATTGTGAATGAAACAAATTGCATTCAATTCTGGGAGTTAAATCTAGTTTATGTCTTAGAATGCTACTTAGCCTAGTTAAGTATTGTTTGGTGATTGTGCACTCCCTGTGTATTTATAGACGATAGTACCAACCAAGCTTTCGAGGAGGAGGAGTTCTACCAAGAAGAAGAAGAAGAAGAAGAAGAAGAAGAAGAAAACTTCAACCACTGCACCAACCAAGGCAAGCCACCATTAACAGTGCAAGCTAACACTTGCAAGCTTAGTGCTTAGCAAGTTAGGATTCCAACTAGATGGTTTAGCAAGATGTCTTAAGCATGCCTTGATCACACTCCCTTTTGACTATTAGTACCCCAAGTCTTAGTTACAAGTTTTACTCCCTTAGTTTACACCAAGTTCTTTACTTAGTTTGAATGTAGCATAAAAAGTATAAAACTTGACCTAATTAGAAACCTTTAGATGTCATTCTATGGAATGAGAGTGAACCCATCTTTTCCACCTTAGTGAACACTCTTAACTTAGTAGTTAGAGTAGATCAAAAACGTGAGTCACTTTAGATGGGAACACTTGGTGAAAATGAATTATGAAAACCTTGGAATGATGAGTCATTCTATTGAGATGTTTTGACATGTGTTGAGAAAACACAAATGGTTGATGATGATGAAAATGTTGAGGCATGAGCCTTAACCCTTTTATAAAGCTGGCGGTTGGATTCGGATGCGATACCATTCCAAATTTACCGTACAACCACACTACCTGAATTGGGTAAGGCTTAGCTGGAAATTTATATGCATTAGTATTAGTTCCCTCACGGGAGAGGTCTGAGCTGAGGCTACCTCTCATGATGTCCACCTATGCTGTGCCCAAGATGACTGATGGTCATGGTTGGGAGGCCATGCTCATAGGAGAGGTGCTTATACTAGGGTGTGTAAAGGGAAGTTATGTTTGATTATCTGCATACTAAGTATGATGATTTAGAGTTATCCCTGACAGATGTATCGAATCTTGTGCTGAAAGTGTACCACCTCTGCAGAGTGTGAAACTATTCGAATAACCGCGTCCGCGGTTATGGACAGTTGGAATGGCCATACTGTTTCGTTGTCAGATGTTTTCTAAATACTTTGAAAAGAATGATGAATCTTGACTTGACCACAACAGGATTGTGTTATGACACTAGCTTCCCAACTTAAGTGATTCTAGGATTTTACTTTATCTTTCTTTGCTTCTGAACTCAGCTTAGGTTTCAAACTTAACTTTATAGTTAAACTTAGAGTTAGCACTTTAACTTAGAAGTTTATACTTGTTAGTGGTATTTTGCGAGTACTTAAAGAGTACTCATGGCTTTTGTCCCTAGCTATTATCATGGCCAGACTATGAAGGAGACTATCAAGATGATGGCCAACAGGACGGCTATGATAACTAGGACCATCTGCCTTCGTCAGCATTGCCTATGCCCCTGAAGATGGACCCCACTACTACGCTTATCTTTTATTTCTGCTGCTTGTTGTATTAAGACTGGATCGTGAGATCCTTATTTGTGTAAGACCTTATGTATGGTTTGTAATGGATGATGTACTGTGATATCAAATCCGTTATGTCTCGCAAAAATGGTAATCCTAGGATTGCGAGGTATGGCATAATGGGCATATGGGATTAAAAATCCGGGTGTTGAGATAATAACTTCCAAGAGTCATCTAAAACTTTTGGGTTATCTCCCAATAAGTACTTTTCTTTAATGCCTTTAAGTTAGGCATAAGAGGCAAGAAAAAGAATCAAGTGTTCTCAAATGAAGAGCATTAAGAGCAAATTTTGTTTTCATAGGAGAGGCAAAAGAAATATTCTCTCTCTTCTTTGTAATGGTTTGTAATGGATGATGTACTGTGATATCAAATCCATTATGTCTCGCTTACCCTTGTGGATTCCTTCTCCAAAAATTCATGTTACTCAAAACTCTTACACTACTACTTAAAAATTGACACACTTGATCACTTCACTAACTTCCTTATCCTTAATTCTTGTAGATGGAGACTCAGTTTAGCAAGTTTTACCAGTTGGGAAACGGAGGTCAGCTGATCTTCGAGAGGGATCTGGATTCACTGTCAAAGTTACTAGGACGCCCTCACCTGGAGTTTCTTGGAGCTCAACTTCCAGGACCCCCAGGAGGAGACCTACAGTGGCTAGTCACCGCATATCTTAGAGGAAGCATTGAAGCACCAACTTATGGAAGAATTTAGTTCTCCGTGAGAGAGAACAACTGGCTAGATGGATTAGACAGGGCAATGCATGAAGCTCTCGCACGTCTATGTGCCCTCAGCGTCAACAAGACCCAAGGAACCCGTTTTGCCCACTATGCAAGACGTGATTTTATGGGAATGCCAATGGAGATGCCAGGCCACCCTGAGTTGAGGCGTCAAGTGGAGAACCTTGACTTCTTGCTTCACGACAGACAGCAGGAACTGGACAATGCCAGGGAGTTAGCCAACCAGAACCATGCCATTGCCGACCAGAAGGCCCAGACTTTCGCACTGGTTGTCCAAGACCGTCAGTCTCTTCGCCGCCAGCGTGCTAAGAAGGATCGCACCATCGCCCGTCTTCGCAAGAAGGTGGCCGACCTCGAGAAGACCGTCAAGGAGCAGGAAGCTCAGCTTGCTGCCAAGGAAGAAGAAGATGAGGGTGAAGACATCCAGGGAGACATGGATTCTTACCTCAGCAATGATGATGATTTTCTGGCGGAGGATGCCGTGGACTTCTACACTGATGATGAGGACTCCGACTTCATCGACGATGAGTAGATGCACTAGAGCACTGTCGTAGCATGAGATGTATCGATCTCACTGTATCTTAGCTTGCAGAATGGTTCTTCAAACCATCTGTTTTCCCTTTGATTGTTGTGGTGTGTGTTGTATCGTGTGCTTGCTTGCATGAATGAAAATGAAGTTAGTTGAAAAACCTGAGTCTAACTCAAAGTTTTAGATTTGAAAACCCCAAAACCATGAACCTTAGAATTTCCCTCTTACCCCTATATCTCAATCTTCAGATGACTCGTGGGAACTAAGGAGGGAGCAGCTCGTCACAAGACCCAATGCTGCAGATCTTGCAGAATCTCATCGCAGACCGTGAAGCAAGCGGAGCAGAACGCCAAGCCAACTTAGCAACACTTTAATAGATCGCCCAGATGGCTCTCAACAACCAAGGGCATGGAAATCAGGATCACCAGGGATCCAAACTCAAAAACTTTCAGAACACTAATCTCCCAATCTTCAATCAATCTGAGAACCCATTAGATGCCGATGACTGGTTATAGACCATGGAAAACAACTTAGAAGTTGCCCGAGTTGATGAAAATGAGAAAGTTCTCTTCGCCACCCACTATCTGGCAGGGGATGCAAGATCTTGGTGGAATAGCATCCGCAATATGAACCATGGTCAAGTGATGACATGGGAAGCATTCAAGGTCAAGTTCAGTCGCACCCACGTGCCGCAAGGTCTAGTCAACAGAATGAGAGATGAGTTCCGCGAAATGAAGCAAGGAAGAATGATTGTGGTGGAGTACCGTGACAGATTCCTGTCACTTGCCAGGTATGCACCTGATGAGATCAACACGGAGGCCAAGAAGAAGGAGAGATTCTTGAACGGACTGCATGATGAGATGCAGACTGTCCTCGTCAACATCCGTTTCCAGGATCTCGAAGAGCTAGTCGACTCTGCCATTCAGATGGAAGGGAAGATTAACCAGGCAAACGACAACCGCAAGCGTC
Source organism: Avena eriantha (assembly GCA_910589775.1). Classification (NCBI taxonomy): domain Eukaryota; kingdom Viridiplantae; phylum Streptophyta; class Magnoliopsida; order Poales; family Poaceae; genus Avena; species Avena eriantha. Next base: position 316,639,880 of record OU342741.1, read on the forward strand.
GTATGATGCAGCTGTCTGGATCCAACAGTCACCAGAAGTACCGTCCCAACCCTTCACCAGGATATGCACCAAGGAACAACCGACCCCCAACTTCTCGCCCAAGCTACCCCAACCGTAGCGGAGGTAATGTGAAGTCCGGAGGAAACAATCACAACTCCGACAATGCCAATAATTTCAACCGTGCACCTCCCAAGAACCACAACAACAACAACAACAACAACAACAACAACAACAGCAACACTGCACCCAGAACTGGCAGCAATGTTGTACCTGTCGTAGTCAAGGACAAGTCAGATCACTTGTTTCGAGTGTGGAGTGAAAGGTCACTACTCCAATGAGTGTCCCAAGAAGATTGCAGCCAATGCCAATGTGAATGCCCCAGCTCAGCAGCAGCGTCGTGTTCAACCAGGAAGGAGATTTTCCCCAGGGAACCCTCACAACCGCAACGGTCGTCTCTTCCACATGAATGCAGAAGAAGCCCAGGAAGCGCCAGATGTAGTGTTGGGTATGTTTTCGGTTAACTTAGTTTTAGCAAGAGTATTGTTTGATTCGGGAGCATCGCATTCATTTGTCACCGAAGAATTTGCATGCACTAGTAAGATTCGTCCAACCAACCTGGAGCATGTCATGATAGTTCAAATCCCCGGTTCAACAACCAAAGCTAGAAAAAATTGCAAAGATGTACCTATCAGAATACATGGGATAGATTTTTATGACAACCTAATAGTACTTGGAACGAAAGGATTGGAAGTAGTACTAGGTATGGACTGGATGTCAAGGCATAAAGGATTGATAGACTGTGCTAAGAAAGCCATCACCATGACCGGTAGTTCTGGAGTCACAGTAGAGCATATCTCTGAAACCTTACCCCGACAATTCAAGTGCAACCAGAGTGTAGCCTTGCCCACCATAGACCAAGTCAGAGTAGTCTATGAATACCCCGACGTATTCCCAGATAAATTGCCAGGTATGCCCCGGGATAGGGATATTGAGTTCATTATCGAACAAATCCCCGGAACAAGACCCATAGCCCAGAGACCCTATAGCATGAACCCCTCAGAACTAGTGGAACTGAAGAAGCAATTGGATGCTATGCTAGCCAAAGGCTTGATTCAACCAAGTGCATCACCATGGAGATCACCAGTGTTATTCGTTGACAAGAAAGATGGAGGCAATCGTCTGTGCACAGATTACAGAAAGTTGAATGATGTCACCATCAAGAACAAGTACCCCTTGCCAAAGATAGATGATCTATTTGATCAGTTGACTGGAGCTCGGGTATTCTCAAAGATTGATCTTAGGACTGGTTATCACCAACTTAAGATTCGTGCAATAGATATTCCGAAGACTGCCTTTACTACTCGCTATGGTTTATACGAGTATACGGTTATGTCTTTTGGATTAACCAATGCCCCTGCTTATTTCATGAATAAGATCTTTATGAATTTCCTAGATAAGTTTGTAGTTGTGTTTATCGACGACATCCTTATCTACTCCAAGTCAGAAGAAGAGCATGAGCAACATTTGAGAGTTATCCTAGAAACCCTGAGAGAGCATCAGTTATATGCCAAGTTCAGCAAGTGTGAGTTTTGGCTGAAAGAGGTAGGATTCCTAGGACATATTGTGTATGCCGGAGGAGTCTCTGTTGATCCCGCCAAGATCAAAGATGTCGAAGAATGGGAAGCCCCAACCACTCAAACCCAAGTCCGTGCATTTCTTGGATTAGCGGGATATTACCGCAAGTTCGTAGAAGGATTCTCGAGCATAGCCCGACCAATGACCCAATTGTTGAAGAAGGACAAGAAGTTTGAATGGATAGACAAATGTGAAGCCAGTTTCCAGGAGCTGAAGAGGAGATTGATATCAGCCCCAATTTTGGTCATGCCAGACATCAAGAAGCCCTTTGATGTGTATTGCGACACATCCAAGATTGGTCTAGGATGTGTATTGATGCAAGAAGGCAAAGTCATCGCTTATCTATCTCGACAACTGAAGCAGCATGAGCAGAACTATCCGACCCATGATCTTGAGCTAGCAGCGGTAGTTCTAGCACTGAAGACATGGCGTCATTATTTGATGGGTAATCGCTGTGAGATTTACTCAGATCATAAGAGCTTGAAGTATATCTTCACTCAGAAGGAGCTGAATATGAGGCAAAGAAGATGGATAGAGTTAATCAAGGATTATGACCTTGACATTCACTATCACCCCGGCAAAGCCAATGTGGTAGCGGATGCTCTTAGTAGATTGTCGTGTAGGCTTAACACCATGATCAAGGAGAAGCAACCCAGTTTGTATGAAGAATTAGAGCAGTTCAGAACTGAATTAGTTAGCAAAGGATTCTTAGCTAGCATTGAACTTCAACCCACCATGGTTAGCCAAATCAAGGAAGCCCAAAAGGGAAATGAAAGTATCGACGGAATCAAACATCGTATTGGTACAGGAAAGGTACCTGGATTTACCGAAGATGAAGAAGGAGTACTGTGGTACAAAGGACGTATCTGTGTGCCAGCAGATTCGGAGCTGAAGGAGGTTATCATGAAGGAAGCTCATGATAATCTTTATTCTATCCACCCCGGAGGAACGAAGATGTCTCAGGATTTGAAAGAGCAATTTTGGTGGCACAAGATGAAGAGAGAAATAGGAAGCTACATCGCCAAATGTGACATCTGTCAAAGAGTCAAGGTAGAGCACCAGAGACCTGCAGGACTGTTGCAACCCTTACAGATTCCGAAATGGAAGTGGGATTCCGTTGGAATGGACTTTATCACCGGTCTACCTACCTCTAGTAGGGGAAATGACTTAATCTGGGTCATAGTTGATAGACTGTCCAAGGTAGCCCACTTTATACCTGTCAAGACCACTTACCAGAGTGCAAAGTTAGCATAGTTGTACATTGCTAGGATTGTTAGTCTGCATGGAACCCCCAAGACCATCGTATCAGATCAAGGAACCCAGTTTACCTCAAGATTTTGGCAGAAAGTCCAAGAAGGACTAGGAACCAAGTTAAACTTTAGCACAGTGTATCATCCGCAAACTGATGGACAGACTGAGAGAGTCAATCAGATCCTAGAGGATATGCTTAGAGCTTGTGTATTGGAATATGGATCAAAATGGGAAGACTGCCTGCCTTTCGCAGAATTCTCATACAACAACAGTTATCAAGCTAGTTTGCAAATGGCACCATTTGAATTCCTATATGGAAGAAAGTGTCGTACCCCTTTGAATTGGTCGCAAGTAGGAGAGAGTCAGATCTTCGGACCCGACATCCTTCGAGAAGCGGAAGAGAAAGTTCACAAAGTCCGTGAGCACGTCAAGACCGCCCAATCTAGACAGAAGAGTTATGCTGACAAGAGAAGAAGAGACCTGACTTTCAATGTCGGAGATTTTGTGTATCTCAAGGTTTCACCATTGAAGGGAACTCAACGCTTTAGTCTGAAAGGAAAGTTAGCCCCCAGATATATCGGGCCCTTCAAGATTCTGAACCGTCGAGGAGAAGTATCGTATCAACTGGACCTTCCTAAAGAGATGTCAGCCATCCACAATGTGTTCCATATCTCGTTAGTCCGCAAATGTCTGGAAGTGCCCGAGAAGACTGAAGTTTTCAAGAACATCGACCACAGAGCTGTAGAAATCAACAATGATCTGACTTATCGGGAAATACCCATCCGTATCTTAGAAGAGGCCTACAGAACCACCAGGACCAGGAGTATCAAGTTTCTCAAGATTTAGTGGAGCAACCATACCGAGGAGGAAGCTACTTGGGAGCGCGAAGATTACATTAGGACAGAGTTCCCAGATCTTTTTAGTTCCTAGTTTTCTTTGTAAATCTCGGGACGAGATTTTGTTTAAGGGGGTAAGGTTTGTAACATCCCAAAACTTCAATCCAAGCTTATCAATATCAAACCAACCAAAAATGGGTTTAACAAAAACTTTTCCAAATTTAAAATGAAAGCATTCATATATGTGTGCATTTAAAATAGGAGTTGTTTGAATTGCCATGATTGAGTGATCCAATGCTTGTAAAATGTTTCTTAGGTGATTTAAACATCATCTACATCATTCCCAAACTTTTCCTAAAGAAAATCAAATCAAAAAGAATTAAAGAGGAGGAATGGTCATTTTGGCCATTTTAATCCACTACACTACTTTGAGTGTTCCTAGCACTCATTTCTTAACAAAAACAATTCTTGATCTTTGTGCCCCTTGCTAGTACACATAATGAGGTACCAAGGCCCACCTTTTGATCTGCTAAAAACATGCTTTTACTTATTTTAAATAGCATTTGAAAATTCAATCTAATGCATATGCATAGATCACCCCTATTTCAAATCCTCTATTTGAGCTCCACTTTCAAAACCCTTGTAACCAGACACTACCTAGCACTAGTGGAGATCACTCAAAAAATTTGAAACCAAAATTCAAATCTTTTTCTCTTTCGGCCATTTTGTCAAACACCTTGCTAGCAAGATCATTATGGCCTAACTAATACTGTTTCGGGCTGATTTTGTCTAGCAATTTGGAAGTGCTTTGATCATCTTGTCCCCCCTCAAGCCTGACCAGACCCACACCAGCATCTCCCATACCCCCTAGCTGCACTGCACAGCCATGCCAAGCCACCTCTCACCGGTCGACCGTGCACTCACCGCAGCAGCCCTCTCCCGCCTCTCTCTCCATGTCTAGGAGGTAGCTCACACCTCACCACCCCTCTCTGCCCCTGCCCGAGCCAAGCCCCGCCGTGGACCACCGAGGAAAGCCCGCGCCCAGTGCCACTGCACCATGCCGGTGCCGCCCCCAGAGCACGCTCTATCCCTGCTCGCACAAACCGCCCCTTGGCCGCAGCTCGCGCCTGTTGCTCCGCCACGACCTGGAGAACACCCCAGACAACCCCGCTGGCCGCCCAACGCCTCATAGCCACCGCTCGTCGTGGACACCGCCGCCTCTGCCGCTCAGAGCGCCACCTCACCAAGACCGCATGCCACCGCCCCTACGGCCCCATTCAATGCCTAGAGCACCGCCAGGGAACCGCACGTCGATCGCCACCCGCAGCCATGCCTATACCCCTCTGTAGCCATGTCGCCACCGTCGCCTGCCCATCCCGCTCGGTCTCACCGTCGGGCCTATAAAAGGAGCCCTCCCCAGCCTCTTCTCTCCACACCATTCCACTCCCCTCACCTCTCTGAAGCTTACCCACCTCTAGCTGGGGCAAGGTGAGCTCTGCCTCGCAGGAATTGGAGCCAGAGCCAGAGCCGCCGCCTCTAGAGGAGAAGGGCGCCGCTGATTGCGACCACCCCAAGCTCCGCCGCAACCGTGCCTCGCCTCGCCATCGTCTTCTAGTTCGTTTGCCTGCCTCACCGACCCTGCTGGAGCCCTGGTACGTCCCCAGCAGACCCCCACCGAGCCGCTAGGGTTCGAGCTTGCCGGCGACCTATTCGTCCTCGACGACGACCCTCAGCCGTAGATTCCCCTTCTAATCCTACGGCCCACAACACGCGTACCGTTTCGCATGTTAAGTGCCGCTGACAAGCGGGACCCCCCTGTCAGCTGAGCCCCGCGCCGCGTAGCGCCACTGGGCCGGCCCAAGTCTTTTCCCGCGCTAGCCCACCCGTTCAAATCTGGATTTTTCTTTTTAGTTAAATCTAGTTTCTGTCCACTATTTTAAAATTCAATTCTGGGAGTTTGACAAATCCAAATTGCATGAAACAAATTTTTCCTGAATGGTATTAAGATGAGCTATCCATGCCCGTTGGGTTTAATTCAATTAGAGTTATAGATCTCTCCTAATAAAAATAAGAAGACAGAAGCTTTTTCAACTTGCAACATTTTTATAAAATCAACCAAGTTAGCTTTTGAGTTGATTCCAACTCTCAAAAATCACATTTCATCATATCTATCTAAATAATAATATTAAGGTTTACATGCAGTGACGTTGGACTAGTACCAAAATAATGCTATATAGGCATTTGTAGTCACTTTAAATCATTAAATAATGAACTTAAACCAAAGTAATATTGATCCAACCTTTAATTCTCATTCCCATGTGTTAATATATGTGGTGAGGACACGTGTCCACATGATCCCATATCTTAAGTGGTGAATATTAAATCTTAGTTAATTTTTCAATGAGTAGAAATTACTTTTCTAAAATAAAAAGAATGAAACTATGGAATTAAACTTGTGATGCTTGTGATGATAATAGATCATAAAATGTGTGTCTTAGAATGCTACTTAGCCTAGTTAAGTATTGTTTGGTGATTGTGCACTCCCTGTGTATTTATAGACGATAGTACCAACCAAGCTTTCGAGGAGGAGGAGTTCTACCAAGAAGAAGAAGAAGAAGAAGAAGAAGAAGAAGAAGAAGAAAACTTCAACCACTGCACCAACCAAGGCAAGCCACCATTAACAGTGCAAGCTAACACTTGCAAGCTTAGTGCTTAGCAAGTTAGGATTCCAACTAGATGGTTTAGCAAGATGTCTTAAGCATGCCTTGATCACACTCCCTTTTGACTATTAGTACCCCAAGTCTTAGTTACAAGTTTTACTCCCTTAGTTTACACCAAGTTCTTTACTTAGTTTGAATGTAGCATAAAAAGTATAAAACTTGACCTAATTAGAAACCTTTAGATGTCATTCTATGGAATGAGAGTGAACCCATCTTTTCCACCTTAGTGAACACTCTTAACTTAGTAGTTAGAGTAGATCAAAAACGTGAGTCACTTTAGATGGGAACACTTGGTGAAAATGAATTATGAAAACCTTGGAATGATGAGTCATTCTATTGAGATGTTTTGACATGTGTTGAGAAAACACAAATGGTTGATGATGATGAAAATGTTGAGGCATGAGCCTTAACCCTTTTATAAAGCTGGCGGTTGGATTCGGATGCGATACCATTCCAAATTTACCGTACAACCACACTACCTAAATTGGGTAAGGCTTAGCTGGAAATTTATATGCATTAGTATTAGTTCCCTCACGGGAGAGGTCTGAGCTGAGGCTACCTCTCATGATGTCCACCTATGCTGTGCCCAAGATGACTGATGGTCATGGTTGGGAGGCCATGCTCATAGGAGAGGTGCTTATACTAGGGTGTGTAAAGGGAAGTTATGTTTGATTATCTGCATACTAAGTATGATGATTTAGAGTTATCCCTGACAGATGTATCGAATCTTGTGCTGAAAGTGTACCACCTCTGCAGAGTGTGAAACTATTCGAATAACCGCGTCCGTGGTTATGGACAGTTGGAATGGCCATACTGTTTCGTTGTCAGATGTTTTCTAAATACTTTGAAAAGAATGATGAATCTTGACTTGACCACAACAGGATTGTGTTATGACACTAGCTTCCCAACTTAAGTGATTCTAGGATTTTACTTTATCTTTCTTTGCTTCTGAACTCAGCTTAGGTTTCAAACTTAACTTTATAGTTAAACTTAGAGTTAGCACTTTAACTTAGAAGTTTATACTTGTTAGTGGTATTTTGCGAGTACTTAAAGAGTACTCATGGCTTTTGTCCCTAGCTATTATCATGGCCAGACTATGAAGGAGACTATCAAGATGATGGCCAACAGGACGGCTATGATAACTAGGACCATCTGCCTTCGTCAGCATTGCCTGTGCCCCTGAAGATGGACCCCACTGCTACGCTTATCTTTTATTTCTGCTGCTTGTTGTATTAAGACTGGATCGTGAGATCCTTATTTGTGTAAGACCTTATGTATGGTTTGTAATGGATGATGTACTGTGATATCAAATCCGTTATGTCTCGCAAAAATGGTAATCCTAGGATTGCGAGGTATGGCATAATGGGCATATGGGATTAAAAATCCGGGTGTTGAGATAATAACTTCCAAGAGTCATCTAAAACTTTTGGGTTATCTCCCAATAAGTACTTTTCTTTAATGCCTTTAAGTTAGGCATAAGAGGCAAGAAAAAGAATCAAGTGCTCTCAAATGAAGAAGCATTAAGAGCAAATTTTGTTTTCATAGGAGAGGCAAAAGAAATATTCTCTCTCTTCTTTGTAATGGTTTGTAATGGATGATGTACTGTGATATCAAATCCGTTATGTCTCGCTTACCCTTGTGGATTCCTTCTCCAAAAATTCATGTTACTCAAAACTCTTACACTACTACTTAAAAATTGACACACTTGATCACTTCACTAACTTCCTTATCCTTAATTCTTGTAGATGGAGACTCAGTTTAGCAAGTTTTACCAGTTGGGAAACGGAGGTCAGCTGATCTTCGAGAGGGATCTGGATTCACTGTCAAAGTTACTAGGACGCCCTCACCTGGAGTTTCTTGGAGCTCAACTTCCAGGACCCCCAGGAGGAGACCTACAGTGGCTAGTCACCGCATATCTTAGAGGAAGCATTGAAGCACCAACTTATGGAAGAATTCAGTTCTCCGTGAGAGAGAACAACTGGCTAGATGGATTAGACAGGGCAATGCATGAAGCTCTCGCACGTCTATGTGCCCTCAGCGTCAACAAGACCCAAGGAACCCGTTTTGCCCACTATGCAAGACGTGATTTTATGGGAATGCCAATGGAGATGCCAGGCCACCCTGAGTTGAGGCGTCAAGTGGAGAACCTTGACTTCTTGCTTCACGACAGACAGCAGGAACTGGACAATGCCAGGGAGTTAGCCAACCAGAACCATGCCATTGCCGACCAGAAGGCCCAGACTTTCGCACTGCTTGTCCAAGACCGTCAGTCTCTTTGCCGCCAGCGTGCCAAGAAGGATCGCACCATCGCCCGTCTTCGCAAGAAGGTGGCCGACCTCGAGAAGACCGTCAAGGAGCAGGAAGCTCAGCTTGCTGCCAAGGAAGAAGAAGATGAGGGTGAAGACATCCAGGGAGACATGGATTCTTACCTCAGCAATGATGATGATTTTCTGGCGGAGGATGCCGTGGACTTCTACACTGCTAAAATTGTTATTTCTTATAAAGTTCACATCAACTTGCTCTTCTTGAGCAACCAAAGAGGCTAAGGCAACATGATTTGGATCAATATGAGCCTTCCCATTAACAAGCATAGACATAATAACATCAATTTTATCACTCAAGGAGGAGGTTTCTTCAATAGAATTTACCTTCTTACCTTGTGGAGCTATTTCAATATGCCATTCAGAATAGTTAACCATCATATTATCCAGAAGATTTGTTGCAGCACCCAAAGTAATGGTCATAAAGGTACCTCCAGCAGCAGAATCCAATAGATTTCTTGAAGAATAGTTCAATCCTGCATAAAAGGTTTGGATAATCATCCAAGCAGTCAGACCATGAGTGGGATAATTCTTTACCAAAGATTTCATTCTTTCCCAAGCTTGAGCAACATGTTCATTATCAGATTGTTTAAACTTCATTATCTCACTTCTCATATATATAATCTTAGCAGGAGGATAGTATTTTCCAATGAAAGCATCTTTGCATTTAGTCCAACAATCAATACTATTCCTAGTTAAGGAATTCAACCATTCTTTAGCTTTTCCTCTCAAAGATAAAGGAAACAATTTAAGCTTAATAATATCTCCATCTATATCCCTATGCTTTTGCATCTCAGAAAGTTCAACAAAGTTATTTAGATGAGCTGCCACATCTTCATTACCTACCAGAAATTGTTCTCTCATAACAAGATTGAGTAAAGCAGGATTTATTTGAACGAAAGTAGCTTCAGGAACAGGTGGAGCAATAGGTGTGCTCATGAAATCATTGTTGTTGGTGCTAGTGAAGTCACACAACTTAGTATTTTCAAGAGTAGTCATTTTTGTGTTTTTTATAAAGAAAGCAAACTAGTGCAACTAATTTTTTGTGTTTTTGATAAAGAAACAAGCAAACAAAGCAAAAATAGACTAAGCAAAAAAAAACAAAGTAAAGAGATTGGTTATGAGGGACTCCCCTTGTGAAGATGTCCTTGACTCCCCGGCAACGGCGCCAGAAAAATAGCCGGATGGCCCAAAATATATCGAGCTCGTTGGGGAACCCCAAGAGGAAGGTATGATAAGCACAGCAGCAAGTTCCTCAGTTATGAAACCAAGGTTATCAATCCAGTAGGAGCAAGGAAACACCTCCAAGGTGTTGCTAGCTGAACTTTGGCAGGGCGCACTACCGGTGCCAGCAGCAACGTGGAAACCTGCACAACACAACCCCCAAACTTTTCCCCCAACTTACAGTGAGGTTGTCAATCTCACCAGTTTTGCTGAAAACAAAGGATTAAACGTATTGTGTGGAAGAAACTAATAGTTTGCAGAAATTAAACAGAAAATAGTAAACAGTTGATTGTAGATTGATGATAAAAGAAAGGACCGGGGTCCATAGTTCACTAGTGGTGGCTCTCCTTAAGATAGATGACATGTTGGGTGAACAAATTACGGCAGGGCAATTGACAAACATCAAGAAAGCAATCATGCATATACTACTCATCTTGACTCCTTTCAGATTCGATTGGGCATTACAACATTATACATAGACCATAATCCAACTGCATCTATGACTAATAATCCACCTTCAGGTTATCATCCGAACCCCCTCCAGTATTAAGTTGCAAGCAACAGATTATTGCTTTACGAACTGCGTGTAAAGTAAACAATACGATTGTTCTATGAACAAAGGATTGTTGTTTTCTCCCTAGTAGCAACAGCACATCTAGTACCTTAGAGATTTCTGTCACTTCCCCAGATTACCAGAGGCATGAACCCACTATCGAGCATAAATACTAACTCTTGGAGTTGCTAGCATCTATTTGGCCCAGATAGATACTAACAATGGAAAGCATGCAAGATCACAAATAAGAAAGACATGATAGAATCAATAATCAATCTGAAATAGCATCTCAATATCCATCGGATCCCCACAAACACAACATGTAGGAATTACAAATAGATGATCTTGATCATGAACGGAGCTCACAAGATCTAAACATGATAGCACAAAGGAGGAGAACAAGCCATCTAGCTACTACATGGACCCGTAGTCCAAGGATGAACTACTCACGCATCACACCGGAGGCTTGCATGGTGATGAAGAAGGCCTCCAGGGTGAATTCCCCTCTCCAGCAGGGTGCCGGAAAGAGCTTCAGATCCCTCCTAATCTAGGGATGGAGATGACGGTGGCTACAGAATCTTTCATTTATATTTTGATCGTGTACTTCGTTCTTTTGTATCGGAGGCATCTTATAGGCGAAAGGGGAGGCCGAGGGGGTGCCGGAGGCGGCCAGATCACCCCCTGGCGCGGGCCAGGCTGGGCCGCACGGCCAGGTGGTGTGGAGGCCCCCTGGCCCCTCTCCGTCTCGTACTCTGGCTCATTGTGTCCCTCAGTGAAAAACTAACTTTGGCTTTTGTCTCGTCCAATTCCGAGAATATTCATTTTCTAACTTTCCTGGAACCAAAAACAGCAGAAAACAGGCAGCTGGCACTATGGCTCTTGTTAATAGGTTAGTCCAAGAAAGTGTACATAAAGTACTCCAAAGTGTGGAAAAAACTTAAGAAAGTAGATAAAAACCAAGCATGGAACATCAAAAATTATGGATATGTTAGCAACGTATCAGATCCATCTTCACTCTACGCAGATCTAGGAGGCCCAGGCATCGATCTTCATCTTCATCAACCATTGCACCACCATCATCTCCATCCATCCCATCTTCACCCATCTAGATCTTGTTGTAATTTCCGTACTCGTTGTGGATCTATACAAGAACTATTCATTTACAATTGCTTCCATTACCCTTGTCATGATGTTGATTGCCTCCATGTCTGAGTAGATCTTTAGTTCTTGGGGAGATGGAGAACCCCTAGCATATGATTGAGATAAGATAGAGATTATTATGGTATACATCATTATGTGTATGAGTTAATTGTCTTCATCTTGATGTTGGGCGTTGTGCACCTCCTTAATATTTGCCTCTTATGGGGCCTCGATGAAGGGGATTACTTGTTGGTAGACAAAGGGATGATAGCACTTACTATGACTATAAAGCTGTTATCATTCTTTACGTACTAACTTGGGGAAACAAGGAGAACTCATAAATCCATGCCCATTCCACGAGAGAAATCCCTTAATAGCGGGATAATACGATTGATGTCGTTTATCCGTCAGTTGTGGTTATGAAGGATGATGTGAGCAGTGATTGCTACCAATTTGTCCATATATGGAGCTCCTCCCACATACATACATATCATGAGAATATTTGTTATAATAATCTTAATTGCTTAGTCTAAATTGCTAGTGGTGTATCCACCACTCCCTGAGAACGCCTTTTCCCCTATTGCAGTGTCAAGTTCTTTTACATACACAATTCTTAGTTTCTGCATTAAGTTCTACTTTACTTTAAATTGCTTCGTTTAATTAAAAACCCAAAAACAACTCTACTTTTCTTGCATCTTAAAGTTATTCCTTAAGTACTTCGTTTAGTTTTAGTTAAAAGCATTTTATTCTTTCGCCTAGTGCTCCCTGTGGGATCGATATCTTTATTTCGAAACTAGCTACAAATGATATGTGCACTTGCAGTCATCAATGTGCAGCTCTATCATCTCACGCCCAACTCCATCCTCCACATTGTTGTTTTCATCACCCTCTGTGAGAGCTTCCTTGGGATTCATCCCCACTGGGGTCTGTGTAAACACCTTTTTCCATTAAGAGGAATGCGACTAGAAAATCTATCTATGATATTGGCGGTGTTGTCATCTTTGTTTGCCCATATGTCGATTATTTTGACCTCAAGTTTGCGGATTCTGCCCAAGATTGGAGGCATAAATGGTTCTACATCAGGGATGAGGCAGCTGAGGGCCAGCAATATGGATTAACTCCTTTCGACCCGACAAAAAGAGTTAGGAAGTTTAAGTCAAGGCGTAACTCCGGCGGAGATTAAGGAAACACTAACCATGATGGACTGTATCTGTGATCTTCACTATATAGCTAGAAAAGAGGCTTTGGGTGTTCAACTCATAGCCCACTTTCTTCACATCCGCGTTCAACCTCTTTAGGCCTGGATTTCTGGTATGTGGGCATACACTGGCAAGAGGCATTAGATGAGGGTGTCCCTGGATAATATGCTATGCTCTGAGCTCTACAAAAAGGTCAAATCCCTCACCAAACTAACCAAGCATGGTGAAATTCCATCCAAATGTCGTGTTGAGCCTTTTGACAAGAAGAATCCTTTGCCCGATGTAAGTCATTTTCTCTTGTCTTCCATTTGTCATTTTCTCGTCCTTTGATGTATATTTTCTTTATGCTGAATTTGCTTCCCTATTTGTGCAGAACCACGATATAGCATCCCAAATTGTCTAACATTGGAATGCTACATAATAAATAAAGATTAAGGCTACTATATAATTGTCATTTATTGCATCATCATAATATCATGCTCATGTCACCATGCCACATTGCATTTGAGCATCATATTAAAACCCTCTTCATTTGGTTCTTCTCTTCATAATGCATTTTCCTATTAATTGTATTTGTATCTTGATGTATTGTAGTTGGTTCTTGATATATTGCTTGTTGCCCAAGTTGAGTTGGGGCATATCTTTTCAAACTCCACCACCTTTCTTTGGTTCTATCCATAAATTCCACCATCTTAATTCTATATGAGCCCATGCATTTATATTGGTATTTGAATCTAGCTCATATGTGTTGGGATGGATCCACTTCTATTTCTACATGCTCCCATATGTGTTATATGTTGTTTTCACAATATTAAGTATGTGGATCATCATAGCCACCTTTGCATGCTATGTGAGTAGAATATCTTCTATATGGTTTGATTTTGAATATGTGAGCATCTTTGAATATAGATGAGGCTAAATAATCATCTAGTAGAACCACACACTACCATTGCCCATTTATATTCATTTATGCTTATTTTTCATCCATTCCATATGAGAAGCAAGCTTATGTGTTTTGGTATGGGATTTATTTAAATTTGAATGCAGGTATGGAGTAAATGACCACATGGAGTTATAGTTGTTTTCACAACTAAAATTGTGGTATTTAATAAATGTGCATGGCCCATGCATGCTTGCTCCACATTCCTTTTTATTTTAATTGATTTGAATCATGGGAGGATGCTTGTGGGTTTTGAATTCTTAGAAGATGGTTTTAATTCAAACACTCCAAAATGTCTCACCTTCTTCTCCATCTTGCTGCTATTGATTTTATTTTTCTCTTGTGATTTTGTTTGGTAGCTTGGATATAGAAGCTTGAGTTTAAATAAATAGCTAAAACAAATGTTTTGAAGAAAGAAAGAGAGGACAATCTAACTATCTAATATAACCTATCTATCTAACTAGACATATCCTACTCCTCCTTTTGGCTTGGTCTAACCAAACCACACTAACCTAAACCCCCAACTAACCTAACCCTAACTCTAACCCGAGCCCATGCCCATGGTGGTGACCATGGTCATGTGACCATCCCATGTGCCTCATCCCCCACCTAACCGCCCCCTCCTAGCTACCTTGTTGGTCAAGAAGATCACCCTAGGTCCTCCCTAGCTAACCCTGGTCGCCCCTGCTTCCCACCTCGAGAGAGACAGGAAGTGATGTGGGCATATCCTACAGGTACTCGAGATCAGCATATACGGTCTAGCCCAGAAGAAGCCCACGATGTTGCTAAGGCCCAATCGAGAATCGGATGACCTAGGAGACTTCGACTCCTTGGAGAACACGGCAAATACAAGATGGCAGTTTAAAGGGGAAACCCTAATATGTAACCAACTCAGCCTGCTGTCACGAGACCTAGCCTATCTATATAAAGGCTAGGAGGGTGCAGCGAGGAGGATATCCGCAACCCTAGTTTTCCGCACCATGGCCAAATTGCATCTGCGCACCCTTGTAACTTTCGATTCCTCGATAATTCCAAGAGCAGACAAGAAGGAGTAGGGACCTCTGCGAGGCCTGAACCTGGGTAAACCTCGTGTCACCTGTGTGCTTATTTGCTAGACGATCGATGCCTCTAGTGCTCCCCAATTCCTCAAACCTAAGTACATCTACGATAGGCATTGATGAGTTAACCCCTCGTCAATTGGCGCCGTCTGTGGGCATCGGGAGTGCTGATATTGCGGCTTCCTCGGCCCCATCAACCACGATTTACGACTCTGCAGTAGTGGACACTCGCCTCCTCTTCGGTGCCTTCGACTTCACCGTTCACACGTGGGCCACTCGCACGGATTTCGAGTCCGTGGGCGATGGAATTGGCCTGGAAATCGAGAGCCTATGCTTCCAAGTTGGTTGGCTGGGCACACTTTCCCTCCCTGATTAGCCAAAGGTTCCTAGGATTGCTCCTACATCGTGGTTTCCACCGTCGATCGGAACCCTGAGCGAGCTCAATGCCCCGACATCAGTCAGGAATACGGACAGCGACAACAGTTATAGGTCCGATCTAGGCGATCTGGCGACAGATGACGGAGCCTATGGCTCCGGATCTGAAAGCTGCGGGAGCAACAGCTTCCCCAGCCATTACATGTGCGCCGTCATCAACATGGGCGGCGACAGCGGCAATCGGGACAACACCGGTACTGGTGGTGGTATCCCAGACGCAAATGGTGGCCCCTCCAATGGATCCCCCACCAAAAACGGGCCAGAAGGCCGCCCCCTGGCAACGGACCCATCCCAGAGGATCAGTTGAACCTCTCGGCGAATGAGAATACCCGAGAGCGCGTACTGATGAAGCTCAACAACGCTAAGTGGGCCCGCTGCAGGGAGGACCTACTGGGCAATCCCCTAACACCCAACTCATCGCAAGACATACTGATGGGTTATCACTGGCTGCTCAAGGAGGAGTTTGATACATTGCAAATGTATCTATCATTTTTGATGTTCCATGCTTGGTTTTATCCACTTTCTTGTGTTTTGTTCCAACTTTGGAGTACTTTTCATATGATTTCTTGGACTAACCTATTAACAAGAGCCATAGTGCCAGCTGCCTGTTTTTTGCTGTTTTTGGTTCCACGAAAGTCAGAAAATGAATATTCTCGGAATTGGACGGGACAAAAGCCAAAGTGCCTATTTTTCTGGAAGTGATCAAGTGCCAGAATACGAAACGGAGAAGGGCCAGGGAGCCACCACACCACCTGGCCGCGCGGCCAGGCCTGGCCCGCGCCAGGGGGTGGTGTGGCCGCTCATGGTACCCCCTCGGCCTCCCCTTCCGACTATAAGTTGCCCTCAGGACGAAAACCCTAAGGACCCGATCAAAAATCCACGAAAGAGTCTTTAGCCACCGTCATCTCCATCCCTAGATCAGGGTGGATCTGAAGCTCTTTCCGGCACCCTGCCGGAGAGGGGAATTCACCCTGGAGGCTTTCTTCATCACCATGCAAGCCTCCGGTGTGATGCGTGAGTAGTTCATCCTTGGACTACGGATCCATGTAGTAGCTAGATGGCTGGTTTCTCCTCCTTTGTGCTTTCATGTTTAGATCTTGTGAGCTCCGTTCATGATCAAGATCATCTATTTGTAATTCATACATGTTGTGTTTGCGGGGATCCGATGGATATTGAGATGCTATTTCAGATTGATTATTGATTCTATCATGTCTTTGTTATTTGAGATCTTGCATGCTTTCCGTTGTTAGTAGCTATCTTGGCCAAGTAGATGGTAGCAACTCCAAGAGTTAGTATTTATGCTCGATAGTGGGTCCATGCCTCTGGTAATCTGGAGAAGTGACAGAAATCTCTAAGGTACTAGATGTGTTGTTGCTACTAGGGAGAAAACAACAATCCTTTGTTCATAGAACAATCATATTGTTTACTTTACACGCAGTTCGTAAAGCAATAATTTGTTGCTTGCAACTTAATACTAGAGGGGGTTCGGATGATAACCTGAAGGTGGATTATTAGTCATAGATGTAGTTGGATGGCGGTCTATGTATTATGTTGTAATGCCCAAACAAGTCTTAGAGGAGTCAAGATGATTAGTATATGCATGTATTGCTTTCTCGGTGTTTGTCAATTGCCCCGCTGTAATTTGTTCACCCAGCATGTTATCTATCTAAGGAGAGCCACCTCTAGTGAACTATGGATCCCGGTCCTCTTTCTTTACATACAATCTACAACTGTTTACTATTTTGTGTTTACTTTCTGCAAACTTTTACTTCTTTCCATTCGATACGTTTAATCCTTTGTTTTCCGCAAAACACGGTGAGATTGACAACCTCGTCGCAAATTGGGGACAAAGTTCTGTGGTTGTGTTGTGCAGGTATCCACGTTGCTACTAGCACCGATAGTGCGCCGTGCCAAAGCTCAGCTAGTAACACCTTTGGGGTGTTTCCTTGCTCCTACTGGTTCGATTAAACCTTGGTTTCATAACTGAGGGAAACTTGCTTCTGTGCTCATCATACCTTCCTCTTGGGGTTCCCAACGAGCTTTACATCAACACCACGCACCAAGCACTTTTCTGGGCGCCATGTATTGAGACATCAAGCGATTTTCTGGTGCCGTTGCCGGGGAGTCAAGGACATCTTCACAAGGGGAGTCCCTCATAACCAATTTCTTTACTTTGTTGTTTTGTTTTGCTTAGTTTTCTTTTTGTTTTGTTTGCTTGTTTTGTTCTTCAAAAACACAAAAAAATTAGTTTTACTTGTTTGCTTTCTTATTTAAAAAACACAAAAAATTAAGTCTCCTTTAGTCGTCACCTCTTCCTTAGCTCACCATGTTGATCCCTACATTCACCTTGAAAGACCTTTCAATTGGTAGTAGTTCTATAATTGGGAAAGATAATATTGAAGATTTCTTTAATCATGTTAGCAAACATGAAGATACTAAGGATAGATCCCTTGTAGAACTTGCTCCAAATTATGAGACTGATGCAGCTTCTTTAATTCACATGTTAGAAGCTAGGTTTGTCAACCTCAACCCCTTAATGCAAGTAATGTTTCTTAAGCTTAAAGAAATTGAGGATCCTGAAAAGAGGGATTTTATTCTAGAAACCTTGTTTAAGTAGTTCTATGATGTTGCGAAGGAAGCTAGAAAAGTTTTTGAACATTTCAATATGCTAGGCTCATGTGTAGATGTTGTTGGTACACGAGAAAAGATGAACAAAACCGAACCTAATGGGGAGGAACCTAAGATACCAATACCCTTCAAACTAGTAGCAATACATGATGCCATAGAAAAGAATCTTGATTGGATTGTTCCTGCAAACCCTTTTGATGAGGATAGTAAACCTAAGAGCATTAAGAGAGGATCCTCTAGAACTTATTTGGATGATATACCTTGCCTTGTTGAAAATATTTCTGGTATTGATCTTAATGCTTCTTCATTTGAGAACACTTAATTCTTTCTTTGCTTCTTATGCCTAACTTAAAGGCGTTAAAGAAAAGTACTTGTTGGAAGATAACCCAAGAGTTTTAGTTGAGTTTTGGAAGTTATTACCTCTGTAATAACCTCTCCTTATCCTTTTTATTTGCTTTTTGTGCCAAGAGTAACCTCTAATGAGAGTGAAGTAATGATTGGGAAAGTTGTTGTCCCAAAACAGATTTCTGTGCTTCACCGTAAAAGTTCCTGAGAGAGCTCTGTACGTCGGATTGAGCTGTAATTTTTTTTTCTTCTGACCCAGGTTGTTATCTAACTTTCCTTAGTTCAACACTTTTTGATTTGAGCAACAGAAGGTCTTCGAAAAAATTCGTCTTTACCTGCTAGTCTGTTTTGACAGATTTCTGCCATTTTCTGCATTTGCTTCTTGTTAGTTCCTTCTTGAGTTCCTTTGGGTAATTGAGCTTTTTGAGGAAAGTGCTACAGTAGCTAGTATTCTAATGGAAGTTTATTTGGTGTTAGAACTGAACCTTGAGCCTTATTTATCTTAAGTGCACTAATGTTGCTAATGAGATTGTGTGAAGTTTTGTATGAAGGAAAATTTTCAGGTGTATGGAAGGAATGAGTAATGAGATGAAGGATGGACTAAAGCTCAATCTTGGGGATGCCACGCGTGTCACCCCAAGAAATATCCAAGAAGTACAAGCGTCAAACCTTGGGGATGCCCAAGGCATCCCCTTCTTCATAAATAAAAATCCCAGGTTTCTTCCAAACGCTTCATTTTTATTATTTCATGCACAGTTGTGTTTTTCTTGGAGCGTCTTCTTTTTCGTTTTTGTTTTGGTTTTTATTTTTATTGTTTGCTTAGTTTTCTGAATAAGTTGGTTGGACCCCCTCTTTCATACTTTGGTTTGCAAATAGTTTGGTTTGGTTTGGAAAAGAGTTGGAAAGTTTATGCTTATGTGGCAAAAAGAGCTTGTTTTTTTACTGTGGCCTACGCTTTGTCATGCCATGCTTGATATTGTTTTGGCTTTACGCTTAGTATTCTTTGCTGTAGCATGACTTGTTATAAACAATTGAGATTTCTTAATGTGCCTTGGATGAATCATGCGTTGTTTTAGCATATTAAAGCATAGTATAGTGGTATTCTCCTTTGATGCTTTATTTGGGTTGACTTGGCACATGCTCACACCATGTTATGACTATCTCAAGTCACCATAGCCTTTATGATCCTTTAGTTTTCAACTTGTAGTATCACTTTATGAATTGATCAATGATGTTTTGTCGCTCTGCATGATTATGGCCATTATTGCTCGCTTAGTTTGTCGCTCCCAGTCTTTTGCTAGCCACCACAACAAAGTATGAGTTCCACTCATGCATCCAACTCCCTAAACCAAGTTATTCCAAAGAGTCCACCATACCTACCTACTAGCTTATGCTATTCAAAGTATATTCATGCTTTTGTTTACCTTCCACTTGTTATGAAAAAACTAGTGATTAAAGCTCTCACGAACTTGATGGCACACTTTACTTTACTTGCCCTTAATAAACTTGAACCATTGTGTCTTCTATGTTGTATGTGCTTGCACTTATTTGTCGGGAATTAGCAGAACCATGCTTTCATGGGGAACGCTTTCAACATTGCACTTGGTACTTATACCTAGTTGATATCATGCTCTTTTGTATATGGATGTCGTCGGTGTGAAATGAAAGGGGAGCTTGTAAGTCCATGGAGTTATGTATATGTGTTAGAGAAACGCCTGGGCCGCTGGTCTAATCCATGCAGACATGGTGGAAACCTGTAGCGTAACCATAATGAGCTGTCTATGAAGCATTCGTCTTATTAAAAAAGAGTCCTATATTGAGAAAAAAGAGAAAAAGAAAAAAAAAGAGATTATGAAAAGAGGAAAGAGAGAAAAAAGCACCATATTCCCATGGTAAATAAGAAGAATGCTGAGATGCTCGTTGTGTGCTTGCCTTGTCATTTTGATATGGGGATTCTTCTGTATCATCGGGCAAGGGGTACCCCGTTGGCGGTTCTCAATAATACACATGTACTTACGATGACAAGAACTTACCGGTGACTAAACTTGAGTAGCATGAGGAGCGGCCCTGGTATACAAGGGACATGAGATTTATGACTTATACTTCGTCAAGCATGTACACCATAGTTTGTTCACTTTAACCTTAATCACTTCAAGATGTTTATGATAGGGGCAATGATAGATGAAAACTATAAGTACCATAATTTTTGGAAGCTCTTTATGAGACTTGAATCCCTACTTCCTTCTATGAAGGCCTTTCTTCCACCATTATATTGAGTCTCCACCTTCTATCTTTATGCACCTACTTTGAGAGCATAGTGGCCATTCTTAGTTCTATGTGCATTGTCCCAAGACTAGTTGATTGATGCATAACTTGTTATTGCTTGTTTTAAACTATTGTATCTAGTCACTCTTATGAACTTTGAAGGTGTCCTATGCATTTATATTTGCTACTCTATTGAGGGACAAGCTGAATACTATTATGCTATGTTTTCTTTATGTGAAACAAACAAACGTCTTGCAAAGCATTGTTATTCATGAAACTTTTGTTTGTGCCTTTTCATGTTGCATCATAGTTTCTTTGCTTATTGCTAGAACTTCGTCTTTATTGTTATGATTGAAGTACTATGATCCCAGCTTTGAGTGTTTTGCAAATACTTTGATCAAGTCTTTGATGGTGCATGTCACCTCAAAAATTATTTTTTCTTTTTATCACTTACCTACTCGAGGACGAGCAGGAGTTAAGCTTGGGGATGTTGATACATTGCAAATGTATCTATAACTTTTGATGTTCCATGCTTGGTTTTATCCACTTTCTTGTGTTTTGTTCCAACTTTGGAGTACTTTTCATATGATTTCTTGGACTAACCTATTAACAAGAGCCACAGTGCCAGCTGCCTGTTTTCTGCTGTTTTTGGTTCCAGGAAAGTCAGAAAATGAATATTCTCGGAATTGGACGGGACAAAAGCCAAAGTGCCTATTTTTCCGGAAGTGATCAAGTGCCAGAATACGAGACGGAGAAGGGCCAGGGAGCCACCACACCACCTGGCCGCGCGGCCAGGCCTGGCCCGCGCCAGGGGGTGGTGTGGCCACTCCCGACACCCCCTCGGCCTCCCCTTCCGACTATAAGTTTCCCTCGGGAAAACCCTAAGGACCCGATCAAAAATCCACGAAAGAGTTTGTAGCCGCCGTCATCTCCATCCCTAGATCGGGGGGGATCTGAAGCTCTTCCCGGCACCCTGCCGGAGAGGGGAATTCACCCTGGAGGCTTTCTTCATCACCATGCAAGCCTCCGGTGTGATGCGTGAGTAATTCATCCTTGGACTACGGATCCATGTAGTAGCTAGATGGCTGGTTTCTCCTCCTTTGTGCTTTCATGTTTAGATCTTGTGAGCTCCGTTCATGATCAAGATCATCTATTTGTAATTCATACATGTTGTGTTTGCGGGGATCCGATGGATATTGAGATGCTATTTCAGATTGATTATTGATTCTATCATGTCTTTGTTATTTGAGATCTTGCATGCTTTCCGTTGTTAGTAGCTATCTTTCCAAGTAGATGCTAGCAACTCCAAGAGTTAGTATTTATGCTCGATAGTGGGTCCATGCCTCTGGTAATCTGGAGAAGTGACAGAAATCTCTAAGGTACTAGATGTATTGTTGCTACTAGGGAGAAAACAACAATCCTTTTTTCATAGAACAATCATATTGTTTACTTTACACGTAGTTCGTAAAGCAATAATCTGTTGCTTGCAACTTAATACTGGAGGGGGTTCGGATGATAACCTGAAGGTGGATTATTAGTCATAGATGCAGTTGGATGGCGGTCTATGTATTATGCTGTAATGGCCAAACAAGTCTCAGAGGAGTCAAGATGATTAGTATATGCATGTATTGCTTTCTCGGTGTTTGTCAATTGCCCCGCTGTAATTTGTTCACCCAGCATGTTATCTATCTAAGGAGAGCCACCTCTAGTGAACTATGGATCCCGGTCCTCTTTCTTTACATACAATCTACAACTGTTTACTGTTTTGTGTTTACTTTCTGCAAACTTTTACTTCTTTCCATTCGATACGTTTAATCCTTTGTTTTCCACAAAACACGGTGAGATTGACAACCTCATCGCAAGTTGGGGACAAAGTTCTGTGGTTGTGTTGTGCAGGTCTCCACGTTGCTACTAGCACCGGTAGTGCACCCTGCCAAAGCTCAGCTAGTAACACCTTTGGGGTGTTTCCTTGCTCCTACTGGTTCGATTAAACCTTGGTTTCATAACTGGGGGAAACTTGCTGCTGTGCTCATCATACCTTCCTCTTGGGGTTCCCAATGAGCTCTACATCAACAGCACGCACCAAGCACTTTTCTGGGCGCCGTGTATTGAGCCATCAGAGTTCAAGCGCCAACAACAAGTAATCGCCCAGCTCGACGAGCGTAGAAGGGCAGCGGACGAGTAGAGCCTCCGTCGAGCTCAGCTCTCTTCCATCAGAGGATCCTCCTCCAAAGGTAATGATCATACAGCTTCCAGAAGACGTTCTCGGCTAGCTCACCACACCGAGAGGGAGCGAGTAGAGGCCACTCGAGCCCTCGACTTCTCGTTCATGACGGTGGATACACGGGGCAATGTGCTCCCAAAAACTCCGCAAGCAGCTGTGACGGCAACCACCATGTACCTGCTTAACAACCAGCCACCGGGTGGGGACCCACGGTCCGCCATGCACCGATCTACGATCACTGGCCTGGGACTACTCGAAGTTGCGCTCACCAAGGATCCAGCACGAGAGCCGAGGAAAAGAAAGGCTCTAGCCAAACGCTACTCTTCCTCCTCTTTCAGCAACAATGACCACGACTTGTCGCGACGACACCGCTCACAACAACACGACTACGACTACGACGTGCGCGATGACATCACACAGCGCAAAGTCGACAAGATGCACGCGAGGCGCACCCGTTCGACTGTCTCGAAAGATAACGGGATAGAGCTCTGTGGTGCCACTGCGTCAGCAGAGCCATACGG
Organism: Avena eriantha; assembly: GCA_910589775.1. Classification (NCBI taxonomy): domain Eukaryota; kingdom Viridiplantae; phylum Streptophyta; class Magnoliopsida; order Poales; family Poaceae; genus Avena; species Avena eriantha. The sequence goes on from OU342741.1 coordinate 316,663,175, forward strand.
TAAAAGTTAATGTCAAAAGGGTTCAAACTCCCATCGGAGAACCCGAAATTCGATAGCCTCCAAGACCTGAAGATCTGGCTGGAGGATCATATTTCCTTCGTCACGCTACACGGCAGAACCACGAGCATGGCCATGCAATGCCTCTAGCTATAGCTGCAAGGCGCCGCCCGTGAGTGGCTCAACAACCTCCCGCGCGGATCGATTCGCAGCTGGGACGAGATGGTCTATATCATCGTGTGAAACTTCAAGGGAACTTACAAGAGGCCCGCATCAATTGAAGAATTAAGAGGTTGCTACCAAAAGACCGGCGAGTCACTACGCTCATACATCTAGAGACAGTCCATCATCAAAAACTCTACACAGGACATCTCCGAGGATCGCACAATCGATGCATTGAACGGCGGTGTGCACCGCAGAGAGCTCAGGGAGGAGCTGGGCCACTCGAAGCCCAAAACAATCGACCACCTGATAGAGATTGCGAACATGTGGGTTGATGGAGAGGTGTCGATGAAAAACCTCATCCACTCAGATGATGATGATGACCTCGGTCGCAGACATGATCGCTGAGGAAAACCCCGGATGCGCGGTTATGGGGGCCGCGAGGAAGTGGACATGGTTGCGGTTGGCTGCACCGACAAACACGACGACAGCAACCGCAACGGTGGATATCGTAGTGGTGGATACCGCAATAGCAGGAAAACCTCGCAAGTATGGCAATGATGTACCCGCGATGAGGCACCTAGAACATCTATCCAGGACAAATTTTCCGGACCGTGCAACGTACACTTCTACATCTACAAGCACGATGGCAAGAAAAAATCCAGTCACCTTTTGAAGGACTGACGTGAGTTCCTCGGGCTCCATGAAGGCCTGACCTAGATGAATCGTGACACGATAAACCAAGGCTACGGAGCTTCCCCCGGAGCCGTGGCTCACGGAGCGGCACCACCACCACCCGGGCCACCCCCACCTATGGTCGTGCCAGTCCATAACAACAAAGTCAAGAAGTACCCGCGAGCACTGGGAAACATGGGAATGATCCAAAAAGGACGCCCATCAAATTGGGTGCAAAAATTAATCACTCGCCAAGTCAACCTAGAGATGAACTCTCCACCCTCTAGCACTGAGTACCTCAATGGATGCGAGTCCTGCATTACCTTCGACAAACACGACCATCCGCGTCAAGTACCTCGCCCAGGTCACTATCCCCTAGTGCTCAAGGCACAAATTGGAGGCTTCGAGATGAGTCGTGTCTTCATGGACGGTGGCAGCGGCATCAACCTCATGTTTGCAAGAACCTTGTGTGCCATGCGAATCCCCCTGTCATGTCTGGAAACATCAGAAACAACATTCCACAGCATCGTCCCAGGGAAGGGCGTATACCCCTAGGCAAGATCAGCTTGGATGTCATCTTTCGCACCAGCAAACTTCCGGCATGAATGCATCGAATTCAAAGTGGTCGACTAGCCCTCGCAATACCACTACATCCTCGGACGTGTCGCATTCACGAGGTTCATGGCGGTACCATGCTACAGCTACATGCAGATGAAGATGCCAGGCCCCAACAGCATTATCACTATCAACGGAAACTTTGAGAGATCAGACAGCTGCAACAGGGAATTCAACAGAATCTCCTAGTCTTGCAGCATGCAGGAGGAGCTGGCGAGGCTGAAGGAGTCGATAGACAATAGTCTACCTCCTCCGAGTAAGCCAAGCTCACCTGATCAATCTTTCGACTCATCGGTCCACACCAAGGCAGTCTAGGTCCACCCAACGGACCCGACCAAGACGGCCCTCATCACTAACAACTTGAGTCCCGCATAGGAACTCGCGCTCGTCGAATTCCTCCATGAGCGCTAGGAAATCTTCACCTGGTGTCCAGCAGACATGCCAGGGGTTCCTAGGGAATTTGCCGAGCACTCACTCAATGTGAATCCTGAAGCAAGACCAGTGAAGCAGACGATACGTCGACTATCTGAGCCAAGGGCAAAAGGGGTCGGTATGGAAGTCAACAGACTCCTCGACGCTAACTTCATATGGGAGATCAAGTAAAGCACCTTGGTAGCAAACCCCGTGCTTGTTCCTAAAAAGGATACGGATATCCTGCGGATGTGCGTGGACTTCACCTCCTTGAACAAACACTGCCCAAAGGATCACTTCCCATTGTCGTAGATCAACCACATAATCGACTCCACCGCGGGATGCGAGCGCCCCTGTTTCCTTGATGCCTACTCAGGCTATCACCAAATTCAAATGAAGGAGGAAGACCAGGAGAAAATGGCCTTCATCACGCCCTTTGGCGTCTTCTACTACACAACGATGCCCTTCGGGCTGAAAAATGCAAGGGCCACCTATCAGCGGTGTATGCAGGCCTGCCTCAAGAGCCATCTTGGTCGCAACATTCAAGTCTACATCGATGACATCGTCGTCAAAACTAAGGAGGAAGCCTCGTTACTCGATGATCTCCGCAAGACCTTTGATAACCTCGACCACTACCGGATGAAGCTAAATCTGGACAAATGCGCCTTTGGTGTACCATCTGGGAAACTGCTCGGGTACCTCATCTCCGCGAGAGGGATCGAGGCCAACCCGAAGAAAATAAAGGCCATACTGGCCATGGAGAAGCCGAAGAACGTAGAAGGCATCCAGCAGCTAGTTGGGCAAATTGCGGCACTTAGTCGATTAATCAGTCAAATGGGCGAGAAGGCGCTCCCTTTCTACCATCTCCTTCGCAAGGCTGATAAATTCGAGTGGACAGAAGAAGCACCGGAAGAATTCAAAGACCTCAAGCATCTACTATCCACTTCGCTGGTGTTGGTAACACCTCAAGAAAAGGAGCCCCTATTCCTATACATCTCCGCCACCAACCAGGTGGTTAGCACCATGCTCGTAGTGGAACGAGCCGAAGAAAACAAAGTCCACGGGGTACAACGCTGATGACTGCAAGTGCACAGAACGTTTGTAGCTAGTTTCGAAATAAAGATATCGATCCCACAGGGAGCAGGAGTCTGAAGTCTAATAACTCTTTGAACTAAATACTGAAATAGTAATGCTAAATAACGTTCTAAATAATAAGATAAAATGCGAGTTTTGTGTAAAAGATATTTTTGGGTTTTCAAATAAGAGAACAATAAGTAAACTAAGGCTGTAAGTAAATAAGAGCATGCAAGTATGATTACGAAAGTCTGCAAAATGATGGAAAGAGTTCTCAGGGAGTAGTGGATCCACCGCTTAGTAATTAGAAAGAGTGATCAAAATTTTTATAATGAATAAGACCATTTATGATATGTGTGGGAGGAGCTCCATATATGGACGAATAGCCAGCAACCACTGCACACATCATCCTCATAACCACAGCAGACAATAATCGACAATCGTCGTGTTACCGCACTATTAAGGATTTCTCCCGTAGCATGGACATGGCTTGATGAGTTCTCCTTGATTCCCCAAGTTAGTACGTAAAGAATGACAACTACGTTATAGTCACAATAAGTGATATCATCCTTTCGTCTACCAACAAGTAATCCCCTTCATCAAGTCCCCGCAAGAGGCATATATTAAGGAGGTGCACAACTCCCAACATCAAGATGAAGACAATTAACACATACACATAATGAATAATATCACATAATAATCTTTATCTCAATTCGATATCATACTAGGGTTTCTCCATCTCCCCAAGAACAAAGGAAACTACTCACACATGAAGGCAATCAACATCATGGATGGCATATGGATGAAGTATGATGATCCAAGATTCAATCTAGAATTACAACAAGTAACCAAAGGGGATCGGTGATGGAGACGTTGTTGTTGATGATGGCGATGTAGATCGATGTGGAGGCCTTCAAGATCCTAGTCCCTTCTCCTCTTGTGTGATGGTGATGGTGTAGATCTGTTTGGAGGCGGCTATGGCAGAGGCACGGTGGCAGGACTCCGCCGTGGTGGAGGATATGGCTTGGTGGCTCTCTCTTGGGTCCTTCTTCCTTTATATAGGCCTTGGGGTGCCCTAGGATTCCCCCAATACCGTCATATGACTTAGGGAAGGTTCTGGAGCTTTTCTGGGGCAAAATCCTATCATTTTCGACCTTTTTGGCAACTATACGGGCGGAGCTATACGACCAAAATAATAGCTCCGGCCGTATAGTTGCTCGTTAAATTCTCTTCATGCTTTAGTATTTTGGCCACCATTTCTTCATACGAACTCTATTTTGGGTTTTCTTCGGCTCGTTGAGTTCTTATCGTCAAGGGCTACAACCCTGTAGTCTTGGATCTTTATTTTGAGAAGTTGGAAAATTCACTTTCTCAACCTCTCAAATGGCTAAGTCTGGTCCCTGCAGCTCCTCCATACTATGCTCTCTTTGTTCCTTTTGCCTTTTTTATCCATAATCATCATCAACACCTACACACATGTCATAGACAAGGAAAAGTGATAAAATTCTACCAAGACTACTAAATGTGCAAAGCTCATATGAAAGTAAATGAGAAATAGAAATCATGCATATGAGGCATAGCTATAGCTGGAAGAAACATGATATAAGAGATAAATGGCACAATTTATATGGCTAAAAGAGGTGGTATTTCACAGCCATCAAACACCCAGTCTACTACCTCGGCGAGGTGCTAACGCCGACAAAACAGCGGTACCCGCATTATCAGAAGCTGGCATACAGCATCTTCATGATAGCCCGGCGACTGCACCACTACTTCCAGGAGCACCCCGTCATTATGGTGAACGATGCTCCACTAGGGCACATCCTCAACAACCCCGACGCCACTGGATGAGTCGTGCTTTGGGGGATAGAACTGTCTCCACGAGACATCACATACGAGAAGCGAGATGCGATCAAGTCGCAAGTACTCCTGGACTTCCTCGTCCACTTGATGGAGAATCAGCTCCCCAACACGCTAGACATGTCCTGCCTATGGACATTGCACTTCGACGGATCAAAACTTTGAGAAGGAGCTGGCGGGGGGTCATCCTGACATCGCCACAAGGTGACAAGATGAGGTATGTTCTACGAATGCAGTTCTGTGCCTCCATCAACGAAGCTGAATACGAAACCCTGATCCACGGGATGCGGATGGCTAAAGCTTGTGGCGCAACGCGACTCGTCATCTACGGTGACTCTAAACTGGTAGTAACTCAAAACATGAACCAGTGCGACACTCTGAGCGACAACATGATCGCCTACCGCGACCTCTATGATGCACTCGAAGGGGACTTCGATGGCTGCGAACTTCGGCACGTCGGCCGCGATAGCAATGAGGAGGCGGATACGCTTGCCAACATTGGCTCCACCTGTGCCCCGGTGCCATCGGGAGTATTCTTAGAGCAAATCTGCGAACGCTCCATCAAGCCAAAGGCTCCAAAGAAGAAAGCCAGCACGTCAAAGGACTCGAGGGCTACGCCATCTGATGAAGTCAAAGCACTCGAGGATATGGAGCAGGAAATAGGACTCGAAGGCCCCATGGAGGTCATGATGATCGAGTCATCCTAGACACAACCATACATCACATACTTGCTCATCAAAAGGTTGCCAGATGACCCGACAGATGCACAACATATAGCGCGATGATCCAAGGCTTTCGCCATCATCAACGGCGAACTGTATAAGCACAACATCACCTGCGTCCTTCAATGATGCTTCTCCAATGGAGACGGAAGATCCATCCTCCTCGAGATACACGAAGGCACTTGCGGCCATCACACCGGAAGTCGTGCCCTCGCCGCCAAAGCTCTACGAGATGGATTGTACTGGCCAACAACAATGCGCAACGCTAAGGACATCGTCTAGAGGTGCAATGGTTGCCAAAGATTTGCGGACAAACCGCATGCACCTAGTCCAGAGCTCAGGTCAATACCTATGGCCTGGGCTTTCGCACAATGGGGACTTGACATGGTCGGCAAGCTGCACACCTGGAGGGTACGTCTACCTCCTCGTCGCAGTCGACAAATTCACCAAGTGGATTGAGGCCATACCAGTGACAGACCAATCAGGGGCCACCGCCGTCAAATTCTTCGAGTCCATCGTCTTCTGGTTGGAGGTGCGCATGGCATCATCATGGACAATAGAATGAACTTCACCTCGAACGAGTTCTACGAGTTCTGCGAAAAACTGGGAATCAACATCAGCTACACCTTGGTGGCGCACCCTAAGACCAACGGTCAAGTCAAAAAGGCCAACGGCCTCGTCTGTAGCGGCATCAAGAAAAGACTCCTCATGCCACTCGAAAGAGCTGCTAGGTGCTGGCCCGAGGAGCTACAGTCAGTACTATGGAGCCCACGAACAACTCCAAACAGCGCCACAGGCTATACTCCGTTCACGACACCAAGGCAGTACTACCTGCAGAAGTACGCTAAAAAGCCCCACTAGTCATAGCATACAGTGAGGCGGAATCAACTCTCGCACTCGAAGACTCCATCGACCTCCTCGATGAAGCACATGAGATAGCAGCGGGGCGATCCATGATCTACCAGCGAAACCTCCGCAACTACCCCAGGAGAAAGCTACGCCCCATATCATTCATCGAAGGAGACATGGTCCTGCGACTGAAGCAACAAGGGCACCTCAAGCTCGAGTCCCCTTGGGAGGGACCTTATGTGATTATCGAAGTAATCCCAGGTGGCGCCTACCGCCTTAAAGACGTAGAAAGTGGAGTCACATACTCCAACCCTTGGAACGTCGTGCAGCTGCGTCGTTTCTACCCTTAGATGTTTTACTTTACAAATAAGGCTATTTAGCCAGGCTACTTAGCCACACGTTGTATCTCCTGATATTCTGTGAATAAATAAAGCTAAGTGCCTCCAATCTTGTGTTTCTATCTTTTTACTTGCAACTACATCACTCGGGGGCTAGGCCACCTTTCCACCTCATTACACGAATAACACAATAGCCTGAGTAGCTGACGTACTATTAATCAAACCCTTGGTAAAATCAACCCAGCTGCAACGCACCTGATAGGTTGACAAGGTGCTAAGATAAGTATGCATCAGGCTAACGAAAAGGAACTGCGGAGTACAAGCTACTCAAAAAATATACAAGCTAACAAGCTTTTACATAAAAAACTAGTAACAAAAACACTTATACGAACTTTACAACAACTATACATCTTTGTGCAAGTTCAAAACTACTCTACTGCCATAAAAGAAGAACATTGGTACGTTCTTCGAATAACTCGATGATATCTTCGGCTGGCTGATCAACCGCCCGATAATGGGGCACCATTTTCCATGCCATCCCTCCTAGAGGGGGCGGCGGTCCAGCGGTAATAGCTGCAAGATCCAGATCAGGTCAATGCAGGCGAACAAGTGCCAACGCAGCCTTGGCACCCGCGACTAACTACTGACGCAAACACTCGCGAACTATGTTGACATCCTGGAACTTCTTCAGTAAAGCTAACAAGCTTGAAGGTACCGCGTCCAAGGGGAACATTGCCCAAAAGATGTGCTTCAAGCACGATTGTGCCTTCTTCAAGTACAACAACACCTACAACACACGATCCTGCAACGTTGCCAACGCAACTGCACGATCCCGATCAACCCAAAAGTAACCACTAGCTTCCAGTTGCTCCTGGGTCAAGTTGTTTAGCTGAATGGCGACTCGGTACCTCTCCTCCTGTGGATGGCGAGTACTAACAACTACAAAGGGAGGAAAAAGCATAAGGGTAACTTGTCACCGCGAGTGACTAGAAAAGGAGAAGAAGCTAAGGAAACTAACACTCCAATTGCTCATTCAACTAAGCCACCTCACCTAGAAGATATTTCTCCCATTCACTGGATTTTTCGGCCTTTGACTTCCACACATTAGCGCTACCACAGAACATGGGCATTTCTCACTCAAAGTGCTTTATACGATCGCGCAATCGAGACAGCAACGACAATTCCTCAACCTTTGAACATGATTGTGCCATAGGTTCCTCGGTGGGAGGTGCGCTAGATGGATCACTTGACGGACCCTATCCAAGCAAAGGAACAGACATATAAGACCAATCATTCATAATGACACCAAAAGCAGAAACATAGAAGTGATACGTCCAAAATGTATCTACTTTCTCCAACACTTTTGTTGTTGTTTCTCCTCAAAACTTGTGTGATTTGGATGCAACTAACACGGACTGACGCTGTTTTCAGCAGAATTGCATTGGTGTCTACTTTTTGTGCAAAAAATCAACTTTCCAGAAAAATCCCGGAAAATATGCCAAAAATCCTATTTCACCAGAAGACTCCCGGAGCCAGAATACGAGACGGAGGGGGCTGGGCCCAGGCCACACCACCTGGTCGCGTGGGCAAGCCCAGGCCGCGCCAGGGGGTGGTCTGGCCGCCCTAGACTGCCCCTCGGTCTCCCTCTTCGCCTATAAGTTGCCTTCTGACCTAAAAACTCAGGGGGGGGTCGACGCTTTCCAGAAGGAGTTCCGCTTCGCCGCCACCACCAGATTCCACAAAACAGCACCAGAAACTCCGTTCTGGCACCCTTCCGGGACGGGGAATTGGAGGAGATCATTGCCATCATCATCACCATCACTTCCCCATCGACCATCCATGTTTCCCTCATCTATGAGTGAGTAATACCCGTTTGTAGGCTATGGGGAGGTAGGGATTGGATGAGATCGTTCATGTAATGGCATCCGATTGTTAGGGCATGGTGCCTAGTATCTTTTATTAGTGCTTTATGACTTTGTTGCGACTTGTTATGCTTAATGCTTTTCACTAGGGCCCGACTGCCATGATTTCGGATCTGAACATGTTATTGATTCATTATGATAGTATTGTTTATGGTCTTATCTACAAGTTGTATACACACGTTGTTGTCCGGAACCAATGGCCCCGAAGTGACAGAAATCGGGATAACCGGAGGGAATGGCTTTGATGTGAGGATCACATGTGTTCACGGAGTGTTAATGCTTTGCTCCGGTGCTCTATTAAAAGGAACACCTTAATTGTCAGTAGTTCCCTTGAGGCCCCGCTGCAAACGGGCTGGCAGGACAGAAGATGTTGTGCAAGTTCTCATTGCGAGCACGTATGACTATATATGGAACACATGCCTAGGATTATCTAGTACTTGGATGCTTTATCTTATTTATCTGCAATTGCCCTATGTTCTGATTGCTATATGAATTGTCTTTTCCATGCAACGCCCGTCCATCCATCCCTATGCCTCCCACACTCGAATCCCACTGTTTACTGCTATTGTTACTGCTGTCTTTACTTTTACCTACTATTGTTACTTTACTATTCCTACTACAAAAATGTTGCTACTGATAAACTGATGTGAGCAAGATTGTTTCCAGGTGCAGCTGAATTGACAACTCAGTTGTTAAGGTTTATAAATATTCTTTGGCTCCCCTTGTGTCGAATCAATAAATTGGGTTTCACTTGCCTTGAAAATACTGCGATACACCCCATATACGTGTGGGTCATCAAGACGTACTATTAGACCCAAATTGTCTCCTATTGCTAAGTTTGCTGCTTCTCCCATAAACATTAAAGATAAAGATTATGATTTCTCTCTCGATCTATCTTACATAGCTATTGTCGAGAAAGAACCTTTTTGTGGGACTAAGAATGAAAGTGCGGTTGCACATATGAATGAACTTTCTACCATGAGTGGCTTGTTTTCTGATGATATTAAGATGCGTACTTACTTTGTTGCTAAGATTTCCCCTTTTCACTGAAAGGAGAAGCTAAAACTTGGTTTAGTAGTTTACCTCCTGGATCTATTAATAGCCCTAATTGCTTGATTAGTACTTTCCTGCAGAAATAATTTCCTCCTAGTGCTAGACATGCTATTTTGCAGGAACTTTTTGATTTTAAACAGGGAGAAAAAGAGGTATTGCCTGAATCTTGGGCAAGGTTTTGTGCTTTGATTCATGCACAGGCTGGAAGTCCATTACCTAAGAATGAGCTTCTTGATATATTTTATAATGGACTAACCGAAGAATCTAGGACATATCTAGATAGTTGTGCTGATTATGTTTTCACGAATAGGACTCCTAAGGAAGCTAAAGAATTAATGGCTAAAATAAGTAAGAAATATGAAGATTGGACTCCTCTTGAACAAGCTATACCTGAAGTAATTGTACCTGAACCTACTATACCAGTGCCTATTCCAACATCAAAGAAGAGGGGAGTTATTGAATTAAATGATGAAGTGATGAAAGAAGCTAAGAAATGTCTTAAGGAGAAGGGAATTAAAGCTGCAGATGTCAAGAATTTACCTCCTATAGAAGAATTATGTAAGCCTATTCCCTACTCACCCACTATTGAGGTACACTCTCTCCAACACTTTGATGAAGGTGATATCCCTTACTCTAAACCTCCTGATCAATGCTTAGAAGAATTTGATATCTTTATCGTTAAGCAAGATAATTTTAATAAAATGGTGCAAAATCATCTAATGGAGAACACTAGAGCTATTGTTGAGTTGAAAGATATTGTGGAAAGAACCTCTAATGCTGTTAAAATGATTGTTAAACACTTTCAAATGGTTCAAACTCAAATAGATCAACTCATTAAACTACAAAAAGACTTGTTAGTTAATGCTGCTAAAGAAAAACATGCTTATGAAATTAGAACTAGAACTGGTGATGCTACCCAGGATCCTCTTTATCCTGAGGGGCATCCCAAAAGAATTGAGCAGGATTCACAACAAGCTGAAAATAGTGGCTCTACTCGTAAGAAAAGGAAAAAGAAACATAAAACTGTTGTAGAACCCTCTAAACCTGCTATAGATCCTAATAGTATATCTATCTCTGATGCTGAAACTGAAAGTGGCAATGAAGAAAATGAAGTTCCTAATGAAGAAAAAGTTGAAGAAGAACCTGAAAACCACACCAAGAATACTAAATACACTAAAGAAGATTTTATTGCTAAGAAACATGGTAGTGAAAGAGAGCCTTGGGTCCAAAAACCTATGCCATTTCCTGATAAGAAACACAAGTCAAAGGAAGATGAACACTATAATAAGTTTTGTGAGTGGATGAAACCTTTATTCCTGCAAATTCCTTTGACTGATGCTATTACATTGCCTCCTTACTCAAAGTATATGAAGGATATTGTCTCGAATAAAAGGAAGATCCCTAATGAATAAATTTCTAGTTTGCTTGCTAATTATTCCTTTAATGGTAAGGTTCCTAAGAAACTTGGAGACCCAGGGATTCCAACTATCCCTTGATCTATTAAGAACAGTTATATTAGAACTACTTTGTGTGATTTGGGAGCTGGAGTTAGTGTTATGCCTTTCTCTCTCTATAAAAGGCTTCAACTAGAAAAACTGATACCAATTGATATATCTTTGCAAATGGATGATAAATCTACCACTATTCATGTTGGTATATGTGAGGATGTACATGTTCAAGTAGCTCATAATTGCTTGATATTAACTGATTTTGTTGTGCTTGAAATGCCTGAAGATGATAATATGTCCATTATTCTTGGGAGACCTTTTCTTAATACTGTAGGAGCTGTTATTAATTGTAATCAAGGAAAGGTGACTTTCAATGTTAATGACAAGGAACATATTGTCTATTTCCCCAAGAAGATTGAAAGGACTTATGGTTTGAATTCAATTGAACATGTTGAGGGCATTCAAGTTGGAGAAATATATTATCCCATACCAAGAGAAATTTTGAAACTATTATGATTGGGACCATTGCTATCAAGGTTGAGGTAACATACTCATTAGTGGAATACAAAGTTTTGTCTCATATGAATTTTTTTTGGTAACAAGACCTGATCAACCTTGTTAACAAAACAATTTCATTGAACAAAACAATGTTTTCACCGTGATTATCTCCGTTTACTTCTATTCTATCCATTTTAGTTTTGCTTTCGTTTAGTTTCCTTTTTGTTGTTAGTTGCTTGCATGTTAGAGTGTTTTAGAACTTCTGTAGTTCTAGTTTTGTTTTGTCCTTGCATCTTTTTCATAAAACTCTATCTGTCAGAAAATCATTTTTAAATTCTTGAAAAAAATGCCCAAAAATAAAGTGTCTCGAAAAATTCCAGGAAATTCATATTAAATTTTTACGTGAAAAAAGGGGCAGAGGAGTGCCTGGGAGGAACCAAGGGGACCCACAAGGCAGGCACACCACCTGCTGGCGTGGCCTGCCCTAGGTGGCGCCATGCCCTGGTGTGGGCCACCCCTGGCCCCCCACTAACTCTCTCACCTGCCACTTTCTTCTCTCTCCCGAGTAAGCTCCAGTTCATTGCTCAAAATCGCGTTCTTGTTGTGCTTGCTCTCGATTTTTTCAATCTCCTTGCTCATCCCATCTTTCTTGCTGAAATTTGGAGCAATTGTTCCCTGGTATGTGACTCCTCCCCTTGTCCAAGTAGATTTGTGTTTAGTGGATTATATCTTGAGTATTTTGCTGTTGTAGGTGACAGGTTATGAGAGCTTGTAATCTTGTTTGATGCTTGGAGATATAGTTTTGATGCATGTTTAGGCCTCTTACAAGTCCCTATGAGTAGAATCCTTCATTATATTTACTTTGCAATCACTTGTTTAATAGGTGTTTAAATTTACGAATAGAAGATGAGTGAGCACCACCTAAACCAACATGAACTATGGGTGCCTGAGGTCATGAAGGTCCACCGGGAGGAGGAAGTTTTTCCTTCCATTTATCCATGTTCCGAGTTCACGAGAGCTGTGGGAATTCTCCAAGATTTCCACACTTTGGTTTCTAATGCAGGCTATTAAGGTACCTCAGTGGGGATCATGTAGAAGGATTAAGGAGCAACCTGAACCACTCATGGATTTATACGCAAAAATTTGCCAAGGGAGCAGCTTCTCGAAGGAGAATGGAAAAATCCGTAACATTCATCTTCCCTCCATTCGTTACTTTGCCTACTTTGTTGCCAAGTGTGTTCTTGCTAGGAAAACTGCCAATAAGTTATCTTCTTATGATCTAGCATTTATCTCTGTTGCTCTTAAACGGGATAGGTCTTACAACTTAGGTGCTTTGATAGCTTTCCGTCTTGGTGCTAACCGTGAGAAAGGTGGAATTTGTGGAGGCCTAATTGCTTCTTGTTTACTAGAATTGCATGGTTTAGTGCCTCATCATCTAGACCTACAGTTTCCCATAGAAAGGCTTGATCTTAATTCCATGATACAACATAAATTTGTTTCCTCATGGGCTAGTATGAGTGAGTTGTCTTATGAAATAACCTTTCTCAAAGCTGGTTGGAGAAAGAGCAAGTCCGAGCGCGTTGTTCTTTTGCCTGCACATGTTTTGTTTAACCTTGATAACAGGGAAGGATGGTCCCTCACTGAGGAGGAGCTTGACACGTACTTAGGAGAGCTCTCCCAACAGGAGCGGGATACTAGAAGGGAGGTCACGGATGATTCGGTCCAGCCCTCGAATGAGGAAGAGTCTTCATATCAGCAGCCTGCTTATGACTGGGGAGCTTCTTCCCATGGGCCCAACTACGACCATTCTTATCATGATCCTCATGCTTGGAACCCTTACTTGTATCTGGATTGATACCCACTTAGGCCAAAAGCCTAAGCTTGGGGGGAGGTACGCCGACATCGCACTCATCTCCTTATCATGTTGCGTCGGTACTTTGTATATTCATGTTTTGTTCTCTCTTTAGTTTTCGTTCTTTCTTTGCTTTTGCTTTCTAAAACACAAAAAGACCAAAAATATTTCTGTTGTTTCTCTTTGGTTTGCTTCTTATTTTTTCCTTGGTTTGTTTTTCCCTTTTTGCTTTGTTTGAACTATTCGAAAAACCCAAAAAGATTTTGCTTTGCTTGTTTTTCCCCTTTGGTTCTTGTTTTAAAAATCGAAAACAACAAAAATATTTGTCGTTCTTCTTTGGCTTTGTGAGTTTGTTGCAGGGTTCATCAGTCCTTAGTGGATATTGGTTTCATATTATTATTCAAGCCACCCAAGTGAAGAGCAATAATGAGGATTAATGACAACTTGAGGCGTGGTAATAGGCTGGTAACGAACTCTATTTGTTTTCATTTTTGTACATATACTCATCACTGTGGGCATGCTTAGTCTGTTCGTGTAGGGTGTATGTTACCTTTGGATGCTTAGTAGTTCTTGTTTTCAGATGATTAGTTCTAGCTTGCTAATAGTTTGTAGCATGTCTTATGAATGTTCGCTTACATTATTCTATTCATAACTTGGTATGACACTGTGGTATCCCCCTCTGAATGTTTCATTTGAATTGACTTGGCACATGCTCACGCATGCACATGACTGAAATAATCAGTTAAGCCTCGATGAATTGTTTTGCCTTGAGGATCTTGAATCACTTTCATGCCATGATTAGTCCTGTTTTGTTGCAAGCATGATTATGACAGCTATTGCTCTCTCGTTTGTCGCTTCCTTACTATTGCTAGCCTTCACTTTCACTGAGTATTTTACTCATGTTTCCAACTCCCTTAAACCAAATATTGCCAAAGTGTCCACCATACCTACCTATTAGCATCATTTGCTAATCCCGTGCATATTCATTATGCCTTGTTTTCTTCCGAATAAAATGTTTGCTTGTTATGAGAAAGTTAGTTAGTAAAGCTGTCACGAACTTGATGGCACACTTTATTTTCTGCACTTAATAAACCTGAACCATTGTGACTATCCATGAAAGTTATATGCTTGCGAATTATAGGTTGGGTATTAGCAGAACCGTGCTGTCACGGGGAACGCTTTCAACACTTGTAAATATATACCCAGTTGATACCATGCTCTTTTGTTTGCGGATGTCGTCGGTGTGAAATAAAAGGGGAGCTTGTAAGTCCATGAGTTATGTATGTGTGTTAGAGAAACGCCTGGGCCGCTAGTCTAATCCATGCTGACATGGTGGAAACCTGCAGCGTAACCATAATGATATCTATGAAGCATTCTTCTTATAAAAAAAGAGAGAGATAGCTATTGAGAAAAGAAAAAAGATTTATGAAAACAGGAAAGAGAGAAAAAAGCACCATTTTCCCATGGTAAATAAGAAGATTGCTGAGATACTCATTGTCTACTTGCCTTGTCATTTTGATATGGGGATTCTTCCGTATCATCGGGCAAGGGGTACCCCGTTGGCAGTTCTTTGTGATACACACATATTTACGATGACAAGAACTTACCGGTAACTAAAGTTGAGTAGCATGAGGAGCGGCCCTCGTACTCAAGGGACATGGGATTTTTAGTTTATAGTCTGTCAAGCATATAACTCAGATTGGACCTCACTTTCACCTTAATCACATTAAAGATGCTTATGATAGAGGCAATGAGAGCTCAAAGCTAATGAGTACCATACTTTCAGCATTTGGAAGCTTTTCAAACTATTCAAAACCTTTTTATTTCACTTGTTGAGTCTCCACATATCTTTGAGCACCTTCTTGAGAGCATAGTTGTCATTCTTTGTGCCTGTCTCATTACTTGATTATTTGTGTTATGACTTTGATGCTTGTATCTTTGACATCTTTACTTCTAGTCTTCACTTGGATTTCAGAGGTGCCTTGGCATTCATAATCAAAGGCAAGTGAGATACCACTTTAGCATACCTTCTTATGAGCATTGTAATGTTGCTTATGTTTATGCTTCATGCTACTTATTATTTTTTAGTTGGAATCTCTTCATAGCTTGCAATGACTATTAAGTTGACTCAGTAGCATACTCTTTATTATGAATTGCCTAAGTAGTTGATCACATGCTGAGAATATATACATCATATGAAGTAAATGTGTTCGTGAAAGTTCTTTTATCGCAATCAGTTTTCAACTGAATTGCTTGAGGATAGCCAATAAGCTAAGCTTGGGGGGAGTTCATACGTCCAAAACGTATCTACTTTCCCAAACACTTTTGATGTTGTTTCTCCTCTAACCTTGTGTGATTTGGATACAACTAACGCGGACTGACACTGTTTTCAGCAGAATTGCATTGGTGTCTATTTTTATGCAGAAAATCAACTTTCAGGAAAAATCCCGGAAAATATGCCAAAAATCCTATTTCACTAGAAGACTCCCGAGCCAGAATACAAGACGGAGGGAGGCTGGGCCCAGGCCACACCACCTGGCCGCGTGGGCAAGCCCAGGCCGCGCCAGGGGGTGGTCTGGTCGCCCCAGACTGCCCCTCGGTCTCTCTCTTCGCCTATAAGTTTCCTTCTGACCTAAAAACTCAGGGGGGGTCGACGTTTTTCTAGAAGGAGTTCCGCTCCGCCGCCACCACCAAATTCCATGAAACAGCACCAGAAACTCTGTTCTGGCACCCTGCCGGGACAGGGAATTAGAGGAGATCATCGTCACCATCGCTTCTCCATCGACCATCCATGTTTTCCTCATCTATGAGTGAGTAATCCCAAGCTGTAGGCTATGGGGATGGTAGGGATTGGATGAGATCGTTCATGTAATGGCATCAGATTGTTAGGGCATGGTGCCTAGCATCTTTTATTAGTTCTTTATGACTTTGTTGCGACTTGTTATGCTTAATGCTTGTCACTAGGGCCCGAGTGCCATGATTTCAGATCTGAACATGTTATTGATTCATTATGATAGTATTGTTTATGGTCTTATCTACAAGTTGTATACACACGTTGTTGTCCGGAACCAATGGCCCCGAAGTGATAGAAATCGAGATAACCGGAGGGAATGGCTTTGATGTGAGGATGACATGTGTTCATGGAGTGTTAATGCTTTGCTCCGGTGCTCTATTAAAGGAGCACCTTAATTGCCAGTAGTTCCCTTGAGGCCCCGCTGCAAACGGGCTGGCAGGACAAAAGATGTTGTGCAAGTTCTCATTGCGAGCACGTATGACTATATATGAAACACATGCCTAGGATTATCTAGTACTTGGATGCTTTATCTTATTTATCTGCAATTACCCTATGTTCTAATTGCTATATGAATTGTCTTGTCCATGCAACGCCCGTCCATCCATTCCTATGCCTACCACACTCGAATCCCACTGTTTACTGCTATTGTTACAGTTGTCTTTACTTTTACCTACTGTTGTTACTTTACTATTCCTACTACAAAACTGTTGCTACTGATAAACTGATGTGAGCAAGATTGTTTCCAGGTGCAGCTGAATTGACAACTCAGTTGTTAAGGCTTATAAATATTCTTTGGCTCCCCTTGTGTCGAATCAATAAATTGGGTTTCACTTCCCTCGAAAATACTGGGATACACCCCCTATACTTGTGGGTCATCAAGAAGTTCAGCAAGTCTTAAAAGGGGTACCCCCACAAAGCACAACGTAATTCAAGAAGAAATCTAGAGAAGCAGGAATATTACAAAAAGACGACAAAGAGACAGCCTACAGCTACGCATTGGCACTCGGGGGCTTCCTCGACTCAGTTGCAGCCTCTGATGCCACGGCCTTCTCGGTTACAGCCTCTAATGTTGTGGCTTTTGCCGTCTTCGACCGCTGAGTACTTTGCGAGTGTCTTAATGAGCTGAGGCCCATATTTATGACAACGAGTAGCAAAGGGAGCAAATACTACCTGCTGGCCATCCGTAGTGACCGGCATCGCCC
Organism: Avena eriantha; assembly: GCA_910589775.1. Lineage (NCBI taxonomy): Eukaryota > Viridiplantae > Streptophyta > Magnoliopsida > Poales > Poaceae > Avena > Avena eriantha. The sequence continues at coordinate 316,680,647 of OU342741.1, forward strand.
TGGAGACCTCACTAGGGTTCAGCTCAACACCATGAGCGTGTGCCATCGCAAGTCCCATGGTAGCTCTGACTCCCCTCTGAGCATTCTTGAAGTCCATGGGCACGCCCTCGGCAAAGGACTCCACGAGGCCATCAAGATCTTCAATAAGCTTGGCTTGGGGACCATCTCCTCTCGAAGATGCCCAAGCACACCCTTGGCCTTCTCAAGGGAATCCTTTACAGAGATGATGTGGTCTTCGACTGCAGCTACATCACCGACCAAGGCATCTGGGCGAGCCAAAGCTTGAGCATCGAAGTCCATGCCAGCAGCATCTGCAGAAGATACATATGAGCATAACCAAATACAGGCAAGTGCGGAACAAACAAAATGACGTAGCATCATACGTAAGAGCGCCTTAGCAATAGAGAAAACTTGTTCCATGAACACTTTCTCCCTATTAGCTGCAACGGAACACAGGTCCTCCTCGCGCTTCTTCGACTCCTGGACAGAGCGCTCAAGATCTTTGAGCGCCTTGTCACATTTCTTCTCCGTTGCGGGAAGACCCTTCTCGAGGGAGCTGACGCTACAGAGGAGCTCATTGTTCTCACTTGCAAAGAATGATAGCAAAAACTGAAGATCGGCGATTTTCTGCACCAACAGCAAAGAGATAAAAAGTGCAAGCTCACCCTTGAATGCGTGATGCTGGGTCTCCAACAAGGCATGCTGACGGCCCATCGATATAATCCATTCGGCAAGGCAAATAGATTCCTTAACGATAGGCTGCAAGAAGAGATGCATCAACATCAACCTAATTTCGACTGACATAGCCAAGAGAACTTACATGTTCCTCCAGCGACTCCGAAGTTTCTTTCTGCATAGGCGTCCGCGCAACCATCTGGTGCCCCCTAGTATGGGGGGAACTCGAAGAATTGGCACCGGAGGTGGCCGCCACCTGGGGAGAATGCGACTGCTCTGCCACATCCTTTTCTTTGGATTCTTCGACTCCAGACTCCTTCATAGAGCGCTAGTCATCGGATGATGATGATGCAGTTTTTCTTCAACATAAAAATACAAAAACAACTTCAGAGAAAGAAATTTCAGGACATAAGGACAAATCAGCAGGGGCACAAACTTACCAGTCGAAGTCATCAAGGTCGAAGAAGTCCTCAGACACCTCCTTCGGTGTCCTCAGGTTCTTCCGTGGAGGAGGAGCCACGGTGAGCATAGGCACAGTGGGAATTGGCCCCTCTACCTCAGTCGCCGAACCCTACGGCGTTGTCGGCGAAGATGCATCCGAGTCCTTGCTTCGGGAGCGCTTGCGAGTCCCGTTCCTGCTAGACTCGGGGGGCTTCCTACTCTTCCTCAATGGGGATGGTGGAGCCCGACTCGTCCTCCTCTTCCGCTTCATGAGGGATCACTCCCTTCGGCTCAGGAGGCAACACAGTGGTCACCTTCCAGTCCTGGAACAAGAGGCAGCGTTAGTATAAAGGAAAACCTAGGAGGCAATCGAAAAACAAGAATAGCTAACAAGAAAGCCACCTCAGGCGGAGGGTGACTTGCGCAGAATGGAGGCACGGCTCAGTCACCAGGGAGTTTCTCCCTTGCTATGTACTTGGTCAGCAGTAGAAACCTCCTGTCTACTTCACCCGAAGAAATATTCTCTCGAGAGATGCGAGTGATGTCGTTAACACCAGTCCAGCAGCACATCGGATGCGCCCTAGCCTGTAGCAGCTGCACTCGACGACGCATCCAGGTGCGAATGAGGTCTGCACTGCCCACTTCCTTCCCCATGTGGAGTTCAAGGCTGCAGACACGCTTGTATAGAACCTCAGTTTCTTCGGCTTCGCCGGGCATCACCGTGTTCTTCCACGACATCCTCCTCTTGCATTATGCCTTTGAGTCAAAAGGCATGAGTCCGAAGTGTTCGTCATCAACCTTCTAGTTGTGGATGTAGAACCACTTCTCCCTCCACCCCTGGACATGCGCATTGAACTTGATGGAGAAATATTCGACATTGGGGTCTACATGGATCCCGTAACCTCCTATATCGTAGACTACCAACCCAGAGCCCGACTGGCGCTTTAGTTTGAAGAGTTTTTTGAAAAGGCCAAAGTGTGGCTCGATTCTGAGCCAGCACTCGCAAATGGTGATGTAGCAAGCAATGTGGAGAATGGAGTTGGGGTGTAACATCCCAAAATTTTACTAATTTTGGAATATTGAAATTAATAAGATAATTGGATTGAATTGTTTGACCTTGTTGAAATTTTGAGTGGAAATAAACTTTTGGGGATTTTTTTTGGATTTTCCTAAGCCACACTAAAAAGAGCGGATTAATATGACTATCCAAAATAAAAAAAATTGGTCGGGAAACTCCTTTACAAACCCAAGAAAGTATCGTCTTGCGTTTTATTCATATGAGTTTTAATTTCTGGAATACTCGAATACCTTACAAACACTTTCATTTTCACGAGAGCGGAAATAACATGGCATTTCTAATTATAAGAAACATGTTGAAAATATTCCAATTGGCCTTATTGAATTTTTTATTTGCTTTTGGGATATTTTGTAGACAATTTTTTTTCCAATCCAAAGAAAAAGAACCGAGAAAAGATAAAATGACTTCTTTAAAATATTGGGTTGGAACTTTCCTAAAAAACATTCTTGTGTTTTTTTTTTGGGTTCAAAAATAGTTTGAAAATAATTACAACCGTAAAGCTATTTTGAGAAATTAAATAGAGCTATGTAATAGAGTTTATAAAAAAGAAATTCTATTTCAGTTTGATCTTGGGCTGCGAATATATTTTTGCTAGGCTATGTATTCTTATTAATATATTCTTTTGAGATTCCTTTCTAAATTTGGAAAGTGGTTTGAGATAGTATAGCTTCACATACAGTATATATAGTGTTAGAATAAAAATAAAAGGGAGACCGTGACTCAGAAGGCAGACCGACCAGCCTGGACTTTCCTTGTGCGTACGCAGGGAGCGGAACTGGCCCACCAAACTGACCGTTTACACTCTTGCCGAAAGAAGAAAAAAACGTTTGACTGGTTGTCCCCGCAGGTCGTCTTCAATCTAATCTCGAGGAAGCCTAGTAGGACTTCGTTCCCGAATTGAAACGCCCGGAAAAATCTCTCGAATTTGGCCGAATCCTTGTCCCCCACTCCACGAAAACTTCGCCATATATACCCCTACCTCTCCTCGTCTAAATCTGTTTGAAACCCTAACCTCAAACTAGCGATTCGAGCTCGAACCGATCTCACCGGAGCGCCGCCGCAGAAGCTTCAGGAGGTTGACGTCGCCATCGACTTGGAGCACCCGAGCCCCTCTTTTATACCCTATATTTCTCGCCTTAATCTACCGTTTCTTATCATCGGTTTTTCCCCTTGTAGAGATCACCGGAACGCCGGGAATTGCTCGTCGGAGAGTCGTCGGAGCTGCGGGAGACCAGCGGAGCACAACACCTGTACCAGGAGGAGAAGCTCGTCGAAAAGGGGACGATCGTTACCGCGAGGAGGCGTAAAACATCGTCGTCAATTCCTCCGTCGCCGAAGACCTCCGGAGCACCGCCTCCGTCGACCATCTGCGTCGGATCTCTGTCATCGACGCGTCGAGTTGGTATGTTGTAGCAGCAGGGCCGTTTCAAAGTGTGTCATACGTATAAGATGAGACGTGCGTTCAGGCCATATGCAGCATCGATGATTTTTTTTTCTAGAGTATATGTATACATCGGTGTGATTTGCAGATGAGATGCATCGTGTGGACGTATGTGTCCTAATTTTGAAATTCAATATCTTCTAATCCGTGGATTCAACTTAGATGATTTTTATTGCATTAGACTCGTAATTAAATTTCTTATCTAGTAGTACCTGGTTTACCAATTATAAAATTTTCGAATCTGTTTTTTAAATTTTAAAGTTTGAATAGTGTTTTGGTCATATCTTTAGATCTACAACCTTATTTAGGTCGAAGCTTTTTGCGTTGGGTTTGTAATTGAAGTATCCATCTGATAGTAATCTAAAACCTCGAAAATGTACATGGTTAGATCTCTTCACTCGTATTATGAATCTAGCCTTTATTTGACCATAATATGAAATCTACAATCCTTTCGAACTAATCCTTTGCAAATTGGCCATAATCACACGCATAGAACATATGAATACGATTATGTATTAAATAAATAATTTGGAGTGTTGCATGATTTCTTTTGTTCACTTGTTGCTTATTTTGGTATTCATTTGCTTACCACGTATTTATTTTGGCTATTTGTTTGCAATGGTTGCTTATTAGTGAAATTTCTTTACACGTTAGATTTATTCGGAGTGCGCGACCGAGTACCACGAAGAAATAATCATCACCAAATCTCATTAAGGCAAGTTACACCACTTTTATATATTATGTCCCAGTTTTTAACTATGCATATTTTACTCTTCAAATCTTATAGTATGCATGTGTAGGTCTTTAGTAGATTTTCTTATTACTATTTTTGCAAGTGCGGTTTTGTAGTATGTCATGAGTAGATTTATACTTGGGAATTTCCGTCCTAATAGGTTCCCCTTTTTTTTTGCTAAGTGGTGCCTGCTATGTTATATATATACTAAGTACCGTTGGGGGGTTCGAAAGACTCAAAATTTTCTAAGTATGAGAGCTCTCTCGAGCGAACTTTTTTTCTCCAAAACCCCCTTCAAAATAAAACTAAGTTTTCTTCTGGGCGGAATGGTTGTCGGGACAACGAGTGGGATTTTGGTGGAGGACGACCGTCCAGGAATCAAAGAAGTCTGCCATGTTTCAGAATTCAGAAGCTTCTAGTGCAACCACAATACATATGAGCTCTGTCTTGGCTTAGTACTTAGTGGGAAACCTCACCGGGGTACCAACATTTGGAGGTTCTTGGCACGGTTGGATCCAGCTGGTAGAGGGGCTACTAAGGGAAGGCTTCGCCATGGTCTGGTCTGTAAAAGGACTTGATCGTGGATTGTGGGGAAAGTGCACAACCTCTCGAGAGTATTGCAAAACTGATCGATCAGCCGTGTTCACGGAAACAGAACAACATTAAGCATCTGAAGGATGGAGCCTCTGAAAGATCTTCCTCTCTGTTTTCCAAACTTAAAGTTTTATAAACCCCAGGGCGTGAGTAATATCGTCATTGGGTGGGATTTTGGGAACTTGGTGAGTAATATCCAAGTGTTAGGTTGTTTGGGCACTTGGTGGGTAATATCCCTGTGTTCCGTTCGACCCTATTTTACTTAAACAAATGTTTACAAAGTAGGATAAAACTCTTCCTCTTTTTTTTCTTACTTAGAGAAAGTTGTCTTTATGCAAATGAACCCAAAGCCTACTCTAGCCTTGCATGTAGAGTTAGTCTTGTTCTTTCTTTGGTGTAATTTGCCAATACCTTCAAAGTATTGACCAACTCGTTTGGCTGCACGTTTCATGTGCAGAATTTGGAGATCGTTGAAAGGTGCGCTAGGATCGCGGGTCTTCACTCAACCTGCCTGTGACATTGATGGGACTTCAAGTTGTATATATTTTTCTTCTGTTGTAATAATGTAAACTCTGGATTATTCGATTCATGTAATAAAGACTTGTGTTTTACATGATATTTCATCGACTGTGAGTGCTAGTTAATGATCCAGGGACTAGCATGTTAATCACAGGGACTTAGGATCTTTATCGATCCAAGGTCACTACAGATGGTATTAGAGCATAAGTTGACTGTAGATCGTGACCCTAGACATGGAAAAACCTTAGGAGTAATATTTTCTAAGTTATTTCAGGAAAACTCTCATACTTCTCATCATCTATTTTTAGAGTTTAAAATTTCTTAAGTCTCTTCTTTTCAACATTAGAAATGACCGCTATGAACTTCAAGAAGAAACTTCTCGCAAGACTACTTTTCCAAAGAAGACCATCTCGCTCAAGTCAGGACTTGAAGACCTCTGTAGAAGATGTTCCAAGACTGAAGCTACGAGAATTGAAGACTTCAAAGATACAAGTACCAAAAACATCAAAGGCCTTAAGTCAAAGTTACTAACCGAAGACCTCGAAGACAATGACGATTATGAAGATCATGAAGATTTCAAGTGACCCATTAGGAACCAAAGTTGGATAGACTGCACTACGATTAGATGCGGTGATTTGTGAGCTGCCATTTTTGTGGTTTTCTTGACAACAATCAATAAAACTTATTTTTAATACAAAAATGTGTTTGTCTGGGTTGTTCATGCTCTTCTTGATAGACTTTACTCTCCCTACCTTAAATCTTGAAGACGGAAGAAGGGAGACAAACCGAAGAACTTAATGAGAGCGCCAAGATGAAATTCTACCAAGTGGATCAAAGGAAGAACACTCACATGGTGGAGGATGTAACAAGTCCTTGAAGATAAACAACACACAAGTGCCTCAAGGATTAGGAAACACAAGGATAAATGCTTACCTCCAATGTAGTTCTCTCATAGCAATTTCTTGCGGAAAAAAATATATAGCTTGAGTGAACTTGGCGTGACTTCATGTTTCCTTGGTTTGTTTGTTTGTATGGAGTATCTATATCTTCTTATCCCCATATTCTACTCTTCTCTATCTTAAACCCACAAAGCAAGAAGAATGGAAAAGAGGATAACATTAATGTGGATGCAAGGAAGATAGACTACCATATCGATCAACACCTAATGAACCCTCGCACGACGAAGCATTCTAAGGACGACGAGAAGAAATCATCATCATGTGTTACCAAGACGCCCTCATTTTGTCATCCATATGTGGCACAAGACGTCAAAAAGCTAGAAGCTTTGAAGAAGTTCTCAATGGATAGAAGCTTACCTATACGAGAAGTCAGCACAAATAAGTGCACACAAAATTTTGCATGCCGATGAAATACAATCTTTTAAGGGTGGTAGTACCCTAGTGTATCTCGAACCTATTTCTTTCTAGCCTTCTCGAATCTCGAGGACGAGATTCCTTTCAAGGGTGGTATTGTGTAACATCCCAAAATTTTACTAATTTTGGAATATTGAAATTAATAAGATAATTGGATTGAATTGTTTGACCTTGTTGAAATTTTGAGTGGAAATAAACTTTTGGGGATTTTTTTTGGATTTTCCTAAGCCACACTAAAAAGAGCGGATTAATATGACTATCCAAAATAAAAAAAATTGGTCGGGAAACTCCTTTACAAACCCAAGAAAGTATCGTCTTGCGTTTTATTCGTATGAGTTCTAATTTCTGGAATACTCGAATACCTTACAAACACTTTCATTTTCACGAGAGCGGAAATAACATGACATTTCCAATTATAAGAAACATGTTGAAAATATTCCAATTGGCCTTGTTGAATTTTTTATTTGCTTTTGGGATATTTCGTAGACAATTTTTTTTCCAATTCAAAGAAAAAGAACCGAGAAAAGATAAAATGACTTCTTTAAAATATTGGGTTGGAAATTTCCTAAAAAACATTCTTGTGTTTTTTTTGGGTTCAAAAATATTTTGAAAATAATTACAACCGTAAAGCTATTTTGAGAAATTAAATAGAGCTATGTAATAGAGTTTATAAAAAAGAAATTCTATTTTCAGTTTGATCTTGGGCTGCGAATATATTTTTGCTAGGCTATGTATTCTTATTAATATTTTTTTTTGAGATTCCTTTCTAAATTTGGAAAGTGGTTTGAGATAGTATAGCTTCACATACAGTATATACAGTGTGTTAGAATAAAAATAAAAGGGAGGCCGCGACTCAGAAGGCAGACCGACCAGCCTAGACTTTCCTTGCGCGTACACAGGGAGCGGAACTGGCCCACCAAACTGACCGTTTACACTCTTGCCGAAAGAAAAAAAAAACGTTTGACTGGTTGTCCGCGCAGGTCGTCTTCAATCTAATCTCGAGGAAGCCTAGTAGGAGTTTGTTCCCGAACTGAAACGCCCGGCAAAATCTCTCGAATTTGGCCGAATCCTTGTCCCCCACTCCACGAAAACTTCGCCATATATACCCCTACCTCTCCTCGTCTAAATCTGTTTGAAACCCTAACCTCAAACTAGCGATTCGAGCTCGAACCGATCTCACCGGAGCGCCGCCGCAGAAGCTTTAGGAGGTTGACGTCGCCATCGACTTGGAGCACCCGAGCCCCTCTTTTATACCCTATATTTCTCGCCTTAATCTACCGTTTCTTATCATCGGTTTTTCCCCTTGTAGAGATCACCGGAACGCCGGGAATTGCTCGCCGGAGAGTCGCCGGAGCTGCGGGAGACCAGCGGAGCACAACACCTGTACCAGGAGGAGAAGCTCGTCGAAAAGGGGACGATCGTTACCGCGAGGAGGCGTAAAACATCGTCGTCAAGTCCTCCGTCGCCGAAGACCTCCGGAGCACCGCCTCCGTCGACCATCTGCGTCGGATCTCTGTCATCGACGCGTCGAGTTGGTACGTTGTAGCAGCAGGGCCGTTTCAAAGTGTGTCATATGTATAAGATGAGACGTGCGTTCAGGCCATATGCAGCATCGATGATTTTTTTTCTAGAGTATATGTATACATCGGTGTGATTTGCAGATGAGATGCATCGTGTGGACGTATGTGTCCTAATTTTGAAATTCAATATCTTCTAATCCGTGGATTCAACTTAGATGATTTTTATCGCATTAGACTCGTAATTAAATTTCTTATCTAGTAGTACCTGGTTTACCAAATATAAAATTTTCGAATCTGTTTTTTAAATTTTAAAGTTTGAATAGTGTTTTGGTCATATCTTTAGATCTATAACCTTATTTAGGTCGAAGCTTTTTGCGTTGCGTTTGTAATTGAAGTATCCATCTGATAGTAATCTCAAACCTCGAAAATGTACACGTTTAGATCTCTTCACTCGTATTATGAATCTAGCCTTTATTTGACCATAATATGAAATCTACAATCCTTTCGAACTAATCCTTTGCAAATTGGCCATAATCACACGCATAGAACAATATGAACAATATGAATACGATTGTGTATTAAATAAATAATTTGGAGTGTTGCATGATTTATTTTGTTCACTTGTTGCTTATTTTGGTATTCATTTGCTTACCACGTATTTATTTTGGCTATTTGTTTGCAATGGTTGCTTATTAGTGAAATTTCTTTACACGTTAGATTTATTCGGAGTGCGCGAGCGAGTACCACGAAAAAATAATCATCACCAAATCTCATTAAGGCAAGTTACACCACTTGTACATATTATGTCCCAGTTTTTAACTATGCATATTTTACTCTTCAAATCTTGTAGTATGCATGTGTAGGTCTTTAGTAGAGTTTCTTATTACTTTTTTTGTAAGTGCGGTTTTGTAGTATGTCATGAGTAGATTTATACTTAGGAATTTCCGTCCTAATAGGTTCCCTTTTTTTTTGCTAAGTGTTGCTTGCTATGTTATATATATACTAAGTACGGTGTTCGAAAGACTCAAAATTTTCTAAGTATGAGAGCTCTCTCGAACGAACTTTTCTTCTCCAAAACCCCCTTCAAAATAAAACTAAGTTTTCTTCTGGGCGGAATGGTTGTCGGGACAACGAGTGGGATTTTGGTGGAGGACGACCGCCAAGGAATCAAAGAAGTCTGCCATGTTTCAGAATTCAGAAGCTTCTAGTGCAACCACAATACATATGAGCTCTGTCTTGGCTTAGTACTTAGTGGGAAACCTCACCGGGTACCAACATTTGGAGGTTCTTGGCACGGTTGGATCCAGCTGGTAGAGGGGCTACTAAGGGAAGGCTTCGCCATGGTCTGGTCTGTAAAAGGACTTGATCGTGGATTGTGGGGAAAGTGCACAACCTCTCGAGAGTATTGCAAAACTGATCGATCAGCCGTGTTCACGGAAACAGAACAACATTGAGCATCTGAAGGATGGAGCCTCTGAAAGATCTTCCTCTTTGTTTTCCAAACTTAAAGTTTTATAAACCCCAGGGCGTGAGTAATATCGTCATTGGGTGGGATTTTGGGAACTTGGTGAGTAATATCCAAGTGTTAGGTTGTTTGGGCACTTGGTGGGTAATATCCTTGTGTTCCATTCGACCCTATTTTACTTAAACAAATGTTTACAAAGTAGGATAAAACTCTTCCTCTTTTCTTCTTACTTAGAGAAAGTTGTCTTTATGCAAATGAACCCCAAAGCCTACTCTAGCCTTGCATGTAGAGTTAGTCTTGTTCTTTCTTTGGTGTAATTTGCCAATACCTTCAAAGTATTGACCAACTCGTTTGGCTGCACGTTTCATGTGCAGAATTTGGAGATCGTTGAAAGGTGCGCTAGGATCGCGGGTCTTCACTCAACCTGCATGTGGCATTGATGGGACTCCAAGTTGTATATATTTTGCTTCTGTTGTAATAATGTAAACTCTGGATTATTCGATTCATGTAATAAAGACTTGTGTTTTACATGATATTTCATCGACTGTGAGTGCTAGCTAATGATCCAGGGACTAGCATGTTAATCGCAGGGACTTAGGATCTTTATCGATCCAAGGTCACTACATGGGGTCAGCTGATGGAGCTGGAGCCCATAGAAGCAGAGTAACCCTCGCATAAACTTGTGGAGGGGGAGAGAAAGGCCATGACAAATGCGAGAAACATCACCTGAAATTCGGCGGGGGGATCGGGGATTACCTCGTCACCGAGCATCCAGCATTCACCTTCAGTAGCAGGGAGAGCACCATCTTGGCGCTAGTTGAAGAGCTCCGTGTCCATGATGGCAGTCCGCCGCCATGATGCATTCGTGACATGTGTGCCCGTGCCTTTCTTCTTGGCAGCTGCAGCAGCAGTACTGATAACCCACAAGTTTAGGGGATCGTGTGTAGCCTTTTCGATAAGTAAGAGGGTCAAACCGAACGAGGAGGTAAAGGTAGGATAAATGTTCTCTCAAGTTCTATCAACCACTGATACAACTCTACGCACACTAAATGTTTGCATTATCTAGGAAATAAAACTAGAGCAACAATACGAGTAATAGAGATAGCTTTGCATAATAATAAATAACAAGAAAGTAAAGCTAGTTGCTGCAGCAATAAAATACACTAAACTAACATAACCATGAGTGTGGAATAGTGGTGGTAATTGTCGTGGCTTTGTCCAAGTTTAAATAGCGAATAGATCGGGTTCATTGTCTTCGATGCAGTTTTCTATGTGGGAGAGTCTAAATATACATGCGCTTCACTACTTGGAATTACATGTACTATATGATTGGATTGTTAGAAAACATCCGTAAGTACTAATCAATGCATTAAGGTTTCCCCAACCATATCCTTAAGTTTAATGGTCCTCTTACTCGCATACGTGCAACGTTTCGGTTCACGTCCTCAGGTTTCTGTCACTTCGGCAGAACTCCCCCTTCCTTTTACACATACTACGAACACTATGATGTTTAATCCATGCGTGCACAAATATAATGGACACCAAAGGACTGTACCATATCAACATACAACTCTAATGAACCAAAGACGTTCAACCATTCAATCTAAGAACAAAGAAACTTCGCAAACATGACATAGATCATAGGATTATAACTTATAGCATCAAACGCCATGTTTACATAGGACGGTACAGAGGAATGTGGGAGGATGAACCACTGCATACTAGGAGGATTAGGTGATGGAGATGGCGGTGAAGATGGTGAAGAGGGCAGCGGCGGTGCGGGGGACTCCTTCCCCGTCGCCGGTATCATGGGGGAGCACCGCCCCTTAGCCCCTTCCTTCATGGCTTCTTGGGAGCCCTCCCCCATGGAGATGGGATCCATGGGGGAGGCAAAAACATGACTTTGGTGGCTGCAAATTCGTGGGTGGAGATGTCTTGGGCGAATTAGATTTCCCCCATTTATATAGCTTCTCGGATTCCCGTCACCCCATCTTGGGCTGTAGTAAATCAGGCCTAGTAGGCCCGTCCGGACTTGGAATCAGCTACATTTTATGTCTAGAACGTTTGTCGCTAAATTTCCAACAACTTTTTAGTTGAAGAGTTTTCCGTTTGATGCCGTCTTCGACCCGAAACATGACCATCTTCAAAAAGAGTTTTGAGACAGATTTCTGGAAAAATCCCAATTTGACTCCAACAAGGTTTCCACTTGTATTCTTGGTAATTCCTACACATCAAAGTGTAAAACAAGAACATTGTGCATTTTTGCAACTATTAGTAGGTTAGTACAAATAAATCATAAACTTTATAAAAAAGGAGTGTCAAAAGCATATTATTAGTATAAAACCATCAAAAATTATAGATACGTTATGGACGTATCAACATCCCCAAGCTTAGTTCCTGCTCGTCCTCGAGTAGGTAAACGATAAAAACAATATAATTTTTTAGGTGACATGCAGACAACACAATCTTGATCATCATTATTGTAAAAATGTTGATAGTTGGGATCAAGGTACTCTAAACATGAACATGAAAGATATAGTTCTAACAATAAGACATAGCAACTATGTTGTAGCATTAAAACGCACAAACAAAAGATTCATGAATAACAATGTTTTGCAAGACGTTTGTTTGTTTCACATAAATAAAGCATAATGAGAATGGTATTCACCTTGTCCCTTATAGTGTAGAAAACATAAATGCGTAGGACACCTTCAACGTTCATAAGGGTGACTAGATACAAATAGTTTAAGAACAAGTAATATCAACATTATGAATCAATCAATAAGTTTTGGGATAATGCACATAGAACTAAGAAAGACAACTATGCTCTCTTAATTGGTGCATAAAGATAGAAAGTGGAGACTCAATATAAAAGTAAAGAAAGGCCTTCATAGAAGGAAGCAGGGATTCAAGTTTCATAAAGAGCTTCCAAAATTATGGTTGACATGGATATACCCTACAGGTACTCGAGCTTGGTATATACGGTCTAAATACGTAAAGGCCCACGGTGTCGCCAAGGCCCAAATGAAGGACTCGAGTAACCTACGGACTCTCGATTGCTTGAGGAACAAGAAGAAGCTGAAGATAGAAAGTTTGAAGGGGAAAACCCTAACTTGTAACCGACTCGACATGCTACCCGAGACCTACCTACCTATATAATGGCTAGGAGGGGCGGCGAGGAGGACACACGCAACCCTAGTTTCCACAACCCTCGCCAGATTGCATTTGCGCACCATTGTAACCTTCGGTTTCTTCGATAATTCCACGAGCAGACAAGCAGGAGTAGGGACCTCTACGAGGCTTGAATCTGGGTAAATCTTTGTTCCTTGTGTGCTTGTTTGCTAGCCGATAGATGTCTCCAGTGCTCCCTCTTTCTCCAAAACCCAAGTCCATAACAATGGGCATTGATGAGTTAAACCCTCGTCAATTGGCGCCGTCTGTGGGAATTGGGAGTGCTGATGTTGCGGCTTCTTCGGCCCCATCAACCGCGATCTACAACTCCGCAACAGCGGAGATCTGCCAGCTCTTCGGCGCGTTCGACTTCACCGTCCACACGCCGGCCACTCGCCCGACCTTCGAGTCCGTAGGCGACAGAATCAGCCTGGCGATAGGGAGCTTTCACTTCCAAGTCGGTCAGATGGGCACGCTGCGCATGCCTGATCAGCTGACGGCACCATCGATTGCCCCAGCATCATGGTTCCCTCCATCTATCGGCACCCTCAATGAGCTAAACACCCCGACAATAGTCGAGAACACGGTCAGCGACAGCAGTCGCGATTCCAATCTGAGCGACCTGGCCACTGATCCGGATCTGAGAGTTGCGGAAGCAGCAGCTTCCCCAATCACTTCATGTGCGCTGTCATCAACGCAGGCGATACCTCTGCCAATCGCGACAACGGTGGCAATCGCGGTAACGAGACCGACCCGCCCAACGCCGGCAATGGTGTCAATCGCGGTAACAGAACTGACCCGCCCAACGCCGGCAACGGTGGCAATGGCGGCAACAGCGGCAACGGTGGCAATCGCACCCCCGTCGATAATGGAGGAGCAGTCAAACCTCCAACCATAATAAATGAGCAAACCGGCGAACGCGTCGTGATCAGGCTCAATGAGCAAGAATAGGCTCGCTGCCGCGAGGCCCTACGAGGCGCTCCTCTACCCTTCGCATCCCCGCAAGAACTACTGATGGGCTATCACTGGCTCCTGAAGGAAGAATTCAAGCGCCAACTACAAACAATCGTGCAACTCGAGGTGCGTAAAAAGGCAGCAGACGAATCGAGCCTTCGTCGCGCTGGGCTCTCCTCCCACGGAGGATCCTCCTCAAGGGGAAATGAGTACCTCGCCAAGAAGAGGCAATCTCGGATGGCCCATCTCACCGAGCAAGAACGCATAGAAGCTGCAAAGGTCCTCGACTTCAGCTCTATGACAGTCGACACACGGGGCAACGTGGTCCCCAAGACGCCGCAGGCTGCGGTGACAGTGGCCACCATGTACCTCCTTAACAACTAGCCATCAGCTGGAGATCCCCGAGCCGCCATGCACCGATCTATGATCGCGGGCTTGGGATTAATCGAGGCCGCCCTCGACAAGGAGCCAACACCAGACCCGAAGAAGGGCAAAGCGCTACTCCTCGCCCTCGTCCAACGACGACAGTCACGACCTGTCTCGACGCCGCCGCTCACGGCGACACGACCGTGACTATGATGCGCGCGACGACCTCACGCAGCGCAAGATCGACAAATCAAGGGCACAATGTGCTCGGCCGACTGACACGGAAGAAGAAGATGTGGAGCTCTGCGGCGCCAGATGCTTCACCAGATCCATCAGGCAGAAGCAAATGCCCAAAGGGTTTAAACTCCCGTTGGAGAACCCGAAGTTTGACGGCGTACAAGACCCAAAGATCTGGCTGGAGGACCACATCTCCTCCGTCAGGCGCCATGGAGGCAGTCAAAGCACGGCCATGCAATGCTTGCAGCTACAGCTGCAGGGTGCCGGCCGAGCATGGCTCAACAACCTTCCACGCGGATCTATTCACAGTTGGGATGAGCTGGTTGACAGCTTCGTGCGCAATTTTAAGGGCACATACAAGCGGCTCGCATCAATCGAAGAGCTGAGATGCTGCCAGCAAAGATCTGGCGAATCGCTGCGCTCCTACATCCAAAGGTGGTCCATCATCAAGAACTCTGCAGAGAACATCTCGGAGGATCGCGCATTTGAAGCATTCAACGGCGGCGTCCGCCGCCTAGAACTCAGGGAGGAGCTGGGCCGCTCAAAGCCCCAGACCATCGACCACCTGATGGAGATCGCAAATCGGTGGGCCGATGGAGAAGATTCGGTGAAGAATCGTGTTCACTCTGACGAGGAGGCGGAACTCGAGCACAGACGCGATCGCCGAGGCAAGCGCCGCATGTGCATCTACGATGACCGCGACGACATCAACATGGTCGCGACTGGCTACACCGACAGATGCGACGATAACCACAACAGCGGATACCGTAGCGGTGGATACCGCGACTCCGGGAAAACCACGCAAGTGTGGCAACGCCGCACTCGCGATGAGGCACCCGCGAGCTTCATTGAGGAAAAACTGTCCAGGCCATGCATGGTACACTTATACATCGACAAGCATGATGGCAAGAAGAAGTCCAGCCACCTCCTCAAGGATTGCCACGAGTTCCTCAAGCTACATGAGGGATTGGTTCGGATGAACCGCAATGCAGTCGAAAGAGGTTACAGAGCCGCTCTAGGCGCCGTGGCACATGGCGCACCGCCACCACCACCTGGGCCACCCCCGAATGCAGCTGCACCGGACCAGCACCATGGAGGCGAACTGTACCCACGAGCCATGGGCACCATGATGATCCAAAAGGGACGCCCCTCCAATAGGGTGCAGAAGGCCATCACTCGCCAAGTCAACTTGGCCACACACTCGCCACCATCTACCACTGAGTACCTCAGTGGAAGCGAGTCCTGCATCACCTTCGACAAACGCGACCATCCGCCTTAGGTACCTCGTCCAGGCCATTGCCCCCTCGTACTCGAGGCGCAAATCGGAGGTTTCGACATGAGCCGCGTCTTCATGGACGGTGGGAGCGGCATCAACCTTATATTAGCGAGTACCTTGCGAGCAATGAGAATCCCTCTAACCTGCCTGGAGGCCTCGGACACAACGTTCCACGGCATCGTCCTAGGGAAAGGCGTATACCCCCTAGGCAAAATCAACCTCGACGTCATCTTTGGCACGCCGAAGAACTTCCGGCGCGAGTGCATCGCCTTTGAGGTCGTCGACTGGCCCTCATAGTACCACTACATCCTCGGGGACGTCGTGTTCGCCAGGTTCATGGCAGTACCCCAATACACCTACCTGCAGATGAAAATGCCAGGTCCCAATGGCGTCATCACGATCAACGAGAGCTTTGAGAGATCTAACAGTTGTGACAGGGAATTCAACATAATTTCCCAGTCCTTCAGCATGCAGGAGGAACTCGCGAGAATTCAACAGAATTTCCCAGTCCTCCGCTGAGCCAGCCAAGCTCACCCGATCTCTCCTTCGACTCATCGGTGCACACAAAGAAGGTACAGGTCCACCCATCGGATCCCGCCAAGACGGCTCTCATCGCCAACAACTTGAGTCCCGCATAGGAACTCGCGCTCGTCGAATTCCTCCGTGAGCACTGGGAAATTTTCGCCTGGTGTTCTGCGGACATGCTAGGAGTTCCCAGGGAATTCGCCGAGCACGCACTCAACGTCAACCCCGACGCAAGGCCAGTCAAGCAAACGATTCGGTGATTGTCTGAGCCATGAGCGCATGCAGTTGGAATGGAGATCAACAGACTCCTTGAAGCCAAGTTCATACGCGAGATCAAGGAAAGCACTTGGCTCGCCAACACGGTGCTGGTACCAAAGAAGGACACGGATATCTTGCGGATGTGCGTGGACTTCACCTCTTTGAACAAGCACTGCCCAAAGGATCACTTCCCGTTGCCGCGCATCGACCAGATCATCGACTCCACCGCGGGATGTGAGTGCCTCTACTTCCTCGACGCCTACTCAGGCTATAATCAGATTCGAATGAAGGAGGAAGATCAAGAGAAAACAACGTTTACAACGCCCTTTGGTGTGTTCTGCTACAACACAATGCCCTTCGGGCTAAAGAACGCGGGAGCCACCTACCAGCGGTGCATGCAGGCTTGCCTCAAGGAACAACTGGGCCGCAACATTCAAGTCTATGTCGACGACATAGTAATCAAGACCAAGGAGGAAGCCTCCCTAATCGATGATTTGTGCGAAACCTTCGCCAACCTCGACCGCTACCGGATCAAGCTCAATCCGGACAAATGCGCCTTCGGCGTACCATATGGGCAGCTACTCGGGTATCTCATTTCCGCGAGGGGAATCGAGGCAAACCCGAAGAAGATAAAAGCCATACTGGCCATGGAGAGCCGAAAAACATAAGGGGCGTTCAGCAGCTGGCTGGACGAATCGCGGCCCTCAGTCGATTCATCAGTCAGATGGGTGAAAAGGCATTGCCCTTCTACCAGCTCCTCCGCAAAGCTGAAAAATTCAAATAGACCCATGAAGCACAAGAAGCATTCGAAGACCTCAAGCGCCTACTATCCACTTCGCCAGTGCTGGTGACCCCATGAGAAAGGGAACCACTATTGCTGTATATCTCCGCCACCAACCAGGTGGTCAGCATAGTGCTTGTCGTCGAGCGAGCTGAGGAAAACAAGGTCCACGGCGTACAACGCCCAGTATACTACCTCAGCGAGGTCCTCACACCAACAAAACAGCGGTACCCGCACTACCAGAAGCTGGCGTACGGTGTCTTCATGACCGCCCGGCGACTGCGCCATTACTTCCAGGAACACCCAATCGTGGTGGTCAACGACGCATCGTTGGGGCATATCCTCAATAACCCCGACACCACGGGACGAGTCGCGCTTTGGGGAATAGAATTGTCTCCACGAGACATCACATATGAAAAGCGCGACGCAATCAAGTCGCAAGTTCTCCCTGACTTCACTGGATGGAGAACCAGCTCCCGGACAAACCAGACATGTCGTACCTCTAGACAATGCACTTCGACGGGTCCAAGCGGAAGGACGGAGCAGGCGCAGGTGTCATACTGACATCACCTCAAGGGGACAAGCTGAAGTATATCCTGCGAATACAGTTCACAGCCTCCAACAACGAGGCTGAATACGAGGCCCTATTGCACGGGATGAGGATGGCAAAAGCCTGCGGCGCCAAGAGGCTCATCATATACGGCGACTCCAAGTTGGTCGTCAACCAAACGATGCATGAGTGCGACACACTGAATGACAACATGATCGCGTACCGTGACCTCTACGACACACTCGAAGGAGACTTCGACGGTTGCGAGTTGCGGCACGTAGGTCGCGAAAGCAACGAAGAGGCGGACGCACTCGCCAACATAGGCTCTACCTGCGCCCCCATACCACCTGGGGTATTTCTCGAGCGCATCTGCGAACGCTCCATCAAGCCAAAGGCCGTAGAGAAGAAAACAAGTGCAGCAACAGACTCGGGGGCTACGCCACCTAGTGAGCCAATGGCACTCGATGACTTGGAGCTGGACGCAGGACTCGAGGGACCAATGAGCGTCATGATGATTGACCAATCCTGGACGCAGCCGTACATCACGTTCCTCCTCATCAAGAGGCTACCGGACGATCCGACAGATGCACGGCACATCGCGCGGTGATCCAAGGCATTCACTGTTATCAACACCAAACTGTATAAAACGCAGCATCACAGGAGTACTCCAACGATGCATCTCCACGGCCGATGGAAGAGCAGTTCTCCTCGACATCCATGAAGGGACATGCAGGCACCACGCCGGCAGTCGCGGCCTTGTTGCCAAAGCTCTACGAGCTGGATTCTACTGGCCTACGTCCATGCGCTATGCCAAGGACATCATCCAAAAATGCAACGCTTGCCAGCGATTCGCGGACAAGCCGCACGCACCTGGCGCAGAGCTACGGCCAATCCCATTGGCCTAGCCCTTCGCGCAATGGGGACTCGACATGGTTGGCAAACTTCCAAGGTCCTCACGAGGAGGCTACGTCTACCTCTTGGTCGCAGTCGACAAATTCACCAAGTGGATTGAGGCCATGCCAGTGACCAACCAATCAGGGCACAGCGCAATCAAGTTCTTCGAGTCCATCGTCTACCGCTTCGGAGTGCCGCACAACATCATCACTGACAACAGGACGAACTTCACATCCAAGGAGTTCCAAGAATTCTGCGAGAACCTGGGGATCAACATCAGCTACGCCTCAGTAGCGCATCCACAGACCAACGGTCAGGTGGAAAAAGCAAATGGGCTCGTCTGCGGCGGCATCAAGAAGTGACTCCTCCGGCCACTCGAACAAGCCGTGGGTTGCTGGCCGGACGAACTGCAATCCGTACTCTAGAGCCTACGCACAACTCCAAACAGCGCCACGGGCTACACGCCATTCTTTATGGTGCACGGAGCCGAGGCAGTGCTACCCGCCGAGGTACGGTACAAGGCGCTGCATGTGGTTGCTTACAGCGAACAAGAGTCATCCCTCGCACTCGAAGACTCCGTCGACCTCCTTGACGAGGCAAAGGAAATCGCCGCGGAAAGATCCACGCTCTACCAGCAGAACCTGCGCAACTACCACAGTAGGAGCCTTTGCCCCAGATCCTTCGTCGAAGGCGACCTGGTCCTGCGACTGAAGCAACAGGGGCATCTCAAGCTCGAGTCCCCCTGGGAAGGACCGTATGTGATTACAGAAGTAATCCCAGGTGGCGCCTATCGCCTTCAAGATTTAGAGGCAAGAGTCGCATACTCCAACCCCTGGAACGTCGCACAGCTGCGATGCTTCTACCCCTAGTCGTTTTACTTTTTACATTGCAAATAAGGCTACTCGGCCAAGGCTCCTTAGCCACACATTGTACCTCGCACTGTTCTTCGAATAAACAAAGCTAAGTGCCCCAAAACTCTGTGTTCTCCTTTACTTTTCCAATTTATCTACTCGGGGGCTGCGCCACCCTACATACATCTGTTCTTCGAACCAAAACGCGATATCCTGAGTAGCTGGTAAATCAATCGAAACCCTTAACACAACATCAACCCAGCTGCAACGCACCTGATAGGTTGACAAGGGACTGAGATAAGAGCATGGCCAGGCTAACGAAAAGGACTCACATAGTGCAACGCACTTCATGCTAACAAAGCTCTTTATGCATATTCGACAATAAATTATTTACAACATTTATACGAATTTTACAACACGAGTACACTTATGTGCAGGATACAAACTAAACTACTACTGCAACAAGAGAACGTTGGTTTGTTACTCAAAGAAGTCGACAATCTCTTCTGTTGGGCGATCCACCGCCTTGTAGTGCGGTACCATATTCTAGGCAGAACCTGCTGGTGGTGTAGGCGGCCCAGACGCGATTGCCGCAACATCTACGTCAGGCCTGTGTAGTCACACCAACGATAGAGCGGCCTTGGCACCAGCCACCAACTGTTGCCTCACGCACTCGCGAACCACGGACAGATCTTGAAACTTGGCAAGGAGCACCAGCAGGCTTGATGGAGTAACATCCAGCGGAAACATCGTCCGATAAATGTTCTTCAAACATGACTGCGACTTCCTCAGAAAGTGCAGCACTCGCGACACGCGATCCTGTAGGGTCGCCAACGCAATCGCACGATCATGATCTACCTAGAAGTATCCACTCTCTTGAAGTTGCTCCTGGGTGAGATCATGCATACGAATGGCAATTCTATCCTTCTCATCCTGCGGATGACGTGCGCTGACAACTACACGAAGCAGCGAACAGCAGCATAAGTACAGCATCGCGAGTGACTATAAGGAAAATATAAGAGCAAGCAAACTAACACTTGTGCGTCACCTCGCCAAGCAGATACTGCTCTCGGGCGGCGGCTTTCTACGCCTTCGACTTCCATACATCCGTGTTATCGCGAAGCACGGGCAACTCACGCTCCAGCTGCTTCACGCGGTCACGCAGTCGCAAGAGCAGGGACAGTTCATCTACCCTGGAGCGCGGTGGTGCCAATGTATCATCAAGAGGCGGTGAGTCCTGAGTTTCCCTCAAAGGATCACTCGATGAACCCTACCACAAGTCAAGATAGAAACAAATAAGACGACCAAATCAATACAAAAGGCAAAAGGTTCAGATGCATTCAAGACTAGCAAAAGTATCAACACATACACTCGCTAGCAGGCATGTTCTTAACAAAGGACATAAGCTAGTCAACTATTACAAATACTACTAAGGAGGGACTGGCTTCTTCGACTTCGACGGCTTCGGGGGCTTCATTGAGTCCGTGGCAGTGTTAGATGCCACTGACTTTCCGCCAGCCCCTGATGCCGAAGCTTTCGCCGCCTTCTTGGCACGTTGCAGCTCCTTAGAATACTTTGCAACAGTATTTATCAGATGATGCCCATATTTGCCACAGGCAGTCACGAAAGGAGCGAAGACTACCTGTTGGCCGTCCGCGCTAACATGCATCGCCTTCGACACCGCGGCAGGATCAATCTCGACTCCGTGGGCCTGCACCATGGCAAGCGACATGGACGCGCCAGCCGCGTGGAGTGAGTTCTTGAAACTGGAAGGCACACCTCCGGCGAGTGACTCCACCAGCTCGTATATATTCTCGACTAGCTCCACCTTGGGCATCAGCTCCTCCCGAAGGCGATTGAGTACCCCTTTGGCCTTGGAGAGCGTATCCTGCACGGCGGTGTTGCGGTCTTCGACTGCTGACAGTGCACCCGCCAGAGCGTCATCACGATGAAGGGCCTGCGGGTCGAACTCAAATCGCCAGCATCTGTACATAAATCCACACATGGACAAAACGTCAGCGCCACCGGCAAAAACATTCGAAGCAGAGAAGGATAAAGATATCCACAAGCAAAGTACCCGAGAGGGGCTTGGCAATTGAGAATAGTTGTTCTTCGAACAACTTCTCCCTGGCTGCGAAGGAGGCATGAAGATCCTCTTTGCGCCTTTGCGCCTCGTCACGCGCCGCGATTGCCTCATTGTGACCCTTCACAGCCGCGGCGAGGGTTTTCTGCATGGTGGCAGCATTGCGTAGGAGGGCATTATGTTCAGCTACACGACAAATAAGAAGTTGACTATCAGTCGACTATATCAAAGGGGAAGAAGAAGAAGGAGAAGAAGTGTAGAACGCTCACTCTCAACCACGCGATGACGCGTCTCTAGCATCGCATGCTGGCGGCCCATCGCAAGAACTTGCTCCGCCAAATGAGCGGCTTCCTTCACAAGGAGCTACCGCACAACAAAGGGATCAGCAGAAGCAATAGAGAACATCGACTACAACATTACAAGAAGAAAATCTACACTTACATGATCCTCCAATGACTCCGAAGATGTCTGTTGTACCGTCATTCGGGCAACCATTCGATGCTCCCTGGCATGAGGAGAACTAGAAGAGTTGTGCCCAGAGTGGGCCACCAATGGAGGGGAAGGAGCGCACTCGACCTCTTTCTTGGCCCTTGAGGTCGCGACTCCTGATTCTTTCAAAATTGGACGTCGCTAGAAGACAACGACGCCTCTTGACTGCAAGACAAAACCCACATTGAGAAAGGGCAAACTCAGAGACGAGCCAACAAGGGCGAAATAGAGAAGAATAAGTAAACTAGAAAACTTACCAGTCAAACTTGTGAAAGTCAAAGGTGGCGTCCCTCGACTCCGACAAGGACTCCTTGGGCAATCACATATTCTTGCGAGAAGATGGTGCCACGGCGCTTACAGGAATAGCAGGTATCGGTGACTCCGCACCAACACCTGTACCTTCAGGAGTCGAAGGAGATGACGCATCGGAATCCTCGCTGCGTGAACGCTTGCGAGTATCCGGACTACCGGACTCGGGGGCTTCCTCCTCCACATCAGAGGGGACAGTCGACTCCGACTCGTCCTCTTCCAAGGCTTCGCGAGGAATAATCCCCTCAGGGAGAGGGGGCATACAAGGTGATACCGCCCAATCCGGCATACAGACAACAAGTTCAACAAAAAGTAAGTAAACAACAGAGAAGCAATCGACAAATTTAGCTACTGCGTAGCACAACTATACCTCAGGAGGAGGGTTAGTAGCATCAAATGGAGGAACAACTGGCTCACTGGAGAGCACATCCTTGACGGTGTACTTGGTGACCAGTCGAACCCTCTTGTCCACCTCACTCGCGGGCATGCCATCGGTAGACACGCGAGTGGCATCATCAGCGCCAGCCCACTGAAACATGGGGTGGACTTTGGCCTGCAGGGGCTGGACATGACGGCGCAGCCAAGTGCGAATGAGTGTGCAGCCTCCCTCCTCTTTGCCTATGCGACTCTCGAGGTCACAGACGCGCCTGTACAGCACATCTGTCTCCGCGGACTCGCCAGGCATGACTACGTTCTTCCAGGAGCGCATCCTCATGCACGGCGTCGCGGGATTGAAGGGTGCGAGTCTGAAGTGCTCATCGTTAGCCTTCTCATCACGGATGTAGAACCATTTGTCCCTCCACCCATGGACGGACGCCGTGAGCTTGATGTCGAAGTAGGTGGCGGATGGGTCAACGTGAATTCCGCAACCACCTACATCATAGACTAAAGAGCCAGATGCAGATTGGCGCTTCAATTTGAAGAGGCGCTTGAAGAGGCCGAAGTGCGGCTCGATTCTGAGACAGCACTCGCAGAGGGTGATGAAGCAAGAGATATGGAGGATAGAGTTCGGGGACAGCTGATGGAGCTCAAGCCCGTAGAAACAAAGGAGACCCCTAAAAAAGGGGTGAAGGGGCAAGGAGAGACTGCGAATGATGAATGCTAAAAACATCACTCGAAAACCAGCGGGAGGAGAAGGAATTGTCTCACCGATTGGGACGCGCGCATCGGCGACTGCGGCGGACAGTACTCCGTCTTGGCGAAGAAGACGGAGATCAGATGACTTGATGATGGAGGGGCGCCACGCACCATTCGTGACGTGGGTGCCTGCGGCCTTCTTCTTCCCACCGGCGGCGGTGCTGGTGCCCGCAGCGGCGGAGCCGCCTTTCTTCTTCGTCGCGGCAATGGTGGCCGCGGAATCAGCCGCAGCGCCTCCCTTCTTCTTCCCCATTGCACGACGGCGATGCGAGCGAAGGAAGTAGCTCGGAAACGAGCGGAGCTGGTCCAGCGTCGTGGAAGAAACAAGCACAGAGAAAGCAGAGAAGCAGCGGCAATGGCGATGGAAGCAAAGGATGAATGAGAGAAGATGAGAAAATTACCGTCGCAGCGCCGCTACTTAACCCCTGGAAGATGCAATCCAACGGCTCAGAAAAACCCTACTGGACGCGTGGCAAACATCGTGCTGGACACCTGGAGGAGTGGAAGCGCGAACCGTCCCTCCACTACTCCCATTACGCGCGGAAATCAAGGAGACGCAGTTAAAATAAAAGATTACACACGCCTAGTCAAATCAAAGTCAGAGACTGGGACCCACTGCTCGTCACGTCCCGTCAAACTCACTCACGCGGGCAACTCAGGTCATGAAATCGTCAGCACTGACATCATCAAAGCTATGTAGCAGAGGACTTCGACTACTTTAGTTCTTGCTCGAGTCTTCGACTCCACCAAGCACTCGGGGGTTACTCCCATAGGGAGCGCTGGTCGCGCACCCTATGATTTTCCTTTCTTCTTTTTTCAGGAACATGAACTATCAAGCCAAACCCAATCACTTGAAGCATAGTTCGACTATGGACATGGGTTACTCCCATAGGGAGCGCCGGAAACAAATTTGACTGAAACAAGCTAACAAAAGACGACAGCAGTCATGAAAGTTCTTTAGTCCCTGCCTGAGTCTTCGACTCAACCAGGCACTCAGGGGTTACTCCCATAGGGAGCGCTGGTCGCGCACCCTATGATTATTTGTGCAAAAAACTGTGTGTTGATAACGTCCACACTTGAAGCTCATGGCGACACCGCCTCATAATTTTCCCTACAAAGAGATTGCATCTCCTGGGTCACCGAATCGTCTCTGCGATGATAAAATTCGGATGTCGCGCTTACAGCGTGAAGGTAAGACCTGAATAAGGCCTGGAAATGCATTAGCTATGCACCACCAGAAATGTATCCATGCCTATAGGTACGATGAACATGCCTTGACGGATGCGTCGAGTGCTCACACCCATATAACTGGAATTCGACTCTTGTAAGACCTCCGCGGCTTGAGTTGAATTACACCAGCACTTTCCCGGATTCGAGTCCAGGGACTCGAGTTCGAGTAGATTGCGTTGTTTCACCCTAAGGTGGTTAACTGATACCGATACTTCGGTTATATCAGGCACGTACATCAACAATCCCTATGACACAAATAAAGCAGTCGAAATATACTCATTCATGCACTCGAAAGACTTCAAAAGTCCCCAGTCGAACCTGCGATTCCACTAGACACTCGGGGGCTACTGACATGGGTATACCCTACAGGTACTCGAGCTTGGTATATACGGTCTAAATACATAAAGGCCCACGGTGTCGCCAAGGCCCAAATGAAGGACTCGAGTAACCTACGGACTCTCGATTGCTTGAGGAACAAGAAGAAGCTGAAGATAGAAAGTTTGAAGGGGAAAACCCTAACTTGTAACCGACTCGACCTGCTACCCGAGACCTAGCCTACCTATATAAGGGCTAGGAGGGGACGGCGAGGAGGACACACGCAACCCTAGTTTCCACAACCCTTGCCAGATTGCATCTACGCACCATTGTAACCTTCGGTTCCTTCGATAATTCCACGAGCAGACAAGCAGGAGTAGGGACCTCTACGAGGCCTGAACCTAGGTAAATCTTTGTTCACTGTGTGCTTGTTTGCTAGCCGATAGATGTCTCCAGGGCTCCCTCCTTCTCCAAAACCCAAGTCCATAACAATGGGCATTGATGAGTTAAACCCTCGTCAATGGTACTTATTAGCTTTAAACTCTCATTGCCCCTATCATAAGCATCTTGAAGTGATTAAGGTTAAAGTTGCACAAAATATGGAGTATATGCTTGACAAAGTATAAGTTGGAAATCTCATGGCCCTTGAATACGAGGGTCGCTCCTCATGCTACTCAAGTTTAGTTACCGGTAAGTTCTTGTCATAGTAAGTACATGTGTATCATAGAGAACCGCCAACGAGGTACCCCTTGCCCGATGATACAGAAGAATCCCCTGATCAAAATGACAAGGCAAGCAGACAACGAGCATCTCAGCAATCTTCTTATTTACCATGGGAAAATGGTGCTTTTTTCTCTATTTCCTCTTTTCTCATCTCTTTTTTTATTTTTCTCTTTTTCTCAATCTCTATCTCTTTTTATAAGAAGAATGCTTCATAGATTGCTCATTATGGTTATGCTGCAGGTTTTCACCATGATTAGGCATGGATTAGACCAGCGGCCCAGTCGTTTCTCTAACACAGATACATAACTCCATGGACTTACAAGCTCCCCTTTCATTTCACACCGACGACATCCATAGACAAAAGAGCATGATATCAACTGGGTATAATGTACAAGTGCAATGTTGAAAGCATTCCCCATGACAACATGGTTCTGCTAATCCCCAACATATAAGTGCAAGCATATACAACATATACGACACAATGGTTCAAGTTTATTAGGGGCAAGAAAAGTAAAGTGTGCCATCAAGTTTGTGAGAGCTTTAATCACTAGTTTTCTCATAATAAGTTTAATTCAAAAGGTAGATAAAAACATGAATATACTTGGAATAGCAAATGCTAATAGGTAGGTATGGTGGACTCTTTGAAATAACTTGGTTTTATTTGGAGTTGGATGCATGAGTGGAACTCGTACTTGGATATGGAGGCTAGCAAAAGACTGGGAGCGACCAACTAAGAGAGCAATAATGGTCATAATCATGCAAACGACAAAACATCATTAATTAAAGCATAAAGTGATATTACAATTCAAAAACTAAAAGATCATAGAGGCTATGGTGACTTGGAATAGTCTTAACATGGTGTGAGCATGCGCCAAGTCAACCCAAATGAAGCATCAAAGGAGAATACCACAATATTATGCTTTAATATGCTAAAACAACGCATGATTCGTTCAAGGCACATTAAGCAATCTCAATTGTTTGTAACATGTCATGCTACAACAAAAATACTAAGCATAAAGCCAAAACAATACCAAGCATGACATGACAAAGCATAGGCCACATTCAAAAACAAGCTCCTTTTACCACTTAAACATGAACTTTTCCTACTCTTTTCCAATCCAAACCAATCTTATTTGAAAACTAATGTATGAATGACGGGGTCCAACCAATTTATTCAAGAAAACTAAGCAAACCAAGAAAACTAAAACCAAAAATGAAAACAAAGACGCTCCAAGAACAACACAATTGTGCATGAAACAATAAAAATGAAGTGTTTGGAAGAACTTGAGATTTTTATTGATGAAGAAGGGGATGCCTTGGGCATCCCCAAGCTTTGACGCTTGTACTTCTTGGATATTTATTGGGGTGACATGGGGTGGCATCCCCAAGTTTGAGCTTTAGTCCATTCTTCATCTCATTACATCATTCTTTCCTTAACACCTGAAATTTTTCCTTCATACAAAACTTCACATAATCTTCATTAGCAACATTAGTGTACTCAAGATAATAAGTCTTTGGGTTCAGTTTCAACACCAATAAAACTTTCATTAAAACACAAGCAACTGCATCACTTCCCTTAAAAGCTCAATTCCCCTAAGAGAACCCAAAAAGGAATCAACAAGAAGCAAATGCAAATAATGGCAGAAATCTGTCAAAACAGACCAGCAGATAGAAACCAATTTTTTCGAAGATCTTCTGTTGCTCAAATCGGAAAGTGTTGAACTAACGAAAGTTGGATAACAACCTAGGGCAGAAGCACAAACAATTACAGCTCAAAACGACGTACAGAGATTTTACACAAATTTTTACAGCGAAGCACAAAAATCTGTTTTGGGACAGCAACTTTCCCAAGCATTACTTCCCTCTCATTAGAGGTTACTCTTGGCACAAAAAGCAAATAAAAAGGATAAGGAGAGGTTATTACTGAAACAATAACTTCCAAGACTCAACTAAAACTTTTGGGTTATCTTCCAATAAGTACTTTTCTTTAACGCCTTTAAGTTAGGCATATGAGCAATATTCAAGTATTTTCGAATGAATAAGCATTAAGATCAATACCAGAAATATCTTTCTTTTTCAAGGCTTCATGCATTCCTACAAGTTTTTAACTGAAAATATTCCATGGAAAGATTTGTTTTAGTTTCATAGGCATGAACACAAGTGTTCAAGGTCGACCCCACTTAACCATTACTCATCTTTACAATCACTTTCCTTTTTGAAAACGTTTTTAGGTAACAAGTACAACTATTTTTTTTTGTAATTTGCATTCCCTATCCATACTAAGATAGAGAACAACTTAAAACTGAAAGTAAAACCTACTTAGAGATAAAGCAAACAAGCGCACACAAGAATATTCACCCACACGCTATTGCTCCCCGGCAACGGCGCTAGAAAAGGTCTTGATAACCCACAAGTATAGGGGATCATGTGTAGCCTTTTCGATAAGTAAGAGTGTCGAACCCAACGAGGAGCTAAAGGTAGGATAAATGTTCTCTCAAGTTCTATCAACCACTGATACAACTCTACGCACACTAAATATTTGCGTTATCTAGGAAATAAAACTAGAGCAACAATACGAGTAATAGAGATAGCTTTGCACAATAATAAATAACAAGAAAATAAAGCTAGTTGCTGCAGCAATAAAATACACTAAACTAACAGAACCATGAGTGTGGAATAGTGTTGGTAATTGTGGTGGCTTTGTCCAAGTTTAGATAGCGAATAGATCGAGTTCATTGTCTTCGATATAGTTTTCTATGTGGGAGAGGCTAAATATACATGCGCTTCACTACTTGGAATTACATGTACTATATGATTGGATTGTTAGCAAACATCCGTAAGTACTAATCAATACATTAAGGTTTCTCCAACCATAGCCTTAAGTTTAATGGTCCTCTTACTCCCATACGTGCAACGTTCCGGTTCGCGTCCTCAGGTTTCGGTCACTCCGGCAGAACTCCCCCCTTCCTTTTACACATACTACAAACCCTATGATGTTTAATTTATGCGCGCACAAATATAATGGATACCAAAGGACTATACCATATCAACATACAACTCAAATGAACCAAAGACGTTCAACCATTCAATCTAAGAACAAAGAAACTACGCAAACATGACATAGATCATAGGATTATAACTTATAGCATCAAACACCGTGTTTACATAGGATGGTACAGACGTGTGTGGGAGGATGAACCACTGCATACTAGGAGGATTAGGTGATGGAGATGGCGGTGAAGATGGTGAAGAGGGCGGCGGCGCGGGGGACTCCTTCCCCGCTGCCGGTATCATGGGGGAGCACCGCCCCTTAGCCCCCTTCCTTCATGGCTTCTTGGGAGCCCTCCCCCATGGAGATGGAATCCATAGGGGAGGCAAAAACGTGGCTTTGGTGGCTGCAAATTCGTGGGTGGAGATGTCTTGGGCGAATTAGGTTTTCTCCCTTTATATAGCTTCTCGGATTCCCATCACCCATCTTGGGCTGCAGTAAATCGGGCGTAGCAGGCCCGTCCGGACTCGGAATTAGCTAAATTTTATGTCCAGACCGTTTGTTGCAAAATTTGCAACAACTTTGTAGTTGAAGAGTTTTCCGTTTGACGCCGTCTTCGACCCCAAACATGACCATCTTCAAAAAGAGTTCTGAAAGAAATTTTTGGAAAAATCCCAATTTGACTCCAACAAGGTTTCCACTTGTATTCTTGGTAATTCCTACACATCAAAGTATAAAACAAGAACATTGTGCACTTTTGCAACTATTAGTAGATTAGTCCATATAAATCATAAACTTTATAAAAAAGGAGTGTCAAAAGCATATTATTAGCATAAAACCATTAAAAATTATAGATACGTTATGGACGTATCAAGTACCAGCGCCCGTACTGGCGTAACCTTTCTTCTTGGCCGCAACGATGGCAGCCAAAGATCCATCGGCGGATGCACGCTTCTTCTTCCCCATCTTGCGAGTGTGGTGTGATCGCAGAAAGTAGCTCGGGAAGATCTTGGGGCTGTCCAGCACAGCAACGGAGGCGCGAGCAATGGAACAGCAGAGAGTAGGAATGGAGGAAGAGCGCGAGGGAGAATATGAGTTGTGGGGGAAATTACCACACGTGAAATCCCTATTTAACCTCAGCACAGATGCAATCCAACGGCCAGAAGCACAGCAATCAGACGTGTGGCGCAAATCAAGATGGACATGTGGCGAGCCAAGCGGTGAACCATTGCCCCGCTTTTCCCACTACGTGCGAGAATCGAGGAGACGCGGTTAAAACCGAAGATTATGCACGCCTGATCAAATCCAAGTCACAAATGGGGCCCCACTTTCGTCACGTCCCATCAAAACTACTCACGCGGGCAAATGAGGTCATCTCATCGTTAGCACTGACGTCATTCATTCTAGCAGAAGCACCTTCTGACTAATCTAGTCCTCACTCTACTCTTCGACTCGACCAATCACTCGGGGGCTACTCCTAACAGTAGCACTGGCCGCGCACCCGAAAACTACATGGACATCGAAACATTTCGATAAGGTAATTGCACTAAAACCCTTCACTCGAATCAACGATTTGATTGTGGAATCAGGGTTAGTCCCATAGGGAGCATTGAAAGCATATTCGACTAAAACAAGCAAAAGATGACAGTAGTCGAAAACACTCATAGTCCCCACTCGAGTCTATGACTCGAATAGGCACTCGGGGGCTACTCTCATAGGGAGCACTAGCTGCGCACCCTATGATTTTTCTTTTAGTAAATGTGTGTTGACTGCGTCCACACTCAAAAGCATCGGCGAATCCGCCTCACATTTTCCACTACAAGGAGACTATGTCTCCTACGCCACCTGAATCATCTCCGTGATGACAAAATTCAGATGCCATGCTTGTAGTGTGAATATAAGACCTGAAGAAGGCCTGGCAACGCACCTGCTGCGCTCTACCTAAAATAATCCGTGCCTGCAGGTATGATGAAATAAGCCTTGACGGACGTGTTGAGTGCTCACACTTATACACTAGAATTTGATTATGTAAGACCTCCACGGCATGGGTCGAATTACACCAGCACTTTTCTGAATTCGAGTCCGAGGACTCGAATTTGAGTAGATTGCGTTGTTTTGCCCTGAGGTAGTTAACTAATTCTGATACATCGGATGAATCAGGCACGCATATCAACAATCCCCATGACATAAATTAAAGCACCCAAAAACTTGCTCGGTTATGCACTCGAAAGCTTCATAGTCTCCACTCAAACTTGCGATTCGACCGGACACTCGGGGGCTACTAACGTGGGTATACTCTACAGGTACTCGAGATCAGCATATACGGTCTAGCGCAGAAAAAGCCCACGACATTGCTAAGGCCCAGTCAAGATTCGGAAGACCTGGGAGACTTCGACTCCTTGAAGAACACGGTAAATACAAGATAGTAGTTTAAAGGGGAAACCCTAATATGTAACCGACTCAGCCTGCTATCCCGAGACCTAGCCTATCTATATAAAGGCTAGTAGGGGGCGGCAAGGAGGATATCCGCAAACCTAGTTGACATAGGTATGATTACTCGGATGCTTATGATTCGCTACCCTGTATTGGGTAAAAGGCTTACGGCCCATGAAGGTTTCAGATGATAGCCTAAGAAAGCAACCGACAAAGGCTTTGACTGTGTTAGGAAAGAAACTATGAATCGACATTGTGTTGATATTGTAATTATGTGTGTATGAAACCTATTCACATACAACTTTGAGACCCGGCCTATTATATATAGGTCGGGAGAAGCCCAAGTGAGGGTATAGAAATCTAGAGGACAACTTGTAATAGTGCAATTTTCCCAATATTCAGGCGACTTTGACTTCATTGTTTTCTTGACATTCGATGAAATCCCTAGCATTCTCTTTTCCGCAAAACCCCAAGTCCATCACCATGGGCATTGTCGAGGTTACCTGAAATGCTGGAACCATGGATTCAGCGGACCACTCTCCACCAAGCATCAACTCGACAAAAGTAGATCCACGCCGGCTCACCCCTGAATTGGTACCCGCCAATTTCAATGGCGGATCTGATCTGATCATCAGAAGTTTCCACTTCCAAGTAGATGACCCGCAAGAATCGCACCCTTCGGCCCTGATCACATCAGAACTGTCGATGCAAAAACCTACGCCTACAGCGGTACTAGCATCTTCCGTCGGATCCTCCACGGACATCACATCACAGATCGAAGCAGGCGAAGAAGGCGAGCAAATCGAGATGGAACTGGGGTACCTTGATGGCCTTCATGGAAATCTCTCCCTCGGGTCAGGTCATCAGCCAACCCCACCACGCGAAGCAAACCCGACAAACTCAGAACCCAAAGAAAGTAGTGAAAACGCCAACTTCAAAGAAAGGATGGCGAAGATCTATCTAGAACTACAATCTCGGAATACTATCAGCACATCCTTTGAAGAAGAAGATGACGCCATCATGCCACGCATAACGCGCCACCAGGTGTGCATGATCAACGGGGATACCTCAACACCACGCGAGGAAAATGAAAATCCTATCCTCAACCCCAATGATATTTTATCAGATGACAATGCAGGAAACCACGACAATGAAGGAGACCACGGAAACAGAGGAGAAATAACAGATAATCACATAGTCCATGGAAGAGGTGGAGAACCACACGGAGGAGAGAGACAAGGATTTCGGCACCAGCATCAGCATGGCAAAAAGCAAGGGATTCAATTTCGGGAGCAGTTCCGATGACATCGGGTGCTTCACATGAGGATCTATTAGCATACCAGTATCTGCTTCACCACAAGAAGATAGACCTACTTAGGATGCAGAGGCAACTCGACGAAAGAAAGAGATTAGCTGACGAATCCAGCTTACAACGGCCATAGTTAAGCTCTACTCTAGGATCAGGGAGTGTAATACGAGGAGCACTACCAAGGAGGGTAACATCTCGACTGCAGCATATCCCTGAAGCAGAAAGATGTGGACTCATCCGAGATCTCGACCTATCATTCATGTCGATTGACCAAGCAGGAAACATTAGGGTAAAAACAGCTCAGGCAGCCATTGTGGCCGCGTAAACATATCTGATCACCACTCAGCCCGCACCCGACGATCCGCATGTGTCCCTCCACTACTCCTCCCTGATGAACCTTGGCATGGTGGGAGCCTCTCCCACGGAAGCAGAGCAAGGAATCACGCGACAATCCGATAGATCCCCACGCTGTCACAGCAGTCCTCGGCAAGTGGGACACACCCGACGATCTCGATCGCCACACCAGGTGCATCTCGTAGGACCCAAGCCATGAAGCAACACAAGAAATGACAACATGCAACACATGAGTGATGGATCAAGAGATGAAAACGGTAGCCGATGATATCATGATGGATACAATAAAGACGATTACAAGCTATGCGAGGCCAGCTGTTTTACACAGCGGATTCGCAAAACCTCAGTGCCCAAGGACTTAAAACTTCCACACGACCGCCACAAATACGATGGACTCTAGGAACCCGAAGCATGGTTAGTGGATTATTTGGCCACTGTCAAATTACAAGGTGGCTCCACAACTACCACAATGCAAAGCCTACAACTACATCTCACCGGCGCCGCAAGATCATGGCTTAGGCAGTTACCCGAAGAATCCATAGGTAGCTAGAATGACCTGGAAGATAAGTTCATCCAGTACTGTCAATCCACGTTTAAATGACCAGCACCCTTGGGGCAGTTGCGAGCATGCAAACAAAAATCTAGGGAATCAATAAGAGCATTCATCCAACAATGGAATATCATCAAAAACTCAGTTGAGTCCATATCTGACGAAAGGGCCATCGACGTTTTCAACGACGGCCTCCGTCGCCAAGAATTCATAGAAGAACTGGGACGAGTTAAACCCAAAACAATCTCATAGCTAATGGAAAAAGCAAATCGTTGGGCTGATGGAGAAGACGCGTTGCATAATAAGCATGCGCGGTCACCTTAAGAAGACAGGAATAAGCGCGGCAATGATAGAAGAAGAAGGAACAATGATGGAAACACGGGACCAAGTTACGTCGCAGCAGGTTTTTTTGGTGAAGGTAACAACAGAAGCAACAACCACAATGGCGGATACCGCCAGAACAAGGACAATGTTAGAGGAAGCCAGTCAGCACAGCGGTATCAGCCAAGAGCACGAGACCCACCTATGTATGCAATGCAAATGCTGGAAGGACCCTGTAATATGCATTTTTACGTCAGCTTAGGAGGCAGACAACAATCCAAACACCTCATGAAAGGTTGCCGAATATTCTTGAAAATGCAGGAGCTATGTAATGCAAAGGCAACCGAAGCGGCAAATCGAGGATACACATCTACGCCTGGTACACTAGCCATTGGCACACCTCCACCACCACCAGCACCACCACCACAAAACACAAATGATCAAAACAACGAGTACCCTAGGTCAAAAGGAACAATGTCCATGATTCAGAAAGGGCATACATCCAACAGAATTCAGAAGCTCATCACAAGACAAATCAATATGGCGGAAATAGCAACATCAACCACACCCGAATACCTCCACTGGTCAGAGCAAGAAATCACATTCAGCAGAGCCGATCACCCGCTTCAGGTCCCACGACTAGGTCATTAAACCTTGATAGTCGAAGCACAAATTGGTGGGTTTGATATGAGCAAGGTGTCGATGGATGCAGGAAGCAGCATAAATCTGGTCTATGCAAAACACTGAGAACAATGGGGTACCCCCTAGACAATCTCGTGCCAACAGAAACATCTTTCCACAGAATAGTACCAGGTAAAGCCGAAATTCCTTTAGGTAAAGTATTTATTGCCGTTGTTTTTGGTTCCAAAGTAAATTTCAGGCGAGAAAAACTCGAATTTGAAGTCATGGACTGGCCATCACAATATCATGCGATCTTGGGACGACCAGCCTTCGCACGATTTATGGTAGTGCCGCATTATGCGTACTTAGTCATGAAAATGCCAGCACCAAAGGGAATCATCACGGTAAAACGAAGCTTCACACGTGTTGACAATTGCGATCAGGAGTTCAACAAAATTTATGAATCTTTCGGGATGGCAACAAAGTTTGAACAACTCAAAACCTCAGCAAACGCACAACCACTAGAAGTAGCGCGTGCCAATCCCGATCAGGCTTTTGACACGACAAAGGACACAAAAGAAGTACAAATCCACCCCGTCGACCCGATGAAAACAACATTTGTGGCTTCCAACCTTGATCCCGCATAGGAAAGCGCGCTCATCGAGTTCCTCCATGAGCACTGGGAAATCTTCGCAGGGCTACCTTCTAACATGCCGGGGATTCCCAGGGAACTCGCTGAGCACGCATTAAATTTAGATCCAAAGGCGAAGCCAGTAAAGCAACTGCTTCCTTGCTTCGCAGAACCAAAGCGTAAAGCCATTGGGAAGGAGCTCCATTGCCTTACTGATGCCAATTTTATCAAAGAACTAACAAAATCAGAGTGGGTCGCAAACCCAGTATGTGTTCCAAAGAAAAATACTACAGAACTTCGGATGTGCATAGACTTTACTGCACTGAACAAACATTGTCCAAGAGATCACTTCCCATTACCAAGAATCGATCAAATAATCGATGCAACTACGGGATGCAAACATCTTTCTTTCTTGGATGCTTACTCCAGATACCACCAAATTAGGATGAAGGAAGAAGATCAGGAGAAAATGGCATTTATCACGCCTTATGGTGTATTCTGCTACACAATAATGCCTTTTGGTCTCAAGAACGCTGGAGCAACATATCAGCGGATGATGCAGAAGTGTTTGGGAATCCAAATAGGAAGAAACATGCAAGTATATATCGATGACGTCCTAGTTTCAACAAGCCAAGGATCTCTGCTCACCAAGGACCTCGAAGAAACATTCAAAAATCTCGACAAGTTTAGCATCAAGCTGAACCAGAAGAAATGCTCCTTTGGAGTCCCGACGGGGCAACTCCTCGGATATTCGGTATCAGCTAGAGGAATCGAGGCTAATCCCGAGAAAATACTAGCAATCTTAACAATGAAGAAGCCAACAAATCTACGTGGCGTACAACAACTAGCGGGGTGGGTAGCGACACTCAGCCGTTTCATTGCAAGGTTAGGAGAAAAAGCGCTGTCATTTTATGCCGTCATGAGGAAATCGGAAAATTTTGAATGGACAGAAGAAGCTCAGCACGTCTTTGAAGATCTTAAATGGACACTTTCGACATCTCCTATCGTCGTGTCGCCAAAAGAAAAAGAGTCTTTACTACTTTATATTGCTGCACCAAATCAGGTGGTCAGCACGGTCTTGGTCATGGAGAGACCCGAAGAAGGGAAAACCCATGGTGTGCAGAGGCCAGTCTAATTCCTGAGCGAGGTCTTATCGCCATCCAAACAAAGGTACCTGCATTACCAAAAACTAGCATATGGGATATTTATGAAAACACAAAAACTACGCCATTATTTTTCAGAGCATCCGATCATAGTGGTCAATGAAGCACCTTTGTCAAACATCCTCAACAATCTAGAAGCAACTAGGCGTTTCTCTCTATGGGGCACTGAATTATCCCCTCGAGATATCACGTATGAGAAGCGCAAAGCAATCAAGTCGCAAGTTCTGCTGGATTTCATCACAGAATGGACAGAGTTGCAATGTGTAGGTTCACCAGACCTTTCTAGTGCTTGGACAATGTACTTTGATGGATCAAAAAGAACGGAAGGAGCAGGAGCATGACTCATACTAATATCACTGCTAGGCGACAAAATGCACTATAACATCGGATGAGCTTTGCAAACGCACCCAATAATGAAGCTAAATATGAGGCCTTGTTGCATGGCATGCGAATGGCCAAAGCTTGCGGTGCAACTCGCCTCAAAATCTTCGGAGATTCCAATCTTGTGGCATAGCAAGCAATGAACAAGTGCGACACCGTCAGTGAAAATATGATTACTTATCGTGATCTATATGGCATTATGGAAGCTCAATTTGATGGGTGCGAAGTATCACATATAGGGAGAGCAAGCAATGAAGAAGCCGACAACCTAGCAAACATCGGATCCTTGTGCTTATTACCAATACCACCTGGAGTTTTTTGGGAAGAAATAACGGAGCGATCAATCAAAGCAAAAAGAGTCTCCAAGGTTATAGCACCAAAAATAGGAAAAAAGAAACACCCGCAAAAAGACTCGAGGGCTCCATCAGAAACCAAGAGTATAGAAGAGGCCATCGAAAAAGAAGAGCAGGAAATTGGAGAGGTCATGCTAATTGAGCCTACCTGGATGCAGCTGTATATAACATATATGACTAATGGAGAACTACCCGAAGATATAATAGAAGCCCGACGAATCACCCAAAGATCGAAAGCCTTCAGAATAATCAAGGGGAGCTGTATAAGAGAAGTATTTTGGGCGTGTTGCAGCGTTGCGTAACACCCGAACAAGGAAAAATCATACTCAAAGATATACATGAAGGAGTCTGTGGTCACCATGCTAGTAGCCGAGAAATTGCTGCAAAAGCATCCAAGGCAGGATTTTACTGGTTCACTGTAGTTCAAGATGCAAAAGATATTGTCAGGAAATGTGAAGCATGTCAATGATTCGCAACAAAGCCTGGAGCACCTGCCGCTGAGTTGAATCCTATACCTTTGGCTTGGCCTTTTTCTTAGTGGGGACTCGATATGGTGGGAAAACTTCACAAATCATCGCTAGGAGGACACGTCTTTTTGCTAGTAGCAGTCGACAAATTTACTAAATGAATTGAAGAAATGCCTGTCACCACCTAAGACAGAACTTCGGCTGTGATTTTTATTAAATCCATAGTATTTCAGTTTGGTGTACCAAACAACATCATCACAAACAATGGGACCAACTTCACTTCCAGTGAGTTCAAGGAGTACTGCCAGGAGATGGGCATCAAGCTAAGCTATGCTTCGGTAGCTCAGCCACAAACAAATGGACAGGTGGAAAAAGCCAATGGACTAGTCACTGCTAGACTCAAGAAAATACTACTAGCACCGCTTGACAGAGCAAAAGGAGCATGGGTTGATGAATTACCATCTGTGTTATGGAGTTTACGTACAACTCCAAATAATTCAACACAAGAGACACCTTTCTTTTTGGTCCACGGTGTAGAAGTCGTGCTTCCTGTTGAGGTGTCACACGAATCCCCAAGAGTAGCTGCATAAGATGAAAATGAATCAAGAGAAGCACTTGAAGATGATGTGGATGCACTTGATGAAGCTCGAGATGAAGCCCTACAAAGAGCAACTATGTACCAGCAAAACTTGCGCAATTACCAAAGAAGAAGATTCCGGCCTTGGTCCTTCGCAATAGGGGACTTAGTTATTCGCCTCAACCAAGATGGCCATAAGGAGTTAGAATCGCCATGGGAAGGACCATACATCATCACAGAAGTTATCCCCGGAGGAGCATATCGACTACAAGACAAGAAGACAGGAGTAAATTACTCAAATCCATGGAATGTAGCACAGCTACGACGCTTTTACGCATAAGATTATGTACAATATGATAAGAGTTATAATTCAGCTTCTTAAGCCAGAATATCCAGGTCAATGGCTAGGTGCCATCCTCCCAAAGAATAATGTATCATCGATTTTTTCGCCTTATGTATAAAGAGATAAGTTTTTTGTGCCCTAAGCTCTTTATTTTTGTTCAAAAGATCTATGTTTTCCATCAAGCTAACAACAACTATGAGCCTATGTCCAGATACAGGCATCCAAACATAGCCTCGGGGGCTACTCCCATCGGGAGCACTCACGCGCACCCGATAAAAATACAATTGTGTATAAAACAAAATATTTATGACTAAAAGTACCTTTGAGTTTTACATCAATGTATCCTCAAAAAGGTATCCTCAAAAGAAAGATTACTCCGAATTATTTGATAAATCAGCCCAGTAGGGCAACCGCCGAAAAAAAGACAAAAAACTCGGATCGCGCTCAAACGCGACAAAAATCTGGATGCCATGTTCAGAAACATGAAGGTAAGACCCTAGGATTCGTCCTGTGTGGCATGGTAATCGCACAAGAATACACTCTACCAGTAAAATATCTGTATCAATGATACGATGAAAAATCCCGACGGACGTGTTGGGTACCCGATAAAATGAAAACTGGAATTCAGTATTCGATAAGACCTCAGCGGCTCGAACTGAATTACGCTAGTAGCAAATCCCGGATTCGAGCATGGGGACTTGAATTTGATGTAGGACAACCTTTTTTTGCCCAGGAGCAATTAACTGATTCCCGATCCGTCGGAAGCATCAGACTCGTTGTACCAAATCCCTACAAAATATAAAAAGCGACAAAAATAAAGGAAAAAGAAACTTTGAGACTCAACCTGAAACTACGATTCAAGTAGATTCTCAGGGGCTACTAACATAGGTATGATTACTCGGATGCTTATGATTCGCTACCCTATATTGGGTAAAAGGCTTACGGCCCATGAATGTTTCAGATGACAGCCCAAGAAAGCAACCGACAAAGGCTTTGATTGTGTTAGGAAAGAAACTATGAAGCGACATTATGTAGGTATTGTAATTATGCATGTATGAAACCTATCCGCATACAGCTTTGAGACCCGACCTATTATATATAGGACGGGAGAAGCCCAAGTGAGGGTACAGAAATCTAGAGGACAACTTGTAATAGTGCGATTTTCCCAATATTCGGGCGACTTTGACTTCATTGTTTTTCTGACATCCAACGAAATCCCCAACATTCTCTTTTCCGTGAAACTCCAAGTCCATCACCATGGGCATTGTCGAGGTTACCCCTCGTCACTAGTTTTACGCACCATCGCCAGATTGCATCTGCGCACCCTGTAACTTTCGACTCCTCGATAATTCGAAGAGCAGACAAGAAGGAGTGGGGACCTCTGCGAGGCTTGGACCTAGGTAAACCTCGTGTCACCTGTGTACTTGTTTGCTAGCTGATTGATGCCTCCAGTCCTCCCCAATTCTTCGAACCTAAGTCCATCTACGATGGGCATTGATGAGTTAACCCCTCGTCGGGAAGAGAGAGAAAAGGTAACCCTAGTTGCTTTATGCAACAACTCTAACCCAAGCTCCCTCTCTCTCCCGTCCTTATCTCCACCACCCTACCCCCTCTGGCTTGATCTAGATCAGTAGGGGCGCTTCCCTCAGCAACCCTCCTTTCCCTTCCTTCCTCCCTGCTAAGACACACCTACCACCATACCAGCCACCTCGGCCCCCTCTATTCTGGCATGTAGAAGAGGAAGGATTAGAGAGAGGGGAAGACGATGAGGACATATAGGACCCCAGAGCCGCGCATGTACCCGGAGTCAAGGAAGGGAGGCCCCGGAATCAGCAGAACCACGAGCAAGCTGACGAGGAAACCCTAGCTGCAGATCACAAGATCTGTCACTGATTGCTGCCGCGCCTCGCCATATCGTCTACACCGCCAGACCCGAGGTGAGATCACGAACCCCTGGACATGGTCTCTCGCTTGCTTCCTAGATGGTGAGTTCCATCTGTCGAATGTCATGCGTGTGCCGCAGCTCGTTGCCACCCCTGCTTGCACGCAATCGCTGTAGTGCATCCCGACCCGAACCACGTGCACCGTGAGCATTTCCTTGTTGTGCCGCGTTGAGCGTCCCTAGCCTTGCTTCCTAGAACCCTGCTTGACCATGCCGCCGTGCATGTCCCTGTCGGTTCTAGCACCGCCCGTTTACAATCGTCATTGGCAAGGGTCTACAGCATAACCACGTCGTGCAAACCCACCTAGCACCAGCCCTAGCCTGTCCCACCGGGTCAGCACCATCCGCTCGAGCCCCAGGTCGCTGGATCAACTCCTGGTGGCCCCTGTTTTTATTTGTCGTGCTTGTGTTCTTCAGAAAAATTCAGAGAAGAGAAATAGTAGTAGCAACAGAATCGTGAGGCAATCTTACCACTAGCCCCTGCACCTTTTGGTTCCTCAACCCGTGGTCCACCCTGAGCCCCACCTGTCAGCCACAGAACCTAGACCCGCCACAGAACCTAGACCTAGCGTACAAATTTATAAAAAGATACATCGGTTTCAAGGAAAACAACCCACAGTCCCGGATTTGCCCACGTGTCACCCAATCGTTGGTTGAGCGCGTGCGTGGACCCGCAGAAGATTGTCCCCACATGTCTGTTACTAGGTGTAGGTTGCCACCGCGTAACAAAAGTATCTGTGTTTTTCTGAATTCAAAATAAAAACAGAATAGGATCATATATCAATTAATTCATAACTTTTAAATGGATTTGAATTCAAACTTAATATGAAATATGAATTGTTTTTAATACGAATTCAAACATGTAATCAAGTATTCTCTAGGTCAACTCAAACTAGTCAAACCTTGACCCCAATTTGAATTAATTTGCATTTCATAATGATTTTAAATTCATAATTCCAAATAATATAAATGATATATGTTTTGAGATCAGAAAAATTCCAGGAATATGAATATGTTATTTAAAATATTTTTTGGGCAACTAAATTTTTTGAATTAATAAATACTATTAATATGCCTTTATCTTAATAAATTCATAACTTTATTTCCACAATTCCAAAATCG
Organism: Avena eriantha; assembly: GCA_910589775.1. Lineage (NCBI taxonomy): Eukaryota > Viridiplantae > Streptophyta > Magnoliopsida > Poales > Poaceae > Avena > Avena eriantha. The sequence continues at coordinate 316,722,191 of OU342741.1, forward strand.
ACACTAAATCGATCAACGCGACGAGTCCGTTCTAACTATGCATTCCATGATATCAATTAAAGCATGCATCATATAAATATTAAGTATCAAGCAAGGTTTATGGGAGCAAAACATGCATAAATAAATAATTAAAGTGTTTTATTACTGTTTCCACGCCCCACCCATGCCATGCTATATTATACCATGCAATTGTGCATCATTCCATCATGGCATACCTTATTTGGCTTGTTGCATATGTTATTATGATTGCGCACTTTATTTATTATGGCCCTTGTGTTTGGCTTTTATTCTAGATAGACGCCGAGAAGGGGAGTTATCTAGAGAACCAAGAGCACTACCCGGATCCCGGTTATCCTACTGCTGATCTGACAGGCAAGTGACTCCCCATGCTTGCATTACATATAGCACCTATGCCTCTATCACATTCTTGCATCATTTAGTCCCGATTGCATTAAATTGAATCCCAAGTATTGCATAGCCTTTACTTTTAAACCCCACCCTCAATCATATGTGCCATTACTACAGGAGTTGTTTGAGCAATGCGAGTCATAGAATTGTATGTGTAGGGTTTGTGCGAGTCTTTGGATAACAAGGTACCTAAACAATTTAAACTGAGTAGTAATGGGATAACTAAAGAAAGAGGCACTGGTGGGCAATAGCTGTTATTTGGTTCTTCCACGCTCACTTGTGTCCCGTAGGACCTGAGTAGTTGATTTCTATTCCTTGACTATCACACTATCCGCATGTGGGACCATGAATCCCCTTAGCCTGAGCTTGATTCACATCCTATTTCTCGGGGCCACAAACTAGTTTGGAGCATTATTACTATCATGTACTTATGCCATGCTTTACTACTTTATTTGTTATTGCACGTGGAGCGCCTGTACTATTTTGGAATGCAGAATGTTTTCGAGGTATCGATAAGCCAGTCACACTTTCAGGTTCCCAGTCATTTACAACCATTTTCGTATACCCTGGGTCCGTCTCGGAGCCGGCCAACTTTGTTGCAGGTAGCTTAGTGGGGTGGCCCCCTGAAATCATTTTTGAATCTTGTGAATGATTTGTCGTGATGCCTCGTTGCTTTTTATTTGGTTCTTCCTGGGGTTGATCGTGCACGTATTGCTATTTGTGAACCTCTACAGGGTAAATCTTTCTGAAAGCCGTGTCCGCGGTTATGGATGACTTGGAGCATAGTTTCTCGATCATAGATAACTATAACTAAAGTACCATGTTTAATTTGACTAAAATATGACTAGTAAATAGTGCAACACTCATGGAATGGTTAATAAAATTGCTAATGGATGGGATGTTCTTCTGCCTTATCGTTCGGTAAGCGAGAAGGGGGCGAGCGATGTTTATTTATGTTACTTCTATAACTGTTATTTCTAATTAATGGGCGTCCGTCCATATCTGGTTGGGCGGATGTTGTAGCGTGTCTCTATCGAACTATTTAGATATTATCTTTTGTTGCAATTGTGTCACCCCCGGGTTGTTCCCTTTAGATGCATAAAGACTTGTTGAGTGCCTTAGGGTCTCACACCATAAATATTGATCAGATTGTCAGGTATACTCCTATGGAGGCTACTACGTCGATGAGGCCGATGAAGGAGGCAATGACCCTCTTGCGTAGAGATTCCGGGTATGGAGATCTCTGAGATTTGTGAGCGAGAATGTGCTTATTTGTGTGGCATCTTATGCCAATTTGAATCTTAATCCGTACTTGGATCTGTGTTTCCGCTTCGGCCTAATGATTTGTTGTGTGATGTATGAGGATATAATCATAAATTATTATTACTACTATCTATATAATTTGGATCTTGATGTAATGGCATTGATATATATATTTCTATTTCTTTTAGATGGAATTGCTCTGATGTACTCTTGTATGTCCCTGGCATACATACTCACTTGTGTACGTTAGACTCGCAGTCAGCCAGTTATGTTTCTCGCACTCGAAGCTATAACCATGAATACTGGGGTGAATGATTGGCCGGTACCATGCCTGCCATTGCGGTCTGCTTGTGGGCGGCCTCACAGCCACCATGGTAGTACGTCCTCCCCCGATTCGGGTTATACTGGCTTGTGATTTAGACACGTGAGGTACGAGGATTACATCTGGCATCAGAGCCATTCCACCCTTCAGGGTCTCAACCAAGGTGGTCGTTTTCAGTCTAGAAATATTTTGGTAGCTATATACTACGGAAAAACTAGATTGAGAGTAGGACTGCTTCCATTTTTGTTCTTACCCAGCCACCCACCCTATTCTGGTAAGGAAGTGTAACGTTTATCTATCGTCTTCTAAAAATTCAAACTAGGATCCACGTATTTGGGGTATATGTAGTAGCATAGGATGTGTTAATCCTTTTTTGATCTATTGCATCCAACTTTGCTTCGCAATCTGCCTTTGGTTATCAACTATTGGTACATTCCATATCGATAGGCTTGTGTGTAAACCGACACGATCTATCTGACTCTTTGTTAACCGACGCGATCTTGTTAAGGGTTTTTGTCCTTTTGGCATGCTTTCACAGAATGTGGAGTTGCTAATCTCTATCTATTAAGTGGTTTTGTGCATCTAGTTGGTATTTTAATGCTAAAAACGCGAAAAAAATCTTTGATACATTTATGTTTCCACACTCCTTTTCAATCGTGTGTGATACACTATTCACCTTCTTTTGTCGACATGTCCATGCTAAATCGATCTTCTGCTACCGACACTTCAATCTAAACTTTTACTTCATCTTCAAATTCTTTTGGCCAAATACATAGCTCGTGTTGATCCGATGTTTTCGATTGTAAATTGGCTTTGTATAGCTATATGACACTTACCATGAGTGGAATATGGTCAATGCTATCAATATGATTCTCCAAATGATTGCGCTTATCTCTTGTGAATTTGAGTTGTACCCTGATCTTATCTGTGTCATATCCAAGTATCTTTGGCAATCCGACGGATTTTGAAGGCACTATGATGGATTATCATTTGATTATCGTGCTTCATATCTTTTTGAACTCCATATCCGCAATGGTGCTCTTTGATACAGGAGAATCACATCCTCTCACCTCTAATAGATTTTCTTAAATGTATGAGCTATCATCACTCCGTTATCCAAGCTCTCTTTATCTTTGCAACCGGTGGTCCGATCAACAAGGTGAACAAGTCAGCATCTTTTTTATCGTCCCAAGGGACAAATAATCATCAAAGTGCGAATTCTAGTTTCCAGAAGTCACCTATGTTGGACACGTCCTTCTGCCAAACACATCGCTGCAATTCTGAAATAATCAAGTCAATTTTAATTCCATCCTCCAAACTTCAACAAACTCTGGAGTTTTCCTCGGTTGGACAAGTAATTATCGCTGCTTTGTTAAAGACTTCCTCAAGACAGCTAAATCTCTCTCAAATATTTTCAAGAAGGATAAGAAGTTCTTTTGGTCTCTAACTCGTCAAGAAAACTTTTGAAACCCTCTCTCTTGATTTCATATCCTCACTTTGATGGATGCCATGAAGACTTTTCAGATATTTTGCAATTATTATATTCAAGACCTTGGTGCTTTTCTTGTTCCATCTATTGGACCTATGATCTATTTCAGTGATCTTCCTTCATATATTTTCCGGTGGCTTGGGACTTCCGACATGATGACAACATCATCATATTTATCTACTTTGGATCTGATGAAGTGTTTGTATCACATATTTGTTTTCTTACGGAGTTTCATGAATTCTGCTTGTCAAGATCTTCAGTCTAAACTTCAGAGAGTTGGTTTGCACGATTTTCCTATTCATGTGTGGAGTAATGCTTTGGGTGCGGGATGGAGTAGCTACCATACCACTACTCTTATCATCTCTGTTGTACATTGAATTGGTGGATTAATGTGATTTCAGTCATTCCACGGAAGTCAGAAGTGGCCTTTATCCCTCGAGAATTTTACTTCCGTCCTTGTTTTTCAGAGTGTCCTCTTGATGACCGTGAGCAAAAATCTCTTATTGATGGTCACGTCTATTTCAACACAGAGCAAAATCTTCAATGATTTGGTGGAAGCAAAGGCAAAGTCTTCTTCGTCCTCTTCATTCTACCGGTGCTCGACATTGTCAGATAAGATGGATTGAAGATATATCTGACTTCAGTTGTCAAATCCTTTTTATCTTGGTAAAGTCAATTATGGTCGATGCTATCAATCGCAAAATCTATCATAATAAGCTCATGGTTAAGGAAAGCAATGGGTATCCCTACAACAACTCCAGATATTCAACATTTGATTTTTTCTTAGGATTCCACCATAAGCTAGCATCACCTCCTTCTCGTAAAGATCAATCTGCGCACCTCAATTGTGTGATCCTTTGGTTCTTACCAACACAAGAATAAGCTAATCTGAGAAGTCCTCAATTCTAATCTTTTCTGTTGATATCAAGGAACTCTTGTTTGAAGGCAATATTTTTTCCAAACTTCTTTTCTTAAACCTAAGGGAAGAAACAATGTTATTTTCATAGTGGTTGATAACTTATCCAAATTCATTCTTTCCTTCTAGAGAAACAAGGAATCATCTCCACTTGCAGGTTTTGAGCTTTATTCTAACAATGTGTCTTTTCTTTCTCTTCTCGGATCCTCATCTTTTCAAAATTCTTTATAGAAGTGGTTCAATTACTTTATCATGTTCACAAGGGCACCTGAGCTATGTTCATCCTACCTTTTGTGTTCACGATAATACTAAAATCTCTTCAATCCTTTCTTTCAAGTATCAAAATGCAATACTCGCAATAAGTCCATAAAGTTTTGCAAGGTGGAATGGTCTCATGCACCATTCCATTGAAAACCACTTGAGAACATGAGGATCACCTTCGTTTCGAGCACCCGTCACTCCTTGTGTCTTCTGATTTTCCTAGGAATCTCTGGGTGAGATTCTTGTTTAGTGGGAGAGAGTTGTAGCATCCCAATTGTCTAACATTGGAATGCTACATAACAAATAAGGATTAAGGCTACTATATACTTGTCATTTATTGCATCATCATAATATCATGCTCATGTCACGATGCCACATTGCATTTGAGCATCATATTTAAACCCTCTTCATTTGGTTCTTCTCTTAATAATGCATTTCCCTATAATTGTATTTGTCTCTTGATATATTGTAGTTGGTTGATGTCTACGCACTTCTATTCTTGTAGATAGTTGTTGGGCCTCCAAGTGTAGATGTTTGTAGAACAGCAGCAAGTTTTCCCTTAAGTGGATTACCCAAGGTTTATCGAACTCTGGGAGGAAGTGGTCAAAGGTATCCCCTCTCAAGCAACCCTGCAATCAAGATACAAGAGGTCTCTTGTGTCCCCAACACACCCAATACACTTGTTAGGTGTATAGGTGCACTAGTTCGGCGAAGAGATAGTGAAATACAAGTGGTATGGATATAAGACAATGGTGCTAGAAAATAGATTGATGGCGTGGAAAAGACTAAAGACAAACTGAAATAAAGATGGAAGCAAGCAAACATGTAACAGATCTAGTTGCAAATGGTGTTTCAATGTTTAGAAACAAGGCCTAGGGCTCATACTTTCACTAGTGAACACTCTCATATAAATATCGTCTCTTTATGATACTACTCTCAACTACTCTCCAGTTGGACACTCTAATCCATGGTAGGGCTATAAAAGCACACCTCAAAGTAAGCCTTTCCCATCTAGAAAACCCCACACTGTCACCTTGAGCTCTAGATGGTTCCAACAAACACCACAATTTCATAGAGACATCCAACTCCAAATATAACTCATAACAAGTATTTGTAATCTCTAGCCTAAGTGCCACCATGGTGTGCACGTTGTCACTTTCACACACATGGGGAGAGCAGAGATCTAATAAAGTACTTGAGTAGCAAGGTAGATCTATAGATTACAAGCTCATGATCACAATAAGATCATGCATAGAGAGAGAGAGATGAACACATAGCTACCGGTAGAACCCTTAGACTCGAGGAAGAACTACTCCCTCCTCATCATCGAAATCAGCAATGGTGAGGGAGATGGTGGTGGAGATCGATGGAGATGGCTCCGGGGGTACTTCCCCGTCCCGGCAGGGTGCCAGAATAGAGACTTTCTGTCCCCCAAATCTCCCCTTCGATGGCGGCGGTGTTGTGGAACTTTTCGTGGATTTCTGATTGACTATTTAGGGTTTCCGCATCGGGAGGCATCTTATAGGCGAAGAGGCAAGGTCGGTGGAGGCCAGAGGGGCCCACACCAGCTGGTGGCATGGCCAGGGGACCCGCGCCACCCTATGGTGTGGCTGGCCCCTGACCCCTCTCCGTCTCGTCTTCTGGATCCGTGTTCCCCTCGGTGAAATATTGACTTTGGCTTTTGTCCCGTCCAATTCTGAGAATATTCATTTTCGAACTTTCTGGAACCAAAAACAGCAGAAAACGGGCAACTAGCACTATGGTATCTTGTTAATAGGTTAGTCCAAGAAATCATATGAAAAGTACTCCAAAGTTGGAACAAAACATAAGAAAGTAGATAAAACCAAGCATGGAACATCAAAAATTATAGATACATTTGCAATGTATCAACATCCCCAAGCTTAACTCCTGCTCGTCCTCGAGTAGGTAAGTGATAAAAAGAAACAATAATTTTTGAGGTGACATGCACCATCATAAACTTGATCAAAGTATTTGTAAAACATGGATAGCTGGGATCATAGTACTTCAACATAACATGAAAGATAAAGTTCTAACAATAAGACATAGCAACTATGTTGCAACATGAAAAGGTATAAACAAAAGATTCATGAATAACAATGCTTTGCAAGACGTTTGTTTGTTTCACATAAAGAAAACATAGCATAATAGTATTTAGCTTGTCCCTCATAGAGTAGCAAATATAAATGCATAGGACACCTTCAAAGTTCATAAGAGTGACTAGATACAAATAGTTTAAAACAAGCAATATCAAGTTATGCATCAATCAACTAGTCTTGGGACAATGCACATAGAACTAAGAATGGCCACTATGCTCTCAAAGTAGGTGAATAAAAGGTAGAAGGCAGAGACTCAATATAATGGTGGAAGAAAGGCCTTTATAAAAGGAAGTAGGGATTCAAGTTTCATAAAGAGCTTCCAAAAATCATGGTACTTATAGCTTTCAGCTCTCATTGCCCCTATCATAAGCATCTTGAAGTGATTAAGGTTAAAGTGAACAAACTATGGAGTACATGCTTGATGAAGTATAAGTTAGAAATCTCATGTCCCTTGAATACGAGGGCCGCTCCTCATGCTACTCAAGTTTAGTCACTGGTAAGTTCTTGTCATCGTAAGTACATGTGTATCATAGAGAACCGCCAACGCGGTACCCCTTGCCCGATGACACGGACGAATCCCCATATCAAAATGACAAGGCAAGCACACAACAAGCATCTCAGCAATCTTCTTATTTACCATGGGAATATGGTGTTTTTTCTCTCTTTCCTCTTTTCATAATCTCTTTTTTCTCTTTTTTTCTCAATATAGGACTCTTTTTTATAAGAAGAATGCGTCATAGATAGCTCATTATGGTTACGCTGCAGGTTTCCACCATGTTAGCATGGATTAGACAAGTGGCACAGGCGTTTCTCTAACACATATACATAACTCCATCGACTTACAAGCTCCCCTTTCATTTCACACCGACGACATCCATAGACAAAAGAGCATGATATCAACTAGGTACAAGTACCAAGTGCAATGTTGAAAGCGTTCCCCATGACAGCATGGTTCTGCTAATTCCCAACAAATAAGTGCAAGCATATACAACATAGACGACACAATGGTTCAAGTTTATTAAGGGCAAGAAAAGTAAAGTGTGCCATCAAGTTCGTGAGAGCTTTAATCACTAGTTTTCTCATAACAAGTTTAATTCGGAAGGTAAACAAAAACATGAATATACTTGGAATAGCTTAAGCTAGTAGGTAGGTATGGTGGACTCTTTGTAATAACTTGGTTTAGGGAGATTTAAGAAAGCGCTGGAATCATTTCGATGGAAACCGGAATTGTTTTGGGTGAAATTGCTAAAACTGGTTCTGCATCTGATATTGAAATGTTGCAGGGGGTTTTATGTGAATGTTTGTTAATTAATGTAATTAACAAAAAAATATGAATAAAATAAATAAAATAGTTTTATTTAATGAGAGCTTGCATTAAATTTGGTGGAAATTTAATGCATGTGTGAGTGGAATTTTGAGTGGAGGATTTTTATGGGAGTGGGAGCTCCACCCACATGAATGTGGAAGAGGTGGGGGCACCACCATGGCTGCCACGCCATGGGCCTTGGGTGCCTCCCCTCTTCCCTATAAAAGGCCCCCCTCTCCTCCTCACAAACCACACCTCCTCGTGAAGGATCTCTCTCCCCCTCTAGTTATTCCCCATGGTCTCGGATTAGCGAGATAAAAGTTCCCGGTGGCTTTATCTGGAAAGGAGTTGCTGCTTCCGCTGATTTGCTGGAGCGAGGGATGGAGGTTGTCGGGGTACCGGATGTGTGTGAGATCACGGATGCACCGCTTCTTTGCGGTGCTAGACTTGGTGGTGCTGGACTTGCTGGAGCTGGATCTGATGGACGTGCTGGAGGCGGACCTGCTGGACTTCATCACGATCTTGAGATCGGCAAGTGTACGACTACATCATGCACGAGTTCCAACTCGTTAACAAAGCTTTGTTGTCTTCGAGGGTAAGTTCTCTATGGATGTATATCCACCCATTGCTTGTATCTTGTAGATAGATCTTGGCGTATAGTTCCCATCGTAGGAATTTTTTTGTTTTCTATGCTTCGAACCCAACAGTGGTATCAGAGCCTGATCTATGCGTAGGTGCTTTGCACGGGTAGTACACATATGTTTATATGTGGGCGATGATGATCGTGGTATTGCATCTTCTATGTATTTTGGATATTGGTGTCATAGTGGGATGAAGCGGCCCGGACCAACCTTACATGTCATCGTACATGAGACTGGTTCCACGATTAACATGCAACTAGTTTTGCATAAGTGGCTAGCGGGTGTCTGTCTCTCCTACTATAGTCAATATCTGATTTACAATGAGTTGCTAATAACTTGGTTATCCTCGTTGTGGTTCATGTTCGTAGGTAAGATCGGTTCTATCTCCGAAAGCCCTAAGCCACGTAAAACTTGCAATTGATAAATTAGAGGCGTCTAGTTTAGATCGTTGCTGGGCTAGTGTCTTGATATGGTATTGTTGTAAGTAGATGTATGATAGATACTCTTACAACACACTTAACGTGTAAGTTCCATAGACCTTGGCCTTACACACAAAGGAATGATAGAGATCATACCACGATGCAAATGATAGAGATCAAATGCATGGACCATATCATCTCACTTTACACATTAGATGGTTGCATCTTATATTGCTAGTTTGGTGCTTTTGGTAGCATTATAAGATGATCCCTCATTTAGATATCAAGATAAAATGTGTTCTTACTTAAGTATGCACCGTTTTATGGATCATGTTTCGAGACATCATGTTGGGGCGATACCCCCGGGTAGGGCAACGTCGGGGTATAAGGGCCGAGTTAGCCGGGGTACGGCACGGTCAAAGAAAAGTGCTGACCGGGTCACCTCAAGGCAGGCCGAATCACGGTGTGGCCCGACCCATAAGGAATTTCCTTGACAATGGTCTGGCCGGCATAAGATCTATGCCGGCCATGCTTATCTGTTTTGCAGGTACTTGGGTAGGCCGGATTAGCTATATGCTAGCCGGATTGTCTTGGCTTCAAAGAGAAGGAATCCCCCGCTGGTCAAAAGGTGGCTTTATTAGCTGAAGCATGTGTAAAGTAAAGCAAAGGAGAGGACCAGCGGGTCAGTGGCAACCAAGGTGACGCGGGCAAAGCCGGATGACGTAGCCCGTGACGCCAAAAGATAAGGATTATGATGAGGGTTATGTCCAAAGCCCGGACGATCCGTTAAAGAAGAATAAAGAAGCATCTATTTTATTAAAGGAGCATATTCATGGAATATGCTGCCACCTAAGCCCTAGAATTGTAACCCGGGATCCCCTATATAAGGAGCACCAGTGCCTCTATAGAGAGGGACGGCATTTGGAGGGATCATTCTCTGTCTAAGGTAGAACTCAGGGGCTAGTTAGTGAGGGGTAAGAGACATCGTCTCCTTCTTGCTAAGATCCTCAAGAACACGTGTAAACACCATTGATAGAGAGAATACAAGAACTTTCGTGCGTGGAATCACCATGTTCTCCCTCCCTGGATTCCCCTAGCACACATTGGCCCCATATTTAGCCTATCTATGGCATCTACCGTGCCACCACCACGACAGTTGGCGCCCACCTTGGGGCTAGCGGTGCTAGCAGGGGTGAAAATCTAGACGGGAAACTTCTCGAGCACCGGCGAGCGTATCGTCTCAGGCTTGGTTCAGCGCTTTGGAGCGCTGGACTACATCAGCGACAACGCGGGAAGCTTCGGCAGGAACTCTCCACCCCGCAACGGCATCTTCATCAAGCTTGGCGCGCACAAGATCTACGTCGGGGTGGATGAATCCTGCGTTCACCCGCGGCACATCGTCGATGGTGGCGAACTATCTCTCAGTGCCGCCTGTGGAGTGCGTATCGATCGCCCCAATAGCAGCGTTAAAGTCCTGATGACCGCGCCAGATGCGGGACCGAGCAAGGATCCGGCGCCAGAGTCACAGGTAACGCCCAAACAGACCAGGTCTAGGTTTCCTCCGCTAGAGAAGCCAGAGAATGTGCTCCAGCAAGCAATAGATAGCTTAGCAACACCATTAGCACCTATGGTTGATCCGTCTCAGCCGCAAGTTGAGTTAGTGGAAACTAGGCAGAAGATCTTAGCTAGAGCAAAGAAGGTAGCTGAATTGCACCAGTCGTTGAACATCACCTTGAGAGAGTACGCTAAGGCGAACCGTATCGATGGAGTGAAAATCCGAGGCAGAAACATGATCACTGAGATTGATAAGGAGTACGAGCCTAGGCCGGGTCAGACATCTACTATAGTGACAGGAGGGCTGGATCGGTACAGTACCCCGGCAAAGAACCTCAGAGCAGCAAACACGGCCGCATCCGAGTTAGAAGGTTTGACCGGTGAGGCTCGGCAGAGGCAACAAGAGAGAGTGAATCACCTGTTGAGGGTCACATGCCAACAAAATGAAGAAATACACAAAGTTAACCCGGCACCACCAGGGGCTTCACAGGTGGTACATTCAGCCAGAAATAACCCGGCAAGATCCAGAGGAGCCGCATCATCTCCGGGTCATGATCCTAGGAGAGAAGAAGTAGTGGACTCCGGGAGAAGAAACAAGCAAATGGTCCCTTATGATCTGGTAAGAGCTGGAAAAGGAAAAGCAGTGCAAGTTGATGAGGATCGCCATAGTACCAGCCGGGGTGTGGCTGCCCGGGGTAACCACGACCAAGGCAATGCCGGTCAAAGAAATGCTGCCAACGGCAATGCCGGACAGTGTAATCCTGTGGGAGCGGGGCAAAATGTGCCTCAAGCGCAACAGCGTGAACCTCGGCAAGGAGGAAGTGTAGGGCAAGCAGCACCACAGCATCCCGCACATCCGGATCAAAAAGATACAATGATGGTTATTCAGCTATGGTTAACGATGGATACCCTAGACCAGATCATCAGGTAATTGGATCATGGTTGGGAAGCAGGAACTTGCAGCCAGATGATGCGAGGTTGAAGTTGGATAGGATTTATAGGTCGGAGAAAATCGAGTTACAAGGTCCACCGGGACCAGCATGTTTCGGGTCCAGATCATGAATGAGCCACCAGTGCCGAACTTCTAGCTGGCTAGGGGAACCCGAACTTATGATGGAAGCACCAGGCCAGAAGATTGGTTGATTGATTATGTCACAGCTGTCAAGATAGCAACAGGGAATTTGAGATGGGCAGTAAGATATGTACCACAGATGCTGGAAGGACCAGCGCGAGTTTGGCTGAACAATTTGCCACCAGGGAGTATCAACTGTTGGTTGGATTTCTAGGAACTGTTTGTTAGCAACTTCTCAAGAACTTACAAGAGACCCAATAGACCGCAGACCCTTGCACTATGCCAGACGGACCGAATGAGCCAGATAGAGATTTCCTGATTCGGTGGTGCAACGTGCGAAACTCGTGCGAAGGGGTGATCGAATCTTTGCTGACTCGGTGGTGCACCATGGAACGTAGCACTGCTGCATCCTTTCTACACTTGAGAGGTGAATGTATCTGAACTACTCATATGTTAGTATGTATGTTGGCAATGAGCTTATCAATAAAATCTTTGCTACCCCGAGCAGAAACTCGGGGACGGCTATAGCACTTGTCTTGTTTTCATATTCTTTATGTCGTCTGGGTTAAGTCGCTTATGTCTTAGTTGGATTAGTAATGTGTTAGCACCAAAAACCTAACTCTTCGACTTTGCTGCTGTCCAATAAGAATTGGCTTCATGGCAAGCAAGAGAACAAGTTTGGAATGGCAAAGCACATGAAAAACAACTAAGGAAGAAGAGCTTAAGCGGGCCGACATTGGTTTTTTGGCTAACCCTTAGTTTGTTTTCTTCACTAAAATGCCGAATCATTTTGAGCTAATCTCAAGGTTTCAAGTATTGTTAAGTCAATTTTTTGAACTTTGGACTAGTAAGTCAAAAAACCGAATCTAGGTAGACGCGAGCCAAGTCAAGAATTGGAGGAACAAGACAATGAAACTCGGGGACTTCGCCCACGATAATCCGGCAGTAAAAACTTAGTTCGAAACATGAAATTGTAGCACAAGCAAACCAAAGTGTTAAAATACATCTGCCCGCGGCATTCCGGGGATCTGATAAATGCGATTGAGTGTTTTTCAAGGGGCAGGAGCAGCAGAGGAATCATCTACAGAAGAGGGAGGTACTCTGGAGTATGCGGAAGGAGCGCTAGCTTCGGCGTCGTACTCCGGGTCAACTTCGTTGTCCTCCGAATCTTCAGCCTCATCACCTAACTCGGAGTCCTCGCTCTCATTCCCTTCTTATTCAGCACTAGAGACAATTTCATTGTCAGCAGCATCAAAGAAGCTCGGCCCCTCATTCTAGGCATGGCGAAAGGAGTACTGAATGAGATTGTTCGCACAGGCCTAGCGAAGCGCGATCCACTCCGGATCCTCGCACCACTTTGACCCGGTGCGCATATGCTTGAGCAATGCCAAGTCAATCCCTTCATACCATGAAAGCGTAAACTTCAAAGCAATGTTAGCTCCAGCCCGTGCCGCAGATTCGTGCCACAGGTCCAGTTGTATCTCGCATTCCATGAGTTTGGCTATGAAGTCTGAGGTTCTCTTGGGAATGGTCTCACTGGGCCAGAGGCAACGGAACATCTGTGTTGCTGCTAGGATAATGTCCGCGCCAAAATTCTTTACTATGTCGAGACGAGCGGTGAGACTCGCCAGGAGATCCTCTGTGGTATAAGGAATTGGCTCGGCATCAGGCCCAACAGGAACTCCACGCTGCTCACGGGATTCACGTACGGCGGAGGCAGCGAATGTGTCGCTCTCTAGAAATTTTCCTAAGGATAAGAGGAGCAATGTTGAGCGGCTGGACCAAATCCAAATTGTAACAAATCAAGCAAGAGCGGAGAACTTACGCGCAATCTGGAAGAGAAGCCGCTAAAGCTAGGAATCAGTGTTGGCATTGTGGACCCGGAGTTTTTCATACTCAGTGATTACCAACGTAAGTTTGACGTCGGCCTCCTCCAGTAAACCCTTGTCCTTAGAGATTTGCGTAACTAGGCGCTCCTTCTCTTCGGCAAACTCCTGATCGGCCTTCTCCAGCACTGACTGATGAGAGATCTTGAGTCTCTGGATTTCGGCATTCAGCCGAGTAATCTCCGAGTCCTGCTGCTGGAGCCGAGCTATCTCAGTGTCCTTTGATACATTGCAAATGTATCTATAATTTTTGATGCTCCATGCTTGGTTTTATCCACTTTCTTGTGTTTTGTCCACATTTTGGAGTACTTTTCATATGATTTCTTGGACTAACCTATTAACAAGAGCCACAGTGCCAGCTACCTGTTTTCTGCTGTTTTTGGTTCCAGGAAAGTCAAAAAATGAATATTCTCAGAATTGGACGGGACAAAAGCCAAAGTGCCTATTTTTCCAGAAGACTCACGGAGCCAGAATACGAGACGGAGGAGGGCCAGGGCCTGGCCACACCACCCCCAGGCGCGGGTTGGGCTTGGTCACGCCAGGGCATGGTGTGGTGGCCCTAGGCACCCCCTCGGTCCCCCTCTTCGCCTATAAGAAGCCTTCTGACCTAAAAACCTCGGGGGGTTCGACGTTTTTCCACGAAAAGTTCCGCTGCGCCACCGCCACTGAAGGGGAGATTCGGGGGACAGAAAGTCTCTATTCCGGCACCCTGCCGGGACGAGGAAGTGCCCCCGGAGCCATCTCCATCGATCTCCACCATCATCTTCATCAACTATCCATGTTTCCCCCATCTATGAGTGAGTAATCCCCCGTTGTAGGCTATGGGGATGGTAGGGATTGGATGAGATCGTTCATGTAATGGCATGAGATTGTTAGGGCATGGTGCCTAGTAACTTTTATTAGTGCTTTATGACTTTGTTGCAACTTGTTGTGCTTAATGCTTGTCACTAGGGCCCGAGTGCCATGATTTCAGATCTGAACTTATTATTGATTCATTAGGATAGTATTGTTTTTGGTCTTATCTACAAGTTGTATACACACGTTGTTGTCCAGAACCTATGGCCCCGAAGTGACAGAAATCGGGATAACCGGAAGGGAAAGGCTTTGATGTGAGGATCACATGTGTTCATGGAGTGTTAATGCTTTGCTCTGGTGATTTATTAAAAGGAGCACCTTAATTGCCAATAGTTCCCTAGAGGCCCCGCTGCAAACGGGCTGGCAGGACAAAAGATGTTGTGCAAGTTCTCATTGCGAGCACGTATGACTATATATGGAACACATGCCTAGGATTGTCTAGTACTTGGGTGCTTTATCTTATTTATCTGCAATTGCCCTATGTTCTGATTGCTATGTGAATTGTCTTGTCCATGCAACACCCGTCCATCCATCCCTATGCCTACCACACTCGAATCCCATTGTTTACTGCTTTTGTTACTACTGTCTTTGCTTTGCTACTGCTATTACCTTGCTATTCCTACTACAAAACTATTGCTACTGATAAACTGTTGTGAGCAAGATTGTTTCCAGGTGCAGCTAAATTGACAACTCAGTTGTTAAGGCTGATAAATATTCTTTGGCTCCCCTTGTGTCGAATTAATAAATTGGGTTTCACTTCCCTCGAAAATACTGCGATACACCCCCTATACTTGTGGGTCATCATCCTTCTTCTTTAGTTCAGCTTCATACTTACCTAATTGTTCCACGCAGTGGGTCATCAGTTCAGGCATAGGAACACTGTCCTCAAGAGCAACTACAACATGATCCGGAGGACCCAAAATATGAGTGTCCACCGGATAAAGCATGGAGGGTACGATGATCATGTGAAGGGGATGAAATTTACCTTTAATCTCCGCAAGATTCTTCCTCATAATTTTATTCTCGGCCTCAACCTCGGTTGCATAATCCGGACAAGACATTTATATAAGTTCTAAAGAAGTTTGAATAAGCAAGGAAGGAAGAGAAATGGAAACTTACCCTTCTTCTGGTACTCCTCTAGGAGTTTACCATGACGCCCGCATATGTCTTTGTAGGAGTCCAGCAGGCGCTGGAACTCGGCGGATCGATGGTTGGTGGTAATCTGAAACAAGAAAGAGACAAAAGATCAGAGACAGTGGAAATTATTCGAAGGTTAAAAGATCTGGGATAAGTGGAACTTAACCCAGCTCTAGGTGTGTGGATATTCGAAGTCTACAAGATCCGGGCCAAGTGGAACTTAACCCGGCTCTAGGTGGGTGGATATTCGTAGTCTACAAGATCCAGGCCAAGTGGAACTTAACCTAGCTCTAGTTGTGTGGATATTCGAAGTCTACAAGATCCGGGCCAAGTGGAACTTAACCCGGCTCTAGGTGTGTGCATATTTGAAGTCTACAAGATCCGGGCCAAGTGGAACTTAACCCGGCTCTAGGTATGTGGATATTCAAAGTCTACAAGATCTAGGCCAAGTGGAACTTAACCTGGCTCTAGGTGTGTGGATATTTGAAGTCTACAAGATCCGGGCCAAGTGGAACTCAACCCGGCTCTAGGTGTGTGGATGTTTGAAAACTACATGATCCGGGCCAAGGGAACTAGACCCGGCCCAACATTTAGTGCAAATTAATGACTATGAACAGAAACTAGGGAGCATCCGACTAAATAACAAGTTATTCCCTCGGAGGCTCGGGGACTAGGATATACCTACAAATGCTAAGTTATGAAAAACGTCAACAGCAGAGAAAAAGGATTACCTCCATCATCCGGCCAGCCAGGGAGATAGCCTGAGTGGCGGAGTTCATTTGCGCGCTGAACTCAGCAGGGCCGAACCTTTCTAGGAGATCGCCCTAAGGGTCGATGATGTCGGCGTTGTTCTAGTTCTTCACATACTCAAGGAGATGTGGACTGTAACTCTCGCCACTCGCAGAATGGCTCGTCAAATGAACCATCATTGTATCCCTCCAAATGAACCATCATTGTATCGTAGATTTGGCGTGGAGCCAAGCCAAATCTTCCTCGCGGACGATGGAGCCATCCCAGCATCCGTGCTCATGGCCCTCCGCCCCTTCCTCCGGCTGCGCCACCATCGAAGCTTCTGCTTTAGTCATGGTGGGATTGAAGCTCTCGAAGGGATGATCTGGGTAATGGTAGCCCGAAGAGGGGAAACGAGAAGCGCAAGGCCCCGTGGTGAAGATTGGAACTGGAGGCGGCGGTGCTAGCGTGAAGTACCACCGGAGCACGGTCGCGGTGGCGCTCATGGAGAAGAAAACCGGTGGCGGCGAAGTCGCGGTGAAAGAGAGAGCAATGGAGCACGGCGAGAATGGGTGAACTTCCCCTGGAGTGCACATCACCCTCTACTTAACCGTGCCACGCACGTCGTGGGTGGAAAACCGCATGCAGCAAGCATGTATGCTGCCCGAGCAACCAATCAGAGCAAGGCCACAGGAGGGGCCACTGGAGCAAATGATCCCATGATGGGACATAGCGTTACAGTTAACGAGGCGCTGCAGTGATGAGGCGTTTACAACAGTTATGCCTGACGCAGCGACAGTAACCGGCGTGGTAAATGCGCATGGCCCTTAAAATGAGGCAAATGATGATTACCCTCTACGTAGGATGTGGAGAAGCGTACGAGAGAAGGAAAAGAAACCCGGATAAGCAAGAAAAATACCTAGCCGATGAGGAGTAACCCGGAAAGAGCGAAAGGATCGTAAGAGAAGAAACTCCGGGCTACGAGATAACTCGGCCCAAGGAATAAAAGATTCGGATATGGGAACCTGTTGTGGCCTTAACAACTATAAAAGTTGCTAAGACCACACCAGCTTCAGGGACTAATGTTGGGGGGATACCCCCGGGTACGGCAACACCGGGGTATAAGGGCCGAGTTAGCCGGGGTATGACATGGTCAAAGCAAAGTGTTGTCCGGGTCACCTCAAGGCAGGCCGAATCACGGTGTGGCCTGACCCGTAGGGCATTTCCTTGACAATGGTCCGGCTAACATAAGATCTATGCCGACCATGCTTATCTGCTTTGTAGGTACTTGGGTAGGCCGGATTAGCTATATGCTAGCCAGATTGTCTTGGCTTCAAAGAGAAGAAATCCCCCGCTGGTCAAAAGGTGGCTTTATTAGCTGAAGCATGTGCAAAGTAAAGCAAAGGAGAGGACCAGCGGGTCAGTGGCGACCAAGGTGACGCAGGCAAATCCGGATGACGTAGCCCGTGACGCCAAAAGAAAAGGATGATGATGAGGATTACGTCCAAAGCCCGGACGAGCCGTTAAAGAAGAATAAAGAAGCATCTATTTTATTAAAGGAGCATATTCATGGAATATACTGCCACCTAAGCCCTAGAATTGTAACCCGGGCTCCCCTATATAAGGAGCACCAGGGCCTCCATAGAGAGGGACGACATTTGGAGGGATCATTCTCTGTATAAGGTAGAACTCAGGGGCTAGTTAGTGAGGGGTAAGAGACATCGTCTCCTTCTTGCTAAGATCCTCAAGAACACTTGTAAACACCATTGATAGAGAGAATACAAGAACTTCCTTGTGTGGAATCACCATGTTCTCCCTCCCTAGATTCCCCTAGCACACATTGGCCCCATCTTTAGCCTATCCATAGCATCTGCCGTGCCACTACCACGACACATCACGTGATGATCGGGTGTTCTAGACTCTACGCTTTCATACGACGGGTGTAAGACAGTTTTACACACGCGAATACTAAGGTTCTTACTTGGCGAGCCTAGCATGTACAGACATGGCCTCGGAATATGGACCGAAAGGTTAAGCATGCTTCATATAGTTGATATGATGCCCATATAGATGCTCGCCTTTGAAGCTACACCGACTCACGTGATGATCGGACTTGGTGTAGTGGATTTGGTTCATGTAATCACCAAAAAGGCACGAGGGATGTCGTTTTTGAGTGGGAGTTCATTTCTAATTTGGATTAGTCGAACTCAATTTGTCATAAACTAAATCAAAGTGAATTTGCATAATTTGTGTAGTCATTGGTATTTTTCCACTACCTAATGCTTAGTTTTAATTGAGATAATAAGAACTATAGAATTCTGGATATTTACTTTACGAGCTGGTATCGTATTGTTTTGAATGTCAATTTAAAGTTTAGAAGTCCTATTACAAACTTTCAGCAAACTCTATTTACTCCATGAAGTTTAATAAGTAGTATTAAATCAAGAGTAAGAATTCCAATGTTAGTATCTAAAGTATCATGTTTGCCTCCATGATTATTAATATTCAAAAGTTGTTTTTAATATCAAGATTATCTAGGAGCTGAAAATTTGTTTCAAAAACCATCATGTGTGGAAGATATTGTGATATCTAAAACAATGTTTTTGGATGCATTATGATAGAGTATAATTTAGCAAGATACATGTTCTCATATTGTATGAGAATTTGTGAAGGATGGAGATGCTAGGCATCCAGATCTCCTAAAAGGGTTTTGGGAACTAACATTATACTCGCAGTTCTTCCTTATAGGCTATAGTAGCCTGATCATGAAAGTTGTCACGATAAGGATGAATAGAAGATGTAAGTAAAATGTTTACTACACTAATACATTACTAAAGAATGGATTTTTGAAAGAACACCAAACATTTGATGATGGTGATCTGATACATTGCAAATGTATCTATAATTTTTGATGTTCCATGCTTGGTTTTTATCCACTTTCTTGTGTTTTGTCCACACTTTGGAGTACTTTTCATATGATTTCTTGGACTAACCTATTAACAAGAGCCACAGTGCTAGCTGCCTGTTTTCTGCTGTTTTTGGTTCCAAGAATGTCAAAAAATAAATATTCTCGGAATTGGACGGGACAAAAGACAAAGTGCCTATTTTTTCGGAAGACATCAGATGCCAGAATACAAGACAGAGAAGGGCTGGGGGCCGGCCACACCACCTGGCCACGCGGCCAGGCCTGGCCCATGTCAGGGGGTGGTCTGGCCGACCCTAGCACCCCCTCAGCCTCTCCTTCCGCCTATAAGATGCCCTCGAGACAAAAACCCTAAGTACCCGATCAAAAATCCACGAAAGAGTCTGTAGCCGCCGTCGTCTCCATCCCTAGATCGGGAGGGATCTGTAGCTCTTCCTGGCACCCTGCCGGAGAGAGGAATTCACCCTGGAGGCCTTCTTCATCATCATGCAAGCCTCCGGTGTGATGCGTGAGTAGTTCATCCTTGGACTACGGGTCCATGTAGTAGCTAGATGGCTGGTTCTCCTACTTTGTGATTTCATGTTTAGATCTTGTGAGCTCTGTTCATGATCAAGATCATCTATTTGTAATTCTGCATGTTGTGTTTGCGGGGATCCGATGGATATTGAGATGCTATTTCAGATTGATTATTGATTCTATCATGTCTTTGTTATTTGTGATCTTGCATGCTTTCCGTTGTTAGTAGCTATCTTGGCCAAGTAGATGCTGGAAACTCCAAGAGTTAGTATTTATGCTCGATAGTGGGTTCATGCCTCTGGTAATCTGGGGAAGTGACAGAAATCTCTAAGGTACTAGATGTGATGTTGCTACTAGGGAGAAAATAACAATCCTTTATTCATAGAACAATCGTATTGTTTACATTACACGCAATTCGTAAAGCAATAATCTGTTGCTTGCAACTTAATACTGGAGGGGGGTCGGATGATAACGTGAAGGTGGATTATTAGTCATCGATGCAGTTGGATGGCGGTCTATGTATAATGTTGTAATGCCCAATCAAGTTCCAAAGGATTCAAGATGATTAGTATATGCATGTATTGCTTTCTCGATGTTTGTCGATTGCCTCGCTGTAATTTGTTCACCTAGCATGTTATCTATCTTAAGGAGAGACACCTCTAGTGAACTATGGTCCCCGGTCCTTTTCTTTTACATACAATCTACAAACTGTTTACTGCTTTGTCTTTACTTTCTGCAAACTATTACTTCCTTCCATTTGATACGTTTAATCCTTTGTTTTTAGCAAAATCGGTGAGATTGACAACCTCATCACAAATTGGGGACAGAGTTCTGTGGTTGTGTTGTGCAGGTCTCCACGTTGCTGCTGGCACCGGTAGTGCGCCCTGCCAACGTTTATCTAGCTACACCTTTGGGGTGTTTCCTTGCTCCTACTGGATTGATAACCTTGGTTTCGTACTGAGGGAAAACTTGTTGCTGTGCTCATCATACCTTCCTCTTGGGGTTCCCCAACGAGCTCGATATATTTTGGGCCATCAAGCATATTTTCTAGCGCCGTTGCCGGGGAGTCAAGGACATCTTCACAAGGGGAGTCCCTCATAACCAATCTCTTTACTTTGTTATTTTTGTTTTCCTTAGTTTCTTTCTGTTTTGTTTGCTTGTTTTGTTATCAAAGACACAAGAAAAAATTAGTTTTACAAGTTTGCTTTCTTTATTGAAAACACACAAACATTAGTTCTTATCTTAAGTTGCCATTATGTCTAGCCTTGCTCCAGTCACTATGTCACCCGAGGAAATGATTTTCACTTTTAAACAAATAATTGAGGAAAGCTTCAAGGAAGCTTGGTCTAGAATCTCCAATCTACATGAAAAAACTGAGCCTAAAATGACTCAAAGCTTGTTCCTTAGAAGTTTTTACCTTAGAATTGCTCTTTGATATAGATATGCTTTAGATGCTGTTGTGGGAGGAGATTACCTCCAATGTAATGATGATGATGCTATAAATGCTATAAAGAAATTGATCCTCACCTACAACTTTCCTAGCCAAACTGATATTTCTTTTCAAAGAATATTTGCTAGATTGAACACTCTTGAGACTGGCACTGCTAGCTTAAAAGATTGCTATAATACGCTTAGGGAGCATCATAATTATGTTCCAATAAATTATGAACCATCAAATTGGCTCCCTACAGTAAAGATTGAGATAAATACTGAAACTTTTCAAGCTCGCTGTGATATCATGTCTGAATTTTGTCTTATGCCCAAAGATATTTATGAATCTCTGAATGTTCGGGGGCTTACTGAAGGAGGAAAAGAAATATCTCTTGCTAATAATGCTACCATATTACCTATTGGAATAACTGAAGGAGTGTTTACAAAGATCCTTGGGAAAATGATTTCTACTGATTATCTTGTTATTGAATGTGCAGGAAAAAGGACAAATTACACTTGGAAGGTCCCTATTAGAACTCCTTGGAGCAATAATAGATGTGGGAAAGGGGACCATGCACCTTTCTTCTCCACCAAACAATCATATTTTCCCAAAGGCTAAGAATAAAAGTAAGAGAGGTAAGGGAAAGAAATTTGGTTTTAATGCTTCTTCATTTGAGAACACTTGATTCTTTCTTGCTTCTTATGCCTAACTTAAAGGCGTTAAAGAAAAGTACTTGTTGGGAGATAACCCAAAAGTTTTAGATGAGTCTTAGAAGTTCAGTAATAACCGCTCCTTATCCTTTTTATTTGCTTTTTGTGCCACGAGTAACCTCTAATGAGAGAGAAGTAACGATTGGGAAAGTTGCTGTTCCGAAACAGATTTCTGTGCTTCACCGTAAAAATTCGTGTAAAAATCTCTGAACGTCTTTTTGAGGCGTAAATTTTTTTGCTTCTGCCCCAGGTTATTATATAACTTTCGTTAGTTCAACACTTTTTGATTTGAGCAACAGAAGGTCTTTGAAAAAATTCGTTTTTACCTGCTGGTCTGTTTTGACAGATTTCTGCCATTTTCTGCATTTACTTCTTGTTGGTTCCTTTTTGAGTTTTTTTGGGGAATTGAGCTTTTTGAGGGAAGTGCTACAGTATCTAGTGTTCTAATGGAAGTTTATTTGGTGTTAGAACTGAACCTTAAGACTTATTATCTTGAGTGCACTAACGTTGCTAATAAAGATTGTGTGAAGTTTTGTATGAAGGAAAAATTTCAGGTGTATGGGAGGAATGAGTAATGAGATGAAGGATGGACTAAAGCTCAAGCTTGGTGATGCCACGTGTGTCATCCCAAGAAATATCCAAGAAGTACAAGCGTCAAAGCTTGGGGATGCCCAAGGCATCCCCTTCTTCATCAATAAAAATCCCAGGTTTCTTCCAAACGCTTCATTTTTATTATTTCATGCATAGTTGTGTTGTTCTTGGAGCGTCTTATTTTTCGTTTTTCGTTTGCTTTTGTTTTCTTAGTTTGCTGAATAAATTGGTTGGACCCCCTCTTTCATACATTGGTTTGCAAATAGTTTGGTTTGGTTTGGAAAAGAGTAGAAAAGCTCATACTTATGTGGTAAAAAGAGCTTGTTTTTGACTGTGGCCTATGCTTTCTCATGCCATGCTTGATATTGTTTTGGCTTTATGCTTAGTATTCTTTGTTGCAGCATTACTTGTTATAAACAATTGAGATTGCTTAATGTTCCTTGGATGAATCATGCGTTGTTTTAGCATATTAAAGCATAGTATAGTGGTATTCTCCTTTGATGATTTATTTGGGTTGACTTGGTGCATGCTCACACCATGTTATGACTATCTCAAGTCACCTAAGCCTTTTTGATCCTTTAGTTTTCAACTTGTAGTATCACTTTATGCTTTGATCAATGATGTTTTGTCGCTCTGCATGATTATGGCCATTATTGCTCTCTTAGTTTGTCGCTCTTAGTCTTTTACTAGCCTCCACAACAAAGTATGAGTTCCACTCATGCATCCAACTCCCTAAACCAAGTTATTCCAAAGAGTCCACTAGACCTACCTACTGTCTTATGCTATTCCAAGTATATTCATGCTTTTGTTTACCTTCCAAATTAAACTTGTTATGAGAAAACTAGTGATTAAAGCTCTCACGAACTTGATGGAACACTTTAATTTTCTTGCCCTTAATAAACTTGAACCATTGTGTCTTTTATGTTGTATATGCTTGCACTTATTTTTTGGGAATTAGCAGAACCATGCTTTCATGGGGAACGCTTTCAACATTGCACTTGGTACTTGTACCTAGTTGATATCATGCTCTTTTGTATATGGATGTCGTTGGTGTGAAATGAAAGGGGAGCTTGTAAGTCCATGGAGTTATGTATATGTGTTAGATAAACGCCTAGGCCGCTGGTCTAATCCACTGACATGGTGGAAACCTGCAGCGTAACCATAATGAGCTGTCTATGAAGCATTCTTCTTATAAAAAAAGAGTCCTATATTGAGAAAAAAAAGAAAAAAAGAGATTATGAAAAGAGGAAAGAGAGAAAAAAGCACCATATTCCCATGGTAAATAAGAAGAATGCTGAGATGCTCGTTGTGTGCTTGCCTTGTCGTTTTGATATGGGGATTCTTCCGTATCATCGGGTAAAGGGTACCCCGGTGGCGGTTCTCTATGATAAACATGTACTTACAATGACAAGAACTTACCGGTGACTAAACTTGAGTAGCATGAGGAGTGGCCCTCATATACAAGGGACATGAGATTTCTGTGTTATACTTCGTCAAGCATGTACACCATAGTTTGTTCACTTTAACATTAATCACTTCAAGATGCTTATGAATGGGGCATTGAGAGCTGAAAGCTATAAGTACCATAATTTTTGGAAGCTCTTTATGAGACTTGAATCCCTACTTCCTTTTATAAAGGCCTTTCTTCCACCATTATATTGAGTCTCCACCTTCTACCTTTATGCACCTACTTTGAGAGCATAGTGGTCATTCTTAGTTCTATGTGCATTGTCCCAAGACTAGTTGATTGATGCATAACTTGATATTGCTAGTTTTAAACTATTTGTATCTAGTCACTCTTATGAACTTTGAAGGTGTCCTATGCATTTATATTTGCTACTCTATGAGGGACAAGATGAATACTATTATGCTATGTTTTCTTTATGTGAAACAAACAAACGTCTTGCAAAGCATTGTTATTCATGAATCTTTTGTTTGTGCCTTTTCATGTTGCATCATAGTTTCTTTGTCTTATTGCTAGAACCTTGTATTTCATGTTATGATTGAAGTACTATGATCCCAGCTCTGAATGTTTTACAAATACTTTGATCAAGTCTTTGATGGTGCATGTCACCTCAAAAATTATTCTTTCTTTTTATCACTTACCTACTCGAGGACGAGCAGGAGTTAAGCTTGGGGATGTTGATACATTGCAAATGTATTCATAATTTTTTATGTTCCATGCTTGGTTTTATCCACTTTCTTGTGTTTTGTCCACACTTTGGAGTACTTTTCATATGATTTCTTGGACTAACTTATTAACAAGAGCCACAGTGCCAGCTGCCTGTTTTCTGCTGTTTTTGGTTCCAGGAAAGTCAAAAAATGAATATTCTCGGAATTGGATGGGACAAAAGCCAAAGTGCCTATTTTTCGGAAGTCATCAGATGCCAGAATACGAGACAGAGAAGGGCTGGGGGCCGGCCACACCACCTGGCCGCGTGGCCAGGCCTGGCCCGTGCCAGGGGGTGGTCTGGCCGACCCCAGCACCCCCTCGGCCTCTTCTTCCGCCTATAAGATGCCCTCGGGACGAAAACCCTAAGTACCCGATCAAAAATCCACGAAAGAGTCTGTATCCGCCGTCGTCTCCATCCCTAGATCGGGAGGGATCTAAAGCTCTTCCCGGCACCCTACCGGAGAGGGGAATTCACCCTGGAGGTCTTCTTCATCATCATGCAAGCCTCCGGTGTGATGCGTGAGTAGTTCATCCTTCGACTACGGGTCTATGTAGTAGCTAGATGGCTGATTCTCCTCCTTTAGATCTTGTGAGCTCTGTTCATGATCAAGATCATCTATTTGTAATTCTGCATGTTGTGTTTGCGGGGATCCGATGGATATTGAGATGCTATTTCAGATTGATTATTGATTCTATCATGTCTTTGTTATTTGTGATCTTGCATGCTTTCCGTTGTTAGTAGCTATCTTGGCCAAGTAGATGCTAGCAACTCCAAGAGTTAGTATTTATGCTCGATAGTGGGTTCATGCCTCTAGTAATCTGGGGAAGTGATAGAAATCTCTAAGGTACTAGATGTGCTATTGCTAGTAGGGAGAAAACAACAATCCTTTGTTCATAGAACAATCGTATTATGTACTTTTCACGCAATGCGTAATGCAGTTATCTGTTGCTTGCAACTTAATACTGGAGGGGGTTCGGATGATAACCTGAAGGTGGATTATTAGTCATAGATGCAGTTGGATGGAGGTATATGTATAATGTTGTAATGCCCAATCAAGTTCCAAAGGAGTCAAGATGATTAGTATATGCATGTATTGCTTTCTCGATGTTTGTCAATTACCCCGCTGTAATTTGTTCACCCAGCATGTTATCTATCTTAAGGAGAGCCACCTCTACTGAACTATGGACCATGGTCCTTTTCTTTTACATACAATCTACAAACTGTTTACTGCTTTGTGTTTACTTTCTGCAAACTATTACTTCCTTCCATTCGATACGTTTAATCCTTTGTTTTCAGCAAAACCAGTGAGATTGACAACCTCATCGCAAGTTGGGGACAGAGTTCTGTGGTTGTGTTGTGCAGG
Source organism: Avena eriantha (assembly GCA_910589775.1). Taxonomy (NCBI): domain Eukaryota; kingdom Viridiplantae; phylum Streptophyta; class Magnoliopsida; order Poales; family Poaceae; genus Avena; species Avena eriantha. The sequence continues at coordinate 316,748,275 of OU342741.1, forward strand.
TCTCCATGTTGCTGCTGGCACAGGTAGTGCTCCCTGCCAACGTTCAGCTAGCTACACCTTTGGGGTGTTTCCTTGCTCCTACTAGATTGATAACCTTGGTTTCGTACTGAGGGAAAACTTGTTGCTGTGCTCATCATACCTTCCTCTTGGGGTTCCCCAACGAGCTCGATATATTTTGGGTCATCATGATCCACTTCAAAGTGCAAGTCCAAAGGTATTAGTATTTGACTATACACACTTTGTACTATGTGTCTTGTGAATGACACCACTATTGATGTTGATAGATTCTTTTAAAAAAGGAATTGTTGAAAGAGAATCTATAAAATATTTGGCAGAAAATAAAAGGTTGGAGATGTCCAACTTAGGTATATAGAAGATATACATGTTATGTCTGTATTCCTTGCTTGTTAAACAATGTGGTTCTGAGGTATTGGATACCGGTATTGGATACTGAATTTGTTGGTGTGAAGTGTCATACAGAACAACACAATTCATGAACTGCAATGGCCTAAGTAACTGGCAAGAGAATAAGTGATGATGTTCATCGAAAACAAATAAAGTGTTATTGTGTTTTTCGTTGTCGTCAAACCTAGCCTTCAAGATTTGTTTTAATAATTGTTATTTTGTTCCGGTATTACAAGAACAATGGTTGTTCAACTAATTACCGTATTCCATAAAGGATGGATGAACTTTTACAAGTCTAGTTGGAGAAATCACATCCATAAACATTATTGCTAAAATGTCGTAAGACAAATGATTGGAAGATCACTTATGAAGTGACATCGCTGTTTGAATTATATTGGGAAGTAAACATGAAGAAACTCCATGTTGATGGATTTTTAGAGTCTTTTGATTTTGATCAATTGACGCTTATGAAACTTTCCTCGAGATAATTGAAACTTTGTTCATAGGCCAAAGAGGAACGGATGACTAGCTTATTGGAAATTGTGCATGCTGATGTGCACAGTCCATTATGTGTAGCCATATGCGATGGATCTTTTTGCTTCATATGCTTTCTCCAGAAATTTGAGTGAATATATCTATATATATTTACTTAATAAGGAAGAAGTATGAAACATTTGAAAATTGTTCAAAGACTTTCAAGATGAAGTGAAAAATCATTGTAACAAGAAAATAAAAGAGTTTATGATTTGATCATAAAGGAAGATATTTGAGTTACAGGTTTAGCAAAACACCTAAGATTTCAGGAATTGTTTCATGAATTTGCATTTCCCAATAAACCACAGGAGTATGGTATGTTCGAGAGATCAAATCAAACCTTGTTTGACATGGTAAGATCAAAGGTGTCATTTATAAAACTACCATTATGTTTTAAGGATTAAAGCTTTAGAGACTACCGCTTTTACACTGAAAAGAGCACCATCGTGATCCGTTGAAATGGCACCATATGAGTTATGGTTTGGGATAAAACCCGAGTTGTCTTTTCTTAAATTTTGGTATGCTATGCACAGGTAAAATGTTTACAACCAAAGTCGGACAAGCACGTCTTTGTAGGTTATCCCAAAGAATTTGTTGGGAATTCCTCCATAACACCGAGGACAAAAGAGTTTGTCGCTTGGAACGTCAAGTTTCTTGAGAAGGAATTTTTCGTGAAAAGTTAAGTGGGAGGACAATATAACTTTGAAAAGGTTGTTGAACCTTAGCTATATGTGCTAAGTAGCGCAGTGCCGAAAAGTGTCCCGGTGGCGGCCACAATGCTCATGGCTCCCGTGATTACAAAGGGTGTAATCGTGGAGATTAGAGTTCTTATTGAACCATGTGGGTTGGTAAGAATCAAATAGTAAGATTTGAAACAGAAGTCGTTATTGTTTTGACAATGATGAACCGACTGCATGCAAAGAAGCGATGATGGGCCCTGACTCCATAAAATGACTATAAGTCATAGAATCCATGATAGTATCCATACATGAGAAATCAAGTTTCTGAACTTGGAAGACCCTCCGGAAAGGCGTGAAGCCTATCGGTCGTGTTTGGATCTATAAAGAAATAGACATGGATGTTTAACATCTATGAAATAGTCGACATGTCAGAAAGAAGTTTACGGCAATGTTCAAAGGAGTTGACTATGACAAGATTTGATCTTTCATAGCGATATTTAGTCTTGACGGATTAATGTAGCAACCACTACATATAATTTGGTATATGGTAGTTGAATAAACAAAACAAGGTTCTTCTAATAGAATGGTTACCTAGGATGTGTACATGACACGGTCCAAAGGGTTTTGTTAATTCAAAGGGTGCTAAAAGGGAATGCAAACTTCAATAGTTGAAGTGAGCATAGTGGAGTTGGAATCTTCACCATGATGAAAATGTTAAAGGAGTTTAAATTCATTGGAGATGATGTAGATGCTTGCATTTGCAAGAAATTAAGTGGGAGCACTGAGACATATTTCTAATACATTATGTAGAGGACATGGTGTTGATTGGAAATGATGTATCTTGTATTAACACAAGTTAAGAATTTCATTAAAATAGGATTTCGATGGAAGACTTGGGAAAAACCGAAATATTCGGCATGAATGTCTATATGGATAGATTGAGGCGCTAATATGGTTATGCCAGACATACATATATGAGATATTGAAAGTGTTCAATATGGAAACAACAAGAAAGGTTCTTGCTGTATGGAAATGATTGTATCAAGATTTAAGTGTTTTAACACTTGGTGAGTAAAATCACATGAATATTTTGATCGATTATACCGTGATATGTATATATCCAGATATGTCCTATGCTTTAAATGTTATGAGCACATACCAGAATGATTCATAAGATGATCATTGGACGATAGTAAATATATTCTTATGAGCTTTCGAAGAACTAAGAATATTCATATATAAGTGACAAATAGTTAAAGGTAGTTCATTGTAAAGTGTTACATTGATACTAGTTTTGTCACAAGATACAAATTAAATTTATCTCAATTTAGACTATGGGTGGCACAATGTAATGGAAAGGATGTTCCATGATGGATTTGGATGAGTTCCAAAGTTGAGGCATTGTGACAGATACTAGAACAAAAGGCTAAGTATATGACTGTTATAGTAGCAGCAAAGGAGGGCATTTGTGTTAAGTAGTTTGTTATCAAACTAGGTGTGGTTCAAAGTAGGCTAATACTATGAAGATATATTGTATGACAATAATATCAACATATTTTAACCCGAACAAACTAAAGGTCTCACCAAATGGCCAAATTTATACAATGCCATCTCATTTGAGAATGAGTGATGCGTAGAGACTCAAAGACATGCAAATACACACATACCTAAAACTGTCAGATCCAGAGATTATGTTAACCACTAGCAATCGCGTATATGCAACACCAGAAAGCCATAGGTGTTCAATACACAAAGTTTTTCAAACTACATTATTGACTCTAGTGCAAGTGGGAGACTGAAGGGAATATGCCCGAGAGGCAATAATGAAGTGGTTATTATCTTATTCCATGTTTATGATAAATGTTTATTTTGCATGCTATAATTGTATTAATTGGAAACATTAATACATGTGTGTTTAATAAACAAAATACAAAGTTCCTAGTAAAGCCTCTCATATAAACTAGCTCGTTGATTAACAAGATGATCAAGGTTTCCTGATCATGGACATTGGATGTTGCTAATAACGAGGTCACAACATTGGTGGAATGATGAGATGAACATTTATCCGAAGTATAGCATTACGATCAGAGTCATTATGTTTATATTTCTATAACATCATACAAAGTAATCTTAGTCCTTAGACCATGAGATCATGTTAATTGCTAACACCGGAAGAGTATCTTGATAACATCAAACGTCACACCGTAACATGGTGACTATAAAGGTGGGTTCAGTGCTACGAAGGTGTTATGTTAAGGCTCATGGATCAAGAGTGGGATTTGTCCATCCCGATGACGGATAGATATACTCTGGGCCCTCTCGGTGATATCACATTGAAATAGCTTGCAAGCAAGTGATGTGATCACTAGAATGTTATATCACAGGAACGAGAAAAGAGGGCATGTCGGTAATGAGATCAAACTAGGTATTTGGATGCCAATGATCGAATCTCGGACATGTAATATATCACGAGACAAAGGGATTTAGTTACGACGTTAAAAGTTCACACGATCACAAGAGTCATCGTTGAATATGTGGGAGTCAGTACGGATCTCCAGGTCCCGCTGCTGATTATTGATCGGAGAGGGGTCTCGATCATGTCTGCATTATTCGCGAACTGTAGGGTGACACACTTAAGGGATACCGACACCATTTAGGAGCAAATATGTTTCAGATAAAGATTTAAGAAAGCGCTAGAATCATTTCGATGGAAACCAGAATTGTTTCGGGTGAAATTGCTGAAACTGGTTCTGCATCTGATATTGAAATGTTGCAGGGGGTTTTATGTGAATGTTTGTTAATTAATGTAATTAACAAAAAAAATCTGAATAAAATAAATAAAATAGTTTTATTTAATGAGAGCTTGCATTAAATTTGGTGGAAATTTAATGCATGTGTGAGTGGAATTTTGAGTGGAGGCTTTTTATGGGAGTGGGAGCTCCACCCACATGAATGTGGAAGATGTGGGGGCACCACCATGGCTGCCACACCATGGCCCTTGGGTGCCTTCCCTCTTCCCTATAAAAGGCCCCCTCTCCTCCTCACAAACCACACCTCCTCGTGAAGGATCTCTCTCCCCCTCTAGTTATTCCCCATGGTCTCAGATTAGCGAGATACATGTTCCTGGTGGATTTATCTGGAAAGGAGTTGCTGCTTCCGCTGCTTTGCTGGAGCGAGGGACGGAGGTTGTCGGGGTACCGGATGTGTGTGCGATCACGGATGCACCGCTGCTTTGTGGTGTTGGACTTGGTGGTGCTGGACTTGCTGGAGCTGGATCTGATGGACGTGCTGGAGCCAAACCTACTGGACTTCATCACGATCTTGAGATCAGCAAGTGTACGACTACATCATGCACGAGTTCCAACTCGTTAACAAAGCTTTGTTGTCTTCGAGGGTAAATTCTCTATGGATGTATATCTACCCATTGCTTGTATCTAGTAGATAGATCTTGGCATATAGTTCCCATCGTAGGAATTTTTTTGTTTTCTATGCTGCGAACCCAACACATTTATGATTATTTTGATCCATTCCATATGAGAAGCAAGCTTGTGTGCTTTGGTATGGCCTTTATTCAAATTTGATTGCATGTATGAAGTATATGACCACATGGAGTTGTAGTTGTTTTCACATCTAAAATTGTGGTATTTAATACATGTGCATGGCCCATGCAAGCTTGCTCCACATTCCTTTTTATTTAAATTTATTTGAATCATGGGATGATGCTTGTGGATTTTGAATTCTTACAAGATGGTTTTAATTCAAACACTCCACCACGTCTCACCTTCTTGTCCATCTTGCTGCTATTTATTTTATTTTGCTCTTGTGATTTTGCTCGGTAGCTTGGATGTAGAAGTTTGAGTTTAAAGAAATAAATAAAACAAATGTTTTCAAGAAAGAAAGAGAGGAGAATCTACCTATCTAACTAGATATATCCTATCCCTCCTTGTGGCTTGGTCTAACCAAACCACACTAACCTAAACCCCCAACTAACCTAACCCTAGCTCTAACCCAAGCCCATTCCCATGGTGGTGACCATGGTCATGTGACCATGTGCCTCATCCCCCACCTAACCACCCCCTCCTAGCTACCTTCCTGGTCAAAAAGATCACCCTAGATCCTCCCTAGCTAGCCCTAGTTGCCCCTGCCGCCCACCCCGAGAGAGAGAGGAAGAGAGAGGAAAAGTAACCCTAGTTGCTTTATGCAACAACCCTAACTTGAGCTCCCTCTCCCTCCTGTCCTTATCTCCACCACCCCACCCCCTCTGGCTCGATCCAGATCACTAGGTGAGCTGCCCAACAACCCTCCTTTCCCTTCCTCCCTCCTGCTAAGCCACACCTACCACCATACCGGCCACATCGACCCTCTCTTTTATGACGTGTAGAAGAGGAGGGAGTAGAGAGGGGAAGACGGGAAGGACATCCTAGACTCCAGAGTCGTGCCTGTACTCGAAGTTGAGGAAGGGAGGCCCCGGAAGCAGCAGAACCACGAGCAAGCCGATGAGGAAAGCCTAGCTACAGATCACCATCTTCGTCGCTGATCGTCGTGGCGCCTCGCCAGATCGTCTACACCGCCAGACTAGCGGTGAGCTCACGACCCCCCTGGACATGGTCTCTCGCTTGCTTGCTTCCTGGATGGCGAGTTCCATCTGCCGAACGACGTGCATGCGCCACAACTCGTCGCCACCCAAGCTTGCGCGAAGTCCCTGTAGTGCATCCCGGCCCGAACCACGTGCACCGTGAGCCTCTCCTCGCTACACCGTGTCGAGCGCCCCTAGCCTTGCTTCCTGGAACCCTGCTTGACTGCGCCGCCATGCTCGTCCCATCCGGTTCTGGCGCCACCCATTTACGGTCGTTGTTGCGGAGCGTCTGCAGCATAACCCCGTCACACAAACACACCTAGCACCAGCCCCAGCCTGCTGCACCGGTTCTGCACCATCCGCTTGAGCCCCAGGTCGCGGGATCAACTCCTGGCGGCCCCTGCTTTTCCCTGTCGCGCTTGTGTTCTTTAGAAAAATTCAAAGAAGAGAAACAATAGCAGCAACAGAATCGCGAGGCAATCTTACCGCTAGCCCCCTGCACCTTTTGGTTCCTCAACCCGTGGTCCACCTAGAGCCCCACCTATGAGCCACAGAACCTAGACCCAACCTACAAATTCATAAAAAAGATACCCCGGTTTTTAGAAAAACAACCCACAGTCCCGGATTTGCCGCCCACGTGTCACCCAGCCGAGCATGTGCATGGACCCACAAAAGCTTGTCCCCTCCTGTCTGTGACTAAGTGTAGATTGCCTCTGCGTAACAAAAGTATCTGTGTTTCTTAAAATCTTATATCTTATATTATTTACTAATTGAAGGCACCGTAGGAGCCTCCATGTTAATTCTCAAGACTAATATATTATTTACCATTGGATTAAAAGATGGACAAGCGTGATGTGTTGTTTAACCCGTAATCTTACTACCGAGTCCCGACCCCTGTCAAATAGATAAATCCGTTCTCCAAGATCTCCTTGCGGCACGCAAATACGATCATCCCCGACCTCCGTCAAGTTTTATTCTAGGCGCACCCTGCCTGATCATCAAGTCCGCTTAATCGAGCCGCCACGGCCAGCACATCATTCTCCTCCTACCTTATTAAATTAATGGACTCCTTTACCATCGTTCTTTGTTCTAGAGGATGTCGTTGCTTCCCTCCATATTATTTGGCGTTTCTCTCTCTTGGCCCTACCGTCTAGCCTCTTCTCCTGATTTTCCTGATGGAGAATTAGATGATATATATTACTGAGAAGACACCTGCTCTAGGGCTAACTTCAATTTTTATGGACATTGAAGACAGGCAGCAGGCACGTCTGGCTGTTGGAGGCTGGATATCTGTCCGTGGCTACTCCATGCCACAGAAATAGTACTGAGCAGTAAAGTTTTTTCCTGGAGCGGCGATCACAGCGTTCAGATCCATGTCCAGAGAAATTGTATCAATTGGCACTTAGCTCAGGTAATCTCTTCTCCTCAATAGATGTACGCCAATGTCTTTGAGTGGTTTAAAGATCACCATACCAATGAATATTGGACTACTATTTTATTGACGGGTACCATAAACCATCAGATCTATCTCTTTCTTTCCATGATAATAGATGTTGTTGATTTTACTAACTAAAGGATTTAAAGACATCAATCCTAACTAATATAACCACTCATTATTTTGCAACTGGCCTCTTGCTACCTCTCTGCACCTATACACGCTAAATATCATGTTATGTTTCATTGAAAGAGTTTAGAAAAAAAATATTTAAGAATATAACTGTCCATGCAGTAACAATTTCCAAATTCATATCTCAGGTCATGGCCAACTCAATGCTTCTCTTATGGTGTAATGAGTATGGCAGGGCTCCAATGGAGAAATTAACGATTGCAACTTCGCGAGCTATATAGGACGATTCCATATTTGTTTCATGGTGATGGCGGACTGTATGCGGTTTCATACATGGAACAGACCCAGTCCGGACTGGACGATCAGATTCGTCACATGGAGCAGGTCGAAAGGCCCTTATTGCTATTATCTCAAAAAAATTAACCTTGAGGCTCCAAACGGTGATTATTGCGGGTATTTGGATTGGCAGTTATTCTAATTCTAATCCCTTTTTTGTCCTTTCCCTCTCTACTACAAAATCTTGACATTACATTGTGTTTCTATGCACTAAAGATAGCCAACTGCGCATGCTCCGTCTGCTTTTAATCAATTATTTTCATTTTCGTATTTTTTAATAAATTTTACTCTTTTTTAAGAAACACAGTACAAACGCAGACGTTCACAATGCGTACATATACTCACCCCTATGAACACACGCACGCACACCCTACCCCTATGAGCATCTCCGACAGACTGAGCCGGCGGGTCTTAAGATTGACGAAGTCACCACATGCGTCTCGCTATCGATGAGAACGTCGCCTTCCACTAAAAGAATATTTCGCCTTTATGAGACACCAAAGCGTCAAACCTGAGGTTTGAACTCTAGTGGGTTGGGGATAATGGAAATAAATTACTCCCTCCATTTCATAATATAAGATGTTTTAGTTTTTGTGAAACGAATGTATATAAACATCGTTTAGTGTGAATGTATCTAGACATTTTTAGTGTGTAGATTTGTCTATATACATTCTTTATACAAAAGCTAAAACATATTATATTTTGGAAAGGATGGAGTAGTTAACAAGAGGGTATTGTCATCACAAAGTTTCCACTTCACATGTTGTACTAATCCTCTTAGATTATTCGTAGGCTCAAATAGGTTGTTTTCCTACTACCTATTAATATGCGTGAAATGATACACCAATTAATCCAACATAATAGGAATAATAAGATCCAAATTTCCAATGATGTTAATGGAACTTTACATTTGTGAGTTTATACCAAATAATTATTCTCTCCGGTGAGGGCTAACTAGCCCGTTTCTATTCCGCATTGGATAATCAAACTGGTCCATGCATGAACGTTAGAATTTTTTCCAAACAACTCACATCATGTCGATCTTGGTAGTTTCATACCTCACATGGTATTGTTCTCATTTTCGTTAGTCTTATTTGTTTTGTTCTCCTTGCTCATACAGTTATACATGATTGTCCATAAATTCGTGCTACATGAGACAAACATTGTTTCCATCATGCGAAGGTATTATATAACTTAAACCTTCTAATGTGGTGAGCAAATTCTTCTTAGATGTGGATTTACATCACATAATTATTCTTTTAATTAGGGGCTACGAAATTTGTTTCTCCTTGCAACCACTTGATAATTGAAATGACCCACAAATGAAACTAATTTTATTTTTCAAAACAAGACACTCCATATAAGTGTCTATCGTAGTAATGTCTAAGTATATCTGATTAATACATATGTACTAAGGATTTTATTATGATGATAAATAATTGCATAAATATTATTTAATCTTTGCTCCAATGCTTACGAATTAAGATATGGCCTAAACAATAGTTGTGATTTCCAATTTAAGAAGACACTGAGAACTATCTTACACAAAGCAATATATGTAACTTAAAATTTTATTTGATAACATACATGATAGTCTCATTGTTACCCTAATAAATTATAAGTTCTCCAATAGAAGCGAAATTTAGAAAAACACTCACACATCTAAAATTACTAAGCGGTGGAAAAGCAAAAAATCTGAATAGGGTCACCACCATTAGAATGTGCATAACCATAAATAATATAATTGAGAAATAATTAAAAAGTTGTATACCACTCAACCAATAAGTTCATAATTTAAGAGCTGACTATCAGTTAGCTCGTGCAGGGCACAGGTTTATGACTAGTAAAACAAATAGAAATATATATCAATTAATTCATAACTTTTAAATAAATTTAAATTTGAATTCAAGCTTAATATAAAATATGAATTGTTTTTAAATGTAAATTCAAACATGTAATCAAATATTCTCTGGATCAACTCAAACTAGTCAAACCTTTGACTATGACTCCAATTTGAATTAATTTGTATTTAATAAATTATTTTAAATTCATAATTCCAAATAATACAAATGATATATGTTTTGAGATCAGAAAAATGTCAGGAATATAAATATGCTATTTAAAATATTTTCTAGACAATTAAAATTTTCGAATTAATAAATATCATTAATATGCCTTTATCTTAATAAATTTATAACTTTAATTTCGTAATTCCAAATTTGACGAACAGTATGTCTAAATCGATCAGCGCGACAAGCCCATTATAACTATGCATTCTATGATATCAATTGAAGCATGCTTCATAGAAATAATAAGTATTCAGCAAGGTTTATGAGAGCAAAACATGCCTAAATAATTAATTGAACACTACAAGAAATCTGCTGATACATGATCCTCTATTTTCATCATTGTATCATCATTTTCTCAATATATGACGATCTTATGATGAAAACCAAATCATCAAAAACTAAACGTTAGTAATTGCACACAACAATGTTTTCTAGACGATCGTCGTAACCATTATGACGATCCAATATCATCATGGGTCATCTAGCCATGCCAGGTCAGATCAAGATCCTACGTGGCAAAACTATGATAAAATGAGATCGTCGTAATGCAAATCCAGCCTAGCCCATTCCTATCCCTTATGTTGGCCGAGCCAAATAATTCGGCCTTTTCTTTTCTAGGCCATGTCTTTATACAATCTATTATTTGGGCCTTGGTCTTTTCATGTCAATTTTCTTTCTTTATTTTCAGCCTTTTTCTTATCTACAAAACTGGTCCAATCCAAATTTGTATGGACCATGGAATCTTGTGGAATTTTGGACCGACCTCTTTATGTTCAGCAATTTGCAGCTCAATTATACAGATCAACCCATATATTAAATAAGGCATTTTCCCAACAATATACAAATGAACGAGCACATTTAGTATCTAAATAATTGTTACATATTAGATATACATAACACCATGACATGCAACCAGGTTACGCATGACAACAATATTAGATATAGAGAAATCTTCCCTATAACAAAAAGATATACAGGTATGTACAACAAACAAGTATCTTCATCACTTGAAAAATGTATCTGAAGCAACTTGTCCACCGAACATTTACAATCAAGTGAGCAGACCTCACATTAGTCTTCTGGCTTCTTAAGCAGGCAAGCAACAGTTGGTAATCCTTGTAGAGTTCACATCAGTCTTCTGGCCGTTGCACGCACTCGTCCCTTCGCACACAAGAACAATTCTATGAGGAACCATGCCATATTTCTTCAAAAGAAAAATAGGAGAATGACAACAGAAGTAGTACCAATTGTGGTAATAAGCATACATGTAGCTAATAGGTTGAACTTAAAATTTAGGACTGTAATTTGTTATATAAAATTTTACACAAAAAGTTTGAGTAAAATTCTAACTCTTTTTTACACCCAAATCTATCTACTGACTTAGTCATGCACGCATTTTACATCCAAAGCCTCCGTGCACAACGTGTGCAGCTATATCAGATGGCTATGTACGGTACACGATGGCCCAAAGAAACAAAGCGCAAGTCCACAATCGCGATGCCTAATTGGTTGGACAGAAATTTGGCTGATGGCCAAAAAAGAATCAGTCAACTGTTTCTTAGCAAATCCGATCAGCAAGTACCACATAACACATGTTCTATCACCACTAACGATAGGTCCACAGTTAAGAAAATTAAGAACACCAAAACAATATAATACAGGGATAAAATACAGTACTGCATCTCAAAGAAATATTGTAGCCCCCCAATGGAGCTTTTAGAGGCCATGTGCCCTCCTGGCCATCGGATTGTCTTGACCATTTACTCGCTCCACTCATTTGCACTTACACAGGTACACATGCTAGCTACCATCCCTGAAGGATGGGGGCCTGCGTTTCGCGCGCCCCACTCGTCGGAGACTTGCACACCGTGTCATGCGTGTGAGAACAGGAAGAGACGAGAGAGGCGCGGTGGCATCCCGTGGTTATGTTCCCACTAAGGGGTAAAATCGTCAATTCATGCTAGCCAACCTCCTGCCTGCTCTTTAGTGCAAAAGGGAAATATCTATATCATCGCGGATATGCTCTTTAGTGCATGATATCTGATCATATCATCTCCCTTTGATTCTTTTCCTCCTAAAACTATCAATCACAGGAGGCTGCCGCACGTGTACTCCGCATTGGTTCCAGAACAGATTTTCTTCTTGGTGGTATTTTGCATCCTGCAATAAATTGGGCTGAGAGAGAATCTAATGTGGATGCTGATGAAATGGCCAAGGTTATTTTAGTGCCAAACATTTTTTATTTATTTAAGTATAGCTATATCCTGTTTTGATTGTGTTCTCTATGCTTGTTATACCCAGACTAAGACTGCTTTTGTTGGTAATCTGCCAGCAAATGTTAATGAGGACTATCTGAAAAAGTTTTTCGGATGTTTTGGAGAGGTCTGTCGACTACATGGCTACACTCGTTTGCATATACTAATTTATTTGTGTGCGATGTTAAGCCTAAAGTGATGTGTAATTGCTAATCAGGTAATGCGGGCTGCGGTCTCAAGAAAAGGACAATACTCGGTTGGATTCATTCACTTCGGCAGTCGTTCACTAAGTAGTTTTGTCAATTCTGATATCTTTTTAAGTTGTACACCTCAAGTCCTATCCAAGTAATGCACAATAATTCTTAATCTACCGTAGGTGCTTGACAATACAATAAAAGAAATAGACTGTAAAACAGTAAGCGGACCTGACCGAGGACCATCTTTCAATATTCAGGCACGAACAAGAATACAACTTCTTTTGGGCTAATCCTACCTTCTTGCTTCTTAATTTGATTAGCTTAATTTGTCTTTTGGTGCTGCTTGTCACAATAGGTTATAATTGCTCGACCTGCACTAGAGAATGATAAGAACAGAGGTCATGAAGAGGTGAAAACTAGAGTGTAAAATGTATCAAGAGACAAGCCAGATTATTCTCAGGGATATGGACATGATTCACTTGATCGTCAAACGAGAGATCCAGGGCCATCGAACGTGGTATGAGTGATAAACACCGAACATATGATCAGTCTGTTCTTTCCATTTCATATGCATTAAAGCCAAAAAGTTGGGTTTCAAGGAAAGATATAACCTCATTAAACTTTGAACTACTTTAATAATGTGTGGTTTTGCACAACTGAGCTAGGCATTCACTTGCTAAAGTTTCAGCTCGCTTGTATATCTATCAAGTTGTCACAAGATCCACCTATAAGAGCATCTCTAGCAGATCCCTCAAAAACTGGTACTGGAAAATTGGTTTGCAGTGCACTGGAAAACAATATCGGTATGAAATTTTTGCCTTCCCGTAACAAAAGCCCTCAAATTCATGTGGGACCCATAAATAACCTTTTTTAATTTTCTTTTCTTTCTCCCTTTCCCCATTCTTCTTCAAAACTGAAGTGGCCATTAACCTACTAGCTCTGGGTGGTCTGATTAGTCTAGGAAAGAATAGAGACAAAATACTACTCTTACATGTGAAACCTCTGAAGTTCGTATGAAGTTTGCAAAATTGTAATTTTGTTGTGTGCAAACTGAACCTTTGTTTTCAGTGTGTGTATAATAGTAAAAGTAGATTATATAACTAGATGAAACTGTGTGAATGTATGGAATATCACTGACTCAAAAATTAGATGTTGTTTGGAGATATTGAGCTTCCTATTTTTTTCTTGAGAGGGATCTGCCTATTCCATAAGAATATTGGAAGATTATTAGTTTAAATATTTTAGTTCATATATTTTCTTGCACCAGTTGAAAAGAATATAGTTGTCTTCTAGCGCGAGAGTCAGTATAACGAACTATGGTGTTTTAAATGGGGTATCTTATGTCTATTCTGGAACCCATGTAACTAAAACAACCTGTCATGTCTTAAGTAATGATCTTCTATTGATGTTCAAGTAGTCTGTCGAATATATTATGCATTGTTAATATTAGGAGATTAGGAGAGATCTGATAGAGTATAGGCGAGCAGCACGTAGTCCCCTTATTTCCTCACCGAGCAAGAAGAGGAGAGGATGTCGAGCTGCATAGTCCCTGCCTCCTCCTCTTCCTCCTCACTCCTTGGTGAAGGATGTCGAGCCAAGGAGGGTCGGTGCCGAGGAGGACCAGTCGTCCCTGCTACAAGTAGGCACAATCCGTTGGAGGAACCCAGGTCCTCCCCCTCTCTCTGTCCACATGCTTATTTCTAGAGCAGATAGATTCATTTTTTGTTGTGGATCTGATTCTGCCGTCTTTTGTTTTTTTTGGTTCAGGTGTATTTTGGAGCAATACGACGAGTTCTTTGGAAGAATGGGCAAAAATATTTCTATTTGAGTAGGTAATCATTGTCTTTAAAGAAACTTGTCATTCAGAAAGTTTAAAGGGAAATGTACAAAATCTGGACCTATGACCTGTTAAATATAGTATGCGATGTTAATATTAGGAGAGCTTTGAATAGAGTAGAGGCTTCTCCATAACTTTTCATATAGAAGTTATCAAACAACATTTGGAAGCCTGAACCCGAAAATATGAAGTAAAATTGGTTTAAATTTTATTATCCAAAAAAGTATTTGTATCAATGTGGAGAAATCGAAAACTATATTGTGGTTTATTGGTTCACTTTGTCTTTCTACTCTTGTATAGATTCATTTGCTTTTCTCTCATTGACCAACACATTTAATATGCTTGCCACTTGCATGACCTATTATATATAGTGGCACATGTTTTGCTCAATGGTAACTGGTAGATAATATTGGTCTTTATTTTTTCTTCATTGGTAATAAAGCTTCAGTGATAGATTCACTGCATATGCACATCCACAAAGTATGGCAGAGGTGGAGAAATATGTGAACAAACTAATCCCACACTCTTAAATCAAACTCACTCGGCTACACTTCGGTTCATGGTTATGTAATTACATTGCATACAACTCTCCCTACCATTACTCAGAATTTTTCCCAAATACTCAATATTGATATATTGTTTGAAGGGTTGTTCAATATTGATATGATAAATGTGCGCTATGTATCTCTATCTTCTGAAATATATGCTTGCTTTTTCCATCTAGATCATTTCTTGATGATGCAGAATCTGCTGGAAAGAAGATTGGTATAGAACGGGCTAAGGTGGAGTTCCTATTTGTTTCGATCACTCTTGGCTGGTGGTGCACATCTGGCTTTTGGCTCTGGCTGGCCTCTGTGTATCTCTTGAAATTTCGTCAATAACTGAAAATCGTTTTGTAGATATATCTAGTTAACTCTTAACTATACGCGTAACTATTTTTCAGGTTTCAGGTATGAATCTCTCACGAGCTATTAAAACTGCAATGTCCCATAAGCCACTGGGATGGGAATTACCATGGATCTCTATGCAATGCTTTCCCCTAGAGGATTCCTTGAAAGCGTGAGTTGTGCATTCATGTCCCATTTATATGCTGCTGCAAAATTTCCATCGAATGTTGAAAAATATCCTGAAAATGCATAGTACATTGGTCTAGAAAAGAATTGACCACCGAGTTGCTCTTTGAAGAAGCTTTAGTTAACATACCTCCCTCAATAACTCTGAATGATTTGATCTAATAAAAAGGCACTAGCTTCTTTGGATTGGAACTATTGTTGGGATTAATAATTATTGTATCTTATATAGATTGCCGCTTAGCAGGAGGTTCATGGCTTAGGGTGGCACTACAAAGTTCATAGTTGATCTCTATGTACTTCTTGCTATCAATGTAGCTTTATATAGGTTTGTCCTTTACTGTTTAATGAAATATATTTGAACCAACTCTGATTTTGGCTACATATACTCATGTTCATGTCATATTGAGTACTCCCCCGTCCCCAAATAAGTGACATGGGTTTGTCTAGACTCGGATGTATCTAGACACGTTTTAATATGTAGGTACATGCGAATCTAGACAAACTCAAGTCACTTATTTTGGGACGGAATGCTCCTCATGTTGTATTGTTCTCTTATCCTGCCTTGTTTGCTTGACTGATGTGGTCCTCTTAACTCTTTACAGGTAAACTTAGTAAATGATACTTCTTTGTTCAAGACAGTACTGTATGGATGGCTTGAATTTTTTCCTCATCCTTAGTAATAAAACTTAATCTGTGCCATTTTCCTTGCTACTGAGTCACTACAAGTCACTTGGTTTCATGCTCACATACTAGGTGCCACATTCTTCTCATTTTCTCCAAGTTCTGAACTTTTTTAGTTGCATTTACCATATCGAAATATTGGTTTGAAGGTGTAGCCAGTTTTCAGTGTTAATCCATCATTGAGAAGGAGATGGCAGGCTAATTCAAATTTAAATGGTTCTCACCATTTCCAAACAAGCGTTCAAAATATATGACTTCTTGCCTAATGGACTCTACTGTTAGTCTGCTAGCTACCAGCTATTAATATACATCTAATTTATTGTTTCAAAAAAAGATTTTTATCAGGCTATAGAATTATCTTACAAACCTTAATAAGCCACCATTAGAGAGAGTTTTCCTGTTTTATATATCTCCTTTTTTGCATTCCTTCGCATGTTGGCGAAGACGTTATTACAAAGCAATATTAGTTAGCTTACCAACTCGGATTTTTGATCAGCTTATTATATGTTGTGCGCTCTACTATGTTGATCTAATACCACACATAATATATTTCGGGATCTTAACATTATACTTCATTTTATGTGCAGTTCTTTTACCCACCGTATTAAATTTCTTTCCTTGTACATATTAGTAAGAAACTTTATGATGTCTCATTCACGACACATATCTCAGTTTTTATGCTTTCCATGAGGTTTCAAATGTTAGTTTCTTTCCTGCGCTGGCTTTTCTATTTTCTTGATAAGGTGTAGGCGTAGGTTCTACATTAAGTGCAAAATACAATACAAATCAGATTGTCAGTTGTTATATCTATGTCCCAGTTGGGCTAATATGCCAGTATACTAAAAAATCCTATATAATTTAAGTATTCTCCCGTGTGCACAATTTCATCTGCATATTCTTTCTAAACGCTAAATCTGTACTATTAAATTACCTAATCTATATGTTCCACAATGTAAGCTTTTTTAGCAAGCTAAGACGTATATTATGAAATAGAGGGAGTATTGTTTAGGTGTGCATTGTGTAAACCACTCATCCTATCTATTTGCACAAAATGCACCAGTTGAAGACAAGGGAACCGGAGATGAGCTCGATGTTCTAGCTGTTCATGACCTTATTGACAGGTAGTTGGAGCTAACCTATCTTTTATAAGGACGAGAATGAAAATCAGCCACATATATAGCTGCATTCGTGCAAAATAGTAGCATACTTCTATTTATAGTCTCACCAAGACCATTACTATGTTTCTACTGGTCTTTGTATTTCTATATATGCACTTTGTGCAGTTAGTTTTGTGACTTGAGACAATCCTGTGTGTCAGATCGATATACATAAACTATTTAAATTTATTTTTGAAAATGTTTACTCATATCTTCTTGCCTGCAGTAGGCTGGGCAAACGTGCGGCAAGCCTCTCCAAGCATTGTTATCTTATGCTCATCATACAAAATGGCTCTTATCTAATAAGATTGCATACATATAATGTCTTATCTTCATTGTCTTTCAAAACTATTGTTTATACCGTGTTGCTCGAAGCGGACAAGTGAGCGTCAAGCCGCATTTCCTACCTAGTTAGAGAAATAGCATCACTGCTTTGCAGTGCATAGAACAAAAGCAATGTAATAGAGGAATGATAGAAGGTAGTAGGCTTCCAATAGGATTATACCTGAATGTTCATCTTGGGACTGATGGTGCTCTTGGCAATGTTCTAGATGCGTCTAGTGTGGTAAAGCACAACCTGTGTTGCCTCGCTCACCTTCAGGTCGACGTCCTCACCTTGATGCCAGTCGAATCGAACATAGGTTCCTATAGATCGACACCGTCAAGTTCCTTCACAGGCATGAGACGATGATTCAATAAGAGGCGATGGGGCGACCGGAAGCAGGAAGCATGAGGATCTAGTGGGAGATAGGTGGTTGGAGATGGCATCAAAACATGGAAGAGAGTGTGGACCATGACCAGGAACTCATCAAAGGACGCACGCTGGCTAGCGGTAGACATCTCGCTGATGACATGGAGGACACACGCCAGATCGGCGGCGGAGATGACGCCACTCCAGCCAACATCGATGACCCAATAAAGGAGCCGTAGTTCTCCCTCGAAGGCGGCGTAGTCCCCATCGCCGGTAGCGTTGAGCATCACGAACTCGTTGAGACTGATGAAGCCATCGTCGGTAGCGTTGAGCATCACGAACTCGTCGAGACTGATGAAGCCATTGCTGTCGGCGTTCACCTCAGAAATCATGTGGGACAACCATGGGGTGGGGTGGACGGCGCCAGGCCATGCAGTGGGATCCTAGGTGGCAATCTGGCTCGGAGTTGCTTGGATCGATGTGGAAGTAGGGGTGACACGAGGGCGGGGATGGTCGGGGGAGAGGAGGGTAGCGCTGGATCTAGTGTGCGGTGGCTGACGCAGAGTGGGAGAAGGGGTGGTCGGTATGGGGCTAGGGTTTGTTGATACTTTGATAGGGGCAAATCTGGCCAACGGGTCATCTGGCACGACACAGGCTCGACGGCACACTTCGGCCGGTCTAGCTTGCGAGAATGTCATTTTGCGGCCCGAAAGTTGAGGCCCTAGGCAAAGCGGTACCCAAGTTGCTTGTAATTAGCTGCGTTGATCACAGTTGGTGTGCCAAATACTCAGAGGTTTTTTTTGGCATGAGTTCAACTTTACGTTGCAATACAAAATATCAGGCTACCGCTCGTCAAGTTGGCCTCCCTTGTCAGTTTTCGTCGTTATGTCGCTCCCATTACTTAGGTGTGGTGGTTGTCACATAGGCTTGAAGTGAATAGGATAACACGACCGACCCAGTGTATTGACGTGAAAAAATAAGGCGCATATATCCTTGTTATTTTTTTTGTTTACTCAGACGCTAGAATGGCCACCGTCACGTGTCTCCCTATTGGATTTTCGTCCCCGTCGTTAACTACTACCTTAGAAACGCATTGATGGTTCCATCGTTCTCGTGTCTCGCAGAAACCAATATTCTTCTTATCATCTCTCTTCTTTCCGTCTTCTCCTTGCCGCCATGGAAGGTCGTCGCACTGTAGAGACAAGCTTCATTGCCCATGATAGTAACAAGATAGACGTCGTCTGTACCAACGATGAGGAGAAGTGGTGCGAGTCTTGAGGATGTACGGGGGTTGTCTTGAGATAGATGAGAACAAGTTTGTCGTACTGGATCTCGAGTACACCCCGGAGGACCCATATGTCGAGAATGAAGTCGCCGTCGTTCAACTGGCCTTAGGAAACACGTTCTTGTCTACCACTTCTCCCGGTTTTTAGATATGCTCTCCGTGGTTAACCGCTTTTAGGGTTTTCTCCTCTTGTTCTTTATTCATTTTCTCATCTTGTAACTACTGAATTTTATTAGAACCAAATAAATTATGACAAGCCAATGTTGAGAGTCTTGATCTTGCATTTACTAAACTTTTTAAAATTATATTCAGATGATGACTTTGCATTGACAAAACATTTATAGTTGCAAATTTTGGTGATGACAAACTACATACTTTTAGGACTGACAAGAAGTGTCCGACGCTGCGCTAGTTCCTTGTAAAAAAGGGAATTGTTTTCTGCACTGTCGATAATAATACTAATTTTTGGAAATTTCGTCAAGAGGGAATTACAATTCCTTCGTACTACTGGATGAGTTTTGTTAAGATCATAGGGGCTCGAGGAAGGATGGAATGGGTACACTCACAACTAGAATCCTCGATAGTAGGCACGATTTCTGGGAGGAGTAGCCGTTGTCTGCGATAAACCTGAAGTATGCAACCATAGATGCTTACGTGACCTAACAACTATACAAGAAGATCTATTTCTTTCTACATTTCCTTGTGTTTTGCCCAAGTTGCAAGAGGGAAGATGAGCTTAAGGGAGCTCTTTGTAGAAAATGCAGTATAGCTGAGTTTGACACTGCATATGCAAAGAAAATGGTTGCATCTGAAGCAGCAAACAGAGAGACATCATCTTTCAGCGACAACAATCAGACCTGTGATGCATCGCTAATTGTGTCGTGGGATGCTGAAGATAGGGAAGCCAAGGCAGATTCCGGGTGGGATGAACTTTGTGAGCTGTGGAGGGCCAATAATGTAACAGACACCTGGAATGATGGCAGTTGGTCGCCTAGGAATGATGGCAAGTGCTCCAAGTGGTCTAATGAGAAGTGAATTAATTTTTACTACTTTGCATTATGTTTCTGTTTTGTGGAACTCAGTTAGCTTGTCAAGATGGCTAGCGCCTCTAGTGAGAGTAGTAAAATAAATTTTATTTCTTTGTGTTATGTTTCTGTATGTGTCTGGTAGTTTGTCAAGATGGCAGCTCGTTAACTAGCAGTTTGAAAGAGTACCTGTTTCCTCTCTCGCTAAATATATATGTTTCATTTTGCCCAAATTGGTAGAAAATCTAGAGCAGCTTCTTTCTTTGATTATTCGTTCCCTTTTGGCCCTCTTTCTGGTCAGATCTGGTAGCAAATCTAGAGCAGCAAATCACACCAGGCAGAATACATTTATTTAGAAAACAAAATAAATATAGATATAGTTGTGCGCAGCTAAATAGGATATAGCGATAGAAAGTAGGCTGCTTAACGAGTTTTGATACATTAGCTGCTCAGCAGCCATCACACGCAAAATATACAAAATGAAAAACAGTTGCTTAGCAGCAGTAACAGACACGTTCAACCCCTCCTTGGATGCGCCTATGCCTCTGCCTCCTCCCTTTGGCGCTTCCTCCACTTCTTACTGCCCAGTCCTTTGAGCTTGGGGGCCTTGGGCTTGATCGGAGGCATGCGACCCTCTTCGATGGCCACCCGCTGGAGGTTTTGGAGGTGAATGCCGAGAGCCTGGTGTTCCGTGATGTAGGTGTTAACGTTCACGGTCTGGCCGACTTTGGGGGTGCCGGAGCTCAAGCCCTCTGCATGCATCACGACGCAGTTGAAGTTGGTGCCGACGAGTTTCATCCTGCAAAAGGGGCAACTATAGACGCCGCCAGCGAAGAAGGTGTCGTATTGGCAAGCCTGCAGCCTCCTCAACATCTGACGAGTCTTAGTGTGCCTGGACTCGTCATCGTTATAGACGTCGCTGCCGTAAACCTATTGGAAGAACAGAAAAAGGGAGGATTAGATGATGTAAGAAGATCGAGCAATCGAAATGCGAGAGAAGAACCAGGGAAGGGGAGCAAACCGTAGTTACCTCCGACCATGGGTCATCGATGCCGGTGTCGTAGGGGTTCACCGGAGCGATGTACTCCTCTAGATCGTAGGGGTCCGAGAAGAGATAGATCTTCTCGTGGCCGGCGAGGGCCTCCTCGCCGGTGGCTACATCGGTAGCGGGGACGGGGGCCTAGACGGGAACGACAGCTGCCATCGATGCCTCGACGGGGGCCTAGACAGGGACGGCAGCTGCTTTCAACGCGTCGAGGGGACCGGGACGGAGACGGGGGCTGATGGCTATGAAATATAGCCATCTACGTCCACATTTAAACTGCATATTATTCATATTTCTGATGAAATATCTCTCTAAATCCTGTCACTAATGCCTAATATTCAAAGGGGTATGCAATCATTTCTTTCTATTTTTTCCTGCACAGATAATGACGTTTTATGATGGGAATCACTACATTAAAGTCAAATATATGAGATTTCCAACAACTAGAAGAAACCAGGAGTCGCGGATCGAAGGCAGACGCTTTAACGACCAACTATACGACTGGAATAAAATTCCAGCCGTATAGTATAATTGCCATCGACGCCGCTAGGTCAAGCAGAACAACTTTCATGAAGGGACCCCTATATAAAGAGGCCTCGGGCGGTGAGAAACCGGCGCTAGCAGAAATCATCAGCCACCCCCAGATCTCCATCCACAACACCGATGAGCCACCGGAGGAATAGACTTAGGTCTAGTCTCTCCACCATTGTAGCCGTATTCCACAACTTGTAATAGTAGATCTCTTATTCGATTGGCGGCATTGTAAGACTATTTGCTATCAATCTCATGATTTCTACTACAATGTTTATGATCTTTGATCTCATCTCTATGTGTGATTAATTCTCTTTGGACTAAGGGCTTCGGCCTAGCCATGTAGCTTTTTGTGCATGTTACTTATCATAGATGGGATCATGTATTAGTTTGTATGACATGATGATTATTGTATCCTCTCTTGCCTCAATCTAAGGAATTGTCAGGTACCCAAGACTCCGAGAATGGAGCCAGGTATAGGGAGTATGAGTAATGACTAATCTGCAGGTTGTGAACCCTAGTGACAGAAAGGATAGTATGGCTGTATGTGAGGTATGTACTTGGGATTAATGGTGACATCACTATGTATATCATTAGTTCTCTTTCTTCTATGGATGAGACTAGTAGGTTATTACTATAAGCGGTTGTGGAGGCAATAACAATTATGGATGCACTGCCCATATATAATTTATCTTGTTCTAACAATTACATGCATACTTTATTTCTATCTTTTATTCCCATCAGATGATTTGCACAGCTACAGGTGAAACCGTATGCCTTAGACCCTCTCCATGATCAACAACAACAGAAGACACAAACTCTTGGTCTAGTAAAAACATAAAAGGAATTGTAAAACTCCTGAAGGTCCGTTAAAGTAACTTCACTACGCTTCTGCTTCCCGAGGATTCAATAAACCTAGGTCTACTAGGGAAAAAGATCTATACTACATCCGTAATCCGGATCGAAGGTATCAACCCTTTTTTCTAGCGCCGTTGTCGGGGAAGCAATAGTTACCCTGGTGAGGTTAGTAGGAACCTTGCTAGTTTTAGTTCTTGTTTTTAATTTTTAGTTTGCTTTCAGTATTTATTTGAAAAACCAAAAAAATATTAGTCTTTAAATTCTTATTTTTATTATTATCATAAGTTTCTGTTTAAGGAAACCCCAAAACATCGAAAATATGGCTGAAAAGAAGCTTGGGCAATTTTCCACCCCTGGTAATGATTATTTGCGTACTTCTATTATTCAGCCAGCAATTGTTGTTGATGACTATGAAATTAAGTCCCATTACTTAAGTTTGGTTCAACAGAATCAATTTGGAGGCTCTACTATCGAGGACGCAGGTATGCACTTGAATACTTTCACTAAAATATGTGATATGATGCGCTAAAAGATCTTGACCCCGATGTGGTCAAATTGCGCTTATTTCATTTCTATCTTAGAGGAAGAGCAAAAGAATGGTTGCTAGCTTTGCCTAAAAATACTATTACATCATGAAGGGAAATGCCTGAAGAATTGTTGACATGCCTGAAGATGCTAATGCTCCTATTATACTAGGTCGTCCTTTCTTAAGAACTATAAAGGCTTTAATTAATCTCCATGAAGGGAACGTGAAGCTTGAATTGTCTTCGCGGGATCCTTTTGTTATCCATTTCACCAAGAAAAAAAAGCCAAACATGATGAGAAGGAGGCCATCACTTTGAAGGCCAACTACTTTGGAGTGGGTGTTCCACTCATATGGCCTAAGTGAGCAACATCAATGTCAAGCTATTGACCATAAAAGAGCGCTCCATGGAAGGCAACCCATATAAAATAAAGGTTTGGGTTAAGTTTTAAGTCTTAGTTTAAGTCTATGTTTAATAAAGAGTGCTAGAAAACTCTATTTGAGGAGAAGAAGTTTGGTAGTACTTAAAATTCTGCTTTATACATGCTGTTTTTGGTCGATAATTTTAACTATCAACTTTTTGCCAAAAATAAGGTATTTCACTAAGTTTCAGTATAACAAGTAATTCACGAAGAAACAAATTTTTTTGATGGGTACAGGGAGTTTAACGACCAACTATACGACGGGAATAAAGATTCTGGCCGTATAGATATTTGTGCCATCGACAATTTTTCTTTCAAAAGTACTAATTGTTTAACGACCAACTATACGGCAGGAACGAAAAATTCCGGACGTATAGCTCCGGTCGTATAGATATCGATGCTTTCATACAAATTCTTTTCCAGATACAGACGGTTTGACGATCAACTATATGGCGGGAACAAATTGTTCCGGCCGTATAGCTGCGCCGCTAGGTGGAAACCCTAAAAAATTGATAGAAGGCCAACTATACGGCGGGAACATAATATTCCGGCCGTATAGTTGCACCCGTGTATTTAATTCCGACCACAAAATCGCACAGGAAGGTACCTCCAACTCCAAAACTTCAATCCATTTTCTCTCTTCTACCTCCAAACTCTCTCAAATCCTCAAGAGATCTTCAGCTCTACTCAATTCCATTCGATTTCCTCACAAACAAGTGATCTGCGGTATGTTTCTCCTCCGATCCCCCAATTACTTTTGCAAATTCATTTTCGATATATTGTCATTATCAATCTAGGGTGAGACCTACTATGAACTAATTGCCATGATTCTCTTGCCTAGATTATTATTTAGAGAGGATTCTTTAGTGTGCTATGATGAGGAATATGCTATACTTATTATTATTGGATCAAAAAGTTTTAGTTTTGTCTTCCTTTATTGTTTTAGATGATGAACGTAAGGATCCAAACTCGTGCTCGTGCGGCCACTAGCGCTTCTCAGGCTGTCACTCAAGAAGGCATGGGGATACGGTTCAGGAATGAGCTCGAACACAATCGCTTCAACAAGATCAAGAACCGCGAAGTGAAGGCCACCAAGTGGGCTTGCCCCATTATATTGAACCAACTCGGTATTTCTGATGACATCAATTTAGTTTGCAATAGAGCTGGCCTGCAAAACTTTGTGTACAGTGATGTGCCTACTTATCGCAGGTTAACCGTTGAATTCCTAAGTTCATTGCAAAGCACTGTTAAACTATGGCAAGGAGAGGACACGATTTGTTTCCGACTTATGAACAACAACTACACTTTAACACTAGATGAATGGTGCGCATGTTTTAATTTTCCAAAGAATGATGTTAATGCCTTATGCGATCCTTTACTTGGTTAAGTCCTTCCCCTGAACAATATTATAATGCAATCAGTTTCACTACTAGAGTAAGCAAGGGGAAGAATATTCAACATCCTACAATTCGCTATTTGTTCTATGTTATTGCTAGCACCTTGCAGGCACGTGATGAGTTCACAAGACTCAATGAGGAGGACATCTTAGTCCTCGCAAATGCTTCTTACATCAACTGCAACTTGTCACACAACTTGGGCGCAAGCCTTGTGCGCTACCTGGAGCACCAATCCTCCTAAAGCCAAGGACCAATCACAGGTGGAGGCGTCATCACCGTGCTCGCCAATGCCGTAGGCATCGACCTAGGTGAGTTGCAACCTGTGCTAGGTGAGCGACGTGTTGGTTTCTCTACTTTGAAAGCTTGTGGAATGCTCACTAGGAGAGGTGGTGTTTATTACCTGCATATTGCTAGATCTAGGCGTATCTACCCCGCTCCTATGCCTAATGGTGTTTTCTCTATCGAGGAAGGATGTTTGCTATATGACTTGCAGGTTGAGCAACACCAACTCGAGGAGGAGATTTCAGATGAGGATGAGGACCAAGAAGAGGAGCAAGAAGTTCCTCATCAAGAGGAGCAGCCATCAACTCGGTTCGCAACATACCAAGACTTCCAAGAACTTGGAGGGACTATGGAGAGGATGCATAGCCTCTCTTTGAACCTCCGAGAATCCATTAGTAATTTATCAACTCAATTTGCGAACTGGAGTTCTGACTTTTTCCCGCCACCACAATAATTTGAAGGGCTTGCAAAAGCCTAAGCTTGGGGAAGTTTCCTCATGTATCTATATTTGGTGTTCATTTGCTTTTATTTATTTTGAGGCTGTGTTTTTAATTCGAGTTTATAAGCACTCGTGTTGGCTTCCCCAACACTTTATCTATTTTCTAGCCGATCTTTGCCGCCAATTTTCTATTCTTTAAATTCTCTCTCTAAAAAAACAAAAAGATTTCTCCATTTTTCTTTATTTTCCCTCTTTCTTTTCTTTCCGCCTTGAGGTTCTCATGTATTTGCAGGAGAGTGATCGATTTTGAGTTTCCAAGAAACAAATAAAAAAGGGAGAGAAGTGGAACCAAACATGAGAGGTATGCCTTATGACTCCTCACTTTTGAAATTTGAGAAACCCATGCTAGTTAGTAGTAAATGTTGAGATATTATATTGGTGGAGTGAGTCTTTTTATTATAGTAAGATTTTCATTTGCATGGGTATTTAGTTGAGTACGTTTTGTTCCAGCTCTCGTAATTAACCAAGTCTTGCCTAAAAATTGCTAAACAATTGCAATAAGAAAAAGTCTCACAATTGAAGGCTTGGGTGTTGTACTGTTTAGTCTTGAAGGCTTATTTCTAGAGATACTCAACACCACTGAAAATCTTGATTGACTTGATAGCTCTCTTTAAAAAGATTTGTTCGATTGAATTAATGTTTAGTCGTTTTTGTGAGCATGCCAAATTTTGACTTGTTAATCATAAGAATGATATTGCTTTACGCGTGTCAAACTTCATGGGATGCCAACAACTCCGCTGGCCTACGAACGATCTTCATGGAGGAAACTCCTAGATTTCGGCTATGAGTTGATTAAACACATGTAGCAGCAATGCTATAGTAGGTAAGATTCTTGGCACTCCCGGGTAGTTGTGTTCATGATGGAATCACTCCTATGGCTATTATGTGTAATCACTATGCAAAAGGAACAAAAACCTTAGTGATGCCACAAGTGTCCATCACAGCCCGATAAACTAAAACAATTTTTTTGGCATGCTCTCAGTTACTCAAAAATTGAAATTTTTGAAGGACAATGAATAGAAAAGTAGTGCTTGAAAAGTCTTGATTTATTGATGTGGGAGAATTGAGATACTCTAGTGTATATGCTTTTCATGACAACTCTCACACTCTCAGTTTACATGATTATACTTTATTATTCAAAGGCAAGCCTATGAGTTGATTGCATGACATGGAATAAAGTTTACTCATTTGAATCATCCATGTTAACAATAATTTTGCTACGCTATAAGGATGCATAAAACCCGTATGATATGCTTACCATTACTCTATCGATGCTAAAGTTTTTCAGATTTATGAAGTGGAGGAAATATGAGACTACCAATCATGAGTAAGATCATCATCTTGTTATTTCAGTTTAAATGGTGAGTTCCTTTTTGATTTTGGTTTTCTTGCTCGGGGACGATCAAGTTTAAGCTTGGGGAGGTTGATGGATCTGAAATATATCCATCTACGTCCACATTTAAACTAGATATTATTCATATTTCGGATGAAATATCTCTCTAAATCCAGCCACTAATGCCTAATATTCAAAGGGGTATGCAATCCTTTCTTTCTATTTTTCCTACGCAGATAATGATGTTTTATGATGGGAATCACTACATTAAAGTCAAAGATACGAGATTTCCAACAACTAGAAGAAACCAGGAGTCGTGGATCGGAGGTAGACGCTTGAACGACCAACTATATGACCGGAATAAAATTCCGACCGTATAGTTCCTACCGTATAGTTGCCATCGACGCCGCAAGGTCAAACAAAACAACTTTCGTGAAGGGACCCCTATATAAAGAGGCCTTGGGCAACGATAAATAGGAGCTCGCAGAAACCATCATCCATTCCCAGATCTCCATCTACAACACTGACGATCCGCCGGAGGAATAGACTTAGATCTAATCTCTCCACCACCATAGCCATATTCCACCACTTGCAATAGTAGATCTCTTCTTCGATTGGCAACATTGTAAGACTATTTGCTATCAATCTCATGATTTCTACTACAATGTTTATGATCTTTGATCTCATCTCTATGTGTGAGTAATTCTCCTTGGGCTAAGGGCTTTGGCCTAGCCATGTAGCTTTTTGTGCATGTTATTTATCATAGATGGGATCATGTATTAGTTTGTATGAAATGATGATTATTGGATCCTCTCTTGGCTCAATCTAAGGACTTGTCAGGTACCCAAGACCCTGAGGATTGAGCCAAGTATAGAGAGTATGAGTAATGACTAATCTACAGGTTGGGAACCCTAGTGACAGAAAGGGTAGTACGGCTATATGTGAGGGATTTACTTGGGATTAATGGTGACATCACTATGCATATCATTAGTTATTTTTCTTCTATGGATGAGACTAGTAGGTTATTGCTATAAGCGGTTGTGGAGGCAATAGCAATTATGGATGCACTGCACACACATAATTTATCTTGCTCTAACAATTACATGCATACTTTATTTCTATCTTTTATTCCCATCTGATGTTTTGCACAGCTACAAGGAAAACTGAATGCCCTAGGCCCTCTCTCTCCATCATCGACAACAACAAAAAGACGCAAACTCTTGGTCCGGTAAAAACACAAAAGGAATTCTAAAACTCCTAAAGGTCCATTAAAGTAACTTCACTATGCTTCTTATTCTCGAGGATTCGATAAACCTAGGTTTACTAGGGAAAAAGAGCTATACTACATCCATAATCTATATCGAAGGTATCAAGGGCCTCCTCGCCGACGGCCTTGGATGCAACGATGGCCACCGCATCCTCCTCTGCCATCGCTGGCGTAGATGGGGTTTTCTTGGGAGTTTGCAGAAGCTGATGGGACAGTGGAGAGGGTTGCGTGAGGAGAGTGAGCGAGAGTGAGAGTGGGTATGTGGCGAGGGGCTCTATAGTTAATGAAGGGAATATGCCCGAGAGGCAATAATAAAGTGGTTATTATCTTATTCCATGTTTCTAATAAATGTTTATTTTGCATGCTATAATTGTATTAATTGGAAACGTTAATACATGTGTGTTTAATAAACAAAATACAAAGTTCCTAGTAATGCCTCTCATATAAACTAGCTCGTTGATTAACAAGATGATCAAGGTTTCCTGATCATGGATATTGGATGTTGTTAATAACGAGGTCACAACATTGGTGTAATGATGTGATGAACATTCATCTGAAATATAGCATTACGATCAAAGTCATTATGTTTATATTTCTATAACATCATACAAAGTAATCCTAGTCCTTAGACCATAAGATCATGTCAATCACTAACACTAGAAGAGTATCTTGATAACATCAAACGTCACACCGTAACAGGGTGACTATAAAGGTGGGTTCAGTGCTACGAAGGTGTTATGTAGAGGCTCATGGATCAAGAGTAGGATTTGTCCATCCCGATGACGGATAGATATACTCAGGGCCCTCTCGGTGATATCACATTGAAATAGCTTGCAAGCAAGTGATGTGATCACTAGAATGTTATATCACGGGAACGAGAAAAGAGTTCATGTCGGTAACGAGATCAAACTAGGTATTTGGATACCGATGATCGAATCTCGAACATGTAATATATCGTGAGACAAAGGGATTAATTTACTAGAGTTAAAGGTTCACACGATCACATAAGTCATTGTTGAATGTGTGGGAGTCAGTATGGATCTCTAGCTCCTGCTTCTGATTATTGATCTGAGAGGGGTCTCGATCATGTCTGCATTATTCGCGGACCATAGGGTGACACACTTAAGGAATACTAACAACATTTAGGAGCAAATATGTTTCAGATAAAGATTATGAAAGCGCTAGAATCATATCGATGGAAACCGGAATTGTTTCAGGTGAAATTGCTAAAACTGGTTCTGCGTGTGATATTGAAATGTTGTAGGGAGTTTTATGTGAATGTTTGTTAATTAAAGTAGTTAACAAAATTCCGAATAAAATAAATAAAAGTGTTTTATTTAAAGATAAAATGCATTTAATTTGGTGCACATTAAATGCAAAGTGAGTGGAGTTGAAATTGATGTGAGTGGGCTTAGTGGAAGCTCCACCCACATGAATGAGGGAGAGGTAGGGCACCCACCATGGTCGGCCAGCCATGGACTTGGGGCTGCGCCCCCTCCCCTATAAAAGGAGCCCCATGGCTCCTATCCTCTTGTCCACCTCCTCGTGAGGGTTCTCTTCTCCCTCTAGTTATTCCCCATGGTCTTGGATTAGCGAGATACATGTTCCCGGTGGCTTTATCTGGAAATGAGTTGCTGCTTCTGCTGCATTGCTAGAGCAAGGAGGTGGAGGTTGTTCGGTGGACCGGACGTGTGTGCGATCACGGATGCACCGCTACTTTGCAGTGCTAGACTTGATGGTGCTGGACCTGATGGTGTTGGAACTGCTGGACACTTCATCACGATCTTGAGATTGGCAAGTGTACAACTACATCATCCACGAGTTCCATCTCGTTAACAAAGCTTTGTTTGTCTTCGAGGGTATGTTCTCTATGGATGTATATCCACCCGTTTCTTGTATCTAGTAGATAGATCTTGGCGTATTGTTCCCATCGTAGGCTTTTTTTGTTTTCTATGCTGCGAACCCTTCAGTGGTACCAGAGCCTGATCTATGCATAGGTGCTTTGCATGGGTAGAACACATAAGAGTATGTGGGTGATGATGATCATGTTATTGCTTCTTTCATGTATTTTGGATATTGATGGCATAGTGGGATGAAGCGGCCCGGACCAACTTTAGATGTCATCGCACATGAGACTGGTTCCACGACTGACATGCAACTAGTTTTGCATAAGTGGCTGGCGGGTGTTTGTCTCTCCTACTATAGTCAATATCTGATTGACAACGAGTTGCTAAGTTATCATCGTTGTGGTTCCATGTTCCTAGGTAAGACCAGTTCTATCTTCGAAATCCCTAAGCAACGTAAAAACTTGCAATTGATAAATTAGAGGCGTCTAGTTTAGATCGTTGCTGGGCTAGTGTCATGATATGGAAATGTTGTAAGTTTATGTATAGTTGATACCTTTACAACACACCTAACGTGTAAGTTCCATAGACCTTGGCCTTACACACAAAGGAATGATAGAGATCATACTACGATGCACATGATAGTGATCAAATGCATGGACCATATCATTCCACTTTACACATATGATCTTTGCATCTTATATTGCTAGTTTGGTGTTTTAGTAGTGTTATAAGATGGTCCCTCATTTAAATATCAAGATAAAATGTGTTCTTCCTTAAGTATGCACCGTTCTATGGATCGTGTTTCGAGACATCATGTGATGATCGGGTGTACTCGACTCCACGCTTTCATACAACGGGTGTAAGAAAGTTTTACACGCGCGAGTACTAAGGTTCTTACTTGGCGAGCCTAGCATGTACAGACATGGCCTCGGAACACAGACCAAAAGGTTAAGCATGAGTCATATAGTTGATGTGATGCCCATATTGATGCTCGCCTTTGAAGCTACACCGACTCACGTGATGGTTGGACTTGGTGTAGTGGATTTGGTTCATGTAATCACCAAAAAGGCACGAGGGATGTCGTTTTCGAGTGGGAGTTCATTTCTAATTTGGATTAGTCGAACCAAATTTGTCATAAACTAAATCAAAGTGAATTTGCATAATTTGTTGTAGTCATTGGCATCTGTTTACTACCTTATGCTTAGCTTTAATTGAGATAATAGAACTATAGAATTATGGATATTTACTTTACGAACTGGTATCATTTTGTTTTGAATGTCAATTTAAAGTTTAGAAGTCCTATTGCAAACTTTCAACAAACTCTATTTACTCCATGAAGTTTAATAAGTAGTATTAAATCAAGAGTAAGAATTCCAATGTTAGTATCTAAAGTATCATGTTTGCCTCCATGATTATTGATATTCAAAAGTTGTTTTAATATCAAGATTATCTAGGAAGTGAAAAAATTGTTTCAGAAACCATCATGTGTGGAAGATATTGTGATATTTGAAACAATGTTTTTGGTTGCATTATGATAGAGTATAATTTAGCAAAATACATGTTCTCATATTGTATGAGAATTTGTGAAGGATGGAGATGCTAGGCATCCGGATCTCCCAAAAAGGTTTTGGGAACTGACATTATACTCGCGATTCTTCCTTATCGGCTATAGTAGCTTCATCATAAAAGTTGTCATGACAAGGATGAATAGAAGATGTAAGTAAAATGTTTACTACACTAATAGATTACTAAATAATGGATTTTTGAAAGAACACCAAACATTTGATGATGGTGATCCATTTCAAAGTGCAAGTTCGAAGGTATTAGTATTGGACTATATACACTTTGTACTATGTGTCATGTGAATGACACCACTATTGACGTTGATAGATTCTTTTAAAAGAAAAGGAATTGCTGAAAGAGAATCTATAAAATATTTGGCAGAAAAGAAAAGGTTGGAGATGTCCAACTTAGGTATATAGAAGATATACATGTTATGGTTGTATTCCTTGCTTGTTAAACAATGTGGTTCTTAGGTATTGGATACTGAATTGGTTGGTGTGAAGTGTCATACAGAACAACACAATTCATGAACTGCAATGGCCTAAGTAACTAGCAAGAGAATAAGTGATGATGTTCATCGAAAACAAATAAAGTGTTATTGTGTTTTTCGTTGTCGTCAAACCTAGCCTTCAAGATTTGTTTTAATAATTGTTATTTTGTTCTGGTATTACAAGAACAATGGTTGTTCAAATAATTACCGTATTCCATAAAGGATGGATGAACTTTTACAAGTCTAGTTGGAGAAATCACATCCATAAACATTATTGCTAAAATGTCTTAAGACAAATGATTAGAAGATCACTTATGAAGTGACATCACTGTTTGAATTATATTGGAAAGTAAACATGAAGAAACTCCATGTTGATGGATTTTTGGAGTCTTTTGATTTTGATCAATTGACGCTTGTGAAACTTTCCTCGAGATAATTGAAACTCTGTTCATAGGCCAAAGAGGAACGAATGACTAGCTTTTTGGAAATTGTGCATGCTGATGTGCATAGTCCATTATGTGTAGCCATATGCGATGGATCTTTTTGCTTCATATGCTTTCTCTAGAAATTTGAGTAAATATATCTATATATTTAGTTAATAAGGAAGAAGTATGAAACATTTGAAAATTGTTCAAAGACTTTCAAGATGAAGTGAAAAATCATTGTAACAAGAAAATAAAAGAGTTTATGATTTGATCATCAAGGAAGATATTTGAGTTACAGGTTTAGCAAAACACCTAAGATTTCAGGAATTGTTCCATGAATTTGCACTTCTCGATAAACCACAGGAGTATGGTATGTTCGAGAGATCAAATCAAACCCTGTTTGACATGGTAAGATCAAAGGTGTCATTTATAAAACTGCCATTATGTTTTAAGGATTAAATCTTTAGAGACTACCGCTTTTACACTGAAAAGAGAACTATCGTGATCCGTTGAAATGACACCATATGAGTTATGGTTTGGGATAAAACCTGAATTGTCTTTTCTTAAATTTTGGTATGCTATGCATAAGTAAAATGTGTACAACCAAAGTCGTATAAGCATGTCTTTGCAGTTTATCCCAAAGAATTTGTTGGGAATTCCTCCATAACACCGAGGACAAAAGAGTTTGTTGCTTGGAACGTCAAGTTTCTTGAGAATGAATTTTTCATGAAACGTTAAGTGGGAGGACAATAGAACTTTGATAAGGTTGTTGAACCTTAGCTCTATGTGCTAAGTAGCGCAGCACCGTAAAGTGTCCCAGTGGCGACCACAATGCTCATGGCTCCCGTGTTTACAAAGGGTGTGATCTTAGAGATTAGAGTTCCTATTTGAACCGTATGCATCGGGTAAGAATAAAATAGTGAGATTTGATAAACAAGTCGTTATTGTTTTGACAATGATGAACCAACTGCAGGCAAAGAAGCGATGATGGGCCCTGACTCCAAAAAAGACTAGAAGTCATAGAATCTGTGTAGTATCCATACACGAGAAATCAAGTTTCTGAACTTGGAAGACCCTCTGAAAAGGCGTGAAGCCTATAGGCCGTGTTTGGATCTATAAAGAAATAGACATGGATGTTTAACATGTCGGAAAAAAGTTTACAGGCAATGTTCAGGGAGTTGACTATGACAAGATTTGATCTTTCATAGCGATATTTAGTCTTGACGGATTAATGTAGCAACCACTACATATAATTTGGTGTATGATAGTTGAACAAACAAAACAATGTTCTTCTAATAGAATGGTTACCTAGGACGTGTAGAAGACACGGTCTGAAGGGTTTTGTTAATTCAAAGGGTGCTAAAAGGGCATGCAAACTTCAATAGTTGAAGTGAGCATAGCGGAGTTGGAATCTTCACCATGATGAAAATGTTAAAGGAGTTTAATTTCATCGGAGACGATGAAGATTCTTGCATTTGCAAGAAATTTAAGTGGGAGCGCTGAGAAAAATTTCCAATAATTTATGTAGAGTACATATTATTGAATGGAAATGATGTATCTTTTATTGACACAAGCTAAGAATTTCATTAAAATAGGATTTCGATGAAAGACTTGGGAAAAACCGGTATATTTGGCATCAATATCTATATGGATAGATTGAGGCGCTAATATTGTTGTGCCAGACATACATATATGAGATATTGAAAGGGTTCAATATGGAAACAACAAGAAAGGTTCTTGCTGCATGAAAACGATTGTATCAAGATTCAAGTGTTTCAACACTTGGTGAGTAAAATCACATGAAGATTTTGATCAATTATAAAGTGTTATGTATATATGCAGATATGTCCTATGCTCAAAATGTTATGAGCACATACCAGAGTGATTCATAAGATGATTATTGGATGATAGTAAAGATATTCTTTTGAGCTTTGGAAGAACTAAGAATATATCATGTATAAGTGACAAATAGTTAAAGGTAGTTCATTGTAAAGTTTTACATTGATACTAGTTTTGTCACAAGATACAAATTAAATTTAGCTCAATTTAGACTATGGGTAGCACAATGTAATGAAAAGATGTTCCATGATGGATTTGGATGAGTTCCAAAGTTGAGACATTGTGAGGGATACTACAACAAAAGGCTAAGTATTTGACTGCTATAGTAGCAGCAAAGGAGGGCATTTGTGTTAAGTAGTTTGTTATCAAACTAGGTGTGGTTCAAAGTGGGCTAATACTATGAAAATATATTGTATGACAATAATATCAACATATTTTAACCCGAATGAACTAAAGGTATCACCAAAGGACCAAATTTATACAATGCCATCTTATTTGAGAATGAGTGATGAGTAGTGACACAAAGACATGCAAATACACACGGACCTGAAACTGTCAGATCCGGAGATTATGTTAACCACTAGAAATCGCATATATGCAACACCAGAAAGCCATAGGTGTTCAATATGAAAAGTTTTTCAAACTAGATTATTGACTCTAGTGAAAGTGGAAGACTGAAGGGAATATGCTCGAGAGGCAACAATAAAGTGGTTATTATCTTATTCCATGTTTATGATAAATGTTTATTTTGCATTCTATAATTATATTAATTGGAAACGTTAATACATGTGTGTTTAATAAACAAAATACAAAGTTCCTAGTAATGCCTCTCATATAAACTAGCTCGTTGATTAACAAGATGATCAAGGTTTCCTGATCATGGACATTGGATGTTGTTAATAAACGAGGTCACAACATTGGTGTAACGATGTGATGAACATTCATCTGAAGTATAGCATTACGATCAAAGTCATTATGTTTATATTCCTATAACATCATACAAAGTAATCCTAGTTCTTAGACCATGAGATCATGTTAATCACTAACACTAGAAGAGTATCTTGATAACATCAAACGTCACACCGTAACATGGTGACTATAAAGGTGGGTTCAGTGCTATGAAGGTGTTATGTAGAGGCTCATGGATCAAGAGTGGGATTTGTCCATCTCGATGACGGATAGATATACTCAGGGCCCTCTCGATGATATCACATTGAAATATCTTACAAGCAAGTGATGTGATCACTAGAATGTTATATCATGGGAACGAGAAAAGAGTGCATGCCAGTAACAAGATCAAACTATGTATTTGGATACCGATGATTGAATATCAGACATGTAATATATCGCAAGACAAAGGGATTAAGTTACTAGAGTTAAAGGTTCACATGATCACATAAGTCTTCGTTGAATGTGTGGAAGTCAGTATGGATCTCTAGGTCCCGCTTCTCATTATTGATCTGAGAGGGGTCTCGATCATGTCTGCATTATTCACGAACCGTAGGGTGACACACTTAAGGGATACCGACACCATTTAGGATCAAATATGTTTTAGATAAAGATTATGAAAGCGCTAGAATCATTTCGATGGAAACCGGAATTGTTTCGGGTGAAATTGCTGAAACTAGTTCTGCATGTGATATTGAAATGTTGTAGGGAGATTTATGTGAATGTTTGTTAATTAAAGTAATTTACAAAATTTTGAATAAAATAAATAAAAGTGTTTTATTTAAAGGGAAAATGCATTTAATTTGGTGGACATTAAATGCAAAGTGAGTGGAGTTGAAATTGATGTGAGTGGGCTTAGTGGAAGCTCCACCCACATGAATGAGGGAGAGGTGGGGGCACCCACCATTGCCGACCAGCCATCGACTTTGGGCTGCTCCCCTCCCCTATAAAAGAAGTCCCATGGCTCCTCTCCTCTTGCCCACCTCCTCTTGAAGATTATCTTCTCCCTCTAGTTATTCCCCATGGTCTCGGATTAGCGAGATACATGTTCCTAGTGGATTTATCTAGAAATGAGTTGTTCCTTCCGCTGCATCGCTGGAGCAAGGAGGCGGAGGTTGTTCGGTGGACCATACGTGTGTGCGATCATGGATGCATCGCTACTTTGCGGTGCTGGACTTGATGGTGCTGGACCTGATGGTGCTAGAACTGCTGGACCTGAAGGACTTCATCACGATCTTGAGATCGGCAAGTGTACAACTAGATCATCCACGAGTTCTATCTCGTTAATAAAGCTTTGTTGTCTTAGAGGATATGTTCTCTATGGATGTATATCCACCCGTTGCTTGTAGCTAGTAGATAGATCTTGGCGTATAGTTCCCACCATTGGAATTTTTTTGTTTTCTATGTTGTGAACCCTTCAGTTAAGGTGCATGGAATTGCACCACCGTGCAACGCTCCGCGTAAGCTACTGCACCGTGCACCGTGACATGCACACGGTACATCACGTTTTCTCCCGGGCCATGCATGGCAGTTCTGTATTCAGCCACATGCAAAGGGCACATGCACAATTTCTATGTACGAAGTTTGACACGGGCATAAAATTGGCGATAATTAAAAGGGGAAATGTAGAGGAGAAGGTAGGTGGCTATACGTCGAGATTTGTGGGGTTGTGCTATATCGGGTAGAGGGATGTGTGGATGACTGCGAGGGACTCGATGAAGGTGGAGACATTATGTCTCCTCGAGGGCCCCCTCCTCAAGACCCATTTCTCAGCTCTTCAGCCTCTGGCTAACACGTGGAAGTTTCTTATGGTGGGGCCCAGTTGGAAGTGAGATTGAGAGCCACTATGTAAAAATGGTATATGTGTTGGGGATATACTTTCCGGGTATCCTCACAGTTCCTCGCTGACCAGGGTGGCCCACTTCGGGTTAGAGATTTGCTTCATAGGCGGCCCAGTCAGGAAGAAGAGATGGAGTCCAATCCGGCTACGGGAAGGCCCAGAAGACTTACCGACATAGGCCCATAGTGTTACTTGTAGTTCAAGATGTACTCTGTAACCAACTCTTAGTCGTAGCCGGATAGATCTCTCCTGTAACCCTAGGCCGGATATCTATATAAGCCATCCTAGGGAGAGCCTTTAGGGCAACACCTTACAATCACAATCTCAACTCGCACAGGCGAACGCTTGTAACCCATATTCCGGCTCTGCCGTATTACTGGATACCTAGCAGGAGTAGGATCTGTCCAAAGCCGGCGGATTCGAACCTGGGTAAACTTGTGTGCTCACCGTCCCGGAACCCCATACGTCTCACACCCCTCTCTTTCGCACGCCTTGAGGACCCCCTCATGGCGTACTTGTCATCAATCCGACGATAGTTGGCACCCACCGTGGGGAAAGTGAGCTTCGGATCTATGTTCTGAGCGGAATCTGCAAGAATCGGAATCGGCGAAACCATCGCCGTTGGTCGCATCCTCTATGCCAGTGACGTCCCTCTCATCGTTCTCGATGAGACTTGGATTCCGGCTAGGGAAGCCGTGACCACCTACACCATCATGTCTTTTGGTGAGATCGATGTTTACATCGGTTTCCCTGAACCTGTCCCACCGACCCCAGCGGTGATGATAGAGGCAGAAGAAATTTCTGGGTCCCCTTTGTCCGCGGAGGCGGCATAGTTCCGGATCTCAGAAAACCCTAATCCCACCCAGCCCGCACCAGTTGCAGAGATAGTGGAGAAAGATGAACCTAAGGCAGATCTCGCAATACAAGTCGGATCTGGAGCAGATCTCCTTAGCGAGGTTGAATCCATGATCGACCCACCTATGGAGGTCGAAATCCAAGAGGAGCAGGAAAACAACCTTGGTTCTGGCTCTGCTAATACCGGAACTGACAGACCTCTCCTGAGGTAGACGTTGAGGCGCATGATGATGCAAGACGCAAGCATGGATGATATTCTCGAGACCATCAGGTGTTTCGAGGAAGCCGATCGTGAAAGCCACAACTACTCCAGGAGGCAGGCATCGCACTTTGTCGGATATGTGGGATCCGGATCCGGCTCTGCCGATGCTGGAGACAACACCAACTCTGTGCTGGAGGCTATTAGAACAAATGCCGATGTACCCGCATCCTCGGATGATTCGAGGAACTCGGCAGATTTTCGAAAGTTCTCCACGGAATACGAAGAGGAGTACAACTCCAAAGCTGCAGAAGAAGGGGAGGCCATGGACGAAGGATCCGGGGAAAACTCCCCCAAACCGTAGGATGACATGGAAATCAGAGATAATCCCGAGGTCCAGATGTCCAAAAGTACCGATCAGATCTTGACTCTGAGAAACGGACCCAAAGCTGTCTTTGCTATCGGTGCTGCCAAGATGGCAAAGAAGAAGAACAAGAAGAACAAGACCCCGGCAAAAGATCTTCCGCCAGAGGAGGTGATTGCTGAGGAATACGAGGAAGACTCGGATGGAGCACTTATCCCAGACGAGCCCAAAGAAGAGTCAGTGGATGGACACGTGATCACTGAAGGTGCGCGTAAATTCATCGATGCTACATTAACCACACCTATCCCTATAGCTGCAGAACTTACTGCCGAAGAGCTGGATGAAAGGTCCTAGGCCCTAGAAGCGCGTCGTCAACAACTCCTGGATGAAGCCAAAAACATCGAGGAGGAGAAGAAACGTATGGCAACTGCGGAGAAGTACATCTCTCGGCAGCATCAGAAGACCCGGAAACGTTACACGCGTGATGATCAATTCCCGGAAGTACATAAGGTTCTCTTCGAAGGAGACCCAGGGATGCCTCGTCTCGATAGCAAAGGAGATCCGGTATATCCAACACCGATACAAAACACTATTGCAGCTCGAGATATCCTGTCGAATAATCCAGGACCAGAGCAGGTTCGATTGGGCATCAAGCTACTCACCAAGGGTCTGGAACAACAAATGGCTGCGAAATCCGGAAGCGGAAAACTGGTCTCCAAATCCGACCAATGTCGCACAGACTCATCTTGGAATAATATAAGGCCCCAACGTGTTTTGGAACAGCATCACCGTTCTGACAAACGGGAAGACAACTACTCCAGAACCGGATCATCAGGACAACATCACAGAGCTACACGTGACTGGCGCAATGTCGCTCCAGCCGCCGAGCAAGAAGCAATTGCTGCACTGTATCCGAGAAATCCTCCCCGGCGAGAGTCGAACGATCATAGGGAAGAAGACAAAGGGAAACATCGGAAGGAGGACCGACAAAGAATGCCACCTCCTAGACATGCAAGCCGTCTGGCTAAGCCCCACCATGGTGGGAGTGACGGACAAAGGAATGACGGACATCGTGCCGTGTCAAGCCAATAGGGGGCTCGTCATAATGAAGACCTTCCCCGAAACCGGAATAATGAAGCTCCGGATGGAGGCCGGCGATCAGCCGGAAATAACCCAGCTGCTCCACCCTCTCCGCCAAGTAGCCATCACAACGGCTCCCAAGGAGGCCAAGGAGGGCGCCGTGGTGGAGGAGGTGGTGGCAGAAGCCGAAGTACGGCTCCAAGGAACCACAGCCATAGCCGTCATTCAGGACGTCCTTATCCCCAAGTGAAGCAAGGCATAGGATCAACTCCAATATAGAGGCGCGGTGCTATGAAAATGATGACATATACGTGGGCCCAAAATGCTTCGTACCATGCATAAGAGCTACAAAATTCCCGGAAGGATTTTCTATCTCAAGACACATCCAGCCCTACGACGATGTAGCTCGGCCAGATACTTGGCTACAGGATTTTTTCCAAGCTTGCTGCATCGCCAAAGGCGGAAACAGCCTGGTTGCAACCCGATATCTCCCACTTATGTTGCGGAAGACAGCACGATCATGGCTCAATGAACTTCCGGAGAACACCATCCGCAACTGGTATGACATGCAAAGTGCGTTTTTTCGGAATTTCGAAGGCACATACCGGAGGCCCTGTACGGTTGGAGACCTATAGCGTTGCACCCAGAAAGCAGGAGAAACTTGATGGGATTATCTCGAACGACGGATCGACACCAAGAACTCCTATGAAGGAGTGAACGAGCAAACTGCGATTGAAGCCTTCATTGCAGGTCTCCCAATTGGTTTACTACGTCATCGCTTGAAGTGCGACAAGGTCACTGATTTGGGAGAGATGATAGAAACAACGAGCAAGTATGAAGATGCTGACGACGATGTAGAGGGATTACTCAATGCCCTGGCTGTGTCACAGTTGGCAAAACAACCAAAGCAACAAGCTCAGAAGCACAAGAATACCCCGGAAGAAAAACCCAACACGGAAACGGCAGTAGTCACTGCTACTTTCGGGTCTGGAGTACGAGGAGGACGTGGTGGTGGCCACGGACACGGTCATGGGACGTCAAGAGTTCAAGGTAGAGGAGACCAGCAACCCGGAAAAACCTACTCTTGGGCCGACATCGCCAATAACCCATGTGTGCATCACCTAGACGCCAATGGGGGCTCGTCCCACACAAACGCCGAGTGTCGTTTCAATGACAACATTAAAAGAGATGATACCGCTGGCTACAAAGCTAAGCGGAAAAAGGGAAAGAAGAATCCTGAAAAAGAAAAAAGAGACCAAGGAAGATTCCGACATGGAGGAAGCTGATGCTTCAAATCCCAAGCCGGAAGGGAAGAAAAATTTTCCGACCAAAAAAGACACATACGTCACCTTCCTCGGATCTCAACCAGCAAAGGTCAAGAAAGCAGTTCTACATGTGCTCAACGCAACAGTTCTGGCTGTCCCTCAATTCTTGGACTGGTCAGAAGTGACAATCACCTTTGACCGCGCTGATCATCTGCCTAAGTTACATAGGCGAGGAAAATACGCCTTAATCGTCAATC
This sequence comes from Avena eriantha, assembly GCA_910589775.1. NCBI lineage: Eukaryota > Viridiplantae > Streptophyta > Magnoliopsida > Poales > Poaceae > Avena > Avena eriantha. Next base: position 316,789,772 of record OU342741.1, read on the forward strand.
CACTTATTGACGGTTATGGTTTCTCCAAGACTCTCATGGACGGTGGCAGCAGCATTAACATTTTGTATGTCGAAATGCTACGCCGGATGAAGATCTTGGAGACCCAGCTGAACCACAGCTCTGTGATCTTTCACGGGGTTGTCCCAGGAAGAAAAGCAAATTCCCTGGGAGACAAAGAAGCAAATTCCCTGGGAGATGCCCGCAACAAAGAAGGAGGTGACAAAGCCAAATCCGGAGTTCAAGGCATCAGAAGAGACAAAGAAGACGCCGTTGAAGGATGATGACCCCTCCAAGGTGACCCAGATAGGCGTAGGCCTAGATAGATGATGACCCACAAGTATAGGGGGTGTATCGCAGTATTTTTGAGGGAAGTGAAACCCAATTTATTGATTCGACACAAGGGGAGCCAAAGAATATTTATCAGCCTTAACAACTGAGTTGTCAATTCAGCTGCACCTAGAAACAATCTTGCTCATAGCAGTTTATCAGTAGCAACAGTTTTGTAGTGGGAATAGTAAAGTAGCAGCAGTAGTAAAGCAAAGATAGTAGTAACAAAAAGCAGTAAACAGTGGGATTCGAGTGCGGTAGGCATAGGGATGGATGGACGGGCGTTGCATGGACAAGACAATTCACAAGGCAATTAGAACAAAGGGCAATTGCAGATAAATAAGATAAAGCACCCAAGTACTAGACAATCCTAGGCATGTGTTCCATATATAGTCATACGTGCTCGCAATGAGAAATTGCACAACATCTTTTGTCCTGCCAGCCCGTTTGCAGCGGGGCCTCTAGGGAACTACTGGCAATTAAGGTGCTCCTTTTAATAGAGCACCGAAGCAAAGCATTAACACTCCGTGAACACATGTGATCCTCACATCAAAGCCTTTCCCTTCCGGTTATCCCGATTTCTGTCACTTCGGGGCCATAGGTTCCAGACAACAACGTGTGTATACAACTTGTACATAAGACCAAGAACAATACTATCATAATGAATCAATAACATGTTCACATGTTAAATCATGGCACTCGGGCCCTAGTGACAAGCATTAAGCACAACAAGTCGCAACAAAGTCATAAAGCACTAATAAAAGATACTAGGCACCATGCCATAACAATCTGATGCCATTACATGAACGATCTCATCCAATCTCTACCATCCCCATAGCCTACAGTGGGGGATTACTCACTCATAGATGTGGGAAACATGGATGGTCGATGGAGATGATGGTGGAGATCGATGGAGATGGCTCCGGGGGCACTTCCCCGTCCCGGCAGGGTGCCGGAACAGAGATTTTTTGTCCCCCGAATCTCCCCTTCGGTGGTGGCGGCGCAGTGGAACTTTTCGTGGAAAAACGTCGACCCCCTGAAGTTTTTAGGTCAGAAGGCTTCTTATAAGCGAAGAGGGAGACTGAGGGGGTGCCTGGGGCCACCACACCATGCCCTGGCGCGGCCAGGCCCAGCCCGCGCCTGGGGGTGGTCTGGCCAGCCCTTGGCCCTCCTCCGTCTCGTATTCTGGCTCCGTGAGTCTTTTGGAAAAATAGGCACTTTGGCTTTTGTCCCATCCAATTCCGAGAATATTCATTTTCTGACTTTCCTAGAACCAAAAACAGCAGAAAACAGGCAGCTGGCACTGTGGCTCTTGTTAATAGGTTAGTCCAAGAAATCATATGAAAAGTACTCCAAAGCGTGGACAAAACACAAGAAAGTGGATAAAACCAAGCATGGAGCATCAAAAATTATAGATACATTTGCAATGTATCAATAGCACATAGGAAAGAGCGCTCGTCAAGTTCCTCTAAGCAAATCAAGATATCTTCGCATGGCAGCCATCTGACATGACCGGGGTACCTAGGGAACTTGTTGAGCACTCTCTAAATGTAAACCCGAACGCTAAACCCGTCAAACAGTCCTTGCGACGGTTCAGTGATGTAAAGTGTAAGGCAATAGCAAAGGAACTAGCATGGCTCGAGTTAGCCGGATTCATAGAAGAGGTCATCCATACTGATTGGTCGGCCAATCCTGTAATGGTCCCTAAAAAGGACACCACTGATTTAAGGATGTGTGTTGATTATACTGCCTTGAACAAGGCTTGTCCCAAAGATCCGTTCGCTCTGCCTAGGATTGATCAAGTTATCGATTCTACGGTAGGCTCGGAACTCCTCTGTTTTCTTGACGCATATTCCGGTTATCACCAAATCCAGATGAAGGAATCTGACAAAATCAAAACTTCATTCATAACCCCCTTCGGAACCTTCTATTTTGTTACGATGCCCTTTGGGCTAAAGAACGCAAGAGCTACGTACCAGCGCACAATGCAGCGTTGCCTCCATGATCAAATCGGACGCAATGTACATGCATATGTGGATGATATTGTGGTGATGTCCAAAAAGAAGGAAACATTAATTTACAACTTGGACGAAACGTTCGCCAATCTACGAAAATACAACATAATGCTTAATCCGAAGAAATGCTTCTTCGAAATCCCAGCCGGAAAATTGTTAGGTTTCATCGTGTCTCAAAGAGGCATAGAGGTGAACCGAGACAAAATTAAGGCTATAATCAATATTTCCAGGCCAACCTGCCTGAAGGACGTACAAGGACTAACTGGCTACATTGCCGCAGTCAGTCGGTTTATAAGCCGGCTCGGTGAAAGAGCTGCACCATTATATAAACTCCTGAAAAAGACCAAGGATTTTGTGTGGATTGACGAAGCTGAAGCTGCACTACAAGACCTGAAGAAAGTACTCTCATCTACTCCTGTCCTTGCAACCTCGGAACCACAGGAACCGATGTTGCTTTATCTTGCTGCGACAAACAAAGTCGTCAGTATTGTCATGGTAGTGGAGAGACCGGAGGAAAATCAGGAACATTTGGTGCAGCGTCCGACTTACTTTGTCAGCGAGGTCTTGACAGAATTGAAATAGCGGTATCCGCACTATCAAAAGCTAGCTTATGGTGTGTTCTTGGCATCTCGTAAGCTGCGACACTATTTTCAGGAACATCCAATCACCGTGGTGAGCACAGCTCCCATGAGAGATATAATCAACAATAGTGACGCCACAGGACGCGTCGCCAAATGGGGCATAGAGGTTTCAGCTTTCGATATTGAGTATAAGCCTCAGACATTAATCAAATCCCAAATCCTTGCCGACTTTGTTGCTGATTGGACAGAGACAAAGGAGAATATGACCCTCCCTGAGTCGGAATATTGGACCCTATATTTTGATGGGTCTAAGGCTTGCGGGGGCTCAGGGGCTGGCGTGGTGCTCAAATCACCCCAAGGAGATAAACTTATATACGTGTTGCAGGTCCACTTCACAACGACAAATAATATTGCCGAGTATGAAGCACTGCTGCATGGAATCCGGATTGCTAAGAATATCGGCATCCGACTTTTGATGTGTTACGGAGATTCAGATCTTGTTGCTCAGCAAGTGTCGGATATTTGTAATGCAAATAAACACATGGCAGCATATAAAGCTGTCGTGGATGATTTATCTAAATCGTTTGAAGGGTTTAAGGTTCAACACATCCCTCGAGCAGAAAATGAGGAAGCAGATGCATTATCTCGGATAGGCTCTACACGGAAAGAGGTCCCAGATGGCGCTTTTTTAGAGCACCTCAAAGTTCCCTCAATAAAGTGAGTGGATGAGGAATATCCGACCAAATCCGACTCACCTCTAGTAGTAGTTCTGGCTGTAATTCCCAGCTGGACCCAACCCTACCTTGATTATTTGGTAGATGGAAAATTACCCGAAGACGAAGTTCTGAGCCGGCAGATAATCCTACGAGCAAAAGCATATACTGTGGTTAGTGGTGAGCTCTATAAGCGGAGTGTATCTGGGGTCTTTCAGCGCTGCGTATCTCCGAAAGAAGGAGTGGAAATATTAAGAGAAATCCATGAAGGCGAGTGTGGTCACCATGCTGCAGCCAAATCTCTAGTGGCAAAAGCTTTCCGACACGGTTTTTTCTGGCTTACAACCAAGGCAGATGCTGAACGGCTGGTCAAGACGTGCAAGGGCTGCCAAAAGTATGCCAAACAAGCTCACGTTCCGGCTGATCAGCTACGGACAATACCTATAATATGGCCTTTCACGGTTTGGGGGCTTGATATGGTAGGACCGTTTAAACGGGCTCCAAGTGGATTTACTCACCTCTTAGTGATGGTGGATAAGTTCACCAAATGGATTGAGGCTAAACCCGTTACTAGTTGTGATGGAGCAACAACCAAAAGATTTGTCGAGGATGTTATAATCCGATATGGTTATCCGCATAGTATTATCACAGACAAGGACTAACTTTTCTATGGGAGAACTTGTCGAATTCTGCAATGAACAAAATATCCGGCTTGACATTGTGTCAGTCGCACATCCACAGGCTAATGGACAAGTTGAAAGAGCAAATGGTTTAATCCTACAAGGCCTAAAACCGAGACTCGAAGCACCACTACGATGTGCTATGGGGGCTTGGGCAGTGGAATTACCTTCTGTAATATGGAGTTTACGAACAACTCCAAATGGGTCAACCAGACACACACCTTTCTTCTTGGTCTATGGCGCAAAAGCAGTTCTTCCTAGTGATTTGATTCACACTTCTCCTAGAGTGGCAGCGTATATCGAATAGGATGTTGAGATTTCTCGACAAAATGATCTCAACTTAGTTGAAGAAGTTCGCGTCGTTGCTGAAATGAGATCAACAGCCTATTAGCAGAAGTTACGCAAGTATCATAGTAGAGATTCAGAAACATATCTTTCAATAAAGGCGATTTGGTTCTCCGGCTTGTGCAACAAAGAAAGCACAAATTTCTCCAGTATGGGAAGGGCCATTTTTAGTTAGTCGAGTATTGCACAATGGTTCATACTACCTAACTGATATGAGGCCAGTCAAAGAAAGACCTGCTACTAAGAAGAGAAAGAGAGCTGGAGGCAGTACAAATCCAGATGAGTTAGACAGACCGTTGAATATTGCTCAGATACGTCCCTTTTATTCTTGGTTTATCCTTCTTTGTAATCATATATGTGTGCATGCTCTGTGAGAAATAAAAGTTTTGGTTACCTCAAGTTGTTTCTGAGAAGTTTTTACCATCTTATTTCCAAATGATCATGACACAGTCGAAAATCCCAGAATGCTTGAAAGTACTTTATGCTCATGTTCGTTCTGGTTTAGATTTCCGATTCTAAAATTGCTACCTTCGGGTATAACTCTAAATTTCATAGTCTATACTTTGGTTGTTTGTCCGATTGCTGGATGCCTTCTGAGTAGTGAATTGTTGGTACTGGAAACCGGCTTTGTTTCCGAGTATAAACTGGTTTAGCAATTGAGCTCCATTGCTCGGCAAAGTTTCCGTGCAGAAGGTTTAGTCGGCTCACGAAAGGGATGAGGCGGAAAGCCAGATAAACGATAAGTACAAACAAAAAAGTATAAGTGCTTATGCATACGTTTCAGGCACACAAAAATTTAAATCAAATGTGATATAGATTAAAACTTGGCACTAGCAAAAGTATCATACTGCATATTTACAGACCCATAATGTTTTTAGAATAACACATTTGTTTTTGATAATCTATGATGCAGGAGGAAAGGTAGGAGCTGCCGGCTCGCTGGATACATCGCCTTGATATCGTTCCGAGATGTCCACATTCGACATGGTGTGGTCATCGTCGGAAACTTTGACTACTTCTTGGGGAGGCAGAGGCGGCGTGTCCATGCGGGTGAAGAAGGGAGTGTGGTAGCTGGTTAACTCAGCTACATGACACCCATATCCAGCGCAGAAGTCCATGATTGCCTTGATATCTATCTCATGTCCGTCTTCGTCCACCTTGCAGTACCCTCTGGTCACTTGCCAGATTTCCATGTTTCCATGGTGGCTCATGACCATGGTGAGAGCGTTTTGCACTGCGGTTCGCGCGTAGGACATGTTCCAGTCCTGGACAAGCTGTGACGTCTGCTTGGCCTTGTCCCGCACCTGAAAGTCGGACATGCTATGCATGTATGGAACCTTGAGAGCTTCCCCAATATCCTCAATGGATTGTCGGTAGTCATGAAGCAAATCACCGACTTGTGTAAGCCGGTGGGTGCGAGTCTCGGCAGAGGTGAAATCCATCAAGTTCAGATGACCTATGCAGATAATGAAAAATAGTTAAACAAATCCGACGTCGAAAGAGTCGAAGAATGTAGACAAGTTAGAAATATGGAAACATACCAAAGATGATGTCATCAACTTTGGTCTTCTCTTCACGAAGACTCCGGAGTTCAGCTCGGAGCGCCTCGAAAATATCCTTCTCTCTGCATAGGTCGTCATTGAGATCCGAGATTTTCTTCTCATGGAGTGCAATCTTGCGATCACGCTCCACGGTGACCATGGACGAGGATTCGAGAACTTGATCTATGCTCTTCTCATGATCCGCCTTAAGCTGGTCTAGCTCTTGGCGGAGATCCTTGTTTTCCACCACCAAGGTCTTCAAATTCTCGGCCTCTTCGACCATAGCACAGGACTGCTTCACCAGTGCTATAAGTCAAAAAAGAACAATAGTTCAGCAAAAATATTCGACTATGAAAAATCAAGACAAGGTTTGAGTCTCGGAAAGTTCACCTTCGGCCTCATCCTTGGAAACTTTAAGCTCAGCATTTTTAAGTCGGAGAGCTTTGATCTCTCTCCGCTTATTGCAGATATTCTTCAACAATTCCTAGTTATATGAATTAACTTTCTGTAAGTCAGAATACCCAAAGTGAGAAGTCTACTAAAGACTCGGGCTAATATTATAGCTAATATTAGCACAAGCCTTGGGGGCTATACTAGTTCATTCTTTGGCATCCTATTGAAGCATAAACCCGGATTTCCTATCCAACTTTATGCTTGGGGGCTAGGGGATATGATATAAAATACAGTACAGGAAAAGCGTAAGTTGGAATTCTGACTTACATGATGTTCATGTGAGAGCTTTCTCATGCACATGTTCACCTCAATTGTAACCTTCTCGGCGAGGGTGAGTGGAATAACCGGAGGTGGTCGAAGCACACCAGCTCTTAGTCCCTCGTCACGAAGACATAATTGTTTAAGAATATCGGAGTACTTGACATCCTCCGCTTCTTGTGCTTCTTCTTCGGCAGAGATATTACGGCTTTCCAGGCATTGCTGGGCCAGCCGCTGGATTTCCTCCGCAGATTTCCGAGACAAGCCAAATTTGGCAAGCCCCGGATTGTTCAGGAGATTTTTGGCAAAGGTCTCTGCTGAGGGATCATTACCCGAGGAGGGTTCACCCTTATCTAAACCTGACTCACCCATGATGACGTCAGTCTGTGATTCAAGGATCGCTGGCTCTGTTGAGGGAGCCGGATTTTCTGCGACGACCGGGGAAGGAGTAATCACCGGTGTTGCAGAAGGTTGAGGGGCAGGAGTCGGAGGAGCCGTGGCAGGAGAAGCCATAGTCAGCTTCGTCTGCCGCAGGGGCTTTGAAGAAGTTCCCTTCCCCTTGCCCTTGATGAGCTGCTTAGCTCTAAGAAAGTAATAGAATAAAGAACATTATATCTTGGAAGAAATTACGAGTAAATTACAAAGGCAGAATTTGTGTGGAAAGTTACCTCTTCACAACTGGCACTTCCTTTGTGCCGACGGCCACTGTCGGAGCTTTGCGCTTCCTGGGCACAATGTCCGGCAGTGCGACCAATTCCTCCTCCTGAGAAAACTCCGGAGGATATCCCTCGATAGGAGCCAATTCCGACTCGGGGATGTCGGCAAGCTGAAAAGAAGATAATATCTCAGTATTGCGAAATAACTTAAAGGTGAAACACATAAAAGGGTTTACTACTAAAAGCTTACCGGCACTACAGGGTCTTCCGGTGTGTGCATGTCTAGAGACACGTCTAGGATCTTCCTTTCGATCCGCTCCTTTATCAGCCACTTAATCTGGCTTATGTAATCCTTGGTCGTATAGGCTCTGGGGCTGATGCAGAGGGAATCATTTTGGATGAAGTGATGGAGTGCATCAGTCGATCTCCGTGGTGTTGGAGGGGTTGGATCCGACGCGATACCCAGTATTGGACCAAGTCGGACCCCCTCAAGCCCTTGTGCTTTATCAGATATTCGATCCGCTTCTTAGCGAGAAGCAGATCGTCACTGAGAGCCGGAGCGACCTCGTCCCAAGAAGCTTGAGGCGTGGCGGCTCCGCGACGAAAGCCGGCAAAGCAGTAGCTTTGCCAGGAGTGGGAATATCCTTGTGATAGAAAAAGGTAGCTGACCATTGTTTGACCGACTCACTAGCTAAAATCCAAGGATAGACACGCTCGCGCCTAACTGAAAAACTAATAGTACCGGTAATATAAGGATTACCGGCGGTGATAGAGTTTCTCCAGACATGGAAGTAGTACCGGAATAAAGTAAGACTTGGCCTAATGCCGAGATATCCCTCGCATAAAGCCGCATAGGCGCTCAACTCTAAGATGGAGTTGGGGGGAAGATGGTGAAGCTGAATGCCATAGTGATCTATCACCTCAGAAAAGAATTCTGAGGGAGGAAAAGACAAACCTCTGTCGAGGTGGGTGCCGAAGTGTACCCGCTCGTCGGCGTGTGGGTTGGGGATGGTTTCGCTGGAACCGCTCCGCCAGTCGCCAGTGCAGAGGATCCCTTCATTCTCCACGACGTGGAGCTTCTTGTCATCGAGAAGACATGAGATCCAGACCCCACAATTGCATTCCTTCTCTGCCGCCGCCGCCGCCGTCACCGCCGCTGCAAATCTGGCCAAGCCGGACGATGAAGAAGAAGCCATTCTTCTGGTGCGCCGATGACCTTAGATGGGCGGGGTTGGGAATCTGGGAAGCAGGCGAGTTTTGTGCGCGAGGGAGAAGTGGAGGAAAGGAAACAACAAGGGGAATAGGTGAAGAAGATGAGGAAAAAGCAATCCTCACCCCTTATAACCACCTAACCGCGCCAAGATCCGTGTAAATGACATAGTATAACTGCCACGCGTCGTGGAAAGAACTGGGAAGGACCCACACGATGATTACGTCGCCTCGATCTCCACGCGTGCATTGAAACGGCGCCTCGGTTCCGTGAAGGGCGGACCCACCAACGATCGTGCTGACAGGATGTCTGTCAGTGACGTGACTTGACCATGACCAATGTCAGATGATGTCAGAGACCAAGTTCCGACTTAGTTTGAATATCAAGCTGGAAAATCCGAGTAACATACTGATAGGTCCGACTTACTTTTAAGACCCGGATCGTATTTTTTGTTTTGAAGTTTCAGGAACCCTTCAAGATTCTGCAAGCCAAAGATCAAGCTAGACGATGATGAATACGACTTTGGATCTTGGAGACTTCCGGGGGCTGCTGTTGGGGATATACTTTCCTGGTATCCTCACAGTTCCTAGCTGACCAGGGTGGCCCACTTCGGGTTAGAGCTTTGCTTCACGGGCGGCCCAGTCAGGGAGAAGAGACGAAGTCCAATCCGGCTACGGGAAGGCCCAGAAGACTTACCGACATAGGCCCATAGTGTTACTTGTAGTTCAAGATGTACTCTATGACCAACTCTTAGTTGTAGTCGGATAGATCTCTCCTGTAACCCTAGGCCGAATATCTATATAAGCCGTCCTAGGGAGAGCCTTTAGGGCAACACCTCACAATCACAATCTCAACTCGCACAGGCGAACCCTTGTAACCCATATTCCGGCTGGGTCCTCGATGCATGCGCAAGAGAGGGGTGTGAGACGTACGGCGTTCCGGGATGGTGAGCACACAAGTTTACCCAGGTTTGAATCCGCTGGCTTTGGACTGATCCTACTCCTGCTAGCAATCTAGTAATACGGCAGAGCCGGAATATGGGTTACAAAGGTTCTCCTGTGCGAGTTGAGATTGTGATTGTAAGGTGTTGCCCTAAACGCTCTCCCTAGGGCGGCTTATATACATATCCGGCCTAGGGTTTACATGAGAGATCTATTCGGCTACGACTAAGATTCGGTTACAGAGTACATCTTGAAATATAAATAACACTATGGGCCTATGTCGATAAGTCTTCTAGGCCTTCCCATAGCTGGACTGGACTCCATCTCTTCTCCTTGACTGGGCCGCCCGTGAAGCAAAGCTCTAACCCGTAGTGGGCCACCCTGGTCAGTGAGGTACAGTGAGGATACCCGGAAAGTATATCCCCAATAGCAGCCCCCGGAGGCCTCCAAGATCCAAAGTCGGATTCATCATCATCTAGCTTGATCTTCGTCTTGTAGAATCTTGAAGGGTTCCTGAAACTTCAAAAGAAAAGATACGATCCTGGTCTCAAAAAATTAGTCGGACCTATGGGTACATATATTCAGATTTCTAGCTTGAAATTCAAACTAAGCCGGAACTTGGTCTCTGATGTAACCTGACAACAGTCATGGTCAAGTCACATCACTGACCGACATTTCCTGTCAGCATGACCGTTGGTGGGTCCGCCTTTCACGGAACCGAGGCGCCGTTTCAATGCATGCATGGAGATCGAGGCGGCATAATCATCGCGTGGGGGCTTCCCAGTTTCTTCCACGATGCATGGCATGTTCACTGTAGCGTTTACATGAATCTTGACGTGACTGGTGGATATAAGTGGTGAAGATCCTATTCCTCATCTCTCCTCACCAGCACCTTGCGCCGTTTCCTTCTCCCTTATGCCTCCCACGAACTTAGAGCTCCCCTGCTCCCCAAAAATCTCCAGCGCCGCCCATCCAAGGTCACCGGCGCGTCGAAAAAATGGCTTATGCATCATCCTCCGGCACGGCGGCGACGGAAGCGATGGCGGCTGATAAGGAGAGCAACCGCAGGGTTTGGATCCCGTGCGTCCTCGACGATCCCAAGCTCCGTGTCATGGAAGAAGAAGGGCTCCTCCGCGGCGGCGACTGGCGGAGTGGCTTCGGCGAAACCATCCCCAACCCCCGCGACGACGAGAGAGTGCACTTCGGCACTCACCTTGACAGAGGTCTGAGTTTTCCTCCCTTAAATTTCTTTTCCGAGGTCATAGGTCGTTACGGAGTTCATCTCCATCATCTCCCCCTGATCTCCATCTTAGAGATGAGTGCGTACGCTTCTTTGTGCGAGGGGCATCTCGGCATTAGGCCGATCCTTACTATTTTCCAGTATTACTTCCATGTCCGGAGAAATTCCATTACTACCGGTAATCCTTATATTTTTCGGTTAGGCGAGAGCGCATCTATCCTCGGATCATGGCTAGTGAGTCGGTCAGCCATCTACTTTTTTCTATCACAAGGATATTCCCGCTCCCGGCAAAGCTACTTCTTTGCTGGCTTTTGTCAATGGTGCCGCTACGCCCTAAGAATCTTGGGACAAGCTCTCTCCGGCTCTCCGTGATGATCTGCTCCTCGCCAAGAGGCGGATCGAGTTTCTGATGAAGCACAAGGGACTGAGAGGGCCCGACTTAGTTCAATGCTGGGTGGCACGCCGGATCCAACCTCTTCAACATCACGGAGATCGACTGATGCATTCCATCACGTCGTTGAAGAAGGATTCCCTCTGCATCAGCCCCAAAGCCTATGATCCAAAAGATTATGTAAGCCAAATCAAATGGCTCATAACGGAGTGGATTGAGAGGAAGATTCCGGAGCTGTCCCTAGACATGCATACAGCAGAAGATCCTGTTGTGCCGGTAAGCTTCAGCAGCAAATCTTTTTATGTGCTCATCTTTATATTATTTCGCAATACTGAGATACTTCTTCTTTTCAGCTTGCCGACCTCCCCGAGTTGAAGTTCGCTCCTATCGAGGGATATCCTCCTGAGTTTTCTCAAGATGAGGGTGAGTTGGTTCCACTGCCGGATGTTGTTCCTTGGAAGCGCAAAGCTTAGACAGTGGCCATCGGCACAAAGGAAGTGCCCGTTATGAAGAGGTAATCTTTCCTCACAAGGTCTTTGTATTATAGGTCTTAATTCTTTCTGAGATGTAATGTTCCATGATCTATTACCTTCTCAGAGCTAAGCAGCTCACCAAGGGAAAGGGGAAAGGGGTTGTCTCGAAGCCTCTACGCCAGTCAAAGCTCAACTTGACTTCACCTGCCGTGGCTCCTCCAACTCCTGCCCCTCAGCCTTCTACAACACCGGATATTACTCCATCTCCGATCATTGCAGAAGATCCGGCTCAAACAGCAGAGCCAGTGATCCTCAGATCACAGACTGCCGTCACCATGCGTGACTCAAGTGTTGATAAGGGTGAACCCTCTTCGGGTAATGACCCCTCGGTAGAGACTTTCGCTAACAATCTCTTGGACAATACGGGACTTTCCAAACTTGGCCTATCTCGGAAGTCTATGGAGAAGATTCAATGGCTAGCCCGGCAATGCCTGGAAAGCTGGACTATCTCTCCGAAGAAGAAGCGCAAAAAGCAGAGGATATCAAGCACTCTGATCTTCTTAAACAAGTTCGTCTTTGCGACGAGAAGCTAAGGACCGGCGAACTTCCAACTGCGCCAGTGGTCCCCTTAACCCTCGCCGAGAAGGTTGCCACCGAGGTGAATGCGAGTTTGAACAAACTCACTCACGAACAATATGTAAGTCGGCATTCTAACTCTCGTTTTTCCTTGTTTCATATCATATCCTCTAGCCCCCAAGCATGAAGCTGGACAGTCAAATCCGGTTTTATGCTTCCTTAGGATGCCAAAGAATGAACTAGTGTAGCCCCAAGGCTCGTGCTGATATTTGTAAAAATATTAGCCCGAGTCTTTAGTAGACTTCTGACTCTGGGTATTCTAACTTACAGAAAGTATATTCCTATAACCAGGATTTATTGAAGAATGTTTGCAACAAGCGGAAAGAAATCAAAGCTCTCTGGCTTGAAAATGCACAATTGATAGTTTCCAGGGATGAGGCCGAAGGTAAACATTCTGAAACTCAAACCTTGTCTTGTATTTCATAGTTGAATTTTTGTTCAACTGTTGTTCTTTTGATCTACATCACTGATAAAGTAGTCCTGTGCTACGATTGAAGAGGCCGAGAATCTTGAAACCCTGGTGGTGGAAAACAAGGAACTCTGCCAAGAGCTGGATAAGCTTAAGGCGGATCATGAGAAGAGCATTTCTCAAATTCTCGAATCCACCTCCATGGCCACCGAGGAGCGTGATCTTAAGATTACGCTTTAAGATAAGAAAATCTCGGATCTCAGCAATGATTTGTTCAGAGAAAGGGACATTACCGAGGCACTCCGGGCTAAAGTCCAGAGTCTGCGGGAAGAGAAGGCCAAAGTCGACGATGTCATCTTTGGTATGTTTCCCTTTTTCTGATTTATCTACATCTTCTGACTCTTTGGAGTCCGAATTTATTTGACTAACACCTTTGCATTATATGCGTAGGTCCTCTGAACTTAATAGACTCAGCCTCTACCGAATCTCGCACCAACCGGCTTACCCAAGTCGGTGATTTGCTGCATGACTTTCGCCAATCCCTCGAAGATATTGGCGAAGTTCTCAAGGTTCCGGATATGCATAGCATGTCCGGCTTTGAGGTGCGAGATAAGGCCAAGGATATGCCGCAACTTTTTCAGGACTAGAACATTTCCTACGCGCGAACCGCAATGCAAAACGCTCTCACCATGGTTATGAGCCACCATGGAAACATGGAAATCTGGCAAGTAACCAAAGGGTACTGCAAGGTGGACGAAGATGGACAGGAGCAAGACATCAAGGCTATCATGGACTCCTATGCCGGATATGGGTGCCACGTAGCTGACTTGACCAGCTACGACACTCCCTTCTTCACCCACGTGGACACGCCACCTCCGCCTTCCGAAGAAACAGCTGAAGTTTCCGACGATGATCAAACCATATCGGATTTGAACATCTCGGAATGTTATCAAAACAAGGATGATGTATCCAGTGAGCCGGTAGCTCGTACCTCCCCCTGCATCATAGAGTATCAGAAAGAACAATGTGTTATTCTGAAAACAATTTGGGTCTGTAAATAAGTAGTATAATACTCTTCTAGTGCTAATCTTTATGTTATCTATTCAGCACTTTTGGCTTTAATATTATGTGCCTGAAATGTTTGCATAAGCACTTGTATTTTTTGTCTGCACTTATCGTTTATCTGGCTTTCTGCCTCGTCCCTTTCGTGAGCCGACCAACTTTTAGCACGGAAACTTTGCCGAGCAATGGAGCTCAATTGCTAAACCAGTTTAAACTCGGAAAGAAATCCGGCCTCCAGTACCAACAATTCACTACTCGGAAAATGCCCGCATCCGGCAATCAGACAAATAACCAAAGTATAGACTAAAAAATTTAGATTTATACCCAAAGGTAGCAATTTTAGAATCAAAAATCTAAACCAGAATAAACATGAGCATAAAGTACTTCCAAGTATTCTGGGATTTTTGACTGTGACATGATCATTCGAAATAAGATGGTAAAAACTTCTCAGAAATTTGTTGAGGCGACCAACACTTTATTTCTCATTGAACATGTACACATATATGATTACAAAGAAAAATAAACTAAGAATAAAAGGGACGTAGCTGAGCAATATTCCATGGTTTGTCTAATTCATCCGGGTTTGTACTGCCTCCAGCTCTCTTTCTCTTCTTAGTAGCAGGTCTTGCTTTGACTGGCCGCATATCAGTTAGGTAGTATGAACCATTGTGCAGTACTCGACTCACTAAAAATGGCCCTTCCCATATTGGGGAAAGTTTGTGCTTTCTTTGCTGCACAAGCCGGAGAACCAGATCTCCCTTATTGAAAGACCGGTTTCCGACTCTCTGGCTATGATACTTGCGTAACTTCTGCTGATAGGCTGCTGATATCATCTCAGCAACGACGCGAACTTCTTCGACTAAGTCGATATCATTTTGTCGAGAAATTTCAGCATCCTCTTCAATATACGCGGCCACTCTAGGAGAAGTGTGAATCAAATCACTAGGAAGAACTGCTTCTGCGCCATAGACCAAGAAGAAAGGTGTGTATCCGGTTGACCTGTTTGGAGTTGTTCGCAAACTCCATATTACAGAAGGTAATTCCTCTGCCCAATCCAACGCAGCACGTCGTAGTGGTGCATCGAGTCTTGGTTTTAGGCCTTGTAGGATTAAACCATTTGCTCTTTCGACTTGTCCATTAGCTTGCGGATGTGCGACTGACACAATGTCAAGCCGGATATTTTGTTCATTGCAGAATTTAGCAAGTTCTCCCATAGAGAAGTTACTCCCGTTGTCTGTGATAATGCTATGCGGATAACCGTATGTAATTATAACATCCTCAAAAAATCTTCTGGCTATTGCTCCATCACAACTAGTGACGGGTTTAGCCTCAATCCATTTGGTGAATTTATCCACCATCACTAAGAGGTGAGTAAATCCACTTGGAGCCCATTTAAACGGTCCTACCATGTCAAGCCCCTAGACCGCAAAAGGCCATGTTATAGGTATTGTTCGCAGCTGATCAGCCGGAACGTGAGCTTGTTTGGCGTATTTTTGGCAGCCCTTGCACGTCTTGACCAGCCGTTCGGCATCTGCCTTAGCTGTAAGCCAGAAAAAACCGTGTCCGAAAGCTTTTGCCACTAGAGATTTGGCTGCAGCGTGGTGACCACGCTCGCCTTCGTGGATCTCTCATAAGATTTCCACTCCTTCTTCCGGAGATACACAACACTAAAAACCCCAGATGCACTCCGCTTATAGAGCTCACCACTAATTATAGTGTAGGCTTTTGCTCGTAGGACGATCTGCTGGCTTAGAACTTCGTCTTCGGGTAATTTTCCGTCTACCAAGAAATCAAGGTAGGGTTGAGTCCAGCTGGGAATTACAGCCAGAACTGCTACTAAAGGTGAGTCAGATTTGGTCGGATATTCCTCGTCCACTCCCTTTATAGAGGGAACTTTGAGGTGCTCCAAAAAAGCGCCATCCAGGACCTTTTTCTGGGCAGAGCCTATTCGAGATAGTGCCTCTGCTTCCGCATTTTCTGTTCGAGGGATATGTTGAACTTCAAACCCTTCAAACGATTTAGATAGTTCATCCACGACAGCCCTATATGCTGCCATGTGCTTGTTTGCCTTATAGATATCCGACACTTGTTGGGCAACAAGATCTGAATCTCCATAACACATTACACGTCGGATGCCGATATCCTTAGCAATCCGGATTCCATGCAGTAATTCTTCATACTCGGCAATGTTATTTGTCACCGTGAAGTGTATCTGCAATACATAGAAAAGTTTATCTCCTTGGGGTGATTTGAGCACCATGCCAGCCCTCGAGCCCCTGAGCGCTTTAGACCCGTCAAAATGCAAGGTCCAGTGTTCCGACTCTGGCATGGTCATATTCTCCATTGTCTCTGTCCAATCAGCGACAAAGTCAGCGAGGATTTAGGATTTGATTAATGTACGAGGTTTGTACTCAATGTCGAAAGCTGAAAGCACTATGCCCCATTTGGTGACGCGTCCTGTGGCGTCACTATTGTTGATTATATCTCTCATGGGATATGTTCTCACCACAGTAATTGGATGTTCCTGAAAATAATGGCGTAACTTACGAGATTCTAAGAACACACCGTAAGTCAGCTTTTGATAATGCCGATATTGCTATTTTGATTCAGTTAAGACCTCACTGAGATAGTAAGTCGAATGCTGCACCATGTGTTCCTGATTTTCCTCCGGTCTCTCCACCACCATGACGATACTGACGAATTTGTTTGTCGCAACGAGATAGAGCAACATCGGTTCCTGTGGTTCCAGTGCTGGAAGGATGGGAGCAGATGAGAGTACTTCTTTAAATCTTGTAGTGCAGCTTCAACTTTATTAGTCCAAACGATTTTTTTGGTCTTTTTCAGGAGCTTGTAAAGTGGTGCAGCTCTTTTTCCGAGTTGGCTTACAAACTGACTGACTGCAGCAATGCAACCAATTAGTCTCTAAATGTCCTTCAAGCGAGTTGGCCTGGAAATATTGAGTATAGCCTTGATCTTGTCTCGGTTCACCTCTATGCCTCTTTGAGACACGATGAAACCTAACAATTTTCCAGCTGGGATTCCAAAGAAACATTTCTTCGGATTAAGCATTATGTTGTATTTTCGTAGATTGGCGAACGTTTCCTCCAAGTAGGAAATCAAGGTTTCCTTCTTTTTGGACATCACCGCAATATCGTCCACGTATGCATGTACATTGCATCCGATTTGATCGTGGAGGCAACGCTGCATAGTGCGTTGGTACGTAGCTCCTGTGTTCTTGAGCCCAAAGGGCATCGTAACGAAACAGAAGGTTCCGATGTGTCTTATGAATGAAGTTTTGATTTTATCCGATTCCTTCATCCGAATTTGGTGATAACCGGAATATGCGTCGAGAAAACAGAGGAGTTCCGAGCGTGCCGTAGAATCGATTACTTGATCAATTCTAGGCAGAGCGAACAGATCTTTGGGACAAGCCTTGTTCAAGGCAGTATAATCAACACACATCCTTAAATCAGTGGTGTCCTTTTTAGGGACCATTACAGGATTGGCCGACCACTTAGTGTGGATGACCTCTTCTATGAATCCGGCTAACTCGAGCCGGGCTAGTTCCTTAGCTATTGCCTTATGCTTTTCATCGCCAAAACATCGTAGGGACTATTTGACGGGTTTAGCGTTGGGGTTTACATTTAAAGAGTGCTCGACAAGTTCCCTAGGTACTCCGGCCATGTCAGATGGCTGCCATGCGAAGATATCTTGATTTGCTTGGAGGAACTTGACAAGCGTGCTTTCCTATGCGCTATCTAGGCCTACGCCTATCTGGGTCACCTTGGAGGGGTCATCATCCTTCAACAACGTCTTCTTTGTATCTTCCGATGCCTTGAACTCCGGATTCGGCTTTGTCACCTCCTTCTTTGTTGCGGGCATCTCTGACGGATCTATGGCCTTCTTGATCTCCTAGTACTCCTGGGCGTGCAGCATTGCTTCAGCAAAGGCGGCATTTCCGTCCTTGCACTCTCGCTCTTTCTTCGGGTCTCCCCTGATGATGATCACGCCGTTGGGACCTGGAATTTTCATCATACTGTAAATGTAACACGAATGAGCCATAAAGGCCCAGTAAGCCGGACGTCCGAATATAGCATGGTACGCGCTCTTGAACAGGATCACTTCGAAGGAAAGTGCTTCCATCTGATAGTTCTTTGGAGTTCCAAAGGTCACATCCAAAGTGATTGCTCCCAGGGAATTTGCTTGTCTTCCTGGGACAACTCCGTGAAAGATCACAATGCTGTAATTCAGCTGGGTCTCCGAGATCTTCATCCAGCTTAGCGTTTCGACATATAGGATGTTAATGCTACTTCCACCGTCCATGAGAGTCTTGGAGAAACCATAGCCATCAATAAGTGGATTGACGACTAAGGCGTATTTTCCTCGCCCGTGCAACTTAGGCGGATGATCAGCATGGTCAAAGGTGATTGCCACTTCCGACTCAGAACTGTTGTGTTGAACTCATGTAGAACTGCTTTCTTGACCTTAGCCGGTTGAGATCTGAGGAAGGTGACGTAAGTGTCTTTCTTTGTCAGGAAGTTCTTTTTCCCTTCCGGCTTGGGATTTGAAGCATCAGCTTCCTCCATGTCGGAATCATCCTTGGTCTCTTTATCTTTTTCGGGATTCTTATTTCCCTTCTTCCGCTTAGCCCTGTAGCCAGCGGTATCGTCTTTCTTGATGTCGTCATAAAAACGACACTCAGTGTTTGCGTGAGACGAGCCCCCATTGGCATCTAAGTGATGCACACATGGATTATTGGCAATGTTAGCCCAAGAATAGGTTTTGCCAGGTTGCTGGTCTCCTCTACCCTGGACTCTTGATGTCCCATGACCGCGTCCGCGGCCTCAGCCGTGCCCTCCTCGTCCTCCAGACCCGAAAGTAGCCGTGACCACTGCCATTTCCGTGTTGGGTTTTTCTTCCGAGATGTTCTTGCGCTTCTGAGCTTGCTGCTTTGGTTGTTTTGCCGACTGTGGCATAGCTAGGGCGTTATGTAATCCCTCTGTGTCATCGTCAACATCTGCATACTTGCTCGCTGTTTTTATCATCTCTCTCAGATCAGTGACCTTGTCACACTTCAAGCGATGACGTAGTAAGCCAATTGGGAGTCCTGCAATGAAAGCTTCAATCGTAGTTTGGTCATTTACCCCTTCACAGGAGTTCTTGGTGTCGATCCACCGTCCGAGGTAATCTCGGCAAGTTTCTCCGGCTTTCTGGGTGCAACACTGTAGGTCTCCAACCATACAGGGCCTCCGATACGTGCCTTCGAAATTCCGAAAGAACGCACTTTGCATATCATACCAGCTGTAGATGGTGTTCTCTGGAAGTTCATTGAGCCATGATCGTGCCGTCTTCCGCAGCATGAGTGGGAGATATCGGGTTGCGACCAGGCTGTTTCCACCTTTGGCGATGCAGCAAGCTTGGAGAAAATCCTGGAGCCAAGTATCTGGCCGAGCTATGCTGTCGTAGGCTTGGATGTGTCTTTAGATAGCAAATCCTTCCAGGAATTTTGTGGCTCTTATGCGTGGTCTAATACATTGCTAACGTATCTATAATTTTTGATGTTCCATGCTTGGTTTTTATCTACTTTCTTATGTTTTGTCCACACTTTGGAGATACTTTTATGCATTTTCCGGAACTAACCTATTAACAAGATGCCAAAGTGCCAGTTTCCTGTTTTCTGCTGTTTTTGGTTCCAGAAAGTCAGAAAATGAATATTCTCGTAATTGGATGGGACAAAAGCCAAAGTCAATATTTCACCGAGGGTAAGACAGAGCCAGAAGATGAGACGGAGAGGGGACAGGGGCCGGCCACACCATAGGGTGGCACGTATCCCCCTGGCCGCGCCACCAGGTGGTGTGGGCCCCTCCGGCCTCCACCGACCTTGCCTGTTCACCTATAAGAAGCCTCCCGATGAGAAAACCCTAAATCGAATAGCCTCCAGCCATGAAAAGTTCCGTAGCACCGCCGCCACCGAAGGGGAGATTCGAGGGACAAAAAGTCTCTGTTCCGACACCCTGCCAGGACGGGGAAGTGCCCCCGAAGCCATCTCCATCGATCTCCACCACCATCTCCATCGCCATTGCTGATTCCCATGATGAGGAGGGAGTAGTTCTCTCTCGAGGCTAAGGGTTCTACCGGTAGCTATGTGTTCATCTCTCTCTATGCATGATCATATTGTGATCATGAGCTTTGTAATCAAGTAGATCTACCTTGCTACTCAAGTGCTTTAATAGATCTATGCTCTCCCCATGTGTGTGAAAGTGACAGCGTGCACACCATGGTGGTACTTAGACTAGAGATTACAAATACTTGTTATGAGTTATATTTGGAGTTGGATGTCTCTATGAAATTATGGTGTTTGTTGGAACCATCTAGCACTCAAGGTGACAGTGTGAGGTTACCTAGATGGGGAAAGCGAACTTTGAGGAGTGTTGTTATAGCCCTACCATGGATTAGAGTGTCCAACTGGAGAGTAGTTAAGAGTAGTATCATAAAGAGAAGATAATTATATGAGAGTATTCACTAGTGAAAGTATGATCCCTAGGCCTTGTTTCTAAACATTGAAACACCATTTGCAATTAGATATGTTACATGTTTGCTTGCTTCCATCTTTATTTCAGTTTGCCTTTAGTATATTCCATGCCATCAAGCTATTTTCTGACACCGTTACCACTTATAATTATCCATACCACTTGTATTTCACTATCTCTTTGCTGAACTAGTGCACCTATACACCTGACAAGTGTATTGGGTGTGTTGGGGACACAAGATACCTCTTGTATCTTGATTGCAGGGTTGCTTGAGAGGGATACCTTTGACCACTTCCTCCCTGAGTTCGATAAACTTTGGGTGATCCACTTAAGGGAAACTTGCTGCTGTTCTACAAACCTCTGCACTTGGAGGCCCAACAACTGTCTACAAGAATAGAAGTGCGTAGACATCATGGTCCGAAGCATTTTGGGCCCACGTATATGTCATCATTTTTGTAGCGCCGCGCCTCTATGTTGGAGTTAATCCTATGCCTTGCGTCAGTTGGGGACAGAGATCGCCCTAATTGAAGGCTATGGCTGCGGTGCCTTGGAGCCGGACTGCGGCTTCTGCCACCACCTCCTCCGCCATGATGCCCTCCTTGGCCTCCTTGGGAGCCATTGTGATGGCTGCTTGGTGGAGAGGGTGGAGCAGCTGGATTGTTTCTGGCTGATCGCCGACCTCCGTCTGGAGCGTCATTATTCCGGTACCGGGGAGGGTCTTCGTTACGATGAGCCCCCTACCGACTTGACTCGACACGGTGTCCGTCATTCCTTTGTCCGTCATTCCCATTGTGATGGGGCTCAGCCGGACGGCTAGTATGTCTAGGAGGTGACATTCTTTGACGGTCCTCCTCCCGACGTTTTTCTTTGTCTTCTTCCCTGCGATCGTTCAACTCTCGCCATGGAGGGTTCTTCGGATACAGTGCAGTAATTGCCTCTTGCTCAGCTGCTGGAGCGACATTGCGCCAGTCACGTGTAGTTCTGTGATGCTGCCCTAAAGATCCGGTTCTTGAATAGTTGTCTTCCCGACGGTCGGAACGGTAATGCTGTTCTGGAGCATGTTGGGGTCTTACGTCATTCCAGGCCGGATCTGTGCGACATTGGTCGGATTGGGAGACCAGTTTTCCACTTCCGGACATTGGGGCCTTCTGCTGCTCCAGACCCTTGGTGAGTAGCTTAATGCCCAATCGAACGTGTTCTGGGCCTGGATTACTTGACAGGATATCTCGAGCTGCAACAGTGCTTTGCACCGGTGTTGGATACACCAGATCTCCCTTGCTGTTGAGTCGAGGCATCCCCGGGTCTCCTTCAAAGAGAAGCTTGTGAACTTCTAGGAATTGGTCGTCACGAGTGTGACGTTTCCGAGTCTTTTGATGCTGCCGAGAAATGTACTTCTCCGCAGTTGCCATGCGTTTCTTTTCTTCCTCGATGTTTTTGGCTTCATCCAGGAGTACTTGATGATGCGCTTCTAGGGCCTAGGCCCTTTCATCCAGCTCTTCAGCAGTAAGTTCTGCAGTTGTAGGGATAGGTGTGGTTAATGCATCATCGATGAGTTTACGCGCACCTTCACTGATCACGTGTCCATCCATCGACTCTTCTTTGGGCTCGTCTGGGATAAGTGCTCCATCCGAGTCTTCCTCATATTCCTCGGCAATCACTTCCTCTACCAGAAGATCTTTTGCCGGGGTCATGTTCTTCTTGTTCTTCTTTACCTTCTTGGCAGCGCCGGTAGCAAAGACGACTTTAGGTCCGTTTCCTAGAGTCAAGCTCTGATCGGTACTTTTGGACATCTGGAGCTCGGGATTATCTCCGATATCCATGTCGTCCTACGCTTTAGGAGAGTTTTCCCCGGATCCTGTAGAGAACTTTCGGAAATTCGCCGATGTCATCGAGTCATCCGAGGATGCGGGTAAGTCGGTCTTTATTCTGATCGCCTCCATCACTGAGTCAGTGTTGTCTCCAGCATCGGCAGAGCCAGATCCGGAACCAACGTAGCCGACGAAGTGCGATGTGCGGGTCCTGAGGTAGTTGCGGCTTTCCTCGTGGGATTCCTCGAAGATCTTAATGGCTTCGAGAACCTCATCCATGCTTGCGTCTTGCATCATCATGCGCATCAACGTGTGCCTCAGGAACAGTTGATCTGTTCCGGTGTTGGCAGAGCCGGAACCAAGGTTGTTGCTATGATCCTCCTAGATTTTGACTTCAGTGGGTAAATCGATCTCGGATTCGGCCTCACCAGGAAGATCCACTCCAGATTCGACTTGAACCACAAGGTCTGCTTCAGGCTCGGATTTCTCCACTGTCTCCGCAACGGGTGCAGGCTGGGTGGGATTAGAGTTTTCTGAGGTCCGAAACTCTGCCACCTCCATGGACAAAGGGGACCTAGAAATTTCTTTTGCCTCTATCATCACCGCTGGGGTGGGTGGGACAGGTTTAGAGAAACCGATGTACACATCGATCTCGCCAAAAGACATAATGGTGTAAGCAGTCATGGCTTCCCTACCCGGAATCCAGGTCTCGTCGGGAACAATGAGAGGGATGTCACTGGCATAGAGGATGTGGTCGATGGCGATAGTCTCGCCGATTCCGATTCTTGTAGACTCCGCTCGGAACGCAGATCCGAAGCTCACTTGCCCCACGGTGGGCGTCAACTGCCGTCAGACTGATGACAAGTACGCCATGAGGGGGTCCTCGAGGTGTGTGGAAGAGAGGGGTGTGAGACGTACGGTATTCCAGGGCGGTGAGCACACAAGTTTACCCAAGTTCGAATCCTTCGGCTTTGGACGGATCCTACTCCTGCTAGCAATCCAATAATATGGCAGAGCCGGAATATGGGTTACAAGGGTTTTGCCTGTGAGAGTTGAGATTGTAGACTATTGTGAGGGTGCCCTAAAGGCTCTCCCTAGGGCGGCTTATATATATCCGGCCTAGGGTTTATAGGAGAGATCTATCCGGCTATGACTAAGAGTCGGTTACAAAGTACATCTTGAACTACAAGTAACACTATGGGCCTATGTCGGTAAGTCTTCTGGGCCTTCCCGTAGCCGTACTGGACTCCTTCTCTTCTCCCTAACTGGGCCGCTCGTGAAGCAAAGCTCTAACCCGAAGTGGGACACCCTGGTCAGTGAGGTACAGTGAGGATACCCGGAAAGTATATCCCCAACATGTGTTCTTTTCATTAACCACATTGGATCCCCTAGTGTCATTGCATGTGTGTTCTTTTCATTAACCACAACTAGAGTCATTGCATGTCTGTTCTTTTCATAAACCACATATGGAGTCCCTAGTGTCATTGCATGTGTGTTCTTTTCATTAACCACAACTAGAGTCATTGCATGTGTGTTCTTTTCATAAACCACATATGGATCCACCAGAGTCATTGCATGTCTGTTCTTTTCATAAACCACATGGATCCATCAGAGTCATTGCATGTGTGTTCTTTTCATAAACCACCTGGATCCACCAATGTCATTGCATGTATGTTCTTTTCATAAACCACAACTAGAGTCACTCGGTGTGTGTTATTGTCATAAACCACATGGATCCACTAGAGTTCATTGCATGTGTGTTCTTTTCACTAACCACATATGTATCCCCTAGTGTCATTGCATGTGTGTTCTTTTCATGAACCACAACTAGAGTAATTGCATGTGTGTTCTTTTCACAAACTACATATGGATCCACCAGAGTCATTGCGTGTCTGTTCTTTTCATAAACCACATGGATCCACCAGAGTCATTCCATGTGTGGTCTTTTCATAAACCACATGGATCCACCAGTGTCATTGCATGTGTGTTCTTTTCATGAACCACAACTAGAGTCATTAAATGTGTGTTCTTTTTGTAGGGTTGCGGGTAGGCTACACTAGCGCAACACAAAAATTTCTACCGCGTTAACTAGGAATACTGTGGTCATAGATCACGGGATTACCACTAGACATGCAGTTGCGGAACATGATGAAGCACGTCGAGGCAGTGTAGATGTTCTATGTCTCCTCCTTGTCCTCGTCCCACGAGCAGCTCTCCTTTGCGCGGCTTGTCCAAGTGCTACAGCTACAACACCTCCGAGATATCCACATGTCCGGAGTGGAAGTCGTCATGCGCCAGACTGCTAGGTTTGCTCGTGCAACATAGGCGGAAGAGGAGCGACAGCTGGGTGGAATGCTCTCCCCTATTGAGCTCGCCTCACTCTCTCTTATATAGGCATCCCTGGTGGGCTTCTACATTAGCAACCTATTAGTAGCCTAAGCCTGGTCTAATTCGGATCCAATCCTCATTAGGTTTCCAACCCCTAAAGTGTGTGACCCTATAGGTTCATACACGTATAGACATGACACGAGTACACTTACTCCGTCAATAGTTGGTAACGACCTCTAGCAAGACATGCCAACTCCTAAACGCATGTAAAGATCATTCAGATGAACCATCACAAGGTTGAGTACATGTTTTTACCTTTGGCTCACGATATTTGGTCTAGCTCCAAGCTGACCTCTCTTTCTTGATACTATGATTCGGAATCCCTTTACTAGGTTAACTCTTAACCATATGTAGCATGGCCATGTATTTCTGGATCTGATCACTCGAGGGGCCCAGAGATATCTCTCTCAAGTAGAGAGGGGCAAATCCCATCTTGATTGACCAGTGCGTTGCAGCATGTATCGGGACAAACCTGAAAGCTACCTTTATAACTACCCAGTTATGGGGTAGTGTTTGATAGCCCCAAGGGTAGGTCAATCCACATCTCAAGTACATGCGACAATCTCAGGTCTAATGAAAAAACATACACAATGTGTAGAGAGAGCTGCAAGTAATATTGCCAGTCTCAAGTTGGGTCAGTCCAACCCCATGCTCATAACATGTGTCCACATCATTGGTTTGACATCTCCATGTCTATGACTTGCGAAACATAGTCATCAACCAATCGATGTGCTAGTCTAATATTCACGTGTGTCCTCGCATGAACTCCGACTAGGGACAATTATTAGATAACCATACAAGTAAAGAGTTAGTCCTTAGAGAAAATGGTGGACAGGTTCTATGGCGATGGAGATCACCATGAGAAAATGGGCCATACTGTATCACATCTATGTGAATGCTATTCTTATACGTTTTACTACTATGCATGCTTAGATGATAGAAGTAGAACGATCCCTCACAAAGTTTAAGTTAAACCATGCCCTCCCAACCAAACCTTGCACCATCCTATGTCCTGTACAATCGTTGGTGGGTCTATGAAATTAGGGTGCCACGGTTTTCCTTGGCTGGATGGGTTTGTATCGGATACCTACACGCATAAGGGTTGGTGAGCTTAACAAGGTCATCTTAACAGTTAAGGACCTTGGGGCATAAAGGTTGGGCGCCTAGTTTTGACATAGAGATGTCACCCAACAACAAGAGTCATATGTGATATGATTAGCAAAGGTTGCTTACCGATTTACCTTGTCTTCTAGCAGTGATGCTAAAGCTCACTAGTCGACTTGTTAATTGTGGATCTTGAATCACTTAGTATCAATAGAGGGATGTTGATTTAAGTGGGAGTATATGCTATTAAATTGTTTAATATGTTTTACTCTTTCATGGTTACATGGCTTAGTATTTTGCATATTTTTTTGTTGTAGATCAATGGCACCGAACAATTCATCACCTTTTGCTTTGCGTTCGATTCTTGAAAAGGATAAACTAAATGGAACAAACTATTCGGACTGGGTCCGTAACCTGAGAATTGTTCTCAGGGCTGAGAAAAAGGAAACTGTTCTGGATACCCCAATCCCGGATGAACCTGCTGATAATGCAACTGCTACCCTTAAGAATGCCTACAAGAAAGCATGTGATGATTCTCTTGAGGTCAGTTGTCTTATGCTTGCATGCATGGAACCTGATCTTCAAAAGCAGTTTGAGGATCAGGAAGCGTACGATATGATCGTTGCGCTTAAGGACATGTTCCAGACTCAGGCTAGGACTGAGAGGTACAATGTCGCTAAGTCCTTTGTGGAATGCAAGCTGGCAGAGGGAGCAGCTGTAGGCCCCCATGTGATCAAAATGGTTGGTTACAGTCAGACTTTGGAAAAGCTTGGTTTTCCATTAGGCCAAGAGTTGGCCACTGACTTCATTTTGGCATCTCTTCCATCTAGCTATGGGCATTTCATTTCGAACTACCATATGCATGGGGTGGAGAGGGGCCTTAATGAATTATGTGGGATGCTGAAAACAGCAGAATGTGACATTAAGAAGTGTGCAGGGCATAGCCATGTGATGGCTGTGCAGAACAAGCCTAGCTTCAAGAAAAAGGGCACTTCTTGGCAGAAGAAGAAGGGCAAGGCTAAGGATACGATCCCTAAGCCAAACCCTGCACCCAAGCAAAAGGCTGGTCCTGCAGGAGACACTGAGTGTTTCTTTTGTCACGAATATGGCCACTGGAAGAGAAACTGCAGCAAGTACCAGACTTCTTTGAAGAAAAGTGGAAGTAAGAGTACTTCCCACTCAGGTACACTTGTTGTAAATGTTGTGGACATTTTTCTCGCAGATTCTTATGTTAACTCTTGGGTATTTGATACCGGATAGGTTGCTCATATTTGCAATTCGATGCAGGGGCTAATAAGGACTAGAGAAGTGCAGAAAGGCGAAGTGGATTTTCGCGTCGGAAATAAAGCAAGGGTTGCTGCATTGTTCGTCGGCGTCATGCAACTTCACCTTCCGTCAGGATTTATCATGGAGTTGAATAATTGTTATTACATTCCTAGTATGGGTCGAAACATTTTATCACCTTCATGTTTGATGAGGGATGGTTATTCATTCGCGAGTACAAACAATGGTTGTGTAATCTCTAAGAATGCTATGTTTGTGGCTGATGCTCCCATTGTGAATGGGTTATTTATTTTAAATCTTGATAATGCATGTGTTTACAATGTTAGTGCTAAAAGGCTTCGGCCAAATGATTTGAGTCCTACCTATCTATGGCATTGTCGTTTGGGGCATATAAGTGAAAAGCGCATGAAGAAGCTCCATGGTGATGGTCTTCTAACTTCGTTTGATTTTGAATCATACGAGACATGTCAAGCTTGTTTACTTGGAAAGATGACCAAGACGCCTTTTACGGGGTTTCCCGAGAGAGCGACAGACTTGTTGGAACTCATACATACTGATGTATGTGGACCAATGAGCACGACAGCCAGAGGAGGATATCACTACTTCATTACTTTCACTGATGATTTCAGTAGATATGGCTATGTCTACTTGATGAAGCATAAGTCTGAAACTTTTGAAAAGTTCAAAGAGTTTCAAAATGAGGTAGAGAATCAACGTGGCAAGAAAATAAAGGCCTTGCGATCTGATCGCGGAGGTGAATATTTGATTCACGAGTTTAGCAATCATCTTAAGAGTTGCGGAATTGTTCCACAGCTCACGCCGCCCGGAACGCCTCAAAGAAACGGGGTCTCTGAACGGCGTAATCGAACTTTGTTGGACATGGTTCGATCGATGATGATCCAGTCGGATTTACCATTATCATTTTGGGGTTAAGCGCTAGAAACAGCAGCTTCCACACTAAATAGGGTACCATCTAAATCCGTAGTTAAGACACCATATGAGATGTGGACTGGAAAGAATCCCAGTTTGTCTTTTCTAAAGATTTGGGGTTGTGATGCATTTGTCAAGCGACTTCAGTCGGACAAGCTAACACCCAAATCGGATAAGTGCATTTTTGTGGGATACCCAAGGGAAACCTTAGGGTATTACTTCTACAACCGAGAAGAGGGCAAAGTGTTTGTCGCTCGTAGTGGTGTTTTCCTAGAGAAAGAGTTTCTCACAAAGGGAACGAGTGGAAGGTCGGTGCGACTTGAAGAAGTTCAAGATGAGCCAGTCAGGGATGCTTCTACGAGTGATGCTATTGTAGCAGAACAAGTTGAGGAACCCGTGGCAATAGAAGCACCACAACCACGAAGGTCGGCGAGGCTCCGCGAAGCGCGAGAGTTATTATTGTTAGACAATGATGAGCCTACGACCTATGCAGAAGCGATGGTGGACCCAGACTCTAAGAAATGGCTGATTGCCATGAGATCCGAGATAGAGTCCATGGGAGACAATCAAGTTTGGAACTTGGTTGACCTGCCTGATGGTTTTAAAGCCATTGAGTGCAAGTGGATCTATAAGAAGAAGATTGATATGGATGGAAATGTTCACATCCATAAAGCTCGACTTGTTGCAAAAGGTTTTCGACAAGTTCAAGGAGTTGACTACGACGAGACTTTCTCGCCCGTAGCGATGCTTAAATCTATACGGATCATTCTAGCCATTGCTGCACATTTCGATTATGAGATATGGCAGATGGATGTCAAGACGGCTTTCTTAAATGGAATCCTTTCTGAGGACGTGTATATGATGCAGCCCGAAGGTTTTGTCGATCCAAACAATGCTGGAAAGGTATGCAAACTTCAAAAGTCTATTTATGGGCTGAAGCAAGCATCTTGGAGTTGGAACATTCGATTTGATGAAGTTGTAAAGGAGTTTGGCTTCACCAAAAACGAACAAGAACTTTGTGTGTATAAGAAAGAAAATGGGAAATCACTTGTGTTTCTAATCTTATATGTGGATGACATATTATTGATTGGAAATGACATTCCTATGCTCGAGTCTATTAAGACCTCATTGAAAAATAGTTTTTCTATGAAGGACTTGGGAGAAGCGGCATATATTCTGGGTATCAAGATCTATAGAGATAGATCAAGGAGGCTAATTGGATTAAGCCAGAGTACGTACATTGACAAAGTGTTGAAACGGTTCAGCATGGAAGAGGCTAAGAAGGGGTTCTTGCCCATGTCTCACGGCATTAAACTCAGCAAGACTCAGTGTCCTTCGACCACTGATGAGCGAGAACGCATAAGTAGGGTTCCATATGCATCGGCTATTGGATCCATCATGTATGCAATGACATGTACTCGCCCAGATGTTTCCTATGCTCTAAGTGTTACGAGCAGATACCAGGCTGATCCAGGTGAGATTCACTGGACAGCGGTAAAGAATATCCTTAAGTCATTGACATAGAGATGTCAAACCAATGATGTGGACACATGTTATGAACATGGGGTTGGACTGACCCAACATGAGACTAGCAATAATACTTGCAGCTCTCTCTACACATCGTGTACGTTTTGTCCTTAGACCTGAGATTGTCGCATGTACTTGAGATGTGGATCGACCTACTTTGGGGCTATCAAACACTACTCCGTAACTGGGTAGTTATAAAGGTAGCTTTCGGGTTTGTCCTGATGCATGCTGCAAGGCATCGGTCAATCAAGATGGGATTTGCCCCTCTCTACTTGAGAGAGATATCTCTGGGCCCCTCGAGTGATCGGATCCAGAAATGCATGGCCGTGCTACATATGGTTAAAAGTTAACCTAGTAAAGGGATTCTGAATCACAGTATCGAGAAAGAGAGGTCAGCTTAGAGCTAGACCAAATACCGTGAGGCAAAGGGAAAGACATGTACTCAACCTTGTGATGGTTCGTCCGAATGATCTTTATATGCGTTTAGAAGTTGGCACGTCATGCTAGAGGCCGCTACCAACTATTGACGGAGTAAGTGTACTCGCGTCATGTCTATACGTGTATGAACCTATAGGGTCACACACTTTAGGGGATGGAAGCCTAATGAGGATTGGATCCGAATTAGACCAGGCTTAGGCTGCTAATGGGCTGCTAATGTAGAAGCCCACCAGGGATGCCTATATAAGAGGGAGTGAGGCGAGCTGAAAAGGTGAGAGCATTCCACCCAGCCGCCACTCCTCTTCTGCCTGTGTTGCACGCGCAGACCTAGCAGTCTGGTGCGTGACGGCTTCCACTCTGGACGTGTGGATACCTCGGAGGTGCGGCATCTGTAGCACTTGGACGAGCCGCGCAAAGGGGAGCTGCTCGTGGGACGAGGACGAGGAGGAGACGTGGAACATCTACACTGCCGCAACGTGCTTCATCGAGTTCCGCACCTGCGCGTCTAGCGGTAATCCCGTGATCTATGACAATAGTATTCCTGGTTGACGCGGTAGAAATTTTTGATTTTACGCTAGTGTAGCCTACCCGTAACCCTTCAAACTTGAATGTGGACTAGGTGGGAATTCCACCCAGCTGTGGTTCCTTGATCTAGATCCAGACGGCATGTGCTCCCTAGAGCCGGCCGGTTGGTCCTGTCTTGGCCTACCCGGGGATCATCCCCCCGACACTAGTCCCCGAGCGCGCTAGGACTTGGCCCCATGGAGAAGTTCTTGTGTGCTCATTTGAAATGATTGATGATGTAGATGCTTTGTCGCTTTTCATTTGTCTTGTAGTCTTTGTTTTGTAGTCTTTGTCATGTAGTCTTTTTGCTGTACCGGCTTGAGATTCTGTGTTGTTTCCCGGCTAGGGTCTACCGGCTACGGAGCCGACGGTCCCACGCACAGGGTGTGAGCGGTGATCCTCTTGACCGGCTGCCGCACCCGGCGAGGAGAGGGATCGCCAGTTTGCTATCGTTGGTGCTTGCGTCAGCCATGCCTGTCGTTTCTGGTGCGCGCCGCGTTAGCCATGCCTGCCATTTCTGGTGTGCGTCGTGTCAGTTTGACTTCTGGGTCTACCGCTGTAGTTTTTTGTAACCGCGCGCACGCCTTCATCATTGCGTATCCTTGGAGACTGTGGGCGCGGTTTGCCTCCCGCAATAACTTCCGCTTGATCTTCTGTGTGTGTGGCGCTGGCGCACGCGATCCGCCCCTGAACCATCATGGGGTAGTGGGGTGGTTGCCTGCCACGTGGCGTGGAGGGAGGGGAACCGGCGTTGTGGAGTGGGGCCGTTGCTTGCCATGTGGCGCAGAGGTAGGGGAACCGTCGTGGCTGTTTTTCCCCGATAAATACGTGTGCCAAGGAGCAGTGGTTCCTCACTTCGTCTCCCTGCGCCTGCCGTCCCTGTTCTCCCTTGCGCTCTAGCCGCTGCTCCTCTGCGCCACTGTTTGTTTGTCCCCGGTGCCGCTCTTCTTCTTCAACAGCGGTCTCCCGCGTATCAACCACGGCCACCTTTCCAAACAACATGCTGCCCGAGGTTGTCGGCAGGTGGTGCGGCTCATATGACACTGAAGAGTTGGTGAAGAAGTACCAGCGGGGGAAGTTCCTCCCGTCAGAGCGGCTGGTGAAGCACCGCCTCGCGCCGGAGGGTGAGCGGGTGCCCAACCCCCAGCCTGGCAAGGTCGTCGTCTTCCTCGCCCACTTCGCTCGTGGCCTTGGGCTGCCGCTAACCTGCTTCGTCTTGGAGCTACTCGTCACCTTCGACCTGCAGCTCTACCACCTCGGAGCCAACGCCATGTCGATGTTGTCGCATCACGCGGCCTGCTGCGAGGCGTTCCTCGGGGTCTACCCCGACGCCGCGAATTTCTTGAAGTTCTTCTACTTCAAGGTGCAGGTGGTGGGGAAGGGTGGCCCGTTGATGGAGACGGGCTGCTACGCCATCTACCCGCGGCCATCAGCGCCCATACCGTGCCTGGAGCTCCCCAACACCGTCAAGCTCTGGCAGCGGTCGTATTTTTTACGTGCGCAACAACACGGAGGTGGACTTCATCAAGGTCCCCGCCTTCGCCAACGTCCCCTCCAGCCGGAAGGCCAAGAGCGTCCAACACTTGGGTGCCCAAGGCGACATCGACCAGATGGGCGCCCAGTTGGCTGTCTTCGTGAAGAAGGAGCGGCTCACCGCCCGGGACATTCTGTTGTCCTGGATGGCAAACGCGTGCTCCCGCTGCAGCACCGGTCGCACAAGATGTGCCACCTTTCTGACCATCTTGATCCCACCCGGGTATCTCGGCTAGACGTGCCGTACGCCGCGCTCCGTGAGTGGCTCCCCACCATCTCGAAGGAGGCGTTGGAGGAGGACTGGGTGTTCTACTGCCGGCCATACCATCGTGGCCAGGTTCTGCCGAAGTTATGTCTTTCTTGCTCTTCTCCGGGTGGATTTTCCTGAGGGACTCCCGTTTCATGCCTCTTATCTTCCTTGTTGAGTAGCTTTTCACGGCACAACTAGCGGAATATGGTATGGGGGACACCGAGCTCCCCAACTTCACCGTGGACTTCAAGCCGGCGAAGGCTCCGCCGGCGGAGGCGGAGCGGTTCCCCATGCGGGCCGAGGAGGGATGCGAGTTCCCACCTGGTGAGAGTTTGTTCTTGCCCTTGTCCGTTTTGCCCTTGTTATGCCTGTAGTCGTAATCTTGACGTTTTGCTTGCACTTGGAATAGCCGCCCATGGCGAGGATGTGGACCTGGCCGAGGTCGTCGCACCCAGGGGCAGGGGGAAGCGGGCCGCCCCCACCAGCCCTGCTCTAGCCGGAGGTGGCGCCAAGAATACGCACTGCCCCCGCCCTGCGGCCACCATGCCGAGCATTGCCGGGTAGGTGCCTTTGTCTTCTTGGTGCTTGTATTGACTTACTCATATTCGCGTTGCTCACTCCATGTGTTTCTGCAGCGAGGCCATGCCCTTGCCTGGCTCCACGACTGTCGCCACCGCGTCCGCATCTCCGCCTGTTTTGGAGGCGAGTGCGCCGGCTCTGGATCCCGATGCTGCTCCGGCTCCCGAGGCTGCGCCAGCTCCGGCTTTCGAGGCTCCACCGGCTGGGACGGAGGTGGTGCCGCCGGCTGCGCCCGCGGCGCTTCACCGGGCCGGGGCCGTCTCTCGGCTTGCTGAGGGTCTTCTGCTTTCGCGTGCCGGCACGACCGTGCCTCCCCCCTGCTCAACGGTGGGCGCTGACTCTAGTGCCTATCGAGTGGAGGAGCTGGTGGAGGTGCGGTAGTCGGAGGCCCCCGTCCAGCCGGAAGGTGAACCCTCCACGGCTCCGGTGAGCGACGATGACCTCCAAGTCACCGGCTGGACGCCTGCTCGGGCCGTGTCGCCGCTGGACGCTCTCCTGGCACAATTGTCAGTGGCGGCACCCCTGGTCGTTGGCCAAACCCGCCAGCTGGTGGGGGCACTGGAGCAGGGGCTAGGCCAAGCCCGCGCGCTACGGGCCTCCGTCGAGGTACGTGCTCCGTCGCCAATCATGGTGTTTTGTCGCCGTCTTGCGACGCAGCTGGTTCTTTGTGGTTCTTATCTCCCGTTTCTTGTACAGAGGGCTCTCACTGATGCCGCCAAGACCTCGCGGGACCTGTGTCGTAAGATTGCTCGCTCTGCCGTATCTTCTCAATTGCACGATTTCTCGCGGTTCTTGTTGAGCATTGGTTACCCTCCTGCAGCTCTGCTGGCGGACCGGTACCGCAAGGTGGCCTGACTAAAGGAGGAGGTCGCCCGACTGGAGGAGTCCAACAAGACCCGCCAGGACCAGATCGCCAAACTGACTGCGCAACAGCAACAGATGGAGATCAAGGCTGGTAGGGCCAAGAAAACGTCAGAGACCCAGGCCGAGGCGCTGAAGAACCTGGAGGGGCTTTACGCGGCCCAGACGGATGCCCTCAAGGTTTCCAAGGGCAAGGAGGCGGCGGCGCTGTCAGAGCTTTGCCAGATCACTGAGATCATTGTCAGTAAGTGCCCTTGACTTGAGCTAATTTTGTAGTCTTGTCCTTTGTAGTGAGTACTGAGTACTGTTTCTTTTTCTGGCTACAGCTCAGTATCCTGAGGCGATAGATCAGGCGCTAGGCCATATTCCCGAGACGGATCCGGAGCGGGATCTCCACCCGAGGGAGCTGGTGGCGGTCGTCAGCGAGGAGGCGAACCGGCTTCGCGCCGCCGCTCTCGAGGTCTTTGACTATGTCTGGCCCGAAGCCGCCCCGCTTGCCACCATGGATGCCTTGGCCGAGCGCCTTTTGGCAGCTCTGGACCTTATGAATGTGGCTCATGAGTGGGCGGCTCGAGGCGGCTTGGAGATGGTGCTGGCGCTACTGAAATCCTGGTACCCCGATGTGGATCTGCGGAGCCTTTCCCGCGGATTTCGCCAAGGGACCAGTTATGACCAGCTTCGCGCCGAGGTTCCTGACATCAGCTCCTGTGGCGTGACGATCGGGAGCTTCGTTGCACTAGAAAGGGACTTCAGCGACCCAGCCGGCACGGAGCGGTACTATCACAGCCTGGATGCGCCGCGCACGGAAGCTTCGGCTGCGCCGCAGACCGCCTCGACGGACGCCGCCTCTAGCAGTCGTGCTCTAGCTGATGCCTCCGGCCCTTCTGCCTCCTAGTGAACTTGATCCCCGGTATGTCAGGAGTATTTGTGACTTGAAACACTTATCTTTTCTTTGTGCTATGCGAACAACTGTCTATCCTCTGGTTATTGAACTTTTATGGGAGCATCACCTCCCTCTGTATATTTGTTCATGCTCTTTTGCTTACACTTTCTGCTTTGCATTTTTTGCATGCCTGTTTCTGTGTGGGGGCGTGCGAGCGCACCCACAGGGTGTAGTCCCCGAGGTTCGGGCATGCTGGAGAATACAACCGGGTCAAAGCTCCTTGACCTGCTCTGCTGCCGCCTGGAGGTTATCTGCCTCTAGCTTGGGTGCTCGTCGTTAAACTTTGGCTCATGCAAACATTGAAACAAACAAGTTGTTTGCCTGGTTAAGCATATGCAAGTTTGAACTGTAATCTTAGGTTAACTAGTCTTGAAATTTTTGCTGTTTCGCGCAAATCCAATGTCTTTGCCCTTTTCTCAGTGAGCATTGGCCAGTTTTGATGCCGTTCCCTTGCTGGCTTTTAGCCGAAGTCGAAGGGGTAGCTTAGTAGGCGTACTGCACGATACTTCGGGTTTGGGTCATTGTCTTTGAGCGAGCGAGCGCAACCGGGTCGTCCAGATGTTTTTATTTTCCTCATGGTTTTTTCGTGTAGGGGTCTTTGAGCGTTCTGCTCTTGCCGGATCTGTCAGCCGGCTTGCGGTCTGCAGCCAGAACCGAAGAGGAAGCCTTAGGAACCGCGTACAGTACTTTGCCGTGTGGGTCGTGCAACCGTCTGGGCCAACCGGCGGGTCCCCGAGACGGATTGCTGGCTCTGGGGTTAGAGTAATGCAGCCAGAAAACCAATTTGTGCAGCGTGACTTGATTATTTATTGCGGAGTCCCCGAGACTGTGTTGAGGCTCCTATGCTTGTGCATTACATGAAAGTAAGATACATACACTTCTTGCTCAATTGTAAAAGGGGCGGAGCAGGCTCGCGTTCCATGGGCGTTCAGTTTCTTCGCCTGAGCGATCCATCTTGTTCTTTTCCGACTTGCGGGCGTCAATGAGGTAGTATGAGTTGTTGTGCAGTGCCCGGCTGATTATGAATGGGCCCTCCCAAGGCGGAGACAGCTTGTGCATCCCCTTGGTGTCTTGAACTAGCCTTAGCACGAGGTCGCCCTCATGGAATGAGACGCTGCGTATCCAGCTGGCGTGGTAGCGACACAAGTTTTGCTGGTAGATGGCGGATCTGGACAAGGCTAGCTCGCGTGCTTCTTCAAGGAGATCGACACTGTCTTCCCGTGCTTTTTTGGCTTGCTGTTCCGTGTAGAGCAGTTTGTGGGGTGCGTCGAACTCGATGTTAGTGGACAAAACTGCCTACACCCCGTAGACGAGGAAGAAAGGGGTATAGCCGATGGACCGGTTCAGCGTGGTGCGGAGGCTCCGGAGTACAGCCGGCAGCTCCTCAATCTAGTAGCCGGGGGATCACATTGGTGTTTCGATCAGCCGGGGCTTGATTCCAGCTAGGACCAGGCCATTTGCTCGCTCGCATTGCCCGTTGGACTGGGGGTGTGCCACAGATGCGAGGGCCAGGTGGATGCCCTTGTCTCCACAGAATCGCGCGAAAGATCCCTTGGTAAAGTTTGTCTTGTTGTCGATTATGATGTTGTTGGGGTAGCCAAAGCATGTAATTATGTCTGTGAAGAACTTGACCACCGTTGGCTCATCCAGCTTCTTTATTGGCTTTGCCTCTATCCACTTGGTGAATTTGTCCACTGCCACCAGCAAGTGGGTCATGCCGGATCTGGCCGTCTTGAAAGGGCCAACCATGTCCAGCCCCCATACGGCGAACGACCAGGTGATGGGAATCGTCTTGAGTGCTGCAGACAGAGTGTGCCTCTGCTGGCTGAACCGCTAACACCCGTTGCACGCCTTGACAATCTGCTCAGCGTCTTCTAATGCCGTGGGCCAGTAGAACCCGTGGAGGAATGCCTTTGCCACTATGGCTCGTGACAATGCGTGGTGTCCGCATTTGCCCTGGTGGATGTCGACCAGCAGCCGGATTCCTTCCTCTTGGCTCACACATCGTTGATAGATACTGCCAACGCTGCGCTTGTAGAGCTCGTTGTTGATGATGGTGTATGCGCTGGCTCTGCGCTTCACCTGTCTTGCCTGTACCTCTTCTTCGGGCAGCTCTTCTTTGGCCAGGAAATCCATGAATGGCTTGGCCCATGTTGGGGTTTCCCGGATGGCGTACACCGCCTGCATCAGCAGATTCACTTCTGCCCAGATGACCGGGTCGGGCTCGTCTGGAGGCTGACCGGGTGAAGCGGTGGAGCCGGCAGCCTCTAGGATAGAGGCGGCAGTCCCCGGGTGCGGTGCAGCCGTCATGGAGATCTTGGAGCCGGCAGTCCCCGAGTGCGGCGAAGCAGTCCCTGGGTGCGGTGCAGCCGTCGCGGAGGTCCTGGAGCCGGCAGTCCCCGGGTCCGTGTCCAACATTATGGAGTCGGATTTGGGAGACGGCGTGATTGATGGCTTGCGCAGATGCTCAAGGGAGACTCCAGGCAGACTTGCTTGTCTTGTTGACCCAATATGGGCGAGCGTGTCTGCGGCCTCGTTGTTTACCCTGCGAACATGGTGAAACTCGCATCCTTCGAAATAGGTGCATAGCTACTGTACGAAGAAACGATATAGATCCATGTTTGCATCTCTCGTGTCCCAATCACCCAACACTTGCTGCACCACCAGATCAGAGTTGCATCGGGTGCCTATTTCCTTTGCCATCTTGAGGCCGTGGACGAGCGCTTCATACTCAGCGACGTTGTTGGACGCACATAAGTGGATTTGTAGCACATATTCCAGCCGGTCTCCTTTTGGAGAGGTGAGGACCACTCAGGCTCCGAGCCCTCCATACATCATGGAGCCGTCGAAATGTAGCTTCCAATGCGTGGAGTCGGGGCAAGGTGGCAGGTACTGCGTTTCTGCCCAGTCGACCAAGAAATCTGCCAAGGCCTGAGACTTGATCGCCATTCTTGGCTCGTACTGTATGTTGTGGGAGGCGAGCTCCATGGCCCATTTCGCCACCTGGCCTGTGGCATCTCTTTTGCCGATGATCTTCGAGAGTGGCGCTAGCGGCACCACCCGGATGGAACGTTCTTGGAAGTAGTGCTTCAGTTTCTTGGCGGCCATGTACATGCTGTACACCAACTTCCGGTAATGAGGGTAATTCTGCTTCGAGAGCGAGAGCACCTCACTTAGGTAATACACCGGTCGTTGCACCGGCTGCGCCTTTGCTTCTTCCGGCCTTTCCAGCACCAACACCACACTGACAACCCTGTTTGTTGCTGTGATGTACATCAACATGGGTTCCTTTGCTGCTGGTGCCACCAGAATAGGTGGTGAGGTGAGCATACGCTTGAGGTCACGGAAGGCTTCATCCTCCTGTGATGTCCAGACGAATTTGTCCGTCTTCTTCATGAGTTGGTACAGTGGGAGTGTTTTCTCGCCGAGCCGGCTGATGAACTGGCTGAGGGAGGCCAGGCATTCGGTGAACTTCTGGACATCTCTCAAGTTCTTGGGCGGCTGCATGCGCTCTATTGCGCCGATCTTCTCCTGGTTCGCCTTGATTCCTTGCTCAGATACAAGAAAACCGAGGAGTTGACGGACTAGGACACCGAACACACACTTCTCCGGGTTCAGCTTCATTTGGAACCGGTGGAGGCTGGTGAATGTTTCCTTCAAATCTTCAAGGAGTGTCCAGCGCTCCTTGGTCTTGACCACCACATCATCCAAGTAGGCATGTATGTTTCTGCCAATCTGAGTCTCCAAGCATTTTTGCATGCATCGTTGGTATGTTACTCCAGCGTTCTTCAGTCCGAACAGCATTGTGGTGTAGTAGTAGGCTCCGTAAGGAGTAATGAATGCTGTCTTTATTTGATCAGCAGGGTTCAGCCGGATCTGGTGGTAGCCAGAATACGCGTCCAGAAACGACAACAGCTCGCAGCCGGCCGTGGAATCGATCACTTGGTCTATCCTTGGTAGGGCGAATGGATCTTTGGGGCATGCTTTGTTCAGACCGGTGTAGTCAACACACATGTGCCAAGTCTTGTTCTTCTTTGGCACGAGTACGGGGTTTGCCACCCATTCCGGGTGGAAAACCTCCATGATGAATCCGGCTGCAAGCAGCCGGGTGATCTCCTTCCCAATTGTTCTTCTTTTTTCTTCCGCGAAGCGGCACAGTGACTGTTTGACGGGCTTTGCATCCGACCTGACATGTAAAGAGTGCTCAACGAGCTCCCTTGGAACACCTGGCATGTACTTGGGGGACCATGCGAAGATATCCCGATTCTTACGGAGGAAGTCGATGAGCGCGCTTTCCTATTTGCTGTCAAGGCCGTCTCTGACCAGGATGAACTTGTCCGGCTCGGCCTTGTTTAGCAGGATCTTTCTCGTGCCCTTGGATGGCTTGAATTGAGCCTCTCTGCCGGCTTGGGCTCGCCAACCGGCATGTACTTCTCTAGGGCCGCCATGTTCTGCATGATTATGCACTTCTCTTCCGCGATGATCATGGCTTCTGCTATCTTGGACCCGTCCATGGCGCACCCCACAGACCGTCTGTAGCAACCAGCCACGGTGATGATGCCCTTGGGCCCTGGTAGCTTCATCTTGAGGTACACGTAATGTGGTACCACCATGAACTTGGTGAGGGCTAGG
This sequence comes from Avena eriantha, assembly GCA_910589775.1. Lineage (NCBI taxonomy): Eukaryota > Viridiplantae > Streptophyta > Magnoliopsida > Poales > Poaceae > Avena > Avena eriantha. Next base: position 316,829,074 of record OU342741.1, read on the forward strand.
CATCCCAGGATTGCGTGGTACGTGTTTCAGAGGTTGACCACCTTGAACCAGATGGGCTCGCGGTGGAAGTTGTCCTCCGTGCTGAAGATGACGTCCAGCCGGATTTTTCCGATGGGGGAGTGCGACAGGCTTGGGACGGCTCTGTGGAAGGAGGTGCTTGATGTCTCTAGCTGCGACTCACTGATACCGAGCCGGTCGAGCGAGCTGCGGTACAGGAGGTTGATGCTGCTCCCTCCATCTACGAGGACGCGGGAAAACTTGCAGGAATGCTTCTGGGAGACAATGATAGGATCCAGAACCATCGCGTAGGTGCCTGGGTTAGGCAGCTCAGCTGGCTGGTCCTTCTGGCTCCATGCAACTTCTTGCTCCGACTAGTTGAGGTACTAGGGAACGGGAGGAATGGTTGCATTCACTTCCGCCTTGTGACGCCTCTTGTTGTGCTTGGTCTCCGACTCTGTGGTGAAGATGTGGTAGTTTCCCACCTGGCGGGGGTAGTTGTTGTCATCGTCTTCCCTTCGACGCTGGTTATTGCAATCGCCTGGCGGCCTGCCGGCTGGAGGAGGTGGTGCCTGTCCAACCGGTGCGCCAGCAATCTCCGCCATTTTCTTTGTCGAGGTGCACTCGCGTGTGGTATGCATGGCCGACTTGTTGCCTCCGCTATGGAACTTGCATGGCCCATTAAGCATCGACTCGATGGTGTACTTGGGCCTTGGAGGCCGGTCATCAGGCTTCTCTCTCCGGCTTCCGCCTATAGCCGGATCCTCCTGCACTGTCGCCACCTGCCTGGAGCCATATTGGTTGTCCGGCTAGTCGTCCTTTCTTTTGCCGTGGAGATTATCGTGCCGCCTGGAATTGTGGCCATTTCAATCCAGCTGGCGCCGATCTACGGCGATGTCGAAGATTATTTGCCCTTGGTCATCCACCCAGGCGGATCTTTTCATTGCCGCATCAGCCGTGGCGTACTTGTCCGTGATGGACATGGTTTGTGCCATGGTTGTGGGTTCCACCCGACGAAGCTTATGCTTGAGCATAGTGCCGTTGATGAAGAAATCAACCTCCTGATGTTCGCGTACCCCCTCACAGGAGTTGTGCATGCTCGTCCATCGGGTGATGTAGGAGCGATCGGATTCATCCAGGCCCTGCACGCAGAGAGCAAGCTCGCCATGCCGGCCTGGACGCTTGTAGATGTCGGTGAAGTTGTGAACGAACGCCTGCTCGAAATCGATCCAAGCGTTGATGCTATTGTCGGGGAGACTGTTTAGCCACGTTCTGGCTAAGTCGAGGAGCATGAGAGGGGCGTAGCGTACTACTACCAGGCGGTTGCCGTTGGCGATGCCTACGGCGGTGGTGTAGTCCACTAGCCAGTCCTCCGGCTTGACCGAGCCGTTGTACTATGGTGTATCCCTTGGGAGAGAAAATCCCTTTGGAAACGGTTCGTTCTAGATGCGCGGTCTGAAGCATCTTGGACCGGCTAGACTTTCTTCCTCCAACACGCATGACTTGGGTAGTGCTTGGCCTTTTCTAGCCTCATCGGCCGGTTCGTGGGTTTTGCTGGTAACAGCTGCCGCGTCGCGGGCATTGTGCCCACGGCCTGCAGATCCACTACGTTGGCGGTTGCTCTGCCTCGCTCCATTTGGGTAAGATGCCTTGCTGCCACCTGTAGGCGGATCCGCCATCCGACGAGCCGATTGGGTTCTATTGTTGCCAGCCATGCTGAGTTCTGCCTCGGCCTGCTGCTTGTTCGCTGTGACCACGAGGAGCTGGACACGTGCCTGTTGAAGGAGTAGTTCCTCGCCCTCCAGGTGGCTTAGCTCTACAACTGCCGCCTCCGTGGCCCTCATATTTTTGGCGGGGGTGCTGTTGACCGGCTGCATCACGGGCGTACGCGGATCAGCGACGCGATCCATCTCCGAACCAAGGTTCCAACCTTGTGGCTGGGCCAGGCGGCTAGTGCCAGGCAAGCGCGCAAAGCCGTGCACGATGTTGTACTCCCGCATGGTGGCGTTCATCCATCACTGGGCGGCCGCCACCTTGCCAGCTTCCTCCAGAAGATTCTGGCGGGTAGTCTCTAGGGCTGCCGCAGCTGCAGCTGGATCCTCCTCGATGGGGGTGATGGGATTGCGGAGGTGCTAGATGGACGCATTGATCAAGTCCGGGTTTGGGAGGCATGAGTTAGTGGCGCGGCCATCCACGTTGTGCTCCAGAGGTGGGTGACGGTTCTCCACCGAACCTGCCATCATGACCTCGACGCTGCCGCTGGCGGCACACGAGGCAAAGAAGCCAGGGGGCGCGCCAAATATGGTGACGACCTGACGAGGGAAGGCCTCGGGGACGGTGATGACGTAGACGCGGTGCTCGCCTAAGTGTATGATGGAGCCCCTGTTTGGGAAACCCCCTCAGCGAAGCAGGACGCATCGTCGAGGATGTAGTCGTAGGAGCCAAGGGTAAGGACGAGGCTAGAGGCGACTCGCTCACCGGTGACGAGAGGAAGTCCCGTGCGAAAGATGATCCCAGCCAAAGCGCTACGCCCCATGGTGGGCGCCAACTATCGTGGTGTGGAACACGGCAGTACCATCAGGGATGGCATGAAGGGGACAATCAGGATGCTATCGGTGGCTACTCGCAATGGGTTGGGCACAGATACTGCAAACACAGCGATGTACCCAGTTTCAAAGCCCTCTTGGCGAGGTAAAACTCCTACTCCTGCAACGATCTACTATCAAAGGGGGCGAATGCCCAATACAGGTGCTCCTTGAGCTGTTTCCTTAGCTACTTCTTGCTTGGAATGGTCTAAGTCCTTCTTCTTCTCTCTATTTTCTGCTTACCTAGAACCCTAGCACTAGCCCCCTTTATATACAGGTTGAGGAGGTAGCTTACATGGTGGGTTCTAGGGTTTACTGTTTGGATTTGGGCCTTACAAAGTGGGCTGGTTGGACATGGCCAAACGGTAGGCCCGGGTCTAGTCAAGCCTCCAGTATAGGGAGGACCACGCTTCAGTGTCCAGCACCCCTGCTTTACTTGTCATCCAGATCTTTATCCGTCAGCCGGCTCTTTATGCGTAAGCCGGGGCTTTCCTCGTCACCCCTTGCTTTGCTCATCAGCCTCTAGCTTTGGTGCAGTTGTCCAGTAGCACCGGCCAGGCCAGCCAACATGTCCGGTCAAGGGTGCGCTCAGCAATGAGCGTTATCCCCATCGTACCATGTCTAGCGGATCCGAGGCGGCCGGCTAGGAGCGGCCTCCTAGCCGGTTCTTCTGGCTACCCGGCTAGACGGGCCAGCCGAGGAAACTTGGATGTGGACCGGGTGGGAATTCCTCCCATCTGTGGTTCCTTGATCTGGGTCCAGACGGCATAAGTTCCCTGGAGCCGGCCGATTGGTCCCGTCTTGGCCTACCCGGGGGTCATCCCCTCGACATCTAATATTCGCGTGTGTCCTCGAATGAACTCTGACTAGGTACAACCATTAGATAACCATACAAGTAAAGAGTTTAACAAACAATTCACATTATTGCCAATCAATACAAGTTGCCTGATATATGGATATTCAAGGAACATTATAAAAACTCATGGATACATATGAAATACAATCATCTCTTTGATTGCCTCTAGGGCATATTTCCTTCACTTTTCATAAACCACAACTAGAGTCATTAAATGCGTGTTCTTTTCACAAACCACATATGGATCCACAGTGTCATTGAAAGTGTGTTATTTTCACAAACCACATATGGATCCACCAGTTTCATTGCATGTGTGTTCTTTTCATAAACCACATATTGATCCACCAGAGTCATTGCATATGTGTTCTTTTCATTAACCACATGGATCCACCAGTGTCACTGCATGTGTGTTCTTTTCATGAACCACAACTAGAGTCAATGCATGTGTGTTTTTCTCATAAACCACATATGGATCCACTAGAGTTCATTGCATGTCTGTTCTTTTCATAAACCACATGGATACACTAGAGTCATTGCATGTGTGTTCTTTTCACAAACCACATATGGATCCACTAGAGTCATTGCATGTCTGTTATTTTTATAAACCACATGGATCCACCAGTGTCATTGAATGTTTGTTCTTTTCACAAACCACATATCGATCCACCGGTGTCATTGCATGCGTGTTCTTTTCATAAACCACAACTAGAAACATTGGATGTGTGTTATTGTTATAAACCACATGGATCCACTAGAGTTCATTTCATGCGTGTTCTTCTCATAAACCACATGGATCCACTAGAGTCATTGCATGCGTGTTCTTTTCACAAACCACATATGGTCCACTAGAGTTCATTGCATGTGTGTTCTTTTTCTAAACCACATATGGATCCACTAGAGTGATTGTATGTGTGTTATTGTCATAAACCACATGGATACACTAGAGTTTATTGCATGTGTGTTCTTCTCATAAACCACATGGATCCACTAGAGTTCATTGCGTGTGTGTTCTTTTCCTAAACCACATATGGATCCACCAGAGTCACTGTGGGCTCCCCGGATTATTCATCCTAGAAATCCCTGTTATGCATACATCCACGTTGCCATGATCAGTGAGCCGTGGAACATAATCAACAGGTATCATTACAACATCCGAAACGTAACGAATTACAGGACTTACATAAATGCCATTATGGCTACATCATCCTTAGCAGCGGAAAACATCATGCGCAGAGCTCAATCGTGCCTCAACCTACAGGCAGCTGACTGGGAAGACGGCCTAGCTCGCTTGACGTCACCTGAATCTTCCGAAGTCGAATCTCTGAAAGTCTGGCCGAGTAAATAGCCAGGGACAAAGCCGTCAGTACATTGAATGTACTCGCAAACCACCAAGATAAGTGAAACAAGGAAATGCAATTCTGGTTGTGGCGAGATAGTTCTACCTGGGGTTGCTTTTGAAAAGCCTAAACTAACTTTCGAAGTTATGGCATCTCCATATCTTTGTTGAAAAAGAGTTTTGAAAACATGCTTCTGTTGTTTAAATCAAAACATCTCCATATCTTTGTTGAAAAAGAGTTTCGAAAACAATTTTGGAGTAAAAACCCTTTTTAAACCTTTTTGACCACCTCGGGTCAAAACAAAGCTTTCGAACTCGGGTTCCCCCGGAACCTTCGTCCTCTTTGTCCTTGTTTCCCAAACAAGCACAGTTGGGTACTCTTAGCCAACACCTTTACAACCCTCCTTGACCGTGGACATGGCTATTCGAATAGGTTATATTCTGCAGAGTTTGCGCACTTTCCCCACAAGAATCAATTCATCCGCCGGGATACAACCACGGCCCACTACTACTGTAGATGGGGGTCCGGATAATCAAACCTAACCTTTCGCTTGTTGACCCTAGCAAAGGCATGCTCTTCCTTTTGGGTTTGTTCTCCCCGGCAACGAGTATGTGGCTCCCAGCCATAGTCCTGCCTTCCGTACACGCGCATACCGAAGCCGCAACTTGGCGTATACCTTAAATCTGGTGACTCCACTTCCTTCCGTACTCCAAGTCATACCGTCCGCGGGAGACCCAATTGTTGCACCGGCCTCCTGCCAGTTCAGGCTCACTCTTGCCGAAACAAGCAATAGGCTTCAGATCCGAGATCTGGTAGCGCCTTCTCGGAATTCTAGGGATCTCTCCCTATAAGCATGGTAGAAGTTGCCTTGGCTAATGCGGACAAACTACGAGTTAAGCCCCAACACCTGGGGTAATGTGGTTGCGCGGATAAAAATTGTTCTAGTAAAGGCGTAGAACATCCCATCACATTCTGACTTCTCATCATCGCCGTTTTTTTTGCTAAAACATCTGCTTGGAACGATGCCTTTTTCCAAGGATATTACAAGAGGGTTTTGAAACATTTGTAGTGGGATAAATCCCAAAACAGTTTATTTTCTCAAAACCGGGGTTTTCCAACGGGGTAGGATGCTAACCATCATACTGCCGATGTAAAGGGATAAATGGTAGGTACATCGGGGTGGTGCCTCGAAGGACGCATAGTCATACCTTGGAGGAGCCAAGTTACTATCGCAGTATTTGTAAAACAAGACATGCAAGTGGATAATGCAATTTATAAAGAGGATACAAAACAGGTAAAAGAGAATAGGACATATATCAGAGCTCATTAATGGTGGCTTGCCTGTGGTCAGGAATACGTCCCTGGACTTCTTCAGATGACCAAGAATACCCAAATATATAATAATAAGAAGTCATTTCCTTCTTGTCGTCAGACACTCACACTACCGTCGTCATCGGGTATACATGCAAGCAGACAAGTCCACAATCAATACAAGGCATACAAACATCAAAGCATACAGCAAGCAAACATGAGGAATCCTACTTAACTCAGTAGGTTTCGGAAGGGTGGGATACTAGGAGTGGAAATTACTAGATTGCCACTTTAGTGTTTCTCTCTTGGAGGATAGATGTTTAGGGCTCATACTATGAACTTGGGGTGTGGTTCTGGGGTCATTAGGCTACCAAAGTGTAACCATGGTATCCTAAGATAGGTCTTGACAAGCCAAGACCACTACAAGTGGTTTCACTGGAATATCAATTTCCTAGATTTAATTATGATTTTTAAAGGGGATTAAACTCTAGTTTGAGGAAATAATTCACCAGAGATTATCTGGAGCTCAAAAAATTATTTCCTTGGATGTTTTGATAGTATTTGCTGTACTAAACCACCTAGAGTTGGAATCTAGTAAAAAGAATTACCAGAATGCCCTTAGGAAATTCCCAAAGGCAGTTCTGTCTGGTTTTATCTTTTTCACCAGATTAATTCTAAAGAAGCTATTGAGTTGGTTCCAAGGGCATGTGGTAGGAACTTGGAATGCCTTTCTGTATAAATTGGATTAACTCATTTTTGAGTTGCCAAACTCCTGGAGTGATTTATTTAGTGAAAATACCCATTACAGAAGTATTTAAATCACTAAAATTCACAGAGAGCTGAATACATTCTGAGCTGCTGGGGTTGGACAGATACTGATCCTAGGAGGTACTGGGAATTGGAATTAGGTCAATACTACATTTAGTTAGACCTGGGGAATTTATCTAAGACAGAAAGTTGCTGTTATTGTTATTTTTGCTAAAGGCAGCATACTATTCACCTTGGCATAAGACTTGTGCTGGATGATAGTATGTCAAATACCTCTCAGTAGGACTTTGTTTCAACCCAAATGAGTAAGGCTAGATCACAGAGGAAATTATTTTGTGCACAGGGTACATTTTATTGGATTAGTTGCCAATAAATAATAGAAATTATTTTTGGCAAGGTTCAGGTTCTGCATGTTGCACAAAACATACATGAACATGGTAAAAATTATCTCTGGTCAAAAGGAGTTGGTTTACATTTTTCAATTGAATGAAACTGGGGACAAATTTCTGGATCTGGACAGAAATGAATAAAAAGAAGAGGTTAGCACGCTGGGATCTAGGGCTACTGGGCCACGCCGGGGAGATTCGGCCCACGCCGGGGTGAGGTGGCACGTGGGAGCCAGCGCTTGAACCTGGCAAGCGGGGCCTGGCGGTCAGCGGGGGAGGGAACCGAAGCGGTATCGGTAGATCTCGGTCGTCGGATCAAGTGGAGATGGACGGCGCGTGGTTGTCGTCCACCTGGGCTCGCTGGCGATGTGAGCTAACCCTAGCAAAGGGTGGCACAGAGCGGCGAGCTCACCTGAGGGCTCAGGAGAGGTTGTGGAGGTGGCAGGGCGACGCGGTCGACGATAGCAAGTAGAACGAGGGGCGACACGATGTGGTTTGACACCGGGAAGTAGCTCGCGCGACAGTGGCCGAGGATGACCTCGTCGGAGCTCAACGACGATGGCGAAGGAGCTGGTCCTGGGCAAATACAAGACTAGGGTTAGATAGAGGAGAGGTAGGGGAACTTGTGAGTAGACATGCAGAAGGAATGGAGAAGAGGAGGATGGGCCTTGCTCGATTTGGTGAGGAGGCAGAAGCCTCTCCTTCTTCTTCTCTCGGGCAGCACAGAGCTGGGGAGGGAGAGTGGAGCTGGGGGGGAGGTAAGTGGGAGGTGTGAGGGGGAAAATGAGGGACAGAGGCTGGCTGGGGTGGCCTCTGGCCTATATACCAAGGAGGGGGAGTGGATGGAGTAAATGTCCCATTTGGACATGGAGGAGAGGGGCTGCTGGCCAGGGATTGGTCCAGGGGTCGGTGGGGAGAGGTAGTAGTGGTATTTGGTCATGCTGGATAAGAGAGGGAGGGGGTGGCAGTGGTAACTAAATGAAGTAGATCTTTGTAACATTTGGGGTTATTTCTCTCTCTTTCTACTAGTACAAGGGCAAAATGGGTAATTGTTGGGGTGGAGCTACAGTGTCGGTCGACCAGTGGTGTGTCCTGGTGCTGAGGATGAGCATTGAGCAAGATTTGAAGAAATTTTGAAGTGGTTAGACTAGTGGTTTTCTTAATTGCCAAAAATGATCCAATTGATGGTTATGAAGGAAGTCCAAAAACTTGCATTGGACCAGAGGAGGAAATTGTGCTAGTAGGTTGATGAGGTCAAGGTAGACTCCTAGGATTTATTTGGGATTTTTATGTGGGGTTTTAGTCCTCATAGATCCATTTATTCAAAAAAGGCAGAGGTGGTTTCTAGAAGATCATTTGATAAAGTTACATTGAACAAGGTTGGATTTTGATTTGAGAGGTGTTGGGGGATACCCCTGGGTAGGGTCACGCCGGGGTATAATGGCCGAGTTAGCCGAGGTACGACAAGGTCAAAGCAAGTGATGGCGGAGTCACCTCAAGGCAGGCTGAATCACGGAGTAACCCGGACCTGAGGATATCCGCCTAACTGAGTCCCGGCCGACTTATGGCGTATGCCGGTAGGATTTACATAACTTGTATGCAGGCACCGGTGTGGCCGGATTAACCAGGCATGATCTGGGTTATATCAGGCGTGCAAGAGAAGGAAGCTATCTCGCTGGGCAAAAGGTGGCCATTGTACGCGGAGCGTGAGCGAAGCGGACAGAGGCCAGGACCACCGAGGCGTGGCCGACAAGGGTGACGCTGCCTGTGTCGGATCACGCTGGTGCCACAGAGGCTCACGTAGCCTCTGCACGGCTTACGTTACGGAAACGTGACCCGGTCGGTTTGCTATTTTGGGAAGGGGCATATTCCCTGGAATATGCCTCCACATATGCCCTAATTGGAGGCCTAGCCACCCCTATATAAGGAGGGCTAGGGCATCTGTAGAAGGGCTTGATCACTAGTGGATTGAGCTTGACTTGGTTATTCTCTAGCATGTTTCTGAGGGCTAGTTAGTTGAGAGAGTAAGAGAGTTCCTTCTTCCTCCTCTCCCCAATACAGCTCAAGGAGCACTTGTAAAACCTTGGAAGTGAATCAAATACAAACATCTGTGTGTGGAATCATCACACTATCCCTCCCTGGATTCCTCTAGTGCATCTTGTCCCCACCTTTAGCCTATCCATGGCATCTGCCGTGACACCACCATGAGTCCCACATGTGAATACACACTTAGGGGAATTTTCCCAAGATTTATTAGGGACTAGAAGTATTTGCGTCACTGTCGATGTCGGCTTTATAGGTCGGACCAAATTGAGTGTCAAGGTCCTCCGGGTCCTGCATGTTTTGGGCTCCGGATCATGAAGGAGTCTCCGGTGCCTAACTTCCAGTTGCCCAGAGGCACAAAAGCATATGACGGTAGCACCAAGCCGGAGGATTGGTTGATCAACTACGCAACATCGGTGAAAATTGCTACATGCAACTTGAGATGGGCTGTGAGGTACATACCTCAAATGCTAGAGGGACCAGCGAGGGTATGGCTAAACAACTTACCACCTGGAAGTATCAACTGTTGGATTGATTTTGAGGAAATGTTTATCAGTAACTTCTCGAGCACGTATCAGAGGCCGAATAGGCCACAAACCCTAGCAATGTGCAAGCATAAACCGAATGAGACGGACCGGGAGTTCTTAACCCGGTGGTGCACAGTGCGAAATTCATGTGAGGGCGTGACTGAGTCACATGCCATAACATGGTTTGCACAAGGGTGCAGATATGCAAGCATGTTGTGGCAAAGGTTGCAAAGGGATATGCCAACTACACTGGCAGAGACGATCTGGATCGCTGATTCTTATGCCTTGGGTGATCCGACTCAACCTAGGCTCGTGTCAAGCGAGTCAAATGAGGAGTACTAGCAGCGAGATGGAGCCGGATCATCCCGGCAAAATGACCACCAGGGTAAGAGAAGAGATGATAGACCGGATTATAGGTACAGTTCGCAACAAGTTGCAGCTGTAAATCAAGATCAACCCGGAGCAGGGAGTAATGAACGTCAGAAAACATAGAGGGCAACAATGGACTCCAAGAAATGATGGCAAGAAAACTTGGACGCCAGAGCAGAAGAAACAGTGGCAAGAAAAGAAGGACCATCCAAGGTATACCTATGAGGCAATGCTGGAGCAGCCGTGTAAATTTCACACGCCAAATCCGAGTAACCCGGCGGGTCACACGACTCGGCAATGTGAATGGATGAGGAAGATAGAACAAAGTGGTTCGGGGAGTGCTCAGGCACCTCAGAACGATCAACCTCGGCAGGAGTTACCCCAACAACAATTGCTCTCCAGAGCGAACACGCAACAGTTAATGTTGCCACCCCCCTCCGCCGAGGTATGAAAACCATGAAAGAAGAGATGCAGTGCATCAGGTAGAAAACCAACATCAGCCAGATCAGAGGTATCCTGGAAATGATGGGAGAAATTAATAAAGAGAGCATCACCAGAGTTATTGTGTGTTTACTACAGAGGAAACAGATAGAAAGAGTTTGCAGCGCCGACATATGGAGGTGAATGCGGTAATGCCCGCAGTGACGAGGTATATGCCTTGGTCGGATCAGGAAATTACATGGAGTATCAAGGATCATCCCAAGCTTATGCCAAGCCCTGGTTCGTATGCGTTGGTGCTAGACCCAATGTTCATCGGGCCAAATATCAATGTGAGATTTTCCAAGGTGCTGATTGACAATGGCAGCAACATTAATATCATGTACGTGGATACAATGCGCAAATTGGGTATCTCGGAGAATATGCTCCAGACCACGAGAACAACATTTCATGGTATTGTGCCAGACATTTCTTGTGGACCCATTGGCAAAGTCCGGGTTGATGTGTTATTCAGCATGCGAGATAACTACCGAACTGAGAACTTGGAGTTTGAGGTTGTGAATTTAGAAAGTGCATATGATGCGTTGCTCGACAGACCTACCCTGAACAAGTTCATGGCAAGTTGTCACATCAGTTATCTGAAGATGAAGTTTCCCAGGCCAAATGGAGTAATCACTATAGCCGGAGATTTCCGACGTTTCATTGAGTGTGCGTCGGCCGGGTCTAACTTGACTGAGTCGCTCGTGATCGCATAGGAAAAGAGAAAGATCCGGGAGGTGGTGGCATTGGCTCAATCCGCTCAGCAATATATGCCGGCGCTGAGTAACCCGCATGGAAGTGTTTCGTTTCAAGCAACAAAAGATACGAAGAAGGTGCATGTTGATGATCTGTTCCCAGAGCGCACCGTGAAAATTGGTGCTGGGTTAAATGACAAATAGGAAAGCGAGCTCGTCAACTTCCTCCGTGAGAATCGTGATATTTTTTCTTGGTCCACACAGGACTTGCAAGGTGTTCCGAGGGAGTTTGCCGAGCACTCTTTGAATGTGAGACCTGGAGCAAGGCCGGTGAAGCAACCTCTCTGCCACTTCGCCAAAGATAGGAGAAAAATCATCGGAGATGAGATAGCTCGGCTCCTAGCAGCTGGGTTTATCATGGAAGTGCTTTATCCGGATTGGCTATCTAATCCAGTGCTGGTGGAAAAGAAGAAAGATGATCTGAATGTGGTAGTGGTTTGGCGTATGTGCATCGATTACACGAACCTGAATAAGGCGTGCCCAAAAGATCCATTCCCACTACCAAGGATAGATCAAGTCATAGATTCTACTGCTGGTTGTGAACTGTTGTCATTCATAGATGCATATTCTGGTTTCCACCAGATACCTCTAAATCCGAATGATCAAATAAAGACTGCGTTTATTACCCCGTATGGGGCTTATTGCTATCGCACCATGCTGTTTGGTTTATGTAATGCAGAGGCAACGTACCAAAGATGTGTGCAAAATGTTTGCACGACCAAATAGGTCAGAATGTGCCAGTATATGTGGATGATCTGGTCATAAAAACCAAGGAAAGCAAAACGCTCCTTGATGATATCAGGCAAACGTTCGCGAACTTAAGGCGGTTCCGAATGAAGCTTAACCCGGAAAAATGTACCTTCGGTGTCCCGGCTGGAAAATTACTCGGATTTCGTGTATCCAGCCGAGGTATCGAAGTTAACCCAACTAAAATCCGAGCCATAGAGCAAATGGAGCTGCCGAAGTGTCTTAACGATGTCCAGAAGTTCACTGGTTGCCTGGCATCTTTAAGTCGGTTTGTGTGTCTGATGGGAGAAAAGGTATTGCCTCTCTATCAACTAATGAAAAAAGTGGACAAGTTCGTATGGATGCCGCAGGCCAACGAAGCCTTTATCCAGTTAAAGAAAATGTTGGCCACTACACCAGTGTTAGCCTTCATCTTCACCTTCTTCGACATCCGAGGCTTCGTCCTCTTCCTTCTCACCCGAATCATCTTCGGCATTTTCATCATCAGTGGCGCCAAGGAAGCTTGGTCCCTCATTCCATTGATGGATGGGGGCATACTAAATGAGGCTATGAGCGCAAGCCTTGCACCGAGCTATCCAATCTGGATCATTGGACCACCTTGATCCGGTGCGCATCCGCTCAAGAAGATTAAGATTGATTTTCTCATACCATGTGAGCACGTAGTGGAGAACGATTTCAGCTCCGGCGCGTCCAGCGGATTCCCTCCAAAGGTCAACTGGGTCTCGCACTCCATTAACTTGGCAACAAGAGCAGTGGCCCCCTCCGGAGTATCTTCATCAGGCCAAAAGGCATTGAAGATCCGGATTCCCACATCAAGGATATCCTTACCATAGTTCTTCACAATTTCGACACGAGAAGACAAGCTGACAAGCAGGTCCTCCATGTCATAGGGAATAATTTCAGCGCTAGGACCAACTGGGGTACCCCTTTTCTGGCGGAATTTGGCAACGGCAATGGCTGTAATCGCATCACCCTCCAGAAATTTGTCTAAAAACAAGACAAGTGAAACATGTGAGAGAGGTTGACCCAGAGAGATTCATGCCGGCTGAAGGAAAAGAACTTACGAGAAATATGGCTGTGGATGCAGGTCAGCTCCTTGGTGCAGTTGTCATGCCTCTTCCAGAGTTGCACAAGTTCAGCATTCGCCGACTCAAGCTTAGTGTCGGCCTCTTTTAGTAGTTCTTGATCCTTGGCAATTTGGAGGTTGAGACGTTCTCGCTCTTTAGTAAAATCCTGGCCAGCTTTATCAAGTTCGAATTTGTGGAGCGCCTTGAGTTTTTTCGTGTCTGCCTTAAGCTTGCAAATTTCTTCATCCTTGGTCCAGAGGAGGGCGAGCTCATCATCCTTCTTCTTGAGTTCGGCTTGATGCTGCCCTGCTTGTTCGAGAAAATGCAACATTACATCAGGCACGGGCACACTATCTTCAAGAGATGCTGAAATAGTTTGTTGACTCGGCAAAGCCGAGGTATGAATATTTGCCGAGCTAAGAAGAAAAGGAGATAGAGCGCAGAGGAAGATTAAGCAAAAATGACTTACCCTTTATTTGGTCCAAATTTTTTCTCATGAGGATGTTCTCGGCCTCCACTCCAGCTGCGCAATCTGAATGATGAATTTGTACGGCGGGAAAAACAAAGAAAAATGGGAAAAAAGCTATGGAGAAAACTTACCCCTTTGCTTGAACTCAGCGAGAAGTGTAGAATGTTTCGCGCGCAACGCCTTATGTGTGTCTAAGAGGCATTGAAACTCAGCGCTCCGGCGATTGGTGGTAACCTGTGAAAAGCAAAGTTGATTTGATCATGTGCATATTCGAAGTGTACAAATCCGGGCCAAGTGGAACTTAACCTGGCTCTAGGTGTGTGCATATTCGAAGTGTACAAAATCCGGGCCAAGTGGAACTTAACCCGGCTCTAGGTGTGTGCATATTTGAAGTGTACAAAATCCGGGCCAAGTGGAACTTAACCCGGCTCTAGGTGTGTGCATATTCGAAGTGTACAAGATCTGGGCCAAGTGGAACTTAACCTGGCTCTAGGTGTGTGCATGTTCAAAGTTACTAAGGAGCTACACTAATTCTCTAAGGAGCATCCGGTCGAGTAACAAGTTACTCCCCCGGAGGCTTGGGGACTAATGGTTATATAACTAAGCACTAGTACATGTTAAAGAAAAGACGAAGTAGCGTACCTCCATCATCCGACCCACAAGGTTTATAGGCTTAGCGGCTGTGTTCATCTGCGCGGCAAATTCGGCAGGCCCAAATTTCTCCGGGAGATCGTCGTTGTGCACCAACTTCACCTTGTTCCAGTTATTGACAAACTCGATCAAGGCCGGAGGATAGCGCTCTCCGCTAAGCATATGTGGCACGACTAAACCCTTCGCGTGGGCCTCCCTTCTCTCAACTTGTGCAACAACGGGGCTAGTGTGCAAGACAAGTTGCGCATTAGCTGACCCGACAGACGTATCCTTCTTCGGAGGGGTTTTCTACGGAAGCATAGACACAAGAGTGCGCTGTCCAGCTTCGATAGTTGCTGCCCTGACGGCGTCAGAAGCTTTCTTGCCCTTGGGCTGCTGCTGAGAAGTTGAGGTTTGGGATGCGGATTTACCCTTGGGCACGGCCTTGGGCACAACCTTGGTGCTAGTTGCATCTTCTCGCCGAGTCTTGGAAGACTCGGACGAGGCGAAAAGAGTTGGTGCTGCTGGTACCTGTGTTGCTGGTGCTGGTGCTGGCGCTGATGTTGATCTGGGCGGGGGTGCTGAAGGAACCTCGGTGGTGGCTGGTTGCGGCTGAGCCGAAGAGGAGTTGGGAGCAACCGCAGCCTCGGTAGAACCACTTCCCCCTGTTCCGAGGTTGCCCTCCTCTGGACGAGGTGGCATAGAACCCGGAGCAGCCGCTGAACCCTCTTGAATGGGGCTTAGCGGGCGAGAGTCATCTCCATGAGGGGGAAAAGGGCTATGTCGGAGCGGCGAGGCGATGCCTAATCCGCTCTAAGGAACCTCCACCGCAGCCCTGCCGAATCAAACGACGAACAATAAGTTACAACAGAAGAAAGGCACGAAGCAGAAAATTGGATAAGGAAGAAATGACTTACTCATCAGAGGTCAAAGGCTCCTTGGGCTTGCGAGCTCTCCGGGTTATGGCCTTGGTCATAGGCTTGGTGGCACCTTTGTCTGCGTACTTCTTTCGTCTCTTCGTGTGCTTGGAAGGTCCGGAAGAAGAAGCAGATGTAGCTCCCCTTTTCTTGGATGCAACCAGAACAGGTTCGCCCGTGGCGAGAGGAGGATCTTCATGAATCTGCCCACAGGAGTTAGCTGATGCCGGAAAGGCGTAAGAAAGGGGGACAGCGTTAAATGCTTCCATCACCTCAACGTCGGAATCATCTTCATCGTCAGGCCAATCTCTAATGGAAGAGAATTTACCGGTGTGTCGCTTGGTCGCATCGGGGAACGGCAGGAACATCTCCTGATCTGGCTCCTCCTCGTCCGGGGCATCTCGATCAGTCGTTCACTTGAGAGAAGGCTTGGTGCCATCCTCAAGAGTTTGCTGAAGAAACATCTAAGAGAAAGAAAATGCGAAGGGATCAGACATACAACAAATTCCGACATATGATTTAACTCAGAAAAAGATTGGAGCAGGAGATTTACCGCAGGAGGAAGCCTACCTCGGCATAAGTGCTCGATCCCCCACTCCCAATCAGCGGAGAAGTTTTTGTTGGTAGTGAAGAGGGCCTTGACCCGGCGGAGTATCTCGGTATTGCTCAACTCGAATGAGGAGGTCCGGTTGGGGTCAAGGCGCCAGCTCATGTGGTAAATCTTGTGAGTGCGTTTCTAGAGAGGGGAGATCCGATTGCGGACGAATGTCATCATCGCATCCTCGTTGTGCAGTCCCTGATCCTTCAGCTCCTGGAACGTTTGTTGACTTGGTTCGCCAGGACAGTGGGTTTCTTGGGGATCTGGTCCCACAGATCCGGATTAGGAGGATCCGGAGCGTAGGGGCGCAGCCGGATTAGATCTTCAGTCGTGCCATTTCTAACATAAAAGAAGATTCGGGCCTAGCCCTTGCAAGAATCAAGCCCCGTGACTCGGGGAAAGACGGACTGTTTCCGAGGAGAAATAGAGGCAGCGCCGAACTGCGTAAGTTGTTTGTCCTCTGGGTCAATCTCTCTATTCGGAATCACGTTCCAGCGGAGACCGAAAAACCGGATCCAGAGCTCCTTAGTGGGCCACAATCTGGCGTAGCCCTCTATGGTGGAAGCAAAGGCAGAGAGGGAAGCAATGGCATTCACCGGAAGGTTATGCGGTTGAAGCTCGTAGGTGTTGAGCCAATCATGGAAGAAGTCACTGACGGGGAGGCGAAACCCACGCTGGAAGTGGGAGAGAAACACCACAAACTCACCCGGATTGGGTCAGGGAGCGAGCTCCTCGGCGGCGAGACGGGCGATGACGCCCTCCAGTATACGACGTGTGCGGTCGAGCCAGTCGAGGTCGTCCTGGCATACCCAGGACCCAGCCCAGGCGCCGCGCTCGGCGTTCTCCGCATCATCCTCCATCTCCTGTTCCACGACGGTGAGCTCCTCCTCTGTCATGTCCAACTCGCTGTCCTCGCTGGCCCTATCGGCGGAGGGGGGCAACGCTTTGGATTGGCGTGGACCCATGGCGGTGGAGCTGTGCGGGGGTGGTGGTGGTGCTGACGCGGAAAGGCACGAGGCGGCGGCGGCGCAGATAAGCAGGTGCGACGGCGGCGGCGTTGTCACTTGGAAGAAGGAGAAGAAGAGGCAGAGGGGCGCGACAATGGGGAAAATACCCAAGGGGCACGTCCCTCCCCTATTTAACCACGCCCTAGAGGGGTAGTGGGATCGTGATGTGCGGAAGGGCCACAAGGTGTGGCCGTGTATAATCCGGATCAACCAATCAGAAACGAGCCACAGGAAGGGCCACAGGGCGCAGGAGATCCCACGACGTGACGTGGTGATACAGTTAACAAGGAGACAGACACGCCGGGGACTACTGAGATTCGGCCCACGACGGGGCGACGCGGCGCGCGGGAGCCAGCGCTTGAACCTGGCAAGCGGGGCCCGGCGGTCAGCGGGGGAGGGCGCCGAAGCGGTATCGGCAGATCTCGGCCGTCGGATCAAGTGGAGATGGACGGCACGTGGTCGTCGTCCACCTGGGCTCGCCAGTGACGTGAGCTAACCCTAGCAGAGGGTGGCACGGAGCGGGGAGCTCACCTGAGGGCTTAGGAGAGGTTGTGGAGGTGGCAGGGCGACGCGGTCGACGAGGACGAGCAGAGCGAGGGGCGGCACGATGTGGTTTGACACCGGCAAGTAGCTCGCACGATGGCGGCCGAGGATGACCTCGTCGGAGCTCAACGACGATGGCGAAGGAGCTGGCCCTAGGCAATGACAAGACTAGGGTTAGATAGAGGAGAGGTAGGGGAACTTTTGAGCAGACATGCAGAAGAAATGGAGTAGAGGAGGAGGGGCCTTGCTCGATTTTATGAGGAGGCTGAAGCCTCTCCTTCTTCTCTCGGGTAGCACAGAGCTGGGGAGAGAGAGTGGAGCTAGGGGGAGGTAAGTGAGAGGTGTGAGGGGGCAAATGAGGGACAAAGGCTGGCTGGGGTGGCCTTTGGCCTATATACCAAGGATGGGGAGTGGATGGAGTAAATGTCCCATTTGGACATGGAGGAGAGGGGCTGTTGGCCAGGGATTGGTCCAGGGGTCGGTGGGGAGGGGTAGTAGTGGTATTTGGTCGTGCTGGATGAGGGAGGAAGGGGGTGGCATCAGTGGTAATTAAATGAAGTAGATCCTTGTAAGATTTGGAGTTATTTTTCTCTCTTTCTACTAGTACAAGGGCAAAATGGGTAATTGTTGGGGTGGAGCTACAGTGCCGATCGACCAGTGGTGTGTCCTGGTGCTGAGGATGAGCATTGAGCAAGATTTGAAGAAATTTGGAAGTGGTTAGACTAGTGGTTTGCTTAATTGCCAAAAATGATCCAATTGATGGTTATGAAGGAAGTCCAAAAACTTGCATTGGACCAGAGGAGGAAATTGTGCTAGTAGGTAGATGAGGTCAAGGTAGACTCCTAGGATTTATTTGGGATTTTTATGTGGGGTTTTAGTCCTCATAGATCCATTTATTCAAAAAAGGTAGAGGTGGTTTCTAGAAGATCATTTGATAAAGTTACATTGAACAAGGTTGGATTTTGATTTGAGAGGTGTTGGGGGATACCCCCGGGTAGGGTCACACCGGGGTATAATGGCTGAGTTAGCCGAGGTACGACAAGGTCAAAGCAAGTGCTGGCGGAGTAACCTCAAGGCATGCCGAATCACGGAGTAACCCGGACCTGAGGATATCCGCCTAACTGAGTCCCGACCGACTTATGGCGTATGCCGGCCGGATTTATATAACTTGTATGCAGGTATCGGTGTGGCCGGATTAACCAGGCATGATCTGGGTTATATCAGGCGTGCAAGAGAAGGAAGCTATCTCGCTGGTCAAAAGGTGGCCACTCTACGCAGAGCGTGAGCGAAGCGGACAGAGGCCAGGACCACCGAGGCATGGCCGACAAGGGTGACGTTGACTGTGTCGGATCACGCTGGTGCCGCAGAGGCTCACGTAGGCTCTGCACGGCTTACGTTAGGGAAACGTGACCCGGTCGGTTTGCTATTTGGGGAAGAGGCATATTCCCTGGAATATGCCTCCACATATGCCCTAATTGGAGGCCTAGCCACCCCTATATAAGGAGGGCTACGACATCAGTAGAAGGGCTTGATCACTAGTGGATTGAGCTTGACTTGGTTATTCTCTAGCATGTTTCTGAGGGCTAGCCAGTTGAGAGAGTAAGAGAGTTCCTTCTTCCTCCTCTCCCCAATACAGATCAAGGAGCACTTGTAAAACCTTGGAAGTGAATCAAATACAAACATCTGTGTGTGGAATCATCACACTATCCCTCCCTGGATTCCTCTAGTGCATCTTGTCCCCACCTTTAGCCTATCCATGGCATCTGCCATGACACCACCATGACAAGAGGGTCCCACATGTGAATACACACTTAGGGGAATTTTCCCAAGATTTATTGGGGACTAGAAGTATTTAAAACAATTATTATTCCAATTCAGCCATTTAAGAAAATGGACAAAAAGAAATAATAAAGCTTCTCACAAATATTTATTATTGAGATGGGAAGATAGAGTAGGATATATGGAACTCACTTGAGCCAGAAGTTAGGGAAGTGTTTTGGTAAAAATCAAACTTTCCTTTATGGAGGGAGTTTTGGAGATTTTGACTATTAAAGCAATTAAATAGTTTTGGAGCCCTAATCATTATGGGTAATTCTTGATAAATCTTGATGATCAAGGTAGAGGGTGTAGACAAGGTGTAGCAAGCATTTGCAACCTTGTGGAATGGAATTCCAACTTGAAAAGGATGGAAAACAAGGAGTTGATGATCTAGGGTGATGTTATTTTTATACCACCAAGGCATGCTTGCATCTTGGAGCTCAGAGCTCACCTTGGTGCAAGGGATAGATGGGCAGGTAGACCAAGTCATATAGATGATCATGGCAGGAGGAGTTTGAATTAATTGTACTTGAGGTGATCTACAAGTGATGGCAAAGTTTGTTGAAATTAAGGTTGCCATGCAAAAAGGGTCATGATGCCTTATAAACCATGAGGGTTTAAGCAGCACGGAGAGTCACTAGGAGCAATTAAAGTAGGTTTTGATAGAACGCAATGAGTAGATCACAACCACACAGAGAGTTGGTCCATAGGAACTTGTATGAGGGTGTGAGCTTCTACCAAAGTAGGCATGATGACTAGTTTTGCAGGAAATGTTATTTTCTTGTCTGCAAAACCATCATGGACAAGTGGTTGTGAGGAGGATCTAACCAGAGGCAATTGTGGGCCTTGGTAGTCCTTACGATGGTTAACAAGATGGTTTAAGTGCATTTCCAAAAATGCACATGGTTTTAGAGAAAGAGGCATTCAAAAAGGTGATGTTGAAACTGTTTCTAGACTTGAGTCAAATTTGGCAGTTTTGAGGATTTTGACTAGAGTATGAGAGGGAATGTTTTTGGAGGAATGCAAGGTATCAGAGCATAAACAAGTGGGTGATGTTGAAGTGTATATTGAGTAGAAGAGGTCCATGCTTTATAATGGTCTCATTGACTTGGAGACTCTAAAGGGGATCACTGCAGAATTGATCTGGTTAAGGATCATAGATGATCACCTAGTATCTAGTGATTTGATCTTGCTTTGCTGTCTTTCCTAAGATGTGGTGATTTGGAAACCTCTTTACCCTACTGATGAGTTCCTAGGATAGCTCTTACTACTTCCTAAGCAAACAATTCAATCAGCAGATCAAGGCAACTCATTAGACATAAGATCAAGGCAACTCATCTTATAGACTAATCAACTACTACTAAGGGTTACCATCAAACTTAGCTTGAGGTAAGGTTGAGGAATTTTGAAGAAGTTGGGTTTTGAGTAAGATCAGAATCCTTGGTATTTCTACCAAGAGTAGAATTCAAATGTTTTTGGAAAGAGGTTTTGGGAACTCTAGAGATAAGATTAGTTTAAGGTTCTTTCTTGAAAACATAAGGAGATTGTATTATATATCTCTCCATAGTTTTGTCATTAGAAGCTACCAAATAGTTTTGGTTGCCCAAACATCTTGGCTCATGTTTTGCAATGCCAGAACGTTTGAGAATATGTAAAATGAGCCAGGATAGTTTTTGGTAAATAGCCTTTGGCAACTGAGGGTGAGGTAATGAGTATCATAGGGTACACACTCACACACAAGCATAAACAAACAACAAGCAAACACTGCACCTAAGAACAAGAAAAAAAAATTGTTCCCCCTGATTTTTGCATTCTGAACAACTAATCAGGGTTACTGAAATTGGGATGTTATAGTCACTGTATGTGTGTTCTTTTCATAAACCACATATGGATACACTAGAGTCACTGCATGTGTGGTATTTTCATGAACCACAACCAGAGTCATTGCATGTGTGTTCTTTTCACAAACCACATATGGATCCACCAGATTCCTTGCATGTCTGTTCTTATCACAAACCACATATGGATCCACCAGATTCATTGCATGTCTGTTCTTTTCATAAACCACATGGATCCACTAGAGTCATTGCATGTGTGTTCTTTTCATAAACCACATGGATCCACCAGTGTCATTGCATGTGTCTTCTGTTCATAAACCACAACTAAAGTCATTAAATGTGTGTTATTTTCATAAACCACAACTAGAGTCATTAAATGTGTGTTCTTTTCACAAAACACATATGGATCCACCAGTGTCATTGCATGTGTGTTCTTTTCATGAACCACAACCAGAGTCATTGCATGTGTGTTCTTTTCAAAAACCACATATGGATCCACTAGAGTCATTGCATGTCTGTTATTTCATAAACCACATGGATCCACTAGTGTCATTGAATGTTTGTTCTTTTCAAAAACCACATATGGATCCACTAGTGTCATTACATGTGTGTTCTTTTCATAAACCACATATGGATCCCCTAGTGTCATTGCATGAGTGTTATTTTCATTAACCACAACTAGAGTCATTACATGTGTGTTCTTTTCACAAACCACATAAGGATCCACTCGAGTCATTGCATGTGTGTTCTTATCACAAACCACATATGGATCCACCAGAGTCATTGCATGTCTGTTGTTTTCATAAACCACATGGATCCACCAGAGTCATTGCATGTCTGTTCTTTTCATAAACCACATGGATCCACTAGTGTCATTGCATGTGTGTTCTTTTCATAAACCACAACCAAAGTCATTAAATATGTGTTATTTTCATAAACCACAACCAGAGTCATTAAATATGTTTTCTTTTCATAATCCACAACTAGAGTCATAAAATGTGTGTTCTTTTCACAAACCACATATGGACCTACTAGTGTCATTGAATGTGTGTTATTTTCAAAAACCATTTATGGATCGACCAGTTTCATTGCATGTGTGTTCTTTTCATGGACCACAACTAGAGTCATTGCATGTGTGCTCTTTTCACAAACCATATATGGATCCACCAGAGTCATTGCATGTCTATTCTATTCATAAAACACATGGATCCACCAGTGTCATTCAATGTGTGTTCTTTTCACAAACCACATATGGATCCACCAGTGTCATTGCATGTGTGTTCTTTTCATTAACCACATATGGATCCCCTAGTGTCATTGCATGTGTGTTCTTTTCATTAACCACAACTAGAGTCATTGCATGTCTGTTCTTTTCATAAACTAGATATGGATCCACCAGAGTCATTGCATGTGTGTTCTTTTCACAAACCACATATGGATCCACTAGAGTTCATTGCATGTGTGTTCTTTTCCTAAACCACATATGGATCCACTAGAGTCATTGCATGTGTGTTGTTTTCGTAAAGCACATATGGATCCACCAGAGTCATTGCATGTGTGTTCTTTTCATGAACAACATGGATCCACCAGTGTCATTGCATGTGTGTTCTTTTCATGAAACACAACTAGAGTCATTGAATGTGTGCTCTTTTCACAAACCACATATGGATCCACCAGAGTTATTGCATGTCTATTATTTTCATAAACCATAGCTAGAGTCATTGCATGTGTGTTCTTTTCATAAACCACAGCTAGAGTCATTGCATGTGTGTTCTTTTCATAAACCACAACTAGAGTCATTAGATGTGTGTTATTGTCATAAACCACATGGATACACTAGAGTTCATTGCATGTGTGTTCTTCTCATAAACCACATGGATCCACTAGAGTCATTGCATGCTTGTACTTTTCACAAACCACATATGGATCCACTAGAGTTCATTGCATGTGTGTTCTTTTCCAAAACCACATATGTGTCCACCAGAGTCACAGATGGCTCAATGCATGGCACCCAGAAAAGTGCTGGTGCGTGGTTGATGTAGAGCTCGTTGGGAACCCCAAGAGGAAGGTATGATGAGTACAGTAGCAAGTTTCCCTCAGTTATGAAACCAAGGTTTAATCGAACCAGTAGGAGCAAGGAAACACCCCAAAGGTGTTACTAGCTGAGCTTTGGCAGGGCGCACTACCCGTGCTAGTAGCAACGTGGAGACCTGCACAACACAACCATAGAACTTTGTCCCCACCTTGCGATGAGGTTGTCAATCTCACTGTGTTTTGCGGAAAACAAAGGATTAAACGTATCGAATGGAAAGAAGTAAAAGTTTGCAGAAAGTAAACACAAATAAGTAAAAGATTGTAGATTGTATGTAAAGTAAAGGACCGGGATCCATAGTTCACTAGAGGTGGCGCTCCTTAGATAGATAATATGCTGGTTGAACAAATTACAGTGGGGCAATTGACAAACATCGAGAAAGCAATACATGCATATACTAATCATCTTGACTCCTTTGAAACTTGATTGGGCATTACAACATTATACATAGACCTCCATCCAACTACATCTATGACTAATAATCCACCTTTAGGTTATCATCCGAACACCCTCCAGTATTAAGTTGCAAGCAACAGATTATTGCTTTACGAACTGCGTGTAAAGTAAACAATACGATTGTTCTATGAACAAAGGATTGTTGTTTTCTCCCTAGTAGCAACATCACATCTAGTACCTTAGAGATTTCTGTCACTTCCCCAGATTACCAGAGGCATGAACCGACTATGGAGCATAAATACTAACTCTTGGAGTTGCTAGCATCTACTTGGCCAAGATAGCTACTAACAACGGAAAGCATGCAAGATCACAAATAACAAAGACATGATAGAATCAATAATCAATCTGAAATAGCATCTCAATATCCATCGGATCCCCGCAAACACAACATGCAGAATTACAAATAGATGATCTTGATCATGAATGGAGCTCACAAGATCTAGACATGAAAGCACAAAGGAGGAGAACCAGCCATCTAGCTACTACATGGATCCGTAGTCCAAGGATGAACTACTGATGCATCACACCGGAGGCTTGCATGGTGATGAAGAAGGCCTCCAGGGTGAATTCCCCTCTCCGGCAGGGTGCCAGGAAGAGCTTCAGATCCCTCCCGGTCTAGGGATGGAGATGACGGCGGCTACAGACTCTTTCGTGGATTTTTGATCGGGCCCTTAGGGTTTTTGTCCCGAGGGCATCTTATAGGCGGAAGGGGAGACCGAGGGGGTGCCAGGGGCCACCACACCACCCCCTGGCGCGGGCCCAGCCTGGCCGCGCGGCAAGGTGGTGTGGCCGACCACTGGCCCCTCTCCGTCTCGTATTCTGGCATCTGATGACTTCCAGAAAAATAGGCACTTTGGATTCTGTCCCATCCAATTCCGAGAATATTCATTTTCTGACTTTCCTAGAACCAAAAACAGTAGAAAACAGGCAGCTGGCACTGTGGCTCTTGTTAATAGGGAAGTCCAAGAAATCATATGAAAAGTACTCCAAAGTTGGAACAAAACACAAGAAAGTGGATAAAACTAAGCATGGAACATCAAAAATTATAGATACATTTGCAATGTATCAACATCCCCAAGCTTAACTCCTGCTCGTCCTCGAGTAGGTAAGTGATAAAAAGAAAGAATAATTTTTGAGGTGACATGCACCATCAAAGACTTGATCAAAGTATTTGTAAAACATTCAAAGATGGGATCATAGTACTTCAATCATAACATGAAAGACAAAGTTCTAGCAATAAGAAAAGAAACTATGATGCAACATGAAAAGGCACAAACAAAAGATTCATGAATAACAATGCTTTGCAAGACGTTTGTTTGTTTCACTTAAAGAAAACATAGCATAATAGAATTCAGCTTGTCCCTCAATAGAGTAGCAAATATAAATGCATAGGACACCTTCAAAGTTCATAAGAGTGACTAGATACAATAGTTTAAAACAAGCAATATCAAGATATGCATCAATCAACTAGTCTCGGGACAATGCACATAGAACTAAGAATGGCCACTATGCTCTCAAAGTAGGTTCATAAAGGTAGAAGGTGGAGACTCAATATAATGGTGGAAGAAAGGCCTTTTTGTAAAAGGAAGTAGAGATTCAAGTCTCATAAAGAGCTTCCAAAAATTATGGTACTTATAGCTTTCAGCTCTCATTGCCCCTATCATAAGCATCTTTAAGGTGATTAAGGTTAAAGTGACACAACTAAGAGGATATGCTTGACAACTTATAAACCGAAATCTCATGCCCGTTACTTACGAAGGCCGATCCTCATGCTACTCAACTTCAGTCACGAGTAAGCTCTTGTCATTGTAAGTACATGTGTATCATTAAGAACCGCCAACGGGGTACCCCTTGCACATGATACGGGATCTTTCCCATAATCAAAATGACAAGGCAAGCAGACAATGAGCATCTCAACGATCTTTTTATTTGCTATTTGCATAGGTTTTTATTGAGGATGCTTCATAGAGTGCTCATTATGGTGATGATGCAAGTTTCCACCATGATTAGGCATGGCTTAGGCTAGCGGCCCAAGCGTTTCTCTAACACACATACAAACTCCATGATCTTACAAGTTCCACTTTTATTTCACATCGTCGGGATCTGTAAGCAAAAGAACATGATATCAACGGGGTACAAAGTACAAGTGCAATGTTGAAAGTGTTCCCCATGAAACATGGTTCTGCTAATTTCAACTTATAAAGCGCAAGCATATACGCAACAAATCAGGACCCAATGGTTCAAGTTTATTAAATGCAAAAAAGTAAAGTGTGCCATCAAGTTCGTGAGAGCTTTAATCACTAGTTTTCTCATAACAAGTTTAATTTGGAAGGTAAACAAAAGCATGAATATACTTGGAATAGCATAAGCTAGTAGGTAGGTATGGTGGACTCTTTGGAATAACTTGGTTTAGGGAGTTGGATGCATGAGTGGAACTCATACTTTGTTGTGGAGGCTAGCAAAAGACTGGGAGCGACAAACTAAGAGAGCAATAATGACCATAATCATGCAGAGCGACAAAAAATCATTGATCAACGCATAAAGTGATACTACAAGTTGAAAACTAAAGGATCATAAAGGATATGGTGACTTGAGATAGTCATAACATGGTGTGAGCATGCGCCAAGTCAACCCAAATAAAGCATCAAAGGAGAATACCACTATACTATGCTTTAATATGCTAAAACAACGCATGATTCATCCAAGGCACATTAAGCAATCTCAATTGTTTATAAGAAGTCATGTTACAACAAAGAATACTAATCATAAAGCCAAAACAATATCAAGCATGGCATGACAAAGCATAGGCCACAGTCAAAAACGAGCTCTTTTTACCACATAAGTATGAACTTTCCTACTCTTTTCCAAAGCAAACCAAACTATTTGAAAACCAATGTATGAAAGAGGGGGTCCAACCAATTTATTTAGAAAAATAAGCAAACAAAAGCAAACGAAAAACCAAAAAGAAAACGAAAAAGAAGACGCTTCAAGAAAAACACAACTGTGCATGAAACAATAAAAATGAAGCGTTTGGAAGAAACCTGGGATTTTTATTGATGAAGAAGGGGAATGCCTTGGGCATCCCCAAGCTTTGACACTTGTACCTCTTGGATATTTCTTGGGGTGACACGCGTGGCATCCCCAAGCTTGAGCTTTAGTCCATCCTTCATCTCATTACTCATTCCTTCCATACACCTGAACTTTTTCCTTCATACAAAACTTCACACAATCTTTATTAGCAACATTAGTGCACTCAAGACAAATAAGTCTTAAGGTTCAGTTCTAACACCAAATAAACTTCCATTAGAACACTAGATACTGTAGCACTTCCCTCAAAGAACTCAAAAAGGAACCAACAAGAAGCAAATGCAGAAAATAGCAGAAATCTGTCAAAACAGACTAGCAGGTAAAGAAGAATTTTTTTGCAGACCTTCTGTTTCTCAAATCAAAAAGTGTTAAACTAACGAAAGTTAGATAACAACCTGGGTCAGAAGCACAAAAATGCACGCCTCAAAAAGACTTTCAGAGAGTTTACACGAATTTTTACACTGAAGCACGAAAATCTGTTTTAGGACAGCAACTTTCCCAATCATTACTTCTCTCTCATTAGAGGTTACTCTTGGCACAAAAAGCAAATAAAAAGGATAAGGAGTGGTTATTACTGAAGTAATAACTTACAACACTGATCTAAAACTTTTGGGTTATCTCCCAATAAGTACTTTTCTTTAACGCCTTTAAGTTAGGCATAAGAAGCAAAGAAAGAATCGAGTGTTCTCAAATGAAGAAGCATTAAGACCAAATTTCTTGCCCTTACCTCTCTTACTTTTATTCTTAACCTTGGGAAAAATATGATTGTTTGGTGGAGAAGAAAGGTGCATGGTGCCCTTTCCCACATCTATTATTGCTCCAAGGAGTTCTAATAGGGACCTTCCAAGTGTAATTTGTCCTTCTCCTGCACATTCAATAACAAGATAATCAATAGAAATCGTTTTCCCAAGGATCTTTGTAAACACTCCTTCAGCTATTCCAAGAGGTAATATGGTAGTATTATTAGCAAGAGATATTTCTTTTCCTCCTTCAGTAAGCCCACAAGTATTTAGAGATTTATAAATATCTTTGGGCATAAGACAAAATTCAGACATGATATCACAGCGAGCTTGAAAAGTTTCAATGTTCATCTCAATCTTTACTATAGGGAGCCACTTCGATGGTTCAGAATTTATTGGAACATAATTGTGATGCTCCCTAAGTGTATTATAGCAATTTTCTAAGCTAGTAGTGCTAGTCTTAAGAGTGTTCAACCTAGCAAATATTTTTGCGAAAGAAATATCAGTTTGGCTAGGCATGTTGTAAGTGAGGATCAATTTCTTTATAGCATTAATAGTATCATCCTCATTACATTGGAGGAAATCTCCTCCCACAACAGCATCTAAAGCATATTTATAGCAAAGAGCAATCCCAAGATAAAAACTACTAAGGAACAAGCTTTGAGTCATTTTAGGCTCAGTTTTTTCATGTAGATCGGAGATTCTAGACCAAGCTTCCTTAAAACTTTCCTCAATTCCTTGTTTAAAAGTGAAAATCATTTCCTCGGGTGACATAGTGACTGGATCAAGGCTAGACATAGTGGCAACTCAAGATAGGAACTAATTTGTTTTGTGTTTTCAAATAAGAAAGCAAACTAGTAAAACTAATTTTTTTGTGTTTTTGATAACAAAACAGGCAAACAAAGCAAAAAGAAACTAAGCAAAACAAAAATAACAAAGTAAAGAGATTGGTTATGAGGGACTCCCCTTGTGAAGATGTCCTTGACTCCCCGGCAACGGCGCCAAAAAAATGCTTGATGGCTCAATGCACGGCGCCCAGAAAAGTGCTGGTGTGTGGTTGATGTAGAGCTCGTTGGGAACCCCAAGAAGAAGGTATGATGAGCACATCAGCAAGTTTCCCTCAGTTATGAAACCAAGGTTGAATCGAACCAGTAGGAGCAAGGAAACACCCCAAAGGTGTTCCTAGCTGAGCTTTGGCATGGTGCACTACTGGTGCTAGTAGCAACGTGGAGATCTGCACAACACAACCATAGAACTTTGTCCCCAACTTGCGATGAGGTTATCAATCTCACCGTGTTTTGCAGAAAACAAAGGATTAAACGTATGGAATGGAAAGAAGTAAAAGTTTGCAGAAAGTAAACACAAAACAGTAAAAGATTGCAGATTGTATGTAAAACAAAAGGACCGGGATCCATAGTTCACTAGAGGTGACTCTCCTTAAGATAGATAACATGCTGGGTGAACAAATTACTGCGGGGCAATTGACAAACATTGAGAAAGCAATACATGCATATACTAATCATTTTGACTCCTTTGAGACTTGATTGGGCATTACAACATTATACGTAGACCGCCATCCAACTGCATCTATGACAAATAATCCACCTTCAGGTTATCATCCGAACCCCCTCCAGTATTAAGTTGCAAGCAACAGATTATTGCTTTACGAACTGCGTGTAAAGTAAACAATATGATTTTTCTATGAACAAATGATTGTTGTTTTCTCCCTAGTAGCAACAACACATCTAGTACCTTAGAGATTTCTGTCACTTCTCCAGATTACCAGAGGCATGAACCCACTATTGAGCATAAATACTAACTCTTGGAGTTGCTAGCATCTACTTGGCCAAGATAGCTACTAACAACGGAAAGCATGCAAGATCACAAATAACAAAGACATGATAGAATCAATAATCAATCTGAAATAGCATCTCAATATCCATCGGATCCCCGCAAACACAACATGCAGAATTACAAATAGATGATCTTGATCATGAAAAGAGCTCACAAGATCTAGACATGAAAGCACAAAGGAGGACAACCAGCCATCTAGCTACTACATGGATCCGTAGTCCAAGGATGAACTACTCACGCATCACACCGGAGGCTTACATGGTGATGAAGAAGGCCTCCAGGGTGAATTCCCCTATCCGGCAGGGTGTCGGGAAGAGCTTCAGATCCCTCCCGATCTAGGGATGGAGATGACAGCGGCTATAGACTCTTTCGTGGATTTTTGATCGGGCCCTTTGGGTTTTAGTCCCGAGGGCATCTTATAGGTGGAAGGGGATACCGAGGGGGTGCCAGGGGCCACCACACCACCCCCTGGCACGGGCCCTGCCTGGCCGCGCGGCCAGGTGGTGTGGCCGGCCTCTGGCCCCTCTCTATCTCGTATTCTGGCATCTGATGTCTTCCGGAAAAATAGGCACTTTGGCTTTTGTCCCGTTCAATTCCAAGAATATTCATTTTCTGACTTTCCTGGAACCAAAAATAGCAGAAAACAGGCAACTGGCACTGTGGCTCTTGTTAATAGGGTAGTCCAAGAAATCATATGAAAAGTACTCCAAAGTTGGAACAAAACTCAAGAAAGTGGATAAAACTAAGCATGGAACATAAAAAATTATAGATACATTTGCAATGTATTAGTCACTGCATGTGTGTTGTTTTCATAAACCACATATGGATCCACTAGAGTCATTGCATGTGTGTTATTTTCATGAACCATAAGCAGAGTCATTGCATGTGTGTTATTTTCATGAACCATAATCAGAGTCATTGCATGTGTGTTCTTTTCACAAACCACATACGAATCCACTAGAATCATTGCATGTGTGTTCTTATCACAAACCACATATGGATCCACCAGATTCCTTGCATGTCTGTTCTTTTCATAAACCACATGGATCCACTAGAGTCATTGCATGTGTGTTCTTTTCATAAACCACATGGATCCACCAGTGTCATTGCATGTGTGTTCTTTTCATAAACCACAACTAGAGTCATTAAATGTGTGTTATTTTCATAAACCACAACTAGAGTCATTAAATGTGTGCTCTTTTCACAAACCACATATGGATCCACCAGTGTCATTGCATGTGTGTTCTTTTCATGAACCGAAACCAGAGTCATTGCATGTGTGTTCTTTTCACAAACCACATATGGATCCACTAGACTCATTGCATGTCTGTTATTTCATAAAACACATGGATCCACCAGTGTCATTGAATGTTTTTTTCTATTCAAAAACCACATATGGATCCACTATTGTCATTACATGTGTGTTCTTTTCACAAACCACATAAGGATCCACTCGAGTCATTGCATGTGTGTTCTTATCACAAACCACATATGGATCCACCAGAGTCATTGCATGTCTGTTGTTTTCATAAACCACATGGATCCACCAGAGTCATTGCATGTCTGTTTTTATCATAAACCACATGGATCCACTAGTGTCATTGCATGTGTGTTCTTTTCATAAACCACAACCAGAGTCATTAAATATGTGTTCTTTTCATAAACCACAACTAGAGTCATAAAATGTGTGTTCTTTTCACAAACCACATATGGATCTACGAGTGTCACTGAATGTGTGTTATTTTCACAAACCATTTATGGATCCACCAGTTTCATTGCATGTGTGTTCTTTTCATGGACCGCAACTAGAGTCACTGCATGTGTGTTCTTTTCACAAACCACATATGGATCCACCAAAGTCATTGCATGTCTATTCTATTCATAAACCACATGGATCCACCAGTTTCATTGCATGTGTGTTATTTTCCCAAAACACATATGGATCCACTAGAGTCATTGCATGTCTGTTCTTTTCATAAACCACATGGATCCAGTAGTGTCATTGAATGTTTGTTCTTTTCACAAACCACATATGGATCCACCAGTGTCATTGCATGTGTGTTGTTTTCATAAACCACATATGGATCCCCTAGTGTCATTGCATGTGTGTTCTTTTCATTAACCACAGCTAGAGTCATTGCCTGTATGTTCTTTTAATACCACATGGATCCACTAGAGTCATTGCATGTTTGTTCTTTTCACAAACCACATATGGATCCACTAGAGTCATTGCATGTGTGTTCTTTTCACAACCCACATATGGATTCACCAAAGTCATTGCATGTCTGTTGTTTCCATAAATCACATGGATCCACTAGTGTCATTGAATGTGTGTTCTTTTCACAAACCACATATGGAACGACCAGTGTCATTGCATGTGTGTTCTTTTCATAAACCACAGGTAGAGTTATTGGATTTGTGTTATTGTCATAAACCACATGGATCCACTAGAGTTCATTGCATGTGTATTCTTCTCATAAACCACATGGATCCACCAGAGTCATTGCATGTGTGTTCTTTTCATGATCCACAACTAGAGTTATTGCATGTGTGTTATTTTCACAAACCACATAAGGATCCACCAGAGTCATTGCATGTATGTTCTTTTCATAAACCACATGGATCCTCCAGTGTCATTGAATGTTTGCTATTTTCACAAACCACATATGGATCCACCGGTGTCATTGCATGTGTGTTCTTTTCAGAAACCACATATAGATCCCCTAGTGTCATTGCATGTGTGTTCTTTTCATTTACCACAGCTAGAGTCATTGCATGTCTGTTCTTTTCATAAACCACATGGTTCCACTAGAGTCATTGCATGTGTGTTCTTTTCACAAACCACATATGGATCCACCAGAGTCATTGCATATCTGTTATTTTCAGAAACCACATGGATCCACCAGAGTCATTGCATGTGTGTTATTTTCATAAACCACATGGATCCACCAGTGTCATTGCATGTGTGTTCTTTTCATAAACCACAACTAGAGTCATTAAATGTGTGTTGTTTTCATAAACCACAATTAGAGTCATTGCATGTGTGTTATTTTCACAAATCACATAAGGATCCACTAGAGTTCATTGCATGTGTGTTCTTTTCCTAAACCACATATGGATCCACCAGAGTTATTTTTGTGTGTTCTTTTCATAAACCACATATGGATCCACCAGATTCATTGCATGTGTGTTCTTTTCATGAGCCACATGGATCCACCAGTGTAATTGCATGAGTGTTCTTTTCTTGAACCACAACTAGAGTCATTGAATGTGTGTTATTTTCACGTACCACATATGGATCCACCAGAGTCATTGCATGTCTATTCTTTTCATAAACCATAGCTAGAGTCACTGCATGTGTGTTCTTTTCATAAACCATAGCTAGAGTTATTGCATGTGTGTTCTACATTGCATGTGTGCTATTTTAATGAACCATATGGATCCACCAGAGTTATTGCATGTGTGTTCTTTTCATAAACCACAACTAGATCCACTAGTGTCATTGCATGTGTGTTCTTTTCATAAACCACAACTAGAGTCATTGCATGTGTGTTCTTTTCATAAACCACAACTAGAGTCATTGTATGTATGTTCTTTTCATAAACCGCATGGATCCACTAGAGTCATTTGCATGTGTGTTCTTGATACATTGCAAATGTATGTAAAAAATTTGATGTTCCATGCTTGGTTTTATCTACGTTCTTGTGTTTTGTCCACACTTTGGAGTACTTTTCATATGATTTCTTGGACTAATCTATTATAAAGAGCCATAGTGCCAGCTGCCTGTTTTCTGCTGTTTTTGGTTCTAGGAAGTCAGAAAATGAATATTCTCGGAATTAGACGGGACAAAAGCCAAAGTCACTTTTTTACCGGAAGGCATCTAGAGCCAGAATATGAGACAGAGAAGGGCTGGGGCCTGGCCACACCACCTAGCTGTGCGGCCATGCCAAGCCCGCACCAGGAGGTGGTCTGGCCGATACCAGTGCCCCCTCGGCATCTCCTTCCGCCTATATATAACCCTTGATACCAAACCCTAAGTACCCGATCAAAAATCCACGAAAGAGTTTGTAGCCGCCGTCATCTCCATCCCTAGATCGCGAGGGATCTGAAGCTCTTCCCGGCACCCTGCCGGAGAGGGGAATTCACCCTGGAGGCCTTCTTCATCATCATGCAAGCCTCCGGTGTGATGCGTGAGTACTTCATCTCTGGACTACGGGTCCATGTAGTAGCTAGATGGCTGGTTCTCCTCCTTTGTGCTTTCATGTCTAGATCTTGTGAACTCCGTTCATGATCAAGATCATCTATTTGTAATTCTGCATGTTGCGTTTGCGGGGATCCGATGGATATTGAGATGATATTTCCGAATGATTACTGATTCTATCATGTCTTTGTTATTTGTGATCTTGCATGCTTTCCGTTGTTAGTAGCTATCTTGGCCAAGTAGATGCTAGCAACTCAAAGAGTTAGTATTTATGATCGATAGTGGGTTCATGCCTCTGGTAATCTAGGGAAGTGATAGAAATCTCTAAGATACTAGATGTGTTGTTGCTACTAGGGATAAAACAACAATCCTTTGTTCATAGAACAATCTTATTGTTTACATTATACGCAATTCGTAAAGCAATAATCTGTTGCTTGCAACTTAATACTGGAGGGGGTTCAGATGATAACCTAAAGGTGGATTAATAGTCATAGATGCAATTGGATGGCGGTCTATGTATAATGTTGTAATGCACAATCAAGTCTCAAAGGAGTCAAGATGATTAGTATATGCTTGATGCTTTATCGATGTTTGTCAATTGCCCCGCTGTAATTTGTTCACCCAGCATGTTATCTATCTTAAGGAGAGCCACCTCTAGTGAACTATGGACCCTGGTCCTTTCTTTTACATTCAATCTACAAATTATTTACTGCTTTGTGTTTACTTTCTACAAACTGTTACTTCCTTCCATTCGATACATTTAATCCTTTGTTTTCAGCAAAACCGGTGAGATTGACAACCTCATCGCAAGTTGGAGACAGAGTTCTGTGGTTGTGTTGTGCAGGTCTCCACGTTGCTACTAGCACCGGTAGTGCGCCCTGCCAAGGCTCAGCTACCAACACCTTTGGGGTGTTTCCTTGCTCCTACTAGATCAATAACCTTGGTTTCATAAATGAGGGAAACTTACTTCTGTGCTCATCATACCTTCCTCTTGGGGTTCCCCAACGAGCTTATCAATCACGAGCCATCAAAGTATTTTTCTGGCGCCATTGTCGGGGAGTCAAGGGCATCTTCACAAAGGGGAGTCCCTCATAACCAATCTCTTTACTTTGTTATTTTTTTATTTTCTTAGTTTCTTTGTTCTTTGTTTGCTTGTTGCTTTATCAAAAACACAAAAAAATAGTTTTACTAGTTTGCTTTCTTTATCAAAAACTCAAAAAAATTTAGTTCCTATCTTAAAGTTGCCATTATGTCTAGCATTGCTCCAATCATTATGTCACCTGAGGAAATGATTTTCAATTTTAAACAAGGAATTGAGGAGAGCTTCAAGGAAGCTTGGTCTAGAATCTCTAATCTACATGAAAAAACTGAGCCTAAAATGACTCAAAGCTTGTTCCTTAGCAGTTTTTACCTTGGAATTGCTCTTTGCTATAGATATGCTTTAGATGTTGTTGTGGGAGGATATTTCCTCCAATGTAATGAGGATGATGCTATTAATGCTATAAAGAAATTGATCCTTACTTACAACTTTCCTAGCCAAACTGATATTTCTTTTGCAAGCATATTTGCTAGATTAAACACTCTTGAGACCCGAACTACTTGCTTAAAAGATTGCTATAATACGCTTAGGGAGTATCATAATTATGTCCCAATAAATTCTGAACAATCAAAGTGGCTCCCCATTGTAAAGATTGATATAAATAATGAAACTTTTTAAGCTCGCTGTGATATCATGTCTGAATTTTGTCTTATGCCCAAAGATATTTATGAATCTTTGAATCTTTGGGGTCTTACTGAAGGAGGAAAAGAAATATTACCTATTGGAATAGCTGAAGGAGTGTTTACAAAGATCCTTGGGAAAATGATTTCTACCGATTATCTTGTTATTGAATGTGTAGGAAAAGGATAAATTACACTTGGAAGGTCCCTATTAGAACTCCTTGGTGAAATAATAAATGTGGGAAAGGGGACCATGTACCTTTCTTCTCCACCAAACAATCATATTTTCCCCAAGGTTAAGAATAAAAGTAAGAGAGGTAAGTGCAAGAAATTTGGTTTTAATGCTTCTTCATTTGAGAACACTTGATTATTTTTCTTGCTTCTTATGCCTAACTTAAAGGCGTTAAAGAAAAATACTTATTGGGAGATAACCCAAAAGTTTTAGATGAGTCTTGGAAGTTATTACTTCAGTAATAACCGCTCCTTATCCTTTTTATTTGCTTTTTGTGCCAAGAACAACCTCTAATGAGAGAGAAGTAATGATTGGGAAAGTTGCTATCCCGAAACAGATTTTTGTGGTTCACCATAAAAATTCGTGTAAAATGTCTCTACATACTTTTGAGGCGTGAATTTTTGTGATTCTGCCCTAGGTTGTTATCTAACTTTCGTTAGCTCAACACTTTTTTATTTGAGCAACATAAGGTCTTCTAAAAAATTTGTTTTTACCTGCTGGTCTATTTTGACAGATTTCTGCCATTTTCTGCATTTGCTTCTTATTGGTTCCTTTTTGAGTTCTTTTGGGGAATTGAGATTTTTGTGGGAAGTGCTACAGTAGCTAGTGTTCTAATGGAAGTTTATTGGTGTTATAATTGAACCTAAAGAATTATTATCTTGAGTGCACTAATGTTGCTAATAAAGATTATGTGAAGTTTTGTATGAAGGAAAATTTTCAGGTGTATGGAAAGAATGAGTAACGAGATGAAGAATAGACTAAAGCTCAAGCTTGGGGATGCCACGCGTGTCACCCCAAGAAATATCCAAGAAGTACAAGCGTCAAAGCTTCGGGATGCCCAAGGCATTCCGTTTTTTATCAATAAAAATCACAGGTTTCTTCCAAATGCTTCATTTTAATTGTTTCATGCACAGTTGTGTTGTTCTTGGAGCGTCTTCTTTTTTATTTTCGTTTTGGTTTTTCGTTTGCTTGGTTTGCTTAGTTTGCTGAATAAATTGGTTGGACCCCCTCTTTCATACTTTGGTTTGCAAATAGTTTGGTTTGGTTTGGAAAAGAGTAGGAAAGTTCATGCTTAAGTGGTAAAAAGAGCTTGTTTTTTGCTGTGGCCTATGCTTTGTCATGCCATGCTTGATATTGTTTTGGCTTTATGCTTAGTATTCTTTGCTGTATCATGACTTTTTATAAACACTTGAGATTGCTTAATGTGCCTTGGATGAATCATGCGTTGTTTTAGCATATTAAAGCATAGTATAGTGGTATTCTCCTTTGATGCTTTATTTGGGTTGACTTGGCACATGCTCACACCATGTTATGACTATCCCAAGTCACCATAGCCTTTATGATCCTTTAGTTTTCAACTTGTAGTATCACTTTATGCTTTGATCGATGATGTTTTGTCGCTCTGCATTATTATGGCCATTATTTCTCTCTTAGTTTGTCGCTCACAGTCTTTCGCTAGCCTCCACAACCAAGTATGAGTTCCACTCATGCATCCAACTCCCTAAACCAAGTTATTCCAAAGAGTCCACCATAACTACCTACTAGCTTATGCTATTCCAAGTATATTCATGCTTTTGTTTACCTTCCAAATTAAACTTGTTATGAGAAAACTAGTGATTAAAGCTCTCACGAACTTGATGGCACACTATTTTTGCATTTAATAAACTTGAACCATTGGGTCCTTCTTTGTTGCGTATATGCTTGCGCTTTGTAAGTTGA
Organism: Avena eriantha; assembly: GCA_910589775.1. Lineage (NCBI taxonomy): Eukaryota > Viridiplantae > Streptophyta > Magnoliopsida > Poales > Poaceae > Avena > Avena eriantha. The sequence continues at coordinate 316,866,219 of OU342741.1, forward strand.
TGTTAGCAGAACCATGTATCATGGGGAACGCTTTCAACATTGCACTTGTACTTTGTACCCCGTTGATATGATGTTCTTTTGCTTATGGATCCCGGCGGTGTGAAATAAATGTGGAACTTGTAAGACCATGGAGTTTGTATGTGTGTTAGAGAAATGCCTGGGCCGCTAGCCTAAGCCATGCCTAATCATGGTGGAAACTTGCAGCATCACCATAATGAGCACTCTATGAAGCATCCTTAATAAAAACCTATGCAAATAGCAAATAAAATGATCGCTGAGATGCTCATTGTCTGCTTGCCTTGTCATTTTGATTACGGGATAGCTCCTGTATCATGTGCAAGGGGTACCCCGTTGGCGGTTCTTTATGATACATATGTAGTTACAATGACAAGAGCTTACTTGTGACCAAAGTTGAGTAGCATGAGGTTCGGTCTTCGTAAGTAAGGGGCATGAGATTTCGGTTTATAACTTGTCAAGCATATCCTCTTAGTTGTGTCACTTTAACCTTAATCACCTTCAAGATGCTTATGATAGGGGCAATGGGAGCTAAAAGCTAAGAAGTGCCATAATTTTTGGAAGCTCTTTATGAGACTTGAATCCCTACTTCCTTCTATGAATCCCTACTTCCTTCTATGCACCTACTTTGAGAGCATAGTGGCCATTCTTAGTTCTATGTGCATTGTCCCAAGACTAGCTAATTGATGCATAACTTGATATTGCTTGTTTTAAACTATTTGTATCTATTCACTCTTATGAACTTTGAAGGTGTCCTATGCATTTATATTTGCTACTCTATGAGGGACAAGCTGATTGATATGCTATGTTTTCTTTATGTGAAACAAACAAACGTCTTGCAAAGCATTGTTATTCATGAATCTTTTGTTTGTGCCTTTTCATGTTGCAACAAAGTTTCTTTGTCTTATTGCTAGAACTTTGTCTTTCATGTTATGATTGAAGTACTATGATCCCAGCTTTAAATGTTTTACAAATACTTTGATCAAGTTTATGATGGTGCATGTCACCTCAAAAATTATTTTTTCTTTTTATCACTTACCTACTCGAGGACGAGCAGGAGTTAAGCTTGGGGGTGTTGATACATTGCAAATGTATCTATAATTTTTGATGTTCTATGCTTGGTTTTATCTACTTTCTTGTGTTTTGTCCACACTTTGGAGTATTTTTCATATGATTTCTTGGAATAACATATTAACAAGAGCCACAGTGCCAACTTCCTGTTTTCTGCTGTTTTTGGTTCCAGGAAAGTCAGAAAATGAATATTCTCGGAATTGGACGGGACAAAAGCCAAAGTCGCTATTTTACTGGAAGTCATCTAGAGAAGGGTTGGGCCCTAGCCACACCACATGGCCACGTGGCCAGGCCTGGCCCATGCCAGGGGTGGTTTGGCTGACCCCAACACCCCCTTGGCCTCTCCTTCCGCCTATATATTACCTTCAGGACCAAAACCTAAGGGCCTGATCAAAAATCCACGAAAGAGTCTGTAGCTGCCATCGTCTCCATCCCTAGATCGGGAGGGATCTGAAGCTCTTCCTAGCACCCTGCCGGAGAGGGGAATTCACCCTGGAGGCCTTCTTCATTATCATGCAAGCCTCCGGTGTGATGCGTGAGTACTTCATCTCTGAACTACGGGTCCATGTAGTAGCTAGATGGCTGGTTCTCCTCCTTTGTGCTTTCATGTCTAGATCTTGTGAGCTCTGTTCATCATCAAGATCATCTATTTGTAATTCTGCATGTTGTGCTTGCGGGGATCCGATGGATATTGAGATGCTATTTCCGATTGATTATTGATTCTATCATGTCTTTGTTATTTGTGATCTTGCATGCTTTCCGTTGTTAGTAGCTATCTTGGCCAAGTAGATGCTAGCAACTCCAAGAGTTAGTATTTATGCTCGATAGTGGGTTCATGCCTTTGGTAATCTGGGGAAGTGACAGAAATCTCTAAGGTATTAGATGTGTTGTTGCTACTAGGGAGAAAACAACAATCCTTTTTTCATAGAACAATCGTATTGTTTACATTACACACATTTCGTAAAGCAATAATCTGTTGCTTGCAACTTAATACTGGAGGGGGTTCGGATGATAACCTGAAGGTGGATTATTAGTCATAGATGCAGTTGGATGGCGGTCTATGTATAATGTTGTAATGCCCAATCAAGTCTCAAAGGAGTCAAGATGATTAGTATATGCTTGATGCTTTCTCGATGTTTGTCAATTACCCTGCTGTAATTTGTTCACCCAGCATGTTATCTATATTAAGTAGAGCCACCTCTAGTGAACTATGGACCCCAGTCCTTTCTTTTACATTCAATCTACAAACTGTTTACTGCTTTGTGTTTACTTTCTGCAAACTGTTACTTCCCTCCATTCGATACGTTTAATCCTTTGTTTTCAGCAAAACCGACGAGATTGACAACCTCATCGCAAGTTGGGGACAGAGTTCTCTGGTTGTGTTGTGCAGGTCTCCGCGTTGCTACTAGCACCGATAGTGCGCCCTGCCAAGGCTCAGCTAGCAACACCTTTGGGGTGTTTCCTTTCTCCTACTGGATCGATAACCTTGGTTTCATAACTGAGGGAAACTTACTTCTGTGCTCATCATACCTTCCTCTTGGGGTTCCCCAACGAGCTCATCAATCACGAGCTATCAGTTCTTTTCATAAACCACATGGATCCACCCGAGCCATTTGCATGTGTGTTCTTTTCATAAAACACATGGACCCTAGCCTTAGGAGATCCCTAAACTTAGCCCCCAATGGTGGCCGTTAGACCGAGTCTTCTAGAAGGCACACCCTAACATAGTTGTTCTGCATAACAATTGTTACATACCATTCGATAGGGGAGCTTGGACAATTGGGATGGTTCTTCGTAAGAGAAATCCGTGAGTAGGCTGTTCTGTGACATGATTGGCCACACTTATTGTCCGCTTACTCTGTACAAACTGGCAACACCGCATGCTCCCCTTTTGCGAGTGTCACGAGTTCTATGGGCCATATGCTAGTGTCACGTCCCCTTTACTTCTCTTCCTTCCCATACTTCTCTTCCTTCCCATCGAAGCCAATTTCCCCACTTCTCTCCCATCCTGCTATAGCCACAAGACGATGGCGCCTCCAACCATCTCTCCCACAGCCACCCCAGTCCCCCCCCTCTCACCATGGGTTCAAGGGGGGACGGTGAGGAAACGCGTCGTCATGACAGGGACGGTGATTTCGATGTGAGTCATCTCATCTCTAACATATGTGGCCAATTATCTATTTTTATCTAGGCCATGCGTTTACTCATGCATGTATGATGTGTTAGGCCACCCAGATGATGTACGACTACTACTATCACGGTTTAGCAGAGGAAGACAATCCTCTGCTATGTAAACATGGATATGTGCCCTCTAAATTTGTAGTGTTCGAAGGACGAAACGTAGGCAGGAGGTTTTTAGGGTGTCAAGGACATCGTGCAATGTTGCAACGTAGAAGTTGCGGTGTTGTCAAATGGGTAGATCCAGAGTGGACCAAATCGATGCAAAAAAACACTGGACAAACTATGGGATATGACTGTTGAGTTACCCATAGTCATCTCACTTCTTGAGAGTGCTGAGATGAAGTTATTTGACCATGTTGACACAATCAAGCTTAACCGAGATCTCGGGAGGGTGCAAGACAAGGTTAGCAAAGTCGAGAAGGAGAGGGACATGGCGTTGGGCCTGAAGGCTAAAGCCGAGCAAGAACTGACACAAGCAAGGAATGAACTTCACCAGGCCAAAGTCCTCCAGTTCACAACTATGAGTATTGACAAGTGCATTAGGATAAATGCAGAGAAACAATTGAAGCTGCACAAGGAAGATGCTAAAAGGATGGAGCAGATGATTCGATCCTTGCTCTCACAGGAAGATGCGCATCGGGCTAACATTAGGAAGATCAAGGAGATGTGTGATAACTAGTTCTATTTAGCTTGAGCTCCGTACTTTTTTAAGTTGTAATAGTAGTACTTGTTGACCTAGCGGTCCGAACTAGTGGTCTCGGAGTCCTGGGAGAAAAAAATTGGTCGCTTGTTAATCTGTCTTAACCCTGCATTACTTCATTTTGTCTAATGATGGTGGTATTCTAACTTTGGTAGTTTGTTTAAACGTAATCTACATGGACTGTGCTGAATGCAAATGGCACAACCACAATTTATAAAGTGGAAGCACGTACACCCTGTTCCTAGAGATTCAGGAGCTACGCCAGATGCAAGGGATGCAGGAGCAGGGAGGTGGTGAGATAGATGGGCTCAAGATTAGGCCAGAAAGTGGTACCGATTTCCTCATCATCGGTTGCCAGTGCTATTTATGTTGCCATGTTGTTGTGCAGCAGCTGAAATAAGTTGTTGTTTCATGGAATGTAGCAGCTTAAATAATTTATTTTTGTGCCACTTACATTCCATCAAAGTTGGAGACCTCCTACCCCTTAGCAATCGTGGAACCGGTGCTGCGTGTTTTCAGATAGTAGTGGCACAATCACAATTTCAGATTCAACTACTGACTCGGGCGTTTCCAAACCCTAAGTCACGGTACATTTTACTTCAAGAACGTGGCTAGATTGTTTTGCCCGACAAGTTCCACGCATAGAGCTCCAGAATTTAACCGAATTGCATATATAGGTTCAAGTTCAACACATTATTACGCATCTTCAGCCTTCTTCCCCCGCCTGGGTGCCAAGCCTTCATGTCCACGGGCTTCTTCATTTCTTGCCTTCTTCCTCTTCCTCGGTGCTAATTTTCCTAGCTTTACGTACTCTGCATCGCCAGGACAATCATCACTAGAATCATGTCCAACATCATCACTCCACTTGTTTTTATTTTCTTCCGGCAGCAAAATTACGGACCCGACAGTCATGTTTCTAACCTTGCGGCGCTTCCTATCAAAGAAATAGGACTGTTGCATAACTGCCTAATATCTACAGAGTAAATAAAACAAAAATTACAATTCAGCATAAACATGCGAACCCCAAGAGACTTTTGCTTAGCAGGAGCTAATTGGGTTTGAGCGACCACCCTGTCCAAGAATAGAAGGGCGACTCCCAGTTGCAATAGCTTCCACATCCAGTACATCACAATTCAGCTCAAACATGCAAGCCGAAGCATACCTTTTCATCAACCCAATTAGCTGGCTGTCACACGTTAGAGGAACCATGATGCCTCGTCCATCCATGAAGCTGAACTTTCTAGTCTGCTTCGGCCATATTTCAGCATGATTACGCAAAGCAGCAACCATACCAGGGATAGTGCAGATCTGCGCAGACGCTTCTTCCATTATACAATGGTCTCCATACCACTTTCCCTTTACCCTTGCTGACTTAGAGTCGTACCTGAAGAGGGCTACCGTAACCATGTAAGGGTGGTCCGCGGAGATTCCACTTGATAGAAAACTATGGACAAAATATGTTTGTCAGCATTGGGCTAACAAACAATTTTAGGTTCAGTAGACAGCTAGCAGTTATAGTTAGTGTGAATAGCAAAGAGAAGGGTAGCTCACCCGCATGTAGGCAGAACTTCTTCTTCCTTGATAATAGGATCTGCCATCCTACGATCTGCTCAGCTCGGCAGCGGAGGTGGGCTAGAGCCTCGCAACGGTGGCTACGACATGCGCCAATGGAGCTCGGGAACATCGAATGGGCGCAGCAACTAGGTGCAGAAACTTGGCACTAGAAGTCAAATGTCCGAAGGAGTCGTTCTGCTTGGAGGGTGGATTTCGACGCCGCCGGTGATAGGGGAAAGGAGGGACTGGATTTGTGAAATTGGTCAATGCATCCAAGCCACTTAGTTCCTCGATTTGCCTAAGAGGTTGCCGCGTTGGCGCTCGCGTCACGGACAGATGACCAACATGTGGGTCCTGACCGTCTACTTCATGGGACAGTTTAACGGAATGTTTGAAATTGGTAGGGGTGAGATGAGTTTGCCTTTAGGTCGCAGCCTAGGCACGACCCTGCTCCTTCACGGGCTGAGCAGTGCCGGTGTCAGGCTTTTTCTGCGTGCTACGGGCCGGCCTGCCAAATCCTAGCCTGATGGCCAGGTTTGGATAGGGGTGGTCTTGGCTTTGGTGCGCCCAGGACTTAACCAACATTTGGTCTCACCACTCGTCCGTGCTTGGGAATTTTGGCTCCCGGTTTTCTTTGGTGGGCTTTTGCTTAGGACATGGTTCCTCTGGTCCCGCAGGCGAATACCTCTTTTAAGGTATGTTTTGTCCAGAGTATAGTAAATAAACATAAAAACATAGAGAAGAGCGCGATTTTTTTAAAATAATACACTTTATTTAATGTTTTTGAGATGGATTCCACGATTTTGAAAATTTACAAAACTAGCACAAAGTCGGGTTCGACCTGACTGAGTGGGTCGTCGGCTAACAACCTAACATCCTGTCGGTCAGGCCCTGGCCGAATGGACCATTCGGTCAGGCCCAAGCCAAATGCGCCAGCACCATTCAGTCAGGCCAAGGCCGATTGTTTTATTCGGTCAGCCTCCGGCCGACTATTCTACTCGTCTTAGCCCTCACCAAATCCCGCATGATCAATGCAACGCCGCGTGATTAACCTAAACCTAGACAGTTGCAAACCTCTAATTTTTCCTGCCAGTGGTTCCCACCACCGGTTCCAGCCACCGTTTTTCGCCATTTTCTTACGCCGAATCTTTTGAGTGCTTCTATAAAACACCAGCCACCCGATATATTTTCATTCACCATTTCATCAGTTCACCCTCTTTCTCTCTTTCCTATAGTTTACCACGAGTGTGCCTTGTTCAGACCCTGAATACATGCCGAGGAAGATGAAAGATGCAAGGTTGCCACCAGGGGTGAGAGCGGAGAGGTGTTGGTGCAGCCATCTTGCCAGGGTGAAGGAGAGCGAGGATTTATCTAACAAGATGGGCATGAAGTTTTTCATGTGTCCCAATTATGACCAGAGCCTGCCCCGTCAAGCTAGTTCATCGCATGAGAGGCCCCTGGTATGTTCTGAAAGGATGATGAATATGTTTTTTATTTCATTTTCTTTTCTTTTATTCATACCATTAATGTGGTTGCGGTCTGCTCCGCCTCTCTGCAAGTGGTACCATTGGATTGACATGGAGCAACCAACCTAGGCCTTGCAGGAGATTGCGAACAGAAGCCAGCGTGCATGGGCTAACTTTCACACTGAGGAATGTGCTAAAAAGATTGCCACGCATGAGAAGAAGGATCGAGAGAGAGAACTGAAAGAATTAAGATCGGAACAAGCTCAAAACCGTGAGCTTAATAGTAAGAGAAGGGAGGAAGAGGAGTGCTTGGAAGAGGTGCGCAAGGAGGCCCATGCAGCCGAAAGGCAGAGATTAAGGGAAAGGGATGACAAGGCGCAGACAGCAGAAGAACATAGAGACAAGATCAGAAAGTACCCGCGCTGGACTCGGGGCTACTAGGTGTATGTCCAAGAAGCGATGTATCTTCATTTCAGTTGTAATATCGTGAAGTATCTTAATTTTAGAATTACTGTGTTGATGTACTCTAATTTTAGTTTTAGTTTTGAGATGTATTCCGCACTTTGGAAACAATGTATTTATCCCCTCCAAATTCCCCTAAATTCTCCCGCAAAAGAGTTCCCGCCAACTTCTTCTCGCCAGATTCTCCCTGCCATTTTTTCCGCCAACTTCTTCCCGCCATTTTTTCCTGCCAACTTATTCCCGCCGTTTCTTCTATTTCCACTCTATAAAACCCTCCGCTCCCTCGGATTCATAAGCACACAAGATTTTTCCTCTCCTACAAATGTCTAGTTCTCCTTTTGATCGTAGGTTTGAGAGGTGGGAGTCCCTCGAGATTTCACGTTTGGGTAGAGAGTTTTGAATAGATGAAGCTCAAGTTGTATGGGACACTCTCATTAGTAGTGACGTCTTCCTTAATGAGCCGGCTGATAGTATTTAGGTATAGCCGCCCTAAGAGGATTCCTGAGGAAATTCGCAAAGAACTTCTCGGGTTGAATGCATTGTGGGAAGCGTTAAAGCTTCGGACCACCATGCCGATGGAGTTTTGGGTAGAAAAAACTTGGTACAGGGTAAAGAGTTACGGCTAGGAAGAACACGAATATGATATCTTCATGCCGCCCTATGTTGGCCCCGAGCTAAGAACCTTCGTGCTCGCCATTTTGATCATAGTTTGAAATGGGTATAAAAAATTCAAAAACGATCCGAACAATCTACAACTTTCGCGTGGTGTCATATTAAGATGACCTATTAAGTTTATAAAAATTTGGAGACAGAAATCAATTCTTTTAGACTTTTTATAAAAAGATACAAAAGGATTAAAAACCAGAAAAAACACAAAAAAACTATCCTCACCAGAATAGCCGAGCTATCCTGGATCTAATTCACCACGTGCAAGGTCAAGGCCGGCCCAATAGAAACCGCAGCCCGCCTCCCTTCCCTCTGAGGCCCATTTCCAGCGACAAAGGTTAATGTATAAATAAGGTTCTTACAAAATTGTAAACCAAACAATAACGTGCTATTATGGTCGGGTGACTACATTCAAGTGGGAGGTCATAGGTTCTAGTCCACCGTGCAGCAATTTTTTCCATTATGTACAAATGTTTAGTTGTTCGAACAGTTAATAGATAGAAGTTCTACTTGTAGTATTCAAACATTACTCAGCCAATGGCCTACCTTTTTGGCACGACGTGCAAAATGTTGGACACTGGTCGCGTGTTCGAATTTGATGCCCTCGTTTTTTATCTAATTTTCCTAATTTGCTATGTATGTGTTAGTGCGTTTTCAATGTCAGTCTGGAAAAGGTCAGATAGTGGGGCCACAAATGAGTGAAAATTGACACATACGAATGACATAGAGGCACAATATGTGAGGGGGCTACCACATCACTTTCATATATTGTAAATTAACAATAATCGCTTACAAATAAATTTCCAAGCTGGGGTGTCTATATTATGGCGATTTTGTATAAGAAAATTCCGATGATTTTGACCAAATCATCATAATTATGCAAGGTTTTGGCCTCTCTAAACATGTACGACTATTTAGTTTCAAAATGTCATAAATCTATGACGATTTCATCTAGGGTCACTGACAAAAGGTCATAGATCAACACATTTCTTGTAGTGATAGTGCTTTATTATTTTTTCCACACCCTACTCATGCCATGCTATGTTATACCATGCAATTATGCATCATTCCTTCATGGCATACCTTGTTTTGCTTGTTGCATATATTATTATGATTATACACTTTATTTATTATGGCACTTGTGTGTTCGGCTTTTATTCCGGATAGACACCGAGCAAGGGAGTTATCAACAGAACCAAGAGTACTACCCAGATACGGTTACCCTACTGCTGATCTGACAGGCAAACAAATCCCCATGTTTGCATTACATATAGAACCTATGTCTCTATCTTATTCTTGCATCATTGAGTCCTGATTGCATTAAATCGAATCTCAAGTATTGTGTAGCCTTTACTTTTAAGCCCCACCGAAGCTTATACCCTCAATCCTATGAGTCGTTACTACAGGAGTTGTTTGAGCCATGTGAGTCATAAAATTGCATGTGTAGGGTTTGTGCGAGTCTTTGGATAACGAGGTACCTGAACAACTTAAACTGAGTAGTAATGGGATAACTAAAGAAAGAGGCACCAGTGGGAAATAACTGTTATTTGGTTCTTCCACGCTCACTTGTGTCCTGTTGGACCCGAGTACTTGATTCCTGTTCCTTGACTATCGCACTATCCGCATATGGGACCATGAATCCCCTTAGCCTAATCTTGATCCACATCTTATTTCTTGGGGCCATAAACTAGTCTGGGGAATTATTACTATCATGTACTTATGCCATGCTATACTGCTTTATTTACTATTGCGCGTGGAGCACCTGTATTGTTTTGGAATGCGGAATGTTTTCGTGGTATCGACAAGCCCATTCACACTTTTGGTTTCCTAGTCATTTATAGCCATTGTCGCGAACCCTGGGTCCATCTCGGAGCTGACCAACTTCGTTGCGGGTATCTTAGTGGGATGGCCCCCCTGAAATCATTTTTTGAATCTTGTGAATGCTTTGTCTTGATGACTCGTTGCTTTTTATTTGGTTCTTCCCGGGGTTGATCGTGCGTGTGTTGCCATTTGTGCACCCCTGTAGGGTAAATATTTTTGAAAGCCTTGTCCGCGGTTATGGATGACTTGGAGCATGGATTCTCGATCATAGGTAACTATAACTAAAGTATCGTGTTTAATTTGACTAAAAAATGACTAGTAAATAGTGCAATACTCATGGAATGGTTATTAAAATTGCCAACAGATGGGATGTTCTTCCGCCTTCTCGTTCGGTAAGCGAGAAGGGGGGCGAGTGATGTTTATTTATGTTAGTTCTATAGCTGTTATTTCTAATGAACGGGCGTTGATGTCTACACACTTCTATTCTTGTAGACAGTTGTTGGGCCTCCAAGTGCAGAGGTTTGTAGAATAGCAGCAAGTTTCCCTTAAGTGGATGACCCAAGGTTTATCGAACTGAGGGGGGAAGTGGTCAAAGTTATCCCTCTCAAGCAACCCTGCAATCAAGATACAAGAAGTCTCTTGTGTCCCCAACACAATACACTTGTCAGGTGTATAGGTGCACTAGTTTGGCGAAGAGATAGTAAAATACAAGTGGTATGGATATAAGACAACGGTGCCAGAAAATACTTTGATGGCATGGAAGAGACTAAAGGCAAACTGAAATAAAGATGGAAGCAAGCAAACATGTAACATATGTAGTTGCAAACGGTGTTTCAATGCTTAGAAACAAGGCATATGGATCATACTTTCACTATGAACACTCTCATATAAATATCTTCTCTTTATGATACTACTCTGAACTACTCTCCTGGTTGTACACTCTAATCCATGGTAGGGCTATAACAACACTCCTCGAAGTTCGCTTTCCCCATCTAGATAACCCCACACTGTCACCTTGAGCACTAGATGGTTCCAACAAACACCACAATTTCATAGAGACATCCAACTCCAAATATAACTCATAACAAGTATTTGTAATATCTAGCCTAAGTGCCACCACGGTGTGCACACTATCAACTTCACACACGTGGGGAGAGCCAGAGATCTATTTGATTACAAAGCTCAAGATCACAATATGATCACGCATAGAGAGAGATGAACACATAGCTACCGATAGAACCCTTAGCCTCGAGGAATAACTACTCCCTCCTCATCATGGGAATCAGCAACGGGATGGAGATGGTGGTGGAGATCGATGGAGATGGCTCCGGGGGCACTTCCTCGTCCCGACAGGGTGTCGGAATAGAGACTTTATGTCCCCCGAATCTCCCCTTCGATGGCGGTGGCGCTGCGGAACTTTTCGTGGCTGGAGGATGGATTCTTTAGGGTTTTTGCATTGAAAGGCGTCTTATAGGCGATGGGGCGATGTCAGAGGATGGACCAGGGGCCCACACCACCTGGTGGCGGGGCCAGCGGGACCCGCGCCACCACATGGTGTGGCTAGCCCCTGGCCCCTCTCCGTCTCGTCTTGTGGCTCCGTGAGTCTTCTGGTAGAATATCGACTTTGGCTTTTGTCCAGTCCAATTCTGAGAATATTTCTTTTCCAGCTTTTCTGAAACCAAAAATAGCAGAAAACAGGCAACTGGCACTGTGCCATCTTGTTAATAGGTTAGTTCCAGAAAATGTGTAAAAATACTCCAAAGTGTGGACAAAACATAAGAAAGTAGATATAAAACAAGCATGGAACATCAAAAATTATAGATACGTTTCCAACATATCAACATCCCCAAGCTTAACTCCTGCTCGTCCTCGAGTAGGTAAGGATAAAAAAGAATAATTTTTGAGGTGACATGCACCATCACAATCTTGATCAACGTATTTGTAAAACATTGATAGCTGGGATCATAGTACTCTAACATAGCATGTAAGATATAGTTTTAACAATAAGACATAGCAACTATGTTATAACATGAAAAGGTACAAACAAAAGATTCATGAATAACAATGATTTTCAAGCAGTTTGTTTGTTTCACATATAGAAAACATAATGAGAATGGTATTCAGTTTGTCCCTCATAGTGTAGCAAAACATAAATGCATAGGACACCTTCAAAGTTCATAAGGGTGACAAGATACAAGTTGTTTAAGAACAAGCAACATCAAAGTTATGAATCAATCAACAAGTTTTGGACAATGCACATTAAACTAAGAATGGCCACTATGCTCTATCAATAGGTGCATAAAGATAGAAGGTGGAGACTGAACATATAAGTAAAAGAAAGGCCTTCATAGAAGGAAGCAGGGATTCAAGTCTCATAAAGAGCTTCCAAAAATTATGGTACTTGCTAGCTTTCAGCTCTCATTGCCCTATCATAAGCATCTTGAAGTGATTAAAGTTAAAGTGAACAAACTATGGAGTATATGCTTGACAAAGTATAAGTTGGCAATCTCATGTCCCTTGAATACGAGGGTCGCTCCTCATGCTACTCAAGTTTAGTTACCGGTAAGTTCTTGTCATAGTAAGTACATGTGTATCATAGAGAACCGCCAACGGGGTACCCCTTGCACATGATATAGGAGCTATCCCATAATCAAAATGACAAGGCAAGGAGACAATGAGCATCTCAGAAATCTTCTTTTTTACCATGGGAAAATGGTGTTTTTTTATCTCTTTCCTCTTTTCTCATTTTTTTTCTTTTTCTCAATCTCTATCTCTTTTTTATAAGAAGAATGCTTGATAGATTTCTCACTATGGTGATGCTGCAAGTTTCCACCATGATTAGGCATGGCTTAGGCTAGAGGCCCAGGCGTTTCTCTAACACACATACATAACTCCATGGACTTACAAGCTCCCCTTTCATTTCACACCGATGACATCCATAAACAAAAGAGCATGATATCAACTGGGTACAATGTACAAGTGCAATGTTGAAAGCGTTCCCCATGACAGCATGGTTCTGCTAATTCCCAACGTATAAGTGCAAGCATATACAACATAGATGACACAATGGTTCAAGTTTATTAGGGGCAAGAAAAGTAAAGTGTGCCATCAAGTTCGTGAGAGCTTTAATCACTAATTTTCACATAACAAGTTTAATTCGGAAGGTAGATAAAAACATGAATATGCTTGGAATAGCAAATGCAAGTAGGTAGGTATGGTGGACTTTTTGGAATAAATCGGTTTTATTTGGAGTTGGATGCATGAGTGGAACTCATACTTGGTATGGAGGCTAGCAAATGACTAGGAGCGACCAACTAAGAGAGCAATAATGGCCATAATCATGCAAAGCGACAAAACATTATTAATTAAAGCATAAAGTGATATTACAAGTTGAAAACTAAATGTTCATAGAGGATATGGTGACTTGGTATAGTCTTAACATGGTGTGATCGTGCGCCAAGTCAACCCAAATAAAGCATTAAAGGAGAATACCACAATATTATGCTTTTAATATGCTAAAACAACGCATGATTCTTTCAAGGCACATTAAGCACTTCTCAATTTTTTATAACAAGTCATGCTACAGAAATAATCACTAAGCATAAATCCAAAACAATATCAAGCATGACATGATAAAGTCTAAGTCACAGTCAAAAACAAGCTCCTTTTTACCACTTAAGCATGAACTTTTCTACTCTTTTCCAACACCAATCGACTTATTTGAAACAACTCACAAAGATAATAATCAATAAAGATCAGTGAGCTTGTCTCACAAATCCACAAAGAATAACTAAAAATTTCTAAGCTTAAAGCACAAGAACACTAAGGCTAAACACAGTGCTAGCAAAAGAGAACACTCACAAAACAATAAGAATGAAAACTAGAGTGTTCTAGGCAATGAAAACGGAGTGTGTCTCTCTACAAAAGAAGTGTTGGGATCTAACCAACTTATTTTAGCAAACCAAGCAAAAGAAAACTAAAAATAAAACAAAGACGCTCCAAGAACAACACAACAGTGCATGAAACAATAAAAATGAAGTGTCTAGAAAGACCTGAGATTTTTATTGATGAAGAAGGGAATGCCTTGGGCATCCCCAAGTTTTGACGGTTGTACCTCTCGAATATTTCTTGGGGTGACACAGGGTGGCATCCCCAAGCTTGAGCTTTTGTCAATTTTTCATCTCATTACATCATTCTTTCCCTACACCTGAAAATTTCCTTCATACAAAACTTCACACAATCTTCATTAGCAACATTAGTGCATTAAAAAGATAATAAACCTTTGGGTTTTAGTTTTAAAACAGAAAAACTTTCATTAAAAAACACAAGCTACTGTAGCAATTCCCTCAAAAAGCTCAATTCACCAAAAAGAATCTAAAAAGAAATCGATAAAGAGGCAAATGCAAATAATGGCAGAAATCTGTCAAAACATACCAGCAGGTGAAAACTGATTTTTTCGAAGACCTTCTGTTGCTCAAATTGAAAAGTGATTAACTAACGAAAGTTATCTAACGACCTGTGGGATTTATTCAGAAAATTTCATCTCAATCCGACATACAGAGATTTTTCACGAATTTGTACACTGAAGCACAAAAATCTGTTTCGGGACAGCACTTCCCCAAATCTTACTTCCCTCTCATTAGAGGTTATTCTTAGCACAAAAAATCAGATAAAAAGGACAGAAGTACTAACTTCCAAGACTCAACTAAAACTTTTGGGTTATCTCCCAATAAGTACTTTTTTTTAACGTCTTTAAGTTAGGCATGATAGTTTGAGAAGATGTTCACATAAGAAATATGAATTGAAGTAAAATAGAGCATCAAGAAGCAAATTCAAAACACATTTAAGTCTAACCCACTTCCTATGCCTAGGAATCTTATAAATAAACAAGTCATGAAAGTACAAAGCAACAAGCATAGGAAAGCAAAACAAGTGCAACTTCAAAAATTTCAACCTGAAGAGGGGAAACTTAATATTGTTAAGATACATAAAACCATGTTTCCCTCTCTCATAATAACTTTCAGTAACATCATGAATAAAATTAATAATATAACTATCACATAAAACATTCTTATCATGAGCCACATGCATAAAAGAATTAATACTCCCCACATAAACATAGTCATTCTTATTAGTTGTTGTGGGAGCAAATTCAACAAAATAGCTATCATTATTATTCTCATCACCATAATCATCGAATATAGGTGGCATATTGTAATCATAATTAATTTTCTCCTCAATAGTAGGTGGACTGAAAATATCATATTCATCATTGTAATCATCATATAATGGAGGCATAGTATCATCAAAGTAAATTTTCTCCTCCATGCTTGGGGGACTAAAAAGATCATTTTCATCAAAACCAGCTTCCCCAAGCTTAGACTTTTCCATAGCATTAGCAATAATGGTGTTCAAAGAATTCATACTATTAACATTGCTATTAGCATGCAAATAAAGTTCCATAGGTTTTTAATTTTCTCTTCAAACACTTCATGTCCGAACTCAAGATAAATACTATAAAGCTCTCTAATTTTGTTGTTGTTTTCCATTAAGCCTAACTAGTGTAAATAAAAACAAGAAACAAAAAGATATAATTGCAGAATCTAAAGGAAATAACTCCGAGCACTCACACGCCAGCAACAGTACTAGAAGATAGCTTAGTAGCCAGAAGATGTGAGTACCTTTTACCTTACCTCCCCGACAACGGTGCCAAAAAATAGCTTGATGGCGCGTGGTTGACGTGGGAGTTTCTTCTTTTTCAGTCCCCGACAACGGCACCAGGAAATAGCTTGATGTCTACGCACTTCTATTCTTGTAGACAGTTGTTGGGCCTCCAAGTGTAGAGGTTCGTAGAATAGCAGCAAGTTTCCCTTAAGTGGATCACCCAAGGTTTATCGAACTCAGGTAGGAAGTGGTCAAAGGTATCCCTCTCAAGCAACCCTGCAATCGAGATACAAGAAGTCGCTTGTGTCCCCAACACACCCAATACACATGTCAGGTGTATAGGTGCACTAGTTCGGTGAAGAGATAGTGAAATACAACTGATATGGATATAAGAAAACGGTGCCAGAAAATACTTTGATGGCGTGGAAGAGACTAAAGGCAAACTGAAATAAAGATGGAAGCAAGCAAACATGTAATAGATGTAGTTGCAAACGGTGTTTCAATGCTTAGAAACAAGGCCTAGGGATCATACTTTCACTAGTGAACACTCTCATATAAATATCTTCTCTTTATGATAGTACTCTGAAGTACTCTCCAGTTGGACACTCTAATCCATGGTAGGCCTATAACAACACTCCTCAAAGTTCACTTTCCCCATCTAGATAACCCCACACTGTCACCTTGAGCACTAGATGGTTCCAACAAACACCACAATTTCATAGAGACATCCAACTCCAAATATAACTCATAAAAAGTATTTGTAATCTCTAGCCTAAGTGCCACCACGGTGTGCACACTATCAACTTCACACACGTGGGGAGAGCCAGAGATCTATCAAAGCACTTGAGTAGCAAGGTAGATCTATTTGATTACAAAGCTCAAGATCACAATATGATCACGCATAGAGAGAGAGATGAACACATAGCTACCGATAGAACCCTTAGCCTCGAGGAAGAACCACTCCCTCCTCATCATGGGAACCAGCAACGGGATGGAGAAGGTGGTGGAGATGGATGGAGATGGCTCCGGGGGCACTTCCTCATCCTGACAGGGTGCCGGAATAGAGACTTTATGTCCCCCGAATCTCCCCTTCGGTGGCGGCGGCGCTGCAGAAATTTTCGTGGCTGGAGGAAGGATTCTTTAGGGTTTTTGCATCGAAAGGCGTCTTATAGGTGAAGGGGCGATGTCAGAGGATGGACCAGGGGCCCACACCACCTGGTGGTGCGGCCAGGGGGCCCGCGCCACCACATGGTGTGGCCAGCCCCTGGCCCCTCTCCGTCTCGTCTTCCGGCTCCATGAGTCTTCCGATAAAATATCGACTTTCGCTTTTGTCCGGTCCGATTCCGAGAATATTTCTTTTCCAGCTTTTCTGAAACCAAAAACAGCAGAACACAGGCAACTAGCATCGTGGCATCTTGTTAATAGGTTAGTTCTAGAAAATGTGTAAAAATACTCTAAAGTGTGGACAAAACATAAGATTATAGATATAAAACAAGCATGGAACATCAAAAATTATAGATACGTTTCCAATGTATCTGGCGTCCGTCCATATCTGGTTGGGCGGATGTTGTAGCGTGTCTCTATCAAACCGTATAAATATTATCTTTCATTGCAGTTGCGCCATCCCCAAGTTATTCCCTTTAGATGCATACACTATTGGAAAACAACATGTTCGTGGTGCACTATTTTTCGTCATCCGTGGCACACATGGAGTGCGCCACTAAACCCGCGTCACGGCTAAAAAGTTAGCCGTGGCGCACTAGCAAGTGCGCCACGCCTATACCGACAGATCTATGGCGCACTGGGTAGTGCGCCACTATTCTTAGAGCCAGTGCGCCACGGCTATGTTTTTTGTGGCACACTAGCTGGTGCGCCACACAGACCAGGCCAAGTGCGCCACGGTTATTATGCGCCACAAACACTACCCATGTGTGCCATAGCTATATTCGCTGTCATTTTTTTAATTGCTAGTCCATACATACATGGAGTATATATGTACAGTTTGTAAAATAGTACAAATACATGCATACATAGTTTGCAAAACAGTACAAATATACATAGTACATTACAAGTGCAATCATTACACAAGTTATCGCCGGTGTCGTGATCGGCGAGGGAGCTAAGTTCACAATCGCTCTAAGTAGTCACCTAAAGTACTATCAAATACAATAGAACCACAAACATGGTGAGCAAGATAGAGATTACTATGATGAAGGTTCCCCTCTCTCTTCCTCACGGTCTTGCAAATCCGGTGCCCCTCCTCCATCTCTTCCTCACGAAGGTGGTCCATCCACATAGCATCTGCCACCTCCTTACTATAGTAGCCTTTGTAGCTATTGTCCGGGAACTTGTTCACTTGTTTGTGACAGTTTTCCACTTGTCATAGACACCTGGAACATGGCCTCTATACATCACATACCACTTCTTCGCCATCTCTATAGACAAGACAAATAATATTAGACAAGGGAAAGTTAGAGTTCACATATATGACAAGGGAAAGAACCAAAATGTAAGCAAAAGAACTAAGCATTGATTCATAACCATAATAAGTAGCATCGACCACAATTATTAAGTTCAACACATCCATCAAAACTATATAGAGCTATACACAAGTTTACAACTACAACTATTGAGGAAAACATCAAGACTCCTGACTCCGCTTAGGGAAGGGAGGACGCCTTCTTTCATCATGAACGGCCTGAGGTCACCCTACATCTGTAGGCGATGTTGTATGTCACGGTTAGGCGGTGTGTAGCCTCTAAAGTGGAAGATCCCCCTCCCCCCCTCCCCCCCCGAGGTCATGACATCATGATAGATGATTGTGGCAAACTGCTGCTAGATGCGATAAAACTCTTGTCTAAGATCTGAATCTTGGATCTTTGCCTTGGCTTGGGCCCACTGTCGGAGATGACCTGGTAGCGTGGAGTGTTGTTGGTCCTGTAGGAAAGCCCGCATGTGATGGAGCGCGTAGTAGGCTTCCTTCTGACTGTCATCACTCTGCTTCACGCAAGGGAAGTTCGTTGCATGGTTGAACATGTGCTCACCGAACTTGACCTTTTTGGTCATGAATGTGGTGCCTTCCACCGCGGCATAGCCAGTCAGAGCATGATCTAGAACATCCTTGATTTTGTCATAGTTTTTCTTCTTTCT
Organism: Avena eriantha; assembly: GCA_910589775.1. NCBI lineage: Eukaryota > Viridiplantae > Streptophyta > Magnoliopsida > Poales > Poaceae > Avena > Avena eriantha. The sequence goes on from OU342741.1 coordinate 316,884,969, forward strand.
AACACTCCCCAAGTCGAAATATGTGGCTTGTGAATATTTTAGAGAAAGGACGATGAGTGTGCAGTCTTCGTCTCTATGCAAAACAATTCAAATGGACCATTATGTTGGAAAAGGAACGATGGAAATCTAAAAAGTCATGTTCTGGCGGCGAGGATTTGACTTACTCAGGGAAGTAAGGCATGAGAATGTATTCCTTCATCTTGTTTGCCACCATGACGTCTCGGAGGTAATTCACCACGAATATCCGTTCAATGGAGCTTCCCAAGTAGCCATCATGCATGTAGAAGGGGCCCACTACCCGCGATTCCCGGTGTGTTATCTCTAATGATTTGCATCGCCATACTGAGCAAAAATAAGCGGACCATGGTATAGTGCAGAGGTTGCATGTGCAACATACCGAAGATGCCAGAAAACCTCACGAAGAACATATCCCCAAGGTTATTTTCAATGAAGCCCAAACCACGTGGCACCTTAGCCATGAAAACTGGGTACGATGGATCTTTATCTCGAAGAAGGCGTTCCTCGATTGTCAGCACACCATCATGCACACTCTTCATATCCGAACTTACGAGCATGTACAATTTCTTAGTTAGCATCGGCTTACCTGCCACATGCATCCTCCACATAATAGCCTTAGGTATTGGTGGCCCGTCCTATGCCCGGATCGGATTCGGAGCCGACAACACCACTGGTTGGCTCGCAGAATTGTTAGGTTTTCTTTTCCGTTGCTTCTCTATAGTGGGAGCATCATGGACCGCATTATCCTCACCGACCACCCTGTGGAGTGTGTTGGGGCTTATAACAATTGGCCTTTTGGAAGTTTGAGGCTCGGTAAAGAAGGCATCATCAGCGCCTTGCCAAGTGTTGATGTACATATCGATATCTTCATCAATGTTGTCGTTGTACGAATCATGTGCCATAGGCATGTCTTCAACATAAGTCAACACATCGCGTGGAGGTGATGGCGCGGGCGGCAGCACAAGTGGCGGTGTTGTCTGTGGGGTAGTGCCCCCCGCCCCAAACAAATCATGCTCTTCGGCCAGAGCATGAAAATGCCGAAGCAATCTCTAAGGACAGACGAATCGTCTTCATCGGCTCCCAGGGGTTGAATGGGAGGTTCCACGCCGTCGCAACCCTGTAGAACCCGAACAATTTGAACCCTATGCACGATATCTGGCATCATCTTTGAGTGGAGCATGCGGTTTAACGGTTGAATGATAGTGCCCTTGGCAACATACCTCAACTTGTTTTTCACGTAGTTTAGGAGAGTGCATTGAACATCAGCCTACGGAAAAACATGTATGACATCAGAGATGCCTTCAGAGTAATTAAAGGCAAGGAAGTGAAGTCATCGTCTTTGGAGTAATTAAAGGCAAGGACGCTTAGTAGTTACCTTGATGGCGTCGAGCTTGGCTAATGTCGAGGCACCGACGACGGAGGGCGTGCAACTGACGGCTCGTAACACCCTAGTTTTAGCTAATCTTAATTAGGGTTTTGTTTTTGCATTCTTGAGCCCTCATTCTTTAACAATGCATGCAGGAAAGAAGAACTAATGCAAAACCCTAACCCTAGCTATTTTCCCCTCTCTATAAAATGAATTCAAAAGGTTTTGAATATTTCTGAAAACTCAAAAACATGTGGAGCCCAAATGGACTAAAGGGGCCCCCAACTATTTTACATGTTTTACAAACTCTCTGGTAATTTTGAATTGCCAAAAACAGAAATCAATTTGAAATTACAAAATAGAAAGTGAGAAAAGGAAAAGGAAAAAGGCTGGTGTTAAAAAACAGAGCCAGACTAGTGAACCAGGCCGGCCCAGCTACCCCTACGCTACTTACCGCCTAGGGTGCAACCTGCAACCCCGCACGCATCCCACCCTCGACCCATCCCAGGTTACCCCTTTGCCCTCGTCATCTTCGCAGATGACGGGAAGCTGCTACCTGTCGCCGCCTCCGCTGTTGATCCACGTCGCTCGCTCGTCGCCGCTGCTGCAGACCAGAGAGGATAAGAAGGCCGCCACAACACCTCACCTCGACCCCACCCTCTCTTCTCTCCCCCATACGAGCTCTCTCTCTCTCTCTCACGCGCGTTCCCCTCCATGCCCGAACCCTAGCTTCGAAGCTTGCCATCGTCCCGCCGTCCCTTGCCTCCCCTCACTCTGCTGAGCTTGCCAGCAGAACCCTCTCGCTCTTCCGGTTCTTCTTGTTCAAGCACACGGCCCGGAGCAACCTTAGGCACTGCAATCGACACCTCATGCCCGAGCTCCGGCTGCCACCGTCGTCGTCAATCGCCGCCGTTCTCGACTCTGCCCCGCCTCGCCGACCCCTTCCCTGCAACAACGGTGAGCTTGCAGTTCTCCTGAGCCACTCCATCGTCTCCCTCGCGTTCTCTGCCGTGCCCGCTCCACGCGCCGCCGTCAGCCACCACCAGAACTCATCGTCGAATCTCCTCCGGTGACCTAGAGCTAGAGGCGCTGCTACTTTCTTGCTTGTCGCGTCGCACTCGTTCTAGTAGTCTAAGCCACGCGTGCTAGAGTGGCCCAGATCGCCGGTGACGACCACCGTCTGACGTGCTCACTGGCGAGCAGACGTGGCGCTGAGGTGGCACTCATGTGGCCCTGACGTGGGCGTCGGGCAAGGTTTGCCACCACGACAGGTCCACGTGGCCCGGGCCCCATGAGTCAGCCACTGGGGCTAGACCCAGCCTTGGTGAGAATAAACCCAGCCCCGAGGTGACGTCAGCCATGTATCACGCTGACGCAATAAAGGGTTTAAATTGTTTAATAATTTCAGAATTGGTTTAAATCTTATAAATTCAATAAGTAATTATTTATAAGTCAGAAAATACGTATAATATATGAAAATGTTCAGAAAAATGAGATCTTTACAATAGACTCATAATCATCGAAAAGGCTAGAAAAAGGGCGCGCTCCTGGGAGGTTGCGCCGCGTCGCTGCTGCTGCCTGCACGTGGCGGGCGTGGAGTGCCTCACGCGATGTACCAGCCTTCTCCCGTGCGACACGTGGTGGATGCGGAGAGGGTCGCGGGTACTTTTTCCTTTTCTTTTTGTAGATTTGAACATGAAAACTGCGATATCTTTCAAACGGAGAGTCCAAATCGGTATCCGTTTTCACAGCCTTGCTAGTCACGTTCAGATATTCAAAATTAGATCCATTGTTGATATGTTTCAATGAACTTTTTTCTCATACTGCCTTTGATGCGCATGCTGCATTGCCTTTTGGTCTAGTACACGGTGCCTTCGGTTGCAATGCACGACGCAGTGTCCAGGAAGTGTATTACGCACTGTCCATGTAGTGTACCGTCCATGCACTGCCTTATTGTTCTGTGTTGCACTGCCTTAGTTCGCAGTGCACTACGCGGTGTCCAGGCAGTGTACTACGCACTATCCAGGCAGTGCACCATCCATGCACTGCCGTATTGTTCTGTGTTGCACTGCCTTAGTTTGCAGTGCACTGCGTGGTGTCCGGGCAATGTACTACGCACTGTTGATACATTGCAAATGTATCTATAATTTTTGATGTTCCATGCTTGGTTTTATCCACTGTCTTGTGTTTTGTCCACACTTTGGAGTACTTTTCATATGATTTCTTGGACTAACGTATTAACAAGAGCCATAGTGCCAGCTGCCTGTTTTCTGCTGTTTTTGGTTCCAGGAAAGTCAAAAAATAAATATTCTCGGAATTGGACGGGACAAAAGCCAAAGTGCCTATTTTTCCGGAAGCCATCAAGTGCGAGAATACGAGACAGAGAGGGGCCAGGGGGCCACCACACCACCTGGCCTCGCGGCCAGGCCTGGCTCGCGCCAGGGGGTGGTGTCGCCGCTCCCGGTACCCCCGCAGCCTCTCCTTCCACCAATATATTGCCCTCGGGACGAAAACCCTAAGGGCCCGATCAAAAAATCCATGAAAGAGTTTGTAGCCGTCGTCATCTCCATCCCTAGATCGGGAGGGATCTGAAGCTCTTCCTGGCACCCTGCCGAAGAGGGGAATTCACCCTAGAGGCCTTCTTCATCACCATGCAAGCCTCCGGTGTGATGCGTGAGTAGTTCATCCTTGGACTACTGATCCATGTAGTAGCTAGATGACTGGTTCTCCTCCTTTGTGCTTTCATGTCTAGATCTTGTGAGCTCCGTTCATGATCAAGATCATCTATTTGTAATTCTGCATGTTGTGTTTGCGGGGATCCGATGGATATTGAGATGCTATTTTAGATTGATTATTGATTCTATTATGTCTTTGTTATTTGTGATCTTGCATGCTTTCCGTTGTTAGTAGCTATCTTGGCCAAGTAGATGCTAGCAACTCCAAGAGTTAGTATTTATGCTCGATAGTGGGTTCATGCCTCTGGTAATCTGGGGAAGTGATAGAAATCTCTAAGGTACTAGATGTGTTGTTGCTACTAGGGAGAAAACAATAATCCTTTGTTCATAAAACAATCCTATGCTATTCCAAGTATATTCCTGCTTTTGTTTACCTTCCAAATTAAACTTTTTATGAGAAAACTAGTGATTAAATCTCTCACGAACTTGATGGCACACTTTACTTTTCTTGCCCTTAATAAACTTGAACCATTGTGTCGTCTATGTTGTATATGCTTGCACTTATTTGTTGGGAATTAGCAGAACCGTGCTTTCATGGGGAACGCTTTCAACATTGTACTTGGTACTTGTACCTAGTTGATATCATGCTCTTTTGTATATGGATGTCGTCGGTGTGAAATGAAAGGGGAGCTTGTAAGTCCATGGAGTTATGTATATGTGTTAGAGAAACGCCTGGGCCGCTGGTCTAATCCATGCTGACATGGTGGAAACCTGCAGCGTAACCATAATGAGCTGTCTATGAAGCATTCTTCTTATAAAAAAAGAGTCCTATATTGAGAAAAAAGAGAAAAGAGAAAAAAAGATACTATGAAAAGAGGAAAGAGAGAAAAAAGCACCATATTCCCATGGTAAATAAGAAGATTGTTGAGATGCTCGTTGTCTGCTTGCCTTGTCATTTTGATATGGGGATTCTTCCGTATCATCGGACAAGGGGTAACCCGTTGGCGGTTCTCTGTGATACACATATACTTACAATGACAAGAACTTACCGGTGACTAAACTTGAGTAGCATGAGGAGCGGCCCTCGTATACAAGGGACATGAGATTTTTAACTTATACTTCGTCAAGCATGTACACCATAGTTTGTTCACTTTAACCTTATTCACTTCAAGATGCTTATGATGGGGGCAATGAGAGCTGAAAGCTATAAGTACCATAATTTTTGGAAGCTCTTTATGAGACTTGAATCCCTACTTCCTTTTACAAAGGCCTTTGTTCCACCATTATACTGAGTCTCCACCTTCTAACTTTATGCACTTACTTTGAGAGCATAGTGGCCATTCTTAGTTCTATGTGCATTGTCCCAAGACTAGTTGATTGAGGCATAACTTGATATTGCTTGTTTTAAACTATTGTATCTAGTCACTCTTATGAACTTTGAAGGTGTCATGCATTTATATTTGCTACTCTATTGAGGGACAAGCTGAATACTATTATGCTATGTTTCTTTATGTGAAACAAACAAACGTCTTGCAAAGCATTGTTATTCATGAATATTTTGTTTGTGCCTTTTCATGTTGCATCATAGTTTCTTTGCTTATTGCTAGAACTTTGTCTTTCATGATATGATTGATGTACTATGATCCCATCTTTGAATGTTTTACAAATACTTTGATCAAGTCTTTGATGGTGCATGTCACCTCAAAAATTATTCTTTCTTTTTATCACTTACCTACTCGAGGACGAGCAGGATTTAAGCTTGGGGATGTTGATACATTGCAAATGTATCTATAATTTTTGATGTTCCATGCTTGGTTTTATCCACTTTCTTGTGTTTTGTCCACACTTTGGAGTACTTTTCATATGATTTCTTGGACTAACCTATTAACAACAGCCACAGTGCCAGCTGCCTATTTTCTGCTGTTTTTGGTTCCAGGAAAGTCAGAAAATGAATATTCTCGGAACTGGACGGGACAAAAGCCAAATCGCCTATTTTCCCGGAAGTCATCAAGTGCCAGAATACGAGACGGAGAGGGGCTAGGGGGCCACCATACCACCTGGCTGCGGGGCCAGGCCTGGCCCACGCCAGGGGGTGGTGTGGCCGCTCCCTGCACCCCCTCGGCCTCTCCTTTCTCCTATATATTACCCTCGGGACAAAAACCCTAAGGGCCCGATCAAAAATTCCACGAAAGAGTCTGTAGCCGCCGTCATCTCCATCCCAAGATCGGGAAGGATCTGAAGCTCTTCTCAGCACCCTGCCGGAAAGGGGAATTCACCCTGGAGGCCTTCTTCATCACCATGCAAGCCTCTGGTGTGATGCGTGAGTAGTTCATCGTTGGACTACGGATCCATGTAGTAGCTAGATGGCTGGTTCTCCTCCTTTGCGCTTTCATGTCTAGATCTTGTGAGCTCCGTTCATGATCAAGATCATCTATTTGTAATTCTGCATGTTGTGTTTGCGGGGATCCGATGGATATTGAGATGCTATTTCAGATTGATTATTGATTCTATCATGTCTTTGTTATTTGTGATCTTGCATGCTTTCCGTTGTTAGTAGCTATCTTGGCCAAGTAGATGCTAGCAACTCCAAGAGTTAGTATTTATGCTCGATAGTGGGTTCATGCCTCTGGTAATCTGGGGAAGTGACAGAAATCTTTAAGGTACTAGATGTGATGTTGCTACTAGGGAGAAAACAACAATCCTTTGTTCATAGAACAATCGTATTGTTTACTTTACATGCAGTTCATAAAGCAATAATATGTTGCTTGCAACTTAATACTGGAGGGGGTTTGGATGATAACCTGAAGGTGGATTATTAGTCATAGATGCAGTTGGATGGCGGTGTATGTATAATGTTGTAATGCCCAATCAAGTGTCAAAGGAGTCAAGATGATTAGTATATGCATGTATTGCTTTCTCGATGTTTGTCAATTGTCCCGCTATAATTTGTTCACCTAGCATGTTATCTATCTAAGGAGAGCCACCTCTAGTGAACTATGGATCCCGGTCCTTTACTTTACATACAATCTACAATCTTTTACTTCTTTGTGTTTACTTTCTGCAAACTATTACTTATTTCCATTCGATACGTTTAATCCTTTGTTTTCCGCAAAACACTATGAGATTGACAACCTCATCGCAAGTTGGGGACAAAGTTCGGTGGTTGTGTTGTGCAGGTCTCCACATTGCTACTAGCACCGGTAGTGCACCCTGCCAAAGCTTAGCTAGTAACACCTTTGGTGTGTTTCCTTGCTCCTAATGGTTTGATTTAACCTTGGTTTCAGAACTGAGGGAAACTTGCTGCTGTGCTCATCATACCTTCCTCTTGGGGTTCCCAATGAGCTCTACATCAACACTGCACCAGCACTTTTCTAGACACCATACACAGAGCCATCAACTGTCCAGGAAGTGCACCATCTATGCACTGCCTTGTTGTTCTGTGTTGCACTGCCTTAGTTCGCAGTGTACTGCGTGGTGGCCAAGCAGTGTACTATGCATTGTCTAGGCAGTGCACCATCCATGCACTGCCTTGTTGTTCTGTGTTGCACTGCCTTAGTTTGCAGTGCACTGCGCGGTGTCTAGGTAGTGTACTACGCACTGTCCAGGAAGTGCACCGTCCATACACTGCCTGGTTGTTCTTTGTTGCACTGCCTTAGTTCGTAGTGCACTGCGCGGTGTCCAGGCAGTGTACTACGCACTATCCAGGCAGTACATCGTCCATTCACTGCCTTGTTGTTCTGCGTTGCACTGCCTTAGTTCCTAGTGCACTGCGCGTTGTCTAGGCAGTGTACTACTCACTGTCTAGGCAGTGCACCGTCCATGCACTGCCTAGTTGTTCTGTGTTGCACTGCCTTAGTTTGCAGTGCACTGCGCGGTGTCCAAGCAGTGTACTACGCACTGTCTAGGCAGTGCACCGTCCATGCACTACCTGGTTGTTCTGTGTTGCACTGCCTTGTTGTTCTGCGTTGCACTGCCTTAGTTCCTAGTGCACTGCGCGTTGTCTAGGCAGTGTACTACTCACTGTCTAGGCAGTGCACGGTCCATGCACTGCCTAGTTGTTCTGTGTTGCACTGCCTTAGTTTGCAGTGCACTGCGCGGTGTCCAAGCAGTGTACTACGCACTGTCTAGGCAGTGCACCGTCCATGCACTACCTGGTTGTTCTGTGTTGCACTGCCTTAGTTCGCAGTGCACTGCGCGGTGTCCTGGCAATATACTGCCTCGTTGTACTGCCTTGCCCTGCCTTCTGTCGTAGTGCACTGCCACGTGTCGGGATGCCGTGTGGCTAGAAATACACGCGCTGCCGTGCGGCCGGAAATACACGCGCTGTCGAGCGGCCGGAAATACGCACTAGTGAACTTCCACACGCCACGTGTCGGGCTGTCGTGTGGCCAGAAATATGCGCACTGCCGAGCGGCCGGAAACGTGCGCGATGTGGCCGAAACACGCGCTTCCTGAAGAGCGCGCTCCCGCTAGTTGTCCTCCATAATCATGCATTGTTCAACAACTTTAATTGCAAGTTTAATTGGAGAACTAAATGAAGCCCTGTAGGTGATTCCGAAGTCTCTCCTGTATTAGGGTTTGGACCCTTCAGATCCCGCTTAAATTGCCAAGCATGCTTTAGGGTTACATTTCAACTCTAAATAACGTGTGATATCATCATCCTTGCTTGAGCATTGCATCGATGCCATGTGTTGATTGTTTCCCTTTCTTTCCGGTGTTTGCTTCTTCCCGGTAGAATACGATACCGACTCCGAGATCCAAGACCAAGATCAACACCATTGAAGCTTGAAGAACAATACTTGATTAGCTATAATCAAGTCAAGCACAAGGCTTTCGAAGATCTATATCCGGGTGTCAAAAACAAGGCAAGCATAGTCCCACCATTATACAGTCCTATGATTTTGAAAGCACTTCAATTCTTGCTTGATGCATACGATTCTACTGTGGTGTTTTATCGATATATAGAGTTTCCTATCTATTGCATTAATCCCTTGAGCTTATATTACCTGATCCACTGCTCCTAGCATAAATAGGTTTGGCTAGTGTGCACTGCTAGAGCTTATATCTGTGTCTTGCTTAGCCATGCCTAACTATCAATGCTGGTTCATCCAAATGATGTATCAGTTTCAGAGAATCTAGTATGACAGGAGAACGTGATGAGTTGAGATCAGTGGTAAAGGTTAGACATGCTAAGGCTTGTATGGGAGGCCACGGTGGGATGTAGTTTTTTAGTCCCATGCTCACCACCACTAGGACCAGAGTTTCTGCCTTTGGAACCGAGACGAGCGTACAGCCACACGGGGCCTGGAAAACCTCACGAGTAACTAACTTTCCTAGTAGATTCCATGAGTCACATAGTTCGGTGTTCCATTCGACATATGCATAGAAAACCTTTTGAAAGATTTGGCGGGTGAAGGTGCATCATAAAAGGTAGGTAACCATGGACGGGGTTGCTTGGGGTGGATGGAGCCCCTGGTAAACCAACCTCGCCTCACATATCTAGGGACCGGCTTCGGGATTTGACCCGTTACGGCAGAACCATCCTTAGGACGTGACTCATGGTCTCGACGAAAGCAAGGTAAAGGTCCTGTCTAACCACCCTCTGCCGGCCTTCCAAGGAAGAGCGCTAATGATCTGGCATTAAGAGTCAGTTAGTACGTGTGGGTAAAGTTGTTCACCCCTGCAGGGTTAAATCTTTTCGAAAAGTCAAGTTCACGGTTATGAACGCTTCGTGACCGAATTCTAAGATCATAGAGAACATTAACCTAATCGTAAAACTTGGCAGTCAACGTGTGCTTAAGGATGCTTCCTCTTGGGTATGAGGGGGTGTCCTAGTTGTGAGATGAGGATTACTTTGGTGGATATCAAGATGATGATCAATGCTTTGAAGATGTCGCTCTCTTATCCCCTTTTAAAATATTATGATTAGACGAGCTTCTTCTTCCTCTTGTTTTACAAAACAAAGATGGCTTTATGCAAAATAACCCCACCGGCCATAATCCTTGCGGAGTACACCCTGTACTCACCCTTGCTTTGTTGATACTTTTGCAGCAGAATAAGTGTTCCCTTGAAGATGAGTTCTGTATGACATCGACACCGATGAGTAGCTTGGGGTTCCTGGCCGGTAGCTTGGGACGTCATCGTTATGCTTCAGGCCTCTTAGGTCATTTGTTAAGTTTGCTATACATAATAGCACAATTTGCCTTGTGTTGTTTGATGTTTGTGGTCAGTGACCTCTGCTTGTAATTTTTTTGTTCTTCGCTCAGTTATGAGCTTGTTGTACTAATTTTTGTGTCGCGGGGTTACTGTTGTGTTACCAATTTCTCACTAGATATCCTCGAGCTCTAGGTTAAGATTATGTCAGGCTAAGGTCTGGATTTGTTTAACCCTGATCCCGGGGGTGTCACACTACTTGATGGCACGGTGCCGGCTGCCGGTGTATTCTCCCTATCGCCAATAGCATTAAGCTTCGGCACCGCGGTGATGGCGGGTGGAGTCACCAACATGTCCAGCGACATGGTGACGATGGGCGGAGTCACCAACGTGTCCGGCGCCATGGTGCTGGCGGGTGGAGTCACGAACACGCGATCACCGTTGTTCGAGTTGTTGCCGATCCTGCTAAGAATCGGGCACGGCCCTTGATGACCCTCTACATTCCATTTCGCTATCAACTCCACCAAGGTAGGTATGATGGCGGTGAGGCTAATTGCCAGGTTGTCTTAGACAATCTGCGGAATCCACGCCACTTGTGCCTTGAGTTCTTCAACCTCGCATCTTTCCTCCTCGCTCCTCCGAGACACGTGCACCTTCGGCTCTGCTGGACCATAATGATCTGTCCATGGCTTAGCCCCGAAGCCGACGACACGGCCAGCCGACGACGGCTTCTTTGTAACTGGTGTGACTTTCTTAGCCCGGTTCATCGCCCTGTTAAAAGGGGTGTCCCGCCGGGTGGCCATCGTCGACCCCTGGGATGAGGAGGTTCGGGTAGCCTCACTAGCGATTTCCTCATCCTGTAGAAGAAGGAACATGAACCGTTTAGAAATTCAACTTCATAGATTTGAATGCAATATACTTGATCCACAGTAATTAAATTCCTTACCGCAAGAACCTCGAAATCCTTCACGATCTTTTCCATGATGAGTTGTTTGGTTTTTGGGTCCACATGGTACCGGGCCCTGACAAAGTTTCGAAGCTGTTTGTTTTCGAATTTTGCAAAGGGGTTAGGTTGCCCCTTACCAATAAAATCGTTGTCCTCCTTCTATCATTTGGACTCTGCAGCTCTATAACCGCCAGATCTGAGATGGTGGTTACCAATATTCATCTCCCGCAACTCCTTTCCCCGCTTACTCGAGGCCTTGGCTGCTTCGGATTCGCACCTAGCCTTGAACTCTAGGTAATGAGATTCGGTGATATGAGGATAGTTCTCCAAGATCTTCGCAAGACTTTACATTTAAAAAAATCATCGTCTTCACCCGGGTTCTCCAGCTGGCCAGGGCGGTGCTCATCTTCGTGAGGGAAGATTTGTTTACTTCATTCCCGTGGTAATTTGTGTTTTGGTATTCAAGTGGGAACTTGTATCGTGCATGCAGCTTCTCGAAGAGGAGTGTGCACAAATGGCCATTTGCTCTATGCTGGAGATTCTCTGTGTTGATCGAGACAGTGGCCCGAGTGATAGCTGCCACTTGCCCACCATAACCTTTGATGATGTGTTCGGTTGCCAGAGGAACCCCTCTCAAGGTTACTTCGGTAATGTCCTCTCTGACGGTGCCGACCGTGTTCGGGCGTCGTTCCTTCTTCTTCTTTGGATTACTACCGCCGGTGCCATCAGTGGTTTCATCCCCGGTGTCCTCTGCCTCCTCGCCGGCATTGGTCTCTTCCTCCTCATCCTCCATCTCATCATCGTCGCTCTCTTCATGCTGATATTCTTCATCACCCTGTTCATTTCTTTCCATCTACTGGGCAGCCTCCCAGAATGACAATTTTGTTGGAGCTCTGACTTCTCCTTCAACGTTTGTGCGCTGAGAAGAGCCGGCCTGGTCGTTGTTAGCCATGTTTGCACTAAGTAAAAAAAGTCAAATAAATATTAGAAATTCATGGGAAAATCCGGCATGACCTACCCTATTTTTCTTAACTTAGGAGTTTTTGGTTTTTGCCAAAACGGAAGTTAATCAATATTTCAGCAAATATCGGAACTCATTTCAAATGTACCTGCACATACCCTAATCCCCGACCCCCCCCCCCCACACACACAACAACCATAGTTTTCAATATAACAACATGGTACAGCCAGTAATTATTCTCTTTCAATATAAAGAGAATATAGAGTAATCTGCGTGGCAAACAGTAATTAATACAATCATGTTATGATAAATAGCTAGTAATTAATACATGGCAAGCAGAGCATGAACAAAAATCAGAGCATGTCCAGCAACATTATACAACTTTTTATTCCCATGATACTATGCTACCAGGAACATTATACAAAAATCAGAGCATGTCTAGGAACATTATACAAAAATCAAAGCATGTCCAGGAACATTAATACAATCCTGCACATTTTTTCTTTTACTACTTTTTATTCCCTTGATACTATGCTGCCCAGGAACATTATACAACTCTATGTTGACTTCTTATATCTCTGAACTGGTTCAAATATGACATTCCACTTCTTTTAAAGAGACTCCATTCTTCTTTTATAAGTGGCTTTTGTAAAATGCATGTCAAAGAAAGCATCTTTCTATTAAAACATTTTTACTTGCAAATATGTGACTTGTATAATGGATTTTTTGGTCTTGATCAGGGTAATGACAGATAGCTATAGTTCTTGGTCGAGCATTTCACTATAATAAAATACTAAAATCATTTACTGTAATAACATATTGAAATATGTAAACAGAAATCAGATTTTCCTTATGATTCATCACAACAAAAAAAGAGCATACATGGGTAGCTTAATTAACTAGGACATGCATTATTGACATGGGTAGCTTAATTAACCACCACAAAATACACCATCTGAAATGCTACCTCTTACAAAAAATATTAACAGTTAGAATGATTTGGACAGTTACTCCACAGTTGATGCCGCATGCTTTGGATAGTTACTCCACATGGGTAGCTTAATTAACTAGGACATGCATTATTGACATGGGAAGCTTAATTAACCACCACAAATACACCATCTGAAATGCTACCTCTTACAAAAATATTAACAGTTAGAATGATTTCGACAGTTACTCCACAATTGACATAAAACATTCAACTGTAACATAGAAATTGTGGTCTTCCAGCAGTAAAATGGGGCTAAATCGCAACCAAAGTCTATCAGCTATTCAGCCTAGCTCTAATTCGCAACAAGTAGACAAACCTGATGCCCTTGATGAATAAGAGAGGGGAAAGGGAGGGCTCACCGAGAGGAGGAGCAACGGTGACCGCGACGTTCTCCTAGCGACGGTGGCGCTGCCCTTCTCCTCCTGGGATGGTGACCGCGCGGCGAGCTCCTGGCGACAGTGGCGTTGCCCTTATCCTCCTGGTGACGGTGGCGCTACGCTTCTCCTCCTCCTTGGGCTCCTCCTCCTCGGCGGCGAAGGCGACAATAGCGGTGGCGCTAGGGATTGGGGGCGACAACAACGGCGACGCTAGGGATTAGGGGCGCTAGGGATCTGCTAGTCTCGCGTTGATGATGAGCGAGAAGTGGACTAGCAAGGGCTGGTCGACAGACAAGTCAGGGCCACACCTTATGCATGACACACTAGGGACAAGTGCCCCACCCCAAGAAAATCAGTTGCGGCGCACTAGGGTCAACTGCGCCACGCCTAACCTGGGACTATAGGCAAATAAAGTCGAGTTTCTAACAGCTGTCTCGACTTACCCTAGTGGTTGCAGTTCCCTGCCACACTTATAAGCAACCAGGTTCGGACCCTGGTGCAGTGTGTGCCAATTTTTTCTGTTTTTTATTTTAAACATACTTTTAAATGTTAAAAAATTGATTTTAAGGTAGAAGAAAATTATAAATTACTTTTTTGTTGAAATATATTTAAATGTGGCACAGTAGTGGTATAAAATTGATTCAAGGGTGGTACAAGGAAAATAATAAATTATATCTATGTTATATATTTAAATGTCAAAAGTGGTACATAAAGAGTGATTCAAAGTAGAAGGAAAATAATAAAATAGAAATGTGATACATTAATCAAATGATGACACGCGTGTGATTATAAGAGCTAGCATTTTACAATCTTCTTTCCCTTCTTTGTCGTCGTTGAATAGTTTAGCCCTGGAACTTTCATGTTTCTTCTCTCGAACGGGCTACCTTTTTTGGGTAGGATTGTCCTTTGTCTTCTTCGGATATATGTTGCTTCATTGTAGTTGTCATCATTTTCAATCTTTGGATCGCCATACTGGTCAAAGTCTTGATCGTTGGCGACTCCATCCATTCGATGATGTTTCGTTTTCCTCTCCTCGTGACAACTCGACTAGGCTTTGCCGGGTCGGTAATAAAAAACATTAGTCCACTTTGCTAGCAATACCCATGGCTCATTTTTCGCAGCTACTTTCGCACCAAAATCCTTGGATTTGTTGGCTTCTGGTATAACCATGGTTGTGAAATAACGATGTTCTCTTTCGACACTCTTGGCCCATCTAACAGGGAACATCGGCACCTTTTCTCCACAGTAGTCGAGCTCCCATATCTCCTTGATCCTTCCGTAGAATCTTTCCTTCACGTCGTCATCGGTATAGAATTCCGACATTACCCTAGAGTTCTGATAGTCACACTTGCTATCCTTTTCCTCCGTGTAGAATTTGTAGTCGTTGATGTCGTACGCCTAGTAGGTCATCAGGCTGCGCATGGGTCCCTGCGACAAGGCGAATATGATGCTTTCCTCCACAGAAGCAAAATCCGTTTGCGGGGGACTATCTAGAAGTGTCTCGCTGAACCAACGCGTCAAATCGGTGTTGTGCTCTTTGATTATTTCTACCTTCATCCTCTGCTGGCCCCGGTCACTGTACTTCTTCTCAATAAACTGTTTGTGCTTTTGTACCCAAGGATCGACCACTTCTATATGTTGCAGCGCGACTAGGTTTGCTCTATTAAAGTTTGCGAGTCGACCATCTAAGTCCACATGCATTATGCGGCGACCCTCTCGGTGACCTAATCCATTGAGTCTGCCAATGTGCCTGTTGATAGAAAGAACGACAGGGTTCTTGATGTCTAGATAATTTGTGCAGAAAGAGATGCACTCTTCGGCTAGAAATCCCTCAACTATGCTTCCATCTGGATGGGACCTGTTGCGGACGTATCCTTTGATGTGGCCATTCATCGTTTCGAATGACATCATGCTGCGGAGGAACATCAGACCGAGTTAGATGATATACTCCACGATGTGGACCAGTAGATGCACCATAATGTCGAAGAATGCGGGTGGGAAATAGATCTCAAGCTCGCATAGTATCACCACGATCTCCTCTTGTAGCCACTTGAGCTGATTCACGCCAATCGACTTTCGAGAGATGAAGTTGAAGAATTTACAGAGCCCAAACAACGTTTCATGTACATGCCCGTCCATTATCCCTCGTAGTGCAACCGGAAGTATCTGCGTCATTAGCACGGCATAGTCATGAGACTTCATTCCACTGAACCTCTGCTTCGCCTATTCTACGTATCTGCTTATCTTGCCTGCATAGCCGTAAGAAAATTTGACTCCTAGTGGGCACTTGAAAAAATGTTTGCTCTCATCCTGGCTTAGAGTGAAGCACGAAGGGGGATAGTAATATTCATTCTTCTTGACCTTTTTACCCTTTTGGCAACCTTGTGTCACCTCCGACTGATCATTGTCATCATCTTGGTCATCAGGAGTAGTGCGTCCTCCATGAAGATCATGCCTGATGTCCATGAATATCAAGTCATTTCTTCCTTTCAGACCAGCTTTCGTCATATCTGGCATGTTGATCAGGGTGGCGACTAGACTCTCGCACACGTTCTTCGTGATATGCATGATGTCAAGGCTATGAGGCGTGCGAAGGAACTTCCAGTATGGCAACTCCCAGAAAACAGACCTTGTTTTCCATACCTTCAGTAACGGCTTATCTGATTGTTGCCCCTTTTGCTTCTTTTCTGACTTAGGTCACTCTTTCCAGTTTCTCAGTAAATCATCGATTTCTTCGCCAGTGCTCCGATCTAGAATTCCTTGGATCTTTGATTTCCCATCGAACAGATCTCCATGTTTTCTCCATGTATCGTTCTTGCGAAGCCACCTCTGATGCCCCATGAACACGGTTTTTGAAGACCCGGGATCTCTCTCTAGTTGGATATAGGTTGTGTTATCCATGCACCTAACGCATGTGAAGAATCCTTGGATCACTTGCCCCGAGATATATCCGCAACCGGGATAGTCTTGCACAACCGTGACCAACGCGGCTCTTATAGTGAAATAATCGTGTGTGGCAGCATCGTACGTATTGGCTCTGGTTTCCCATAACATGGCTAGCTCCTCTTTCAACATGCCGAGAGACAGATTGATGTCGGTACCAGGTTGTTTTGGCCCTTGAATTAGCATACTCATTTGTATGTACTTCTTCTTCATGCACAACCATGGAGGAAGGTTGTACATCCATACAAATACGGGCCATGTGCTATGTGTGCTGCTATGGTTGCCAAACGTATTGAGTCCATAGGTGCTCACACCTAGCCTGATGTTGCTTGAATCCCCCCCCCCCAAATTCTGGAAATTCGAGGTCCAATGTTTTCCACTGGCTAGCATCTGAAGGGTGCATTAGCATCTCGTCCTTTTCCGTATCATCATCTGTCTCCTTTCTTTCCGCGTGCCAGCACATGAGATTTGCTTCCTTAGGGTCTGCGAAATACCGATGCAGACGAGGAGTGATGGGAAAGTAGCATGCCACTTTTTGAGGAGCTTTCTTCCATTTCTTGTATTGACTGACGCCGCACACCGGTCATGTGGTTCTCTCCACATCCTCGCCCCGATAAATGATGCAATAATTGATGCATACGTGGTATCTAATATGCGGTAGATCGAGAGGACACATGATTTTTTTGGCCGCCTCGATACTAGTTGGACCCGTGTTCCCCTCTGGAAGACAATCGTGCCAGAATGCCATCATATCACTGAAGCTTGCGTCGGTCCATTTGTGTTTTGCCTTCATCTCAGCCTGGCAAACATAAGGGTCATGTACCCAGCCTGGCGATATTGGTCCATCTGCACTGACGATGTCTAGATCTTCATGATCATCGTGATCTGCTTCAGCATCTTGATCTTGGCCGAGGTATCCTTCATCATCTATGTTATTATCCTGTTGTACTTCCTCGTTTCCTTCCGCCCCATCAATTATGTCATCATCATCCTCTTCATCACCTATCCACCGAGCGTAGCCATCCATAAAACCATGACGGAGCAGGTGCGCCCGCAGTTGTCCGGAATCAGGATCGATCAACCACTTGATTTTGCATCTTCTACACGGACATCTTATCCCCGTCATGTTATTCCGTATTATGTCGGCCAACGCGCATTGCAAATATCTAGCCACAATTCCTTCGCTCATTATGCGAACCATGGTTGCCCTACACGTTATTACAGACAGCAGTGATCAGCGCAATAGAAGTTTAATTAGAACCACGCATATGATACATTGCAAATGTATCTATAATTTTTGATGTTCCATGCTTGGTTTTATCTACTTTCTTGTGTTTTGTCCACACTTTGGAGTACTTTTCATATGATTTCTTGGACTAACCTATTAACAAGAGCCACAGTGACAGCTGCCTGTTTTCTGCTATTTTTGGTTCCAGGAAAGTTAGAAAATGAATATTCCCGGAATTGGACAGGACAAAAGCCAAAGTCGCTATTTTACCGGAAGTCATCTAGAGCCAGAATACGAGACGGAGAAGGGCTGGGGTCTGGCCACACCACCAGGTCGCGTGGCCAGGCCTGGCCCGCGCCAGGGGGTGGTCTGGCTGACCCCAACACCCCCTCGGCATCTCCTTCTGCCTATATATTGCCTTCGGGACCAAAACCCTAAGGACCCGATCAAAAATCCACAAAAGAGTCTGTAGCCGCCGTCGTATCCAGCCCTAGATCGGGAGGGATCTGAAGCTCTTCCCGGCACCCTGCCAGAGAGGGTAATTCACCCTGGAAGCCTTCTTCATCATCATGCAAGCCTCCGGTGTGATACGTGAGTAGTTCATCTCTGAACTACGGGTCCATGTAGTAGCTAGATGGCTAGTTCTCGTCCTTTGTGCTTTCATGTCTAAATCTTGTGAGCTCCGTTCATGATCAAGGTCATCTATTTGTAATTCTGCATGTTGTGTTTGCGGGGATCCGATGGATATTGAGATGTTATTTCAAATTGATTATTGATTTATCATGTCTTTGTTATTTGTGATCTTGCATGCTTTCCATTGTTAGTAGCTATCTTGGGTAAGTAGATGCTAGCAACTCCAAGAGTTAGTATTTATGCTCTATAGTGGGTTCATGCCTCTAGTAATCTGGGGAAGTGACAGAAATCTCTAAGGTACTAGATATGTTGTTGCTACTAGGGAGAAAACAACAATCCTTTGTTCATAGAACAATCGTATTTTTTACATTACACGCAATTCATAAAGCAATAATCTGTTGCTTGCAATTTAATACTGGAGGGGGTTCGGATGATAACCTGAAGGTGGATTATTAGTCATAGATGCAGTTGGATGGCGGTCTATGTATAATGTTGTAATGCCCAATCAAATCTCAAAGGAGTCAAGATGATTAGTATATGCTTGATGCTTTCTCGATGTTTGTCAATTACCCTGCTGTAATTTGTTCACCCAGCATGTTATCTATATTAAGTAGAGCCACCTCTAGTGCACTATGGACCCCAGTCCTTTCTTTTACATTCAATCTACAAACTGTTTACTGCTTTGTGTTTACTTTCTGCAAACTGTTACTTCCCTCCATTCGATACGTTTAATCCTTTGTTTTCAACAAAACCGACGAGATTGACAACCTCATCGCAAGTTGGGGACAGAGTTCTATGGTTGTGTTTTGCAGGTCTCCACGTTGCTACTAGCACCGGTAGTGCGCCCTGCCAAGGCTCAGCTAGCAACACCTTTGGGGTGTTTCCTTACTCCTACTGGATGTATAACCTTGGTTTCATAACTGAGGGAAACTTACTGCTGTGCTCATCATACCTTCCTCTTGGGGTTCCCCAACGAGCTTGGTAGTACACGAGTCAGCAAGTATTTTTCTAGCGCCGTTGCCGGGGACTAAAAGAAGAAGAAGATCCCACGTCAACCACGTGCCAGCAAGTATTTTTCTGGCGCCGTTGGCGGGGAGTCGAGGACATCTTCACAAGGGGAGTCCCTCATAACCAATCTCTTTACTTTGTTATTTTTGTTTTGCTTAGGTTACTTTTTTTTGTTTGCTTGTTTCTTTATAAAAAACACAAAAAAGTAGTTTTACAAGTTTGCTTTCTTTATTGAAAACACACAAAAAATATTCTCTATCTTAAGTTGCCACTATGTCTAGCCTTGCTCCAGTCGCTATGTCACCTGAGGATATGATTTGCACTTTTAAACAAGGAATTGAGGAGAGCTTCAAGGAAGCTTGGTATAGAATCTCTGATCTATATGAAAAAACTGAGCCTAAAATGACTCAAAGCTTGTTCATTAGCAGTTTTTACCTTGGAATTGCTCTTTGCTATAAATATGCTTTAGATGCTGTTGTGGGAGGAGATTTCCTCCAATGTAATGAGGATGATGATATTAATGCTATAAAGAAATTGATCCTTACTAACAACTTCCTAGCCAAACTGATATTTCTTTCGCAAGCATATTTGCTAGATTAAACACTCTTGAGACCCGCACTACTAGCTTAAAAGATTGCTATAATACGCTTAGGGAGCATCATAATTATGTTCCAATAAGTTCTGAACCATCAAAGTGGCTCCCCATAGTAAAGATTGATATAAATAATGAAACTTTTCAAGCTCATTGTGATATCATGTCTGAATTTTGTCTTATGCCCAAAGATATTTATGAATCTTTAAATCTTTGGGGTCTTATTGAAGGAGGAAAAAAATATCTCTAGCTAATAATGATACAACATTACCTATTGGAATAGCTGAGGGAGTGTTTACAAAGATCCTTGGGAAAATGATTTCTACCGATTATCTTGTTATTGAATGTGCAGGAAAAGGACAAATTACACTTGGAAGGTCCCTATTATAACTCCTTGGAGCAATAACAGATGTGGTAAAGGGGACCATGCACCTTTATTTTCCACCAAACAATCATATTTTCCCCAAGGTTAAGAATAAAAGTATCAGAGGTAAGGGCAAGAAATTTGGTTTTAATGCTTCTTCATTTGAGAACACTTGATTCTTTTTTTTGCTTCTTATGCCTAACTTAAAGGCGTTAAAGAAAAGTACTTATTGGGAGATAACCCAAAAGTTTTAGATGAGTCTTGGAAGTTATTACTTCTGTAATAACCGCTCCTTATCCTTTTTATTTTCTTTTTGTGCCAAGAGTAACCTCTAATGAGAGAGAAGTAATGATTGGGAAAGTTGCTGTGCCAAAACAGATTTCTGTGCTTCACCGTAAAAATTCTTGTAAAATCTCTGAACGTCTTTTTGAGGCGTGAATGTTTGTGCTTCTGCCCCAAGTTGTTATCTAACTTTTGTTAGTTCAACACTTTTTGATTTGGGCAACAGAAGGTCTTCGAAACAATTCGTGTTTACCTGCTGGTCTGTTTTGACAAATTTCTACCATTTTCTACATTTGCTTCTTGTTGGTTCCTTTTTGAGTTCTTTTGGGGAATTGAGCTTTTTGAGGGAAATGCTACAGTATCTAGTGTTGTAATGGAAGTTTATTGGTGTTGGAACTGAACCT
The DNA here is from genome assembly GCA_910589775.1 of Avena eriantha. Lineage (NCBI taxonomy): Eukaryota > Viridiplantae > Streptophyta > Magnoliopsida > Poales > Poaceae > Avena > Avena eriantha. The sequence continues at coordinate 316,905,910 of OU342741.1, forward strand.
AAAGACTTATTATCTTGAGTGCACTGATGTTGCTAATAAAGATCGTGTGAAGTTTTGTATGAAGGAAAAAATTTAGGTGTATGGAAGGAATGAGTAATGAGATGAAGGATGGACTAAAGCTGAAACTTGATGATGCCACGCGTGTCACCCCAAGAAATATCCAAGAAGTACAAGCGCCAAAGCTTGGGGATGCCCAAGGCATCCCCTTCTTCATCAATAAAAATCCCAGGTTTCTTCCAAACGCTTCATTTTTATTGTTTCATGCATAGTTGTGTTGTTCTTGGAGCGTCTTCTTTTTTGTTTTTGTTTTCGTTTTTTGTTTGCTTGGTTTTCTTAGTTTGCTGAATAAATTGGTTGGACCCCCTCTTTCATACATTGGTTTTCAAATAGGTTGGTTTGGTTTGGAAAAGAGTAGGAAACTTCATGCTTAAGTGATAAAAAGAGCTTATTTTTGACTGTGGCCTATGCTTTGTCATGCCATGCTTGATATTGTTTTGGATTTATGCTTAGTATTCTTTGTTGTAGCACGACTTGTTATAAACAATTGAGATTGCTTAATGTGCCTTGGATGAATCATGCGTTGTTTTAGCATATTAAAGCATAGTATAGTGGTATTTTCCTTTGATGTTTTATTTGGGTTGACTTAGCGCATGCTCACACCATGTTATGACTATCTGAAGTCACCATAGCCTTTATGATCCTTTAGTTTTGAACTTGTAGTATCACTTTATGCTTTGATCAATGATGCTTTGTCGCTCTGCATTATTATGGCCATTATTGCTCTCTTAGTTTGTCGCTCCCAGTCTTTTGCTAGCCTCCGCAACCAAGTATGAGCTCCACTCATGCATCCAACTCCCTAAACCAAGTTATTCCAAAGATTCCACCATAACTACCTACTAGCTTATGCTATTCCAAGTATATTCATGCTTTTGTTTACCTTCCAAATTAAACTTGTTATGAGAAAACTAGTGATTAAAGCTCTCACGAACTTGATGGCACACTTTATTTTTGCATTTAATAAACTTGAACGATTGGGTCCTTCTTTGTTGCGTATATGCTTGCGCTTTGTAAGATGAAGTTAGCAGGACCATGTATCATGGGGGACGCTTTCAACATTGCACTTGTACTTTGTACCCCGTTGATATCATGTTCTTTTGCTTATGGATCCTGGTGGTGTGAAATAAAAGTGGAACTTGTAAGATCATGGAGTTTGTATGTGTGTTAGAGAAACGTCTAGGCCGCTAGCCTAAGCCATGCCTAATCATGGTGGAAACTTGCAGCATCACCATAATGAGCACTCTATGAAGCATCCTCAATAAAAACCTATGCAAATAGCAAATAAAAAGATCGCTGAGATGATCATTGTCTGCTTGCCTTGTCATTTTGATTACGGGATAGCTCCTGTATCATGTGCAAGGGGTACCTCGTTGGTGGTTCTTTATGATACACATGTACTTACAATGACAAGAGCTTACTTGTGACTAAAGTTGAGTAGCATGAGGTTCGGTCTTCGTAAGTAAGGGGCATGAGATTTCGGTTTATAACTTGTCAAACATATCCTCTTAGTTGTGTCACCTTAACCTTAATAACCTTCAAGATTCTTATGATAGGGGCAATGAGAGCTGAAAACTAAGAAGTACCATAATTTTTGGAAGCTCTTTATGAGACTTGAATCCCTACTTCCTTCTATGAAGGCCGTTCTTCCACCATTACATAGAGTCTCCACCTTCTATCTTTATGCACCTACTTTGAGAGCATAGTGGCCATTCTTAGTTCTATGTGCATTGTCCGAAGACTAGTTGATTGATGCATATCTTGATATTGTTTGTTTTAAACTACTTGTATCTAGTCACTCTTATGAACTTTGAAGGTGTCCTATGCAATTATATTTGCTACTCTATGAGGGACAAACTGAATACTATTATGCTATGTTTTCTTTATGTGAAACAAACAAACGTCTTGCAAAGCATTGTTATTCATGAATCTTTTGTTTGTGACTTTTCATGTTGCATCATAGTTTCTTTTTCTTATTGCTAGAACTTTGTCTTTCATGCTATGATTGAAGTATAATGATCCCAGCTTTGAATGTTTTACAAATACTTTGATCAAGTTTATGATGGTGCATGTCACCTCAAAAATTATTCTTTCTTTTTATCACTTACCTACTCGAGGACGAGCAGGAGTTAAGCTTGGGGATGTTGATACATTGCAAATGCATCTATAATTTTTGATGTTCTATGCTTGGTTTTATCTACTTTCTTGTGTTTTGTCCACACTTTGGAGTACTTTTTATATGATTTCTTGGACTAACCTATTAACAAGAGCCACAGTGCCAGCTGCTTGTTTTCTGCTAGTTTTACCAGAAGTCATCTGGAGCCAGAATACGATACGGAGAAGGGATGGGGCCTGGCCACACCACCTAGCCGCGCGGCCAGGCCTGGCCTGCGCCAGGGGGTGGTCTGGCCGACCCCAGCACCCCCTCGGCCTCTCCTTCCGCCTATATATTTCCTTCGGGACCAAAACCCTAAGGACCTCATCAAAAATCCACGAAAGAGTCTGTAGCCGCCGTCGTCTCCATCCCTAGATCGGGAGGGATCTGAATCTCTTCCCGGTACCCTGCCAGAGAGGGGAATTCACCCTGGAGGCCTTCTTCATTATCATGCAAGCCTCTGGTGTGATGCGTGAGTAGTTCATCTCCGGACTACGGGTCCAGGTAGTAGCTAGATGGCTAGTTCTCCTTTGTGCTTTCATGTCTAGATCTTGTGAGCTCCGTTCATGACCAAGATCATCTATTTGTAATTCTGCATGTTGTGTTTGCGGGGATCCGATGGATATTTAGATGCTATTTGAGATTGATTATTGATTTTATCATGTCTTTGTTATTCTTGATCTTGCATGCTTTCCGTTGTTAGTAGCTATCTTGGCCAAGTAGATGATAGCAACTCCAAGAGTTAGTATTTATGGTCGATAGTGGGTTCATGCCTCTGGTAATTGGGGGAAGTGACAGAAATCTCTAAGTTACTAGATGTGTTGTTGCTACTAGGGAGAAAACAAACAATCCTTTGTTCATAGAACAATCGTATTGTTTACATTACATGCAATTTGTAAAGCAATAATCTATTGCTTGCAACTTAATACTAGAGGGGGTTCGGATGATAACCTGAAGGTGGATTATTAGTCATAGATGCAGTTGGATGGCGTTCTATGTATAATGTTGTAATGCCCAATCGAATCTCAAAGGAGTCAAGATGATTACTATATGTTTGTATGCTTTCTCGATGTTTGTCAATTGCCCCGCTGGAATTTGTTCACCTAGCATGTTATCTATCTTAAGGAGAGCCACCTCTAATGAACTATGGACCCCGTTCCATTATCTTACATACAATCTACAAACTGTTTACTGCTTTGTGTTTACTTTCTACAAACTTTTACTTCCTTACATTCGATACATTTAATCCTTTGTTTTCAGCAAAACCGGTGAGATTGACAATCTCATCGCAAGTTGGGGATAGAGTTCTGTGGTTGTGTTGTGCATGTCTCCAGTTGCTACTAGCACCGGTAGTGCGCCCTGGCAAGGCTCAGCTAGCAACACCTTTGGGGTGTTTCCTTGCTCCTACTGGATTGATAACTTTGGTTTCATAACTGAGGGAAACTTACTACTGTGCTCATCATTCCTTCCTCTTGGGGTTCCCCAACGAGCTCGTTAGTACACGAGTCAGCAAGTATTTTTCTAGCGCCGTTGCCGGGGACTAAAAGAAGAAGAAGCTCCCACGTCAACCACGCGCCAGCAGCATACAATGCATGCATATGCATGCAATGCAAAAAGGTCGCCTGAAAATTTCAGCATGACCTATCCTTAAAGTAGCACCTTTGCGAGAAATGCCAGAAATGTACCGAAATGGAAATGAATCAACATTTCGGCAAAACATTGGCAACTCGTTCACACAAACATACCCATGAGATATACAAACACATGAGAATCCTCCATACATACAGACATGCACATCTTCCATACACATGCACATAATTAATCCTCTTACACACATGAGAGCATCATAAACACAAATGAGCATTCATCATCTCCATACACACACATGGTCATCCTACATACGCATATAATAATCCTCTTACACTACACACAAGGGAGCATCATACAAACACATGAGCATCCGCCGTACACATGGATAACTTACCGATATGAGAGGCCGAGAGAAGATCGAAGGAGAGGTGAGTAGTAGAGCTTTTCTCTTATGTATATGTAGCATCCAAGTTAAGTTTAACAAACTATTAACCGGTGAAAAAGATGAAAAAATAAGGTGGAAAGGAGGAGGATCTCGACCAGACCTAAGAAGGAAGAGGGGAAAGTGAAGAAGAAGAAGAAGAGGGGAAAGTGAGGTGGTGGGGTGGCCATGCATGTGCTGATCTACAGTGGGCAACACAACCGTGCCGCACATGCATCAATGCGCCACAGATGAAATTCGTATCTGTGGTGCACATGATGCCCATGCGCCACGGGCAAGTTGGCAGATAGTTGGGGTTAGACCACACCCCACTTGCCTGTGGCGCATGGAAAGTATGTGCGCCATGGATACGAAGATAGGTGTGGCGCATGTGCGGACCATGTGACACAGGCAAGTGGGGTGCGGTCGCACACACCCTGGCCCACACATAGTGGTGGCGCACTAAGGGATGGTGCGCCACGGCTATGTTGCCTACTTGTGGGGCACTCTAGGATGGTGCGCCACGACTATTTTCCCGTGGGGCACTATGCCGCATGTGCGCCACGGCCGCGCGGATTACCTATAGCTCTTTTCCTAGTAGTGATAAATACTTGCTGAGTGCCCTAGGGTCTCATACCATAAATATTGATCAGATTGTTAGGTATACTCATGTGGAGGCTACTACGTCGATGAGGCCGATGAAGGAGACAATGACCCTCTTGCGTAGAGACTCTGGGGATGGAGATCTCTGAGATCTGTGGGCGGGAATATGCTTATTTTTGTGGCATCTTATGTCAATTTGACTCTTAATCCATACTCGGATCTGTGTTTCCGCTTCCACCTGATGATTTGTTAAGTGATGTATGAGGATATAATCCTAAATTATTATTATTACTATCTATATAATTTGGATCTTGCCATAATGGCGTTGCTACATATATTTCTATTTCTTTTAGATGGAATTGCTTTGATGTACTGTTGTATGTCACTAGCGTACATACTCACTTATGTACGTTAGACTCGTAGCCAGCCGGTCATGTTTCTCGCACTTGAAGCTATAATCATGAATACTAGGGTGGATGGTTAGCCGGTATCGTGCCCTGCCATTGCGGCCTACTTGTGGGCGGCCTCACGAACTCCACGGTAGTACGTCCTCCCCAGATTCGGGTTATACCGGCTTGTAATTTAGAAACGCAAGGTCCAGGGATTACACAAGATCATTTAGATTCACTTCATCTACTTCCTGAGATCGGTGAAGTCCCAGAACCTATTGTTGAATCTGAAGAGAACACGGAGGCCGAGGTTCTGGGAGACACTGAGGAACATGATGAGAATTCTGTTTTTCATTATTCACATACTCCAACTGAGGTTGTCCCTTCTGCAAATTCCATATCCTTCAAGGTTGTCGCCAACCAAGGAAAAAGAAAACCAGAAGAGGTGGACGGCCAAAATAATGAAGATTCTGATGATTCAATTGCTGCAAAGCCGCAGATGGTTTAGCCACTAAGGACGGATCTTCCTAGGAAGAGGGCACTTCTTTGGTTTGCTCAAAATATCGGCTTATAAGTATCTATACTCTATTTTTTCTCTATAGATTCCCCTTTTTATGCTTCTAACTGAAATTACTTATGCTTTGGACTAGTGGCGACGAGGAGAAAACAACTTCTCAAGAATGCCCATTTCTGATGCAGCCGATGGGATGGACACTGCCGCTAGGTCACCAATGAAAATGACGGAGACGACTAGCCCGCAAGGAGAAACTGCTGGTGAGCTGATCCCGAAAGATCCTATGGTGACCCCTGAAGCTCCCCCCAAAAGAAAATGAAGAAAGTTGGCAAAGGTTTCATCCTGTCAAAAAACCCGGCTGAATCTGACATGAAAAATATAGTTTTCCCTTTCCTTCCTTTCATCGCACCTTGTTGTAATGTGCAACCCCTGAGTGTTTAAGTCTACTTTTATTTCCCTCAACCAATAATGTGCAAGATGTTCAAAATGGCCGCTCGTTTTATCAAGATTCAACATGACGCTGCCTCTGCCCAAGGATTTTGTTATCTACCTTGTATCCATTTTTTGCATATTTTGTTTCTTCCTTTGTGGATGCTGCTGATGAGTCTGAGATTATTTGTGAAGCTACCATGAAGCGCGTAGACATTCTTGAAGCTAAACTAAAAATCGCTAAGCCGGAGCTAGAAAAAGCCCGGGCATCAGCCAAGGCTGAGGCAGAGAAGCGTGAAGCTAAAGTTGCTGTTGTGGCAGGACGGGACGAGAGTCTTCGAAAAAGGCTTGAAGAGGTGAATTCTTCCTTGAAAAGTAAGTTTCCTATTCTTTAATGCAACTCGATGTTTTTGGTTCTCAGATCATGATGTACTTGTGATTTCTTAATTTTTGTAGAGATCACCAACTCCATGCTAGCACTAGTTGAGGATCAAAATGTTGATCATTTGACGGATGCTCTTAGCATCTTGGAAGGGAACAATGTTCGCAGCCAGAATATTCTAACCCGCTCCCGCCATGCCTTCAAGAGTCGTCACGCGGAGATATTCCCCCACAAAGATGTTTTGCTAGACCTCAACACTCTTACCAAGATTTTCAATGTCGACCCAAATACCCTCACCGGCTACGGGCTGATCCAGGCAAAGAGCGACATGGTAAGTGAAATGGCCTTGGCCTTGGCGCATCGTGAAAAGGTCGACTAGGATATGGTTAGCTCCTCCATCCCAGTCACCAACATAGGAAATAAGCTCGAACTCGGTCCTTATTTTAGGAAAATCAAAAAGTTCTCTCGAGAGCTTCTTGATATATCTGAGGAAGAAGATGTCGCTCTTACTGCTCATTTCTCGAAAACTTTGGATTCTGCCCCATTTGCTAAAGCTTTAACTGCTACTCCGTCAGTCACCATTGCTACCACCAGTGGTGCTACTTAGTCTTTGTCTGTAGTTTTTTATGTCCATCTATCTGTACTGACTTCTTTTGCATGTATAGTTTTGTGGAGTTGGAGAACCTTGATACACTACAAGAAATGTTTCCACCCATAATGATTTGTCCTATCGTTCATTGTAGAAGGCGCCTCTTTCGCGATGATTTTTTTTGCTCGAATGTGGGCGATGGAAATTTTTTCCAGTTTTGTGGCCCTCTACTATGACGAAACCGCTAAAAACATGGACGAAATTCAGCCGGTGTGTGGCATAAGTAAGATTTTCAGTTCCTCGCGCGATGTTGAATTGTTGAAATCTTTTGAGCCGTGTAGGTCCCGGATGTCGGTGTCTCTAGTGGACCATACTTTTCAGTCGCGCCTCCCTGATTTGAACTCGATAATGTTGCTCGATGCGTCTACTGTTTAGTCAGGCTGCTAGGTCCCGCATGTGAGCCTCTCATTAGAAAAATCGTGTGTATGATGGAATTTTTTCCTTCGCATTTGCTACCCTATTTTGAACTTGATAGTGATGCTCGATGCATCTTCCATTTTGTTAGGCTGATGGGTCCCACATGCCAGCCTCTTATTAGAAGAAACGTGTGATGACAGAATTTTTTTCTTGGCTTGTGCCTCCCTGATGTGAACTCAATAATGTTTCTCGATGCATCAGCAATTTAGTCAGGCTAGTAGGTCCCCTATGTCATCTTCTAATTAGAACAATCATGTCTATGATGGAATATTTCTTCGCTCGTGCTTCCCTGCTCCAGACTTATAGTGTTGCTCGATGCATCTTCCATTTGGTCATGCTGCTGGGTCCCACATGTCAGTCTCTCATTAGAAGGAACGTGTGCATGCTAGACTTTTTTTCTTCGCTCGTGCTTGTGTCTTTTGAACTTGATAACGTTGCTCGCTAGATTAGCCGTTTATTTAGGCTCTAGGTCCCACATGTCAGCCTCTCATTAAAAGAAACATGTGCATGGTGGACTTTTTTCTTCGCTCGCCACTCCCTGTTTGAAATAGGTTGTTTCAAACTTGGCAGCATTACTCAATCCAGCACCCACATAAGGTCTCGCTGCTGGGTCATGTGTATGATGTATTTTTTGCCTGCTAAACTTGACCTCCATCTCAGTACAGAAATATTGATACAACAAAAAATGTAAAAGTATGATAGAGCATATATATATATATATATTTATATATCTATGTACCTAGGATTCGAACTATAGACTTTAACACATGTCAACTGCGTGCGTTCCCACTATGATAGAACCTTGTATGATATTACTTTAAAAGATTACGCTTCTAAATATTGATATCGCTTAAAGTGAAAAGGTAGCGAACCGGACAAATTTAAAAAAAAGTGACATGGTCTGTATACAACTTGGGTATAGGAATCTTGGCCTATACTTCATCAGAATGGCACAGAAAATGCTAAACTTAGAAGATGTTGGGTGATATAAAAAATAATTTGGGGCCAATGGGCTTATTATCATGACCTATATTGAACCAATGGGCTTATTATCGTGGGATCCTTAGAGAAACTCCAATGTGATTCATGCTTAAAAATGTAACAATGTCTTGAGGGTTGCCAGCCCATGACTGACGTGACCTTAGGAGGATAGATTAGCGAGGCTTTGGGCTAGGATGGGGGAAAATGGCATATTTTCTAATGAGCGTCTCCTCGGAAATTCAATGTACTCAATATGTCGGGGGTCGGCGGTCCACCTGATCCGGTAGGCTAAATTTTCGAGGATTGGAGCCAGAGTTGGGTCAAATGTGCTATCTTTTTTGTTAGCTCCTTACTGAATATTCAATGTACTGGGTACCCTAAAAATGTACTGGGGTTTGGCAGCTCTGCTCACCCCTAAAGGCTATTAAGGGAAGTTTTTTGTCCGAAGTAGGGGTGAAATATCCGTTTTCACAGACTGAGTAGTAAAAATATAATGTATGAAGGTCGATGGTCCACCTGACCTGGATGTAGCTCCGTCGGATCCAAAACAATGAACTCGGTAAGGGTGAAAATTGAAATATATTGCGCCTCATTAAGATTTTTTACCTAGCAAAGAACTCAGGCATCCTAGGATTCAAACATGGAAAGTACTAGAGGGAGTTTGACCGATTGACATAAAATCATATCATATCATATCAAGTCTTATAGAGCACAATCATTTTTTTAGCAAAGGTTATATTTTGAGGTGGTTTGGGTGGCTTTGAATCCGCCCAATCGATTTGATATACTCCGCACTGAAAACTATGTAATCATTCTATATAAACTGTAGGTGATAGAGACACGATGGCCTTGACTTTCCCAAACTCAGGTAAGCACCAGCTTATACTGATCACTAGAAGTTGTATGCTTCAGTATAATCAAATTAATACATGCCGCAATTAGTGCCAACATGGGGAATTGTCATCATGTAAAAGGCTCAAAATTTGCATTATTTCATAGTTTCGAACACAAAACAACCAATTTGTACACTAGCATATCACAGTACAATGTTAACACATCAGAGCATGACTTGTTCATTTCACATATAGTAGAGTAGATTCAGTACCAAATGCATTACCTGAAATTATTCCCCTTGACCGACCCATTGAGCCATAGAAGTTGTGGCCACCATCATAAATAGGAGCAGGCCCTGTGTCGTCCACTCTTCCGAGTGACTTAGGGAAGATGTCAGGCAAATGAGCATATCTACTTCCATCATGAGTATTGTGGCATAGCACATGTTGAACATGCATGAGCACGCGATGCTTGAACATATGCCATGCACTCTCAAATAGCGACTGCAGCGCGCCATTGCCCATAATCGAATCATGCACCAACAACTCAACGAAGAGGACCTTCGTCACGTGCGAAGGCTCCTTCAACCATGCAACCACCGATAGACACTAGCTGTCTCTTGGAGGAAAGATCTTCATCAGCTCACTGTCGAGGCCGTTTAGCAGCTCCTTCATTGACTCGCGGACCCAAGCCCGTCGTGGCAAGGCCTTAGATGTTAGTTTCGTCAAAAAGGGTAACGCATAAGACTCCGAAGTGCCCCAACCTGGGTGCCACCATGCAAAGCTAACCCGCACGCCCAGGTAGAGAATGCGGGATTCCTTGAACATAGGACAACATTTATTTCCCCCTAGAATGTAACCATAAAATCCGCTGGGCATGCACATACTTCAACAAGCAAGTCACGAGACCGGATGTCATGGATAGCCTCTAGAGCTTTCATAAGGTCATCATGTTACCTCGTAGGACAGGACCCTTCTATGGTAGCCATGAGGGTTATCCTACCATACTCATAGTCCGTGCCGATGAATATCAATAGAATCTTCTAGAGTCTAGAATGGAAAAGAAGATCCAATGGTTGGCAAAGTTGGTTTGTGAGTCTCGATCCAACAGTCAATATTCAAAGTTATTCGGACACTATATAGTGGCAAATAAGACAAGATAAAGATAAGATAAGAAGTATCGCGAATGGCCGATCTTTTGGATAACCTTCACCTCCCAATGTTTGGGAAGCAAGTGAAAATTTCGAAACCGAGAAAGTTTGAAATTCTACTCTAATACTTTTTGCCGTCAAGATCTAAAATGGTCCTTCTTATATATGTTTGAACATAGGGTTGTGGCATTCAGATCCATATTCTTTGAACTTTCTTTACATAAAATAACAATGTCGCCTTCACTCGGAAAATCGAGAATATTCTTTCCTGATAGTTGGAAACTCCCACCGGCGGTAGTGCTTACTACAAGAAGATGCCCCCAACTACCTTTGAAAAGACTTTTTATTCAAAAACAGTATATCATGCTTACTTGTAGTTCAAGTTTGACATAATTTGGTTAAATTGGCATAAAGTTATTTTAGTGTGCGAAGTTAGCTATATAGTTTGAAAAATCCTATAAACCTGGGAATTGTAAGAAAACATGGTCCACTTTGTATGATAATAGGGGTGCTGACAGGTCCCGTAGGAGCGAGGTGCTTCACTTAACACGGTCATTTGAAGTACAAGTTACATCAAGGACATCGTAAAAATGAAAATTACATCCAAGTCTATACATTTAGCACAAGGATTCCGAAATTAAGCAAGGAAAAGCATTGGGTCCATCTCCTTCTCCACCAACATGATAATCCATACTCTTCGTACTAGTACTACTTGCTTCACAAAATAAAATAGTGCGCTGCTCACTTTCTGATATAGCTCGTTGATGAAGTGCATCAAATGTGATAGAACGTATAAAGTATTGTATCCCTTGTCCAATGGTCAATGCTCAAATATATTTCTACACTATATAGTGGTATGGTAGGTAAGACAAGATAAAGATAAGATAAGAAACACTGCGAATGGTCGATCTTTTGAATAATCTTCCCTCTTGATGTTTGCGAAGCAAGTGAAAATTTAGAAATTGATAAAGTTTGAAATGCTACTCTACTACTTTTTCCGCCAATGCCAAAAATGGCTCCTTCCTATACATGTGTGAAACCTGGGCTTGTGGCCTTGAAATCCATATTCTTCGGATGTTCTTTATAGAAATGAACAATCTCATCATCACTCGAAAAATTGGGAATGTTCTTTCCTGATAGTTGGAAACTCCCACTGGTGGCATTGTTATCTACAAGAAGATGCACACATCTACATTCGAAAATACATTTAATTCAAGAGCAGTATATTGGGCTTACTTGTAGTTTAAGTTTGACCTAATTTGGTTAAATCGGCATAAAATTATTTAAGTGTGCGAAGTTAGCTAGGAAGTTTGAAAAATCCTAAAAACTTGGGAATTGTAAGAAAGCATGGTCCACTTTTTATGATAATTGGGGTGGTGGCATTTTATTTTATCTAGGGTAGGTCTCATAGGAGCGAGGTGCTTGAGTTAACACGGCCGATGGAAGTACAGTTTACATCAAGGATCTCATAAAAATGAAAAATACATCCAAAGTCCATACATTTAGCATAATGACCATGAAATTAAGCAAGGAAAAGTAGTCTGGTTCGACTCTTTCTCCACCAAGCAGCTGAGCCATACTCTTTGTACTAGTACTACTTGTTTAGCAAAATAAAACAGTGCGTTGCTCACTTTCTGCTAGATCTTGTTGATGAAGTGCATCGAATGCGATGGGACGTATCAATTATTGTATCCTACTAGTACTAGTAAGTTGCACATGCCCTACACGTGAGACTTAGATAATAGATGTATGACATATCATCACTATATAAAATTATTATAGGTATGTGTGTTCAAATTATTATAAATTTGATCGACATCTATAAAGTATGGGTGTATATTTGGTTCTTGTACTTTGTATCATGTAGAAGTCTACGTTTATTAGCTACTTAACACTTGAAATTTTTGGTAACATGGTCTAGAGTGGCAAGGCAGAAGATTGAAGAATGATTGAGAAGTGTGTTTTGAGGTTTGTGCATTGCGTTCATTGCGCTAAAGACTATCAATATAATCTTCTAGATGCTAGAATGGAAAACAAGATCAAACGACTAGAAATGTTGGGTTTTGCGAGTCTTGATCCAACAGTCAATATTGAAAGTTATTCGTACACTATATAGTGGTAAGATGAGATAATATAAGATAAGAAGTTGCACGTTCCTTGCACGTGAGACTCAGATAATAAAAGTATGTATTATCATCACTATATAAAATTATAATATGTGAAGCTAAAAAATGATTATAATTTCAAGACATATTCATAAAGTATCGGGTGTATATTTGGTTCTTGTACTTTATAAAATTTATAAATCAAACATTATTAGCTACCTAATTGTCGAAATATTTGGTAACATGCTCTAGAGAAATGACAGAGAATATATTAGAATGGTGCATAAGTGTGTTTTGAGATTTGTGCATACTATTGTTGATTGTGCTAGAGACTATCTATAGAATCTTCTAGATGTCATAATGGAAAAGAAGATCCAATAGTTAGAAAATCTTGGGATTTGGTAGTATTGATCCAACGATCAATGTTCAAAGTTATTTGTACACTACATAGTGGTGTTATGGAAAGGTAAGATAAGATAACACAAGTTACATATAATATAAGGAGTACTACTGCGAAGGACCCATATTTTGAGTAATCTTCCATCTCGATGTGTGGAAAGCAAGTGGAAATTTCAAAACTGAAAAAGTTTGAATTGCTACGTACTGCTTTTTGCCGCCAAGGACCAAAGTGGTTTTTTAACTATGTACTCCCCCACACTAATGCAGCTGACGAACACGCTAGAGGCACTGGCACAGAGCCGCCGTACAAAGGCGCACGTTCGTAGTGCCACGCTGTAGACGATATATCAGCCAAACTTGTACGGGCGGGGTTGCGAAGGAGAGATGAAGGAGGATGGATGGTGAGAGGCATCAAAGAAGAGAGAAAACGAACATTTTTTTGCGTGCATAGGTCCTGGAATTTACTAATAGGGTGTACTACACTGTAAGGCCGCAGGAGTGCCTCGTGTCAGGAACCCATCATAACTTTGCTATAACATCGAACCACCTTCAACTCTTCTTTGTTGTTGTCCTCTTTCCTTGCCTACTTTTTATTCTCTGAGCTCATAGTCTCTCCCCACTCTTCAATTTTCCCCTCCATTTTGAGCCATATTCTTCCTAGTAGTACTATTGTACTTGATTTATAGAAAAACATTCCTCTGGATTGGAAAATTGAGATTGTCTCTTCTCCTAATACTTATTGGAAACTCCCCTTGGCAAGATATTGTTTACCAAGCCAATATGCACCAATCTACCTAATATGGGAAAATTATCATAAACTATGCCATTGGATATGACCATGACCTTGGTATTTCGGCTTGAAACATGTTCACATATGCTATGCCAATTTTGTGAGGCGGTTTTTTCTAAAGTTGTCAAAACTCATGTTTATCATTTTTCGTGGCAGGCAATACACGCAAAAGGACGCCATGTGTAAGTATTTATTTCTAGGATGTTTCTTTATTTTCTTCTATTATTTTCAAAATAGGATCAACATTGTAGGCTGATGGCCTGGAAGTGCACAGGTTCGTCAGAGAATGTTTTTGTGGAAGTATTAATTCCTGTTTTTATATCGATCCCAATGAAAATCCTAGAAAAGTGTTTTTATGCGGTGTTTCTGTCACACCCAAGGTTTCACATGTCTTGAATGAATTGACTACAAAAATTGACGGTGGAAGTGGCGAATAAAATATAGAGGAAACTTGCTTAGGAAATAAGTAAATTGCATAAAAGTAAAGGTGCAAAAGGTGTGTAAAGGTCCTATAGATGAGAAGTTAGGTGCAGAGAGAAACAATTCATGAAGATAGTGAAAGTGCCAAATGGATAAGGTGGAATAAGTGATAGTGATATTTCTTATTTATAAGTGAGTAGGCAAGCAACCCATATACTGATTAGGACTCCTCATGGCCAATTCTTCCCAGTACCAATAATCCATATGTCTGTTACCACGGCCATGGTCAGCACATTAATTAAGGTCTTGCGACCAGATCAAGGCTTTCATATTGATGGTTCCTTGTTTATCCTCGAGTAGTACTAAATCTTCATTGATATCAGCCGTGTCAATCGGGGGTCGCCGAATTACTAGCATACAAGTTCATACCTATGAGATCTTTGGATCATGTTACATGTGCCCTTAAATTAGATGACAAGCATTAGGAAAACATAGATAATCATTGTCACTATTAAATAAACACTACAATGATCACAAATGGATGGATTTAAAAGAGGCAAAACACATCTCACCAATCCCCTACATCTCCCATGCCTATGGGGATTTACTCAGACATGAGAGGAGGATAGATCAAAGGCATAATTGTATTACAAGTAAAAAATCATCGCAAAGTTATTGTAGCAAACCACAATAGCGATTAAAGATCAAATTAAATACAAACCGAAGGTAGATCAAAGTATCGAACCCTAATCTTACAAGTGCCAATCTCTCTCTCTAAGTAGTGATGGGAATGATGATGGAGTGTGTGGTGTAGAGGTTGGAGATTATCAAGGAGCGAGGTGAGGTTCCTCTCACCTTCTAGATCTGATCTTCTACTCTAGATGGCTTGCGGCGGCTATATCTTTTGTTCTGTGTTTTTCTCGTCTCTCCCCCTTCACGAAAGTTGCTAGTATCAATATAAGGAAGTCATCGGCGTGCAGTACGGGCGGGCGGTATGGGTGCGTCCGGACCGTACCACTGGTCGTTAAGCGCTCTGAACACCTCTAGTGGAAGGGGCTCCAATTGGGGATTTGCTTATTCTGGTGTAATTAGCCTATAAATGCTATTAGATCTTCAATAAATGTTCATTATTTGAAAACCATCACAAGAAACCAAGGATTCACTAATTGCGACATTAACATTAGTGGAAAGGGGTAATCTTTAGTGAAACCTGGCAATAAACAAGAGGAAAACCAATGGTAAAAAGTGATGAAATTTGGATCTATGAACATCCCCAAGCTTAGCGGTTACTCGAGCTATAATGAGTAATAGCGAAGAATTGAATCAAGATGAAAACTTACAAGTTCGAGGTTGTATCATATTCCATCGTCTCAAATCCTGCAACCTTGAACATGAGCATAATATATCTGAACAGTTGCACTTAAGCTTAATTCCTAAATGCAAGTAACTCGCCAGCTAATAGTTCTTATAACTCAAATGAGATTGTTAAAATTTTGCAAGGCTTTGCGAATCAATTTCTTTCAGCGTAAGCATGGTCGCTCAAGTCAAGATTAAGGGTGCACATATAGATGTCAAAAGAAGGATAAATTTAGAGATTTTTCATTAACACCCACTTTGATAATCGTGGTTATCAAATACCTCTTCTTTTCCTTGCCTATCAAGAACTCTAATTGTACAATTTAGGTGGTGAGGTGATGCCAAAGATCAAAAGTATCAAAAGTTTTTCAGCTCATATTTTGGTGATAAATCTTTTCTTTTTCCTTCTCAAGGATCAACGAATATTTGTTTTGTAAACGCCTACACAACCTATTGGAATACCAATAATTTTTCTCATATAGCGACACGTATGCCACTCATGTCATCAACTCATAGCCGAAACCCGGGGTTATACCATAGATCGTTCAGAAGCTAGTGGAGTTGTTGGCATCCCAAAGGTGTGTATTTGAATCAAAGTACTTTTATTTCTTTCTTCTCCATTTCCTCTTTTTTACAGAAGGTCGAATACAGGTTTTGGCATCTCCCTCTCCCACTATAAAAAGTTCATTTTATCAAACAATTCTTTTTCAGAAGGTATTATCAAGTCAATAATCAGTATGTGGGGTTGAGTACTACTAAGATTTAGCCCTTAAGACAAAAACATGGCACCAAAATTATCGATAGACACTTTCTCTTATTCTTAAAAGTTTGGAATTAAATCCAAAGCGTAGCTTTTCAAACTAATATTAATTGTCAAAAGTTTTTCACCAAAGAGGTGACAAAAACCTTTGAGCTCAAGTCCTAAAATATAATGAATTAAGTGTGGAGTCGAACTCAAGTCTAGCCGAATAGACATAAAATGTTCATGAATGAGCTTACAAGAAGAAGGAAAATAGGAATGTGGTACCTCCTCTTGCTTGTTCGTCTCCTACTTTAGCCAACTCTTTGCGTTCATCTCTAGAGCTCAATCACTAGAAGTGAGCATCCTATAGAAAGAATCAATAAGAGCCGAGAGAAATTTGCACAAATAAAATTAAAAGCTAGTCTAATAATTTTGGGTTTTTCTTTTTATCAAATGCAAAACTTAAAGTAAACATGCATTGAAACCAAAAAAATAAAAAGAAGAAAGAAAAATATGAATGCAAAAAGGTGGGAGGAGTTTAACCTCCCCAAGCTTAGGCCTTTTGCCTAACTGGAATCAAGCGTCGCTACTGCCGGGTGGCGGCTGCTGATATGGAAGTTCGGGTAGCGGTTTGAAAGTCGATCATGAAAGATGTGAATTCTTGGGTGAGGTTGACTATGTTGGCGTTCGCACCATACAACATGTTTTCTATGTTTTCAATGCGATGTGCCACCTGGTCAAACTCGCCCCTCGGGACATAGTTGAATCCCGGCTATGGTGGAGGCATACCTTGTTGTTGGTGTTGGTGGAAAGGTTGTTGGTGATGGTGTTGTTGACCATTATCGTCCCATCCTGCACCATCCAATCTTCTTATTTTTGATCTTGCTGATGTTGGCCAGCTGTTGTGTTTTCCCAGTTGGGGTGGCCACCTTGCGGCATAGTCCTTCCTAAGAGGATTAGTTCCTGCCGGAACTCCTCCTCGGTGAGGACCGAACTCTTTTTACCTGGCAAACCAAAAGCTTGGACAAAAGGAAGCAAAATTTCGTGGAGATCACTCTTAGGCTAAAAATAAAATTGGTAAGCACGGAGGGCACTTTCGGCTCTATAGACCACGATGAACTTGGTGCTAGCCATATGAACGTCATCCAGGCTCTTACTACTAGCCACAACTCTTTCCTGTGGTAGGAAAAAAATCATTTGTGTAGGTGATCTGTGCGATCAACCCTCCACAATGAATGTCCCCCACGGAAGCCGACCTTTGGCGGCGAAAGTTCTAGATGAGAAAAGCACCCAAGTTTACCTTATGCTCCATCTCTGGATGCAAGGCCATATGAATTACACTTATTTAGGGGACTGGCATTGCCCCGACATCAGCTTTCCCAAAAATAGAATTAACAAGGAAGGTATGAAAATAACGGATAGTAGGATTCTGGATGGTGGTGCTCTTTTGGCGCAAATAATCAATGTTCCTACGGACAGAAATTTGCTCCCAAGAATGCATTGCGACCATGTGCATATTGTCATCAATATCGAGTTCCCCCTCATGAGAGAATCTAAAACTATCAAAAAATTCATAGAAGGTCAAGTTGTGGAGCTGCCCATTAAGTACAAAACATACAGTGCAATTACGCTCTTGGGCCTCGTGGTCATCATGGAACAATGAAAGGAACTCGAATGTGGCGAGCTTGTAGGTGTCAACGGAGAGGTAGGAGAAGTTAACATGCCTGCATGCACTGTCATCTACTCGAAGTCCTCCAAAATACCCTGGTAGGAGAGGAACTCATGGTCTACCCACTTGGTTAGCAAAACCTTACGGTTGCTCACCCTCTTATAGTCTCGGCTCATGGACGCCCTCAAGTTGTCCACTTCCGAGCGCCTCTTCTTCGAACCCGGTGGCTTGGGGGAGCTCGAGGCTCCTACCATACCTAAGCCCTTGCCGGAGCGGAAAATTCTTCCAATGTTATGCATTGTGCTGTGAAATTTTTGAAGAAAAATATAGGCATCAAGTGTCTATCACATGAACAAATGATTATATGTAGAAGTTACAAATCCTAACGTGAGAAATCAACAATAATCTCAAAATATGATGAACTCATCTAAATAGCCAATGTGATGAATTCAACCATGGATTTCAGAAAATAGAGTATGGATCAGATGAGAAACTTACGGATGTGAAGATTCCCCAACTCAAAAACACGAAATCAATGAAGAATCAAAGGTTCTAGGAGGCTAGGGTTTGAGGTGGAGAGATAAAGAATAACGAAGAAAGAGGAAGAAGAAGAAGGAGGTTGGCTGGGAGCCATCCGCCGTCGGCCTTTACCTGGCGACGCAACCGGTACGGGCGGGCAGTACGGGCACAACCCGCCCATACCGGTGGTCATCACTGTTGGATCAAAGTTAGGGTTCGAGATCAAACCTGGTCGACCTTGTACGGGCACGTGGTATGGGCATACCCCAGCCATACCATTGGTCGTTATCGGTATTGAGAACTTTGGCTTCTTCATCGAGGTTCGGTACGGGGGCGCGGTACGGCCGTACCCTGGCCATACCACCTCTCGTTACCGGCACTGTTCCCTTCGCTTAATTCACCGAGACTCGGTACGGGCGCATGGTACAGTTGCACCCCGGCCATACCGATGGTCATTGTTTGATCTGAACCTTTTTATTTTCTTCATTTCTCCCTTGCTTCTCAACTTCGCTAAGGTAAATTCTCTGAACAATCTCAACACTCGAAATAAATTTATTAGAGCATACAAATAATAAAGAAGTAATCATAAATGAAATTTAAACCCAATTTATTAAGAATGGGTTAACTCCCATTAAGTAATTTATTACAGAGTTTTGATTAATCAAACTCCATATCATTGGTGTTTATCTCAAGCTGCTCCTTTTCTTCAGTGTTGGATGCTTGAACACGCTTAGGTGGCGGAACATATTTTACATTATGTTCCTGTTTTTTTGGAAAGTATCGAACAATCTGATCATCATAGATACTGAAGACAATCTTACCGCTAGAGAAATCTATGTTAGCTCCAGCTGTGCATATCTTACCATTTAAATGTCTATCTAAATATTTTATGGCTTGACCCAAGTCATCAAAGACTTCTGTTAGCTCTATTATAGTCTTCTCTTATGTCATAAGACGTTTATAGTTTTTCTCATGGAATTGATTCTGGTGATATTTAAACTTTTGCATTCAAGATTTATATTATCTTCTATTACACAAGTTTGAAGAATGTCATATTTATTCTCTTTTACAAGTTTCGAGGCTATACCTTTTTCTTCCATGGATTTTTGACTTCGGGTATAAGATCTGGTGGTATGTGAATCATACCTTTTCATGGTTCAATATCCTCCACTGGATTGTATTGTTCGTAATTAAAGGATCTTACCTCGAAATGATTTACACATTGTGGCAGTGTCAATTTGCATATGGCTCCCTTTGCAGATAGATCAATCATTTCTTTTGTTTCGTCATTAAGCCCATTATAGAAAAATTGAATAACTAAGTCCTCATGAAAACCGTGATTTGGGACTTCCATAATCATTGCATAAAATCTATTCCATGCTTGATAAAAGGTTTCTCCAACCGTTTGACAAAAATTTGTTACACCTTGTTTGATTTGCATGATTTTAGTAAATGAACAATATTTATGCATGAATTATCAAATGCAATCTTCCCAACTTTTTATAGTACGATTGGGTAATGATTGTAACCAAGCAAGAGCATTATCTTTCAAAGACCAGCGAAAGAGTTTAAGAAGTACAAACTATATTGGTAACTTGCTGGTTTAAAAGCAGCGCAAAGGTCATAGACCCTCGTCAAGTGGTAACTAGGGTCTTCCTCTTCTTTTCCTGCGAAAGCAATTTCTTTCATCATATATATTAGCTCGGGATATATTTCAAATTCCTGGCTTTCAAGTTTAGGATAAAGAATAGGCATTTTCCTCAAGTCCCTAGATGGATTCCCATATTCTCCCAAAGGTAGCTTAGGTGCGCCCCCTCAGGTGATGGACAAGTCTGCCATCAGTGGAATCAAGCTGTTCACGTCTACAGTACGCAAATTAGTAAATCTTTCAATAAACTCTAGACGTCTCTCAATCGGAACATGATCAATATATGGAGGTAAATAAGTTTTTCCTGATCGAGTGGTACCTCTCTCTTCAACGGAGATCATGGTGTCAACAATTGATGTCGTCAAGAAACAACACTTAGCGCTTAGCTCCCAAACAACGGCACCAGAAAATATCTTGTTGGCCTGCAAGTGTACAGGTTCATCAGAGAATGTTTTCATGGAAGTATTAATTCCAGTTTTTATATCGATCCCAACGAGGAGCCTAGGAAACTGATTTTATGCGGTGTTTCTGTCGCACCCAAGGTGTCATAGGTCTTGAGTGAATTGACTGCAAAATTAATGGTGGAAGTGGTGAATAAAATATAGAGGAAACTTGCTTAGGAAATAAGTAAATTGCATAAATGTAAAGGTGCGAAAGGTGTGTAAAGGTCCTACAGATGAGAAGTTAGGCGTGGAGAGAAACAGTTCATGATGATGGTGAAAGTGCCAAATGGATAAGGTGGAATAAGTGATAGTGATATTTCTTATTTATAAGTGAGTAGGCAAGAAACCCATATACCGACTAGGAGTCCTCATGGCCAATTCTTCCCAGTCCTAATGATCCATCTGTCTGTTACCACGGCCATGGTCAGCACATTAATTAAGGTCTTGCAAGCGGTTCAAGGCTTTAATCTTAATGGTTCCTTGTTATCCTCGAGTAGTGCTAACTCTTCATTGATATCGGCCGTGTCACTCGGGGGTCACTGAATTACTAGCATACAAGTTCATACCTATGAGATCTTTGGATCATGTTACCTGGGCCCTTAAATTAGATAACAAACATTAGGCAAACATAGATAATCATTCTTACTATTAAATAAACACTACAATGATCACAAATGGATGGATTTAAAAGAGGCAAAACACATCTCACCATCCCCTACATATCCCACGCCTATGGGGATTTACTCAGACATGAGAGGAGGACAGATCAAAGGCATAATTGTATTGCAAGTAGAAATCATCTCAAAGTTATTGTAGCAAACCATAATAGAGATTTAAGATCAAATCAAATATAAACCGAAGGTAGATCAAAGTATCGAACCCTAATCTTACAAGTGCCAATTTCTCTCTCTCTCTCTCTATGTAGTGATGGGAATGATGATGGAGTGTGGGGTGTAGAGGTTGGATATTGTCAAGGAGCGAGGTGAGGTTTATCTCCTCTTCCAGATCTGATCTTCTCCTCTAGATGTCTTGCGGCAGCTGTATCTTCTATTCTGTGTTTTTCTCGTCTCTCCCCTTCACGAAAGTTCCTTGTGTTGATATAAGGAAGCCGTCGGCGTGCAGTACGGGCGGGCAGTATGGGCGTGTCCCGACCGTACCACTGGTCGTTAACCGCTCTAAACGCCTCCAATGAAAGGGGCTCCAATTGGGTATTTGCTTATTCTGGTGTAATTAGCCCATAAATGCTATTAAATCTTCAATAAATGTTCATTACCTAAAAATCATAACAAGAAACCAAGGATTCACTAATTGCAACATTAACATTAGTGGAAAGGGTAATCTTCAGTGAATCCAGTAATAAACAAGAGGAAAATCAATGGTAAAAAGTGATGAAATTTGGAGCTATCACAGGCACGCAAATTATTAAAAAGAATTTGAATATTGCAAAACTCCTAGTCATTCTCGTATATTGATTGCTTGCCGGGTATAGTACCTTCAAAGGCCTTACGTAAAATCTTAAGAGCAATCTATCACTTACTTGTACTTCAAATTAATTTGACCTAGTTTCAATAAATCAATGTAAAGCAATTTAAGTGCCAAAGTTAGATATGAAGAATGATCCACTATGTTTGAAAACATGGGCTTGCATTTTGAACCATATTTTTCAGACTATCTTTACAGAAAAAATATCACTATCGTCACTAAAGAAATTGATTGTATTTTTTACTATTTGTTGGAAAGTCCCACGGGCAACAATCCTTACTATGCCAAAATGCACCCAGGTGCGGACTTTATTAGATTGTAAACTATGATGTTGATATGGCCATGACGACCTTGGTCGTTCGGGTTGAAACCTAATAATTTCCATACATGGTAGTTCAAATTTGACCTAATTTCAATAAATCAACATAAAGTAATTCAAGTGGGTAGAGTTAGCTAGGATGCTTGAAAACTCATAAAATATGGGAATCGTAA
The DNA here is from genome assembly GCA_910589775.1 of Avena eriantha. Lineage (NCBI taxonomy): Eukaryota > Viridiplantae > Streptophyta > Magnoliopsida > Poales > Poaceae > Avena > Avena eriantha. The sequence continues at coordinate 316,928,543 of OU342741.1, forward strand.
GTACAACATGTTGGTCCACTATATATGTCTGAAAACATAGCTTGTGGCATTGAGATCCATATACTTCGGATGTTCTTTATAGAAAAGAACAATCTCATCATCACTCGGAAAATTGAGAATTTTATATCCTAATAGTTGGAAACTCGCACCGATGTCATTGTTTACTACAAGAAGATGCACCCATCTACCTCCGAAAAGACATTTAATTTAAGAGCAATCTATCGTGCTTACTTGTATCCAGTGGCAGAGACAGGGGGACCAGCAGGGCCCCCAAACCCCTAACATGCAAAAATTCTTTGTGTATCCCCCATTTTCTATACTAAAACCCCCTCTATTTTCTACATTTTAGTAGTTTGGCCGTCCCTAACTGCTTGGAAGTGAAGAAATTTTCAATCGCCCCCCTCAAACTAATTTTCTGCCTCCGCCCCTGCTTTTAGCTCAAGTTTGACCTAATTTTGCTAAATCATCGTAATGTCACTAAAGTGTGTGAAGTTAGCTAGGAAGCTTCGAAAATCCTACTCCCTCTGATCCATAATAAGTGTCACACGTTTAGTTCAATTTAGTCCAAATTTTAACTAAAGTCCCGGCACTTACTTTGGATCAAAAGTAGTACTAAAAACTTGGGAATGTTAAGAAAACATGGTCCACTTTGTCTGGTATTTGGGGCGGCGACAATTTATTTTAACTAGGTAGGTCCCATAGGCAAGAGGTGCTTCAGTTAACAAGGTCGGTGGAAGTACAAGTTACATCAACGGCATCAAAAATGAAAATTACATCCAAGTCCATACACTTAGCACAAGGACTCTGAAATTATGCAAGGAAAAGCAGTCGGGTCTGGATCCTTATCCACCAAGCAGTTGAGCCATACTCTTCGTACTAGTACTACTTGCTTAACAAAAGAAAACAAAACGATGCTCTCTTTTGCTAGAGCTTGTTGATGAAATGCATTGAATACGATGGGACATACTATCAAGTATTGTATCCCTTGTCCCCCTATTAGTACTACTACTAAGTTGAATGTGCCCGACATGTGAGAATCAGTAAATACAAGTATGCATAACATCACTATATAAAATTATAACAGGTAAAGTTCAAAACATTATAAAGAGTATCAATATAATCTTCTAGATGCTAGAATGGAAATGAACATCTAAAGGTTGGCAATGTTGGGATTTCCTAGTCTTGATCTAATAGTCAGTATTCAAAATTATTTGTACACTATATAGTGGGGTACATTATAGGATAAGATTTGGAAAGAACTTTTTTTGGAATCATCGCAACCTTTTTCTTAGCATCACAGATTCGAACATTATATTGACATTGAAGATTAGCCAAACTGCAAAAGAAAGCACTACCCAACCTCATACGGAGTACAAATCTTAACGACTTCTAGGGGGATTTCACGGTCTTCTCGAGAGACTTGGCAGCATCCTCCACGGTCCCATCATCGTCGCTGATCAGCGACTTGTGGATGTTGGGCAGCATGCCACCATGCGTGATGGTGATACTGGCCAACAGCTTGGTGAGCTCCTCATCGCGGATGACACCGAGCATCATGTGCCTCAGGATGATGCGGCTATTCTTGTTGTCCTTGGTGTCTTGCCTAGCATGCTCCAGCACATCGGCCGTGAGGTACTCGAGAATGGCCTTGAGGTAGACGGGAGCCCCGAAGTATACACGTTGGGAGTGCCGGCCCTCCTTCAGGTAGGCCCAATTCGGTTGACGAGGAAATGCAGCCCGACCTTGACAGACCTCGCCACCTTCTTCTTCTTGTGGCTTCCTAGTGTGAGACTGTGACCTATAATGGCTAGAGCAGGTTTCGGAAGCCGGCTACATCTATTCTTTTTCTCCGCGGCCTTGGTCTCCACCACCTAGATATTCTTCCTCTTCCCTCGGGGAGCTCTAGCCTTCGAAGCCATAGCTACAAAGTTGTAAAGGAGCAGGAGGAAGAAGAGGAAGGAAGGTTAAACATGGAGGGCCGGTGAACGTTCCCAGGTCACTTTTATGGGAACTTTAACAACATCTTTTTTGCCGTCTTACTAGAAAATACTAGAATTGTTTTGCGTTGTAATGATGTCCACTCTATTCTAGAGTCGGCTCTGCGCCTCTGCCCCTTGAATGTTGAGCATTGTTTTTTCGAGTACTGGTGTATAATATGGCCATGACCTTGGTCATTTTCTGATGTTTCCTTATTTTCTATGATTTTTGGGGAACATGGTCAGATGTGTCGGCACAAAAATTCATACAAACAAGTTGTATCTTTCAAAATAGTCATTGGTTTTCAATATAGTGCCTACGTGGGTACAATAATTATATATGAATTTCAGACACATTTACAAGCAATCTATCACGCACTTGCAGTTCAAATTTTACCTACTTTGGTCACTATACAAAAAGTCATTTATGTATGTGGAATTGGTTAGAAGGCTTGAAAATTCTTGAAACTTGTTAACCATAAAACATAGTTTATTTTGTGTGAAATTTTAGTGTGTGTTGTGCCATTCGAAGTCATACTCTTTGCACTTACTTTAAAAATTATATATGTCACTTCCAAAATTAATTGAAAATGTTTCTATACATAAAAGTTGAAAAGTCCCATTAAAAATATTAGTATGTTATGACAAGCTGCACCCATCTACCAGACATGGAAATATTATAAACTATGATGTAGATAATGGCCATGACCATGGTCATTATTTAGCTTGAAACCCAAGTATGTTATCACATCGATGGTCATAATCTGAAGCAAGTGTTTTTAAACCTTGTAAAAATTATGTTTATCATTTACGCAAGAGGGCACCATACACAAGATCTTAACTTTTTTGTTTTTTATTTTTCTTCATTTTATCCCAAATAAATGGGACGAGTGATGTCGATATGACTTTGACACTTGTAACTTGGCTTAAAACGTGAACACTGTCCACACATGGTTGTGACCATATTGTGAAGCAAGTTTTTCGAAAGTTGTCAAAATCTATATGATATGGATCAAGGCGATGATCCTATGAGTTTTGTCCTGATTTTTCACAGTGAGTAACCCGGATAGGAATTCTTCCAATAACGCTGATGAACATCACCTGAAGAAGAGGAACGAATCTAGCAAGCAACATGATGAATATCACCACACCTCAAACCAAAGTACGATAATCCTTGATGCACACAAGAACCACCACAACCATCTCAATATCATAGATAAAACGACATCTCCGTCCCCAGAGGGATGCTTCAGAAAGAAACACAACACAATAATATTTAGACTAACTTTTTGGACTCCCTAAACCCTAGGATGGCCAGCTCCTTCTATGGATGGGTGGTGTGTCTAGGGTACTTTGTACTCGACCCTGGTTCAGTTGGACAGACCCAAACTATAGGGCCCCGGATTAAACCTTAGAGAATCCCTGTTATGCACACCACGATCCCATGATTAGTTTGTCATGGCACATAACCGACAAGTATCAAAGTAAACATCCATTACTTAAGTGAATACAAGTCATACCTCAGTTGCCATTATGGCTACATTAGTCATCATCAATGGAACTATATCAAAGTGTAGAGCCCGAGCCATGCCTTAACCTATAGGCCACTGACTGGAGAACGTCCTAGATCGCATAGTCATTAACATCACCTTGATCTTCACTTTACTTCTCGAATCTGACCAAGTTAATAGCCAGAGAGAATGCCAACGAGTACTTTGAATGTACTCGCAAACCACCTTAATAGAATAATAATAACAAGAAGATATGCAATATGGATGTGATAGTAGGAGGGCTCCAAGAGAGGTTCTTTTCTAAAATAGTTTCTCTTGTAGATATAACATCTACATATCTTTGTTGAAAACTTTTGTAGAACATTTTGGAAACCTTTTTCAAAAGATTTGGAAAACACTAGGATTGGGTCACCCATTCGTTTCTTCCTTCCGGTCATCCCATGACCACACTCCTTTCCTTCCTTGGTCAAAACATTTCCATGGTCAAAACATTTCCAAAGCCTTTGCTTTTTCCAAAATACTTTTTGAAAACAAAACCAACACCACTCTACAATAGTTTGTCCAACCCATCCATAACCGCGAACATAGCTATTCGAATAGATTTACACTCTGCAGAGGTTGTACACTTTACCCACACCATCCGGTTACCCTGCTCTGATCACCTACGATCATGGGTCGAATAACCGATCAAGACTCTCTGGATGTCACTCTAGCATAGGGCCTAGCCTATGAGTTATTCCTCTCAACGCCAGGAAATCTACGCCAAAGACCAACCAGAGCACATCCGACTCCTTGGGAGTGGGCACTTTCAATGAGAGGCTCATAGTATCAACCGGTCGCTCACATGGGCGATCCTACTTCCTCTAGGTGACTGTCTAACAGTTGACCCTTTTTGTAAAGGAAGCCCATAATTAGAGGGAGTTGATCCCTTATAAGCAGTTACGAGAATTCCTATACCAGAGTAGCAAACTTCAAGTCCAGCCCTCTCTCATTCCAGAGTAATGTGGTTGCACGAGTTAAGTTGTTATAGCTCAAGATGCAAAGAACTGGGTGTGTTTTTGAAAACATTTTTCCTTCTCTTCCTTTGTAAAACAAAAACCTTTTTATTTTCTCAAACTTCTCTTGGTAGGTCAAACATCACCAAGGTCTTACCATAAACCATTTTTTGTAAATCTTCTCCGAAGTCTTCCCATCCTATAGTTTTGCTTCGGCCAAAACGGGGTGTCTAAAGGGGTATGGTATTGCAGACCATCTACCATACTAGTGCCAAGTAGGTGTCATCAAGGGGGTTGTACTTAGTAGTACCTTTGTGTAATGGTTTGGAGGAGCCAAGCCACTACCAGACATAGATCATCATATAATAAAACAATGCCGTTTTCATAAATAGTAGATAAAATATGCATAAGTAAAGCAGTAGGACAAGGCTTATGAGCAAGAAGGTGGCTTTCCTGTGATCAGCAATATGGCAATATGTCCCTAGACTTCTTCTTTGAAAATCATAAAACCCGTATGATATGCTTGCCATTACTCTATCTATGCTAAAGTTTTTTAGATTTATGAAGTCGAGGAAACATGAGATTACCAATCATGAGTAAGATCACCATCTCGTTATTTCAGTTTAAATGCTGAGTTCCTTTTTGATTTTGGTTTTCTTGCTCGGGGACGATCAAGTTTAAGCTTGGGGAGGTTGATGGCTCTGAAATATAGCCATCTACAGACACATTTAAACAGGATATTATTCATATTTTTATTGAAATATCTCTCTAACCTTGCCACTAATGCCTAATATTCGAAGGGGTATGCAATCCTTTCTTTTTATATTTTTCCTGCACAAATAATGTCATTTGAAGATGGGAATCACTACATTAAAGTCAAAGATACGAGATTTCCAACAACCTCGGGTGACGAGAAAACAATCCCCCGATGACCAGACACCTCCGACCTCGCCTGCCACCGATCATCAACCGCCTCTAGATCTCAAAATCCTTCTTCATCTCCATAGCCATATTCCACCACTTGTAATAGTAGATCTCTTCTTCGATTGGCGACATTGTCAGACTATTGCTAAAAATCTTATGATTTTCAATACAATGTTTGTGATTGTTGATCTCATCTCTATGTGTGAGTAATTTTCCTTGGGCTAAGGGCTTCGTCCTAGCCATGTAGCGTTTGTGCATGTTATTTATCATAGACGGGATCATGTATTAGTTTGTATGACATGATGATTATTGTATTCTCTCTTGCCTCAATCTAAGGACTTGTCAGGTACCCAAGACCCCCAGGGTTGAGCTAGGTATAGGGAGTATGAGTAATGACTGATCTACAGGTTGGGAACCCCAGTGACAGAAGGGGTAGTATGGCTGTATGTGCGGGATTTACTTGGGATTAACGGTGACATCACTATGCATATCATTAGTTCTCTTTCTTCTATGGATGAGACTAGTAGGTTATTGCTATAAGCGTTTGCGAAGGCAATAGAAATTATGGGTGCACTGCCCACATATAATTTATCTTGCTCTAAAATTACATGCATACTTTATCTTTATCTTTTATTCCCCTTAGATGTTTTGCACAGCTACAGGTGAAACCGAAAGCCCTAGGCCCTCTCTCTCCATCATCGACAACAACAAAAAGACACAAACTATTGGTCTAGTGAAAACACAAAAGGAATTCTAAAACTCCCGAAGGTCCATTAAAGTAACTTCACTATGCATTCGCTTCCCGAGGATTCGATAACCTAGGTCTACTAGGGAAAAAGAAGCTATACTACATCCGTAATCTGGATCGAAGGTATCAGTTTCCAGATTCGTCATTTTTTCGCATTGTCTAGCTTCTCATCCTTTCGCCCTTCCCCTGCAGCCACAGGCGATAGGTTGATCGTGGAGCCAGGCTCAAACTTCGACATGGAGGTTGACCCGCCACAAACTCTTGTGGAAAGGGATGACGCCGCCCTGGATCTACAACTTCCGTTGTCGGGGGCGTCTCGCACTAATTCCCTAGTGTCAGGGTCATGTGCGAGGGGGAGCCCATCAGCACCTCGCTTGACATGGTCTTGCACTGGAATGCATGCTACCCGGAAGGGATGTGCGTGGATTCCAGTGTGTACACCGAGGCTCGCAACGTCCTTGGTCACGTAGAGAGGCAGTGGCTTTCTTATGCCAAGGCGGCCCGCCGGACCGCGGAACGCCTTCAGCGCCAGGAAGAATTCATTGCCCAACAGAGGCGAGATCTCGACGAGGTGCGTCGTGATCTCTCCTCGAACCACGGGCAAGGGCGCGTTGCCTCTTTCGGGGTAGACGACGTGATGGCAGTCGAGGAGCGCGCCTCCCACCATCGGAAGCTGACCCATCTAGAGGAGGAGCGTGTGGCCCATGAAGATGACTTCAACGAGTGGCTTGGTCTCTTAGTGGAACGCATATGTGAGAAAGAGGACGCGATCCACGAGCACCTGACCACCATTCAGGATCTCCGAGTGGACGCCCGTCGCTACACTACAGAGATCGAGGTTGCCTCTCAGGCATCCTCTTAACTAGAGCAAGAGATCCAACGGCAACTCCATGGTGCTCGCGTGGATCTTGCCGATGCCAAGAAGGACTACTCTAACGCTGACCTATGCGCGTCCGAGGGCACAGTGAGGACCGACCGTCTAGAGAGGGAGCTCTCCGACACTTGGACTTCCACCATGCGAATCGTACAGCAGCATGATGCATAGTGCCGTGTCAACATCTACGGTGTTCGCAACATGGCATCCAAGGTGGAGGAGCGCATGCCCTCCTTGGGCATGGAGACTACCCCCGTCAATGGTGCTAGTGTCGCCCGCCTCACACACTTCTTCGTTGATCTGGCGGGGAAGCTAGAACAGCTCCAACCGGTGGTTGAGTAAATAGTGAGGAATGCAGGGAGAGCCGCGATCGCTTCCACGGCGAGCACGGTTCTCCCGTAGGTTCGCCACCTGGCGCTCGACTTCCCCTTCGACCACCTCTTTGACGAATATGAGGACGACAACGACCGCGAGGCCGCCATGGCCTTTGCCGCTTCGTACGTCGAGGATCTTCTTTAGAGGCTTAGGCTTGACTGAAGCCCATGCCTCCTCCATTCTTCTTTGTATTTAGCTTTCCTGCACATTAAGCTCGCTATGTATCATTTTTTTGTTAGCCGAGAACTTAATCCATTTAAGCTGTGCCAACAGAGAGATCTTGGCTAGCATTCTTTGTATATATCTAGTTGCCTTTTGGAGTTAAAAGGAATCCTTTGGGTCTATGTGACATGGTGGCCTTGTATCTCCATGGTGTGCCTTTTGTGCACATGCATACCAGTCTACTCAGCACCGCGGATCCAGCCACGCCCTTTCGCGGGGTACCATGTCACACGGACACCACTTCACTCTCAGGGTAGGCTGGTTCCATGAACGATGCCTTGGTCCTGGCCCAAGTGCCTAATCACGAGAACCATACCGCCCGTCATTGCCCTTCTGACACCCCGGCCATCACACTTTACCGCATAATCCCTTCGAACCCCAAACATGATTTAACTTTATGCGAGATACTTCTACTTAGCTTTTTCTCTATCGCAGGGTATCTTTCCTTGGTGCCCGTTAGCACTACAAAGGAGCTCCCGTGACGCCATCTGCCTTGCTCCAGCCCTGTCCAACAAATGTTAGTTACTCATTAGCTTTTGCGAGGAAAAACAAGTAACTAAAACATAGCCAGGTTGGGTCACTAATGGCTCTGAAATATAGCCATCTACGTCCATATTTAAACTGGATATTATTCATATTTTTTTATGAAATATCTCTCTAAACCCTGTCACTAATGCCTAATGATCAAAGGGGTATGCAATCCTTTCTTTCTATTTTTCCCTTCACAGATAATGATCTTTGATGATGGAATCACTACATTAAAGTCAAAGATACGAGATTTCCAAGAACCAGAAGAAACCAAGAGTCGTGGGTCGGAGGCAGACGCTTTAACGACCAACTATACGACCGGAATAAAATTCTGGCCGTATAGTTCTGACCATATAGTTGCCATCGACACTGCTAGGTGAAACAGAACAACTTTCGTGATGGGACCCCTATATAAAGAGGCCTCGGGCGATGAGAAAAGAGCGCTCCCAGAAACCATCAGCCACCCCAGATCTCCATCCACAACACCGAAGTTACGTCAGAGGAATAGACTTAGATCTAATCTCTCCACCACCATAGCCATATTCCACCACTTGTAATAGTAGATTATTCTTTGATTGGTGACATTGTAAGACAATTGCTATCAATCTCATGATTTCCAGTACAATGTTTATGATCTTTGATCTCATCTCTATGTGTGAGTAATTCTACTTGGGCTAAGGGCTTCGGCCTAGCCATGTAGCTTTTGTGCATGTTATTTATCATAGATGGGATCATGTATTAGTTTGTATGACATGATGATTATTGTATCCTCTCTTGCCTCAATCTAAGGACTTGTCAAGTACCCAAGACCCCGAGGATTGAGCCAGATATAGGGAGTATGAGTAATGACTAATCTGCAAGTTGGGAACCCCAGTGACAGAAGGAGTAGTATGGCTTTATGTGAGGGATTTACTTAGGATCAACGGTAACGTCACTATGCATATCATTAGTTCTCTTTCTTCTATGAATGAGACTACTAGGTTATTGCTATAAGCGGTTATGGAGGCAATAGCAATTCTGGATGCATTGTCCATATATAATTTATCTTGCTCTAACAATTACATGCATACTTTATTTTTATCTTTTATTCCCATCAGATGTTTTGCACAGCTACTAGTGAACCCGAATGCCCTAGGCCCTCTCTCTCCATCATAAACAACAACAAAAAGACGCAAACTCTTGGTCCGATAAAAACACAAAAGGAATTCTAAAACTCCCGAAGGTCCGTTAAAGTAACTTCACTACGCTTCTGCTTCCCGATGATTCGATAAACCTAGGTCTACTAGGGAAAAAGAGCTATACTACATCCGTAATCCGGATCAAAGGTATCAACCCTTTTTCTGGCGCCGTTGCCGGGGAAGCAATAGCTACCCTGGTGAGGTTAGTAGGAACCTTGCTAGTTTCAATTCTTGTTTTTAATTTTGTTAATTTTCTTTCAGTCTTTATTTGAAAAACCAAAAAAATTAGTTAGTCTTTAAATTCTTGTTTTTATTATTATCATAAGTCTCTGTTTAAGAAAACCCAAAAATATAGGAAATATGGCTGAAAAGAAGCTTGGGGAGTTTGTAACTCCCAATAATGATTATCTGCATACTCCTATTACTCAGCCAGCAATTGCTGCTGATGACTATGAAATTAAGCCCCATTATTTACGTTTGGTTCAACATAATCAATTTGGAGGCTCTGATGTTGAGGACATAGGTATGCACTTGAATACTTTCTCTGAAATATGTGATATGATGCGCATAAAAGATGTTGACCCCGATGCAGTCAAATTGCGCTTATTTCCTTTCTCTCTTAGAGGAAGAGCAAAAGAATGGTTGCTAGCTTTTCCTAAAAATACTATTACATCATGGGTGGGATGTACTTCTTTATTTATGACTAAATTTTTCCCACCCGCAAAGACTATGCAACTAAGATCTAATATTACTAGTTTTAGACAGGAAGAACATGAGCCACTAGCGCTTGCATGGGAGAGGATGAAAGAATGCTTAAGAAACTGTCCCAGCCATGGGATGGAAGATTGGTTAATCCTCCATTTATTTTATAATGCTCTTAATCATGAGTCTAAGTCTATGGTTGATACTGCAGCTAGAGGAACATTTATGGGTAAACATATTACCGAAGTGAAGCAGTTGCTAGACAATATGCAAGACAACCATGCCCAATGACATGTGGAAAGATCAAACATGAAGAAGGTGAACTCCATCTCGCCATAAGAAAATGAAGAACTCAATGCTAAGCTGGATGAGCTCATATTAGCCGTAAAACATAGGGAAACCTAGGTAAGAGCTATTCTCGAAACTAATATTGAAGAAGTATACTTCATAGCTCGTAATGATTATAACCCTGCTTGGAAGAAAAATTATAATCCTAATTTCCAAAAACACTATTCTAGTCATGAATGTAACTCTAATAATAATATGGGATCAAGTAATGGTAGTCTCCAAGAAACACTTAAATCTTTCATAGACTCACAAAATGAGCAAAACAATATTCTTGTTAAAATAACGGAGAACCATGATGCTATGCTTGATAAATTATCTTACCAAGTTGTAAGTTTGAGGAATGATTTGTAGGCCCTCCAAGAAAGAACGATGATCGTTGAGGCACAGCTAGGTAAGATAACCGAGAGTCAAACTCCCATTCTAGCTAAATTTGCAGGTAAATCTGAGCCTAATCCTGTTGAAGACCTCAAAATGATGAAAATCCAAAGGGAGGAGCCTGAAGAACTTGATTATAGTAACGCTCGCTCACCAAGTTACACCGTTGAAGATCTTATAAGAAGGAACAACATTAAGATTCTAGTGAGTGAAGGAAATGATGAAGCCATGTATCAACATTTCGTTAATCAGGTAGCAATAAAGGTATGCGAGCTTGAAGAAGAATATAAGAAAATTGCTAAAAAAATTACATGTTAAGCTTGATGATATATTTGAGCCTACTATTAAGATTAAAATTGGGACCAATGAAATAGCCGCACTTTGTGATCTAGGTGCAAGTGTTTCAACAATTCCATAGAGTCTTTTTAATAAGTTAAATCTTGGCTCTTTTGAAATCACCGAGTGAAAACTAAATCTTGCAGATTCTACCTACAAACAAGCTATAGGAATTAAGGAGAATACTTTAGTTTACATTAAAGGTTGTCCTACTATTATTGATTTCATTATTGTTTACATGCCTGAAGATGTTACTGCTCCTATTATATTAGGCCGTCCTTTTTAAGAACTATTAAGGCTTTGATTAATCTCCATGAAGGGAACATGAAGCTTCAATTGCCTTTGCGGGATCCTTTTGTTATTCATTTCTCCAGGAAGAAGAAAGCCAAGCATGATGAAAAGGAGGCCATCACTTTGAAGGCCATCTATTTTGGAGTGCATGTTCTACTCATCTGGCCTAAGTGAGCAACATCAAGGTCAAGCTATTAACCATAAAAGAGCGCTGCATGGGAGGCAACCCATGTGAAATAAAGGTTTGAGTAAACTTTTTAAGTTTTAATTTGAGTTTATGTTTAATAAAGAGTGCTAGAAAACTCCAGTTGAGGAGGAGAAGTTCGGTAGTACTAAAAATCCTGTTATATACATGTTGTTGTTGGTCGATAATTTTAACTGTCAACTTTTTGTCAAAAACTAGGTATTTCGCTAAGTTTCGGAATAAGAAGTAATTTTCGAAGAAACGGAATTTTTTTTATGGGTACAGAGAGTTTAACGAGCAACTATACGGCGGTAATAAAAATTCCGGCCATATAGTTCCGGCCGTATAGATACTTTTGACATCGACAATTTTTCTTTTAAAAGTACTAATGGTTTAACGACCAACTATACGGCGGGAATAAAAATTTCGACCATATAGCTCTGGTCGTATAGATATTGATGCTTTCGTACAAATTCTTTCCCAGGTATAGACGGTTTGACGACCAACTATATGACAGGAACAAATTGTTCTGGCCATATAGCTCCGGCCGTATAGCTACGCCACCAGGTGAAAACCCTAAAATTTTAACACCGGGCCAACTATACAGCGGGAACATAATGTTCCGGCCATATAGTTCCACCCGTATAGTTGCGTTCGACCAAAAAATGCGACGGGAGGTACCTCCAACCCCAAAACTTCAATCCTTTTTCTTTCTTCTACCTCCAAACTTTCTCAAAACCTCAAGAGATCTTCATCTCTACTCAATTTCATTCGAGTTCCTCGCACGCAAGTGATCTACGGTATGTTTCTCCTCCGATCCTCCAATTACTTTTTGCAAATTCATCTTCGATCTATTCTCATTATCAATCTTGGGTGAGACCTACTATGAACTAATTGCCATGATTCTCTTGCCTAGATTATTATTTTGAGGGGATTCTTTAGTGTGGTATGGTGAGGAATATGTTATGCCTATTATTGTTGGATCAAAAAATATATTTTTTCCTTGTTATTTTTAGATGATGAACATAAGGAGCCAAACTTCTGCTCATGCCGCCACTAGCGCTTCTCAGGCTGTCACTCAAGAACGCATGGGGATACGATTCATAAATGAGCTCCAACGTGATCGCTTCGACATGATCAAGAACCGAGAAGTGAAGGCAACCAAGTGGGATTGCCCCATTATATTGAACCAACTCAGTATTTCCAATGACTTCCATTTACTTTGCAATAGGGTTGGCTTGCAAAACTTTGTGTTCAATGATGTTCATACCTACCGACAGTTAACCATTGAATTCCTAAGTTCCTTGCAAAGCACTGTTAAATTATGGCATGGAGAGGACCGAATTTCTTTCTGGCTCATGAACAACAACTACACTTTAACGCTAGATGAATGGTGCACATTTTTTAATTTTCCAAACAATAATGATAATGATTTGCACGCATCCTATACTGGCTTAGACCCTTCCCCTGAACAATATTATAATAGAATGAGTTTCACTACTAGAGTGAGCAAGGGAAAGAATATTCAACATCCTGCAATTCGCTACTTGTTCTATGTTATTGCTAACACCTTGCAGGCACGTAATGAGTTCATGAGACTCAATGAGGAGGACATCTTAGTCCTTGCAAAGGCTTCTTTCAACAATTGCAACTTGTCACTCAACTTGGGCGTGAACCTTGTGTGCTACCTGGAGCACCAATCCTCCCAAAGACAAGGACCAATCACAGGTGGAGGCGTCATCACCATGCTTGCCAATGCCCTAGGCATCGACCTAGGTGAGTTGCAACCTGTGATAGGTGAGCGACGTGTTGGTTTCTCTACTTTGAAGGCTTGGGGAATGCTCACTAGGAGAGGTGGTGTTTATTTCCTGCATATGTCTGGAGCTAGGCGTATCTACCCTGCTCCTATGCCTAATGGTCTTTTATCTATCGAGGAAGGACGTTTGCTATATGACTTGCAGGTTGAGCAACACCAAATTGAGGAGGAGATTCCGGATGAGGATGAGGACCAAGAATAGGAGCAAGAAGTTCCTTATCAAGAGGAGTAGCCATGGACCCGGTTCGTTACATACCAAGACTTCCAAGAACTTGGAGGGACTGTGGAGAGGATGCATAGCCTCTCTTTGAACCTCCAAGAATCCACTAGTAATATATCAACTCAATTTGCGAACTGGAGTTCCGACTTTTTCCCGCCACCAAATGATTTGAAGGGCTTGCTAAAGCCTAAGCTTGGGGAAGTTTCCTCATTTATCTTTATTTGGCATTTATTTGCTTTTATTTATTTCGAGGTTATGTTTTTAATTCGAGTTTATAAGCACTCATGTTGGTTTCCCCAACACTTTATCTTTATTTTTTCTTTCGAGATTTTCTAGCCCAGGTTTGCCGCCAATTTTCTATTCTTTAATTCCCTCTCTTAAAAACAACAAAAAGATTTCTCCATTTATCTTTATTTTCCCTCTTTCTTTTCTTTCCGCCTCAAGGTTCTCATGTATTTGCAGGAAGAGTGATTGACTTCGAGTTTCCAAGAAACGAATCAAAAAGGAAGAGAGAAGTGGAACCGAACATGAGAGGTATGCCTTATGACTCCCCACTTTTGAAGTTTGAGAAACCCATGCTAGTTAGTAGTAAATATTGAGATATTATATTCTTGGAGTGAGGCTTTGTATTGTAGTAAAATTTTGTTTGCATGGGTATTTAATTGGGTACGTTTTGTTCCAGCTCTTCTAGTTAACCAAGTCTTGCTTTAAAAATTTCTAAACAATTGTAATAAGAAAAGTCTCACAATTGAAGGCTTGGGTGTTGTAGTGTTTAGTCTTGAAGGCTTATTTCTAGAGACACTCAACACCACGGAATATAATGATTGACTTTATAGCTCTCTTTAAAAGGAATTGTTTGATTGAATTAATGTTTAGCGGTTTTTGTGAGCATGCCAAAGTTTGACTTCTGAATCATAAGAATGATATAGCTTTACGCGTGTCAAACTTCATGGGATGCCAACAACTCCGCTAGCCTACGAACGATCTTCATGGAGGAAACTCCTAGATTTCGACTATGAGTTGATTAAACATATGTAGCAGCAATGCTATAATGGGCAAGATTCTTGGCACTCCTGGGTAGCTGTGTTCATGATGGAATTACTCCTCTAGCTATTATGAGAAATCATTGTACAAAAGGAACAAAAACCTTGGTAATGCCACGAGTGTCCATCACAACCCAATAAACTAAAATAAAATCTTTGGCATGCTCTCAATTACTTAAGAACTGAAAATCTTGAAGGATAATGAATAGAAAGTAGTGCGTGAAAAGTCTTGATTTATTGATGTGGGAGAATTGAGATACTCTAGTATATATGCTTTTCACGACAACTCTCACACTCTCAATTTTACATGATTATACTTTATTGTTCAAACGCAAGCCTATGAGTTGATTACATGACATGGAATAAAGTTTACTCATTTGAATCATCCATGTTAACAATAATTTTGGTGCGCTATAAGGATGCATGAAACCCGTATGATATGCTTGCCATTACTCTATCTATGCTGAAGTTTTTCAGATTTACAAAGTGGAGGAAACATCAGACTATCAATCATGAGTAAGATCATCATCTCGTTATTTTAGTTTAAATGCTGATTTACTTTTTGGTTTTGGTTTTCTTGCTCTAGGACGATCAAGTTTAAGCTTGGGGAGGTTGATGGCTCTGAAATATAGTCATCTACGTTCACATTTAAACTGGATATTATTCATATTTTTTATGAAATATCTCTCTAAACCTTGCCAATAATGCCTAATGATCAAAGGGGTATGCAATCCTTTCTTTCTATTTTTCCCTCCATAGATAATGCATTTGATGATGGAATCACTACATTAAAGTCAAAGATACGAGATTTCCAACAACCAGAAGAAACCAGGAGTCATGGGCCAGAGGCCGATGCTTTAACGACGAACTATACGACCGGAATAAAATTTCATCCGTATAATTGCCATCGACACCTCTAGGTAAAACAGAATAACTTTCGCGAAGGGACCCCTATATAAAGAGGCCTCAAGCAACGAGAAAAGAGCGCTCCTAGAAAACATCAGCCACCCCAGATCTCCATCCACAACACCGAAGACCCGCTAGAGGAATACACTTAGATCTAATCGCTCCACCAGCATAGCCATATTCCACCACTTGTAATAGTAGATCTCTTCTTCGATTGGCGACATTGTAAGACTATTGCTACCATTCTCATGATTTCCACTATAATGTTTATGATCTTCTATCTCATCTCTATGTGTGAGTAATTCTCCTTGGGCTAAGGGCTTCGGCCTAGCCATGTAGCTTTTGTGCATGTTATTTATCGTAGATAGGATCATGTATTAGTTTGTATGACATGATGATTAGTGTATCCTCTCTTGCCTCAATCTAAGGACTTGTTAGGTACCCAAGACCCTGAGGATTGAGCTAGGTATAGGGAGTATGAGTAATGACTAATCTGCAGGTTGGGAACCTCGGTGACAAAAGGGGTATGATACGTTGCAAACGTATCTATAATTTTTGATGTTCCATGCTTGGTTTATATCTACTTTCTTATGTTTTGTCCACACTTTGGAATACTTTTTATACACTTTCTTGGACTAACCTATTAACAGGATGCCACAGTGCCAGCTGCCTGTTTCCTGCTATTTTTGGTTCCAGGAAAGTCAGAAAATGAATATTCTCATAATTGGACGGGACAAAAGCCAAAGTCAATATTTCATCGAGGGGGGCACGGAGCCAGAATACGAGACGAAGAGGGTCCAGGGGCCGCCCACACCACCTGACCGCGCGGCCAGGCCTGGCTCGCACCAGGGGGTGGTGTGGCCGCCTAGGGAACCCCCTCGGCCTCCCCTTTCGCCTATATATTGCCTCCGATACAGAAACCCTAAGTACCCGATAAAAATTCCACGAAAGAGTATGTAGCCGCCGTCATCTCCATCCCTAGATCGGGAGGGATCTGAAGCTCTTCCCGGCACCCTGCCGGAGGGGAAAATTCACCCTAGAGGCCTTCTTCATCACCATGCAAGCCTCCGGTGTGATGCGTGAGTAGTTCATCCTTGGACTACGGGTCCATGTAGTAGCTAGATGGTTGGTTCTTCTCCTTTGTGCTATCATGTTTAGATCTTGTGATCTCCGTTCATGATCAAGATCATCTATTTGTAATTCTGCATGTTGTGTTTGCGGGGATCCGATGGATATTGAGATGCTATTTCAGATTGATTATTGATTCTATCATGTCTTTGTTATTTGTGATCTTGCATGCTTTCCGTTGTTAGTAGCTATCTTGGCCAAGTAGATGCTAGCAACTCCAAGAGTTAGTATTTATGCTCGATAGTGGGTTCATGCCTCTGGTAATCTAGGGAAGTGACAGAAATCTCTAAGGTACTAGATGTGTTGTTGCTACTAGGGAGAAAACAACAATCCTTTGTTCATAGAATAATCATATTGTTTACATTACACGCAATTCGTAAAACAATAATATGTTGCTTGTAACTTAATACTGGAGGGGGTTCGGATGATAACCTGAAGGTGGATTATTAGTCATAGATGCAGTTGGATGCCGGTCTATGTATAATGTTGTAATGCCCAATCAAGTTCCAAATGAATCAAGATGATTAGTATATGCATGTATGCTTTTTCAATGTTTGTCAATTGCCCCGCTGTAATTTGTTCACCCAACATGTCATCTATCTTAAGGAGAACCACCACTAGTGAACTATGGACCTGGTCCTTTCTTTTACCATCAATCTACAACTATTTACTTTCTGCAAGCTATTACTTTCTTCCACACAATATGTTTAATCCTTTGTTTTCAGCAAAACCGGTGAGATTGACAACCTCAATGTAAGTGAGGGGCAAAGTTCTGTGGTTGTGTTGTCCAGGATTCCAAGTAGGAAACAAAACCTTGGAGGTGTTTCCTTGCTCCTACTAGTTCGATAACCTTAGTTTCATAACTGAGGGAAACTTACTGATGTTCTCATCATACCTTCCTCTTTGGGTTCCCCAACAAGCTCGATATCAACCACGAGTCGGCAAGTACTTCTCTGGCACCGTTATCGGGGAGTCAAGGACAACTTCACAAGGGGAGTCCCTCACAACCAATCTCTTTACTTTGTTTTATTTGTTTTGCTAAGTTTATTTTTGCTTTGTTTGCTTATTTCTTTATCAAAAACACACAAAAATTAGTTGTACTAAGTTTGCTTTCTTTATTAAAAACACCAAAAAAATGACTACTCTTTAAAACACTAAGTTGTATGACTTCACTAGCACCAACAACAATGATTTCATGTGCACACCTATTTCTCTACCTGTTCCTGAAGCTACTTTCTTTGAAATTAAACCTGCTTTACTCACTCTTGTTATGAGATAACAATTTTCTGGTATTGGTACTGAAGATGATGCTTCTCATCTAAATAACTTTGTTGAACTTTGTGAGATGCAAAAGCATAGGGATATAGATGGGGATATTATTAAGCTTAAATTGTTTCCTTTCTCTTTGAGAGGAAAAGCTAAAGAATGGTTGCAATCCCTAACTAGAAATAGTATTGATTCTTGGACTAAATGCAAAGATGCTTTCATTAGAAAATACTATCCTCCTGCTAAGATTATATCTATGAGAAGTGAAATAATGAAATTTAAACAATATGATAATGAACATGTTGCTCAAGCTTGGGAAAGAATGAAATCTTTGGTAAAGAATTATCCCACTCATGGACTGACTGCTTGGATGTTTATCCAAACCTTTTATGCAGGATTGAATTATTCTTCAAGAAATCTACTGGATTCTCCTGCTGGAGGTACCTTTATGACCATTACTTTGGGTGCTGCAACAAAGCTTCTGTATAATATGATGGTTAACTATTCTGAATGGCACACTAAGAGAGCTCCACAAGGTAAGAAGGTAAATTCTGTTGAAGAGACCTCTTCCTTGAGTGATAAAATTGATGTTATTATGTCTATGCTTGTTAATGGGAAAGCTCATATTGATCCAAATCATGTTCCCTTAGCTTCTTTAGTTGCTCAAGAAGAGCAAATTGATGCGAAATTTATAAGAAATAATAATTTTAGCAACAATGCATACAGGAATAATTTTCGTAATAATAACTATAGGCGATATCCTCCCAATAATGATAATGCTTATGGAAATTCCTAAAACAATAATAGGAGTACACCCTCTGAACTTGAAGTTATGCTTAAAGATTTTATCAATAAACAAACTGCTTTCAATAAAACTATTGAGGAAAAACTCTCTAATGCTGAAAGAAACATAGCATCATTGGCCACAATCTTCTTTGAATAAAATGGCTACTAAACCTGAAATTATTGATAATCCCTTTGCTGCTACTAATGCCATACAAGTTAGAATTGATGAAAATGTTAGATTATTAGCTGAATTGCATTCTAAGTGGGAAAGAGAAGATGAAATTGCTAGAAATATTAGTGTTTCTACTATCACTACCACTAATGTTGAAGCTAGTAAACCCAATGGAACCTTTTCGAATAGCAATGCTGAAATTCTTCGGAATATGGGAAACAATAGCTCTACTACTTTAGATGACAATTATGATTTTGATCTTGATGGTTCCAACATCTCTGAAGTTATTAAGTTCCTACAAAAGCTTGCTAAAATTCCTAATGATATTGCTATGAATATGGCCTTTACAAAACACATTACTGATGCTCTCATAAAATTTAAAGAAGAAAAGATGAAACATAAAGCTTCTATTCCTGTGAAACTAGAAGATGGTTGGGAACCCATCATTAATATAAAAAGTGAATGATTTTGATTTCCAAGCTTTATGTGATCTTGATAGTAGTGTTTCTATTATGCCTAGAAGGATTTATGATATGCTTGATTTGCGACCATTGGAAGATTGTTATTTAAATGTCACACTTGATGATAATGCTAAAAAGAAACTCATGAGGAATATTAATGATGTTATTATTATGCTTAACAATGCCTACGTCCCCGTTGATTTCCATGTTTTGGATGTTGAATGCAATGCTTCTTGTCCGATTACTTTGGGAAGACCTTTTGTTAGAACTGTTGGTGCCATTATTGATATGAAAGAAGGCACCATTAAATATCAATTTCCACTCAAGAAAGGTATAGAACACTTCCCTAAGAAAAGAGAGAAGATCCCTTTTGCCTCTACTATGAAAACAAAATTTGCTCTTAATGCTACTTCATTTGAGAACACTTGATTCATTTTCTTGCTTCTTATGCCTAACTTAAAGGCGTTAAAGAAAAATACTTATTGGGAGATAACCCAAAAGTTCAAGATGAGTCTTGGAAGTTATTACCTCTGTAATAACCGCTCCTTATCCTTTTTATTTGCTTTTTGTGCCAAGAGTAACCTCTAATGAGAGAGAAGTAATGCTTGGGAAAGTTGTTATCCCGAAACAGATTTTTGTGCTTCACTGTAAATATTCGTGTAAAATCTCTATACATAGTTCTGAGGCATGAATTTTTGTGCTGCTGCCCCAGTTTGTTATCTAACTTTCGTTAGTTCAACACTTTTCAATTTGAGGAACAGAAGGTCTTATAAAAAATTGGTTTTTACCTGCTGGTCTGTTTTGACAGATTTCTGCCATTATTTGCATTAGCTTCTTGTTGATTCCTTTTTGAGTTCTCTTTGGGGAATTGATATTTTTGAGGGAAGTGCTACAGTAGCTTGTGTTTTAATGAAAGTTTTATTGGGGTTGAAACTGAACCCAAAGACTTAATATCTTGAGTACACTAATGTTGCTAATAAAGATTGTGTGAAGTTTTGTATGAAGGAAAATTTTAAGGTGTAAGGAAAGAATGATGTAATGAGATGAAGAATGGACTAAAGCTCAAGCTTGGGGATTCCACCCCGTGTCATGCCAAGAAATATCCAAGAATTACAAACGTCAAAGCTTGGGGATGCCCGAGGCATTCCCTTCTTCATCAATAAAAATCTCAGGTTTCTTCCAAACACTTCATTTTTATTGTTTCATGCACAGTTGTATTGTTCTTGGAGCATCTTCGCTTTTGTTTTTCGTTTACATTTGCTTGGTTTGCTTAGTTTTATTGAATAAATTGGTTGGACCCCCTCTTTCATACATTAGTTTTCAAATAGTTTGGTTTGGATTGAAAAGGAGTAGGAAAAGTTCATGCTTAAGTGGTAAAGAGAGCTTGTTTTTGACTGTGGCCTATGCTTTGTCAGGTCATGCTTGATATTGTTTTGGCTTTATGCTTAGTGATTTTTCATGTAGCACGACATGTTATAAACAATTGAGATTGCTTAATGTGTCTTGAAAGAATCATGCATTATTTTAGCATATTAAAGCATAGTATTGTGGTATTCTCCTTTGATGCTTTATTTGGGTTGACTTGGCGCATGCTCACACCATGTTATGACTATCCCAAGTCAGCATAGCCTTTATGATCCTTTAGTTTTCGACTTGTAATATCACTTATGCTTTAATTAATGATGTTTTGTCGCTTTGCATGATTATGGCCATTATTGCTCTCTTAGTTAGTCGATCCCAGTCTTTTGCTAGCCTCCATAATCAAGTATGAGTTCCACTCATGCATGCAACTCCAAATAAAACCAAGTTATTCCAAAGAGTCCACCATACCTACCTATTAGCATTTTCTATTCCAAGTATATTCATGTTTTTATCTACCTTCCGAATTAAACTAGTTATGAGAAAACTAGTGATTAAAGCTCTCACTAACTTGATGGCACACTTTACTTTTCTTTCCCCTAATGAACTTCAACCATGGTGTCGTCTATGTTGTGTATGCTTGCACTTATATGTTTGGAATTAGCAGAACCATATTGTCATGGGGAACGCTTTCAACATTGCACTTGTACTTTGTACCTAGTTGATATCATGCTCTTTTGTCTATGGATGTCGTCGGTGTGAAATGAAAGGGGAGCTTGGAAGTCCATGGAGTTATGTATGTGTGTTAGAGAAACGATTGGGCTGCCGATCTAATCCATGCCTAATCATGGTGGAAACCTGCAGCGTAACCATAATAAGCAATCTATGAAGCATTCTTCTTATAAAAAAAGAGATGGAGATTGAGAAAAATAAAAAAAGATGAGAAAATAGGAAAGAGAGAAAAAAGCACCATTTTCCCATGGTAAATAAGAATATTGCTGAGATGCTTGTTGTCTGCTTGCCTTGTCATTTTGATATGGGGATTCTTCTGTATCATCGGGCAAGGTGTACCCTATTGGCGGTTCTCTATGATACACATGTACTTACTATGACAAGAACTTACCGGTAACTAAACTTGAGTAGCATGAGGAGCGGCCCTGTATTCAAGAGACATGAGATTTCCAACTTATACTTTGCCAAGCATATACTCCATATTTTGTTCACTTTAACCTTAATCACTTCAAGATGCTTATGATAGGGTCAATGAGAGCAGAAAGCTAATAAGTACCATAATTTTTGGAAGCTCTTTATGAAACTTGAATCCCTGCTTCCTTCTATGAGGCCTTTCTTTTACTTTTATGTTGAGTCTCCATCTTCTATCTTTATGCACCTATTGAGAGAGCATAGTGGACATTCTTAGTTTAAAGTGCATTGTCCCAAGACTTGTTGATTGATGCATAATTTTGATATTGCTTGTTCTTAAACTATTTGTATCTAGTCACCCTTATGAACTTTGAAGGTGTCCTATGCATTTATGTTTGCTACTCTGTGAGGGACAAGCTGAATGCCAATATGCTATGTTTTCTTTATGTGAAACAAAAAAATGTCTTGCAAAGCATGGTTATTTATGAATCTTTTGTTTGTGCCTTTTCATGTTACAACATAGTTGTTATGTCTTATTGTTAGAACTTTATCTTTCATGCTATGTTGAAGTACTATGATCCCAATTATCAATGTTTTACAAATACTTTGATCAAGTTTATGATGGTGCATGTCACCTCAAAAATTATTTTTTCTTTTTATCACTTACCTACTCGAGGACGAGCAGGAGTTAAGCTTGGGGATGTTGATACGTTGCAAACGTATCTATAATTTTTGATGTTCCATGCTTGGTTTATATCTACTTTCTTATGTTTTGTCCACACTTTGGAGTACTTTTTATACACTTTCTTGGACAAGCCTATTAACAAGATGCCACAGTGCCAGCTGCCTATTTTCTGCTGTTTTTGGTTCTAGGAAAGTAAGAAAATGAATATTCTCGGAATTGGACGGGACCAAAGCCAAAGTCAATATTTCACCGAGGGGGACACGAAGCCAGAATACGAGACGGGGTGGGGCCAGGGGCCGCCCACACCACCTGGTCGCGCGGCCACGCCTAGCCCACGCCAGGGGGTGGTGTGGCCGCCTAGGGCACCCCCTCGGCCTCCCCTTTTGCCTATATATTGCCTCTGATACAGAAACCCTAATTACCCGATCAAAAATCCATGAAAGAGTCTGTAGCCGATGTCATCTCCATCCCTAGATCAGGAGGGATCTAAAGCTCTTCCCGGCACCCTGCCGAATGGCAGAATTCACACTAGAGGCTTCATCACCATGCAAGCCTCCGGTGTGATGCGTGAGTAGTTCATCCTTGGACTACGGGTCCATGTAGTAGCTAGATGGTTGGTTCTTCTCCTTTGTGCTATCATTTTTAGATCTTGTGAGCTCCATTCATGATCAAGGTCATCTATTTGTAATCCTACATGTTGTGTTTGCGAGGATCCGATGGATATTGAGATGCTATTTTAGATTGATTATTGATTCTATCATGTCTTTGTTATTTGTGACCTTGCATGTTCTTCGTTGTTAGTAGATATCTTGGCCGAGTAGATGATAGCAA
The DNA here is from genome assembly GCA_910589775.1 of Avena eriantha. Lineage (NCBI taxonomy): Eukaryota > Viridiplantae > Streptophyta > Magnoliopsida > Poales > Poaceae > Avena > Avena eriantha. The sequence goes on from OU342741.1 coordinate 316,951,926, forward strand.
CTCCAAGAGGGAGTATTTATGCTCGGTAGTGGATTCATGCCTCTAGTAATCTAGGGAAGTGACAGAAATCTCTAAGGTACTAGATGTGCTATTGCTATTAGGGAGAAAACAACAATCCTTTGTTCATAGAACAATCGTATTGTTTACTTTACATGCAATGCGTAATGCAATTATCTGTTGCTTGCAACTTAATACTGGAGGGGGTTCGGATGATAACCTGAAGGTGGATTATTAGTCATAGATGTAGTTGGATTACGGTCTATGTATAATGTTGTAATGTCCAATCAAATCTTATAGGATTCAATATGATTAGTATATGCATATATGCTTTCTCGATGTTTGTCAATTGCCCCGCTATAATTTTTTCACCCAACATGTCAATCTTAAGGAGAACCACCACAAGTGAACTATGGACCCCGGTCCTTTCTTTTACCATAAATCTACAACTGTTTACTGTTTTCTGTTTACTTTCTGCAAGCTATTACTTTCTTCCACATAATACGTTTAATACTTTGTTTTCAGCAAAACCGGTGAGATTGACAACCTCACTGTAAGTTGGGGGCAAAGTTCTATGGTTATATTGTGCAGGATTCAAGTTGGAAACAACACCTTGGAGGTGTTTCCTTGCTCCTACTGGTTCGATAACCTTGGTTTCATAACTAAGGGAAACTTACTGTTGTGATCATCATACCTTCCTCTTGGGGTTCCCCAATGAGCTCGATATTAACCGCGAGTTAGCAGGGTAGTACGGTTGTATGTGCGGGATTTACTTGGGATCAACGATGACATCACTATGCATATCATTAGTTCTCTTTCTTCTATGGATGAGACTAGTACGGTTGTATGTGCGGAGGCAATAGCAATTATGGATGCACTGCCCACATATAATTTATCTTGCTCTAATAATTACATGCATACTTTATTTTTATCTTTTATTCCCATCAGATGTTTTGCACAGCTACTGGTGAAACCGAACGCCCTAGGCCCTCTCTCTCCATCATCGACAACAACAAAAAGATGCAAACTCTTGGTCCGGTAACAACACAAAAGGAATTATAAAACTCCCGAAGGTCCGTTAAAGTAACTTCACTACGCTTCTGCTTCCCGAGGATTCGATAAACCTAGGTCTACTAGGGAAAAAGATCTATACTACATCCGTAATCCGGATCGAAGGTATCAATCACCCTCCTGGACCTTATCCTCCCTGGCATGGACTAGTCCCCTCTCCCTGTGTGCGGGAACTCATGTCCTTTTGTTCCCTCACACGTGGAGCAAATCCAACGTACCACATATATTCACCAAGAGCGGATCTTAGGCTTTGTCACTTTCTATAACTCAGCCGACAGTTCTCTGCATCGCACATAGGGACATCAGGGATGGATCCATGCCTTCGCCAGGCTTCGGGTCGGTAGGTTCCCAAAACGTATCTACTATAACCGTCTTATCTCCCTGGTGGGGCTTGTTAGCCCCTTCTCTTTCGCTCAACGATTTACTTCCGGGGCTGGCCTAGAAACGATGCCATATTTGCCACACAGAGGGCGCCTAGCCCCCTCCCACATGATTTCCAAGCCCATCGGTGTGTTAGTGAAAGTGCACATTGATTACCATACCATCAACCTCTTTACTTACTTTTTCCCGAGTGTTTCAGGGCTTCCGCGCCGTTCCCGGGGATGACCGGTCGATGGGTGATTCCACAGAAGTGCGAGCATGTTCTGCAGGTCTTGGGTATCCAACTCCCAAGTGGCCTGTGGCATGGTTGTTGGTTCTCCTTCCACCATTGTGGGGTCAATCAGCCCCTGGCCTGGGGCAGCGTTCTAGGAACATGACCTCAGGGCAGGGTTTTGCATGGGCCCTATGGCGGTGGTGGGAGCGTGCTCCGCCCCACGCCTCGGTCCCAAGTTGGACTAGGAACGAGCGTGGGCAGACTCCTGATGTAGCCTGATGAACTCCAATTGTGCGTCGAGGTCGTCCCTCCATGCCACGTACTCCGTCGTCCCAAGAGCTGGTGGGTGTCGAGCTATGGCACGGGCAGCAGCGACTGCTTCCCCCAAAGTTCGGATCCCAAAGCGGTGGGACTAGGGTTGGGGCTAGTACTTGGCGCGGCGAGGCGAGTCCCGACGTGAGCTGCTATGTGCTGGGTCAGTGCTTGATGCTCCGGTTCGGGGTCGGCTCCTCTGGCCTCGCCCAGTGCGATTCCTCCTGGCAGATGGCCCCCTCCAGTGGCGTCTACTATGCCACTTGAGAGAGACACTCCACTGGCGGCGCCTCCTGCATCGCCGGCGAAGGGATCTTCGAGCGTGATGCTTCCTATGCTGCTTGGTGGTGGTACCTCTTGTGCAGCGGTGCCTCCGCCAGCATGCTCGCCTTCCTCAACTGATGGGTGCGGTTACGATGGTGGTGGCGGTGGTGCAATTGCGCTTAGCCCTGGACGCGGGTCGGTGCCTACGACGGTAGTCATGCGCCATGCATGAGGCTCGGCATCCAAGCCCCCAGTCATGGGAAGGGCGCGGGAGCGAGTTCATGCAGCGGCCGAGTCTACCGTGGCAGGACCGGTCCCGGCGCCAGCACCTCTCTTTGGATCCATGGCTGGCAATGGCACGGTCGATATCGATGTTGAACACGAAGACAAAACGGAAGCCAGTGATGATGGCGGTGATGATGATGAAGCTGACTGCCGAAGCCGAAAACACGAGCGCCCCCCTACCTGGCGTGCTAGATGTCACGTCTTGCCTATGATGACATCAGGGATGTTGGACACCCCCCATTTATTCGGTAGTGGGCACGGAGGCGTTATGGCCTCACGACAACGAAGGAACCTGCCGATACAAGCACACAACATACAGAGCACACACGGACATTTTTTACCTAGGTTCGAGCCGCCCTTCAGCTAACAACCCTACGTCCTGCTTTGGTGGATTATCTTGGGTGGGTCGAGGTACATAAAGGTGATCTATATGGTGCCGGGGAGCCGCTTTCTCCCTAGGCTTCCTCTTTCTTCCTTCCCTCACTTTGCTACCTCTCTCCCAACTCTCGTACCCTTTGATCTCTGAAAACTCCCCTCGTGAGCTCTCCTCCAAAAACTCTCCAAAATACCCTTCTCCAGAAACCCTCTCAAAAAACCTCCTCGAGAAAACTACACCCTCAACCTTTGCCCAAGTGCCTCCTTTTATACCCCAAGAGGTCACTACAAGGGCCATCGTGGAGCATCGTCCAGGGCATTCTCGGGCTCAATCATAGCGTGCCACACAATCTTCAGGCGGATGGGCAGCGCATGTGGCCAATGGATGGCCAGGGGAGGTGCACAGAGGCACTTGATGGATGAGTGACAACTCAGGCTCCGAGCTGTCACTCATGTTGGTGGTGCACTGCAGCGGACTACAGCGCCATGATGATGTCCAGCAGCGCTGACACGTCGTCAGTTCCTAAGGCTGTCAGGCTCAGTTGACCCCGGTTCTTGGGCCGCGCCTGGCCCAGGAGAAGCGTTCCATGGTCCTTCCGGGGATTAGTCGAGACTTCTCCTCGACCTCGCTGCCCCCAACCGCGCCCCACCTTCTAGGGCAGCCCTCGGAAGGAGGGATCGGACCGCCTTGCGCACGTCGTTGTCTTTTCCTTCTTGTCCACGCTCGGCTGGCAGATCGAGGCTTGTCTCGTAGCGTTCATCTCATCCATAGGCACCTACATCATAGCCGACAGTCAGTCTCCATAGGCTCATCATGCCAAGGCCATACCTGCTTGGAACACATGGTGCTCGCATCCTTGCGACGCTCTTGCCAGCCAAGCCACGCATCCGCTGAGTCGCTGACCGGTGGGTCCTGGCCCACGCTCTACGGTGCAATGCGAGGGACCCCCGATCCCATTATGCTGACATAGAACAAGGCCATATTTGTAACATAATCTAATATAACAGAAACAGAAGCATCATAAGCAAACGTGCACTTCAAATCTCGCTCTGGTATCTGCCACATGTATGGCTATTTTAATATGGCACATGATACTACAATTGGTCTTTGGGCAGACAATCAAAGAAATCAAACAATATGACTATTTGTGAATCAAATTGTTTGATAGATTGTTTCACCATTTCTCTAAAATGAGTTGGCTAGTCTATTAGAGGCACATTATTGTTCTATTTCTAATTTGACTGAGGTATTATAATAGTTTGTCGATGATTACAAAAATTCCACCTAACTAAGTTTCACATCCAATTACACATTTAGTAGGTTAGTTAATATCAGCCACATTGTTTAAATGCTTATTTTGTTTTTTAGTAAATGATTGTCTATCAGTTTAAGGAGATTTAGGCAGGGCATGCACTTATTTTTGACTGTATTTGCTAGATTTCCGTTGTCATGTGCCTACCTAGTTAAGCTCTCAGTCGCTGGTTTCATTATATTCATAATTCGCACATTCTACTTTGATCAGTCTACATGAGGTCCTTGGGGTTGAGTGCTTACATTGCTATATCAGACCAAATAATCTTTTGAAATTCTTTGAGAATGAGCATGGTAGTTTTGTTCCTTAGTATGATGTTGTAACTTATTTTGTCTTTGTTTCAGCCTTCATAAAGTAGAGAAATCATTTTACAGAGCAGAAGTGACAGTTGCACCCGATCTCATCCCCATATGAAGTCGGTTGTTCTAGTTATTCTAGAAGAAAGAGATGTATGAGGCCTTGCTACTATTAAGTGCTTTCTTCCTTTTAGCAAAAGAACTAGTTTGAGCAGAAGTGTCTTTGCTTTTTGTTTTCCTTGGTAATGATGTCATAAGACGTTCTTTGTGTTTCAGGTTGCAAATATAAATATGAAGGCAGAACAGAAAACAACTATCTCAAGTGTAGATTCTTTGCACAGAGCAGCAATGACAATGCGTACTGATCATGTAGGTACATGATGTCGACTGTTCCATATATTCCAGTGGAAAGAATTTTTGGTGCTGCACTCCAAGATGCACTTGATGTAGTTGGACATGAAGCCAATAGAACAGATGCAGTAGTCTCCATAGCACGGAAGGAGTTATCTGAGTTGAAGAACATGCAAGTTTTGATGGAGAATCTACTTAATAATCTCCACAGCAAGTCCCGTGGTAAGCCCGTCGTTACATGTGAGGCGATGCAAGCTCTCTAAAAGGAACATTTTTGAAACCTAGATTATGTTGTTTATCAGTTGTGTTGTACTAGGATGGTGTTGTACGAGCTACGGAATTTTTGAGGACTGTAATAATTTATTGTTTTTCTAGTTATAAGTTTTTTTCTACAATTCTAGAATTTATTTAGCATTCTAGATAATCCTGTGTTCTTTGTTTATCCAATTTTATGTCCTGTGAATGTGCTTAACTTGCATAGGATTAAACAGTAGTAAGCCCAATAAGGATTGGACCAGTCCTTTATGGGCCACCAATAAATAGTGATGGGCCTACCGGGCTACCATTAAACAGTGTGCTTTTGCTAGAACATAAACAGTCTATATTTAGACGGTATTCATTGAACAATAAAAGACCAGAATAATAAAGGCTAGATCAGTAATATGCTAGAACAGTAACATGCTAGAATCGTAATGGATCTGCAAAAGGCTCGAATAGTAAATGGCCTGAACAGTAGAAGACCAAACATAAAATCGGGTCAAAACTGTAATAGGCTTGAACAACAAAAGTCTAGATCGGAAGAAGGCCTAAATAGTAGCAAGCCAAATAGTAAAATCCTTAAACAGTAAAAGGCCAGATTGGTAGAAGGCCTCAACAGTAATAGGCCATATGCACAGTGATAGTCCTTCGGCAGGCCTAAACAACACCGGGCCGACATGGCGTAGGCCGCTAGTGTGTCGCATAGTGTTGGGATGATGTGGGCCTTATGTAAGCCAAAACAGTAATGGGCCTAAAAGGTAGAAGGCCACAGTTGGGCTAAACAGTAACAGACGAGAAATTTTATGGGTCATAGGGGCTGCAGTAATGGGCCCATTTCAAATAGTGCACGACGAAATAGTAAACGTCATCTTATTATTGGACTCTTCTAATGGGTTGGCCCACTTAATAATTAGCAGGCCTTGGTTAGGCATGGCTTCTACCACGATTTTTGTGACCATTAATAGCGGTAACTGGCTGTTAACGGTGTTTACCATGCGGTAGTTTGCATGACGTTAGCAGTCAACACGGTTGGCGAACAGATCTATGACAGAACAAGATCCACCACAGTCGCTAAAAACCATGGTAGGTTATTTTGTGACAAGGCTTTTACCATGAAGGCCATCCATTGTAGAAGACTTTTTAACCATGAAAAATGGGCTTTCAACCACGAAAATCGTCCATTGTAAAAGCTAAATTTTCTTATAATGCTCCCAGTCCCGCCATTGATCATTGATCACAGAGAAATCTCGATCATGTTTATGTTATTATCGAACCGTAGGGTAATACACTTAAGGGTCTAACAATGTTCTAATATCGCTATGAAAGCTAAGGGATCACCGATGAGAAAGAGATATCGGAAATATTCCGAGAAAGAATTATCGAAATAGTTTCGAAGAGGGTCCAAAAATGTTCGGAAGAAGGAAAAGACCGAAAGGTGTTTTGGATAAATATCAATTTATATATATGCTTTTGTATATATTAATTATGAATTAATATATTCAATAAATATTTTAAATTATTATTTATGGGGCAACTTCCAGCATTGGCCGAATACCCAGAGGGAAATAACCTAAGAGGAAGCCACCCCGAGAGACAGCCCGCAGCATCTAGGCCCACGCGAGGCCCAAGAGGGCGGACGAGCACTTGCGGGCACGCTGGAGGGTGGCAACTGCCGCCACTAGCGGGCCATGCACCTAGCCCATGCGGGGCAGTGTGGGCATGCGTGCTGGCGGGCCACTAGTGGCCCACCCGACCATTGCCATTGCCACAGGCCGCTGCCCTACCGGGCTGTGACCGTGCAGGTGTGGGGGTAGGCTGGCCCTTCCAGGCCACCACCTTACCCCGACCAGGTTGTGGGTTGGCTCGTGCGCAGCTGCTCACCTGCCACCACCGACTGTGCTTCTCCTTTGCCTTCTTATTTTAGTCCCACATGGGGACCTGCAAGAAGGGAGTATACATTTTCCTTCCTATATAATAAGCCTATGTTGGAGAGAAAAAGACACACAAAAATAAAAGGGAATTTCCTAAGGCTATTTTCCTTAGGGAATTTTTCCCTCTTTCTCAGTTGATTTTCACAAGTGCAGTTCCACGAAAGGACTATGTACGAGAGAGTTAACACCAACCGGCACGCTATCGCGTTGTTGGATCCCGGTTCTAGAGTGTCTACTTCCGTATCCTGGCTGGATCAAGGAGAACAAGAGTCGTTGCTAGACACCATAGGTGTGCGATACCTCGGATAAAACTGTCATTAGTGGCACCAGGGCGGTTGTGCAAGGACTAGGAGGAGACGAGCGAGGAGCTTCGTGACCTAAGGTCGGCTACGGTCGTCTACTTCATCCAAGTTCCCTGCGGGACGTTGACCGCGTTGTGATCTACAAGGATATGTAATCGTAACCTCATCACGTTACTGCATTAACTAATAGATAGATCTTGGGCTTATGATGTGTTCTAGCTAGGAAAATTTTGTGTTTTCCTCTACGAACTCCTTCATATCTATGGAGCGATTATATTTGAGATCAAAGCAAAGAGTGCATAGCTCCCGGAGTATACATTCGTCTATGGTAGTAGAACTTCTAATTTTGAAGCACATGATTTTTCCAAGTTTTCAATTTCTTTAGGAGTTGGGCGCCACTTATGGCTTAGAGAATCTCCACTAGCATTCCTAGGAGGACCTTTCCAGGCCGTTTTTTCATCCGATGGCGAGTTTTTGCCCAGTCACGTTCCTAGGATGCTGATTTCCGCCGGATTTGGCCCAACTTCCATCCGGCATTCCCAGGCCAATCCCGGTGAGCTGCGTGTCACCTGGGAACGCCGGATGACGACAAAAAATGGGTGGGCCAGAGCTGTCAGCACAGAAGGCTGGTTCCCGCCTTTCTTCTCCCCTTCCCTTCATCTCCTTTACATTCCCCACCACAGCTCCCGCCCACCATGCCGCCCAAGAAATTTGCCAACCATCGCACCACCATTGATGGTCCAGCGAAGCCAAAGCCGAGAGCACCAACGCAGAGACCAGAAGGCTGGTCCGACGCAGCCTGGGTGAAGAATTGTTGGCGGAGGAAAATCGAATCAGAGGGCCAGAGGGAGAGGGCGGAGAAGAAGCGGGACACCGACGAAGAGGCGGATGCGTACGCACTCATGGAGGAGAAGTCGGCGTCCGAGCACAACATGACATCTACTCGAGTGGCGATGGGTCATCTGCCTAGGCAGTACTACATACCAGGGGGAAGCTAACCAAGCATCGCATCTCCGGCGGGCTTTTTGTCGATCTCGTCGGCGCTATTCTAGGAGATCCAGACAACCCAGTGCCAGAGGTTCTCGGTGTCCCCCGAGTTTGACGCCAGATTCAACCCCAATGTAGTCTTCCCCCACTGCCCTTCACCAAGCAGTCCGCCCGCCTTCAGCATCGACATCAACGTGCCATATGCCGATTCTCCGGCGTACGCGGGTCATTGCCGGTGTTGCTCCATGGACCTCTGACATTCACCCAAAGAAGCACGAACACTCGCATCATGTTCAGCCGAATGTCAGGCAACTCCTACATCACTGTGATGATCGTGTCTGGCTCCACCACCGTCGGGAGCTCATTCTACACGCGGGAGCAGTCCCGATGCTGAGCACGACCTTGACTTGCGAGATCTCATTGACAGCCAGGCGGATGCCGGCGAAGACCAGACACAAGGCGAGAAGGAGGAAGATGAAGAGGAAACCCCGACGATGATCAAGGGCAAGAGGAAGAGGAAGAGGAAGCCGAGGATGACACCACCGGTCGAGACCCGCATAAAGTGGACCGCCCTTGAGGACGAGTGCCTCGCCGAAGCATGGAAGTCGGTGAGTCTTGACGCAATCACCGACGTGAACCAAAACTCAAAGAACTACTAGAGGTGTGTCAAGCATGCATTCGATGAGTGCAACCTAGTGGATCCAATTTTCAACAAGGTCCACATGGATCACGGTGAGAAGGCCATGACGAATTATTGGGGGTTCGTGCAACAAGCGTGTAGCAGATGACATGGGATCCAAAAGGAAATCGTGCATCACCGAATAAGCGACACTAATATGGACAACAAGGTAATGCAATTCACTGAGTCTATGCCGAGTTCATGTCATTTTTAACTGACACTTCGCCTTGCAGCTATCCCGTGCTCTCTCCATGTACCGTGATGACACCAAGAGCAAGTTTAAGTTTCACCATGTGTTCCACATGATCGAGAAGTGCTAGAACTGGTTGAACACTCGCGTGTCACTTGCCAAGGCCAAGGACGACGTCTACAACCCTAAGGCACCACCCCCATCCACCGACGAAGGAAGGCCATAACTAAGCCATAAGAAGTCTAGGGAGATGAGAGCCATGTGACCGCCTTCCGAATGACTTCATGATGGGTTCGTAGCATGGAAAACAAAAAAATTCTACTGCAAGAACGAACAAAACCCAGATCTAATCTAGATAAAAGCCAAGATCTAATCTATTAGACATGTGCAACGAGATAGATAGGAACTAACCCTCATAGATCCGAGAGCGTTAACGAGATTAGATCTCGTGGTTGATGTAGTCGATCACTTGCCGATCTCAAGATCGTGTGGACGATCCTTCCGGCGTCGCGTTCCGGTAGCGCTTCCGCAGTCGGTCAAGTGGACGATCCTTCCGGCGCCGCATTTCGGCAGCGCTTCCGCAGTCGGTCACACGTGCGGAGTCGAAGCAGACCTTCCTCTCCTCGTTCCAGCGAGTAGCGGAGGTAGTAGATCTTCTCCACGGATTCCCAGCAGCACGACGGCGTGGTGGTGGTGGTGGAGTAGAGAATTCTGCAGGGCTTCGCCTATGCCTGTGCAGAAGAAAGGAGGAGGAGAGAGGCGGCAGATATTGGGAGTTATGAAGGAGGGCCAGGAGGTGGCGCCCCTGCCCCTCTATTTAAAGGGGGAGGGCGCCTTGGGGAGGGGGAGTCCTAGTAGGACTCCCCACCTCCTAGGCCGGCGGATTGGGGAGGGGGGAGGAGTCCTCCTCCCCCATGACTCCTAGTCTTGACCCACCAGGACTCCTTGATCCCTTCCTTGGTTTTCAAGCAAACTCCAAGAAACCTTCCAAAACCTTCCGGAACATTCCGAAACCTTCTAGAACCCTCATACAAATACTCCGGAACATTTCCTAACTCAGAAAATTATCCCCAATATATGAATCTTATTCTCCGGAAAATTTCGGATCTCCTCGTGATGTCCCGAATCCAATCCGAGACTCCGAACAACATTCGGTCTCCAACGCATATTCCATATCTACTTAAAACAACTTCGAACCTTAAGTGTGTCACCCTACGGTTCGTGAATATGTAGACATGACAGAGACACATCTCCTATCAATAACCATCAGCGGGACCTGGAGATCCATAATGGCTCCCACATACTCAACGATGACTTCGTGATCGATTGAACCATTTACATACGAAACCAATTCCCTTTGTCACGCGATACTATACTTATCCGAGGTTTGATCGTCGGTATCTCCATACCTAGTTCTACCTCGTTACTGATAAGAACTCTCTACTCGTTCCATGTTATGTCATCCCTTGTGACCTAGTCACATGCTTGCAAGCTAACTAGATGACATTCCACCGAGAGGGCCTAGAGCATATCTATCCGTCATATGGATGGACAAATCCCAATCTTGGTCCATGCGCTTCAACACATACTTTCAGAATACCCAATGACACCTTTATGACCACCCAGTTACGAAGCGGTGTTTGATGTCATCAAAGTACCCATCCGGTGATGGTGATTAACACAACCTCATGGTCGAAGGATTAGGTTACTATGCATTTAAAAGCTTACAGCAATACGAACTTAATGACTTGATCTTATGCTACGATTACTATGGGTGTGTGTCCATCACATCATTCTCCTAATGATATGACCTTGTTATTAATCACATACTTATGTCCATGATCAGGAAACCATGATCATCAATTAATCAACAAGCTAGTTCAATAAGAGGCTTACTAGGGACTCTCTTATGTTTACAAAACACATATGTATTAGTGTTTCCTAATAATACAATTATAGCATGGGATGTAAACATTCATCATAAACACAAAGATATAATAATAATCACTTTTATTATTGCCTCTTGGGCATATCTCCAACAGTCTCCCACTTGCACTAGAGTCAATAATCTAGATTACATGGTAATATACCTAACACCCATGGCGTTTTGGTGTTGGTCATGCTTTGCCCTAGGGAGAGGTTTAGTCAACGGATCTGCCACATTCAGATCAGTGTGTACTTTGCAAATCTTTATGTCACCATCTCGGACATACTCGCGAATAGCGTGGAAACGTAGCTTGATGTGCTTCAGCTTGCTATGTGACCTTGGCTCCTGTGCATTAGCTATGGCACCTGTGTTGTCACAATAGATGGCCATCGGGTCCAACGCACTGGGAACCACGCCAAGTTCAGTAATGAATTCCTTCATCCAAACGGCTTCTTGTGCAGCCTCCGAAGCAGCTATGTATTCCGATTCAGTTGAAGATTTCGCCACAACGCTTTGCTTCGCACTCCTCCAGCTCACTTCAGCACCATTCAAAATAAATACGTATCCCGACTGTGACTTTGAGTCATCTGGATCGGTGTTCCAACTAGCATCGGTGTAACCATTTACAACAAGCTGTTCATCACCTCCATAAGAAAGAACCATATTCTTAGTCCTATTTAGGTACTTTAGGATATTCTTGACCGCTGTCCAGTGCTCCATTCCAGGATCACTTTGATATCTACTAGTCAAACTAACAGCATGTGCTATATCCGGTCTTGTACACAGCATGACATACATGATAGAACCTATGGCCGAGGCATAGGGAATATTATTCATTTTCTCTCTATCTTCTGTCGTAGCTAGACTTTGAGTTTTACTCAAGGTCTTACCTGACAACATTGGCACGAACCCTTTCTTGCTATCTTCCATTCTAAGCTTCTTTAGAACTTTGTCCAAGTATGTACTTTGTGAAAGCGCTATTAGGCGTCTTGATCTATCTCTATAAATCTTGATGCCTAGAATGTATGCCGCTTCGCCAAGATCCTTCATTGAAAAACTATTATTCAAATAGGTTTTGACGCTATTAAGAAGTTCTATATCATTCCCAATCAACAATATGTCATCTACATATAGTACTAGGAATGCTACAGAGCTCCCACTCACTTTCTTGTAAATACAAGCTTCTCCATAAGTCTATATAAATCCAAAGTTTTTGATTACTTTATCAAAACGTTGATTCCAACTCCGGGATGCTTGCTTCAGTCCATAAATGGAGCGCTGAAGTTTGCATACCTTGTCAGCATCTTTAGGATCGACAAAACCCTTGGGTTGTACCATATACAACTCTTCCTCAATGTCACCATTAAGGAACACCGTTTTGACATCCATCTGCCAAATCTCATAATCGAAATGTGCAGCAATTGCTAACAAAATCCTCACAGACTTTAGCTTCGCTACTGGTGAGAAAGTCTCATCATAGTCAACTCCTTGAATTTGTCGGAACCCTTTCGCGACAAGTCGAGCTTTATAGACGGTAACATTACCATCAACATCTGTTTTTCTCTTGAAAATCCATTTGTTCTCGACAGCCTTACGGCCATCCGGTAAGTCCACCAAAGTCCACACTTGGTTTTCGTACATGGATCCCATTTCGGATTTCATGGCTTCTAGCCATTTGTTGGAATCTGGGCTCACCATAGCTTCTTCATACGTCGTTGGGTCATCAGCGTTGTCCACCAACATGACGTTCAAGGCAGAGTCATACCAATCAGGAGTGGTACGAACCCTCGTTGACCTGCGAGGTTTAGTAGCAACTTTGTTTGAAGTTTCATGATCATTATCATTAGCTTCCTCTCCAATTGGTGCAGGCGGCACAAAAACATCTTCCGGTGCTGCGCTACTCTCAAATCCGAGAGAAGGTTCAATAACCTCATCGAGTTCTACTTTCCTTCCAGTCACTTCCTTCGAGAGAAACTCCTTCTCAAGAAAGGATCCATTCTTGGCAACGAAAACTTTGCCTTTGGATCTATGATAGAAGGTATACCCAATTGTTTATTTAGGGTATCATATGAAGACGCATTTCTCCGCTTTGGGTTCTAGCTTATCAGGTTGTAACTTCTTTACATATGCTTCGCAACCCCAAACTTTAAGGAACGACAACTTAGGTTCTTACCAAACCACAATTCGTACGGTGTCGTTTCAACGGATTTAGATGGTGCCCTATTTAAAGTGAATGCGGCTGTCTCTAATGCATAGCCCCAAAACGATAGCGGTAAATCTGTAAGAGACATCATAGACCGAACCATATCTAAGAGAGTTCGATTACGACGTTCGGACACACCATTACGTTGTGGTGTTCCCGGCGGTGTCAACTGCGAAAGTATTCCACATTTCTTTAAATGCATGCCAAACTCATAACTTAGATATTCACCTCCACGGTCAAAATGCAGAAACTTAATCTTCTTGTTACGATGATTTTCCACTTCACTTTGAAATTCCTTAAACTTCTCGAAAGTTTCGGACTTATGTTTCATAAAGTAGACATACCCATATCTACTTAAGTCATCCGTGAAAGTGAGAACATAATGATATCCACCACGCGATGCTACACTCATTGGACCGCACACATTGGTATGTATTATTTCCAATAAGTCTGTAGCTCGCTCCATTATTCCAGAGAATGGAGTCTTAGTCATTTTTCCCATCAGACATGCTTCGCATCTTTCAAGTGATTCAAAATCAAGTGATTCAAGAAGGCCATCAGAATGGAGTTTCTTCATACGCTTCACTCCAATGTGACCAAGACGGCAGTGCCACATGTATGTAGAATTATCATTCAATTTTGTTTGTTTAGCATCTATGTTGTGAACATGTGTATCACTACTATCGAGATTCAGTAAGAATAAACCATTCATCTCAGGTGCATTACCATAAAATTTATTACTCATATAAATCGAACAACCTTTATTCTCGGACTTAAAAGAGTAACCGTCTCACAGTAAACAAGATCCAGATATAATGTTCATGCTTAACGCAGGCACCAAATAACAATTATTTAAATTTAAAACTAATCCCGAAGGTAGATGTAGAGGGAGCGTGACGACGGTGATCACATCAACCTTGGAGCCATTTCCAACGCGCATCGTCACCTTGTCTCTCGCCAGTCTTCGCTTATTCCGCAGCTCCTGTTTCGAGTTACAAATATGAGCAACCGAACCAGTATCAAATACCCAGGCACTACTACGATTACTAGTAAGATACACATCAATAACATATATATCAAATATACCTTTCTTCTTGATGTTGCCATTCTTCAGATCCGCCAGGTACTTGGGGCAGTTACGCTTCTAGTGACCAGCACCCTTGCAGTAGAAGCATTCAGTTTCAGGCTTGGGACCAGCCTTGGGCTTCTTAGCAGGTGCGGCAGCTTTCTTGCCGTCCTTCTTGAAGTTGCCCTTGTTCTTAGGCTTACCCTGTCGCTTGAAATTGGTGGTCTTATTGACCATCAACACTTGGTGCTCCTTCTTGATCTCCACTTCAGCAGTTTTCAGCATGGACGATAGTTCAGGCAACGTCTTGTTCATGCAGTGCATATTTTAGTTCATCACAAAGTTCTTATAACTCGGTGGCAGTGATTGGAGGAGATGGTGAATCCCTAACTCATTAGGAATCGATATCCCCAACTCTTGGAGCTTGTTTGCGTACCCAGACATGGTGAGCACGTGCTCGCTAACGGAGCTTCCCTCTTCCATCTTACAGTTAAAGAACTTTTCGGAGGCCTCATAGCTCTCCATGGCCGCGCGAGTCTCAAAAATCAGCCTGAGCTCCTTAATGATCTCGAACGGGTCATGGTGGTCCAAGCGCTTCTGAAGCTCCGCTTCTAAACCGTACAGGATGGCACACTGAACTGTGGAGTAATGATTTTTCCGAGTGGCGTAAACATTCTTTACGTCATCGGTGGCATCTTTTGCAGCTGGGTCACCTAGCGGTGCTTCGAGCACATAGGTCAACTGACCAGCCCTGAGGACGATCTTTAGTCCACGGAACCAGTCCGTGAAATTGCTTCCATTGTTCTTAAGCTTTTCTTTCTCTAGGAACGCATTGAAATTGATGGAGGGGGTCGTCATAATCTACAACAAATTTGCAAGTAGTTTAGACTAAGTTTATGATGAATTGAGTTCAAATTTAATACTTAAATTAACTAGGTGAACTCCCACTCAAAACAACATCCCTCACATTGTCTTAGTGATTACACGAACCAAGTTCACTACACCAAGTCCGATCTTCACGAGAGAAGATGTAGTTTCATCGGCGAACAATCTTCATGTTCATCATATCATTTATATGACTCATGCTCTAGCTTTCGGTATTCTGTGTTTAGAGACCATGTCTGTACATGCTAGGCTCGTCAAGATAACCTTAGTTTCCGCATGTGCAAATCTGGCTTGCACCTGTTGTATGCACACGTAGAATCTATCACATCCGATCATCACGAGATGCTTCGAAACGACGAGTCTTAGCAACGGTGCCAACTAAGGGTGAACACTTTATTACTTGATATTTAGTGAGAGGGATCATCTTATAATGCTACCGTCGCGATCTAAGCAATACAAGATGCATAAAGGATTAACATCACATGCAATTCATAATTAGTGTTATATGATATGGCCCTTTCTTCTTATGCCTTTAATCTCCATCTCCAAAGCACGAACATGATCTCCATCATCACCAGCATTGCGTCAAGGTCAGTGGCGCCGCTTCATGGTTGTCCATCATCACTAGCAACTATTACAACTACTTGGAATAAAGCCATTACAAGATGAATAGACACGCATGTCTTAACAGAATTGAAGACAACCATTAGGATCCTGCCGGTTGCCATATTACAACAAGGATCATTGCATACATCAAATATAATCATAATCACATGATGGCCATATCACATCACAAAACCCCTGCAAAAACAAGTTAGATGCCTCTAATTTTCTTTGCATGTTTTACGTGGTTTGGGGCTTTCGAATAAGAACAGATCTTACCTACGAAACTGAACCACAATGTTGATACAAGTGCTATTAAGTGCATAGTGTAAATTAGATCTATACTATGGTGGGAGAGACAGACACCCGCAAAGCCACTTGTGCAAAGCAAGTTACACATCAAGCGTGGAGCAAGTCTCATGTGTGATGACATGTAAGATTAGCCCGAGCCGCTACATCCCACCATGCCGCAAGATGCAAAGTACACAAAGAAAAAGACGGCACGAGCACCAACGCCCACAACACCATTGTGTTCTACTCGTGCAACAGATCTACACATAGATATGGCTCTGATACCACTGATGGGTTCGTAGCATGGAAAACAAAAAATTTCTAGCGCAAGAACGAACGAAACCCAGATCTAATCTAGATAAAAGCCAAGATCTAATCTATTAGACATGTGCAACGAGATAGATCTGTACTAACCCTTGTAGATCCGAAAGCGTTACGAGATTAGATCTCGTGGTTGATGTAGTCGATCACTTGCCGATCTCAAGATCCAGTGGACGATCCTTCCGGCGCCGCGTTCCGGCAGCGCTTCCGCAGTCGGTCACACGTGCGGAGTCGAAGCAGACCTTCCTCTCCTCGTTCCAGCAAGCAGCGGAGGTAGTAGATCTTCTCCACGGAATCCTAGCAACACGACGGCGTGGTGGTGGTGGTGGAGTAGAGAATTCTGCAGGGCTTCGCCTAAGCCTAAGCAGAAGAAAGAAGGAGGAGAGAGGCGGCTAGGATTGGAGTGGTGGAGAGCCAGGGGGTGGCGCCTCCACCCCTCTATTTAAAGGAGGGAGAGCGCCATGGGAGGGGGAGTCCTAGTAGGACTCCCCTCCCTCCTTGGCCGGCGGATTGGGGAGGGGGGAGGAGTCCTCCTCCCCCACGACTCCTTGTCTTGCCCCACAAGGACTCCTTGATCCCTTTCCTGGTTTTCAAGCAAACACCAAGAAATCTTCCAGAACCTTCCGGAACATTCCGAAACCTTCTAGAATCCTCATACAAATACTCCGGAACATTTCCTAACTCAGAAAATGATCCCCAATATATGAATCTTATTCTCCGGACAATTCCGGATCTCCTCGTGATGTCCTGGATCCAATCCGAGACTCCGAACAACATTCGGTCTCCAACACACATTCCATATCTACTTAAAACAACTTCGAACCTTAAGTGTGTCACCCCATGGTTCGTGAATATGTAGACATGACAAAGACACATCTCCTATCAATAACCATCAGCGGGACCTGGAGATCCATAATGGCTCCCACATACTCAACGATGACGTCGTGATCGATAGAACCATTTACATACGAAACCAATTCCCTTTGTCACGCGATACTATACTTATCCGAGGTTTGATCGTCGGTATCTCCATACCTAGTTCTACCTCGTTACTGATAAGAACTCTTTATTCGTTCCATGTTATGTCATCCCTTGTGACCTAGTCACATGCTTGCAAGCTAACTAGATGACATTCCACCGAGAGGGCCCAGAGCATATCTATCCGTCATATGGATGGACAAATCCCAATCTTGGTTCATGCGCTTCAACACATACTTTCAGAATACCCAATGACACCTTTATAACCACCCAGTTACGAAGCGGTGTTTGATGTCATCAAAGTACCCATCCGGTGATGCTGCTTAACACAACCTCATGGTCGAAGGATTAGGTTACTATGCATTTAAAAGCTTATAGCAATACGAACTTAATGACTTGATCTTATGCTACGCTTACTATGGGTGTGTGTCCATCACATCATTCTCCTAATGATATAACCTTGTTATTAATTACATCCAATGTCCATGATCAAGAAACCATGATCATCAATTAATCAACAAGCTAGTTCAACAAGAGGCTTACTAGGGACTCTTTTATGTTTACAAAACACACAAGTATTAGTGTTTCCTAATAATACAATTATAGCATGGGATATAAACATTCATGATAAACACAAAGATATAATAATAACCACTTTTATTATTGCCTCTTGGGCATATCTCCAACAATATTATCTAGTCTATATGTGGTAGGTTTCTCATGAGAAATTCAAGTTCTATAATTTCCATTAATCATCTCTATTTGGATCCTTTTGCCTCGTGTAGATATTTATGGTTTATCACATTATGGGGGGAGTCATATGCTTAGTGCATATTACAAGCCTAGAAAATGTGAATATTGGAGGTTGTGTCACTTAGAATTGATATTGATAATTATCTAGCTCCTATGTGACACATTGCTCAAACAAGTTCAAATTTGCTTGAATACATTGTTTCTCATCTTTTGGAACTTGTTTGTGTGAGATCTTCTTGGTATGTGTTTCCTCATACTTGGACATCTATTTCCTCATGAAAACCACTAACTTCAAGTAACTCTAATCACTAGTGATTGTGTGACTATTGGAAGCTACCAAGAATCTCTTCAGGAGCATCAAGCTTAATTCTTATACTTTGTTATATGCTTCTTTGTGTGCATATGATCTTGGATATCCGTGTGAACTACCTCGAGAAGATTATTCCCAATACTGTTTGCCCTTGGAGAATTAGTACTATATTTATGGTAGAAGTTTATTGATCATATTCATTTTTGCCTTTGCCTAATTTTGTACTATCTCTTGCCAAGAATTTGTTGTGTTTTGTCTCCCATGTCTTCCTCGACTCTTATGGATCTTTCTTTGTCTTGAAATCATTTAGTGCTCTAGTTGATGTAGGTAGGGATGATGAACCCATGTGTGTGCATTTTGTATTCAAATGAAAAATCTTAAATAATGCACTAATCATAGGGGAGTTCTCCTATATTATTTAGAACACTCGTTTTATGCTTCTTCATGACATGTGTTGATCCCTACCATGTTTTATGACATTGGAAGATAAACCTTTTCTTTGGTACTTTGTGCCATTCTTGAAAAATGTTGGGAGTTTGGTTATTTTGTTGGAACCATTTATTTTTCAAGTGGTATTTTGTTTGGGAGTTGATTTTCTCATTCCCTGCTTTCTTTTAACCATTTGAATGAGATAAATCGTTGAACATTTATATTTGTTTATCCTCTTTGCTCTTTGTCTTTTGCCTTGTTCATTTGTTGAATTTGTGTCCTAGCATATGTTGATTTGGTATTTGATATAATTTGGACAATCATTTGTTGTGTCACACTTTGGCGTACCTTCTTGGTGTTCTTGGTGTTTTGTTGAAACTATATCTCCTTTTGTTTCTTGAAAGTCTTGTGCATGCATATTTACTAAATGTATATATTATGGTATGCTTGCTTTCCTTGATCCAATATATAGGTTAAACTCCACCAAATCATATTTTGGCTAACATGTGCATGAAATTCAATTTCATATCAATATGCACATGTTTTTGTGGAGTTTGTCCTATGTATTGTAGTGTATCTAACTACTTTGGACCCAATGAGTTTTGCGACCAATGTGTACTTGAATGTGTTTTAGGTACATTGGAGGTACATTGGATGCTTGTCTCAATAATAAGAAGATGTGGTGACTAAATGATAATTGGAGGCAAGCTAGGATGATGAACAAACTCTTATCTACTACATCCTACCAATGGTATCTCGGTGACAATTATCCCTCTCATGCATACTTTTCTAGCATCCAACCTTTATGGTTTCATCATGGCATGATGTCCTTTAGTTGCTTTTATTCTGGTTCTTGCAAGATTTTATTGTATCATCCTTATTGTGGTATGAGTAAGTTGAGATGAATGCATATTTTGGGGAGTGTATAAAAGTCATGTTTATTATTAACCAAGCCCACATATGCCAATCTAGCAATTCTATTGCCAATCATTTCCTCAATTTCTCTCATGTGCAATATGGATGAATTTTCAAGGTTTATTTGGTCTTTATGATACTTGTTGCCTTTCCCAATGCATTCCAACTATCTCTTGTTCCCTTGTGATATTTGTGATGTATTTGTTGGTGTGTGAAGGTCATTGATGTTCAATAAGATTAATTTGAGCCTTTGTCCATGCTTTCTAGCAAAAATCTTATGGGCATTATCTATGACTTTTGTTTAGATATCTTGTTCATTCTTGAGTATCCATTTTTGTGTGTACATGTTTCTTTGTGGATGTATATCTTGGTGATTGTTATCTACCTAGAAACTTATACACATGATTATTGCTAAATCTCTAGTTTATGTCCTATTGCTTTGTGGTCCACCTTGTGCTCCTTTTTATTCTTTGGTGGCTCCAAAAGTTTTACTTTGAGTGCTTGACCTTTTCATTTGCATTTTTTGGCACTCGTTGGTGTTAAGAAAGTTGATCTCTCATGCCTTTGTGTTGTTATGTAAGTTTGGGGGAGCAAGGATACCATGTTTATGCACTTTGCATTCAAAGCAATTATTATATTTGGTGCATAAACCTTGGGGAGCATTCCTAATTTACCTAAGAACACACATTTTCCTTCTTGTTCTTTTTTAGTGTTTTGTTTGATTATGGGGAGTTAGGATTCCATAATTGTGCACTTTATTGTGCATGAAACTTGGGGAGCTTCCTATTTTCATCTAAACACCCATTTGCTCTCATCATAATATCTTCTCTCTTGGTTGTGCTCGTGGTTTAAATGACACAGAGGGAATGAGGATGCCATGTTTGTGCATATTGTATTCAAACGCAAATTATAATTTGTGCACAAACCTTGAGGAGTCTCCTCATATTATTTAGATCACTCTCTTTTCAACCTTATCATAATATCTATATTTCTTTTGGTATCTTCCTTTTGTGAAGTGCTTCTTTCGATCTTTTGATATCTTGCTTCCTTCATCGATGCTTCTTCACCATTTTATTTCTTTGCAATCTTTGGATCCTCAGTTTAGTTTGATTTCCTCATGGTATTCGTCATTGGATACGTGCATTTGATTGCACTCATATTATGGGAAATGCACACCATATGGAGGAACTCTCACTAAATTGGCCTTCTAAAGTTTTTCACCCATTTGGGCAATCGATGCCAATGGGGAAGAAGTTTTAGAGGGTTTTAGGGAATTTGGTTGTGTGTTGTGAGTTTTGTACTTAACCACTTGCCTCGTGTGCTTTTCATCTTAGTGTGTTGCATGGCATCTTGAATATATAGAGAACACTCAACCACCGGTAATGGTTGGCAATATATGCAATGAAATTCAAGTTCATCCACACGTGCATAGATTGTGGGGAGAGTTTTCTCTATATTGTGGTTGTACTAACATCACATACTTGTGTTGTATTTGATGTTAGCACAATGTTTTGTTTGATTAATTCCTTATATAAACCCTCACAAAGGGATTGTCATCAATTACCAAAATGGGGGAGATTAAAAGTGCATGTGTGCCCCCGTGTGTGGTTTCGGTAATTAATGACAATCTTTATGGACTTATGTTTGCATTGAGTTTTACTTATAGGATTTTTCCATAGGCAATGCTTGTACCATATGTTGGCTTCAAGGTTGGGAGAAGAAGAAAATAAAGAAGATCAAGTGTTGACCAAGGTGTTCAAGGAGAGATCCAAAGATTGGTCATGTGAGAGTTGAGCCTATGGCAAGTGTGTCTTGAAGAATAAAGTTGGAATGATACCTCTTATGTATCTTCAAGTCACTAACATAATGAAGAAAGAATAAATTATGTGCAAGTTCAAGATGAGCCATCTCAAAGAGATCATATGCTTGGGGCTTGCCATCATTATGGTGATCATGGATTTGTGAAGATATTCCTAAAAGAGAGGCTCTCCCATAGTGATTATGGGGAGAAATTTGCAAGACTTCACCAAGCTAGCGCAATGAAGAAAGGTGTTCCATCTTGAGGTGGAAAAAACCGTTAGCGTCAAGCTCAAGTGAAATATGCTCAAGGCAAAGGTAAGTTCTTGATAGGGTTTCTTTCTTACCGGTCTCATGGTGTTAGTTGGGGAGACCGGTTTATAGGATAGGTAACTGTACTATCAAGAGGGGCTCTCGAGTGAGTAACTTGATCATATCCTTCGGAGAGAGCTCAAACCTTTGCATACTTGGCATCATCTTTCTTGGTTGTTATTTGGATCTTATCCATGTGAGGTTCTTGAGCTTGTGGTAATATTCATAACAAGCTCCAAGTTCATCGAAAATGGATTTCATATGCATTCTCTATTGCGTTTTCGATGTTGGAGGTTTTACCGGTTTATATTTTAGAGATTGGTAAAACCTTCCATTATTTGGTTCTTATCCATGAGAGTATTTAGAGCTTGTGTTAGTCTTCATGACAATCCCAAGTTTATCGAAAATGGATTTCATATGCATTCTCTATTGCGTTTTCGATGTTGGAGGTTTTACCGGTTCGTCTTTTTGAGAGAGGTCAAACCTTTGGTAATTTGGTTCTATCCTCCCTTACTCTACTATGATGGTTCTCTACACAATCTTGTAGGGTATGTTGTCCTCTTTAAAACGAGCCCAAGATCATCAAAATCAGAGTCCGGATGCAAAAGTTATGGTTGTTTTTGTATTGGTCTTTCTGCCAGTTTTTGTAAGACCAGAGATTCCGGACTAAATCTCCGGTCCATCTCCGGACCACGTATTGATTGTCCCCCAGTTTCACCCTGTTTGGCCTGGGTACACCGAAGATTCCGGTCCCAGTCGGGAGACTCCGGACCGGGCGATTCCTGGGCCTAACAGTTGGATTTCTAGGGACCTATTTAAGGGACCCTTCTTCCCCAATGGTTCCCTAACCTTCCTTGCAAGTTTTCCCCTCCATTGCTGACCTTCTTGAGCTTGGTATCCGTTAATCCCTCAATTGATTCTTGCATATTCTTGAGAGATTTGAAAGAGAAGATCTAGATCTACAACCCCACCAATCAATCTCTCCTCTAAGTGAGGGGAACATCTTGGGATCTAGATCTTGGAGTCTTTGTGGATTTCCTCCATTGTTCTTCCTCTCTTATTTCCATAAGCTTTTGTAGCTTTGGTGGAATTTGGGAGATAAGTACTTGATCACTTCTTGTGTTCTTTCCATTGCATTTGGTGTATCGGTTTGAGTTCTTGGTGAGGATTCAATTGGGTGAAAGGTGAGAAGCTTTTTACTCTTGGGTTCTTGGAACCCTAGATGGTTTGGTTGTATTGCAGGTTTGTGGATTACTTGGGGCCTCCAATTAAGTTGTGGAGCTTTCCCCAAGCTTGTTAATTGGGAGCTGCCAATTGAGTTGTGGAGAAGTGCCCCAATCTTGTGAGAGGTTTCAGATTGCCACCGACAAGTGAACCGATAGTGGAACTATGGATCGATCCCATTGGGGTGAGATTCATAGGAGAATAAGGGAGGCCTTTTGTGGCGTTGGTGGTTTGAAACCACCCCTTATCCAAACGAGACGTACTCCATTGGGAGGAACCCGGTAAAACATCGTCATCTCCACGTGCCTCGATTATCTCTATAGCCGAGCTTTTACTTATGCACCTTACTTTGTGATATCCTTCGTGCTTGAAGTCTATATCTTGCTATCACATAGCTGCTTGTCTTGCTTAGCATATGTTGTTGGTGCACATAGGTGAACCATAGTATATATATGTTTTGTGCTTGACAAATTAAACGATAGTTTTATTCCGCCTTTGTTAAGCCCATCTCGTAAAAGTTTTTAAACCGCCTATTCACCCTCCCCTCTAGGCGACATCCTTGTCCTTTCACCAGCTATGCGTAGTGAGGTACTACCATAAATCTGGCGAAAGGTGGGCATCTCAGGTTCGCGTGGTACTGTGATGGCTAATCTATGACTTTGAACTTGAGTTTTTCACGCCTGAAATTGTTCCTTGATCCGAAGACTATGTCGAGATAGACTTTGCCTAGAGGAATTTCGGCTTTGCCTGGGACTATCTCGTGGGTGCCAGGTTTGCTAAGGACCAATTCATTGCTCGCATGGTTTTGGCATAGATTAGATTGATGTTGCTGCCTGCATCCAAGAAAACTTTGCTTATGTAAAATCTGCCAATTTGGGCTTCAATGATCAAAGATGAAAGACCTGGTCAGGGGGGCCGAATAGGGGTGATCAGCCCTGCTAAATGTGATTTATTGCTCTGACCAATGAAGGTATTTGGGTGTGGGTGGTGGTGTTGTCTCCACAATATTAACTTGTCATGTGATCAGTTTTTGAACCCTATTGGATGGGCACCCTTTCTGGATCATGGACATTGCTCCTCTAGATCGTAGATATTCGTCTTCCTAGTTTTTGTTTGTTGCGGGTTATGGTTGCCCTGCTGGCGGTTGTACTGGAGGTGGTGGTGGTGCGCCGATAGCTAGGGTTCCTGGTGCGATGGCGTATCCTTGGTTTGCTGCTTCGGATACCTTTGCGTTGCATACCTTCTGCATCTCTAGAAAAGTGCAGCAATCCTTCATGAGATGGTTTGATCGCCTCCTTCCTATGGAGTCCACGTAGAAGTGCATATTGCAGGGTCCCTCCAACATCTGTAATAGGGACATTGGCGGCTCTTGCGCCCTTGGTTGATACCGTTGTGTGGAATTACTTTCGGCAGCGCCCTCTCTACTGTTGTGGTATCCGGTGCCACAATCGTTGTTTCTTTAGCCGCTCTCCCCTGAAAAACCAGCCGCAACATAGCTCGGCCCGCCGTTGCGTATCCTCCAGTCGTTATTGCACCTGTCCCGATCTTCTTCAGGTGAGTACCCTCGCTTGTTGTTTACCGCATCTTTGCCATCTGCCCAACGATTAGCCATGTCTGTTAGCTATGATATTGTTTTAGGTTTCACCTTCCCCAGTTCCTCGATGAAATCTCTTCAGCAGAGGCCGTTGTTGAATGCGTTGATTGCCCTATCATTAGACATAGTTTTGGCTGAATTCTTGATGATGATCCAACGCTGGATAAACGCTCGTATCAATTCTCTGGGTTTTTGCTTGCACACCCGTAAGTTCTCTAACGATGCGGTTCTCTTGAATGTGGATGTGTAGTTCGGACAAACTTATCTTCGAGGTCATTTCAGCTACTGATGGATTCTTCGGGTAGCTGCCTGAGCCATGACAGTGCAGCGCCTCTTAAGTGTAGCTGTAGGATTTGCATTGCGGTGGCCTTGGAGCCACCCTGTAGTTTTGACGGTTGCCAGATAGTCTGCTAGCCAATCTTCGGGTTCCTGTAGACCATCGCATTTTGGCGATCATGAGGAAGTTTAAAATCTTTGGGCACTGGTGTCTTGCGAACCCATTGGGTAAAGCAACTGGCTCCACATAGTTTATACTCGTCCTCAATTTCCCCATTGTAGTATCTTCGGTTGCTACGCTCCTCTCTAGATTTGTCAATCCTATACTGTGTGATGTCGTTTCTTGCATCGTCTCGTGGCTCGGTGTTTCAAAAGTGCATCTGGTGTGGTGATTGTGATCGTCGGGTGTGCCCCACATGCCGAGGGATGCTGTGACAGTGTGGGGATCTGTCGGGTTGTTGTGTGACTCCTTGTTCTCCTTGTGCGAGGGATGCTCCCACCATCCCGAGGTTCATGAGAGCGGATCGATGGAGGGCCACACGAGGATCATCGGGTGCGGGCTGAGTTGTGATTAGGTAGGTATGGGCGGCAATGATTGTGACCTGCGCTGTTTTTGCTCTTATATGTCCCTCTTGGTCTACCAGCATAAACAATAGATCAAAGTTTCAGGCCATCTCATTTCTTTCTGCTTCGAGGATATTCTACAGCCGTGAAGTTCCTCTCCTAGGTGGCGCGCCTCCAGTCACGCTTCCTGATCCCTCGGGTAGAGATTAGCTACGCTCATCGGAGGATGGATTCATCAGCTAGTCTTTTCCTTTCATCGAGTTGTCTCTGCATTATGAGTAGGCCCCTTTTCTTGTGATGGATTAAGTATTGGTAGGCCATTAGGTCCTCGCGCATTGCTTCTGCTGTCATCAGGACTGGACCCGCTATTGCATCCCTTGCTTTTTGCCATGCTTCGGCGGATAGCCAAAGAGTTTGCCATTAGCCTTCGCGTGGTCCTTCTCTTCTTGGTATGACTCAATTGTTGGGTGGGTCTCCTCCGTTTCCTTGGTTCTCTGCATCATCACCTGATAAAATATCGTTAGGCTCAAGGAGTGGGTTACCGTTGGAGTCACGCAGTGTTGTTGTTGGTTCACCAATGATCACACACACTTGGTGGTGCGTGCGGTACGGGCTACTGCTATTTTTGCTGGACCCACAAGAGACACTGTCCATGAAATCCTATGGGTTTTACTCTAGATAGATTTTGGACAGCCTGATTCCGAAGTCAATGTCCTCGTCACTTTCCTCGAGTTCCTTATTTGTAGGAATTGAGCCATGAGGCGGTGTTACTTGGACATCTGATCTGAAGGAGAGACCATCGTATAGATCGGCCATATCCCCAGATCTACTGAGTTTCTAGAGTTTTCCTCGCCATTTACCGTTAGGGTGCATCTTCTTCAGATGAGGCGACAGAAGTCTCAGGAACCATTGTGGGTACTATTGTTGGAGCCGATAAACCAATAAAAGTAGTGCTGATAGGGCAGATTCTTCGGGTTCCTACAATGAGATCAGATTCGCCATTGAAGTTGGCGGGAATCGAGACAGGGGTGGGCGGGTGTGGTGCTGCTACCGTTGGATTTCTTCTAGATGCCGAGGGGGCCGCAGAATCCATGGATCTAGTGTCCAGATTTCCCACAGATGACGCCAATTGACGAGGGGTAACCTCGGCAATGTCCATGGTTATGGCCTTAGGGTTTCGTGGGAAAGAGAAAGTTGGGGATTTTGTCGGCTGATTAGACAAACAAGGGAGTCGAAGTTGTCTGATTAATTATGGTGAAATCGATTACGGATTGCTCAATGCTTTTTTAGTACCCCTCCGTTGGTCCTCCCAGCCTATATATAATAGGTTGGGCCCCAAGGACGTATACAAATAGGTTACAATCTTACAATTAAAACACTAATACAATGTCGGTTTCTATTCCCTTATCTAGAAAACTATGCTTTCATCGGATGATTCTTGGGCCTTCTTCTTGGGCTTCGTGGTCCTTGAGCCATCATCTAACCGGGGTAACTGATCATAAGAATCCAAGTAGTTATACCCATGTCAGTGGGAGAGACATATGTTTAAAGGTTAATTGCCTTCTATGTTCGTTTAAATTCTAGCAATCCCCATAATTGTTGCTATGTAATATACTCCCATATTTGGTTTTTGAGATTTTCTTAGACGATCGGGCAGTTGAACCGTTATGATTCTTCTAATGTTTAGTGGGTGTTTTTTAGGACGATTTGATGATGCAGATTCTCTCGATGTTTGGTGTCGAGCGACAACCTATGAACACCAACTCTCATTTAATAGTAAAAAAATCATGGTCATTACATTAGCCTCGATAGGATTGGAAACAAGGAGCTCGCGTGGCCTAGGATGATAGTAATAGGAATTAGCGGCATTAATCCGAGGGATCGTGTTTCTTTTTTTTGAAGATAACTTCGTCACCACAAAAGGAAAGGGAAGAGGGGATTGTGTATTGATTTTGTTTTCACTATTGGTGGGAGAGTGAAAGGACCAATATGAGCGACTAGAGGGGGGTGAATAGGAGCTACCACTTTTTATGTTCTTTCCAATTGAGGCTTGACACAGAGTAAATTCTATAGATATGAAACTAAATGAATTTTCCTAGATGACAAGCAAGCATACAAACAAGATAAATAACAATACAAGAGAGGTAAAGAGATAACCGCAATGGTGGACATGAGGATGTGATTCCCGAAGTTCCTTCCTTATAAAGGGAAGTATGTCTCCATTGGAGAGGTGGGCGGTATTAAAACCACCAACGCCACAAAGGCCTCACCTTATTCTCCCAAGAACGAACCACAAGTGGTAGGTGCTTGTTCCACTATATGGTGTGCTTGTCGGTGGCAGACGAAACATCTCACAACACTTGGGGCACTTCTCCACAACCGAATTGTAGGCTCCCAACATGACCTCGAAGCTCTTACAAGTGATGACGAGCTTGGAGGGCGACCTCTTCAAGTTAGGGTTTCCTCAAACCTTAGAGCAACAACTTCTTATACAAACAGCAGGGAAACAGAAATCCCTTCAGTGGAAAGCTAGATCTAGGTCTCCTCCCTTGATTCCCAAAAGGGCATCAAGTTCTAGTGGCTAGGGGTGGAGATCTTCAAGGTTTGAGCTCAGCAACAATGGAGGAAAGAGAGTGGAAGTCGTGGTCTTCACTTGGAGAAGAAAGGAGGTCCTTTATAGAAGCCTTGAAAAAATAGCCGTTGCAGTCACTAAACCCAGAGTGTCCTACTAGAACACACCAGACTGTCCAGCGGCAGCGGAAACTCCAGTGTCCGGCCAGATTCCGGTTGGATTCTGATTTGGACATCAGAATGGTAGCCACCAAAGTTAAGGCTCGAGGTGTAGGCAGAATCGGACAATCCGGTGCTCCGCACCAAATAGTCTGACAAAAACGGACCGATGTCTCCGGCCAGAACAAGTTGGATAGTCTGAAATCCACAGATTGCACTTAGAATTTCTAGGGACCTTCTCCTAACCAATCCATTGAAAACCCCTCTTTTCAGTTTGAGGGAGCAAAATAATGACAACATACTGACATGAATTCAAGGACTTGAAATACTTAGCACACGGTTAAACCTTACTTGTGTTGTCAACAAACATCAAAACACATTAAGAAGGGGAATGCAATTTCAATGTCCCCCTTTTGGTGTTTGATGGCAACACAAGAATTTGCATTGAAGATAGGCAACAAGCACAACATCACAAGGTTTAAAAAATATATAGAGGGCCTGCTAGAAGTGTGAACAATTGAAGTTTGCATTTGAATACAAGTACATACTAAGTAGGATCAACACGCTCTCTATATTTTATAAACCGATAAAACGAGAAACTAGTAAGATAAGTAGACAATAAACAAAACAAATACTTGCATAAAAGGTAAGACATGATAACAAGATAAAGACTAGACAATATAAAACTAGGCACAACATAGTATTTAATAAGATACCGATACCAGGCATGCATGAATTACCACACACACTGGAGTTTAACACAACATAACCACATAGTTCTCATACGGAAGAAATAACAAGACAAGCTTCGAAGAGGAAAATCGAATGAACAAGAAGCTTGTGTACGGATGCAAATCCTAGTAGTAACCTAATAAAGGGGCTACTTCTCCCCCTTTGGCATCGAGACGCCAAAAAGGGAGAAGAGCGAAACTAAAGCGCACTAAAATGAAACTAGCCACTATAGTAATCGTCATCCTCATCGCAATCCTCATTTCCATCCTCATATTTGGAACCTTCATTCTATAAATATTCTCTGCTTGCCATGAGGGCGAGAATAGGAGGACACATCCTCAAATAAGGACCAATCAACACGGCCTTGGGTCTAGTGACCATAAGAGAGCATCCCTTTAGAAGCTTCTGAGAGGAGTCAATGACCATGGGCTGGTGATTCTTCTTAAGCTCCTTCCTGATGTTACTGTTAGTCTTGTAGGCATCATACTAATCATGGAGGATGTCTATGTTTTGACAAAGGAGAAGCTTTTGCCACCAAGAAGCTTTCTTCACCATTTTGTGCACCTCCACACAAGTAGTGTTCATACGACATGCATTGCTAGCATGCTTCATGCGAGGTCCACGGGGCTTGGGCACATCCACTTCTTACACTTCCTCAGACACTTAACCACTATCTTCATCATCACTAGGATTATAAGCGTTGTGGGAACCACAGAGTGCCTTGGTGGTAGTAGCCTCCTTTTTCTGAAGCTTGGCAGGATTATGCTTAACAAGGTTAGAATGGAGGAGTCGAGAGGGACGATCATAATCAAGAATCGGCGTCATCACATATGGGGCATAATGGGGACACTTCTTGTCCATACCGCGCTTGTATATTTCTTAATAGATGAAGTCCATGACATAAACAACACCACCTTCATGGTTTGGACCAAGTGAGAACACGGTATGAGCATGAGCTATGAGATTGATTTCCGACCTCTCATTTCATCTTTGTTGCTCGCCTTAGGAGAAATGGCGTGGAAGAACATGCGGAGCAAAATGTAGTAGAGAAGCTTGATGTTGGTGGTTTTGCAAAACACTCCATGCTTTGTATAGATAGGAGGCAACATCTTCTTGTCATGTTATTGACCATGAACATGCATCCTCACACCACTAGTACTATTGGGGTTAAAAGGCAAACCAAGAGTAGCAGCAAACTCCACCAAGCTAGAACAACACTTTATATTGCTAGACATCCACTCAAAAGGAACCTCCATAGAGTCAGCAAAGACAACCGTTGCATAGAATTAATGTACCAAGTCGATGTTGTAGTCTTCTTGATCTTGAAAGATAGTGTGCAACCCCATCTTCCCGGTCACCCATAAAGCATCACGGAAGTAAGGAAGAGCCCACAACTTCTGAATCTCCAACTACTGCATAGGACGAACATGATTCTTGAAAGTGCTCCCTACTTATTGAAGGAGAAGCATTTTCTTAGTCCTCCAAAAGCGACCATCATGACAAGTGCGGGGCAGATTGTAGAGTGGTTGAATCCTCATCTCCACAAACTCCTCGGTGCTCAACCCAACCAAGGTGGTCAAAGTCTCATACTTCACCCGCTTGGCTTCATCCATCTTTAGTTTTCTGAGCTTCTCTTGCTTGGATGCAACATGCTCATGAGCCCTCTACCTAAAGACTATTGGATCAACATGGATATCTCTTTATTCCTCATATTGAAGCGTATGACCATGGCAATAACCTTGTTGACCTGGCCTAGGTCAATGAGGACAAGAGACACCTATGACAAGCAGAGGAGGGATGTAGCACGGGGGTAAGCACATTTGTCTAGGAATGGAAAGAGAAAAGAAGCACCCAATGAAAATCTAATCTGGAGCAACTGAACTTTGTCGGACTGTCCGGAAAAACAACCCCGGAGTCTTTGACTCGACCGGATATTCTGATGCACATGCACTGGATACTCCGGCTGGACCAAAATCTCCAACACAACTACGCTGAAGTCTCCATCCTGGAGACTTGGTTTCTCTAGATAGTTTGAGGAAGATGAATCACAATAGATCGGGGTTTCTAGAGGTGTTGCTAGGTGATACATTGCATACTAAGTCGATTGAACCAAGGATTCTAGCATTTAAAAGTCCTCGAAATTCACCTAGGGTTTGCCTAGGGAAAGAGAGATGAGAGAGAAAAATACTGGCATCCATGGAGAGCTCCATCAGTGGGGAGTGGTCCCAGCGGTGGAGGAGAGGAGGTGGTCGGCAGCAACGGCGGAATCTAGAGCGGAGGAGTAGCCCCGGTGGAATTTTTGGAGAAAGGGGCGATGGATTGTGAGGGTGGCGATTAGGGGTGGAAGAAGAAAACTGAATGATTCACTTCACCCAGATCCTGTATACCTGATTTTTAAACCGCCTCGGCCTGGAGTGTCCGTGCGATATACGCGAGAGAGTCTAGGCCAGCCGGACAATCCAATATCTGCGCACCAGAGTGTCCGGCCCATCTCGACCAAAGATACCAGATAATCAAGGTGGAAAAAAGTGAGGCAAGATGAGCATAGTTTGTGGGATAGGAGTAGGTATAGGATGTAGAGGCCAAACTAGTGAGAACACGGACAAGGCAAATCCGAATAAAATTCCAAATAAGCTCCAACTAAGAGAATATGCAATAAAACCCAATTAATAACCAACTTCTCAAGAGTGAGAGGGTCGGTGGCTGTAGCCACTATGTTTTAGTATACTTGGCATGACACTGCGAGGATATATCCTAAGTTCATAACCAATACTCGCCCATTAAGACCGCATGTCATAAAATGACACTAGAAAGAATGACTATGTTACTTTTGGCATTATGGGGGAGGATTAGACCAATAGTTAGGACCACACTCCCCTATCTCCATGCCCACATTCATACCAGAACCACTTTGAGATGGGAGTCGGTGTGCAAGTATCTCATTCCACAACTTTACCATTGGGATCGAGTTTAAGATCTAACTTTGTAGCCATGGGAGTAGCAACTCCATTCGTATTTTCCAATTTGAATCTCTTGAGAATGTATTGGGTATATTTGGCTTGATTGATGAAAGTTCCTTTTCTCAATTGCTTGACTTCAAAACTGAGAAAGAACTCCAACTCGCCCATCATAGACATCTCAAACTCACCGGTCATTAGCTTTGCAAACTTTTCACTGAAAGATGTGTTAATAGATCCAAGATAATGTTATCAACATAGAGTTGGAAAACAAGCAAGTCCCCTCCAACTTTCTTAGTAAAAAGCATGGGGTCAATTAGCCCAACTTCGAAGCCACGGTCTACCAAAAAGTCTTTAAGGTGATCATACCATGCACGAGGAGCTTGCTTAAGCCCATAGAGTGCCTTATCAAGTTTGTAGACATGGTTCGAGAAGTTGGGATCCTCAAACCTCATAGGTTGCTTGACATAAACCAACTCATTGTGAGGACCATTAAGAAACACACTTTTAACATCCATTTGTTGTAATTTGAAATTATGATGAGTAGTAAATGCAATCAAGATGCAAATAGATTCAATATGAGCAATGTGATAAAAAGTTTCACCGTTGTCGACGCCTTCAACTTGAGAGTAACCTTGAGACACCAATCTCGCCTTGTTGCAAATGACCACACCACTAGCATATTTATTGTTCTTGAAGATGCACTTCGTTCCAATGACTAGCATTCTTTTAGCTTTTCAACTAAGGTCCACACCTTGTTGTGGTCGATGTTGTGAAGCTCTTCATGCATGGAATCAATCCAATTTTTATCCTCGAGAGCTTCATATACCTTGACGGGCTCAATATGAGATATAAAAGAAAAGTTAGCACAATGGCGAACAACTTTCCCATGAGTAGATCTACCTCTCCTTATATCACCAATCACATTGCCATAGATACTATCTTTGATGATCAACCTCTTTGTCAATGTTATCGCGTGACGAGCTTGGGTATCCATGAGAGATTATCATGACACCACTTGGTCATCACCACCATTTGGGTCCTCATCTTGACCTTCTAAATGGTCTTTATCACCACAAGGGGAAGCAGAAGAACTTTCTTGAGCTTGACCTTCCTTACCACCGAAGACTTAAGTTTGGGGAACTAGAGACTCTGGTATATGCTGCCTTGAGACACCAGAGACTTTGGTCCACCAATAAGAACTTGAGAAGGTGAACCTAGAGGATCTGGTGCATTAGATTCTTGAATTTATATTTCAACTTGTTGAATGGACGCTTAAGGGTGAGCTTGATCTTGACTATGGATATGTTGATATTGAGTAAGTGAGGGCTCCACTTGAGTAGAGCATTGTTCTTCTCCTTCCACCACAAGGGGATCCTCAGTGGGGCAGAAAAATCCCAAACTGATTCTTCTTATGGATTGAGGAGGAATTTCATCACCTACATCACCAAGATCAAATTTCCCCACTTGAGAGCCATCATGCTCATCGAATTTCACATTACAAGATTCTACAACTTGACCGGTGGTTTTGTTGTAGACTCCGTAAGTGTGATATTCGATGCCATAGACAACAAAAATACCCTCAATATCTCTAGGTTCAAATTTAGACAACTGATTACCCTTCTTGAGAATGAAGCACTTACATCCAAACACTCAAAAGTAGTAGATGCTTGGATTGTTGCTAGTGAGGATATCATAGGGAGTCTTGTTCAACTTATTTTGGAGGTAGAGCCGGTTGGTAGCATGACATGCTGTGGATTTGGTCTTGGCCCAAAAATTGTATGGAGACTTAAACTCTGCAAGCATGGTCCTTGATGCGTCCATAAGAGTCTGATTCTTCCTTTTAACTACACCGTTTTGTTGAGGGGTATATGCAGCGGAATATTGATGATGGATTCCCTCTTCTCCTAGGAACTCATCCATGGTGTAGTTCTTTAACTTGGTGCCATTTTCACTTATAATAGCCAAGATCTTCTTGTCATGTTGACATTTGAACTTCATTAGAAAATTTGATGAAAATCTTTTGAGTTTCACTCTTCTTCTTGAAGAAATATACCCATGTATATCTTGAGTAATCATCAAAAATGACCAAGAAATACTTCTTTCCTCCAAGGCTTTCATGATATGGGGGACCAAAGTGGTCCATATGAAGGAGTTCTAAAATCGTTGAAGAGTAGAGAGTGTTGGTATATTTGTGTGGAGACTCATGGATCTTTCCTTCAATACAAGCCCTACAAACACGATCTTTGACAAAATAAACATCTTTATATTTTAGTCCTAGAATGTGTTCTCCTTTGTGAAGACTTTGCAAAGATCTCATATTGACGTGGGATAAACGACAATGCCAAAGCCATCCCACATCAGCCTTAGCCATTAGGCATGTTTCAGATGGGGTGGGTTTCTTTGAAAAGTCCACCACATACAACCCATTCTCAGCATACCCAATGAAGGCAACAAATAGAGTCTTGCTCCACATTATGACCACAATTCCAACATCAAAATATGTGCCAAAGCCCATGGAGAGAAGTTGAGAAACGGAAAGTAAAATATATGAAAATGTTTTAACAAGGATGAGGTCCACAATGGACACGCCCGGTGTGACCACCACCTTTCCCAAACCCAATACCTTATATGTTGATCCATATCCATAGGTAATATCCATATCTTGTGGACAAGGATGAATATCCGAGATAAAATCCTTGCTTCCGGTCATGATGTGAGGCACCACTATCGACCACTCATTTTCCTCCTCCGGAAGCATATTCATACAAGAGATCACTTCTTGGATTTAGGTACCCGTTTTTGAGTGGTCCTTGAATGTTAGTCACAAGAATCTTAGGAACCCAAATGGCCCATTCAACATAGCCATCAGCAAGACTAACATATTTGGCATAAACATGCCCATAGTAATATCTACATAGCACATATAGAGGATTATATATATCATTGAAATTGTTGTGTGTAGAAGCGGAGACTCCGTTCTTAGAGACCTCGGAGACTCCAGCCTCAAGAGATTTCCCATTCTTTTCAACCACCTTCCCCCTTGCTTCACAAAAGTAATTACACTTGAAGGGGGAGTAGGAGAAATCTTCTTCTTATTATTGTTTTTGTTCTTGGACTTGATAGCAACTTCCTTGGTGACATTATCCCTTTGGTTGCTCAATATGTCATTGAGATTCTTTTCTCCTTGGATACAAGTCACAAGACCTGATGTGGGGTTAACACATCAATGTCCATGGTTGATGGACTTGGGTTTGAGGAAGAGGGGAGTGCTAGAAGCTTCGTTCGGCTAACATGCATGCAAATCAGGGACACAAAGTTTACCTAGGTTCAGGCCCCTAAAGGGAAAACCTTACTCCTCTTGTTGAGGGAACCGAAGGTTTACAGGGTGCCTTGATGGTGGTGATGCGTAGAGGTAATCTGGTGGTGTATGAACTAGGGTTTTGTGACGTCCTCCTCGATGCTCCCTCCTGGTCTTTATATGGGGAGGCCAGGTCTTAGGATAGCAAACAGATCCGGTTACAGATAAGGGTTTTACCCTTTAAACTTCCTATTTATTATTTGTTGTGTCCTCCATGGAGTCGCGCCTACATGGTCTTGGGCAACCCGAATCTTCATGGGCTCTGTTTACACAGTAGGATTCTCTTGGGCTGGACCACATAGGATAATCCTGGGTGTCCGTAGGGCATACCCATGTCAGTAGCCCCCGAGTGTCCATCCGAATGTTTCAGATGGAGACTATGAAGCCTTCGAGTGCCTAGAATTGTTTCTTTTGTCATTTGAAAGTTTTATCTAGTCTTATTACTCAGGTCATTGGGATAGTTGGTATGCTTGCCTGATTCATCCTATGGATCGGGATCCGTTAACTACCTTCGGGCAAAATAACGCTATCTACTCAAACTCGAGTCCTCGGACTCGAATTCGGAAAGTTTCTAGTGGAATTTGACTCATGCCTTGGAGGCCTTACAGAGCCAAATTCTAATATTTTATGTGTGCACTCAACGTGTCCATCGAGGATTTTTCATCGTGCCTGTAGGCACGACATATTTCTAGTAGAGCGCAGTGGGTGCATCGCCAGGCCTTTAGATTGTATCTACAACTCTTATCTTCATGTTGTAAACACGGCATCCAAATATTTTGTCACCGCGGAGGTGATTCGGGTGGCCAAGGAGACGTTGTATCTTTACAAGGCGGTTGCAGTTGATACAAGGCAAACTCGTAGAAAGCTTCGATTGCTTGTGATGCTATGATGCGGACGTAGTCGATGCAATTTTTTTGAGGATTTTACTGCAATTTCTTCTTCTTTTTATAGGGTGTGTGACCAGTGCTCCCTATGGGAGTAGCCCCCGAGTGCCTATTCAAGTCGTAGACTCGAGTGGGGACTTTGGACTTCTGCAACTGCTGTCAATGGTCGTATGTTATCGATTGTGCTTCCAGTGCTCCCTATGAGAGTAGCCCCCGAGTCCGTAGCCGAATCGTGGATTCGAAGAAGGAGTTGATGTGTACTACCCTTATGCCTGTAGTTGATGGGGTAACACTACTAGAAAATAGCTTATAGAAAAAACTTACCACCGACGCATCAAATATGGGGTGCACTGGCGCTAACTACCGCCGGCGCACCACACATCCTACACGCTGGTGATACTGACACTACCACCGGCAGAGCAGTCCCTCGCTGCACCCGGGGTAACTGTCCACTCCACGCAGACTTGCACACGCCCATACCGTTCGTGCATAGATATATTTATGCGCTGGTGGTATAACGGTATGCACTGGAGGTATTTGGAACCCTGCATCAAATGAACCCTGCGCAAAAAAGAAAAGAACAAACTGCACGAGGCCACGCATGCACTCAACCCTCGCTCCCTCGATTCCCCTCCCTCTCCCCGACCAATGGCGCCGACAAGCTCCACTCCACGGATCCATCGCCACCCGTTCATCGTCCGTCCAGACACCCAACCAAAGCCCCAACCCAGCTCTTCCACCCAAACCCTAGCTCCCATCCCATGCGTCGCCCCAAATCCTAGGCCGCTCGTGCAGCCAGCCCCGTCATGCACGCTTCCATGGACACCTCTGCCCGCAAATCCTCCACCGGTGGCGCCCCAGACGCCCGTAGGCCCCTGCCCTAGATCCTCCTTCATCAGCGCCCGCTCCAACGTTGCTGCCACCATGAGGGCGGCCGCGTCAGCAGTGACGGTCGAGCCGGCGGAGTAGCAGGAATAGGTGGACGAGCTAGTGTCGCAGTACCAGATGGAGCTTATCACGGTCAAGTACATCGAGAGGGGAAAGAAGGTACTATCGTGTTTCTCTTCTCGACCACTTTTCCTCTATGCTTAGTTTTGGGGAAATTTGGGTCTATACCATTAACAAATACACTCTTTGGGTCTATACCATCAAAAGCTCCATCTTTAGAGCAACTCCAACAGCTGCGCTAAAACCCGATGCTGTAAAAATAACCGCCGATATAGCACGTACGCGGTACTTTTTCCTCCTCCACCAAGCGCGCGATAATCGTGCACGCGGTAAACAATTCCGGCGTGTGTCAATTTGCCCACCCACACGCCCCAAATTTGGTGCCCGGCCGCCAGCATGGGATCTCACTCTCTCTCGCGCGCGAACGCCCAACCACCACTGAAAAGTCCCCCGCGCGTTCGCTGCTCTATATCCCACTCGTGATTCCGCCGGTGCCACCGCCTGTCCGCACGAAGTAGCTATAAATCCGCCACTGTCGCGCCTCCCCGCACCTTCCCTGAGCTTGCTGATGAGTGCATATTTGCATAATGTTTTACATTAATATTTTGCATTATAGATGTAGGATTTTGGTATTTTACAGCGCTTGCGCGCACATATTATATCTGTTTTCACCAGGATCAGGACAGATGATGGATCCAATGAATATAATTATTGAAGTAGTTGTACTGAGGAGAAAAGGAGTCAAAAACAACGTAAATCGCTTATTTGGAAAATATTAATAATACCATAAGAAAACCAAAAGCGAACAAAGGAGGCAGAGAGCGTAACGACCAACTATACAGCGGGAGAATTTTCTCTGCTCATATAGCTCCGGCCGTATAGTTGGCGCCGCCTACGCCTCGTCAAATAGTTTCACCCCGTGCAATTGGTTTGGGGAGACAACATACAGAACACCCAAAAATCACGAAAACATCACCTCCGGAAGGCATTTGGAGGGGGAACTCGTCCGCCGGGGATTCATCTTCACCCCGCGCAGGTCCAGGAGGCTAAGGCATTGATCTTCATCAACCACCGCTGCATCACCACCATCCTCATCCATCCCACCTACATCTTGTCTAGATCTTGTTGTAATTCCTATACTCTTTGTGGATTTATACAAGTACTATTCATCTATGATTGTTCCCATTACTATTTCCATGATGTTGATTGCCTCCATGTCTAAGTAGATCTTTAGTTCTTGGGGAGATGGAGAAACCCTAGCATATGACTGAGATGAGATAGAGATTATAATGTTATACATCACCATGTGTATGTGTTAATTGTCTTCATCTTGATATTAAGGAGAAGTGCACCTTCTTAATATTTTCCTCTTATAGGGTCTCGATGGAGGGGATTACTTGTTAGTAGACGGAGGGATGATAGCGCTTACTGTGACTATAAAGCTGTTGTTATTCCTTATGTACTAACTTGGAGAACCAAGGAGAACTCATCAAGCTAAGTCCATGCCATGGGAGAAATCTCTTAATAGCGCGGTAATGCGATGATTGTCGGTTACTGTCTGCTGTGGTTATGAGGATGATGTTTGCAACGGTTGCTGGCAAATCATCCATATATGTAGCTCCTCCCACTTACATACACACTATGAGAATATTCGTTATAATACTCTCGATTAGTTAGTCTAAATTTCTAGTGGTGTATCCGCTACTCCCTGAGAACGCATTTTCCTTATTGTAGTTCCAAAGTTCTATTACACACGCGATTCTTACTTTCTGCATTAAGTTTTGCTTTACTTTAAATTACCTTGTTCAACCAAAAACCCAAAAACAACTCTATTTATCTTGTACCTTAAAGTTATTTCTTAAGTACTCCATTTAGTTATAGTTAAAAGCATTTTAGTCTTTCACCTACTGCTCCCCGTGGGATCGATATTTTTATGTCGAAACTAGCTACAAATGATTTGTGCACTTGCAGTCATCAAGCTATTTTCTGCCATCGTTGCCGGAGAGCTTAGCGCTATAAGTAACTTTACTTTTAGTTATTTATTTTCATTGTACTAATTTTTTACTTGAGTTGCAGGACCACAACAATGGACAATACTCAACATTTAAATCAGCTTGAGGCAGTAAGGAAAATGGGTTTGCCCATGGGCGCTTTTATAACTGTCAACAAAAGCATAAATCCGGATGGAGTCGAAATCCATGCTTTATTCTTTGAGTTATTACATTCTAAGAAATTTGCAGGAACCAATGAAGGAAGTCCATATAGACACTTACAATTCTTTGAAGACATTTTGAGTTCCTTTATTTTCGATGACTGTAATCTTGATATGGTTAAAATCTAGTTTTTTAGACAAACTCTCTCTAATAATGTTTGCGACTGGTACAGATCTTTTTGTACGGAAGCACCAAGGACTTGGGAGGAATTGACAACCAAGTTCCTATCAAAGTATTATTCTGAAAGCAAAGCTCATAGGATGAGAGGTATTATTATCAGTTTCAAAAATAATCCTAGTGAGGGCTTATATGAAGGATATCTAAGTTATAGAAGTTACCTGGATAATTTCCCCATCATTGTTTACCTTTTTGGTTAATCACCCATACATTTTATGGAGGGCTAAAAATTCAAAATAGGACAAATCTAGACACTGCTTCAAATGGCAGTTTTCTATCTTATACTTATGATGAGGCTTGGAATCTAATAATAAAAATGAAAGAAGCAACTGAAAATTCTAAAGATAAGGAAAATATTACAAATAGTTTTTCAGAATATGCCTGCATTAACAATTTTCTTGCAAATGAGAGGACAGATACAATGATTAAAACCCTCGGTATTAATTCTTACCTAGTAAAGAAAATTATTGAGAATTATGTAGGGCATTTGTAGGTAACTATAGAATGGGAACCTCGTAAACCTCTTGAAGAAAAGAAGCGTGCAAGAGCACTAATGGAAGAGTTCTCCTTGATACCTATACGGGGAATTTTTGAAAAGAGACAAAGATCGAAGAACAAATAAAGAAGAGAGTGAAGAAACCAAAAAAGAATTCCGAAGCTACAAATATAAATAATGTTATAACAAAAGAACTTATGGAGGCACGAATAGTGGAGGATGAAGTGGTTATGTTAGACCGTGAAACTTCAGAATTCAGCCAAGGTAAGGTTCGAGGTAACGAAACTTCAAAACCTATGACCCCTATATATTGTGGAGAATCTTTCTTATATGGAATTTGTGAACCAATTTCCACCATAAATATTATGCTGTCATCACTTTATAAAGAACTTCGCTACAACTTAAATAATCCGAATGTTGAACCGGTAGATACTATTGTTAAAATGTCTAATAAAACCAATATAAAACCGGAAGGGGTAATCAGAAATATCTATGTCTTTATTGGCTCACTCATCTACCCCCTTGATTTTCATATTGTTGATATACCTCGAGAATCTTTTTGCCCTATTCTTTTAGGCAGGCCTTTTATTTCCATCACCAAAGCTTGAGTGGATAATCAGAAGGAAACCATATCACTGAAGTTTGGAGAAGAAGAAATGACATTCCACTTTGCCAAACTAAAGAAGATGCCATATGAAGTGGAGGATATCAAGGAAGAAAACACAATTGCTGAGCTAGCGACAATTCATTTCAGTACTCCACAAGATGAACTAGAAAGGAGTTTGATTAATTGGGAAGAAGCACCGGATGATGAGTAGAAAGAAGACATGGATGATTACCTTGATTCAATTCCGGAAGCACAAAATCCACATGACTATGAAGAACTGGTAAGAACAGGTGATGAAGAACCTCCACTAATAGAATTGAAAAAACTTCCATACAATATGAGGTATGATTTTTTAGATAATGAAAATAAATGTCCTATTATTATTAGCAAGAATATATCAGAAAATGAAACGAATAAACTCATTTTAGTTTTGGTTAAGCATCGTGAAGCCTTTGGATATACATTGAGTGATATTAAAGGAATAGATCGATCTATTGTAACACATAAGATTACCATGCTTGATGATGCTGAACCTGTAGTAGATACACAAAGAAGGCTTAATCCTAAGATGAAGGAAGTAGTAAGAAAATAAGTTATACGCTTACTTGATGCTGGTATAATATATCCTATTTTTGACAGTAAGTGGGTCAACCCAGCTCATTGCACACCAAGACAAGGTGGTCTTGATGCTGCTATGAATGAGGAAGGTGAGCTAGTTCCTGTGATATCAATTATAGGATAGCGTATGTAACATCCTAGAACTTCAATCCAAGATTAATCAAGATCAAATCTACCCAATTTGGGGTTAACAAAAACTTTTTCTATTTAAAATATTTAAGCATTCATATGTGTGTGCATTTAAAATAGGAGTTGTTTGAAATGCCATGATTGAGTGATCCATTGGTTGTAAAATGGTTCTATGATGAATGCCACATCAT
Organism: Avena eriantha; assembly: GCA_910589775.1. Lineage (NCBI taxonomy): Eukaryota > Viridiplantae > Streptophyta > Magnoliopsida > Poales > Poaceae > Avena > Avena eriantha. The sequence goes on from OU342741.1 coordinate 316,993,623, forward strand.
CTAGATCATTCCCAAACAAATCCCAAAGAAAAAGAAATAAAAAAGAATAAATAATGGAAATGGTCACTTTTCCCATTTTAACTAACTAGGACACTTTGGGTGTTCCTAGGACTCAAATGCCAACAGAAATAATTATGGATCTTTGCACCCCTTGCTAGTACAAGTAGTGATGTGCCAAGGTCCACTTTGTGATCTCCCAAAAATATTCAAACTCTAATTTTAAATGACATTTGAAAGTTGAATCTAGTGTAGGTATCTAGATCACACTTTTCAAAAACCACTCAAATGGACTCCATTTTAAAATCCCAAGCAAAACTAGATGCGCAAGCATAGGATAAACCACTCCACCAAAACTCTTTGAAAAATTCAAAAAATTTCTTCTTGCGGCCATTTGGTCGAATAGGTGGCAGGCAAGATTTTTCTGCCTAACTAATACTGTTTAGTGATCAATGCTTGGTCGAGTTTTTGGGCCCAATTTGGTTCCCCTGTCTCCCCCAGACCCAACCAAGCCCTCATCGGCTTACCCTTTAGCTTGGCGCAGCAGTTGCGTGCCGCCCATTTTTGGTCACCGCCGGCCGAGCATGCGCAGCTCACAACAGACCACGCCGCACCAAACCAGCACCGCCACTAGCTCCACCCAACCCTACTACACTCCCCTGTCCACCCCATGGCCAAAGCCATCCCCTGGACCACCCCAGAGCAGCGCCGCCCTTTCCTCTCTGCGTGCAGCCAGAGCACATCAGAGCGCGATCGCCGCCAGCATGCCACAGACCATGCCTCGACACCAACTCGCGTGCGCCGCTCCGCCTTGAACCCAGCAACCCACCAGACACGGCCGTGCACCGCCGCGCGACCCACAGTCACCGGGAGTAGCGTTGAGCACCGCCTCTGTCCCTCTGAGCGCGGAAAGCCCCCAACCGATTGCCACCGCCCCTAGCCACGCCATTAAGCACTAGACGACCGCCAGCAGACCGCCCACGGTCCGCCTACCTTGCCCACGACGGTAGACCCTGTATTGTCGTCACCGACGAGCCGCGCCCATACCTCACTGCCTCACCGTCGAGCCTATATAAGGGAGCCTCCCCAGCACCATTTCTTCACATCACCCAGCTTCCCTCTCTCCACTGATCCTTTCCCTTCTCTCGCCGGAGCCGCTCGATCAGCACATTGCCAAAATTTCGCCGGAGGTAGCCGCTGCAGAGGAGGAGACGTGATCGTCGATTTCGTCCACCTCAACCCCTGCCGCGACTTCGCCTGAGCTTGCCGTCATCCACCAGTTCGTTTGCCCTCCTCGTCAATCTTTCTAGAGCCCTGGTACGTCCCAAGTAGACCCCCACCGACCGCGTAGGGTTCCGTCTCGCCGGCGACGATTCCGTCGTCGACGACGACCGTGGACCGTAGATCTTGTTCTAATCGTGTGGTCCTGATTGCCCCGTACCGCTTCAGGTTTTAAGTGCCACTGACAGGTCAACCCCCCTTGTCAGTCGCCCTCTGCACCGCTGAGCGTCACTTGGCCGGCCCAATTAGTTTCCCGCGCTGACCCAATTAATTCAAATTAGATTTTTCTATTTAGGCTTCAAATCAATTCTGTCCCTTAGTTCAAAAATCAATTCAGAGAGTTTTGCAAATCCAAATTGAGTGAGTCCAATTTTTTTTGAAAGGTAATGAAAATCTGTATCCAAGCCCATTGGATTTAAATCATTTAGAGTTAGAGATCTCTCCTAGTAAAAATAACAAGACAGAAGCATTTGCACATTCAAACATTTTTATAAAATCAACCATAATAGCTTTTGAGTTGATTCCAACTCTTAAAAATCACATTTAACCATACCTATCTGAATATGTAATAATAATAGGGTTTGTATGCAGTTACCTTGGACTAGTACCAAAATAATGCTATATAGGCATTTCTAGTCACTTTAAATCATTACTTATTAAACTTAAATTTATTAAAATATGATCCGACCGTTAAATCACATTCTCATATGTTAGAATATGTGGTGATGACATGTGTCCACATGTGCCCATATTTTAACTGGAGAATATTAAATCTTAGTTAATTTCAATGAGTAGAAATTACTTTTCTCAAATAAAAGGAATGAAGCTAGTTAATTAAACCTTGTGATCCTTGTGATGATAATAGATCATCAAATGTGTGTCTTAGTGTGCTAAGTAGAATAGTTAAGTATTGTTTGGTGATTGTGTATCCCGTATGTATTTATAGACGATAGTACCTGATACATTGCAAATGTATCTTTAATTTTTGATGTTCCATGCTTGGTTTTATCTACTTTCTTGAGTTTTGTTCCAACTTTAGAGTACTTTTCATATGTTTTCTTGGACTAACCTATTAACAAGATGCCATAGTGCCAGTTGCCTGTTTTCTGCTGTTTTTGGTTCCAGGAAGTCAGAAAATGAATATTCTCAGAATTGGACGGGACAAAAGCCAAAGTTACTATTTTCCCAGAAGACTCACGGAGCCAGAAGGAGAGTCGGAGAGGGGCCTGAGGGTGGCCACACCCCCCTTGGCGCGGGCCAGCCCAGGCCGTGCCAGGGCATGGTGTGGGCCCCCTGGCCGCCCACCGACCTTGCCCTTCTGGCCTATAAGAAGCCTCCCGAGGCATAAACCCTAGATCGTCAATCAGAAATCCATGAAAAGTTCCGCAGCGCCGCCGCCACCGAAGGGGAGATTCGGGGGACAGAAAGTCTCTGTTCCGGCACGCTGCCAAGACGGGGAAGTGCCCCCGGAGCCATCTCCATTGATCTCCACCGCCATCTCCATCACCATTGTTGATTCCCATGATGAGGAGGGAGTAGTTATCTCTTGAGGCTAAGGGTTCTACCGGTAGCTATGTGTTCATCTCTCTCTCTATGCATGATCTTGTTGTGGTCATGAGCTTGTAATCTATAGATCTATTCTGCTACTCAAGTGCTTTAATGAATCTCATCTCTCCCCATGTGTGTGAAAGTGACAGCGTGCTCACCATGGTGGCACTTAGGCTAGAGATTGCAAATACTTGTTATGAGTTATATTTGGAGTTGGATGTTTCTATGAAATTGTGTGTTTGTTGGACTCATCTAGTACTCAAGGTGACAGTGTGGGGTTTTCTAGATGGGAAAGGCTTACTTTTAGGTGTGCTGTTATAGGCCTACCATCGATTATACTGTCCAACCGGAGAGTAGTGAAGAGTAGTATCATAAAGAGAAGATATTTATATGAGAGTGTTCACTAGTGAAAGTATGATCCCTAGGCCTTGTTTCTAAGCATTGATACACCGTTTGCAACTAGATCTGTTACATGTTTGCTTGCTTCCATCTTCATTTCAGTTTGCCTTTAGTCTTTTCCACGCCATCAAGCTATTTTCTATCACCGTTACCACTTATAACTATTCATACCACTTGTATTTTACTATCTCTTTGCCGAACTAGTGCACCTATACACCTGATAAGTGTATTGGGTGTGTTGGGGACACAAGAGACTTCTTGTATCTTGATTGCAAGGTTGCTTGAGAGGGAATACCTTTGACCACTTCCTCCCTGAGTTCGATAAATCTTGGGTGATCCACTTAAGGGAAAACTTGTTGCTGTTCTACAAACCTCTGCACTTGGAGGCCCAAAAACTATCTACAAGAATAGAAGTGCGTAGACATCAAGCTATTTTCTGGCGCCGTTCCGGGGAGGTAATGAAGGGAATATGCCCGAGAGGCAATAATAAAGTGGTTATTATCTTATTCCATGTTTATGATAAATGTTTATTTTAGATGCTATAATTGTATTAATTGGAAACATTAATACATGTGTGTTTAATAAACAAACAAAAGGTTCCTAGTTATGCCTCTCTTATAGACTAGCTCGTTGATTAACAAGATGATCAAGGTTTCCTGATCATGGACATTGGATGTCATTAATAACGAGTTCACACCATTGGTGGAACGATGTGATGAACATTCATCCGAAGTATAGCATTATGATCAGAGTCATTATGTTTATATTGCTATAACATCATACGAAGTAATCTTAGTCCTTAGACCATGAGATCATGTTAATTGCTAACACCAGAAGAGTATCTTGATAACATCAAACGTCACACCGTAACAGGGTGACTATAAAGGTGGGTTCAGTGCTACGAAGGTGTTATGTTGAGGCTCATGGATCAAGAGTGGGATTTGTCCACCCCGATGATGGATAGGTATACTCTGGGCCCTCTCAGTGATATCACATTAAAATAGCTTGCAAGCAAGTGATGTGATCACTAGAATGTTATATCACGGGAACGAGAAAAGAATGCATGTCGGTAACGAGATCAAACTAGGTATTTGGATGCCAATGATTGAATCTCGGACATGTAATATATCGCGAGACAAAGGGATTTAGTTATGACGTTAAAGGTTCACACGATCACAAGAGTCATCGTTGAATATGTGGGAGTCAGTACGGATCTCCAAGTCCCGCTGCTGATTATTGATCGGAGAGGGGTCTCGATCATGTCTGCCTTATTCACGAACCGTAGGGTGACACACTTAAGGGATACCGACACCATTTAGGAGCAAATATGTTTCAGATAAATATTTAAGAAAGCGCTGGAATCATTTCGATTGAAACCGGAATTGTTTCGGGTGAAATTGCTGAAACTGGTTCTACATGTGATATTGAAATGTTACAGGGGGTTTTATGTGAATGTTTGTTAATTAATGTAATTAACAAAATTCTGAATAAAATAAATAAAAGTGTTTTATTTAATGAGAACTTGCATTAAATTTGGTGGAAATTTAATGGAGGTGAGTGGAATTTTGAGTGGGTGGCTAATTATGTGAGTGGGAGCTCCACCCACATGAATGTGGAAGAGGTGGGGGCACCTCCCTTGGCCGCCGGCCATGGTGAGGGGCTGCCCCCCCTCTCCCTATAAAAGGCCCCCCACTCCCTCCTCTCATCACACACCACCTCCTCGTGAAGGTTCTCTTCTCCCTCTAGTTATTCCCCATGGTCTCGGATTAGCGAGATACATGTTCCCGGTGGCTTTATCTGGAAAGGAGTTGCTGCTTCCGCTGCATCGCTGGAGCAAGGAGGCGGAGGTTGTTCGGTGGAACGAACATGTGTGCGATCACGGATGCACCACTACTTTGCGCTGCTGGACTTGACGGTGCTGGACCTGATGGCGCTGGAGCTGCTGGACCTGAAGGACTTCAACACGATCTTGAGATCGGCAAGCGTACGACTACATCAACCACGAGTTCCTACTCGTTAACAAAACTCGTTGTCTTCGAGGGTAAGTTCTCCATGGATGTATGTCCACCTGTTGCTCTGTATCTAGTAGATAGATCTTGGCGTATAGTTCTCATCGTAGGAAATTTTTTGTTTTCTATGTTGCGGACCCAACAGTGGTATCAGAGCCAGATCTATGCGTAGGTACTTTGCACGGGTAGTACACATATGTTTATATGTGGGCGATGATGATCATGTTATTCAGCTTCTATGTATTTTGGATATTGGTGGCATAGTGGGATGAAGCGGCCCGGACCAACCTTACATGTCATCGTACATGAGACCGGTTCCACGACTGACATGCAACTAGTTTTGCATAAGTGGCTGGCGGGTGTCTGTCTCTCCTACTATAGTCAATATCTGATTTACAACGAGTTGCTAATAACTTGGTTATCCTCGTTGTGGTTCATGTTCGTAGGTGAGACCGGTTCTATCTCCGAAAGCCCTAAGCCACGTAAAACTTGCAATTGATAAATTAGAGGCGTCTAGTTTAGATCGTTGCTGGGCTAGTGTCTTGATATGGTATTGTTGTAAGTAGATGTATGGTAGATACTATTACAACACACTTAACGTGTAAGTTCTATAGACCTTGGCCTTACACACAAAGGAATGATAGAGATCATACCACGATGCAAATGATAGAGATCAAATGCATGGACCATATCATGTCACTTTACACATTAGATGTTTGCATCTTATATTGCTAGTTTGGCGCTTTTAGTAGCATTATAAGATGATCCCTCATTTAAATATCAAGATAAAATGTGTTCTTCCTTAAGTATGCACCATTTTATGGATTGTGTTTCGAGACATCACGTGATGATCGGGTGTACTCAACTCTACGCTTTCATACAACGGGTGTAAGACAGTTTTACACACGCGAATACTAAGGTTCTTACTTGGCGAGCCTAGCATGTACAGACATGGCCTCGGAACACGGACCGAAAGGTTAAGCATGAGTCGTATAGTTGATGTGATGACCATATTGATGCTTGCCTTTGAAGCTACACCGACTCACGTGATGATCGGACTTGGTGTAGTGGCTTTGGTTCATGTAATCACCAAAAAGGCACGAGGGATGTCGTTTTTGAGTGGGAGTTCATTTCTAATTTGGATTAGTCAAACTCTATTTGTCATAAACTAAATCGAAGTGAATTTGCATAATTTGTTGTAGTCATTGGCATCTGTTCACTACCTTATACTTAGTTTTATTTGAGATAATAGAACTATAGAATTCTGGATATTTGCTTTACGAACTGGTATCGTATTGTTTTGAATGTCAATTTAAAGTTTATAAGTCCTATTGCAAACTTTCAGCAAACTCTATTTACTCCATGAAGTTTAATAAGTAGTATTAAATAAAGAGTAAGAATTCCAATGTTAGTATCTAAAGTATCATGTTTGCCTCCATGATTATTGATATTCAAAACTTGTTTTAATATCAAGGTTATCTAGGAGCTGAAAGAATTGTTTCAGGAACCATCATGTGTGGAAGATATTGTGATATCTGAACAATGTTTTTGGTTGCATTATGATAGAGTATAATTTATCAAAATACATGTTCTCGTATTGTATGAGAATTTGTGAAGGATGGAGATTCTTCCTTATAGGCTATAGTAGCTTGATCATGAAAGTTGTCATGATAAGGATGAATAGATGATGAGTAAAATGTTTACTACACTAATAGATTACTAAAGAATGGATTTTTGAAAGAACACCAAACATTTGATGATGGTGATCCACTTCAAAGTGCAAATCCAAAGGTATTAATATTTGACTATATACGCTTTGTACTATGTGTCATGTGAATGATACCACTATTGATGTTGAAAGATTCTTTTAAAAGAAAAGGAATTGTTGAAAGAGAATCTATAAAATATTTGGCAGAAAAGAAAAGGTTGGAAATTTCCAATTTAGGTATATAGAAGATATACATGTTATGGTTGTATTCCTTGCTTGTTAAACAACGTGGTTCTGAGGTATTGGATACCGGTATTGGATACCGAATTGGTTGGTGTGAAGTGTCATACAGAACAACAAAATTCATGAACTGCAACGGCCTAAGTAACTAGCAAAAAAATAAGTGATGATGTTCATCGAAAACAAATAAAGTGTTATTGTGTTTTTTCGTTTTCGTCAAACCTAGCCTTGAAGATTTGTTTTAATAATTGTTATTTTGTTCCGGTATTATGAGAACAATGGTTGTTCAAATAATTACTGTATTCCATATAGGATGGATGACCTTTTACAAGTCTAGTTGGAGAAATCACATCCATAAATATTATTGCTAAAATGTCGTAAGACAAATGATTGGAAGATCACTTATGAAGTGACATCGCTGTTTGAATTATAATGGAAAGTAAACTTGAAGAAACTCCATCTTGATGGATTTTTGGAGTCTTTTGATTTTGATCAATTGATGCTTGTGAAACTTTCCTCGAGATAATTAAAACTCCGTCCATAGGCCAAAGAGGAACAGATGACTAATTTATTGATATTATGCATGTTGATGTATATAGTCCATTATGTGTAGCCATATGCGATGGATCTCTTGGCTTCATATGCTTTCTCCAGAATTTTGAGTGAATATATCTATATATTTACATAATAAGGAAGAAGTATGAAACATTTGAAAATTGTTCAAAGACTTTCAAGATGAAGTGAAAAATCATTGTAACAAGAAAATAAAAGAGTTTATGATTTGATCATAAAGGAAGTTATTTCCTTTAGATTCTTCAATTTTGTCTTTTTGTTTCTTGTTTTCACTAGTTAGGCTTAATGGAAAAAAACAAAAAAAGTACAGAGCTTTATAGCATTTATCTTGAGTTAGGACATGAAGTGTTTGAAGAGAAAATTAAAAAACCTATGGAACTTTATTTGCATGCTAATAGCAATGTTGTTAGTATGAATTCTTTGGATACCATTATTGCTAATGCTATGGAAAAGTCTAAGCTTGGGGAAGCTAGTTTTTATGAAAATGATCTTTTTAGTTCCCCAGCTTTGGAAGATAGCTATCTATTGCTTATGATGATACCAAACCTCCAATATATGATGATTACAATGATGAATATGATATTTTCAGTCCACCTACTATTGAGGAGGAAATTAATTATGACTACAATATGCCTCCTATATTTGATGATTATGGTGATGAGAATAATAATGATAGCTATTTTATTGAATTTGCTCCCACTACAATTAATAAGAATGACTATGTTCATGTGGAGAGTATTAATTATATTATGCATGTGGCTCATGATAAGAATGTTTAATGTGATAGTTATATTGTTACTTTTATTTATGATGCTACCGAAAGTTATTATGAGAGAGGGAAACATGGTTTTATGTGTCTCAACAATATTAAGTTTCCCCTCTTTATGTTGAAAGTCTTGAAGTTGCACTTGTTTTGCTTTCCTATGCTTGTTGCTTATTGCTTTCATGACTTGTTTCTTTACAAGATTCCTATGCATAGGAAGTGGGTTAGACTTAAATGTGTTTTGAATTTTCTTCTTGATGCTCTCTTTTACTTCAATTCATATGTCTTATGTGAGCATCTTCTCAAACTAGCATGCCTAACTTAAAGGCGTTAAAGAAAAGTACTTATTGGGAGATAACCCAAAAGTTTTAGATGAGTCTTGGAAGTTATTACCTCTGTAATAACCGCTCCTTATCCTTTTTATTTTCTTTTTGTGCCAAGAGTAACCTCTAATGATAGAGAAGTAATGATTGGAAAAGTTGCTGTCACCGTAAAAATTCGTGTAAAATCTCTGAACAACTTTTTGAGGCGGGAAGTTTTGTGCTTCTGCCCCAGGTTGTTATCTAACTTTCGTTTGTTCAACACTTTTTGATTTGAGCAACAGAAGGTCTTCGAAAAAATTCATCTTTACCTGCTGGTCTGTTTTGACAGATTTCTGCCATTTTCTGCATTTGCTTCTTGTTGGTTCCTTTTTGAGTTCTTTTGGGGAATTGAGATTTTTGAGGGAAGTACTACAGTAGATCATGTTTTAATGGAAGTTTTATTGGTGTTACACTGAACCTAAAGACTTATTATCTTGAGTGCACTAATGTTGCTAATAATGATTGTGTGAAGTTTTGTATGAAAGAAAAATTGCAGGTGTATGGAAGGAATGAGTAACGAGATGAAGGATGGACTAAAGCTCAAGCTTGGGGATGCCACGCGTGTCACCCCAAGAAATATCCAAGAAGTACAAGCGTCAAAGCTTGGGAATGCCCAAGGCATCCCCTTCTTCATCAATAAAAATCCCAGGTTTCTTCCAAACGCTTCATTTTTATTGTTTCATGCACAGTTGTGTTTTTCTCGGAGCGTCTTCTTTTTCGTTTTCGTTTTGTTTTTTCGCTTGCTTTAGTTTGCTTAGTTTTGTGAATAAATTGGTTGGACCCCCTCTTTCTTACATTGGTTTGCAAATAGTTTGGTTTGGTTTGGAAAAGAGTAGGAAAGTTCATGCTTCTGTGGTAAAAAGAGTTTGTTTTTTACTGTGGCCTATGCTCTGTCATGCCATGCTTGATATTGTTTTGTCTTTATACTTAGTATTCTTTGCTGTAGCATGAGTTTTTATAAACAATTGAGATTGCTTAATGTGCCTTGGATGAATCATGCGTTGTTTTAGCATATTAAAGCATAGTATTGTGGTATTCTCCTTTGATGCTTTATTTGGGTTGACTTGGTGCATGCTCACACCATGTTATGACTATCTCAAGTCACCATACCCTTTATGATCCTTTAGTTTTCAACTTGTAGTATCACTTTATGCTTTGATCAATGATGTTTTGTCGCTCTGCATGATTATGGCCATTATTGCTCTCTTAGTTTGTCGCTCCCAGTCTTTTCCTAGCCTCCACAACAAAGTATGAGTTCCACTCATGCATACAAATCCATAAACCAAGTTATTCCAAAGAGTCCACCATACCTACCTACTACCTTATGCTATTCCAATTATATTCATGCTTTTGTTTACCTTCCAAATTAAACTTGTTATGAGAAAACTAGTGATTAAAGCTCTCACGAACTTGATGGCACACTTTACTTTACTTGCCCTTAATAAACTTGAACCATTGGGTCCTTCTTTGTTGCGTATATGCTTGCGCTTTATAAATTGAAATTAGCAGAACCATGTACCATGGGGAACGCTTTCAACATTGCAATTGTACTTTGTACCCCGTTGATATCATGTTCTTTTGCTTACAGATCCCGGCGGTGTGAAATAAAAGTGGAACTTGTAAGATCATGGAGTTTGTATGTGTGTTAGAGAAACGCCTGGGCCGCTAGCCTAAGCCATGCCTAATCATGGTGGAAACTTGCAGCATCACCATAATGAGCACTCTATGAAGCATCCTCAATAAAAACCTATGCAAATAGCAAATAAAAAGATCGCTGAGATGCTCATGGTCTACTTGCCTTGTCATTTTGATTATGGGAAAGCTCCCGTATCATGTGCAAGGGGTACCTCGTGGGCGGTTCTTTATGATACATATGTACTTACAATGACAAGAGCTTACTTGTGACTAAAGTTGAGTAGCATGAGGTTCGGTCTTCGTAAATAAGGGGCATGAGATTTCGGTTTATAACTTGTCAAGCATATCCTCTTAGTTGTGTCACTTTCACCTTAATCACCTTCAAGATGCTTATGATAGGGGCAATGAGAGCTGAAAGCTATAAGTACCATAATTTTTGGAAGCTCTTTACGAAACTTGAATCTCTGCTTTCTTCTATGAAGGCCTTTCTTCCACCATTATATTGAGTCTCCACCTTCTACCATTATGCACCTACTTTGAGAGCATAGTGGCCATTCTTAGTTCTATGTGCATTGTCCCAAGACTAGTTGATTGATGCATACCTTGATACTGCTTGTTTTAAACTATTTGTATCTAGTCACTCTTATGAACTTTGAAGGTGTCCTATGCATTTATATTTGCAACTCTATGAGGGACAAGATGAATACTATTATGCTATGTTTTATTTACGTGAAACTAACAAACATCTTGCAAAGCATTGTTATTCATGAATCGTTTGTTTGTGGCTTTTCATGTTGCATCATAGTTTCTTTGTCTTATTGCTTGAACTTTGTCTTTCATGTTACGATTGAAGTACTATGATCCCAGCTTTGAATGTTTTACAAATACTTTGATCAAGTTTATGATGGTGCATGTCACCTCAAAAATTATTCTTTCTTTTTATCACTTACCTACTCGAGGACGAGCAGGAGTTAAGCTTGGGGATGTTGATACATTGCAAATGTATGTATAATTTTTGATGTTCCACGCTTGGTTTTATCTACTTTCTTGAGTTTTGTTCCAACTTTGGAGTACTTTTCATATGATTTCTTGGACTAACCTATTAACAAGATGCCACAGTGCCAGTTGCCTGTTTTCTGCTATTTTTGGTTCCAGGAAGTCAGAAAATGAATATTCTCGGAATTGGACGGGACAAAAGCCAAAGTTACTATTTTCCCGGAACACTCACAGAGCCAGAAGGAGAGTCGGAGGGGCCACATGGTGGCCACACCCCCTTGGCGCGGGCCAGCCCAGGCCGCGCTAGGGCATGGTGTGGGCCCCCTGGCCGCCCACCGACCTTGCCCTCTAGCCTATAAGAAGCCTCCTGAGGCATCAACCCTAGATCGTCAATCAGAAATCCACGAAAAGTTCTGCAGCGCCGCCGCCACCGAAGGGGAGATTCGGGGGACAGAAATTCTCTGTTCTGGCACGCTACCGGGATGGGGAAGTGCCCCCGGAGCCATCTCCATCGATCTCCACTGCCATCTCCATCACCATTGTTGATTCCCATGATGAGGAGGGAGTAGTTCTCTCTCGAGGCTAAGGGTTCTACCGGTAGCTATGTGTTCATCTCTCTCTCTATGCATGATCTTGTTGCGGTCATGAGCTTGTAATATATAGATCTATTCTGCTACTCAAGTGCTTTAATGAATCTCTGCTCTCCCCATGTGTGTGAAAGTGACAGCGTGCTCACCATGGTGGCACTTAGGCTAGAGATTGCAAATACTTGTTATGAGTTATATTTGGAGTTGGATGTTTCTATGAAATTGTGGTGTTTGTTGGACTCATCTAGTACTCAAGGTGATAGTGTGGGGTTTTCTAGATGGGAAAGGCTTACTTTTAGGTGTGCTTTTATAGCCCTACCATCGATTAGAGTGTCCAACCAGAGAGTAGTTAAGATTAGTATCGTAAAGAGAAGATATTTATATGAGAGTGTTCACTAGTGAAAGTATGATCCCTAGGCCTTGTTTCTAAGCATTGATACACCGTTTGCAACTAGATCTGTTACATGTTTTCTTGCTTCCATCTTTATTTCAGTTTGCCTTTAGTCTTTTCCATGCCATCAAGCTATTTTCTATCACCGTTACCACTTATATCTATTCGTACCACTTGTATGTTACTATCTCTTCGCCGGACTAGTGCACCTATACACCTGACAAGTGTATTGGGTGTGTTGGGGACACAAGAGACTTCTTGTATCTTGATTGCAAGGTTGCTTGAGAGGGAATACCTTTGACCACTTCCTCCCTGAGTTCGATAAACCTTGGGTGATCCACTTAAGGGAAAACTTGCTGCTGTTCTACAAACCTCTACACTTGGAGGCCCAACAACTATCTACAAGAATAGAAGTGCGTAGACATCAGTACCGACCAAGCTTTCGAGGAGGAGGAGTTCTACCAAGAGGAGGAGGAAGAAAACTTCAACCACTGCACTACACAAGGCAAGCCATGATTAACAATGCAAGCTGACCCTTGCAAGCTACTATTGGCAAGCTAAACCTTGCAAGCTAGATAATCTAATCAAAGGCATTAGGCATGCTTTGGTTATACCCCTTGACTATTACCTACCCCAAGTTTTATTTCCAAGCTTTACTTTCCTTACTTTACCAAAGTCCTTTACTTGTTTAAAGGTAGCATAAAAAGTATAAAACTTGACCTATCTAGCTAAACTTAGATGTCATTCTATGGCATGAGATTGATCCTAGCATCCCACATTAGTGAACACTCTTAACTTAGTAGTTTAGAGCTAAACTAAAACTTGAGTCACTTTAGATGGGAGTACTTGGTGAAAATGACTTGTGAAAACCTTGGAATGATGAGTCATTCTATTGAGATGTTTTGACATGTGTTGAGAAACACAAATGGTTTATGATGGTGAAAATGTTGAGGCATGTGCCTTAGCCCTTTTATAAAAACTGATGGTTGGGTTCGGATGCGATACCATTTCAATTTTACCGTACAACCACAATACCTGAATTGGGTAAGGCTTAGCCAGAAGTTTATATGCATTAGTATTAGTTCCCTCGTGGGAGAGATTTGAGTTGAGGCTACCTCTCAATGTTGCCCACCTATGCAGTGCCCAAGATGACAGATGGTCATGGTTGGGAGGCCATGCTCATAGGAGAGGTGCTTATACTAGGGTGTGTAAAGGAAAGGTTATGTTTGATTATCTGCATACTAAGTATGATGATTCAGGTTTATCCCTGACAAATGTATCGAATCTTGTGGTGAAATTGTACCACCTCTGTAGAGTGTCAAACTATTTGAATAGCCGCGTCCGCGGTTATGGACAGTTGGAGTGGCCATACTGTTCCATTGTCAGATGTTTTCAAAATGACTTATGAAATGAATGATGAATCTTGACGTGACCACAACAGGGTTGTGACTATGAAACTAGTTTCCCAACTTAAGTGATTCTAGAACCTTATTTTATCTTTCTTTGTTTCTGAACTCGGCTTAGGTTTCAAAATTAACTTTGCAAGTAAACTTAGAGTTAGCACTTCCTACTAGAACTATCCTAATTGTTAGTGGTAGTTTGCGAGTACTTAAAGAGTACGCATGGCTTTTGTCCCTGGCTATTCCCATGGCCAGACTATGAAGGAGACTACCAATATGAAGGACAGCATGACGGCTATGATAACTAGGACTATCTTCCATCGTCAGCATTTCCTGTGACTCTGAAGATTGACCCCACCGCTATGCTTATTAATTATTCCGCTACTTGTTGTATTAAGACTGGATCATGAGATCATTTATTCGTGTAAGAACTTATTATGGTTTTTAATGGATGATGTACTGTGATATCCAATCTGTTATTCCTCGCAAAAATGGTAATCCTAGGATTGTGATGTATGGCATAACAGGCATCTGGGATTAAAAATCCGGGTGTTGACAGCGTATGTGCATTGACTTCAGGAAATTAAACCGTGAAACACAAAAGAATCATAAACCTATACCTTTCATGTATAAAATTCTAGAAAGACTTAGTAATAATTCTTATTTTTGTTTTCTTGATGGTTATGCTGGATATTCTCAAATTGCTATACAACCACAAGATCAAGAGAAAACAACCTTTACTTGTCCTTATGGCACATATGCTTATAGATTAATTCCATTTGTCTTATGTAATGCAGCAACAACTTTTCAGGAATGTGTTCTAAAGATTTTTGATGATTTTGTCGAGAAGACTATGGAAGTCCTAACAGACGATTTTGTCGTTTGTGGAACAACTTTTGATAATTGTCTCTACAATCTGACCAGAGTTTTGCAAAGATGCAGGCAATCAAACTTGGTTTTGAATTGGGAGCAATGCCGTTTCATGGAAAGAGAAGGTAAAGTTTTCGAGCACAAGGTTTCGTAGAAAGGAATAGAAATAGATAAAACTAATATAAATGCTATAGAAAATCTCCCAATGCCTCAGGACATTAAAAGCTTAAAAATGTTTCTAGGACATGCATGATTTTATAAGAGGTTTATAAAAGATTTTGCTAAACTAACTATGCCCCTTACCAATATTCTTGATAAAGAAACTCCATTCTATTTAGACCATGACTGCATTGCAGCTGTTGGGAACCTTAAAGATAAACTAGTTTCAGCACCTATCATGCAACCTCCAAAGTGGGATGAACCTTTCGAAATTATGTGTGATGCTAGTGATTATGCTTTAGGGGATGTGTTGGGACAGCGAGATGGAAATAATTTAAATGTTATTTATTATGCTAGTAGACCTCTTAATAAGATTTATAAATATGATGCTACTACAGAAAAAGAGTTTCTAGCTATAATTTTTGCTTGTGACAAATTTAGATCTTACATAATTAATTCTAAGGTAATAATTCATACGGATCACCAAGCTTTGTGTCACCTGCTTGTGAAAAAGGATGATAAGTCCAAGTTGATTAGGTGGGTTTTATTACTACAAGAGTATGATTTGCAAATAGTAGATAGGAGGGGTAAGGATAATTCGGTAGCAGATCATCTCTCTAGGATGGAGGGAATAATTAATGACCTTGTACCTATTAAATAATCATTTCCGGGAGAATATTTAGTAAAGGTGGATATTGTTGATCCATGGTATGCAGATTATGCTAACTATCTAGAAACAAAAATTTTACCTCCCGGTATGACAAGAAATCAAAGAATGAAATTCTTTAATGATCTTAAGTATTATTTTTGGGATGATCCGTATTTATATTGTCATGGACTTGACGGAATGATTCAGAAGTGTGTTCCTAATCATGAAATGAATGCTATATTAAAGGGTTGTCATGACAGTTCATATGGAGGGCATCATGTAGGAAAAAGAACTGATGCAAAGGTACTTCAATCCGGATTCTATTGCTGAAGGATGCACACATGTATGTGGAATACTGCGATGCTTGCCAAAGAAGAGGTAATATAGGTAGGAGACACGAAATGGCGATGAATTATAGTCTAATAATTGAACCCTTTGATGTATGGGGAATGGATTACATGGGGCCATTTATAGAGTCAAACGATTATACTCATATTCTTGTTGCTGTTGACTATGTTACTAAGTGGGTTGAAGCTATCCCAACAAATCATGCAGATGCGGCTACCTCGGTGAAGATGATCAAGTATGCCATATTCCCTAGGTTTGGAGTTCCTAGATTTAAAATTACTCACGGTGGTTCTCATTTTATGAAATGTACTTTTAGGAAAATCCTCAGCAAGTATGGAGTAACTCACCGCGTTGCTTCACTATATCATCCCCAAACAAGTGGTCAAGTGGAACTCTCAAATAGAGAACTAAAGACCATACTCGAGAAGACGGTGGACAAATCAAGGAAGGATTGGTCATACAAGTTAAACGACACTCTATGGGCATACCGTACTGCGTTTAAAAATCCAATGGGTATGACACCTTATAATATGGTGTACGGTAAGGCATGCCATTTACCTTTAGAACTAGAACACCAAGCTTTTTGGGCAATCAAGAATCTAAATTATGATCTCAAAGCAGCTGGGGAAAAGCATTTATTAGATATGCATGCTTTAGATGAGTTTAGAAGTGAAGCCTATGAGAATGCTAGGTTTTTTAAGGAGAAGGTTAAAAGATGGCATGACAGGAAAATAGAGAATAAAGTTTTTAAAAGTGGAGACAAAGTGTTATTCTATAATTATCGTCTTAAGTTGTTTCCGGGAAAACTAAGGTCAAAGTGGGAAGGTCCATATGTAGTTGAAGAAGCCTATTCGTCAGGAGAAGTGAAGCTCCCAGGAAAAACACACTCTCTTGCATGGGTGGTAAATGGACAACGCTTGAAGCATTATTGGGTGAAAGAAGATATAAGTGCAATCACTATAGAATTGAGCAAACCCGAAGAAGTGATAAAGCGAAAATATACGAAGAATGGCAATTACAAGAAGAATGGACTCAAGACGGAATTAGCGGTACTATGGTCAAGCTATTGACCATAAAAGAGCTCTTCATGGGAGGCAACCCATGTGAAATAAATGTTGAGTAAGTTTTTAAACTTTCAGTTGAAGTCTAGTTTGAGTATTGTTTTTCATCAGAACGATTCATGCTCTAGCAAAAAACAAGGAAGATTGATGATGCCAAAATTGGTCGAAAGTCTAAGCTGACATTTCTCTGTCAAAACTCGATATTTTGTTAAGTTTCATATTAATAAAGAATACTTGGAGAAGCAGGAAACTTTTGGTGGACATAGATGGTTTAACGACCAACTATACGGCAGGAATACAAATTCCAGCCGTATAGTTCCGGCCATATAGTTATTGCGACGACAACGCTTTCGTCCTCGAAAGGTACTAAGAGTTTAACGACCAACTATACGGCCAGAATTAAAAATTCCGTCCGTATAGTCGTGGTCGTATAGTTATCGGCCCTTCTCCAAAAAAATTGTCGAGGAAATAGAGAGTTTAACGACCAACTATACGGCCGAAATTAAAATTTCCACCCGTATAGTTGCGGTCGTATAGTTGTCTACACCTTTGAAAAAATAATTTCTAGAATACTAAGAGTTTAACGACCAACTATACGGCCGGAATTAAAAATTCCACCCGTATAGTCGCGGTCGTATAGTTATTGCCCCTTCTTCAAAAATTTCATCGAGGAAATAGAGAGTTTAACGACCAACTATACGGCCGAAATTAAAAGTTCTGGCCGTATAGTTAGGTTCCGCCGTAGATCTAATCTATATCCGGTTCACAGCTATATGGCGGGAGATATACGGGCTGCACCCGTATAGTTGCTCGTTACGCAAGATGGCTAGGATTTTTGAGCCCTTCTTTTAAAGCTGATCGCATCTAACCTTTTTCATGAAGTTTTCACAGACCTACAGCTTCCAGCCTCGAAAAATCGTTGCCATCCCTATACAAGCCTTCTAATAACATCCGTGCAGCGAAGCCATGAAGCCCTTCCACGTCAACCAGGTCTGGAAGAAGAAAGATGAGGATCCCATGAAGAGGATCGAGGAAGCAGGACCTAAAGGATCGTCATCATCATCTGGCCTGGAGATCAAGCCTCTCCCAATTTGGGAGGACCTGTTCACACAGAGGATGGGGATGATGAGACAAGTTGAGCAGGGAAGGACAAGGATGAGTACCTCCCGAATCGTTATCATTACAACATAGGATCCTATTATAAACCTCCTCTTGGTCCGTCACCTCTTAAACCAAAGAAGGTGCGGCAAGATGAGATTCATGATAAGATCTGTGAGTTAGAAAAGGCTTCTAAGGCATGCGTTGAAACAGTTGGAGAAGGGATTGACTCCTACTGGATGATGAGCAAAGACCTTGAGAAGAAGGTCGATGCAATCGATAGTAGAGTTGGTTTCTTGATTAAAACTGTTTTTGAGTTAACCGATAAGAAGAAATTCCTCAAGAGGAAAATGTTGAAGCTCCAATACGACATGGCCAAGCTCAGCATTCGCTTTGAAAGCATAGTTAAAGCGGGCAATGTAAAGGAAGAAGGCGAAGCTCTATCTACCCAAGAGGAGGAATAGGTACTCACAAGGAGTTAATTGATCCCACCTGGCTTGATTCCAAGCTTGGGGACTTTAAAGACCTTGTAATCTTTCTTATAAGTTTTATATTGAAGTTTATGCATTAGCTCAAACTAGAAATAAAGTTTGCATCATTAGAATTCTCTTCAGGAATAGCCGATCCCTTTTATGAAATTCCGAGTTTATTATTATACATGGAGCAATATTGAGTTTGTGTTTGCTTTATTGATATATGAATGGCTTGAGTATGATTTTACTTACACTTGATGATAGCAATAGGAGTCTTCCACACCATTGGTATTAATTGAACACATAAAGATAATTTGGTCAATATGCTGTAAGTTTACAGTTTGATTCACAAAGAAAAATTATCTATACAATTAAGTTGAAAAAGAAAACCTTGAACAAAGGAAAATGAAATACTATCTAAATAGAGTGAGAACAAGTCGTGGTATAATCTCAAGTCAAAAGAATGCTTCATATACAGTTGGAATTTTATAATTGAGATTGTTGAACTTTGAATTCCTACATAAAGTGGAATATATGGCTAGCTCCTTTGCACAACACTTTAAACAAAAGTGTGAGCATATATGCAAAGAAAAGGAAAAGAAAGAAGAAAAAGAGTGAATGTGCAAAGCGCAAATAGAAATATACCACTGTATTGTAGTATGACAAAGAGACACTTTTGAGATTTTGAATCCTAAGTGAATACGTTGATCCTAAAACACTTGGGACTACCTCGTTAACTCATTTGGTTGAACCAGATTCTTTTACATTATGTTGAGATTCATATTTTATGAACTATTGATAACTAAGGTGTGGAAGCCTTCCAATACTATTCAGATGGTTCGAGTAAGATACTATTCATGAACTTATTCCCCTGCATCTACATGATGAACACATGCTGCAATTGCCTCATTTATTTTATTAACTCAGCTTCATGAATATGATGATCACATCCATTAAGCTAAAAACTTGCTCGGGACAAGAAAGAGTCTAAGCTTGGGGAATTTGATGAGTGCATATTTGCATCATGTTTTACATTATTATTTTGCATTATAGATGCAAGATTTTGGTATTTTATGGCGCTTGCGCGCACATTTTATGTATGTTTTCACCAGGATCAGGACAGATGATGGATACAATAGATATAATTATTGAAGCAGTTATACTAAGGAGAAAATGAGTCAAAAACAACGTAAACCGCTTATTTGGGAAATATTAATACTACCAGAAGAAAACTAGAAGCGAACAAAGGAGGTAGAGAGCGTAACGACCAACTATACGGCGAGAGAATTTTCTCCGCCCGTATAGCTCCGGCCGTATAGTTGGCGCCGCCTACGCCTCGTCAAATAGTTTCACCCCGTGCAATTGGTTTGGGGAGACAACATACAGAACACCCAAAAATCACGAAAACATCACCTCCGGAAGGCATTTGGAGGGGGAACTCGTCCGCCGGGGATTCATCTTCACCCCGCGCAGATCCAGGAGGCTAAGACATTGATCTTCATCAACCACCGCTGCATCACCACCATCCTCATCCATCCCACCTACATATTGTCTAGATCTTATTGTAATTCCTATACTCTTTGTGGATTTATACAAGTACTATTCATCTATGATTGTTCCCATTACTATTTCCATGATGTTGAATGCCTCCATGTCAGAGTAGATTTTTAGTTCTTGAGGAGATGGAGAAAACCTAGCATATGACTGAGATGGGATAGAGATTATTATGTTATACATCATTATGTGTAGGTGTTAATTGTCTTCAACTTGATATTAAGGAGAAGTTCACCTTCTTAATATTTGCCTCTTATGGGGACTCGATGGAGGGGATTACTTGTTAGTAGACGGAGGGATGATAGCGCTTACTGTGACTATAAAGTTGTTGTTATTCCTTACGTACTAACTTGGGGAACCAAGGAGAACTCATCAAGTCATGTCCATGCCATGAGAGAAATCCCTTAATATCGTGGTAATGCGATGGTTGTCAGTTATTGTCTGTTCTGGTTATGAGGACGATGTGTGCAGCGATTGCTGGCAAATTATCCATATATGGAGCTCCTCCCACATACATACACACTATGAGAATATTCGTTAAAATACTCTCGATTACTTAGTCTAAGTTTCTAGTGGTGTATCCGCTACTCCCCGAGAATGCATTTCCCTATTGTAGTTCTAAAGTTCTATTACACACGCGATTCTTACTTTCTACATTAAGTTTTGCTTTACTTTAAATTACCTTGTTCAACCAAAAACCCAAAAACAACTCTACTTATCTTGCATCTTAAAGTTATTTCTTAAGTACTCCATTTAGTTATAGTTAAAAGCATTTTAGTCTTTCGCCTACTACTCCTTGTGGGATCAATATCTTTATTTCGAAACTAGCTACAAACGATCTGTGCACTTGCAGTCATCACTCGCCACGGCTGGAATCGACGCGAGTTGCCGGCGCCGCGCGTCCTTTCGCGCAGCCAAGTGAACTGCTACCACCGCGCCTCGGCCTACTCGTTGCTGCCTTGGCGACCGTGGCACCGCGCTTCCCTCGGTGACCGCCATGTCCTCCTCAAGCCGAGAAGCTACTTGGCACATGCTTTTTCACCGCCACAAGATATGTTTCGCCACCGGCCGCACCATTTGTCCTCCAAATTTTAGTTTAGTTTTGGTAGATGAAGTGAGTGTATATTTATGCTTTGTAGAGGATCTTGTATGATTCATCCGACGATGAACTAGAGCTCGAGGAGGATCAGAACATATCGATGCTATTAGCTTGACGCGAGACGAAAGAACCGAAGCCCGGTGGCTCGGGTTTTGCTAGATGCAAGTTGTGGAGAGAAAGGATTGAAGGGCACGAGAGGTTGATGAGGATATATTTCAACAACAATGCCACCTTCAGGAGTATTTTCGTCTGTGTTTTAGGATGAGCACCGGTTTGTTCAAGCGCATTTGCGAAGAGGTAACCAAGTTTGATCGGTTCTTCGAGCAAAGGAGGAATGCTGCCGAAGAGCTTGGGCATAGCACCTACCATAAGGTGACCGCTGCCTTGCATATGATGGCATATGGTATTCCGGTGGACCTTGTTGACGACCATTTGGCAATGAGTGAGAGTCAAGCCATTGAGTGTGTCAAGCGCTTTGCCGTCGCAATTGTCCGCATGTTTCACACAGTGTACTTGAGAGCCCCCAATGCCGAAGACACGACTAGGCTTTTGGAGGAGAACAAGGCTCGAGGGTTCCCTGGAATGCTTGGCTCTGTTGACTGTATGCATTGGAGTTGGAAGAATAGTCCAACGACATGGCATGGACAATTCAAAGGTCACAAGAAGGACTACACTATCATCCTTAAAGCCATGGCAGATTATGAGACTAGGATTTGGCATGCTTTTTTTGGAATGCACGGGTCCTGCGATGACATCAATGTTATTGAACGATATCCTCTTATGTAAAGAATTGCATTATGTGAAGGTCCACAAGTGGAGTTTCAAGCAAATGACCGCACATACAACTATGGCTATTATCTTGCCGATGACATCTAACCAAGGTGTCAAACTTTTGAAAAGCCGGTTCACAAACCCAAAGGTAAGAAAAGGATTTCCACACCGCATAAGCGACGGCTAATAAATATGTAGAGAGAACCTTTGGGATTTTGCAAGTCCAATTTGCTATTATGAGAGGACTGGCTAGATTTGGGACTAAGGATGCCTTTGGTACATCATGACCGCTTGTGTCATCATGCATCACATGATCATAGAGGATGATCGTGGCAAATATGTAGATCGCAACCACTACTATGACTTGATGGGGATTCCCGTGCAAGTGCATATGAGAGAGCATAGGGTGGCACGTTTTATTGCCTCATATCATGCCATTCACGACAATGAGATTCATGATAATCTTCAAAAAGATCTCATCTAGGAGTGGTAGTAATGGTTTGGAGCACAACGTTGAGCCCTCCTTTTATTTGTTGTTTGTTGTAGTGTTGATGAAAAACTTGTTTTATTTGTTGTGAACAATTCCTATATTTGTTGTATTATTTATGTACCATTTGGTTATGTTGGAATAATAACTAGACAATTTTTTGTTGAATTTATTTGATCTTCTTCATCATATAGTTCATTGTGAAATCTGTTTGCGGCAGCGCCCGCGCGTTATATTTTCGCGCGCCTGCTGGAGGATGTTTTGCGCTCTGTTTTCGCGCGTCCGCCGGAGGAGAAACACCACGCGCGCGCTAAAATTGAATCGCGCGTGCTGCATACTTTTACAGCGCCGGGTTAGCGCGGCTATTGGAGTTGCCCTTAGGCATATACAATCAAAAGGTTGCAGCTCTTTTGATTCTTGTCATTTCTGTTCTCTGTTAGTTATGACCACAATGTCCTTTTATGAAAAGCAGTAGACAGCACCTTCTCAGCTTGCATTCCGCAAATGAATGTCAGGATGATCCATCCCAGCAAAGAGCAAGAAGTTGCAGTGGGGGTTGGGGACGAGCAAGTGAAGGAACATGGGAAGGCTGGGCGTCGAGGGCGTCGGGAGGAGCCCGTGCTCGATGTCGGGGTCATGCCGCGGACGGAGGAAGTACGACGAGAGGCGTCCGGCCGCGTCAGCGAACTCACAGAGCCCTCGGGGTAGGGTTCCAGGCGGCCGGTAGTGCCCTTCGTTCCCTGCCTACGGGAGCGGGATTACGCGGGGATGGAGGCCAGCCACTGAGGAGATCCTCCGCCGAGATCGGGGGATGCTATGGTCACCTCTGCCGTCGCCGCCGGGAGTATATGCGCTGGTGTGCTGTGTTCACTTCGTCGGTGAGAACGAACAGAGGTACTCCCTCCGTTTTGAAATATAAGATGTTTTATTTTTGTGAAAGGAGTATACATAGACCCTTTTAGTGTGTAGGTTCATGTAGATTTGAAGCGAACCTACACACTAAAAAGAGTCTAAATACATTCCTTTCACAAAGCTAAAACATCTTATATTTTAAAACGGAGAGAGTAGGATCCTTCAGACTTTGAGTTATATGAGCACATGGGTAAAAGGGAAAACGGTTAAATCAATTAATCGGTCAAAAAAGAAGGTTTTAACGGAAGCACACGGAGTGGCAAAATCCCATAACGCACAAGAAGTTTTGAGGTCTGGTCGTAGACAGGGGTTCATCGGACTGGTAAAGTTGGGGTTCTTGGTGAGGAATTAATCCTCGATAGTCAGATAGAGGTGTGCTGAATATGACTGCAGGTTTGCGTTGCCGGATGGATGGTTTTTGGGGTTTGTTTGTGTGCGTGCAGATCGATGAGAATGTGCAGAGGGAGATCATCAATCACCGGGCGCTCCGGCACCCTAACATCATACGATTCAAGGAGGTTATTAGGAAATTCTGACTCACTTATCATTGGAAAATTCGCTGATTGTCGATGAAGTCGTATTGGTGAAATTGGATGTTACTGAAGTCTGAACTAATCCGTCCGTCCTCCAGACAGAAAAAATGGTAGTACGGTACTTAATTCGTTCTGGAAATATGAGTAGCTTTTTGAATGTTTTGCATCGTGACTGCATCTTCCAATTATCAGTAACGTTTTTTCATCAAAAGTTAGTACGGAGCAGTAATGTTTGGCTGGACAGCACTGAACCCACAGTCCAGGGTCACTATGAACTGATCATAAATTGCAGACTAGTTTCAGAGGCATGGAAGTTTATCCTAGACCATTGCCCTGGCTGATCTTCAGCTTAGCAACTTATCATATTCAGATAAAGCTTGATGGACTTACAACAATATGGTCTTCAGATAGTGGCCAAGGCCTTACAAGGTAACAGCTGGGCACAAGATATCCGTGGCATCATGGGAGTACATGAGATAGGCCAATACTTCAAAGTCTGGAACCTGATTCAGAACACCATCCTGACCACGGAACCAGACACGCTCCCATGGTCCTGTATAGTAGATGGAGCTTACACTGCCAGCTCCTGCTACTGCGCCACTTTCCATGGATTGATATCTTGTCAATCCTGGAAGCTGATCTGGAAGACATGGGCGCCGTCCGGTGTAAATTTTTTCCACTGGCTACCCAACCAAGACAGATGCTGGACCGCAGAGCCCCTAGCAAGACATGGCCTACAACACCACCCACAATGTCTGCTTTGTGACCAGGAGTCTGAGACCATCGAACACCTGCTACTGACATGCCCCTTTGTCAGGCAAGCTTGGCATGAGATCTTAGCCTAGCTGCGCATGACCGCCAACGCTCTATACCAGGAGGCTTCGCTCATGGAATGGTGCAGTAAAGGAAGACAGGACACGCCCAAGCAACTGCAGAGTGCACTTGCGTCTACAACCCTCCTGATCCCTTGGATGGTGTGGAAGCACCGAAATAACCGTGTCTTCAACGGCGCCCAACCATCGTTGACCTCCCTAGCTGCGAAAATCAAAGAGGAGCTCAGTCTATGGGCAAGAGCGGGCGCAAAAGGACTCAGGGTAGTGCTGCCATCCTCTTGGGATGTACACTGATGTAATGAATATTATGATGTAACCCGCCTCCTTGGGAGGATGTAGCCCAAACTCTGCCTTTTCAATGTTCCGTTTTTTCAAAAAGAAAAAAAACAATATGGTCTTGTTTATTTTCTAAAACTCTTAATGAGTTTAGCTTTGAATTCAGGTGTAACACATGTTAGCAATCATAATGGCACAAACGGTTCTTGTTATGTCACTTTTGCTTAAATGAACTATGAAAAAACCATCGTACCAATTCAGGAGTACTTTGGTTTGTCAATGGGTGGACGTGTGCTGCGTAGCATTGCAATTTGGTGGATCTCTCACAAGATAATCGCGATGTTCGGACATACATATTCATCACGAGTAGACATCAATTAGTTGTTAATCCCTTTCTTGCTAATTGCATCTCTATATACACGGACGCTGGCGAGTTGAAAAAGGCTGGGAGCTCGCGGCCAGGAGTTGGAGGTGCCCACGGAGCATGCACCGGGAACTGGACGCCGGCGAGCTCGCTCAGCGCAGGCATCACACGACGATCGGGGCAGCAGAACGACTCCATCATCCTGCGCCGCCTCGATTCCACGGATGTCATCGTCTTCATGGCTGCAGGTGAGCGTGACTCCATCCCTCCGTCCCAAAATAAGTGACATGAGTTTGTCTAGATTCTCTTGTATCTAGACACGTTTTAGTATATAGATATGCGAATCTTGGTAAATTCAAGTCACTTATTTTGGGACGAAGGGAGTATTAAGTATGTTTGCGAACTGTGTATATGTTTCCTAGTATTGTGTGCAAACCACAGTATGTGTGTGAATATTGATTTTTTTACTTGGATTCAATATCGCCGGCGCACAAGCAGCACGCCGGCGGTAAGTCATTTCCTGTAGTGTAACACTGGACCTCGGAAAATCCTTGGGTGCGCGACCAGCGCTCCTGTTAGGAGTAGCCCCGAGTATTTGGTCGAGTCGTAGGCTCGAGCAAAAACTTAGCGAGTCAAAGAAAAAATACCGTGCGCACTCCCATCACGTGTTGATAGTGTGAATGCTGATGACATCAGTGCCGACGACTAGTGAGCTCAGCCACCGGTGTGAGCGGTGCTGATGGGACTGGACGGGTGTGTGCCCCCAAGGTCTGACCGGGATTTGACAAGTCACGCGTAAATTGGGATATTTTAACTGCGTCTCCTCGATTTCCGTACGGGGTGGAGGTCGTGTGACCAAGGTTCATTTTGCGTGCCGCCATGCGTCAGAGGGTGAAATTTGAGCCGCCGGATTGCATCTCTTCTCTGCTTAAGTAGCAGTTTGGGGCAATAATTTTATTACTCTGCCTAATCTTCCTCCTTGCGTCGCTGCCTTCACCTCTTTACCCCACACCATTGTTCTTGGCCCAGCTCCTTGCGTTGGACGTACTCAGATCATTTCCCAGTCCGCTCTTGCGATCTCACCATAGGAGAAGGACGAGAAAAAGTAAGAAGGTCGCTGGTACTGGATCGAGCGCCGCCGCCACCCCAAGAAGAAGGGTAACGGAACTCGCGTCACCAAAGGCTTATGTCGGCGCTCCACGCTAAGGGCTTCCGAACTGCGGCCTCTTCGCCAAGCCGGCCTTATCCCGATGAATGAGACTGATTGCAAGGTTCCGGGACCGGAGATAATCCCCAATCCTCCCACGGGGTTTCGGGTGATGTTCCTTGCTTTCCTTTTTCATGGACTTTCTCTTCCCCTCCACGATTTCATTTGTGGATTGCATTGTTTCTATGGGATTCAGCTTCACTAGCTGACTCCCAACTCCATTCTCCACATTGCTACTTCATTACCCCTGCGTGAGTGTTGGCTCGGCATCGAGCCACACTTCGGTCTTTTCAAAAAGCTTTTTAGTTTGAAGAGGCAATGATGTTTGAAGTCCGTAGTGTATGACATTGGTGGGTGTGGTATATCCGTAAGCCCCAATGTCCAGTACTTTAGCTGCAATTTTGTCGATTCTTCCCAAGGATGGAGGGACAAATGGTTCTACATCCGAGATCAAAAGGTAGGAGAGCAGAAGTTCGACATAGCTCCGTTTGACTCGAAGGCGGAGCCGAAGAGTAAAAGATCCTAGAAGAACGTGATCATGTCGGGTGAAGCATACGAAGTTGAGACCTTGTACCAGCGGGTGCAAGATCTTTAGCTCATCCGTGGCAAGGAGGTCTCCAGTGTAGACCTCATTCGAACCTTCCTGTGGTGTCGTATGCAGTCACTGCAGACCAGAGGCTACCCGATGTTCCTAAGGTCTGGCCGGTTAGATCCAACACGTGTTTCTTCTGAAGACTTATAATCCATGGAGCTCAAAAAGAGGATTAGGTTGTTGACCAAACTCACCGTGGATGAGCCTCTCCCCATGGAATCGACGACCGAGCCGTTCCATGCCACCAATCCTATGCCGACGGTAATGTTCTATCATATGTTTCCTTGCCCTTAGGATAGTTTTAATAGAGACTTGTTGGTGTTATCATCTTTTGTTGTAGGAGTGGAAAGTTGAAACTTCGATGCCTCCCCAACCTGAGGGCTTGCTCCCTCCTGAGGCCAAAGAGCTGGATGAGTCAGACTCGACTGTTCCTTCTATGGAGTTACATCGAGCCCTCGAGTCCAGCAAGGACCATGCTCGCAAGTGGGGGCAGAGCAAAGATTCAGATTCCTCCACACCGGAGACGCCAAAGGATCCTACTCCTAGAGTGGGTGATGCTGATCCGTTCCCTTCGTACCAAGCTTCCTGATCCTCAGTTGAAGAAGCAGAAATGGGAGGAGTTTTTCAACCTTAACAAATTCAACGGGTGATCCTCTGCATTCTTGAAATTTTTAGAGGACATTGCATGTTGCTTTTCTTCGATAGATGTTCCTTATACTATTGAAGTGACATAGGGTCATCACCATCCAAAAGCGGCAAGGACATGGAGGATGAGGGAGTTGTGGACTCCAAGGGAAAATGTGTGGAGACGACCGAGCCCTTCCCGAAGACGGTGGCCAACTGTAGCGATAGCTCCTCGAGCTCCTCCAAGTTGGGGCGGTGTAGGGTTCTCGCCTAGATGACTAGATAGGAACCTTCAGAGTCTTCGGGTGATCATGTGAGTGTGCTTTGTTCATTCGACGGAGCCCCGAGTCCCTTTCTTTGTCTGATGTGATGTGCTACTCCAACCCTTCCTATGGGACATGGTTCACCTAGGTCAACAACATGTGCGGCTAGATGCTGACTTATGGTAACTCCAAGGTAAAATCCTTTGTCTTGTTGCGTGATTCATCCAAATATGGGGTCAATTTCTAATTGATGCATTGTTTCTTGCACCAGAGGATAATAATCAAGTTGTTCGTCGGCTAGAGTCTCTCAAAAAGAAACTTAGCACAATGGAGACAAAGAAGAAGGATGCAGTTAGGCCCTGGATCAGTTCAAGGCAGAGGCCAAGCAACACGAAGATAAACTGGCAGCATCCACTAAAGAACGCGAGAAGGGCCTGGTTGATCAGCTTGCGGCGACTGCTCAAGCCTTGTCTGGTAAGTGGTTGTGTCAGGCACACTTTCTTCTTATCCTCCTTTGGCTCCTTTCTTCTGATTAGTGTTTGCTATTGTTTGTAGATGCAACTGGTCTTGATTTTGACCGTCAAGTGCTTGGAAAGAATGACCCTTTGGTAGGCGTCATTGCACTAGTTGAATACCACAACACTTCTGACAAGGAAGCACTTCTCAAGGCCAAGAACGTACTCGACCGTTTTCATCAGGAGACATTTCTGAAAGCCAAGGCCATCGAGGATATTGGCGGTCTTGCAGAGGCCTCCGCGGAGGGTGTGCCTATGGAGTAGAGACAGACGCAAAAGGCAGTCGGTGCCTCCCTCGGACTGGCGATGACACAGGCTTGCGGTGTTGATATCAGCAAGATCACCTCCAAATTGCTGGTGACGGCATAAGGTCAAGAGGTAGCCTTTGTCCTATTCCCAACCGCTATAAGAATTATGGTCCTCGTCTCATCGAGATGCTCGCGAAGTATTCTGCAGAGCAGAAACGGTTGGCCACGGCAAAAGCCACCAAATCAGAGGCTGTCGCAGACTCCGAGAAGCCTTCGGATGCTTCTGCGTAAGCCGTGCCGCATTGTTGCCTCTACTATTGTTGTATAGCCGTGCTGGGATGTTGTAATTCCTTCGTCTGTATCGTGATTTTGGAGTAATTAGAACCTGTGATAGTTCTTTTAGTGAGCCATTTGTATATATTGGTTGCTTTTTATGTGCCAGTGCTTGAGCTTTTTACCTGCTGCTTTATGATGCAAAGATTCCCTATCCATCGAGTGTTTGCTTGAATAGGGTCTCCTAAGTGGAGCGCCCGTCGCCACCTTCTTTTACTTCTGCAGTTCCTCCTTGTATAAGGGTGGATCAACTGTCGCAGCTTCCTATGCTCCATGACCATGTGAAGGACATGGAGAAAAACGTTGCCATCATCCGAGGCCATATCGATGTGTGGAAGTCAAAAGCAGAGAAATCTCTCGAACAGGAGAAGTATCTATTTGGTAAGGTGGCCTAAATCAGTGAGCAGCGGTGGTGTAAGTGTCCTTGGTTGTTTTGTCCTTTTGGTCTATTTGCACTGTGAATCTCATTGCTTTGTTTGTTTATGTAACACCCTTGAGTCGGTCCTATGTAGATGTTAGCGATTCCCGCCAAACCCGCATAGAAACGATTCAACGATGCGCACCAAGCACTTGTGTGCAGGTGGAAAACAAAGTAATACCATTACATAATAGTTCATGATGGAACCCACAGAAGCATATATATATATATACAACAATGACTCGACTAGTCAAGAATACAGTTATACAATACAAAGATCCAAATCACCTTGAAAAAGATACACCATCCGAGTATGGATAAGATGCAAATTGGACTAAGAGTCCTGAAGAATAACCAATGGCGTCCATAACCCTACCCAGGCCAAACTGGAAGGGTAACCTTGCTAACATCATCAATCACATACCTGTCAAAGCCAAAGGGTGCCGGCAAAGGGCAAAGGAAAATAAAAAGAGAGCGATCAGTAGTGAGGCCAGTACACGGCGAGTCTTCAAATTCAGTGGCTCTCACCTACATAGGTATGGTGGACTAAAGGGCAGCGAATCATGCACTAAACAACCTATACAGACACAATACAACTACGGCTACCAGAGAGGGATAATAAAGACCTATTCAGAACCAACCTGATACTAAAACCAAACATACCCATCCTGGTATTTCCCCCTTGAGGACAAACGAGGAAGTCCTTCCGAGAAAACTCACACAGTTGGCAGTTTTATATATTCATTCCATGGTGGTTATCCAATTTACTAATCATGACAGATCCAAGTCAGATTATAACATTAATTCTTTTGTGTAAGTTGTCTATGATCGAGAAACTGTGCTCCAAGTCGTCCATAACCGCTGCCACGAATTTTTGAAAAGATTTAACCATGTAGGGACGCACCAAAGTATCCACACGCACTTCCACCCTCGTTTGCCAGATCAGGTAGGTGCCATAACAAGTAACATACACCCATCGGTATGCCAGCGGGATTCAAAAACGATGTTTCCCAGACCGAAAGCAAGTACACCGGGGCCACCCCACTAAGTTACCCACAACAAAGTCGGACGGCTCTGAGACAGACCCAGGGTTTGTGTCAATGGCTGTTAACTACGAAGAACCTAAAAGTGTGATTGGGCTTGTCGATACCGCGAAAACATTCCACATTTGTTCCTAAACAGTACACTAGTAACCGCTCCTCAAGAAACAATAGTAAATAAAGCAGTAAAGCATGGAATAGGTATATGATAGTAATAACACCCCAAATTAGTTTGTGGCCCCTAGTACAGTACTTTGAAATGAAGTTGTAAGCCGATAGGGATTCCCATACACCCCGCATGTGGTTAGAGCACTCGGTCTCGGAACATGTGTCAAGAACTCGGGTCCTTGATGGACACATGTGGGTGGGATAAGATCCAGATCTCAACTATTACCCGCCAGTGCCTCTTTATTAATTATATCTACTTCCAACATTTAATTATCAAGTGATAAGTGGAACCATGATTATCTCCACTATTAAGCATGTTCCAACCTCCCAACAACGGTGGAGCTCGATGACTCGAACCAACACCTGAGGAAGCAACTACGACTCACAAGGCTAGTTATCTACCAAACATCAAGAAATAAGAGGTGTCCAAGGCAATATAGGCTACATGGAATATAAATGGTATGAAAACTAAAGCATTGAAATACGGAGAGCCATAGATCAACATGAGGAAATAAAGACTATAAATGCAAAATAGGTAGAATGAGGGAGAATGCTCGCCTAGGAAACACTACCGAAGACACATTATCCAAAGGACTTGTCGAGACTCGCATCAAATCAACACCCTAACCCGTGAAGAAGCAAAGCACTAAAATAAAAACTAGATGCACTATTTAGTACTACGGAAAAAGGTCGGGCATGTTTATGATATGATGCATGACATGGCGAAGATGCGATGCAACTAGGAATTATTAAGCAGAATCAGGATCCCTACAATTAATTAGATGGTTCGACTTGTTTAGGTACCTCACAATGTAAATGTTGGATTAATAAGGCAAAACACGGCATCGGTTCAAAAATAGCCCGCATATACAGTCCATATTTAATTATTAGGTGAATCAACAAAATACGCCCAAATGACAAAGTATGTATGCCATCATGAACAATTTAATATGCAACAAGTTTATATTACATTTTATTAAACAGGGCTCGGAAAAGGGGATAACACATTAGGGTTTTGACGATCTTGGGTTCCGAGGGTTCGGGCTCAGTCTCCGGACTCCGGGATCGGGGTCTTCGGGTTCCATGAAGGAGGACTTGGTGTCCATGGTTCCTTATCGGGAGCGACCTTGTGTGGCACCGGGGTCTTCAGATCGACATCGGCCCTTCCACAATTCACGGGGTTCACCTGACGGTGGTAGAAGAACTTGCCCTCAGATTGATTCTCCTCTAGAGATCTTGCGGAAAGGTTGAACCGAGGAAGTGGCCTCAAATACACCCATCACATGTTACACCATCACCATAGCACCAATTCTCGCCACCATTTCACATCAGCTCTTCACCGTGTCAGCCACACAGGGAACCAGTGGCTCATCACCCCGTCAGGATAGGGCTGTAGGGCACAGGATGGCTAGCCTGCAGGCATGCTAGGAGAGGTGACGCATGACCTGGGGCCGGCTCAGGTAGCATAGGAGGACGAGCTTGCGGTGGCGCACGGAGAGGCAGGGAGCGCGGCCAGAGACGCTGGTGCTGTGGGTAGAGGTGTGGGTGGTGGCGGTGTTCGCAGGAGGGTGCGCGAGGTGCCCGGAGACGGGGATATAGGGCCGGCACTGGAGCAGGATGCAGGACGAAACGGGTGCAGGACAGTGGTGTGGCTACATGAGGAGGCGCTTGGGTGCTTGAGGTAGCTGACAACAAGATGGGGCGCGGAGGAGCAGCGAGGATAGCAGCCGGTCGCGGGGAGGACGATGCTGGTAGATGGTAGAGATCATAGTCGGGCAGGGAAGTAGGACGGCAGCGCAGGGGAAGATCGAGCAGGGCAACGCTGAGTAGGGAGGAAAGGATGACGGTGATACACTGCGTGACAGCGGTTGGTGGAGAGCCGGGCGAGGGGATCACGAGGAAAATGGGGTAGGTGGCATCGGATGCGGGAACGTGCTTCGTGTGCATGTGTTGCGGTGGGGCTGGCGAGTGCGTGTGGTGTGGTGTGGGATGTGTCCTGTGTACTGCGGGCATGTGGTGTGTCGCGGTTCGAGTTGGTGCTGTGTGGCGTGAGGGGAGGCGTGTGTGGTGTTGGATCGTGTGGTGTGGCCGGGTCGGGTTGAGTACGGGTGAGTGCACACGGGTGGCTGGGTGGGATTAGGGTTTTGTTTAGGCTAAGGTTTGGGGTAGTAGGTGGCTGGCTGGGCTTTTGGGCCCGGCCGGCTGCCTCCCCTAAAACTTTTATTTTATTTTATTTTTAAATCACATATAAAGAGATTTTTAGACAAACAAAATATCATAGAAAAGCCTATGTTTTAATTTGAAATAAAAGGGGGAACTAATGTCAAAACAAAATAGGGTTTTAGCAAAATACTTTCATGACAAAGCATGTATGATGATGCACAAAAAGAATAACATGTGATTTTCTAGTACTAGTTTTCCCGGGGTGCTACAATTCGACACCACTAACAATGGATCTAGTCCCCGAGATCCACCTCATAGTACGGGGAAGAAGGATGATGATCAGATGCTTCTTGCTTCATGTAGGTCCACGCGACACCACTAACAAAGATTCTTGCTCCATCTTAAAATTGTTGACACCACCAACAAGAGGTTGTTGCTCACGTTCTTCGAGAGAACACTCTGGAGAAACAAAGGCGAAGGTAGAGGTCTCAAAAGATTAGGCCACCTCTAACTTCCGTGGAAGGAGTACAATTGCATTGATCCACCAATCAATGTACAAGAGCAAATGATAAGAGTAGTGGTATGGTAGCTACTCCATCCCACACTCAAAGCTTTACTCTGCATACGAATAGGAGAATTATGAAATCCACTCTTGAATTTAGACTGAAGATCTTGACAAGTAGTATTCGCAAGATCCAGAAAAATGGTGTCATCTCAGAAGTCGTAGAACACCGGAAACATATGATGAAAGATTAGATAAAGCACAATCCCGGTGTAGCACCACCATTACAAAAGGAAGAAAGCGGAACCCTAAAGGTACGATGGAAACCCAACCACGAGAAATCCTGGAATCAAAGAAAGGTAAGAGAGCAGATTCGAAACACGTAAAGGTAAGAGGAGAATAGCATAGAGATAAGGAGTAAAACCAGACCTAGTTAGATCTATCCAACTGATTTTTCAAAATAGTTTTGACACTCTACATCGTCTGTTAGCTAGGTTATCCTACTTGCTAGACCAGTGGGGTATCCCAACTCCTAAGCTCTGATACCACTTTGTAACACACTTGAGTTGACCCTATGCAGATTTTAGTGATTCCTGCCAAACCCACATAGAAACGATTCAAGGATGCCCACGAATCACTTACGTGTGGGTGGAAACAAAGTAATACCATTACACAATAGTTCATGATGGAACCCAGAAAAACATATATATATATATATATATATATACAACGACTCAATGAGTCAAGAATATAGATATACAATACAAAGATCCAAATCACCTTGAAAACCGTACAACATCCGAGTATGGATAAGATGAAAATTGGACTAAGATTCCTCAAGAATAACCAATAGCATCCATAACCCTGCCTAGGCCAAGCCAGAAGGGTAACCTTGCTAACCTCGTCAATCACATACCTGTCAAAGCCAAAGGGTGCCAAAAAGGGCAAAGGAAAATAGAAAGAGAGCAGTCAGTACTGAGGCCAGTACACGACAAGTATTAGAATTCGACGGCTCTTGCCTAATAGGTATGGTGGACTGAAGGTGCAATGAAGCATGTACTAAATGACCTATAGAGACTCAATACAACTATTGGCTATTAGAGAGGGATAAGAAAGACCTATTCGGAACCAACCTGATACTAACACCAAACATACCCATCCTGGTATTTCCCCCTCGATACCAAACGAGGAAGTCCTTCTGAGAAAACTCACATAGTTGGCAGTTGTATACATTCATCCCATGGTGGTTATCCAACTTACTAGTCATGACAGATCCAAGTCAGGGTATACTAGTAATTCTTTAGTTTAAGTTGTCTATGATCGAGAAACTATGCTCGAAAAGTCATCCATAACCACGGACATGGCTTTTTGAAAATATTTAACCCTGCAGGGGTGCACCAAAGTATCCACACGCACTTGCACCCTCGTTTTCCAGATCAGGTAGGTGCCAGACCAATTACAATACACCCATCGGTATGTCGGTGGGGATTCGGATAGGACATTTCCCAAACCCAAATCAAGTACATGGGGGTCATCCTACTAAGCAACCCGCAATGATGTCGGCCGGCTCTAAGACGGACCTAGGGTTTGTGTCAATGGCTATAAATGACTAGGAACCCAAAAGTGTGATTAGGCTTCTCGATATCACGAAAACATTCCACATTTGTTCCTAAACAGTACACTAGTAACCGCTCCTTGAGAAATAGTAGTAAATAAAGCAGTAAAGAATGGCATAAGTACATGATAGTAATAACACCCCAAACAAGTTTGTGGCCCCCAGTACATTACTTTGAAATCAGGTAGTAAGCCTATAGGGGTTCCCATACATCCCACATGTGGTTAGGACGCTCGATCTCAGAACAAGTGTCAAGAACTCGGATCCTAGGTGGACACAAGTGGGCGGGATAAGAGCCAGATCTCAACTATTAACCACCGGTACCTATTTATTAATTATATTTACTTCCAACATCTAATTATCAAGTGATAAGTGGAACCATGATTATCTCCACCATTAAGCATGTGCCAACCTCCCAACAACGGTGGAACTTGATGACTCGAACCAACACCTGAGCAAGCAACTACGACTCACAAGGCTAGCTATCTACCAAACATTAGGCAATAGGAGGTGTCCAAGGCAATATAGGCTGCATGGAATATAAATGGTTCAAAAACTAAAGCATTGCAATATGGATAGCAATATATCAATAGGAGGAAGTAAATACTATAAATGCAAAATAGGTAGAAAGAGGGAGAATGCTCGCCTGAGAAACATTGTCGAAGATACATTATCCGAAGGACTTGTCGAGACTCGCATCAACTCAACACCCTAATCCGTGAAGATGTAAAGCACTAAAAGAAATACCAGATGCACTATACGACAGAAGGTCGGGCATGTTCATGATATGATGCATGACATGGCAAAGCTGCGATGCAACTAGGCATGATTAAGCAGAATCGAGATCCCGACAATTAATTAGACGGTTCAAGTTGTTTAGGTACCCGATTTAAATGTTGGATTAATAAGGCAAACCATGGCATCAGTTCACTACACAAATTTAAATGGAGTTGAGATAATAAAAAAATATCCCACATATACACTCCATATTTAATTATTAGGTGAATCGACAAAATACCCCCAAATGACAAAATATGGATGCCATCATGAAATTTTTAATATGCAACAAGTTTATATTACATTTTATAAAATAGGGCTCGGAAAAGGGGATCACACATTAGGGTTTTGGTGATCTTGGGTTTCGAGAGTTCGTGCTCGGTCTTCGGACTCCGGGATCGGGGTCTTCAGGTTCCGTGAAGGAGGACTTGGCATCCAGATTCCTTGTCGGGGCGAACTTGTGTGGCGTCGGGGTCTTTTGATCGGTATCGGCCCTTGCACGATTCACGGGGTTCACCCAATGGTGGTATAAGAACTTGCCCTTGGATCGATTCTCCTCTAGAGATCTTGCGGAAAGGTTGAACTGAGGATGTGCCCGCACATACACCCATCACATGTACCACCATCACCAGAACACCAATTTACCATCAACTCGCCACCATTTCACATCAGCTCTTCACCATGTCAGCCAAATAGGGAACCAACGGCTCAACACCTGGTCGGCCTGTAGGCCCGCTAGGAGAGGTGACCAGGGACTTGGGGTCGGCTCAGGTAGCATAGGAGGACGATCTTGGGGCGGTGCGTTAAGAGGCCGGGAGTGCGGAAGGAGACGCTGGCGCTGCGGACAGAGGCACGGGCGGCAACGGTGTTCGCATGAGGGTACACGGGTCTGCTAGAGATGGGGATATAGGGCCAACTTCGGAGCAGGATGCAAGCCAGAATGGGCACACGACAATGTCATGGCTACACGAGGAGGCGCTCGGGTGCTCGAGGAAGCTAGCAGCGATATGGGGGCGTGGAGGAGCAGTGACAATGGCGGCCGGTCGTGGGGAGGAGGACAATGCCAGGAGATGGTAGAGGTCACAGTCAGGACGGGGAAGCAGGACAACCACACAGAGGGAAGATCGAGTGTGGTGGCGCTGAGCAGGGAGGAGAGGATGGCGGCGAGACGCTGCGCGGCGGCGGTTGGTGGGGAACAGGGCAAGGGGATCACGGGGAAGAGGGGTAGGTGGCATTGGATGCGGGAACATGCTTCACGTGTGTGCGTTGTGGTGGGGCCGGCGAGTGCATGCGGTGTGGTGTGGGATGTGTCCCGTGTACCGCAGGCACGTGGTGTGCCGTGGTTCGAGTTGGTGCAGTGTGGCGTGAGTGGAGGCGTGCGTGATGTTGGGTCGTGTGGTGTGGCTGGGTCGGGTTGAGTGCGGGTGAGTGCGCGCTGGCGGTGTGGTGGGATGAGGGTTTAGTTTAGGCTAGGGTTTGAGGTTGTAGGTGGCTGGCTTGGCTTTTGGGCCTAGCCAACTGCCTCCCCTAAAACTTCTATTTTATTTTATTTTTAAAACACATATACAGACATTTTTAGACAACAAAATATCACAGAAAAGCCCGCGGTTTTATTTTGAAATAAAAGGGGGGGAGTAATGTCAAAACAAAATAGGGTTTTAGCAAAATACATTTATGACAAAGCATGCATGATGATGTCATGATGATGCACAAAGTAGAAATAACAGGCAATTTTATCGTAATAGTTTTTCCGGGGTGCTACAGTGTAGTTGTCAATCGAATTTTGTAGGAAGAGAAAGAGCGTGTTAGCATCCGACTGAATTGCCTTACTCAGGCAGAGCTGGAGGCTGGTGGTTTCTTTTGGACTGATCAAGATCAAGCGACCGTGCTGGCGACGCTATAAGATTGCATTGCACAGGTGCTGCACTATTTGAAGAAACCCCAATCCTCCTTCAAGCATATTTTCAGGGCGATGTTTCCCCTGGACGAAACTCCTTCGGGCCTGTTGGCGTTGGTACAAAGTTTCATGATGTAGGTACTGTACGTGAATGCGTGCAATAGTAACTTGTTGCGGGCACAAAGGCTGCTTTGGCATTTGTGCATATGCATCGTCTTGATGTGGACTTTGAGGTTATTGCTGAAGGACCACCAGCACCTCCGGATGGTATGGTGTGGAATATGCGGCCGCACTACCAGGCGGTTGCCTAGCCTGCCTAGGATATTATCCAGTTGTTTGACGAGCGCACCAACATCTTACTTTAGCGGCAACAATGCAGTTTTAGCCCGCATAGGACATACAAATGATGTAAAGTGTTCATAGTTTCGATTGGGTGCTGTGGATCTTGCAATTTACATAAACTTGTTAGTTTGTATGTGTTTGAGTGTGATTCTGCAATGTTGTTTCATTAGCCTGATGCCTATAAATCTCAGCACCTTGCCAACTTGTCAGTTGGGCTGCTACTGGGTTGCAGTTTTCAAGAGTTCGATTGTAAGCAGATTCAGCTACTCGGGCCATCGCGATGGTGAGTTGGTTACATTTATGATGAGGTCGTCAGAGAGGCGTATCCCCCGATTGCAGTATGTACAAAGTAAAACATAACAAGACTCATGGTTAGAGAACTTAGCTTTATTTATTGAAGAATAGCATGAGGTACATTGTTTGGCTAAGTAGCCTGGCTGAGTAGTCTTATTGAAAGGTCAAAACATCTAAGGGAAGAAGCATTGCAGCTGCACGAAGTTCCATGGGTTGGAGTATGTGACTCCAATCTCTAGGTCCTTGAGGTAGTAGGCGCCACCTGGGATCACCTCTATGACCACGTAGGGTCCTTCCCATGGAGATTCGATCTTAATGTGCCCTTTTTTTCTTCAATCGCGGGATGAGGTTACCTTTGGCGAAGGACCTTGGGTGTAGATGTCGACTGTGGTAGTTGCAGAGGCTCTGCTGATCCACCGTTGACCGTGCAGCAGCGATTTCATGTGCCTTGTCTAAGAGGTTGATGGAGTCTTCAAGTGCGACCGTAGATTCGGCTTGGCTATAGGCGACGACCCGTGGGGCCTTGTATCGTACCTCAAGTGGTAATACTTCCTCTGCACCGTGCACCATGAATAAAGGCGTGTAGCTGGTGCTGCTGTTTGGAGTTGTGCGCAGGCTCCATAGCACGGAGGGCATCTCGTCTACCCATGCTCCAACCAATTGTTTGAGAGGCCAAAGGAGTCACTTCTTGATGATGTTGTAGACTAGGTCATTGGCCTTTTCGACTTAACCATTGGTCTGGGGGTGTGCCACGGAAGAGTAGCCGATGTTGATGCCCAAATTGTCGCAGAAGTACTGGAAATCCTTCGAGATGAAGTTTGTCCCATTGTTGGTGATGATGCTGTGTGGCACCCTGAATCTGAAGATGATAGACTCAAAGAACTTGATGGGAGTGGTGCCGGTATGGTTGGTGACATGCGTATCCTCTATCCACTTCATGAATTTGTCGACTGCGATGAGGAGGAAAATGTATCCTCCTGGCGACGACTTCTGCATCTTGCCAACCATGTCAAGACCCTATTGCGTGAAGATCCAGGCCATGGGTATTGGCTAGAGCTCTGCGCCTGGTGTGTGCGGCTTAGCTGCAAATCTGTGATAGGCGTTGCACCTCTTGATGATGCTCTTGGCGTCATACATCACAGTTGACTAGTAGAAACCAGCCCATAGCGCCTTGGCAAGGAGGGAGCGACTATCGGTGTAATTTCCGCGGGTGACTTTGTGGATATCAAGGAGGATTCTACTGCCATCGCTGTCGGTGATGCACCGTTGAAGGACGCTAGTGATGCTTCACTTATACAGCTCACCGTTGATGATGGTGAAGGCCTTGGAGCAGCGGGTGATGTGACAAGCGTCAGCCGTATCTTCTAGCAGCTTCTTGGTAAGCAGGTGCATGATGTACGGCTGAGTCTAGGATGGCTTGATGAGCATGACCTCCATGGGGCCTTCGGTTCAAGGGCATTGTCCTGCGTCAGTGGATGCTCCGGCCTCTTCGTGTGGCGTATCCCCCAAGTGCGTGCCTTCTTCTGGTGGGCCTTTGGATGGCTTCATCTTATGGAGCATTTGCATATTTTCTGCAAGAATAGCCTGGTGGCACCAGGGCGCATGCGGAACTGATGTTGGCGAGCTTGTCAGCATCCTCATTGCTTTCGCGACCGACGTGCCGCAGTTTGTATCCATCGAAGTCTCCTTTGAGTGCGTTGTAGAGGTCATGGTAGGCAATCATGTTGTTGCTGATGGCAGCACATGATGACTACAAGTGCACTATCATTTGTAGCTAGTTTCGAAATAAAGATATCGATCCCACAGGGAGCAGGAGACTGAAGTCTAGTAACTCTTGAATTAAATACTACAATAGAAATGCTAAATAAAGTTCTAAGTGCCAAGATAAAATGTGAATATTGTGTAAAAAAGTGTTTTTGGGTTTTTGGTATAAGAGCATCAATAAGTAAAGTAAAACAACTAAACATACAAAATAAGTATCGCGTATGTAAGAGAGATTGGAACTGCAATAGCCAAAAAGCGTTCTCATGAAGTAGTGGATACACCACTAACATTATAAAGAGCTAAGGTAAAGATTATTATCATGAACATTCTCAACTGAGTATGTGTGGGAGGAGCTCCGTATATGGACAAATAGGCTGTAACCGCTGATCACATCATCCTCGTAACCACATCAGTCAGCAATCGACATCAATCGAATTACTATGCTATTAAGGGACTTAATGTTGTAGGACGTATCCCATGACATGGATAGTGTTCCGTGAGTTTCCTCGGTTCCCAAGTTGATATGTAAGGAGTGCCAACAACTTTATAGTCATTGTAAGTGCTCACCTCCGTCTACCAACAAGTAGTTCCCTCCATCAAGTCCCCATAAGAGGCAAATATTGAGAGGCCGACTTCTCCCAACATCAAGATGAAGACAATATAACACATGGTCACAGCGATGAATACCATAATGAACTTTGTCTTATTTTAATCTCATACTAGGGTTTCTCCATATCCCCAAGAACTAAAGATCTACTTAGACATGGAGGCAATCAACATCATGGCAATACCAATGGAATCTATCATAGATGAATAGTACTTGTATAAATCCACAACAAGTACGGAAATTAAAACAAGATCTAGACAAGATGTAGATGGGATGGATGGAGATGGTGGTGATGCGGCGGCTAATGATGAAGATCGATGCCTTAGCCTCCCGGATCTGCGTAGGGCGATGATGGATCCCCGGTGGACACGTTCCTCCTCCAGATGCCTTCCGGAGGTGTGGTTTTGGTGATTTCTGGGTGTTCTGTATGTCGTCTCCCTGATCCAGTTGCACAGGGTGAAACTATTTGAGGAGGTGGTGGTGGTGCCAACTATACGGCGGGAACTATACGGTTGGAAAAAGTATTCCCTCCGTATAGTTGGTCGTTAAACCGTCTGTGTCCTTTGTTTGCTTTGGGTTTTCTTTTGGTATTATTGATATTTCCCAAATAATCGATTTACGTTGTTTTTGACTCCTTTTCTCCTCAATACAACTGCTTGAAGAATTGTGTCCATTGTATCCATCATTTGTCCTGATACTGGTGAAAACAGACATAAAATGTGTGTAAAATACCAAGATCCTACATCTACAATGCAAAATAATAATATAAAACATGATGCAAATATGCACTCATCAACTTCCCCAAGCTGAGACTCTTGCTCATCCCGGGCAAGTTAGCTTGATGGATGTGATCCTCATATTCATGAAGCTGAGTCGATAAAATAAATGAGGCAGTTGCAGCATGTGTTTATCATACATGATACATAGAAATGAGTTCATGAATAGTACCTTACTCGAACCATCCGAATAATATTAGCAGGCTTCCACACCTTAGCATTTAACAGTTCACAAAAGATCACTCTCAATATGTGGTAAAAGTATCCAGTTCAACCGAATGAGTTAGCGAGGTAGTCCCAAGTGTTTTAGCATTTAACATATTCACTTGGGATTCAAAATCTCAAAGCGTTTCTTTGTCATACTACAATATAGTGGTGTATGCCTATTTTCTCTTTGCACATTCGCTCTTTTTTTTCTTGTTTTTCTCTTTTTCTTTTCATATATGCTCACACTTTTGTTTAAGTGTTGTGCAAAAAAGCTAGCCATACATTCCAATTCATGTAGGAATTCAAAGTTAAGCAATCTCAATTACCAAATTCCAATTGTATATTAAGCAATATTTATAGCTTGAATATTCTACCTCGTCTTGATCTCACTCTAATTTGATAGAACTTTTTATTTTCCTTTGTTCAAGGTTTCTTTTTCAATTTAACTAATTAGATATTTTTTCTTTCTTTGTAAATCAAACCATGTACCTACAACATATTTATGTTTCATTAATACTAATGGTGTGGAAGACTCCTATTGCTATCATCAAGTGCAAGTAAAATAATACTCAAGCCATTTATATATCCAATAAGACAAGAACAAACTCAATATTGCTCCATATATAATAATAAACTCGGAATTCATAAAAGGGATCGACTATTCCTGAAGGGAATTCTAACGATACAAACTTTAATTCTAGTTTGAACTAATGAGAAAATACTAATGAAAAACTTATAAGATAGATTACAAGGTCTTAAAGATCTCCCCAAGCTTGGAATCAAGCCAGGCGGGATCAAATAACCCCTTGCGCAAATTTGATACCGTGATTATTGTAGATCATTGTGGCGCCATCGGTGCGTAGCTTCTTTTTGGTATCCTCCAGAGTGGTGATTCGGCTATAGCACCTGTGCAAATCAGATTGCAAAGTGTCCACCTTATCCGCAAGTTTAGTCACCAGTGGGAGGAGATCATCCTTCTTCTCTATCTCCTTGAGACGGTGGCGGACTTCGACGTGATGGAGTAGCTCCTGCTTCTGATATATCTCCAGTGCTCGCACACGGTCCTTGGTCCTGGGAGCAGCTTCCTCTTCCTCATCCATGATTGATGGATCGAGGAAGTGGAAACCATTCTTCCACTCTTCTTGAGGCTTCACCCTCATACGAGCACCAATAGTAGGCTTCAAGAGTGGCACTGTCGCTCCATTTCTAGCACCTGCACTAGTATTAGGAATTTCCTTATGCTTGTGCGGCCTGGGGTCCGTGGTGATGAACTGGACCATCTCCACATGCCCTTTTCCATTTGGCTTGCAACCTTCTCTCTCCTATTGAGCTCTCTTCATCGCCGTCTAGTTGATCTCAGGTGGATCATAGACATCACGACATATGTAGATGTCACTCCAATCTCTGTCAGAATCATTATTGTAGAATCTTGGCTCGACATACTCCTTGTACCTCAGGCTAAACCTCTCCACTTCCTCATCGTCGTCCTCCATGGATGGGCTGCTAGAGAGGTCCCTGGAAGGAGCGACGAGACCCAAGGGGGAAGGAGCGATGAGACCCAAGGGTTTTCCATGGCCTAGGGCGAGATAGCTCATTGCTATATTGGTTCATGGAGATTACAATTATAGAGAGACAATGGAAGTATATAAGGGGGTCAGAGGTCGATAAAAGTCACGAGAAACACAAAATTCATGCCCAAGAAAAGAATCTTAACGAAATAGGGAAATAAATCACGGATTTAGAAGAGTCCTACCGCGTAACGACCAACTATACGGGCGTGGCCCATATAGCTCCGACCGTATAGTTGGTTCTGGGAAGATATTTCCAAATATCTCGAGTCTAGGTTGCTTAAGTTACTGACTTGGAACTGACAATACCTTTTTTTTGGAAAAAGATGTGAAAGTGAACGAAGATGTATGATAGTTTAACAACCAACGATACGACCGGAATTTCATCTCCAGTCGTATAGTTGCGACCGTATAGATACAGACACAAAAAACTGAAAGTGCCTGAGAGTTCAACGACCAACTATATGGCTGGAATTATTTCATCCGGTCATATAGTTGCGCCCTTATAGTTGCAGACATCGAAAACAATTTCGCCAAGAAGATACAAAGAGTTTAACGACCAACTATATGGCAGGAGCTTCCTCTCTGGTCGTATAGTTCCACCGGTATATTTGGTAAAACCCTCAGAAACTTCTGAAAAACGCAAGGTATTCAAAGGAAGAAATTTTAAGAGTAAAATCTATGAAAATAAATCACTTATTGAAGTAAGAACACTTACCTTGAACTTACCATTTACTTATTTGGGGATTACAAGATCCTCCAACAAAAAAGACTTCTTCTATTTTAGAGGAATTGGCCTTAGTTCATTGAATAATTGTCGCAAGCAAAAATCACCAGGACTAAAGTTCCTCTCAACAAGATTGGTGTCTTGCTTGGCAAATATGAACACTGCATCCAACATCTTTATTTCTTGCCTCTACATGATCTGTAACTCAAATTGTTGAAGTAAAAGAATCCAATGGATTAGTCTTGGCTTATGGTTCTCCCTTTCAAGGAGTTCTTTTAAACCATCATGATCTGTATGAACTCTCACTTTTGCATCAACTATATAAGAATGAAATTTATCACAAGAGAAAAATACAGAAAAAATTCCCCTCTCTTCCTTAGGATAACTCTTTTGAGCACTATTGAGAGTTCCACTAGCATGATGTATAATATTAAATCTGCGACCTATGTGTTGTCCCAGAGTCACTCCTATAGCATCATCACTAGCTTCACATATTAAGTCAAAAGTCATATCCCAGACATGTGGTTTAATGATAGGAGCATGGGATAAAGCATTTTTAAGTTTATCAAAGGCTATATGACATTTCTCATCAAAATTAAACCTTACTCCCTTTTGCAGGAGATTAGTCAAAGGTTTGGATATTCTAGAGAAATTTCTAATGAACCTTCTATAAAAACCCACATGACCAAGGAAACTTCTTATACCTTTTATATCCCTCGGTTGTAGCATTCTCTCTATGGCCTCAACCTTAGCTCTATCCACTTCAGTTCCCTTTCCTGATACCATATGTCCAAGGACTATACCTTCTTTGACCATAAAATGGCACTTCTCCTAGTTTAGAACAAGATTTGTTTCTTCACAACACTGCAAAACTCTTTTGAGATTATCCA
The DNA here is from genome assembly GCA_910589775.1 of Avena eriantha. Lineage (NCBI taxonomy): Eukaryota > Viridiplantae > Streptophyta > Magnoliopsida > Poales > Poaceae > Avena > Avena eriantha. The sequence goes on from OU342741.1 coordinate 317,038,536, forward strand.
AGCAACTAGTAACAAAGTTCCATAGACAGAAAAGTCATCCATAAATATTTCCATTATCAGTTCCATGAAATCCGTAAAATAGCAGTCATGCATCTTTGAAAAGTAGCTGGAGCATTACATAAACCAAAAGGCATACGTCGGTAAGCACGTAAACCATAAGGACTAATGAAAGTTGTTTTAAGTTGGTCATCAGGATGAACAACTATTTGAGAAAAACCAGAGTATCCGTCGAAGTAGCAAAAATGAGTGTGGTTTTCTAACCTTTCTAAAGTTTGATCTATGAACGGTTAAGGATAATGATCTTTCCTAGTTTCTTTATTCAATTTCTTTAAATGTATGCACATCATATGTCCAACGATAGTTCTAGTAGGTATCAATTCATTGTTTTCATTAGGAACAAAAGTAAAACCACCCTTCTTAGGGACACAATGAACATGACTTACCCATTCACTTTATTTTACATGATAGATTATACCTACGTCCAATATGCGTACAATTTCCTTTCTTACCACTTCCTTCATTTCAGGCTTCAACCTTCTATTAAATTCCGCAACTGGTTTAGCACCTTCCTCCATGAATATTCGATGGACGGATATCATGGGACTAATGCCCTTCAAATCATCCATTGAGTACCCAAAGGCCTTGCGATGATCCTTAAGTATTTTAATGAGTTCTTCTTATTCTTCTCCTGAAAGTTTAGCACTAATAATAACAGGAAATTTATTTGTATCATCTAAAAATCTGTATTTAAGATTATCTGGTAGAGTCCTCAATTCAGGGGGGGGTATAATTCCTCGTCCCCTCTCTTTTCTGGCTCTTAAAAAGGGGTGTAATTCCTCGCCCCCTCTCTTTTCTGGATCTTCAAAAGCCTCATTAGTTGGAGGCCCTATAATGGGAAGTGAATCGAATTCATCTTCTAGATCTTCTAGAGACTTGTCCTCCATAACTATTTCTTCATAATTTAAATCTTCAATTATTTCTTCTTTTTGATCACTAAAGAATATAGCTGCCATCTCCTCAATAGTTTTATCTTTCTCTTCTTCTTGTATTTGTGGAGGTCTGTCTTTAAATTTGGAAAAGTGGAATTCTTTTTCCGCTTTCCCAAGCTTAAGAGACACAATCTCCTTTTTGAAATCAACATGGGCACCTACATCACTCAAAAAGTTTCTTCCAAATATAATAGGGCAAAGAGTGTCAGCTGGCATATCAACAACTATAAAATCTATAAGAAAGTTTTTATTGCCAATTGTGACAGTTGCATCTTCAACTACTCCCATTGGGATTCTAAGAGTTTTATTGGCTAACATATTGTCATATCAGTATTTTCAATTGTAGTTGATTCTATTTCTTCTTTTATTTCTAGATATAAATCATAAGATATAACATTAACTTTGGTGCCAAGATCACATAAACCATAATGCGAGGTTTCTTTAAATATGCAGGGAAGAACAGGCTTACCCACATCTTTTACCTTTGTCTTACCTTCAACCAATATGGAAGTATCTTTATCAAGTTCAACTATGTTACAATGTGCATACATAGCCATAATTGCTTCCTTGGTTACCTCTTCATCTTTGGTTTCTTCCAGATGTTCTACAACTTCTGGCATAATTTCCTCTCCCTTCTTCTCATGTACCGCTTTAATCTGTTCATATTTAGAAATATGCTTTTGTGCAGTGTTAGGGAAAGGTATCTCATATATTGGTTCTAGGGAGGCCAGTGTTGCTTTAACTTCTTTCTTCTTTTCAGGTTCGGGTGGTGGATCATACTTGACCAAACCCCTCTTTTGGAGCTTTGATGTGTTCTGTAAAAGCTTTAACAACTTTCAATGCACGATCTGAATCTAAATAATGTTCTTTAGATAATTCTTTAACATGGCCCTTTTTGTTATAGTCATGAATACACTCATGATCTATTTCTATGCCTCCTTCGCTTCCTAGACCAAAATTCCATGAAACTCTATGATCGCGAATTCTATGAAGTAAAGCCCAAGCCTTAGTTATAGGAAGATTCATAAAGGCTCCTTCCGCGAAAGAGCCTAGTTCAATTTTATTAGGTTCAGTTAGACCACCATAAAAGATACGCAACAAATACCATTCAGGAAAATCATGATGAGGACATAGATGAAGTAAATCTTTAAATCTTATATAAGCTCTTACTAGTCCTACATTAGGACGCTTCCTCCAAGTCATTATAAGATGCCTGATTCCAAAAGATTTTGATAATGGGTAATATTTTGCTAGAAATTCAGAGGCTAAATTATCCCAAGTAGTAGTTGCTTTTGGGGGTTGAGATCTATACCATGAGAGAGCCGGACTAGTCAAAGTCTGACTAAATTTTTTAACCCTTACCTCATTGGCGGTATATCCCGTCAATTGAAAAGTTCCACATATATCTTTGAAACATGCTATATGCTCATATGGATCAGGATCTTCTTCATCCCCAGTAAATTTCTTCTTGTGTAGAATACCAAGTAATAGAGGATTTATTTCAAACTCCCTTGTATTCTCATTGGAGTTGTATCTCTTATAAATATCATAGGGCTTCCCAAAGTGGCTGAGTGGGTTAGCACTAGTCATATGCTCAAACTCCAACATGTTGGTAGAAACCTGTAACTCAAAACAAAACTTAGCAAGAAAAAAATAAATAAGCAAAAACTAAAAGACCTACAACGCTTAGCTCTCCCGCAACGGCGCCAAAAAATAGCTTGATGACTGCAAGTGCACATATCGTTTGTAGCTAGTTTCGAAATAAAGATATCGATCCCATAGGGAGCAGGAGACTAAAGTCTACTAACTCTTGAATTAAATACTACAATAGAAATGCTAAATAAAGTAATAAGTGACAAGATAAAATGCGAGTGTTGCGTAAAAATGTGTTTTCGGGTTTTTGGTATAAGAGCATCAATAAGTAAAGTAAAACAACTAAACACAGAAAATAATTATCATGTATGTAAGAGAGATTGGAACTGCAATAGGGAAAAACGTTCTCAGGGAGTACCAGATACACCACTACCATTATAAAGAGCTAAGGTAAAGATTATTATCATGAACATTCTCAACTGGGTATGTGTGGGAGGAACTCCGTATATGGACAAATAGGCAACAATCGCTGCTCACATCATCCTCATAACCACAACAGTCAGCAATCGACATCAGTCGAATTACTACGCTATTAAGGAACTTAATCCCGTAGGACCTATCCCATGGCATGGATAGTGTTCCGTGAGTTTCCTCGGTTCCCAAGTTGACACGTACGGAGTGCCAACAACTTTATAGTCATTGTAAGTGCTAACACACCTCCGTCTACCAACAAGTAGTTCCCTCCATCAAGTCCCCATAAGAGGCAAATATTGAGAGGTCGACTTCTCCCAACATCAAGATGAATACAATCTAACACATGGTCACAGTGATGAATATCATAATAAACTTCATCTTATTTCAATCTCACACTAGGGTTTCTCCATATCCCCAAGAACTAAAGATCTCATCAAACAAGGAGGCAATCGACATCATGGCAATAACAATGGATCTATCATAGATGAATAGTACTTCTATAAATCCACACTGAGTATGGAAATTACAACAAGATCTAGACAAGATGTAGATGGGATGGATGGAGATGGTGGTGATGCAGTGGTTGATGATGAAGATCGATGCCTTAGCCTCTCGGATCTGCGTAGGGCGAAGATGGATCCCTAGTGGACAAGTTCCCCCTCCAAATGCCTTCTGGAGGTGAGGTTTCGGCGATTTCTGGGTGTTCTGTATGTCGTCTCCCTGATCCAGTTGCACGGGGTGAAACTATTTGAGGAGGCGGTGGTGGCGCCAACTATACGGCAGGAACTATACTGCCAAAAAGTATTCCCCTCGTATAGTTGGTCGTTAAACCGGCTGTGTCCTTTGTTCGCTTCGGGTTTTCTTCTAGTATTATTGACATTTCCCAAAAAAGCGATTTACGTTGTTTTTGACTCCTCTTCTCCTCAGTACAACTACTTCAAAAATTATGTCCATTGTATCCATCATCTGTCCTGATCCTGGTGAAAACAGACATAAAATGTGTGCGCGAGCGCCATAAAATACCAAGATCAGAGGGGATGTCACTAGGAGGGACCTAGAGAGGGAATTTCAAGCCTGGGCAGATTCAGTTGGCTCTGGCTGGAGATTTACTGCAAGACCTATCAATGATGTGGAATTTTTGATGAGATTTCCCTCTGCGAAATCCATTGATGATTTCCACTTTGGAAAGGTATTCATGAAGACAATCCCTGATGCTGTGATTGAACTGTCAAAATGGAATGGTGATCTGGATCCTCTAGAGTGGATGGAGGAGGCCTGGTTCAGAATAGTGGGTATTCCTATGAAATACAGGGAGAGATCCACTGTTTTTTTGTTGCTTCTTTGATAGGCAAACCTGTGGGTATGGACAGAAATAGTCTCAGGAATCTGGCATATGTTAGGGTTAAAGTTGCTTGTCTGGATGTCACTTTAGTGCCTAATACAAGGAGAGGGGAGATGAAGGGTGTCTTATATGAATTTAAATATACCAGGGAGATTTTTGCTCCTGGGGAAGTGCCAGCTATACCTGTTTCTGTTAATATAGGGGGGGAGATGCTCAACCTGTGGTTGATGCTCATGGAGAAAGTAGCAGACCTGTGCTCACCGTGGCTACTGTTGATAGAGGTGAATCTAACCTGGGGACAAATGCTGCTGCAACTGGTACATCTGGAGAGGGGGGGGGCAGACCAACAGGGGTCTCCCAGAATGTGCTGATTGGGAGAAAGGAAAGGGTCCTAGGGAAGAGGATAGGGAATCTACTGATACATGGGACATGTCTTTTGGTGCTAGGGTGGCTCAGGTTTGGCCAAGTGGTAACCCTGCAAGGGGTGTTGTGATTAGGGAAAATACTGGGGCAAATGTTGTTGGCCAGAATCAATAGGTGGGAGGGGGTGCTGGTAGCAATGTACAACAGAGAGCTGTGATTGATTTGGCTCAGGACCAGGAGATGGGGGAAGTGCACCTGGAGGTTGCTCAAGCTTTGGCTCCTAAGGAAATAGGGGCAGTAGTTAACCCTGATGACCCTACTAGTGGAGGTCAGTCCTTCCAGGATTTTGTGCAAGATCTGTTACACAACAAAGTAGTGATAGGTATTATGAACACAAGAAAATGTATGGCCATTTGCTGGAACAAATTGAGGAAGAATAGGGTGGTGCTGGGGGAGAGGATGATAGCAGTACTGAGGGATCTGGTGAGCAGGACAGTTCTTCTACTGAAAGTGGTGCTGATGTGGAAAAAAAATCCTCCTACTATTCAGATACAGAATGCTGAGGCACGGATGGAGCAGGTGCAGGAGCAGGTGGAGTTACATATGGGGGCTTCACAACCTGAAAACTTAACTCAGGAAAGTTAGAGTTCTCAGTAGGAGACTCATGTGGAAAAAATTGAAAAAAATGAAACAGATGTGGAGGACCATCTGGTAAGAAGGAGTGAAAGGCTGGCTACTTAGGGTGGGGGTTTGAATATGAATGAGAGGTCTATGGCTCAATCTACACAAAGGGATCTGTCAGGTACTAACTTTCCCTTGTTTAACTCCTTTGCTGTGTTAGATGATGATGATATTTTTAATAGAGCTTTAGAGATGGGGGTAGAACAATCTTCTTTGAGTTTTGAATTTATTAATTCTCTTAAGGATTTAGAGTTAGCTAGACATAAACTAGCTGAGAAAGAAAAAGGGAAGGATGATGAGGTTGTTGAGAAGGTGGGACATGTAGAATACCTTGAGTGGAGAGATGGTGAGGAAGAGGATGTTGAGTTCACTCCTGTGATTTATAGGAAGAATAAAAAAAGAGAAAGTCACGTGGAAGTGTGAAGAATGGGCAAGGCAAGTTAAAAGCAGCTGTTGTGAAGGTTAACAACTATCACCCTACGTGTTGTAACTGGAACAAGGGAGAGGAAAAAATATCATGATAAGTGTCATTATAAATTGCAGGGGTGTGGGCAAGAAAGGTCTGAGTTCCTATCTGAACAATTTGATGCAGAGAGAGAGGCTGGATTTTGTGGGTTTACAGGAAACAATGAAGAAAGATTATTCTGATGGATTTTTTAGGAAATTGATCCTATGAATCAGTTTTCTTGGAGTTGGCTGCCTTCTGTGGGGAAATCTGGTGGTATCCTGGGGGGCCTACGTTCCTCCAGGTTTGATAAATGTGATTCTTCAGTGGGGAGGTTCCATGTTAAGATAAAAGTTTATGACTTGGATAAACAAACTCATTGGCATTTTGTGGTGGTATATGGGGCTGCACAGAATGAGCATAAGGAGGATTTTCTAATTGAATTGGCTGATATCTGCAGGGATCAGAGTATTCCTTTATTAATTGGAGGGGACTTTAACATCATGAGATTTATCTCTGATAAAAACAAAACTCATGTCCTAAGTACATGGAGTCATATGTTTAATTCTATAATAAATACCTATGGTATGAGGGAACTGAAGATGTCAGGTGGACAGTTCACCTGGACCAACAACCAAGATGTTCCTACTTTGGAGAAGTTAGATAGGATTCTTGTCTGTCAAAAGTGGGAAAGCTTGTTTCCTTTGTCAACAGTTCATAAGTTGTCTAGGGAGATCTCTGATCATAGTCCTTTGCTACTAGATACGATGGAAGGACAAGCAGGTGGAAAGAAAGAGTTTAGGTTTGAGAAAAGTTGGCTAGGGAATGCTGAGTTTATGGACAGGGTAAAAAAAGTGTGGAATAAACCTGCCAGAGGCACAAATAGTCTGGACAAGCTGCAGAAAAAGCTAAAGAATGTCAGGAATGATCTGAAAGGGTGGGGGGTACATATCAGAGGTCTGGAGAAACAGCATAGGAAGCAGCTCGATGAAGAGTTGAAGGAGTTAGAAGAGACTGAGGAACTCATTCTGCTTAATAAGGAGCAACAGATAAGAAAAGCTCAGATTCAGAAAGAACTCTTAGAAACATATGAGAAGGAAGAACAGTATTGGCAACAGAGGTCAAGGGATAACTGGCTTTTGAAAGGGGATAGTAATACTGAATATTTTCATAGAGTGGAAAATGGAGTCAGAAGGAAAAAAGGATCTTCTCTATGCAGGATGGAGAAAGGTAGATTCAGGGGACCTATGATCTCTTGAAACATGCCACTGATTATTATAAGAAGTTGTTTGGTCCTGCTGATGGTTTTGCTATTAGACTGGCAGATAATAACTGGACTGATGAGGAAAAGCTTAATGAAGCAGACAGAGAAAGTATGGGGAGACCTTTTTCAGAGGAGGCGATTAAAGATGTAATTGAGCAGATGAAGAAAAATAAGGCTGCTGGCCCTGATGGTTTTCCTGTAGAATTCTATCAATTTTGCTGGCCAATCATCAAGCATGATATTATGGAGGTTTTTGCTGATTTTCATTCTGATAAGATTGATCTAGCAAGAATCAACTATGGGGTTATCACTTTGTTGCCTAAGAGTGAGAAGGCTGACATTATACAGAAGTTCAGACCTATTTGTTTGCTACAGGTTATTTTCAAATTTTTTACAAAAGCTTTGACAGTCAGAGTGGAACCTGTGATGCAGAAGTTGATTGAGACTTGTCAGACAGCTTTCATTAAGGGAATATATATAGCAGATGGGGTCACACTATTACATGAAATTTTGAAAGAAGCTACTTTTTAGAAGCAACAAGGGGTGATTCTAAAGCTGGATTTTGAAAAAGCATATGATAAGGTTAATTGAATTTTTTTGTTTCATTCTTGTAAGCAGAAAGGTTTTGATGATGACTGGCTGCTTTGGTTCAAAAGTGTTGTTACTCAGGGGACTCTCAGTGTAAAAATCAATGATGAAACTGGCCCTTATTTTGGGAGCTATAAAGGGGTGAGACAGGGTGATCCGTTTTCTCCATTCTTGTTCAATATGGCAGGGGATTGTTTGGCCAAAATGGTACTGAATGCACAGGCAGGAAATTTGTTCACTGGGCTTGTTGATAATCTTTTTGTAAAGGGTATAGCCATTTTGCAGTGTGCTGATGATACCATTTTATTCATCAAGGATGAGGTGGAGGGTGCCAGGAATTTGAAACTATTGTTGTATTTGTTTGAAGCAATGTCTGGGCTCAAAATCAATTTTGAGAAAAGTTAGGTGATGATGGTTCTGGAAGATGATACAAAGTAGGATATGTATGCTACTTTGTTTAACTGTCAGACAGGGGAATGGCCTATCAAATATCTGGGTCTTCCTGTAGGTAGCAGGAAATGTTCTGTGTCTGATATGAGATTCATAGGGGAGAAAATGGGTAAAAAGTTGGATGGATGGATGGGAGGTGCACTTTCTGTGGGGGGTAGGTATATCAAGATCACTTCCTGCATTTCCAGTGTGGCTGTTTATCCCATAACAATGATCCTTTTACATAAGACAAATGTGGAGGAAGTGGAAAAACATACCAGATCTTTTTTCTGGTATGGTAAAGCAGGAAAAAAGAAATACCAGCTTGTTAAGTGGAAATATGTATGCAGGCCTAAGAAAAAAGGGGGTCTGGGGATAAAAACATCAGAATGTTCAATATCAGCTTGTTGTGCAAGTGGTGGTGGAGGTTAGAATATGAACATGGTCCATGACAGATGTTTGTGAGGAAGAAATACCTTGGCAGTGGAGGAATTTTTTCCATCAAACATAGACAAAAAGATTTTGCTTGCTAGGCTGATCTGTTGAAAGTCAAAGAAATTTACATGTCTGGGAGAAGAATGGTGGTGGGGAATGGGGTGAGAACAGATTTCTGGGGGGATGCATGGTGCCTGGATATTCCTCTGAATAGGAAATTTCCTGAGTTGTTTGACATATGTAGGCAGCAGAATGTGACTGTGTCTGAGATGGCTGGTAGAAACTGGCATTGTTCTTTTAGGAGATGGTTGGACAGTGATAAACAAGTGCAGTATAGGTGTTTGCAGGAGATGATGATTGGTGTTCAAATGACGGGTGAGGAAGATAAACCAAGATGGTTGTGGACAAAATCAGGGATGTTTACGGTTAAATCAATGTATAATCATCTGGCAAATGATGGGGTGGATAGGATCTTTAAGCACTTGTGGAAGGCAAAAATTCCTCTGAAGATTAAAATTTGGCTGTGGCTTATTTGGCACAATTGAATCCCTTCCAAAGGTAATATGAAGAAAAGGAAGTGGGAGGGAGATACAACTGGCAGGTTTTGTGACCAGGAGGAAACTATCGGACATTTGTGCTTCCATTGTCCTGCGGCCAAATATGTCTGGAGTGTGGTTGCAAAATCTGTGGGTGCTGATACCAGACCTGGATCCTTTTCTCAGTTCTTCCGGTGGATAATCAGGTTTTTGACTGTGAGTCGTAATATTCAGATAACAGCCATTGCTGCTATCTATTGGGCTATATGGAAGCTTAGGAACAGAGCTTGTTTTGAAAACAAACTAATCAAATCTCCTGTGGACCTTGTGATGTATGCTTGTGTTTTCTTGAAACATTGGGCATGTCTGCATGAAGCTGAAGAAGGGGAGTTACTACGAGAAGGAGCGGAGACGTCACAGAGGAATGCGCTGGCTGAGGCTGAAGGCATGGACAGGGTGAGGGTGCCTCTGCTGGGACTGCCATCAACTAGCCGCAAACGTCCCAGGTGCCCTGCGGAGGAACAGGAAGAAGATTGAGATACAGACAGGAAAAGCTTTGTGGGGATCAGTCTGAAGTTTTATGTTGGCATGTACTCTGTTCTGTTGGTTTGTGGTGCTTGCTTGTCATAGTTTAAAAACACTAGCCTAGTTGTGCGGTGATCTTGCGTCTCTCTCTCTCTATTTCCTTTCTTCTTGTGTTTTGGGACAACTAGCTCTAGAAAGTTTGGCTCTGGTTGTTTCGATAGAGCTTGGCTTCCAGGAGCATGAACCTGTGTTGATGGATGATGGTGTATGTTGTTTGTTCCGTTATCGGTTGATAGTGGAACCCGACCCCTATGTGATGGGGGTTGTATGGAAAAAAAACCAAGATCCTACATCTACAATGCAAAATAATAATATAAAACATGATGCAAATATGCACTCATGAGCGCAGTTTTTCATTGTCTGTTGCACCACGAGGTTAGAGTCGCCGTAGATGACGAGTCGAGTGGCACCGGAAGCTTTGGCCATCCGCATCTCGTGGAGCCGGGCTTCGTACTCCATTTCATTATTAGATGCATATAACTTCATCCGTAGTATGTACCGCATCTTGTCACCCTGTGGAGATGTCAAGATGACACCGACGCCAGCTCCCTCTTGGCGTTTGGACCTGTCGAAATGAATTGTTCATAGACTTGAAATATTTGGTGTATCTGGTAGGTAAAGCTCCATATAGTGGACGAGGAAGTCTGGCAGAACTTGCGACTTGATCGTCATTCACCGCTCATAGGTGATGTCTCATGGATATAATTCAATGCCCTAAGAGGGAAACCCGCCCCATTGCTTCAGGGTTGCTAAGGATGTGAATTAGAGGGGTGTCGTTCACCATGATTATCATGTGCTCCTAGAAATAGTGGCGCAGTTGTCGTGCAGTCATGAAGACACTGTAGGCCAGTTTCTGGTAATGCGAGTACCGTTGCTCGGTGGGTGTGGGCACCTCACTATGATAGTACACCGAATGTTGCACCCCATGGACTTTGCTTTCCTCAGCTCGCTCAACCACAAGTGCTGTACTGACCACCTGGTGAGTGGCGGCTATGTATAGTAGCATTGGCTCCTTTTCCTTCAGGTCACCAGGACAGGCAAGGTTGAGAGAAGGCGCTTGAGATCTTCGAATGCTTTTTGAGCTTCACTCGTTCACTCGAACTGGTCCGTCTTGCGAAGTAGTTGGTAGAACGGTAGTGCCTTCTCACCCATCTGACTGATGAATTGGCTGAGCACCGCGATTTTCCTAGCTAGCTGCTGGACTCCCTTGATGTCTTCGGCTTTTACATGGCCAGTATGGACTTTATGTTTTTCGGGTTTGCTTTGATTCCCCTTGCGGAGATGAGGTACCCGAGTAGTTGCCCGGATGGCACGCCGAAGGTGCACTTTTCCGGATTTAGCTTGATCTTGTGGCGGTCAAGGTTGTCGAAGGTCTTGCGGAGATCGTCAATGAGCATAGCTTCCTCCTTTTTTCTTGACTACTATGTCATCGACATAGACTTGGATGTTGCGGCCAAGCTGATTCTTCAAGAAGGCCTGCGCGCACCATTGGTAGGTGGCACCTGTGTTCTTCACCCTGAAGAGCATCATGTTGTAGAAGTAGAGTCAGATTGGTGTGATGAAGGCCGTTTTTTCTTGGTCTTCCACTTTCATCCGGATCTAGTGATAGCCTAAGTAGGCATCGAGGAAGGAGAGGCACTCGCATCCCGTGGTGGAGTCAATGATTTGATCAATCCATAGTAACAGGAAGTGGTCCTTCAGGCATTGCTTATTGAGGGAGGTGAAGTCCACAGACATCCGCAGGATGTCCGTGTCCTTCTTTGGAACCAACACGGGGTTAGCTACACATGTGCTTTCCTTGATCTTGCGGATGAAGTCGGCATCAAGGATCCAGTTGACTTCCATGCCGACCTCTTTCGCCTCTCTTCTGATAGTCGACGCATCGACTGCTTGATAGATCTTGCATCTAGGAACACGTTGAGTGCGTGCTCAGCGAATTCCATGGGTACTCATGGCATGTACGTAGGACACCAGGCAAAGATTTCCTAGTGCTAACAGAGGAATTCTACAAGCGCGGGTTCCTATGAGGAACTTGGGTTGTTGGCGATGAGGGCCATCTTGGTCGGGTCCGTCGGGTGGACCTAGACTGCCTTGGTGTTTATCATGGAGTCAAATGATTGCTCGAGTGTGTTCTGATTGCTCATAGGGGTGACTGGTGTCTATCGACTCCTTGAGCCTTGCCAGCTCCTCTTGCATGCCGAATGACTTGGAGATTCTATTTAATTCCTTGCCACAGCTGCCAGATCTGGTGAAGCTCCCTTGGATGGTGATTACGCTCGTCGGTCTCGGCATCTTCATCAGGAGGTACGCGTAGTGTGGAACTGCCAGGAACCTTGCGAATGCCATGCTTTCGAGGATGGCGTGGTACTAAGATGGCGAGTCGACCACCTCTAACTCAAGGTGCTCATGTCGGAAGTTTGTGTGTGTGCTGAAGATGACATCCAACCTGATTTTCCCAGGGGTAGATTCCTTTCCCTGGTACGATGCCGTGGAAGGTCATCTCGGATGCTTCCAAGGTGGATATGGGGATTTGCATGGTGCACGGAGTGCTAGCGAACATGAGGTTGATGCCTCTTCCGCCATCCATGAAGACTTTGCTCATCTCAAATCCGTCGATCTACGCCTCGAGAACCAGGGCAGAATGGCCTGGGTGAGGGACCTGGTGCAGATGGTCGGTTCTGTCAAAGGTAATGCAGGACTCCGACCCACTGAGGTACTCAGGGATGGTATGTGGAGTGGTGACTGCCAATTTGACTTGGTAAGTGATTGTTTCCTGGGTCCTATTGGAGGGGCGCCCTTTTTGGATCATGCCCTTGTTCCCCAACAGGCATGGGTACTGCTCTGCCCTGCTATTCGGCATCGGTGCAGCCGCAGGCTGTGCGGGTCCTCCAGATGGTGGTGGTGCCCCATATGCTATGGAGCCTGGTGCGGTTCCGTACCCCTGGTTTGTCGCATCATGATGTAGTTGGGTCTATGCTTCATGGAGCTAAAGGAACTCGCGACAGTCTTTGAGGAGGTGGCTGGATTTTTTCTTGCTATCCGTGTTGTTGATGTAGAAGTGGACGCTGCAAGGTCCCGACGGCCTTTCCATGGCACTGGGTGTGTCGTCGCGGGCACGATGCTACCACAGTTGCGTTTCTTTTCCGCTGTCGCGGTAGCTCCTACTGTGGTATCCGATGTTGCGGTTGCCATCATGGCGCTTATCTGTGTACCCGGCTACGACCATGTCAACCTCTTCGTGGTCCTTGTAGCCATGCATCCGCGCTTCCCTCGGCAGTCACGCCTGCGGCCTAGGTCATCATCATCGTCTGAACAAGCATGATTGTTGTGGATGGCATCTTCACTGTCTGCCCAGTGGTTCGTGATGTCCATCAGGTGATCGATGGTTTTGGGCTTGGTGAAGCCTAAGCTCTCGAGAGTGCACACCACCATTGAATGCGTGGATTGCACACTCCTCGGAGATGTCTTCCGTGGAGTTCTTGACGATAGACCATTGTTGGATGTATGAGCGGAAGGATTTGCTCGGTTTTTGACAGTAGACGTGGAGCTCTTTGATTGACGCCGGTCGCTTGTAGGTGCCTTTGAAATTACGGAGAAAGCTGTACACCAGCTCTTCCTAGCTGCGAATTGAACTGCGAGGAAGGTTATTGAGCCAAGCTCGGGCGGCACCCTTTAGCTATAGATGTAGGCATTGCATGTGTGGGCCCCCAGATTAGTCCTCCGAGAATCCCTGTTATGCATACAACCACGATCCCATGATTAGTTATTCGTGGCACATAACCGACAAGTATCAAAGTAAACATCCAATACATAACGAGTACATGTCATACCTTATTATTATGGCTACATCGATCAACATCAGCGGAACTTCATTAAGCGTAGGGCCCGAGCCATGCCTTAACCTACAGGCAACTGACTAGGAGAACATCCTAGCTCGCTTAGCCGTCAACTTCATCCTCTTCTTGATATCTGACCAAGTTAATAGCCAGGGACAATGCCAGTGAGTACTTTGAATGTACTCACAAACCACCTTAAGATAACAATAATAACAAGAGTGAAAGGGAAATGGACATCGCCTAGAAGGGGCGGGGGTGAATAGGCGATTTAAAATTATTACGGTTTAGGCTCTAATAAATGCGGAATAAAACTTAAGGTTTAATTTATCAAGCCAAAATCTATATCCACTAGTTTCACTAAGTGCACCAACAACCTATGCTAAGCAAGACAAGCAACACGATGATAGCAAGAAATAGTACTTCAAGCACGAAGGTTATCACAATGTAAATTGCATAAGTAAAGGGCTCGCTTGAGAGGTAACCGATGGATGCAGAGACGATGATTTGTTTCCCGAAGTTCACTTCCAAAGAAGCTACGTCTCCGTTGGAGAGGTGCGGTGGTGCAATGTACTTCGAATGCCACAAGTGGCTCACCTCGAGGTCTGGTGGCACGATGCTCACCCAACGCCAGACAAGGCCTCACCCCAAGATGCGAAGGCACGCAACCTACCGACGCAACAAAACGCTCACCCTATTCCCCCGTGAGCTCACCACAAAGGCCTACTCACGTTCCACTATGGGACACTTGAGGGCGGTCACCGAACCCGTACAAGGCTTGGGGCAATCTCCACAACTCAATTGGAGGGCTCCCAAGAAACGCCAAAAAGGCTCCACAATGCCACAAAAGGCCAACAAGCTTGGGGAACCTCCACAACTCAATTGGAGCCCCAAGAACACACCACAACTCCACACAACCGTCTAGGGTTCCAAGAAGCCAAGAGAAACAAGCCCAAGGGCTTGAACTCACCGAATCTCTGAGGAGAACTCAAACCTATGCACCAAATGCAAGAGGCAAGTCCTTCACTCTCAAATTCCACCAAAGCTACAAAAGCTATTGGGGGAATAAGGGAGGAAGAATACAAGAGGAGAACACAAAACTCTCCAAGATCTAGATCCCAAGGATTCCTTCACAAAGAAGGGATTTTTCTTGGTAGGGCTTGTAGATCTAGATCTCCTCTCTCAAATCCCTCAAAAATATGCAAGAATCATAGGAGGGGGAAGGGGAGAGAGCAAGCTCTTCAAGGTCAACAATGGAGGAGAGAGAAAGCCAAAAAACCAAGAAAGATCTCAATCAGGGTCGAAAGGGAAAGGGGAGCTCCTTTTAAAGGGCTCCCCGATCTGCCCGTTACTCATAGATTCGCGCACGGCCAGTAGTACCGGTGCGTGGCCGGTACTACCGGTGGCACTCAGCCAACGGTCCAAAAACACGGTGCAAACGAGCACAAAAACGAGGCCGGACAGTACTAACGGTGGGTCACCGGTACTACCGCCTAGGCCGGTACTACCGCCCAAGATTCCGACTGAAGTTCCGTCAAATAGCGCAGACCAGGCAGAGAGCATACTGAAGCGAAAACGGGGTAACTGGAAATTGGGCCGGAATTAACACCGGTACTACCGGCGGCAAACTTCCCTAGCGGTACTACCGGTGGCCCGCCAGAACTACCGGCCAGGCAAAAACTCCAGAACCAGAAAAGCCACAACTTTTGCATCCGAATTCCAAACAAGACGAAACCAATTTTGTTGGAAAGATAACGATGCCACAAATATTGGATATCACCAAGGGAGAAAATACCATGAATATATATGTGAGATACCTCCCAAGGTGTGGAGCCTAAAAACCCATAGGATCAAAAACGCAATAAGATATGCAAGGGAAATCCGTTTTTGATGAACTAGAGCTTGTTATGAAGATAACCACAAGCTCTAGATCCTCACATGGAAAAGAACCAAACAACAACCAAGAAAGAAGATGCTATGAATGCAAAGGTTTGAGCTCTCTCCGAATGATACGAACAAGTCACCCACTCGAGAGCCCCTCTTGATAGTACGGCTACCTATCCTAAACCCGGTCTCCCAACACTACAAGAGACCAGTATAATAGAAACCCTATCAAGATCATACCTTTGCCTTGAGCATCACACTTGAGCTTGATGTAGACCGTCTTGTCCTTCTCAAGATGGAACACCTTTCTTGATTGCTATTGCATGCTCTTGTTTGATGAAGACTTGCGAATGGCTCCCCCATACTCCATGAGGAAACCTCTTCTTTGACCTTGTCTTCATCACTCCTTGAATGCCGAGGATGGAAGCTCCAAGCATGATATCTTCTAGAGATGGCGCACCGTGAGCTTGCACAACAAATCTTTATGATGTCTTGAAGATAGCCATGACGAACTCCATCTTCTTCTTCTTCTACTTGATTCCAATAGGCACAAAGCCCTTGGACGATGCTTCTTATTTTTCATCCTTGAAACCAACACATGGTCCAATCGCTGCCAATGGACAAACCTACAAGTGAAACTCAATTTGCACATTAGTCCATAGGGATTGTCATTAATTACCAAAACCACACATGGGGGCATACATGCCCTTTCAATCTCCCCCATTTTGGTAATTGATGACAATCCCTTTGAGAAGGTTTAAATATGGAATTTAACAAACAAAATGTATGCCCCAACATCAAATACTACACAAGTATGTGATGTTGGTACAACCAAAATATATAGAGCAAACTCCCCCACAATCTATGCATGTGTGATGAACTTGAATTTCATTGCATAGATTGCCAACCATTACGGGTAGTTGAGTTTCCTCTATATATTAAACATGCAAAGCAACAACAAAGATGCAAGAGCATGCAAGGCTAATGCTTAAGAACCAACTCAAAAGCATAAACCAACTTCCCTTAAACCCTCTAAAACATCTCCCCCGTTGGCATCGATTGCCAAAATGGGTGAAAAGTTCTAGATGGCCAATATAGTGAGAATTCCTTCAAAGGTGTGCATATGCACATATTAAATGATGAATCCTTGGGAGGAAGTAAAACTATATTGAGGACCCAAAGGTTGCAAAAAGAAAATAAGGAGAAGATAACTTCAACAAATGAAGCGAGCAACTCGAAAGATCCAAAAAAGAACCAATTGACAACAACAATTGATACCAAAAGAAAAACACAAGACATAATGATACAAACAAATGAGTGTTTAGATGTAATAGGGAAGCTCCCCAATCTTTGTGGACAAATTAGAATCAACTAATTTGAATACATCTTGCACAAATATGGAATCCTCACTCCCTATAAACATCTAAGACACAAAAGATGAGAACAAAGGCAAATGAGCATTCTTAAATGAATTGAAGAAGCTCCCCAAGGATTATGCACCAATTATAATAATTGTATTTGAAAACAAAGTGCACAATCATGGAATCCTCACTCCTACAAACTCATTTAACAATACACGGCAAGAGAAACCAAATTATGAGTGCCCGGAGATGCAAACAAAAGGGACAAGCACTCAGAGGAAAATAAATTTGGAAGCCACCAAAGAATCAACAAGAAATAAAAGGTGGTCTCCAAGGAAAACACAAACAACCAAAGATTTATCTTCTCTTGTGTGTATAAGTTTCTAGGTGGAGAATATCACGAAAAAACATGCACACACAAAATAGATACACAACAAGCACATGAACAACAAAAGAAAGTCAAATAATATACCAATAAGATTCTTGCTTGAAAGCATGGCCAAAGGCTCAAATATATATTATTGTACATCAATGAGCTTCAAACACCAACACACTACATACATTACAACTATTACCAAGGGGAAAAGGGAATAGTTGGAATATATGGAGAAAGACAACAAGTAGTTTAATTATCAGAAAATAATAAGGAATACTCTGGCCCTAGGGTTTAGTCTGCATGTTATACAAAACATTTAGGAACATGTAGTAATTTATATCTAGACATTTCAAACAGTTTTCCGTTTTTGTTTTGAATTGAAGCTAACAGGCAGAAATGTAGATCTAGAGTTCTAATTAAAAGAAAAGGAAAAGAACAAGGGGCGCGCGCCGGGTCTGCTTGGAAATGGGCCGCACTGGGGCGAGCCGGCCCAGCTCACCACCGAGGCATGCACGCGCGTGGTTTTGAAACCGCGCAGCGGGGCCCGCCGGTCAGCGACAAGTTGCGGCCGAAGGGGTACCAGAGGAGATCAACCGCATGATTAAAAACCGATTGACGGTTATCCCTCGTCATCCTCATGGTGGTGGTTTGCTAGAGAAGTAACCCTAGCTGGCGGCGGGAGTGCGCGATGAGGCTCACCAGAGGGCTTTCCGGCTGCCAGGGAGGTTGCAGGGAGACGCAGTGTCGGACGGTGACCACGGAGAGGTGCGGCAACACGGGGTTTGGTGTTGGGGCTTGCTTGCGTGAGGACAACCGCGGAGGGCGCTTGGGAGCTCGCCAGAGTAATGTCGGAGAGGCTTGCATGTCGACGGGGAGGCCGTGGGACGATGCAGTCTAAGACGGGGAGCTCGTGGAGGGGTGGCATGGTCCCTGTTGGGGACGGGGTCCTGCTCCCGCGACGGCGACCGAAGGGAGCTTCGTCGAAGCTCGTCGGCGAGGCCAGTAGAGGTGATCCTGGGCAAAATAAAAATAGGATTAGATAGAGGAGGAGGAGGGGGTCACAGTACGGTGACATGTAGAGAGAGAGAAGGATAGAGGGGAGAGAACCTTGCTCGAGTTCTTGGAAGAGGCCGAGAGTTTTCTCTCTCTCTTTCTCGGGCAAGACAGAGCAGATGAAGAGGAGAGATTCTTTGGGGGAGGTGAGTGGGAGTTGCTGGGGGAAAATGATCCAGAGAGGGGAGTTGGGGTGGCCTCTGGCCATTTATACCGAGAGGGAGTAGTCCATGGGGGACTAGGTCCATTTGAGGGGAAGGGAGGGAGGTGTGAAACCAGGGGGAGGATGTTGTGGGCGTGGAGAGTGGTTTCTGGTGGTGTGCAAAGGGGGGGGAGGAGGGACAGGGGCTGCTGCAGCCAGCCTTGAGTGCAAAGGCAAGTTGTGGTTGTCCCTCTCTCTCTCTCTCACTAGCAACAAAGACAAAGAGACAAAAGGAGGGGTTGCTACAGTGGTGCTATAGGGTTTGGTCGATCTGGGTGTGTCATGGTTCTAAGGAGCAGTCCTTTACAAGATTGGGAGGAGGTAGAACGGGTTTTACAAGTGACTATGGGGATATGCTCAAATCTGCCTCAAATGATGATCAATAGCTACTTCTTGGATTTTGATATTGACCAAGTTAGATAATAGTTCTGGGAGATGGGTATGGTCATGGTACACCTCCATGATTTATTTTAGATTTATTGGATGACTTTTGGTTCACTTTTTATCAATAATCCAAGAAGTGCTGAAAGGGTTTTCAGAAGCTTATTTGATATTTTTGAATTGGACAAGGTGAGTTTTTGATGTGAGATGGTCTTAGATATGACTACCCACTTATGGGAATTTTTCCATGATTTATTGTCGCTTAAAAGTATTTAAAACAATTATTATTCCATTTTTCCATTTAAGAAAATAGGCAAAAGTAATAATAAAGATCCTCAAAACTATTTATTTTTGAGATGGGAATGTAAGGTATGATATATGGACCTCAATTGAGCCAAAATTTGGAGAAGTGTTTTGGCAAAAACCAAACTTTCCTTTATGGAAGGAGCTTTGGAGATGTTGTTTATTAAAGAGAGTAATTAGATTAGGAGCCATAATAATTATGGATAATATTTGATAAATCTTGATGATCAAGGTATATGATGTAGACAAGGTGTAGCAAGAATTTGCCACCTTTGGAAATGGAAATACAACTTGAATTAGATAGAAAACAAGGAGTTGTGGATCTAGGGTGATGTTATTTTCATACCACCAAAACCTTGTTGGGTCTTGGAGCTTAGAGCTCACCTTGAAGCAAGGGATAGATGGATAGTTATACCAAGTCATATATATGATCATGGCAGAAGGAGGTTGGATTGGTTACCTTTGAGGTGGTCCGGGAGTGATGGCAAACTTTGTTGAAAATAAGGCTGCCATACCAAATGAGTCATGATGCCTTATAAACCATGTGGGTTTAAGAAGCAAAATGATCCACTTGGAACAAGTGAAGTAGATGTTAGTAGACCTATATAAGTATAACACAACCATGAAAAGAGTTGGTCCATAGAAGGTTGGATGGTGGCGTGAGCTTCTATCAAAGTAGGCATGTTAACTAGATTTGCAGGAAAAGTTAATTTCTTGCCTGCAAAACCATCAAGAACAAGTGGGTTAGAGGATGATCTAACCAAGGGAAAGAGTGGGACTTGGTAGTCATTAGGATGGTTAACAAGATTGTTCCAGTGCATTAGTAGAAATGCACAAGGGTCGAGAAAGGGAGACATTCAGAAAGGTGATGTTGGAAATAGTTTTCCAGCAGCCAAATTTGGCAGACATAGGGTTTTTGACTAGAATGTGGGTGGTGATGATTTTGATGGGTTGCAAGGTACCGAAGCATCATCAAGTGGATGATTTTGAAGTGTATATTGAGTAGGAAGGATCCTTACTTGATACTGGTCTTCAAAGACTTGGAAGCTCCTAGGAGGGATCACTTCAGAAGGGGTCTGGTTAGAGGTGTTAGATGATCACCTAGTAGCCAGAGATCATATCCAGATTGGTATTCTTCCTTAGCGTGTGATGATTTGGAAACACCTTGATCCTAGTGATGAGCTCCTAGAGTAGCTCATACTACTTCTAAGCAATCAAGTCAAACAGCAGATCAAGGCAACTCATCTTATAAACAAATCAACTACTACTAGGGTTACCATCAAGCTTAGCTTGAGGTAAGGAGGGGTAATTTTGAAAGGTTGGAGTTTGAATAAGGTAAGAGCCCCTGGTATCCCTACCAAGAGTAGATTTCAAAAGCTTTATAATTTTTTTTGGAGATCCTAGAGGTAAGAGTAGTTGAAGGTCTGTCTTGAGAACATAAGGAGATTATAATATGTAGCTCTCCATAGTTTGGGGAAATAAAAGCTACTAAAATGGGGGGGGGGTGTAAAGGTATCTTGGCTCAGGTTTTAAAATGGCAGAACATTTGAGAATATGTAAAATGAGCAAGGATAATTTTGTTAAATAGCTTTTTGTCAACTGATGGTGGGGTAAGGAGTATCATATGGCATACACTCACATGCATAAGCACAAACAAACAACAAGCACACACTACACCAATGAACAAGAAAAAGTTTTTGTTCCCCCTGATTTTTGCATTCTAGACAACTAATCAGGGTTGCTAAAATTGGGATGTTACAACATGCCTGTGTTCTTGGTCCCGCCATGACACTTGAATGACTGAATGTGGTCATCCAACCAAATCTTCGGCTCCTAGAGGCCGTCGAACTTCGGATTATCCGAAGGAAGCTTAAAGCCTTTCAGCATTCAAGTTTGCCGTATGGCCTAGCTCAAAGCTCTGTTTCTTCATCCTCTGACTCGGTTGAGTAGGCACGTTTGGCACACATCTTGTGAGCCTTGTGCTGCGTGATCTTGTCACTGGCATCATAATTGCGGCTTTTTTCACCGTGAGCTGTGGCATCGCCGGGACAGGTGGTGATCTTCCTCATCGGATGATGGCGAGTGATTCCTCATGAATGGCACCTTTTATTTTGTTGGCTCTAGGGTCAGATCTTTAGCAAGCGCAGCTTCCACCAACCCAAGCCCAGAGATGGCAGATCAGTGTACGGTAGATCATGGATCTCCAGCAGGAGGCTGGTTAGTCAGCAGGTACGTAGTAGCTGCTATCAACGCATCTTGAGGAATTTCGGGGATCATGTGACCCCGAGAGTCCACCGACTTGAACGATAAGTCAAGGGCTTTCGTGGCTTCTTGTCGATCTTTGTCGTTGAGGTGGTCGAGCAAGAGCATCCTTTGGGAGCTCGCCATTGCCCTTCGAGGAGGATCCGCCGATGGAGGAGAGTGCCGCCCGTCTGGCACTTGACTCGTCAGCTACATTCTTGCGTGACCCAAGTCCAGCATTTACCGCCTATTGGAGGTTGAACTCCTTTATGAGGAGCTAGTGGTAGGCCATCAACATGTCACGGGATGCGTCATCCAGAAGGGGGTTGCCCTGTAGGGCTTCCCTGACTCGCTCCCATCCCTATTCCAAGAGGTGGATCTATGGGCGAGCCGACCCACTTGTTCCATACACATCGGGGTTGGGAGGGTTGGAAAGATCACAGCTGCCATTGGTAGGGCCATCGTTGCCTGTGTTGGTGGGGCCTTCGTTGTCGGTGTTTCCTTGAGTGCCTCCGCTGCCATTGGTGATGACGGTGCACATGTAGTGGTTGGGGAAGCCGTTGCTCCCACAATTCTCTGATCTGGAGCCGCAGATGTTATCCTTCGACGATGGATCGCACAGATCGGAGTCGCAGCTATTGTTGTTGTCCATGTCATAGGTTGATGCTGGAGCGTTGACCTCGCTCAAGGTGCCAATCGATGGTAGGAACCACGAGGCAGGTGTAATCGATGATGATGACGAGTGATCGGGGAAGCGAAGCGTGCTGATCTTGCCAACCTGGAAGCATAGGCTCCCGATCGTCATGCTGGTTCCGTCTCCTACGGATTCGAAAGCTGGACGAGCCGCCTATTGGAAATATGCCCTAGAGACAAATATTAGTAAGGACTATTATCATATTTCATATACTTTATGATTAAGTTTTATATCGTGCTATAACTGTATTGAGTGGAAACATCAATACACGTATGATATACAAACAACTAGGGGTTCCCAGTGAAACTCTAGTCACTGGTTCATTGGTCAATAGATGATCATGTTTCCTAATCATGTGGCATTTATGCCCGTTGGAAATGAGCTCATCTCATTCTGTGAATGAGATGATGAACCAATACCCAACCTAAACATCATGACCCGATCATGTCACGAAGTTCAAGTTATGATGATTAGAAATGGATCCCCGTAGACTATTCCTTAGACCGTGAGGCCATATCAATCACTGTCTCCCGAGAGTTCCTAGATAGCATCAAACGCCACTTGGTAATACTGTGGTTATAAAGGTATGTTCAGGTACTCGGAGGAAACCGTAGAGGCAATATGTGTCAAGAGTGGGATTTGTCCGTCCATGTGACGGGAAGATACTTAGGGGCCCACTCGGAGAAGTAATATCCAATAGCTGCGCAACATGTGATTTGATCACGGGGGTATCACTTGTCAGAACGAGTCAAGTAGAATTGTTCGGTAATGAGGTTGAACACGACATGGTGATGTCATTGATCAGATCTCGGGCAATGCCAGTATCGAGAGACAAAGGGAATAAGACACAACTGTCTCAGTTCAAACGACGAAAGATCTTCGTGGAACGCACACGGGTCACATGGCCATCCAGGTCCCTCTGTCGATCATTGGTGCGGGAGTGTCCCGACCATGTATGGAGTGTTCCCGAACCGTGGGGTATCACGCTTAAGGGCTTTATGATGCTTAGAGAGCGTTTATAGGATCAGTAGAATCACCAAAGAAGAGTAGGGAGAAAACCGAACGGGTTTCGGTTAATCCGGAGGTTGTCCGGAGTGGAGGTGGAAGGTGTTCCATAGCCACGGAGGTCGAATAATATGTGAATAAGTGTTAAATGTTGATTTAATCATTTATACATAATTATTTAATAAAGAGAAAATCAATTTAATGGTCAAAGGCTTAATGGGCCAATTTCCGGAGGGAGAGGGCCCATTAGAGAAACGAGAGAGGGAGAAGGGGCAGGGGGGTGGCCGGCTGGGCCTAGCCCCCCCCCCCCCGCGTGGGGCCCACTAGGGCGCTGGCGGCCTCCCCTCCCCCTCCTCTACTTTAGTCCCACCCCGGGACTTTGAGGGAGGGTGTACCCCCTCTCCCCTATATATAGTGGGGGTATTTGGCCAGATAAATACACACAAAATCAATAAAGGTCTTCTCAATTTTGGGAGGACCTCTAGTTGATATTTTCTCTCTCCCCCCCCCCCCTCTCTCTCTCTCTCTCGTGACCATGGTCCCAAGTCTGGACTGCGCGAGCAAGAGACATCTTCACCACGGAGCGTCATCGCGTTGCGGGATTCGGATCCGGGAGCTCTACTTCCGCAACTGCTGCTAGATCGGGGAAGCGGGAGTCATCGTCAGGCATTGGACATGTGTAACTCCCCGCGAGGTGTCGCACTTGAGGCACTCAAGTCGTTGGAGCTAAGGAGCGCAAGGACTTCATCGCGACCTTGAGGTCAGCTTCGGCACGTCTACATCAACCACGTTCTCCTGAGCGTTGACAATGCTTTTCGGTCTTCAAGGGTAAGTTCGCAAAAAGCCCCTCCCGTTACTGTATTAATAATAGATAGGTCCTGGCAGCTTCAGGGGTTTAGGGGCATAGGGTAAAATTTATTGTTTTCATACGCGGAACCCCAACAGTGGTATCAGAGCTAGATCTATGCGTAGTAATGCTAGTATGGGTAGAACACACGAGATGTAGCGTGTGGGCGTTGATCTTTTAGTTGTTACCCTCCCACATGTAGTTTTGTATACCGCAGTAATGCTTGATGAAGCGGCCCCCAACCGAATTTACGCGTTCATTCGCGAGACTGGTCCACGCTTGACATACGACTTGTACTGTATAAAGTGGCTTAGGGGGGTGTCTGTCTCTCTTGCATTAGTTGGTATGCCATTTACAACGGAGGGCCCCGAAAGGTGTGTAGTAGAGACAACTATTGGATCAGCATTGTGCTGAAAGTTCGTAGGTAAGAACGGTTCTTGTGCGAAAGCCCATTCATCCACGTAAAACATGCAAAGATAAAGTAGAGGCGTCCAACTTTGTTTTGCAGGGGGCGTTGCTTTGTGATATGGTTGTGGTAAAGATAAAGTGATTACCTTTTGTAACATAGTAGTAGATAGTCACGGAGGTGACGAACTACCACGCCAGAATGACACTGGTACCCTGGTGTCTGCAGCGCCGGAACCCTGGCACCAAAACCCGGTGACAACGGATGGAGATCACGACGTGAAGGACCATATCACATGGCATTTACATTCAATGTTATTGTTTGTATATCTTATTGTGTGCTAGTATTAGATACTCGACGGTAGCCTAATAAGATGATCCCAGTCAAAATTACCAACGATTGTGTTCCCCCTTAGTGTGCACCACCAAGAAAGTTCTTCAGTATGAGGTAGGCCGTGATGATCGGGTGTCAGACATATCTACGTTCGCATACAGTGGGTGTAAGCCATGTTGCACAGCGAATACACTAAGGTTGAGTTGGCGAGCCTAGCATGTACAGACATGGCCTCAGAACATTGATGGTCGAAAGATCGAGCACGAGTCGCATGCATGATGTGACCGACGTTTAGCGTCCACCCTTGAACCCCTATTGATGGCCGTGATGATCGGGGGAGATGTGGCTGATAGGGGTCGTGTTATCACTAGGAATCCTTCTGGGGATAGGTGTTTCTGAGTGGATTTATTATTAACTCATTTAATTATAAACTTAGTCTAAATTCCTTTTGCAATTATAAATGTAGATGGCACCTTTCCTGTTGACGATTGATTGGTTAGAAGGAGAGAAGCTCAGATTAGACGGATCGAACTTCTCCATATGGGCTGCACATCTCCACGTTCTCCTTAGCGAGAATGACGTAGTCGACTACATACTCGACGGGATGGATTTGGATCAGCCCACTGACCTAGAGACCCCAGAGCAGCGGAAAGACCGCTATCTCCGTCGTGAGATGGCCTCCTTCATTTCAGTTACCATGAGTTTCGGAATGGTGGATAAGCTATGGCCTTTCATGGGTGATGTTAACCCTCGTTCGGTGATGCTATAGCTTAGGACACATTTCGTGGAACAAACACGCATATGGGAGCATGAGCTGATGGGAGACTTCCTCTCCATTAAGATGTAGGAGAACTCATAACTGGATGACCACTTGGAGCGCATGCATGATGTGTACATGAGGCCTGCATACTTCCTGGATAGCTGGATGACGGGCTCTTTTGCAAACGGTGTTGTGCTGCGGTCACTGCCACCAAGCTACCTAGCACAA
Organism: Avena eriantha; assembly: GCA_910589775.1. Classification (NCBI taxonomy): domain Eukaryota; kingdom Viridiplantae; phylum Streptophyta; class Magnoliopsida; order Poales; family Poaceae; genus Avena; species Avena eriantha. The sequence continues at coordinate 317,064,167 of OU342741.1, forward strand.
GTCAGGACTTGCGTTATGAGGGGCGACGCAGAATCAATGGAGTTCCACCGGTTCGTGGCACATCTCAGGAATGTGTTGGTTGAACCAGATGTCGCTCAGGTCATCAATGACAAAGGTATATATTTGAGATCAAGTTTTATAAATGTTATAATCTTGCAAACACATTCATAGTGTTAAGTATATTTGATACTTGTTCTGTTTTGCTGAACATGTCCTTCTACATGAGTGGTGCTTGCTGGAGAGGAGGTGACGTTGCGTGTTGATGGCGAGCATGATGATGATGGCCGACGACACTCTCCCTCGACATTTATCATTTTGTTTATGTTTTAGGATGATTAATGTAATCAAGAGATTGTGAACTTCTTTAGTGTATCTCACACTTCGTGAGATGGTTATTCATATGAGTTTGTAACAAACCGTTGTTCTACTTTTATGAATGATTTATATTCGTGTTAATACCTTGTTTGATTATGTGTGAATTATCCTTGTTGTTTGAAACTAATTGATAATGCATGAATATTTGTAAGACATTAAAATGCCTTGTTTAAAATACCCAACTTAATGATATGTTCATTATTGAATGAAAAGACCATTGTTTAAAATTCAAAGTTAGAGTGATAATATGTGAAAGTTATTCGATTTGTTATCACATATAAATCATGCCTAAGTTCAGAAAAATAACTTGAACACTGTGTATTACTTGAATACAAAGTGTTAAATGAATTGTTGAAAGTAAATAGATATTCGATGTATTGTGTTTTAACAAAATGGTAATTATTATTACATGATTGTTTAAATGTGTAAAGTAGTTTACCAAAGCAAACATGGATATGAAACTATTTGATTTGATAAAAGTGTTTCATCAACAAAGGGTATAAATATAAAAGAGAATCTAATTACTATGATTTGATCAATAGTAATGCAATTCGACTTTATAGGATTGGGATAAAAAGAAATTGTGAAATACAAAGCGTTTTGAAACGTCAAAATGCAAAGCATCACAATGTGATATTAGATATCAAAGTGGGTTGATAGATGGCATCAAATAAATCGTTGTAGTGTATATGTAGAGACCATTAGTTAGAAATACTTAGCACTCAATTAGAATATATAGTGAACGATTTGAATTCGTGAAAGTTTTGGGGTTATTCGATATAACCAAAACAACAATGAGTAAGTCCTTGTAGAGTATTCATTGGAAACTTTGAAAACGAAATCCATAGCTAAACCAAAAGAGAAGCAAAACTTGTATTGCTTGGATTTTGGTACATTCTTGATAAAGTTCACATTTTGTGATATTTCTCGATTATGGAGCAAATGGAAGGTAGTGTAAAACACGATGAGGATTCAAAACCCCCGCATCAGAGTGTTGAGAAGCGCAATGGACAATGTTCCTGAACGATTCTCTTCACAGAAGGAAAGAATCAATGATATTGATCATTGTGTTTTCCCCACTTGTGTTTTCCCTACACGAAGTAGGATTCAAAATAAAATCCATATCTAGTATGGAGACATTTGAGAATCATTTGTCATGATTATTGGAATATGACATACCTACGAACTACTAAGGAAATAATGGTAAATTAAATTATGAGAAATCCTAGAAGCGAACTTTCCTTGAGATTAGAAAGCAATTCGTTGTCGAATCTCGCAAGTAAAGGAGTTACTTGAATTTTCCCAAATGACTGCAAAGCCATAGTGGAAAAGGGGGAGAATGATAAAAGCACAATTTGTCAAGTATTGGACGAATTCAAATGAATTTGATTCAAGTGTGATGAATGTCTAGTGGATTTAAGACTAGTAAAAGTACTAGTGTCTCATAGTAAATCTCTCACTTTGATATTTGATCAAAGGATTTTGAAATTGTTCAAAATAGTGAGTGGATACACAATTTGCATAAAATTGAGTGGGAGCTATGAAAGTCTTCCTGAAACAATATGTGTTTGACATATTTTTGAGTGGGAGTAATATAAGTCTTAAATTCAAATATGTAGAAACATATTTTGAGTGGGAGCTTATAGGAGTAATTCTTAAGTATGTTAAGAATGAAGTCGCAAATACTTATAAATAATGATTTATAGATGTAGAAGTTGATAATAGGTGTATTATGATATTATGTAGTATTAAGGGATTCTGAAAAACGTTTCAGAATAGAAGTTAATTAAGGAACTAGTCCTTAATAACTCGAATTAGGAATAGCATTAAGTTTAACGTTAATGGTTGAAAGAAAGAATAGGATGATCGTCATCCATTATGTTGAAACATAGATTCTATCTTAGAAAACCATGATTTTAGCTTAGAATAATATGTGATAAAAATAAAGAACGTTTAAAAGTGAGTAAGTTTGAATCGCAGAACATTGAGGTAAGTCTGTCCGCAGTGTCTAATAGAGAACTGCAGACATGTTTTCCAAATCCATAAAGGATGGCATATCTTAAAACATAAAGAGTTATGTTATAAGGGAATATGTTCGAAACTCCCATAATACCGATTACAGTCAAGTAGGAAGCGAGGTGGATGAAAACATCGAAAGTTGCACATAGTGCACTAGTGTTTCGATGGCTACATTTATAATAATAGATAAGGGTACCATCTGAAGTGTTGTATAATGTTATGGCGGGGCTAGTTCGCTTTTAACGTAGAATGATGTGTCCCAGGGCACAATGCCCATGAGAAAGCCCTCGAGGTTGATCTAAAGTCACTGTAGGCTCCTAAAATTAGGCCTCGTTCTGCTACCATAACGATGATGAATACACACAGATGCTATCATGTCATGATAAAGTATTAATGTCAATCAAGGTGACATTTGTAAGTTGCATTGGATTTGGGACTGTAAAGTACAAACCCAAGACTCAACCTCTTCCATGAGCAAGCATGTTCAGGTTACCGGATATATGGTGCCAATGATTGAGAACAAATGCAGCTAGTGTATTTGTACTCTAGTGCAAGTGGGAGACTGTTGGAAATATTCCCTAGAGACAAATAGTAGTAAGGACTATTATCATATTTCATATAATTTACGATTAATTTTTATATCATGCTATAAATGTATTGAGTGGAAACATCAATACACGTGTGATATACAAACAACCAGGGGTTCCCAGTGAAACTCTAGTCACTGGTTCATTGGTCAATAGATGATCATGTTTCCTAATCATTTGGCATTTATGCCAGTTGGAAATGAGGTCATCTCATTTTGTGAATGAGATGATGAACCAATACCCAACCTAAACATCGTGACCCGATCATGTCACGAAGTTCAAGTTATGATGATTAGAAATGGATCCTTGTAGACTATTCCTTAGACCGTGAGGCCATATCAATCACTGTCTCCCGAGAGTGCTTAGATAGCATCAAACTCCACTTGGTAATAAAGTGGTTACGAAGGTGTGTTCAGGTACTCAGAGGAAACCTTAGAGGCAATATGTGTCAAGAGCAGGATTTGTCCGTCCATGTGACGGGAAGATACTCAGGGGCCCACTTAGAGAAGTAATATCGAATAGCTGCGCAGCGTGTGATTTGATCACGAGGATATCACTTGTAGGAACGAGTCAAGTAGCATTGTTCGGTAACGAGATTGAACAGGACATGGTGATGTCATTGATTAGATCTCGGGCAATGCAAGTATCAAGATACAAAGGGAATAAGACACGACTGTCCCGGTTCAAACGACGAAAGATCTTCATGGAACGCACAGGGGTCACATGGCCATCCAGGTCCCTTTGTCGATCATTGGTGCGGGAGTGTCCCGACCATGTCTGGAGTGTTCCCGAACCATGGGGTATCACGCTTAAGGGCTTGATGATGCTTACAAAGTGTTTATAGGATCGGTAGAATCACCGAAGAAGAGTAGGGAGAAAACGAGAAGGGTTTTGGTAAATCCGGAGGTTGTTTGGAGTGGAGGTGGAAGGTGTTCCATAGCCACGGAGGTTGAATAATATGTGAATGAATGTTAAATGTTGATTTAATCATTTATTCATAATTATTTAATAAGGACAAAATCAATTTAAATGGTCAATGCCTTAATGGGCCAATTTCTGGAGGGAGAGGGCCCATTAGGGAAAGGAGAGAGGGAGAAGGGGCAAGGGGGTGGCCGACTGGGCCTAGCCCCCCTGCGCGGGGCCCACTAGGGGGACGGTGGCCTCCCCTCCTCCACCTCTCCTTTAGTCCCACCCCAGGACTTTGAGGGAGGGTGTACCCCCTCTTCCCCTATATATAGTGGGGTATTTGGCCAAACAAATACACACAAAATCAATAAAGGTCTTCTCACTTTTGGGAGGACATCTAGTTGATATTTTCTCTCTCCCCCCTCTCTCGTGACCGTGGTCCCAAGTCAGGACTGCGCGAGCGAGAGACATCTTCACCGCGGAGCGCTGTCGCGCTGCGGGATTCAGATTCAGATTCGGGAGCTCTACTTCCACAACTGCTGCTGGACCAGGGAAGCGAGAGTCATCGTCAAGCACCGGACATGTGTAACTCCCCGCGAGGTGTCGCACTTGAGGCACTCAAGTCGTTGGAACCAAGGAGCACAAGGACTTCATCGCGAGCTTGAGGTCGGCTTCGGCACGTCTACATCAACCACGTTCTCCTGAGCGTTAACAACGCTTTTCGGTCTTCAAGGGTAAGTTCGCGAAAAGCCCCTCCCGTTAGTATATTACTAATAGATAGGTCCTGGCAGCTTCAGGGGTTTAGGGGCGTAGGGTAAAATTTATTGTTTTCATATATGGAACCCCAACACCACCGACGAGTGGACGGTGAACTCGAAGGTGCCAAAGAGAAGGCGGTTCTCCGCCACAGAGGAATTGTATATCGCGGGTGATGGGGCCGCCCAAGCCGCAACATCGGTGCTCCTTGTTCTCACAGATAGTGCCAATTGATGTGGGTTTAACATGTCAATGCCCATGGTTGATGAAGTTGGGTTTGAGGAAGAGGGGATTACTGGAAGCTTAGTTCGGCTAACGAGCAAGCAAATCGGGGACACAAAGTTTACCCAGGTTCAGGCCCCCGGAGGGAAAACCTTACTCCTACTTGTCTATTCTTGATTATTGAGGGAACCAAAGGTTTGCAGGGTGCCTTGATGGTGGTGATGTGTAGATGTAATCTGGTAGTGTATGGACTAGGTTTTTGTGATGTCCTCCTTGTTGCTCCCTCCTGGCCTTTATATGGGGAGGCCAGGTCTCAGGATAGCGAAGCGAGTCGGTTATAGATCAGGGTTTTACCCTTTAAACTTCCTATCTATTCTTTATCGTGTCCTCCAAGGAGTCGTGCCTCCACAGTCTTGGGCCACCCGAATCTTCATGGGCTTTGTTTACACCATTGGCTTCCCTTGGGCCGGACCACATAGGCTAATCCTGGGTCCCCCTAGGGCATACCCATGTCAAGACCCTTATCTAAGGCGGCCTTCAACCTTTTGTTCTCCTCAATAAGATCTCCATGTTCACAAGTAGGGTTAGTAGAACATGGTACTTATATGATAGGTAATAGAGGAATTGTAGATTTTTCTTTAGTCACTTGTTTTTGAAGTTCATGGTTAGCATCTTTAAGCATTTTAGCATGAGAAAGATCATGATCACGTTCTTTAACAAGAGAGGATATAGATAAACCACGAGACTCCTCAAGACCATTTTCTCCTCCGATCCATAAGACGATCTTTTAAGCTATGCTCTTATTCGAGAGCATGGGAGAGTTCCACAATCTCATTGGCGGCATCTCTAGCATGCCTAAGCATCTAAAAAATGATATCATGTTTTTCATCAAGAGTATCAAGGGTTTTTCCTAGATGATTCATACACACCTTCATGTGAGTGTTTGCGGGACCATCCATGGTCTCCAAAAACCCACTCAAACTAACCACCCCCTTTTTCACATTAAGACTAGAAGCATTGCAAATAAAGGTGGGAGGAGGGGAGGTAAGTACCGCGGTTGCCTGAGCCATGAGGCACTTTGGGTTGACATTCTCGTTGGGAGAGTCGAAGAGCGATGATGTAGATGGAGTTAATGTAGGGGAGACAATGGCGATGGCTGCCACACCACCCTTTGTTGGTTCTTGCATCATCACTTGACTCACCCCCATACTCCCATGACCCTTGATCCACCAACATATACTTGGGAGGATGCTTCTTGTTGGAGGAGGTCTTATTCAAGCTCTTGGAGAAGTTCTTGTTTCCTTGGTACTTGTTGTGGTAATACTTATTATTATCCTTGCGAGTGACCATTCAACCATTTTGTTCTTGGGTTCAAACAGGCACTCTACAATGAAGTGATTTGAATGAACACAATTGTAGCATAATCTCAACCTTGGTCCACTTGTTCTTGACCCACTTGGTCTTCCACTTGGTCTTGCATTCTTTCCTTTGCCCAAAAAGGCCCGAGAGGTAAGATCCATGACATAATTGTAATCATACATGATGTCTTCTTCCATTATATCATCATCATCTGAAACTTCTACTTCATTCCCTTCAAAGCTAGCATTGTCCTTGAATGCTAGATTTGGTGTATCCAAAAGATCGACATGCTTTCGAGCACCATTTGCATTTTTGGTGAGAATATCCAAGGAGACAAACTCATTTAGCACATAACTAGATGATATGTGAGTGTAGCTTTCATGGACGGACATGCTCATGTGCTTGTAGAAGGGCAATATGGCTTGCATGAACTTGCGCCTAACCAAGTCATCATACACTTCCTTGGCAGCATGTTCAAGCATTCTAATCTTGAGAGCGGTGATCCTTCTATGAAGATTTTCAGGGGTCTCACCTCTTCTTCTCGTAAAAGCATTTGATTCGGCTTAAACTTCTTCAAACTTTGACGTCTTGATACTTTGATTTACACGAAACAATCTAGTGAGATTGTCCCAAGCTTCTTTGGCGGTGGAGTATAAGTGAACATGGGTGAAAGGATAGAGATGTCGCCTAGAGGGGGTGAATATGAAATTTCAAAACTATTACGGTTTGGCTTGATAGAATGCGAAATTAAACTATAGTTTATTTTACAAGCATAAAACCTAAATACACTAGGCTCAACTAAGTGCACCAACAACAAGTTAAGCTAAGCATGATAGCACAAGATATAAGTACTTCAAGATCAATAGCTATCACAAGGAAAGTAAGCTCGGGTATAGAGATACCAGAGGCACGCGGACACAAATATGTATTCCTATGTTCCCTTACAAGAAGGTACGTCACGTTGGAGAGGTGTGGGTTTCCACAAAGGATTTCCCAACGCCACGAAGACTCACCTTCTTCTCCGAGTCTATCCCACGAAGGAATAGGCCCTTTCCTTATGGCTAGCTTTTCCTCCACTCCGGAGATGGCAAGCACCACAACCACTTCACCAGCTCCACAAAGGAGATTCCCGGGTATCTTCAGAATTTTCCATGAAGAGGACACCGTGGCACCAACCGCCAAGCTAACTAGGAGGTCACCCTCCAAGAGTAGCAAGCTCACGGTCTCTCACTCGAACAGATCGTAATGGAGATCTCAACAAGTTCTCAAATCCTTCACTCTCAAACCCACCAAAGCAACAAGTGCTAGGGAAGAATTAGAGAGGAAGAACAATGGTGGAAGTCAACCAATGACTCCAACATCTAGATCCAAAGGCTTCTCCTCACTTAGAGGAGGAATTGATTGGTGGGGATTGTAGATCTAGATCTCCTCTTCAAAATCCCTCAAAAGTATGCAAGAATCATAGGAGGGAACGGAGAGGAAGCAATCTCAAAGGGGTCAACAATGGAGGTCAAAAACGTGCTAAAGAATCCTTGAACTTTGGGGAAGAAGCCCCCTTTTATACCCCTTCAAAGGAGAATATCATTTTGCGGCCCGAAAGTTGGGTCGCCCAGGCAACGCGGTACCCAAGTTATTTACAATCAGCTGTGTTGCCCAAAGTTGGCGTGCCAAATACTCAGAGGGTCTTTTTCAGCACGAATTCAACTTTATGTTTCAATAAAAAATATCAGGCTAACGAGCATCAAGTTGGCCCCCCTGTCAGCTTTCGCCGTTATGTCGCTGCCATGTAGGCTACCATGTAGGCTTGCAGCATTGGCACATGCATCCTTTACACGTCTTCTTCTTCCTCCGGGGCGGTAATCTGTGGTCGCGGCCATGGCACGAAGCTAGGACTTGGACGAACCTGCTCGGCCCGGCTCTCCTCCCCATCTCGAATCAGATCTCGCCCTCACCATGGCCGCACCCATGGCACGGCGCGGGGACGGGAATTCATTCCTGGGTGAGATCTGTCACCATGTCGACCATGCTCGGTCCTGTTGGCCTCCTCCAGAATCCGAGCTCGCCGTCACTGTGGTCGCACACGCACCAGCCATGGCGCCTTCCTCTCCGAAACCCAAAGCCACATCCACCTAGTTCGTCACAACGCCAACAAGGTGAAAATGCATCAAGTTTTCTTCTTGTGATCGTAGAAAAACATGTATGTACCGTGGCCGTAGCATACTCTAACAATGTACACATATGTTGTTTACTAGATTTTCATTTGAAATTAGTAGCTCTGTGATGACGAAACATAGAGAACCTAAATGGAATGACGATGACGACCATGTTCTGTACTTTGCATTGCATCAACAAGTGCTCGCTGACGAAGCATGTTACCAAGAGAGTAGAGTTCATCAGCCATTGCCAAAAAATATGTGAACAAATCAATGAGCGATTCAATGCAAATACACGTAGAAAATCTAGATCCATGTCATCAATCATCAATGGGTGGTGCGTTCAAATGTGTACACCATGTATCATTTACTTGAAGTGGTTGTTATCCTGAGCAAAAATGCCTAGTATGCACATTACCTTTGTATGTTCTATGCTGCAATTCTGTTGTTATGGGCGTGGAAAGAAAAGCTGGGCTTCACTGAATATTACACAATTAGGCCTAACTTAGTCTTACACAAATAAGCACAACTTAATCTTTACACAAACAAGCGTAACTAATGATGAAGATAAAGACAAATGGTTCATCGGATCTGCTAGTATGAGCACTAGGTCTCTAGAGCTGGTGGTATCGTCAGAACGAACCAGAATGCTGCGTTTGGCCATCTATCATTCTCCATTAAATAGTACGACCCCACTGATAAGCCAATTGTCGGCCCCCTCCCCCTGACGTGGATTCGGCTCCAGGTCGGATCTGGAGTGTCAATATGATAGGCGCGTGACTGTGCAGCAAACACACAGTCTGCTATAAACACTAGAAGTGCTGGCACCTCAGCAACAACACCAACATGTTCTTCCTAGACTCCGGCAGCAGCCTCAGCAGGTATTTCGTCAGCTTCACCAGCAGTAGCCTCAATAGGTATTTCATCAGCTTCACCAGCAGCAACATTAGCAAGTATTTCGTCAGTTTCACCAGCAGCAGCATCACCATGTATTTCGTCAGCTTCACCAGGAGCAGCAGTAGCTAGTTTTTCGTCAGCTCCACCACCACCACCACCAGCAGCATTAGGAGCCAGGGCTGCCTGAGAAATTACAGGTTCAACAGCTCCAGGGGCTCCAACAAAGAAAGGGTAGTTGATCCCAAGAAACACAGATTGTCCCTTCAGATTGTCGACTCTGCTCCAGACTTACTCTACTGGGTCTTTGGATGGGCATGCGGACCTCGAGAAAACATCACACCGCAGCAAAGGGTATGAAGAAAGTTGTGTCCCCATATGTTCTATTGTATCACCAACGCTGTTTAGTGCCACCCTGATATGAATCCACATGAGTTCAACATCCTGTTTCGTGTCGCCTCCGAGAAGTGCCAGGAACCAACGCTGTGTCCCAAGTTCATCATCTGCTACTGCATCTTCAATGACCGAAGCTGGAATGATGCGCGGGGCTACGTGGGCACCTGCGTGTTACTTACAGTCAGTAAGCAGAATTTTGAATGGGATTTTACATGCTATATGACACCATGACTCACCCCAAATGTCCGGCTCCCAAACACGCACGTCGCCGCTAGATTCAGAGACGCCTATAAATGCGTTGTGGTTTGTACGAATAGTAGCTGGATGTTAAGACGATGTCGACATACTTCTCCGGCCATAGGAAGTTGTCGCGTAAGACTGTCCATTCCTTGTCTTTTGTGTATCTAATGAATGTGATTGCCTTATCGAACACCGCTAAGAGGTCGTACTCCCAGGTATTCCACGCCTCCCGCGGTCTATGTGGGAGTTGTACTTTCAAGAGCTCACGTTCTGCCATGATGAACCTGTAAGCGAATTCGGAAATGGGCGGCGGCCACCCGTTGTTGAATGCAGTAATGCCGACACCCTCCAAAGATGGCAATGTAAGTCTCAATGATCTGTAGCAATTTTTTAGAGTCCAAGTACTCCTATCCTGGGGTAAAAGTACTAGCCACTCGCCGTTGCCACCCACCCAGTTCTGATCATCTCCCATTTCTGTCTCTTCTTCTTCCGAACACTACTAATTCCGACCACTACTGATTCCGACCACTTATCCAGCAACATCAGTTTTGCATGAATATTCTGCAGAGTTTATTGTCAGTTGGTACAATAACCTAGCATCGATTCCATTGCAAATACAATTTGACAACTGGACCTTCAGATTAAAGTACACAAAATATCGCCTAAATACGAGTGTTTCCTTAGATATCGCCTAAATTTTCCCTGTGTCACTATGAAGATACCCAATATATGGAGCAGGAGCAGAGCCCCCAGAACAAACTCCTGACGATGATCATAAATAGCTCGGGGCATAACAGCCTTAAATCGTCTAATCTATTTGTTTTTATTTTAGGAAACAAAATATCACCTAGCAGGCATTCCATTGCATATCGAAATTGACAACTCGTCTATCACCTAAAGTAAGACCGCGTCACTACAAAAATACCAGAATATCAGGTACGAGCAGAGATTCCGATGTACAGAATAGTCTTAAATGGTTCAATTTGTTCAAACCGCGCGTGCACACAACACATTCGACGAAAGGAACATAGGATTCCGATGAGAGTTTAGCACATGTGAATCAACGATATGACTGAACAAATAAGCAAGATACTGGAACTTACGTGGCCATCGTGTTCATTTGGCCATTTGCTGGTATCGGGGTAAAGAAGGCCTAGCGTGACGAACAGTTGTTCGTCCATGTCCCATATCGTGAAGCGGTAGCCAAGGATGCAGCGAGCGAGGCGGCCGACAGAGATGATGTCCAACCTCGTGGCGATTCTGTTCACATTCGCGGTGCTGAGGTTCGGCCATCCCCAATCATCGCCGGTGGCAGTCGCCCTGGCCATCCACATCGTCGTCACATGCCTTTCCCTTCGGCCTGCTGCAACCCCAAGCTCTACCCATAGCGGCAAATGGAGTATGGAATCTGGTAGATTAATGGGGGCATTGTGATAAGGAGGCGGATGGATTCGAGAGGGGATGGAATCAGGGATGGGGGAAGTTGTTTGTGTAGGGAGTGACCCAGTGAGGAACCGTCACCGGTTCTCGTCCGCGTGGAAGACAAGGAAGGGGGGACATAATTATTGAGGGTGCACACCGGATCCGTCTAGAGGAAGTGAAAAAATAAATCGTAAGAGAGAGAAATGTGCCGCCCGCCTATCAGCGAGTGAAGGTCGGCACGCGCAAATGTGACTACGTTTGACTTGGATCATGCATGGCAGACCTCGATTCCACTGCATGCAAGTGGCGCAAAACAAATTTTAGGCAGCGCTAGCGTCGACGTGTAAAACCGCCATTTTTCTCCACCTTCACCCTACTAGGAATAGTCGTGCACTATTCCAGATATTGGTAAGGGCAGTTCCAATCTTTCACTTCTCCGTCTCATTTCCTCCTCCACGGCCTCATCGTCTTTCTCCTCCACGGCCTCATCCATTTCCTCTGCTACGACATCACCCTCTTCCTCCGTAACCTTTCCCTCTTGCCTGTAGTCATGGACTTTTCGGACATCCGAAACAACACCAGGCAAGCGACTACGCACTTCGACATAGAAGTACATGGCCGGCAGAAGATCAATGTCATCTACACCACCAATCCTGTGACGGCGAGGAAGACTCTGAGTAATTACACGAGTTGGCTGTGGTTCGAAGAAAACAGGTTCATAGGCCTCGACCTCGAGTACAGCCGCGATCACCGTAGGATCACCATGGTGCAACTCTCCATGAAGCGGCACGTCCTCATATACCAGCCTTTTTGCGAGAAGGGGGCTCACGGGATCTGGTAGACTTTGCTATCTTTTTGTTCCTGAATCGTCTGTTTGCAAAAGTTATTGCTATATTATTTGTCTCAACTCATTTTCATGCAGGTGGGGCAAAAGCATTAGGGATCTGTTTCACGACTTTCTCGTGAACCAGCACATAACATTTACTAGTGTTGACATCACGAATGACACTAAATTGCTTGAAAGACCGACTGTAACCATTAGAATCCCAAAGGAGTGTAGAGTGGACATCCAGGAAATTTACTGGATCCCAGGGATGAAGGGTGGCAGGACCGGGATGGCCGCTCTTGCCTCCGAACTCATCGACCTGTGGTACGCTGAGATGAAGGGCAAATTGCCGAGATGTTCATGGAGGTGTTTAGGGCACGATTACTGGGAGGATAAGTCGCTTTCTGAACCTAATATGAAGTACGCTGCAATTGACGGGTATGTTAGCCACGAGCTATACCGCTAGATTTTAAAATATCGTTCCAGGCATCACATCATTGAACCACCACCAAGGCAGGTTGTTTGCCCCAGATGCCGGAGTGTAGATGAATCTACAAGCCGGGGCAAGCGACCGAAGGCATCCTGGGATCGGTTGCCTTCTCCAACTGGCTGGGATGTAGACTTTTAGTGCGAAATTCTTGTGTTTGTATGGGGCTTATTATGTTTATGCAAACATGTTATTTTAGAAGTACACTATGTGAGCAATTACAAACTTCTCTGTATTACCTTTGTCGAACTATAATCTAGGTTTGGTTATGACTGTATCCTTTGCTATAATCTGGGTTTGGTTATGACTTATGACTGTATCACACCATATGCATGTCAGTCCTGGATTCCGCCGCATGCAAATGGCAAAGACAGAATTTGTAAGAATGAATGTTGAGCATACAAAAGGGGGGAATGTAATTCATACATGTTAAGTATCTAATAGCACAGGGATCATACGAGCTTGGTTCTTACACACAGAATGCTTAGAAAATACATGCGAGATAAAATATAGGCGAGATAAAACTATGAACAAAATGCGAAACTAGTAGTCGTAAACAACACACTCACCCACCCGCCAGATCCTGTTGAGCATCTCATAGCAGACATACGCGTCCCTGGCTGCGTACTTGATCGCATCGTAATCCAGGTGCCTCCACTCCCATCGCTCGTGTAGATGCTTCGGGAACTTGACTTTCATGCCGGCATACTCGCGGTCGATGATGTCCGCAATGAGTCTAGCCATGCTGACTTTCCCCGTATCGCCATCCGGGTACCTCCACAAACGTTGGAGAGCGACGTGATTGACGACATGAACTTGGAGATCCCACTCTAGCTTCGGAGTGTCGTTCTTGATGTCGACGCTGGCGAAGTAGATGTCCCTCCTATGTAGGTACTCGCGATGCTCCGGGCATACAGATTTGGCCCTACATACATGGTATAGGAGGCAATGGTTGCGCATGGACAGCTGCAAAAGCACCGTCCTCTTCCTATCTCCGGTATACTCGAGGTCAAGGCCGATGATCTTGTACCTGTCCATCGGATCCTATAGCCACCACTCGTACATTGCAATGACCTTGGCGACCTCCGCCGACGCATTTGTGTGGATGACCGTCAGCTTGGTGGTGCCATGGGCGGTGACGGTGTACTCGTCAGTGAAGTCGCTCATGTCGCTGAACACGCCGTACTCTGCATCCATGGCAGCAGCTAATGCGGCGGCGGTCGCCTAGGGTCGGTAGCAGTGGCTGGGCGCCTAGGGTCGGTAGTAGCTAATGCGGTAACGGTGGAGTGATCTGTTGCGGTGGTATGGCCCAGCGGAGGCAGTGCATGCGGCAGCGTCGATGGTTCTTGTGGTGGCTGTGGCAGCGGCAGAGGGCAGCGGAAGGAACGAGTTGGGGATTTTTTGCACAGTAATGTGCTGAGGAGACGGAAGGTGATGCTTAAATTGCGTTTACCAATATTCCGGTCATACCCATGTGGAAGCAAGTTTGACCGGGTGAGCACCGTTGGTTTCCAATCCTAGCGATTAAATTCAGCGTCTATCTCGGTAGGCGATGGGACGGGTGTGCGACATGGCTTTGGCGTGGAAGAGACCGGTCACATAGACCACCGTCCCGTTGCCGTTCCACAGCGGGTGCGCGGTGCTGACATGACGTAACGTGACCGGACAGAAGGAAGTGTATATCTATTATTCCTAATAAGTTTAAGAAGTGTAAGCATAGACAGGGACCTAGCATCCCTGCACCCCTGGGTAGCCGCCTAGCCGACCGGGCCTGCCGATTGCGCAAAGCTTGCAATTTCCTTTCTTTAATTTGGTGAATTTGTCCTGAATTTGCCAAATTGAAGCTTGTTTGCCCATGCTTCTATAAGTTTCTGTGTAGGCCACTTCTGTAAGCATGCACGATTTAGCAACTGTGCAACACACATGCCGGTAGAAAAGCATGAGGTTTCAATGCACCACATAGTTTAGGGATTTACAATAGCTACATTGTGGACCTCTAGCCAAATTGCATGGTAAAAACAAATTTAGCTTTTTGTCAGGTTTAGGTATAGCAACATTGTGTCTCGTACGTCCTCACTTTTTCCCTCCCGATATTCCGAAGCCCTCAAATGTGCTCGGAGGGGGGTGCCGTCTAGTCAAAGGCTTGGCCGTTACATGCGCCCTAACGCCTAAATTGGAAGATTTTTTTTGTTATTTGGCCTTTTTAAGAGCGCCTTTTCCCCTATCTCGCTGACAATTGTGTTTTTATTGCCCAAAAAGGCAGGGAATGTAGAGCAGCTTCTATCTTCATTCATTGTTCCTTTTGCCCTCGTTTTTCCCCAATCTGGTAGCAAATCTAGAGAAGCAAAACTAAAAAGCACCATAAATAAATTCAGTAAACATAGAAGATGTAGATAAAGCAGCTAATATAGGTTATATAGTACGGTAATTAATGAGGTTTGACAATTAGGCTGCTCAGCAGTAGTAGCTAACAGGTTCAACACAGACATGACAAAAGTAGCTGCTTTACAACAGCAACAGCAGTAGCTGATCACTGGCCCCTCGTGGCCTCTGCTAGGAGGGCCTCTGCCTCCTCCCTCTGGCGCCTCCTCCACTTCTTGCTGCCCAGCCCCTTGAACTTGGGCACCTTGGGTTTGATCGAGGGCATGTGACCCTCCTTGATAGCCACCTTCTTGAGGTTGCGGAGGTGAAGACTGAGCGCCTGGTGCTTGGCTATGAAGCCGTGGACGTTTACGGACTCGCCGCAGCTCCTCATGTCCTCGGCATGCTTCACGAGGGAGTTGAAATCCGTGGCACGGAGCCTCCTGGTGGGGCAAAAGGGGCACCTGTACACGTCGTTGGCAAAGAAGTTGTTGTACTGGCCGGACTTTAGCCTCCTCAGCACATGACGAGTCTTTGTGTCCTTGGACTCGTCCTTGCTGCGGACATCGCTTGTATCCTCCTGTTGGAAAAAAATAGTAGAGTGCAATAAGGACATGATTGAGATACTTTGATTATCAGGATTGATTATTTGCATAGATTGACCGATTGAGATCTCCCGACTATTCCCAAAATCTCAAATCAAATTGAATACTGATCCCAACTACGAACAGGGGGTTTCATCGAAAATTGAGATCTAACACAAGAGGATTAGCTACTGTAAAAATACGAACAACTGAGCCCTAATAACATATGATCTAGCATCCAACAATGGGAACGGGGGAAGAACAAGGGAAGGGAGAAAACTCTGGTTACCTCCAACCATGGGTCGCCGATGCTGGTGTCTTAGGGGTTCTCCAGCCTTATGTAGACAACCTCCTCGTAGGGGTCCCAGCCGAGCGAGATCTGTCCGAGACCGGCGGGGGCCTCTCTACGGCGGATGCGGGGACGGGGACGAGGTTCTGTACGGGGACAGGGGGCTCCTCGCCGGCAGCCTTGGAGGCGCCGATGGCCACCGCGCCATTCTTCTCCATCCCCGACATGGTTGGGGTTTTATTGGGCATTTGTAGAAGGTGATGGGACAGTGGAGACGGTTGAGTGAGTGAGTGCGTGATGAGTGGGAGTTGGGAGGCCTCTATTAAAGGAGAAGGGAAGGGACATTTCGTTGCACTACCGTGCATCGTGTACGCTACTTCACCGTGCACGGCCACACGTGTCCGCTACCGCCCCGTGCACCGCACACGTGTACCGTGAGTCATGTATTTTCCCTCGTGTCTAACCCTGGTGATTCAGTTGTACTATGTTTTGCCCTCGAGCGTAACACTAGTGGTTTGGTCCCATTTCTAAATCATTTTCTATTTTCTATTTGAATCCCTTTGTCACTCTTGCCCTTGGTTTTTAAGTTCTACTCAGTTTTGCCCTTGGTTTTTAAGTTCTACTCAGTTTTTCCCTTGGTTCTTAAGTGCTACTCGGTTTTACCCTCTCTTTGAATCCATCTCTCGCACCTGTGCTCATCTTCGCTGCTACGCTCTGATTGGTCGAGACAGTTGTCACACGGATCGTGCCCACCAACCGTTGATCCTCTGTGATCTAGTGGATAGGATAACCCTTATATCTGTTGGGGGCACCCCTCTATCCATGCAAAATAACAAGTATGCCGCCAGAACTTTAACTCCATAAATAGATGAACTTGAATATAATTTGAAGGGTACGAAAATAGAAATCCCCATAGTTTAAGGGTCTAGATACGGTAAGAGAACTCAATATTATTAGTGGCTGGGCCAGCACAGTGACGGGTTGGTGTAACATCCCAAAACGTTAATCCAAGGTTATTAAGCTCCAAATCATCAAAATTAGGGTTAAAAAACTTTTCCAATTAAAGTTATTAACGCATTCATATGTGTGTGCATTTAAATAGGAGTTGTTTTGAATTGCCTTGATTAAGTGATCCATTGCTTGTAAAATGATTCTTAGGTGAAATAAACATCATCTATATCATTCCCAAACAAATCCCAAAGAAAAAAAAATCAAAATGAATAAAAGAAAGAAATGGTCATTTGTGCCATTTTAACTACCATGCCTACTTTGGCTACTCCTAGGACACAATTCTTAACAGAAACAAATGTGGATCTTTGCAACCCTTGCTACTACATGTAGTGATGTACCAAGGCCCACTTTGTGATCCGCCAAAAACTTTCAAACACTAATTTTAAATGGCATTTGAAAATTGAATGTACTTCATATGAGAAGATCCCACTTATTCAAAAACCACTCAAATGAGCTCCATTTTCAAAACCCAAGCAACCACAGAGGCTTAAGCATGTGCCTAGCAACTCCACCAAAAATCATCCAAAAATTCAAAACTTGATTTCTTTCGGCCATTTTACAAACACCTTGTGAGTAGAATTCAAAAAAAACCAAAAACATTATTTGGAACAGTGTTTGGACCAAATTGGTCTCCCATTTTGCAACCACAGCCACCCAGTGCACTCCCCTACCCCTCTCTAACCCGGCCACCCACTATGCCACGACCAAATGGTCATGGCCATTAAGGCCGAGCACCATTTGGGCACCCCTACCGGCGACAGCACACCACAGCCGCCGCTAGCATCGTCCACCATGTCCAGGAGGCCGCCTGTGGTCCACCTCCACCACCCAACCAGCCCCAGCCCATGGACAGTGACTAGAGCAGCCAGGAACCGACGCGCCCGGAGACTGTTGGCCATGCCGACGCCGCCCGCAGAGCGCGCATGGTCCCCACTCATCTAGACCCTGCCTCGCCCCAGCCACCCGCCTACACGATTGCCACCGTCCTAGGAAGCTAACGGACATGCCCATTCCCCCGACCGTGCCCTGTAGTCATCGGCCACCGCGAAACTCGCCGTCGGTAGAGACTTAGTGCACGCCGCGCCACTCACCTCCCCCGACCGCAAACCACTGCACACGCACCGCCGTGACACTCGCCAGGGCACCGCCACACCGTCCTAGCCCACCGCCCACGCATCTAGCTCGCTGTGCCGTCGTCACCGGCGAGCACCGCCCATGCTCCTCTGCCGCTTCACTGCTCCTATAAAAGGAGGCCAGCCTAGCACCAACTCCTCATACCACTCTCATCCCCACCCTCTCAGAACACACCCAGAGCCCCACCAGAGCAAGCCGCCGTCCATAGCACCGGAATTTTGCCGGAGTCTGCCGCGGAGGGAGAAGAAGGGGGCCGTTGATCAAGGCCACCTCTCGGGACCAGGAGAACCGCCGTCCTCGACTTGGTCGTTTGCCCACCTCGCCGACCCTCCCCGGAGCCTCGGTAAATCACCCCATACCCCCACCGAGCTGCTAGGGTTCCACCTCGCCGGTGACCTGTCCGTCGTCGACGACAAGCCACAACCGTAGATCTTCCTTTTAATCTAACGACCCACATCGCCCCGTACCGCTTCGCATGTAAAGAGGCAATGACAAGTGGACCCCCCTGTCAGCTGTTCTCTGCGCCACGGTACGCCACTGGGTCGGCCCACTAGCTTTCCCGCGCTAGCCCAGTAATTCAAACTTAGATTTTTCTAATTTAGTTTGAACTTAGTGCTCTCCCTTAGTTTAAAAATCAATTCAGAGAGATGTACACATCCAAATTTAGTGATTCCAATTGTGTTGGAAAGCTACTGAAAAGATCTATCCAAGCCCGTTGGATTTAATTCATGTAGATTTAGAGATCTCTCATAGTAAAAATAATAATACAGAAGCTTTTGCACATTCAAACATTTTTATAAAACCAACCATGATAGCTTTTGAGTTGATTCCAACTCTCAAAAATCACATTTAACCATACCTATCTAAATATGTAATAATATTAAGGTTTACATGTAGTGACTTTGGACTAGTACCAAAATAATGCTATACAGGCATTTCTAGTCACTTTAAATCATTAAATAATAAACTTAAACTTAAGTAAATGTGATCCAACCTTTAAATCACATTCCCACATGTTAGAATATGTGGTGATGACATGTGTCCACATGATCCCATATTTTAAGTGGTGAATATTAAATCTTAGTTATTTTCAATGAGTAGAAATTACTTTTCTCAAATAAAAAGAATGAAACTAGTTAATAAAACCTTGTGATGCTAGTGATGATAATAGATCATCAAATGTGTGCCTTAGAATGCTAAGTAGACTAGTTAAACATTGTTTGGTGATTGTGTACTCCGTATGTATTTATAGACGATAGTACCGACCAAGCTTTCGAGGAGGAGGAGTGCTATCAAGAGGAGGAAGAAAACATCAACCACTTCACCAACCAAGGAAAGCTAACACTTGCAAGTATAATGCTTAGCAAGCTAGAATTAATCTAGATGATTTGAGCAAAGATGCTTTAGGGATGCTTTGGTTATACTACTTGGACTAGTACTTATTCCAAGCTTACTTTCAAGCTCCTACTTTCTTTATTTTACCGAGTCCCTTACTTGTTTTGAAGGTAGCATAAAAAGGATAAAACTTGACCTATATAGATAACTTTAGATGTCATTCTATGGCATGAGATTGATCATATCTTCCACCTTAGTGAACACTCTCAACTGAGCAACTTAGAGCTAACTTGAGTCACTTTAGATGGGAACACTTGGTGAAAATGAATTATGAAAACCTTGGAATGATGAGTCATTCTATTGAGATGTTTTGACATGTGTTGAGAAACACAAATGGTTTGTGATGATGAAAATGTTGAGGAATGAGCCTTAACCCTTTTAACAAAACTGATGGTTGGATTCGGATGCGATACCATTCCAAATTTACCGTACAACCACAATACCTGAATTGGGTAAGGCTTAGCCGGAAGTTTATATGCATTATTATTAGTTCCCTCGCGAGAGAGGTTTGAGCTGAGGCTAACTCTCAATGTTGTCCACCTATGCAGTGCCCAAGATGACAGATGGTCATGGTTGGGAGGCCATGCTCATAGGAGAGGTGATTATACTAGGGTGTGTGAAGGAAAGGTTATGTTTGATTATCTGCATACTAAGTATGATGATTCAGGGTTATCCCTGACAAATTTATCGAATATTGTGGTGAAAGTGTACCACCTCTGCAGAGTATCAAACTATTCGAATAGCCGCGTCCGCAGTTATGGACAGTTGGAGTGGCCATACTGTTTCGTTGTCAGATGTTTTCAAAATAACTTATGAAATGAATGATGAACCTTGACTTGACCACAACATGGTTGTGTTTATGACACTAGCTTCCCAAGTTAAGTGATTCTAGAACTTTATTTTATCTTTCTTTGCTTCTGAACTCAGCTTAGGTTTCAAACTTAACTTTATAGTTAAACTTAGAGTTAGCACTTTACACTAGAACTATACTACTTGTTAGTGGTAGTTTGCGAGTACTTAAAGAGTACTCATGGCTTTTGTCCTTGGCTATTCCTATGGACAGACTATGAAGGAGACTACCAAGATGATGGCCAGCAGGACAACTATGAAAACTAGGACTATCTGCCTTCGTCAGCATTGCCTATGCCCCTGAAGATGGACCCCACCGCTACGCTTATTATTTATTCCGCTGCTTGTTGTATTAAGACTGGATC
Organism: Avena eriantha; assembly: GCA_910589775.1. Classification (NCBI taxonomy): domain Eukaryota; kingdom Viridiplantae; phylum Streptophyta; class Magnoliopsida; order Poales; family Poaceae; genus Avena; species Avena eriantha. Next base: position 317,084,797 of record OU342741.1, read on the forward strand.
ATGAGATCCTTATTTGTGTAAGAGCTTATTTATGGTTTGTAATGAATGATGTACTGTGATATCCAATCTATTATATCTCGCAAAAATGTTAATCCTGGGATTGCGATGAATGACATAGCAGGCATCTGGGATTAAAAATCCGGGTGTTGACAAGTTGGTATCAGAGCTATCCTAACCATAGGAGACCCTAGTTAGAATGGACGTCCGAACAAAAACTTAATTTTAAAACCAAGTGAGTATTTATGAAAAAATATTTCCTCTCTTACCCTTGGGAGTTCATTCTTTCTCAAAAATTGATGTTCCTCAAATTCTTACATTACTACCTAAAATTTGACACACTTGATCACTTCACTAACTTCCTCATCCTTATTTCTTGTAGATGGAGAATCGGTTCAGCAAGTTCTACCAGTTGGGAAACGGAGGTCAGCTGATCTTCGAGAGGGACCTAGATTCACTGTCGGAGTTATTGGGATGCCCACATCCAGAGTTTCTTGGAGCTCAACTTCTAGGACCCCCAGGAGGAGATTTGCAGTGGCTAGTCACCGCTGATCTTCGAGGAAGCATCGAAGCACCAACGTCCGGGAGAATTCAGTTCTCCATAAGAGAGAACAACTGGCTAGATGGATTAGCCAGGGCAATGCATGAAGCTCTCGCACATCTATGTGCCCTTAGCGTCAACCAAATCCAAGGAAACCGTTTTTCTTACTATGCAAGGCATGACTTCATGGGAATGCCGATGGAGATGCCAAGTCACCTAGAGCTAAAGTGTCAAGTGGAGAACCTTGACTTCCTGCTGTACGATTGTCAGAAGGAGTTGGACAATGCTAGGGAGTTTGCCAACCACAACCGTGCCATTGCCAACCAGAAGGCCTAGACATTCTCACTGCTAGTCAAGGACCATCAGTCTCTTCGCCTCCAGCGCAAAAAGAAGGATAGCAGTATCGCCCGTGTTCGCAAGAAGGTGGCCGACCTCGAGAAGACCATCAAGGAGCAAGAAGCTCAGCTTGCAGCAAAGGAGGAAGAAGAGGAGGGTGAAGACATCCAGGGAGACATGGATTCTTACCTCAGCAATGATGATGACTTTCTGGAGGAGGATCCCGTGGACTTCTACACTGACGATGAGGACTCCAACTTCATTGACGATGAGTAGATGCACTAGAGCACTGCCCTAGCATGAGTAGATGCATGAGATGTATCGGTCCCACTGTATCGTAGCTTGCAGAATGGTTCTTCAAACCATCTGTTTTCCTTTGTTGTTGTTGTGTGTGTTTGTATTGTGTGCATGTTTGAGAGAATGAAATGGAGATAGTTGCAAAACCTGAGTCAAACTCAAAGTTTTAGCTTTGAAACCAAAACCATGAACCTTAGAACTTTCCCTCTTTCCCCTTTATCTATATCAATCTTCAGATGACTCGTGGAAACCCATGAGGGAGCAGCTCATCGTAAGACCGAATGCTGCAGATTATGTAGATGTTAGTTGTAGACCGTGAAGCAAGCAGGGCAGAGCGCCATGCCAACTTAGCAACATTGCAGTAGATAGCTCAGATGGCCCAAAACAACCAAGGGCATGGAAATCAGGATCATCATGGATCCAAACTTGAAAACTTTCAGAATACCAATCCCCCAATCTTTAACCAGGCTGAAAACCCACTAGATGCTGACGACTAGTTATATAAAATGGAAAACAACTTAGAAGTAGCAGGAGTTGATGACAACGAGAAAGTTCTCTTCGCCACCCACTATCTGGTAGGAGATGCAAGAGCTTGGTGGACTAGTATCCGTAACATGAACAATGGTCAAGCGCTGACATGGGAAGACTTCAAAATCAAGTTCAGCTGCACCCACGTGTCGCAAGGTCTAGTCACCAGACTGAGGGATGAGTTCCGCGACTTGAAGCAAGGATGAATGACTGTGGTTGAGTACCATGACAGGTTCATGTCGCTTACAAGGTATGCCCTGATGAGATCAACACGGAGGCCAAGAAGAAGGAGAGATTTCTGAACAGACTGCATGACGAGATGCAGACTGTCCTCATCAACATCCGCTTCGAGGATCTCGAAGAGCTAGTCGACTCTGCCATTCAGATTGAAGGGAATATTAACCAAGAAAACGACAACCACAAACATCGTATGATGCAGCAATCTGATCCAGCAGTCACCAGAAGTACCGTCCCAACCCCTCACCAGGATATGCACCAAGGAACAATCGACCCCCAGTGTCTCGCCCCAGCTACCCCAACTGTGGCGGAGGCAATGTGAAGTCCGGAGGAAACAATCACAACTCCGGCAACGCCAACAATTTCAACCATGCCCCTCCCAAGAGCAACAACAACAACAACAACACTGCACCCAGAACTGGCAGCAATGCTATGCCTGTCGCAGCAAAAGACAAGTCCCAGATCACCTGTTTCGAGTGTGGAGTGAAGGGTCACTATTCCAATGAGTGTCCCAAGAAGACTGCCGCCACTACCAATGTGAATGCTCCAGCTCAACATCAGCGTCGTGTTCAACCAGGAAGAAGATTTTCCCCAGGGAACCCTCACAACCGCAACGGCCGTCTCTTTCACATGAACGTCGAGGAAGCCTAGGAAGCACCAGATGTAGTGCTAGGCATGTTTTCTGTCAACTCAGTTTTAGCAAGGGTATTGTTTGATTCGGGAGCATCGGATTCATTTGTCACCGAAGAATTTGCATGCACTAGTAAGATTCACCGAACCAACTTGAAGCATGTCATGATAGTTGAAATCCCCGGTTCAACTACAAAAGCTAGAAAATTTTGCAAAGTTGTGCCTATCAGAATACATGGGATAGATTTTTTGCCAACCTAATAGTACTCGGAACCAAAGGATTGGAAGTATTACTAGGTATGGACTAGATGTCAAGGCATAAAGGATTGATAGACTGTGCTAAGAAAGCCATCACCATGACCAGTAGCTCTAGAGTCACAGTAGGGCATATATCTGAAACCTTACCTCGTCAATTCAAGTGCAACAAGAGTCTAGCCCTACCCACCATAGACCAAGTAAGAGTAGTCTGTGAATACCCCGACGTATTCCCAGATGAATTGCCAGGTATTCCCCCAGATAGGGATATTGAGTTTATTATCGAACTAATCCCTGGAACCAGACCCATAGCCCAGAGACCCTATAGTATGAACCCCTCAGAGTTAGTGGAACTGAAGAAGCAGTTGGATGCCATGTTAGCAACAAGCTTGATTCAACCAAGTGCATCGCCATGGAGATCACCAGTGTTATTCGTCGACAAGAAAGATGGAGGCAACCGTTTGTGCACAGATTATAGAAAACTGAATGACGTCACCATCAAGAACAAGTACCCCTTGCCAAAGATAGAGGATCTATTTGATCAGTTGACTGGATGTCGTGGTGGTGTCACGGCAGATGCCATGTATAGGCTAAATGTGGGGACTAAATGCACTACGGGAATCCAGGGAGGGATAGTGTGGTGATTCCACACACGGAAGCTTTGTATTTGATTCACCTTCACAGATTACAAGTGCTCCTTGAGCTGTATTGGAGAGAGGAGGAAGAAGGAACTCTCTTACTCTCACCACTAGCTAGCCCTCAAATCAATCTCTTAGAAATCAACCCCCTCTACAGAAGCCCTAGCCCTCCTTATATAGAGGTGGCTAGGTCTCCACTTAGGGCATACGTGGAGGCATATTCTAGGGAATATGCCTCCTCCCAAAATAGTAAGCCGACTGGGTCACTTTTCCACCGCGTCATCCATGCCGAGGCTACGTGAGCCTCTGCGGCGCCCTCGTCATCCGACATTGGCTTCATCACCTTTGACGGCCACGCCTCGGTGGTCCGGCCCCTGTCCGCTTCGCTCACGCTCTGCGTACAGTTGTCACCTTTGACCAGCGAGATACCTTCCTTCTCTTACAAGCTTGATATAACCCGGATCCTACATAGTTGATCCGGCCACACGTGTTCCTGCATACAAGTTAGATACATCTTACCGACATACGGCTTAAGTCGGCTGAGACCAAGTTAGGTGGACGTCCCTTGATCCGGGTTACTCCGTGATCCGGCTTGACTTGAGGTGACTCGGCCAGCACATGCTTTGACCTTGCCGTACCTCGGCTAACTAGGCCTTTATACCCCGGCGTGACCCTACCCGGGGGTATCCCCCCAACATTAGTCCCCGAAGCTGGTGCGGTCTTAGATGCCTTAGCCGCTAAGGCCACAGCAGGTTCAATTTCACTGAGCTTTTGTGTTCCTCTTCCGAGTTACCTCCTATCTCGGACTCTATGGATTTACTTTCCCTTGGCACATTCGAAGTTTTTACTTGCTGGCCGGGTTACCACATACTCATCCGGGTTATTCTTCCTTCTCTCGTACGCTTCCCCATGTGGAGGCTAATCATCACATCACCTCATTTTAAGGGCCAGCTACAGTAACCGCCGCAGTAATTGTCAGTTATCACTGTAGCGCACGTCACATCATGTCTGCCTCCTCGTTAACTGCATCATAACGTCACGTCATGGGATCCGCCGCGCCCTATGGCATTCCGTGTGGCTCGATGCTGATTGGTCAATACGGATTGTACACGGCCACACGGTGTGGCCCGCCCGCAAACGCGATCCCACTACCCCCCTGAGGGAGCGGTTAAATAGGGGAGGGGCGCGGCCCTTGGGTCCTTTCCCCACTTCCGCGCCCCTCTGCCCCTTCTTCTTCCTCATCTTCTCTCGCAACAGCGCCGCCGCCACCGCGTTTGAGTAGAAGCGCCGCCGCCACACTGCTCCCACGCGCACTTGCGTCGTCGCCGCCCCTGTGCACCTCCTCCGCTACGGGTCCTTGTTTGTCCAGGCCGCTGCCACCCACCGCCGCTAGCGCCAGTGAGGGCAGTGACCTCGAGATGACAGAAGAAGAGCTCATCATCGCAAGGCAGGAGATGGAAGAAGACACTGCGACCACGGACCGTGGTGCGTGGGCTGGATCCTGGGTCTGCCAGGATGACCTGGACTGGCTCTACCGCACCAGGCGCATCCCAGCGGGCGTCACCGCACGCCTCGCCTCCGTCGGACTTGCCCCCTCACCCAATCCGGGTGAGTTTGTGGAGTTCCTGTCACACTTCCAGCGGGGGTTTGGTCTGCCAGTTAGTGACTTTTTCCATGACTGGTTGAACACATACGAGCTCTAGCCGCACCACCTTCCTGCCAACACCATCACATCTCTCTCCGCCTTCGCCTCCACGATCGAAGGCTATGCTGGATTATGGACCACAAAGGAGCTATGGATCCGGTTCTTTGGCCTTCGTCGGAACGTAATTCCGAATGTAGATCTAGAGCTGGAGGATAAACAACTCACGTAGTTCGGGGCTGCGTCAATCTCTCCCCTGAAGTTATCCATCCTCTCCTGAGTCACAGGACTTGACTCCTGCAAGGGATGGTCCCGGACCTTCTTTTATGTCCGCAACAACACCATCGAGGACCTGATCTGGCTGCGCCCCTATACTCCGGGTCCTCCTAACCCGGATTTGTGGGACGTTATCCCCAAGAAGCCCACTGTCTTGGCGAACCAGGTCAATAAAAGGTTCACGGAGCTGAAGGAGCTCGGGTTGCGCAAGGAGGACGCCATGATCACATTCGTCTGCAACCGGATCTCCCCTCTCCAGAAACACACTCATAAAGTGTGCCACATGAGCTTGGGCCGTGAGTCCAACCGGACCTCGTCTTTCGAGTTAAGCAATACAGAGATCTACCGCCAGGTCAAGGCCCTGTTCACCACCAACAAGGACTTCTCCTCTGAGTGGACGTGGGGGACTGAGCACTTTTGCCGGGATAGGCTTCCTCCTTCGGTAGGTCTTGTGCCTCAGACCTTTTCCGAGTTAAATCATATGTTGGTATTGTTGTCAGTTTTAATCCTGTTGCTTTTTCTTTTGCTTAGATGTTTCTTCAACAAACCATCGAGGATGGCTCCGATCCTATGCTCAAATGGGTGCCTGACCGGGATATCTCGGACGAGGAAGAACCAGACCAGGAGATGTTTCTCCCCATGGCCGATGCGACCAAGCGACCCACCGGTAAACTCTCTTCTATTAGAGATTGGCCCGACGATGAAGATGATTCGGATGTTGAGGTGATGGAAGCATTTGACGCTGTCCCCCTTTCTTATGCTTTTCCAGCATCAGCTAACCCCGGTGGGCAGATCCATGAAGATCCTCCCCTTGCCGTGGGTGATCCTGTTCCGGTCACGCCGAAGAAGAAGAGGGGGCCGCATCAACTTCTTCCTCCGGACCTTCTCAGCCAGCCAAAAGGCAAAAGAAGTCCGGGGACAAAACTGCCACCAAGCCTCCATCCAAGGCCACGGCCCGGAGGGCTCGGAAGCCCAAGGAGCCCCTGACCTCGGATGAGTAAGCCTCCTCATCTTTTGCCATTCACTTGTTCTTTTTTCGTTATAATTTCTCACCATACTTTATTCGATTCGGCAGGGCCGTGGTGGAGGTCCCCTAGAGTGGATGTAGCATTGCCTCGCCACTCCGACACAACCCTTCTCCCCCTCATGGTGACGATTCACGCCCTCTGAGCCCTATCCCAGAGGGTTCGGCGGCTGCTCCGGTTTCTAGCCCACCTCGTCAGGAGGAGGGCAACCTTGGAGCGGGGGAGACTGGCTCTGCCGAGGCAGCGGCAACCACTACTTCGGCTCCGTTGCAACCAGCTACCACCGAGGTTCCTTTAGCCCCTCCTAGAAAAAGAAATCAGTACCAGCACCATCCTCAGCTTCATCACCGGCAGCAACAACAAAAGCGATAGAAGCAGCGCCAAGCCCCTCCGCCTCGTCCGAGTCTTCTCAGTCTCGGCAAGAAAGCACCAAGGCAGCTCCCAAGGATAAATCTGCTGCAACCACTTCCACCTCTCAGGAGCCCAAGGGTAAAAAGACCCCTGACGCCACCAAGGCAGCGCCCGTCGAGGCTGGACAGTGCACACTCGCGTCCATGCTTTCCAAGAAGACTCCAGCACCGAAGGACACCCCTGCCGAGCCAACTGGTGTGCAACTTGTTTTGCACACCAGCCCAGCCCTTGCCCAGGTTGAGAGGAGGGAAGCGCATGCCAAGGGTTTGGTAGCGCCCCACATGCCCAGCGGCGAACGATACCCTCCAACCTTGATTGAATTTGTAAATAATTGGAACAAGGTGGAGTTCGTCCACAACGACGATCTCCTGGAGAAGTTAGGTCCCGCCGAATTTTCTGCGCAAATGAATACTCCCGCCAAGGCCATTAACCTTGCGGGTCGGATGATGGAGGTATGTTACTTCGTCTTTTCCTTTAAAAAGTTGTAGATATAACTGATATAGCCATCAGTCCCCGAGCCTCCGGGGAGTAACTTGTTACTCGGCCAGATGCTCCTTAGACAATTAATCATAGCTCCTTGATAATTTCAAATATGCACACACCTAGAGCCGGGTTAAGTTCCACTTGGCCCGGAGTTTGTACACTTCGAATATGCACACCTAGAGCCGGGTTAAGTTCCACTTGGCCCGAATTCTGTACACTTCGAATATGCACACACCTAGAGCTGGGTTAAGTTCCACTTGGCCCGGATTTTGTACACTTCGAATATGCGCACACCTAGAGCCGGGTTAAATTCCACTTAGCCCGGATTTTGTACACTTCGAATATGCACACACCTAGAGCCGGGTTAAGTTCCACATGGCCCGGATTTTGTACACTTCGAATATGCACACACCTAGATCCAGGTTAAGTTCCACTTGGCCCGGATTTTGTACACTTCGAATATGCACACAGCTAGAGCCGGGTTAAGTTCCACTTGGCCCGGATTTTGTACACTTCGAATATGCACACACCTAGAGCCGGGTTAAGTTCCACTTGGCCCGGATTTTGTACACTTCGAATTTGCACACACCTAGAGCCGGGTTAAGTTCCACTTGGCCCGGATTTGGTACACTTCGAATATGCACACACCTAGAGCCGGGTTAAGTTCCACTTGGCCCGGATTTTGTACACTTCGAATATGCACACACCTAGAGCCGGGTTAAGTTCCACCTGGCCCGGATTTTGTACACTTCGAATATGCACAAGACTAAGCTATCTCTTGTTATTCTTTTTAGGTGACCACCAACCGCGGGAGTGCTGAGTTTTAGCGTCTCCTGGACACTCACAAGATGTTGCGCGCCAAACATAACGCACTTCTTGCTGAACACGAGAAAAGGGGTAAGTTTCTTCCTCGGCATTTTTCCATTTTCTTTCATCTTCTTCTGCTGAACTAATCCATCATTCAGTTTTCACAGCTGGGGTGGAGGCTGAGAACAGGATCATGAGGAAAAATCTGGACCAAATCAAGGGTAAGTTATTTTTGCTTCACCTTGCTATGCTTTCCATCTCCTTTCCTCCTTGGCTCGGCAAACGTTCATACCCCGGCTTTGCCGGGTCAACAGACTATTTCAGCATCTCTTGAAGATAGTGTGCCCGTGCCTGATATGATGCTGCATTTTCTCGAACAAGCAGGACAACATCAGGCCGAGCTCAAAAAGAAAGATGATGAGCTTGCCCTTCTCCGAGCCAAAGATGATGAGATTGCCAAGCTAAAGGCAGATATCAAGAAATTGAAAGCAGAGCACCAAGCCGAGCTCCAGAAAGCCAGCCAGGACTATACTGAAGAGCGCGAGCGCCTCAATCTCCAGATTGCCAAGGACCAAGAATTACTCAAGGAGGCCGACATCAAGTTTGAGTTGGCGAATGCTGAACTTGTACAACTCCGGGAGAGGCGCGACAACTGCATCCAGGAGCTGTCCCGGGTTCACAGCCATATCTCTAGTAAGTTCTTTTCCTTCAACCGACATTGATCTTTCCGGGTCTGCTTCCTTTACTTATTCCCCCTATGTTATTTTTTCAGATAAGTTCCCAGAGAGCGATGTTATTGCCTCCAAGGCTGTTACCAAGTTCCACCATCAGAGGGGTACTCCGTCTGGTCCAGGCTCCATTCCTCTCGACCTCGAAGATCTGATAGTCAGCTTCTCCCGAATCGAGACCGTGAGGAATTATGGCAAGGATGTTATGGACGTGGTAATCTGGATCTTCAACGCCTTTTGGCCTGAAGAAGATACTCCAGAGAAGCTGTCTATTCTCTTTGCCAGGCTTATGGACTGCGATACTTAGCTGGATCTCTAGAGAGAATCTGCTGGGCGCGCCGGGGCTGAGATCGTTCTCCACTACGTACTCACGTGGTATGAGAAGATTGACCTCAATCTCCTTGCACGCATGCGCACGGGATCAAAGTGGTCTACTGACCTGGATTGGGTAGCTCGGCGCAAGGCTTGCGCTCACAGCTTCATCCAATACGCCCCCATTCACAAGTGGAACGAGGGACCGAGCTTTCTAGATGCCGCCGATGATGAGAACGCTAAAAATGTTGAAGATGGCTCGGATGAAGACGAAGAGGACGAGGCTTCGGACATCGAGGAAAGCGAAGACGACGCCGAACTTCCTCCTGCTGCTCCTTGATCGAAAAAACTTTTAAATTTCATCAGATCCCGGGTATGCCGGGTGCAGTTGTATCAAGTGCACAAGTGATATTTTGCTACTAAGTTTTTATGCTGGAATGACTTGGGCGTAGTCCCCGAGTTTCATTTTCTCATTCTTCCAATCTTTTGGCTCGGCTCACGTCTACCTTGGTTCGGTTTTATGACTTACGAGTTCGAGCTTCAAAAATTGTCTTAACAATACTTGGAAACTTTGGGATTAGCTCAAAATAATTCAGCATGATAAATTTAAAGTACACAAAAGGTTAGTTCGAAAAACAAACGTTGGCTCGATTAAGTTTTTTCCCTTAGTCGTTTTTCATGTGCTACTCAATTCCAAACTTGTTCTCTTGCTTGCCATGAAGCCAAATCTTGTTGGATAGCAGCAAGTCGAAGAGTTAGGTTTTTGTTGCTCACACACTACTAACCCGGCCTAAATAGAAGCAACTTACGCCAGCCGACGTATAAATAAGAAATATAGAAGACAACTAAAATTACTAAGGCAGTCCCCGAGTTACTGCTCGAGGTGCCAAGATTTCATAGATAAGATCAGTGCCGGCATACAAACCGACATGTGAGAGACTCGGATACAAACACTTCTCTTCTAAGTGTAGAAAGGACGAAGTAGAGCTACATTCCATGGACGTTTGGATTCCTCGTCGGACCTGTCCGCCTTGTTCTTCTCCTGTGGCTTTGCATCGATAAGATAATAAGAATCATTGTGCAATGCTTTGCTCAATGAATGGCCCTTCCCATGGGGGGATAACTTATGCATGCCAGCAGTACGTTGTACCAACCGGAGTACTAGATCGCCTTCCTGGAAAACTCGGGGGCTTACTTTCCGGCTATGATAGCATCGGAGATTTTGCTGATATATGGCGGATCTGGATAATGCCAATTCTCTCGCTTCTTCCAGCAGATCAACATCATTTTACCGGGCTTCTTGCACTTCAGCTTCTGTGTATTGGGTGACCCTAGGCGAATCATGCATTATGTCGGCTGGTAATAGAACTTCTGCCCCATATACCAGAAAGAATGGCGCATAGCCTGTTGATCGATTCGGAGTTATTCTTAAACTCCACAGTACCGCTGGTAGCTCTTCTATCTAGCACCCCGCTGATCTTTGCAGCGGCTCAATGAGCCGAGGTTTTATCCCGGATAATACTAATCCGTTGGATCTTTCCACTTGTCCGTTCGATGCGGGGTGGGCTACCGAGGCAACGTCCAGCTGGATCTTATCGTGGCAAAAACGTGCAAATGCTCCTTCAACAAAGTTTGTGCAATTATCTGTTATGATAATGTGGGGATAACCATATCTCAAGATGATGTCTTTGAGAAATGTTACGGCCGTAGCTCCATCACATTTTCTTATTGGCTTCACTTCAATCCACTTTGTAAACTTGTCCACCATGACCAAAATGTGAGTCATATTTCCCTTTGCTGGTTTAAACGGGCCAACCATATCCAAGCACCATACTACAAATGGCCATGTAATTGGTATGGTCTTGAGCTCCGAAATTGGCATATGTGTTTTTGTCGCATATCTCTGACAACCGTTGCATTTTCTCACCAGATCTTCTGCTTGTTCTAAGGCACTTGGCCAGTAAAACCCATGGCAGAAAGCTTTCGCTACCAAGGCTCTGGATGAGGCATGATGCCCACATTCCCCTTGATGTATATCTCGGAGGATGTCAAGTCCTTCCTCTGGGTCAACACATCGCTGGAGGACATTAGTCACACTCCTTTTGTATAGCTCGGAATGGATGATCATGTATGCTTTTGCTCTCCTCTGAGTTTTCCTAGAAAGTACCTCCTCAGTGGGTAAGGTTCCATCCTTAAGGAATTGGAATATTGGCAATGCCCAAGCTAGTACAGCTCTCACTGGGAACACATCATCATCAATTTCCATTAGATCCACCGGCATAACTTCTACCGGACCATGTGGTCCAGTCCCCGGGTTTGTCGTGGCAGTCCCCGGGTTTGCCATGGCAGTCCCCGGGGTTGCCAATGCAGTCCCTGGGTTTCGCAAACCACTCCCCGCATCAATGTCCATGGGCACAGCCTCTGATTCCGGATTTGCCGGGATAAAAATTGAGTCTGACTCCGAGGATGGCCTGATGGATGGTTTCCTGAGGTGCTCCAATGCTACGCCTGGTGGAATTGCTTGTCGGGTTGAACCGAGCTTTGACAATACGTCGGTAGCCTCATTTTCCACCCGAGGTATATGGTGAAATTCGCATCCCTCAAAATAACCAGATATCTTCTGCACATGAAATCTGTATAACGCCATGTTTGCGTCCAAAGCATCCCATTGCCCGGAGGCTTGCTGGAATACGAGATCCGAGTCACCGAAGCATTGGATCCGACGTATACCAACCTCCTTTGCCACTTTGAGCCCATGTATAAGTGCTTCGTATTCTGCAACATTGTTTGATGCAGTGAAGTGGATCTGCAGCACATATTTCAGCTGGGCCTTCTTTGGCGAGGTAAGCACAACTCCGGCACCTAACCCGGTTTTCGTTTTTGACCCGTCAAAGTGCATTCTCCAGTAGTTCGGATCTGGAAAAGGTGGCTCATATTGCACCTTGGCCCAATCCACAAAAAATTCCGCCACAGCTTGAGATTTAATTGCTTCTCTTCTGTCATATTGTGGCCCATAAGGTGCTAGTTCAATTGCCCATTTTGCAATCCTGCCACTTGCATCCTTGTTACTCATTATCTCGGATATGGGAGCTTCACATATTACCTTGATTGGGTGTTCCTCGAAATAGTGTTTCATCTTCTTAGCTGCCATGTACACACCATACGCTACTTTCTAATAGTGCGGATAATTTTGCTTTGATGCTGACAACACCTCGCTCAGGTAATACACTGGTCTTTGCACCGACTTACCCTCTTCGTCGCGCTCTACCATAATTACTGCACTTACAACTCGGTTGGTTGCGGCTATATAGAGCAACATTGGCTCCTTTGATAGTGGAGAGGCTAATACTGGTGTAGTGGCTAACATTTTCTTTAACTGGATAAAGGCTTCATTGGCCTGCGGCATCTAGATGAACTTGTCCGAAATTTTTCATGAGTTGATAGAGAGGCAGTGCCTTTTCTCCCAACCGACATACAAACCGAATTAACGATGCCAGGCAATCAGTGAACTTCTAGACACCGTTAAGAAGATTCGGCAGTTCCATTCGCTCTATGGCCCGGATTTTAGTTGGATGAACCTCAATACCTCGGCTGGAGACGAGGAATCCGAGTAGTTTTCCAGCCGGGACACCGAAGTTACATTTTTCCGGGTTAAGCTTCATCCGGAACCTCCTTAGGTTCGCGAACGTCTGCCTGATATCGTCAAGGATCGTTTTGCTTTCCTTGGTCTTTATCACAACATCATCCACATACACCTGCATGTTTTGACCAATTTGGTCATGCAAACATTTTTGCATACATCTCTGGTACATTGCCCTTGCGATAGCAATAAGCCCCATACGGGGTGATAAAGGCAGTCTTTATTTGATCGCTTGGGTTTAGTGGTATCTGGTGGAAACCAGAATATGCATCAATGAACGACAACAACTCACACCCAGTAGTGGAATCTATGACTTGGTCCATCCTTGGCAGTGGGAATGGATCTTTTGGACACGCCTTATTCAGGTTCGTGTAATCGATGCACATACGCCAAACCACTGCCACGTTCGGATCATCCTCCTTCTTCTCCACTAGCACTGGATTAGATAGCCAATCCGGGTAAAGCACTTCCATGATAAATCCTGCATCCAACAACCAAGCTATTTCATCTCCAATGACCTCTCTCCTATCTTCGGCGAAGCAGCGGAGAGGTTGCTTCACTAGCTTTGCCCCGGGTCTCACATTCAAAGAGTGCTCGGCCAACTCCCTCGGAACACCTTGCAAGTCCTGTATGGACCAAGCAAAAATATCCCGATTCTCACAGAGGAAGTTGACGAGCTCGCTTTCCTATTTGTCATTTAACCCGGCCCCAATTGTTACGATACGCTCAAGGAACATATCATAAACAGGCACCTTCTTGGTATCTTTTGTCGCTTGGAATGAGACACTACCATGCGGGTTACTCAGCAACGTCATATACTGCTGCGCGGACTGAGCCAATGCCGCCACTTCTTGGATCTTTCGCTTTTCTTGCGCAATCACGAGTGACTCGGCTAGGTTTGACCCGGCTGACGCACACTCAATGGAACGTCGGAAATCTCTGGCTATGGTGATAACACCATTTGGCCCAGGCAACTTCATCTTCAGATAACTGATGTGGCAGCTTGCCATGAACTTGTTCAGTGCCGGTCTACCGAGTAATGCGTGATACGCACTTTCTAAGTTCACCACTTCAAACTCCAAATTCTCAGTTCGGCAGTTATCTCTTCTGCCGAACAAAACATTAACCCGGACCTTGCCTATGGGCTCACAAGAAATGCCTGGCACAATGCCCTGGAAAGCTGTCCTTGTAGGTTGGGGCATGTTCTCTGAGATACCAATTTGCGCATCGTATCCGCATACATGATATTAATGCTACTACCATTGTCAATCAGTACCTTGGAGAATCTTACATTGATGTTAGGCCCAATGAATGTTGGGTCCAACACCAGTGCATATGAGCCCGGACTAGGCATAAGCTTGGGATGATCTTTGATGCTCCAGGTAATCTCCTGATCCGACCAAGGCATATATCTCATCACTGCCGGCATTACTGCATTCACCTCCATATGTCGGTGCTGCAAGCTCTTCCTGTCAGTCTCTTCCGTAGTGAACACACAGTAACTCTGATGGTGTTGTCTATACTCATTCCTCCCCTCATTTCCGGGGTACCTCTGATCCTGCTGGTTTTGGTTTTCTACCTGATGCACTACATCCCTTCTCTCATTGTTGTCATACCTCGGCGGAGGGAGAGGCAACATTAGCTGTTGCGTGCTCGATCTGGAGAGCAATTGCTGCTGGGGTAACTCCTGCCGAGGCTGATCATTCCGAGGTGCCTCAGCATTCCCCGAACCACTTTGTTCTATCTTTTGCATCCGCTCACATTTCCTAGTTGTGTGACCCGCTGGGTTACTTGGATTAGGCGTGTGAAACTTACACGGCTGATCCATCATTGATTCATAGGTATACCTCGGACGGTCCTTCTTCTCTTGCCACTGCTTTTTCTGCTCTGGCATCCAAGTTTTCTTCCCATCATTCCTTGGTGTCCATTGCTGTCCTCCAGTTTTTTGACGTTGTCTGCCTCCTGCTCCGGGTTGATCCTGATTCATAGCTGCAACTTGTTGTGAATTGTACCGGTAACCCGGTCTGTCATCTCTTCTTTTACCTCGATAATCATTCCTCCGGGATGACCCGGCTCCATCTCTCTGGTAGTACTCCTCGCCTGACTCGTTCGAGTTGAGCCTAGGTTGCGTTGAATCACCCAAGGCATATGAATTAGCAATCCGGATCGTTTCTGCCAAGGTGGTTGTCATTTCTCTTTGCAACCTTTGCCATAGCACACTTGCATATCTGCATCCCTGTGCAAACCAAGCTATGGCCTGTGACTCAATCATGCCCTCACACGAGTTTCGCATATTGCACCAACGGGTTAAGAACTCTCGGTATGTCTCATTCGGTCTCTGCCTGCACATTGCCAGGGTTTCTGGCCTGTTGGGCCTCTGATACGTACTTGAGAAATTGCTAACAAACATCTCCTCGAAATCGATCCAGCAGTTAATACTTCCGGGTGGCAAGTTGTTTAGCCATACCCTCGCTGGCCCCTCCAACATCTGGGGTACGTATCTCATAGCCCACCTCAACTTGCCTGTGGCAATTTTTACAGCAATTGCATAGTTAATCAACCAATCCTCCGGCTTAGTGCTGCCGTCATACGTCTTTGTGCCTCTAGGTAACTGGAAGTTTGGTACCGGAGGTTCCTTCATGATCCGGGGCCCAAAACATGCTGGATCCGGAGGACCTTGACACTCAATTTTCTCCGACCTATACAACCGATCCAGTTTTAACCTGGCGTCGTCAGGCATCAAGTTTCTGCCTCCCAATCTTGACCCTATCACGTGATAGTCCGGTCTGGGATAGCCAGCGTTCACCATCTACGAATCTCCATCATTGTATCTATCTTGCTCCAGTTGAGCTACTCTCGGTTGCATACCTTGGCCGGCGCTGCGCTCTTGCCGTGGTATATTCCGCTGCTGCGGTTGACCTGCCGCATCCGCATTACGCTGTCCGGCATTGCTGTTTACAACATTCCTTTGACCGGCATTGCCTTGGTCGCGGTTACCACGGCTCATACTCCTTCGATCCTCATCTCTCTGCACTTCTTTTCCTTTCCCTGCCCTTGCCGGGTCATATGGGACTATCTGTTTATTCCTCCTGGCCGAGGTTACTACCTCTTCTCTCCTAGGACCACCATGAGGAGACGATGCGGCTCCAGCGGATTTCTCTGGGTTACCCACCGCCGAATGAATGATCTTGGAGGCCCCAGCTCTCTCTGGGTTAGCCTGGAGCAATTCCTCGTTTTGCCTGTTCGCGATCCGAACAAACTCATTGACCCTATCTTGCTGTCTCTGACGGGTGAAGCTGCATATGCTGCTCTGAGGTTCTTTGCCAGGGTACTGTACTTCGGCAGCCCCACGGACAGACAATTCTCTAATTCCTCAATCCTAGTATCACCTTCTCTGTTCATTTCACTTATGAGATTTCTTCCCTTTACTTTTATAGCATCTACTTTATTTGCCTTTGCATACTCGCGCAGTGTCATGTTCAATGACTGCTGAGCCGCGGCGATCTTTTTGCACCCTCTAGTATTTTTCGCCTAGTTTCCTCTAGCTCGGCCTGTGCCTGAGCCGGATCTACTGCTGCTGCTACTAGGTTTGCCAAACTATCCATCGCCTGCTGCAGTACATTCTCAGGCCTCTCTAGTGGAGGACCTCTACTTTTCCTCGGTGCTCTTGGCGTTACCTCCGGATCGGGAGCCGGATCCTTGCTTGCGTCTGCATCTGGTGCAGTCATCATCACCTCTACACGGTCTGGGGAGCGAGTGATACGCGCCCTGTGAACCACGCTAAGGGGTGGCTCGCCTCCTTCGATGACGCGCCACGAGTGAACACATGACACGTCAACACCAACGTAGATTTTTTCGCGCCGAGCTTGACGAAGAGGCCGTTGTGCGGAAGAGGACGTGTGCCGAAGCAGACTGCATTGTCGCTGACGAAGTTCAGCGCCCCAAAGCACTGAACGAGCCCAGAGACGATGCGTTCGCCGGTGCCGATGAGGTTTCCCGTCCGAATCTTCACCCCTGCTAGCGCTGCTAGCCCCACGGTGGGCGCCAACTATTGTGGCGGTGTCACGGCAGATGCCATGTATAGGCTAAATGTGGGGACTAAATGCACTAGGGGAATCCAGGGAGGGATAGTGTGGTGATTCCACACACGGAAGCTTTGTATTTGATTCACCTTCACAGATTACAAGTGCTCCTTGAGCTGTATTGGAGAGAGGAGGAAGAAGGAACTCTCTTACTCTCACCACTAGCTAGCCCTTAGATCAATCTCTCAGAAATCAACCCCCTCTACAGAAGCCCTAACCCTCCTTATATAGAGGTGGCTAGGTCTCCACTTAGGGCATACGTGGAGGCATATTCCAGGGAATATGCCTCCTCCCAAAATAGTAAGCCGACCGAATCACTTTTCCCTCTATGGCGCCCACGTCATCCAACATTGGCTTCGTCACCTTTGTCCTCCGCGCCTCGGTGGTCCGGCCCCTGTCCGCTTCGCTCACGCTCTGCGTACAATTGTCACCTTTGACCAGCGAGATACCTTCCTTCTCTTACAAGCTTGATATAACCCGGATCCTACATAGTTGATCTGACAACACTTGTTCCTGCATACAAGTTAGATACATCTTACCGACATACGACTTAAGTTGGCTGAGACCAAGTTAGGTGGACGTCCCCTGGTCTGGGTTACTCCGTGATCCGGCCTACCTTGAGGTGACTCGGCCAGCACATGCTTTGACCTTGCCGTACCTCGGCTAACTAGGCCTTTATACCCCGACGTGACCCTACCCAGGGGTATCCCCCAACAATGGAGCCCAGGTATTCTCAAAGATTGATCTTAGGACTGGTTATCACCAACTTAAGATTCGTGCAACGGATATTTCGAAGACCGCCTTTACTACTCGCTATGGTTTATACGAGTATATGGTTATGTCTTTTGGATTAACCGATGCCCCTGCTTATTTCATGAATCTCATGAATAAGATCTTTATGAATTTCTTAGATAAGTTTGTCGTTGTGTTCATCAATGATAGCCTTATCTACTCCAAGTCAGAAGAAGAGCATGAGCAACATCTGAGAATCATCCTAGAGACCCTGAGAGAGCATCGATTATATGCCAAGTTTAGCAAGTGTGAGTTTTGGCTGAAAGAAGTAGGATTCCTAGGACATATTGTGTCTGCTAGAGGAGTCTCTGTTGATCCCGCCAAGATCAAAGATGTCGAAGAATGGGAAGCTCCAACCACTCAAACCCAAGTCCATGCATTTCTCAGATTAGCGGGATATTATCACAAGTTCATCGAAGGATTTTCGAGCATTGCCCGACCCATGACCCAATTGTTGAAGAAGGACAAGAAGTTTGAATGGACTGACAAATGTGAAGCCAGTTTCCAAGAGCTGAAGAAGAGATTTGATATCAGCCCCAATATTGATCATGCCAGACATCAAGAAGCCGTTTGATGTGTATTGTGATGCATCCAAGATAGTGTCGGATGTGTATTCATGCAAGAAGGCAAAGTCATCGCCTATCTATCTCGACAACTAAAGCAGCATGAGCAGAACTATCCGACCCATGATCTTGAATTAGCAGCCGTAGTTTTGGCATTGAAGACATGGCATCATTATCTGCTGGGTAATCGCTGTGAGATTTACTCATATCACAAGAGCTTGAAGTATATTTTCACTCAGAAGAAGCTGAATATGAGGCAAATGAGATGGATAGACTTAATCAAGGATTATGACCTTGACATTCACTATCACCCCGGCAAAGCCAATGTGGTAGCGGATGCTCTTAGAAGATTTCCTTGCAGGTTAAACACCATGATCAAGGAGAAGCAGCCAAATTTGTATGAGGAGTTGGAGCAGTTCAGAACTGAGCTGGTTAGCAAAGGATTCTCAGCTAGCATTGAACTTCAACCCACTTTGATTAGCCAAATCAAGGAAACCCAGAAGGGAAATGAAAGTATCGACGGAATCAAACGTCCTATTGGTACAGGAAAGGTACCTGGATTCACTTAGGACGAAGAAGGAGTTCTGTGGTACAAAGGACGTATCTCTGTGCCAGAAGATTCGGAGCTGAAGCAGGTTATCATGCAGGAAGCTCATGATACTCTTTATTCTATCCACCTCGGAGGAACAAAGATGTATCAAGATTTGAAAGAGCAATTTTGGTGGCACAAGATGAAGAGAGAAATCGGAAGCTACATCGCCAAGTGTGACATCTGTCAAAGAGTCAAAGCAGAGCATTAGAGACCCACAGGACTGTTGCAACCATTGCAGATTCCGGAATGGAAATGGGATTCCATCGAAATGGACTTTATCACCGGTTTACCTACTTCTAGTAGGGGAAATGACTCAATCTGGGTCATAGTTGAAAGACTGTCCAAGGTAGCTCACTTTATACCTGTCAAGATTACCTACTAGAGTTCAAAGCTAGCAAAACTGTATATTGCTAGGATTGTTAGTCTGCATGGAACCCCCAAGACCATAGTGTCAGATCAAGGAAACCAATTTACATCGAGATTCTGGTAGAAAGTCCAAGAAGGATTAGGCACCAAGTTGAATTTCAGCACCGCTTATCACCTACAAACTGATGGACAGACTGAGAGAGTCAACCAGGTCCTAGAGGATATGTTGAGAGCTTGTGTGTTAGAGTATGGATCAAAATGGGAAGACTGTCTGCCTTTCGGAGAATTCTCATAACACAACAGTTATCAAGCTTTTTTGCAAATGGCACCATTTGAGTTCCTATACAGAAGGAAGTGTCGTACCCCTTTGAATTGGTCTCAAGTAGGAGAGAGTCAGATCTTTGGACCCGACATTCTCCGAGAAGCCGAAGAAAAGGTGCACAAAGTCCATGAGAATCTCAAGACCGCCCAGTCCAGACAGAAGAGTTATGCTGACAAGAGAAGGAGAGACCTGACTTTCAATGTCGGAGATTTTGTATATCTCAAGGTTTCGCCATTGAAGGGAACCCAACGCTTTAGTCTGAAAGGAAAGTTAGCCCCCAGATATATCGGACCCTTCAAGATTCTGAACCGTCGAGGAGAAGTATCGTATCAACTGGAAATGCCCGAAGAGATGTCAGCCATCCACAATGTGTTCCATATCTCGTTACTTCGCAAATGCCTAGAAGTGACAGAGAAGACTGAAGTTTTCAAGAACATCGATCACCGAGCTGTTGAGATCAACAATGACCTGACATATCGTGAAGTGCCCATCCGTATCTTAGAGGAAGCCTACAGAACCACCAGGACCAGAAGCATCAAATTTCTCAAGATTCAATGGAGCAACCATACTGAAGAAGAAGCCACTTGGGAGCGAGAAGATTACATTAGGACAGAGTTCCCAGATCTCTTTAGTTCCTAGTTTTCTTTTGTAAATTTCGGGATGAGAATTTGTTTAAGGAGGGAATGTTTGTAACATCCCAAAACTTTAATCCAAGGTTATTAAGATCCAAATCATCAAAATTAGGGTCAACAAAAACTTTTCCAATTAAAATTATTAACACATTCATATGTGTGTTCATTTAACTAGGAGTTGTTTTGAATTGCCTTGATTAAGTGATCCATTGCTTGTAAAATGATTCTTAGGTGAAATAAACATCATCTAGATCATTCCTAAACAAATACCAAAGAAAAACACATCAGAATGAATAAAAGAAAGAAATAGTCATTTGTGCCATTTTAACTACCATGCTTACTTTGGCTATTCCTAGGACTCAATTCTTAACAGAAACAAATGTGGATCTTTGCACCCCTTTCTAGTACATGTAGTGATGTACCAAGGCCCACTGTGTGATCTGCCAAAAACTTTCGAACACTAATTTAAATTGGCATTTGAAAATTGAATGTAGTTCATATGAGAAGATCCCACTTATTCAAAAACCACTCAAATGAGCTCCATTTTCAAAACCCAAGCAACCACAGAGGCTTAAGCATGTGCCTAGCAACTCCACCAAAAATCATCCAAAAATTCGAAACTTGATTTCTTTCGGCCATTTTTACAAACACCTTGTGGGCAGAATTCAAACAAAACCAAAAACACTATTTGGAGCAGTGTTTGGACCAAATTGGCCTCCCATTTTGCAACCACAGCTACCCAGTGCACTCTCCTACCCCTCTCTAGCCCGGCCACCCACTGTGCCACGACCAAATGGTCATGGCCACCCCACCGGTGACAGCACGCCACATCCGCCGCCAGCGTCGTCCACCATGTCCAGGAGGTCGCCTGTGGTCCACCTCCACCGCCCAACCAGCCCCAGCCCGCGGACAACAACTAGAGCAGCCAGGAACTGCCGCGCCCGGAGACTGTCGGCCATGCTGACGCTGCCCGCAGAGTGCACACGGTCCCCGCTCAGCCAGACCCCGCCTCGCTCCAGCCGCCCGCCTACACAATTGCAACCGTCCTAGGAAGCTAACGGACATGCCCATTCCCCGTAGTCGTCGGCCGCCGCGAAACTCGCCGTCGGCAGAAACTTAGTGCATGCCGTGACATTCGCCAGGGCATCGCCCACACCTCTAGCTCGTTGTGCCGTTGTCACTGGCGACCACCGCCCATGCTCCTCTGCCGCTTCGTCGCGCCTATAAAAGGAGGCCACCCCATCACCAACTCCTCACACCACTCTCATCCCCACCCTCTCAGAACACTCCCAGAGCCCCACTAGAGCAAGCCGCCGTCCGCAGCACCGGAATTTCGCTGGAGTCTACCGCGGAGGGAGAAGAAGGGGGCCATTGATCCAGGCCACCTCTCGGGATGCCGCCGGTACCAGGAGAACCGCCGTCCTCGACTTGTTCATTTGCCCACCTCGCCGACCCTCGCCGGAGCCCCGGTAAGCCACCCGAGACCCCCACTGAGCCGCTAGGGTTCCACCTCGCCGACGACAAGCCACAACCATAGATCTTCCTTTTAATCTAACCACCCACATCGCCTCGTACCGCTTCGCGTGTAAAGAGCCAATGACATGTGGACCCCCCTGTCAGCTGCTCTCTACACCGCAGAACGCCACTGGGCCGGCCCGCTAGTTTTCCCGCGCTAGCCCAGTAATTCAAACTTAGATTTTTCTAATTTAGTTTGAACTTAGTTTTGTCCCTTAGTTTAAAAATCAATTCAGAGATATTTACAAATCCAAATTTATTGATTCCAATTGTGTTGGAAAGCTACTAAAAATATCTATCCAAGCTCGTTGGATTTAATGCATTTAGAGTTAGAGATCTCTCCTAGTAAAAATAACAAGACAGAAGCTTTTGCACATTCAAACATTTTTATAAAACCAACCATGATAGCTTTTGAGTTGATTCCAACTCTCAAAAATAACATTTAACCATACCTATCTAAATATGTAATAATATTAAGGTTTACATGCAGTGACTTTGGACTAGTGCCAAAATAATGCTATATAGGCATTTCTAGTCACTTTAAATCATTAAATAAGAAACTTAAACTTAAGTAAATGTGATCCACCTTTATATCACATTCCCACATATTATAATATGTGGTGATGACATGTGTCCACATGATCCCATATTTTAAGTGGTGAATATTAAATCTTAGTTATTTTCAATGATGGTTGATGATATTTCCCAAAGTATTCATAAAGTAAAGTTGTCCTTGTATGAACATCAGATATGTCTCATTGAATACGTGATTCAGTTGTGGAACTATATATTCATGATTGTTCATACTAGATTGTCCTTGGTCATTGAGGTTGTGCTGGACACACAACTTAGACCAATGTGCAAGTCGGCTGATGACACGGTTCCACTTGTCATGGGCATGGTGATGCTATTCCGACTTACACTGATTTGGCTAAAGAGTTTAGTGAGTCGGACTGACCCATAGTTGAGATGCAACGAGCATGTTGTCATTTGCAGTCTCAAGCAATGGAATCCTTTGACTTGAGGTGATTGCATGATCCGAGTTGTGGATCGGCAACTTAGGTTCTATCAAACGTTGTCCCGTAAATGGGCAGTTATAAAGGTAGAGTTCGGGTTGGTCGTGAAGCAAGTTGTGTGACGTGGATTACCAAGATGGGATTTGCCCCTCCGTAATGGAGAGATATTCTCTGGGCCCTCTCGTGTGATATGATTCGGAAGCATGGCCATGCGCTACTCAGTTAAGTGTTAACTGAGGAGTCGGACTAAGAGTTAGTCTAGTGAATCACATATCATGGTACGAGAAGAGAGTTAAGCTATTAAAGGGATGACAACTACTCGCCTAGAGCTTAACAGATATATCGTGAGGCAAAGGGACTTGGACGAAAGTCACATTGAATGTTCGTCTTCTGACTTTCGGCACTTGGGAGTTGGCACGTCTTGCTAGAGACCGCTACCATCTATCGACTTGAGACCGAGTGTTCATGGGAGTGAATTGGACTCAAAGCCATGACGAGATACTTGGAGGAGTAGCTCATGTCATGTCCAGGTGTACGTGAACCTACAGGGTCACACACTTAAGGGTAAGGAGCCCATGTGGACTAGATCCATGTGGAGATTGGAGTAGAGCCTAGATGGGCCTCAAGCGTTGAGCCCAACTAGTAGTGTATATAAGTGGAGTGACAAGGGATAGTCCCTGACCTAGCCGTCACTTTCTCCACTTCCATTTCGGGCTAGACAAGATCTAGCAATCCTCTGTCCGAAGCTCCTTCCTGTATGTGTGGATACCGGTAGAGGCGTTGCACGTGCGGCGCTGGAGACGGGGAAGCTCGTGGGGATCTGGCGAAGGAGTTCGTGGGATCCGGTGTAGCTGTATGTGGGATCGTTCGGCATTGCTTCAACGCGCTACATCAACTTCCGCATATGCACGTCTAGAGGTAATCTCGTGGCATATAACCTGAGCTGGATCTTGGGAGTTCCGCGTTAGGGAAAACGTTTTGTTTATCTCTGCATGGTCCAACATTACCGATGCCAACCAGATGCGGAATCAAGCTGGCAATCCTCGGGTTGACTCCTTTCTTACAAAAAGGGCACCTGAGCTCCCTAAGTCGAGTGCGGAAAGGTATTATCCCGCTCTTGAGCTTCTTCATGACATGGCAGCTCTTGTTGTCCCTGGTCTCCTTGTTAGAGTCCATCTCACTTGAATCCACCTATAATGTATGGAATGCAAACCGAAATGATCAAAATAATAAATATATATTCCTTCCACCATTCCGAGTTACTTTCGATGCAACAACATGTCTATTCAGGTTTAGCGGTTCATTACGGCCGTCTCCCCAGCTTGCTCCTAAATTAATGTGGTTTGTGTTCTTGATAACTTATTAATAAATAAATAATATGGATTCATTCAGAACAAACTAGATCTCTCCATGTACCGGTTCATACGTTACATCTAATCATTAGGACTAGATTTTTTATGACGCCAGGATAGATTAAGCTCGAGCAGAAAATATGAAACATGTAGAAATAGATGTACCTCCGGGTACACGAGCGGAGCGTGTTCGCCGAACTCCACGCCCTCATCGGGGCCTCCGAAGTCGTCAGCACCGGCGAGCACATGGTCCCCCAAGGGGTTGAACAACACGTCCTCTCGCCTTGTGCTGGGTGATGCTCCTCCAGATCTACCTCGTGAAGCACCACCCTGGCGGCGATGCCCGCACACTCACCCCCACGCACTGGTTTCATGGAGAAGGTTCGTGCAAGTACATTCACGATTGTGGGGTTTTGTTAGATAGGGAAGAGAGAGTAGTGGATGAGTGCAAATGGAGGACCCGATAGGCTAGGATTTTAATGCGGGGACGTTTAGGCCTCCTCGAGGGCCCCAGTAGACAGCTCTTTCGGCTGCGGCTGCCGTGTGGAAGGTTCGTGTGGTGGGGGCCTGTCGGAAGTGAGAGTGCAGGCATGCTGCGTTGTAAAAATGGTATAACCCGTGGGCCGTGGATGACCAGTTGCCGTGTAGTAGACTTGTAGCCTTTGCAGACTATACTAAAAGTGACATGACCACTCGACGCCTTTTTCCATGGACGGCATCGTGTTCCTTCTTGTAGAAGCCTCGTTGAGGTAGACGTCCGTGCTATCTCATGCTGTCCTGTGAAGGGCACGACATGTGCAACGAGCCTCGTTAGATCACACATGATCAACGGTGGCTGCGCACGATCCGCGTGACAACTGTGACAACCAATCAGGGCGTAGCGCATAGAGTGGGCACATGTTTGGGCTTCTACAAAAAGAGATGGGGCAAAACTAGGTAGTATCAAAAAACCAAGGGCAAAGCTGAGTAGTATGAAAATGGAAAGTAAGTGTCTTTTACAATGAAATACATCGTGGCATACATGAAATTATACCAAGATAGATCCACTAGAGTTCATTGCATGTGTGTTCTTTCCACAAACCACATATGTATCCACTAGAGTCATTGCATGTGTGTTCCTGTCATGAACCACATATGGATCCACTAGTGTTGATTGCATGTGTGTTCTTTGCACAAACCACCTATGTATCCACTAGAATAATTGCATGTGTGTTCTTTTCACAAATCACACATGGATCAACCAATGTCATTTCATGTGTGTTCTTTCCACAAACCACATATGGATCCACCAATGTCATTGCATGTGTGTTATTTTCCACAAACCACATGGATCAACCAATGGCATTGCTTTTTTATTCTTTTAAAAAACACACATGGATCAGCCAATGGAATTGCATGTGTTTTCTTTTCACAAACCACACATGGATCCACCAGTGTTCACTGCATGTGTGTTCTTTCTACAAACCACTTATGGATCCACCAATGTCATTGCATGTGTGTTCTTTTCCACAAACAACATGGATCAACCAATGGCATTGCATGTGTGTTCATTTCACAAACCACAATTGAATCAACCAATGGCATTGCATGTGTGGTCTTTTCACAAACCACAAATGGATCCACCAGTGTTCACTGCATGTGTGTTCTTTCCACAAACCACTTATAGATCCACCAATGTCATTGCATGTGTGTTCTTTTCCACAAACCACATGGATCAACCAATGGCATTGCATGTGTGTTCTTTTCACAAACCACACATGGATCAACCAATGCCATTGCATGTGTGTTCTTTTCACAAACCACACATGGATCAACCAATGGCATTGCATGTGTTTTCTTTTCACAAACCACACATGGATCAACCAGTGTCATTGCATGTGTGTTCTTTCCATAAACCACATATGGATCAACCAATGTCATTGCATATGTGTTCTTTCATAAACCACATATGGATCCACTAGAGTCATTGCATGTGTGTTCTTTTCACCAACCACATATGGACCCACTAGAGTCATTGCATGTGTGTTCTTATACTAAAACCAGCACTAGAGTCATTGCATGTGTGTTCTTCTCACAAACCACACATGGATCCACCAGATTCATTGCATGTGCGTTCTTTCCACAAACCACACATGGATCCACCAAAGTAATTGCATGTGTGTTTTTTTCACAAATCACACATGGATCCACAAATGTCATTGCATGTGTGTTCTTTTCACAAACCAGATATGCACACTTCAGAGTCATTACACGTGTTTTCTTTTCACAAAACACACATGGATTAACCAATGGCATTGCATGTGTGTTCTTTTATCAACCCACATATGGATCAACCAGTGTCATTGCATGTGTGTTCCTGTCATGAACCACATATGGGTCCACCAGTGTTCATTGCATGTGTATTCTTTCCACTAACCACATATGTATCCACTAGAGTCATTGAATGTGTGTTCTTTTCACAAAACACACATGGATCAACCAATGTCATTGAATGGGTGTTCTTTTCACAAACCACACATGGATCCACCAGAGTAATGGCATGTGTGTTCTTTCCACAAACCACACGTGCATCCACCAGAGTAATTCCATGTGTGTTGTTTTCACAAACCACATATGGACCCACCTGAGTCATTGCATCTGTGTTCTTTCCATAAACCACATATGTACGCACTAATGTCATTGCATGTGTGTTGTTTTCCACAAACCACATATGGATTTACCAATGTCATTGCATGTGTGGTCTTTGCACAAACTACATATGGATCTACAAATGTCATTGCATGTGTGTTCTTTTCACAAACCACACATGGATCAACCACTAGAGTCATTGCATGTGTGTTCTTTCCACAAACCACACATGGATCCACCAATGGCATTGATTGTGTGTTATTGTCACAAACCACATATTGATCAACCAATGGCATTTCATGTGTGTTTTCCTATCATGAACCACATATGGATCCACCAGTGTCATTGCGTGTGTGTTCTTTCCACTAACCACACATGGATCCACTAGAGTAATTGCATGTGTGTTCTTTTCACAAACCACATATGGACCCACCAGAGTCATTGCACGTGTGTTTTTTTCCACAAACCACATATGTATCCACCAATGTCATTGCATGTGTGTTATTGTCACAAACAACATATGGATCAACCAATGTCATTGCATGTGTGTTGTTTCCACAAACCACATATGGATCAACCAATGTCATTGCATGTGTGTTCTTTCTATAAACCACATATGGATCCACTAGAGTCATTGTATGTGTGTTCTTTTCACAAACCACATATGGATCCACCAATGCCATTGCATTTGTGGTATTGTCACACACCACATATGGATCAACCAATGTCATTGCATGTGTGTTCCTGTCATGAACCACATATGGATCCACCAGTGTTCATTGCATGTGTGTTCTTTCCACAAACCACATATGGATCCACTAGAGTCATTACATGTGTGTTCTTTTCACAAACCACATATGGATCCAGCAATGTCATTGCATGTGTGTTCTTTTCACAAACCACACATGGATCAACCAAAGTCACTACATGTGTGTTCTTTTCACAAACCACACATCGATCCACTAGAGTCATTGCATGTGTGTTCTTTTCACAAACCACACATGGATTAACTAATGGCATTGCATGTGTGTTCTTTTAACAACCCTCATATGGATTAACCTGTGTGATTGCATGTGTGTTCTTGTCATGAACCACATATGGATCCACCAGTGTTCATTGCATGTGTGTTCTTTCCACTAACCACATATGTATCCACTAGAGTCATTGCATGTGTGTTCCTATCACGAACCACATATGGATCCACCAGTGTTCATTGCATGTGTGTTCTTTCCACAAACCACATATGTATCCACTAGATTCATTGCATGTGTGTTATTTTCACAAACCACACATGGATCCACTAGAGTCATTGCATGTGTGTTCTTTTCACAAACCACATATGGACGTAGAAGAGTCATTGCGTGTGTGTTCTTTTCCACAAACCACATATGTATCCACTAGATTAATTGTATGTGTGTTATTGTCACAAACCACATATGGATCAACCAATGTCATTGCATGTGTGTTGTTTCCACAAATAACACATGGATCAACCAGAGTCATTGCATGTGTGTTCTTTTCACAAACCACACATGGATCAACCAATGGCATTGCATGTGTGTTCTTTCCACAAACCACACATGGATCAACCAATGTCATTGCATGTGTGTTCTTTCTACAAACCACATAAGATCCCGTCTTCTAGAAGCCCGCCCTGAAGTAGTTGTCCGATCCAATTGTCACAGACCGTTCGATTGGGGCGCGTGGACGAATAAGATGGTTCTTCATAAGTGCGATCCGCGAGTAGGCTGTTCTGCGACATGATTAGCCGCGCTTACATTGTCACTTATATTACTATTATTTCCACTCCCCTATAGCCTACTAGTAATATCATAGAGCTCGTGAGTGAGCACGTCTACTCCGCAGCCCCCTCTCCCCTCATCCACCACACGTCACTATGCCCGGACGACATCCGCCAATTCTCGGGTGGATACCTTCATGCTAAGAAATAATTTTACAAGATTTTGAACTTATCCTACATATTCATGCTATTCACCAATCTAACTATTAATATTTTTTCCGATTTCTCGATGAACTTCAGATGTGGCAGATGTGGCAGATGCTGCAGCCCAAGAATCTGGAGATCCTCGTGCGCAACTTCGCAACGACGTTCCCGCTGGTGTGCTCCCACCCAGGATGCTTTCGCCCAATGAGCTCGCGTGCCCGCACTTGATCAAAGTGATTAGGATCTCAACGGAGCCGGGCTGCAACTACACCGGCCCGCCGGCAGATCTTGTTGTCCACCTTGCAGAGGAGCACTTGATCAAAGTGATTAGGATCTCGTACGAGCAAGCTCAACTTCTCCAAGAGTAGGTATCGTTCACTGACTCAGCATGCCGATGGCTAATTTTCCAGGGGGGACGGCTCTATTTTCGTCCTGACCATCACCGCCAGTGTTCCGGGAACCAGAGCCGGGCCTACCTTCGTGTGTGCGGTATGAGTCAGGTCGGTCCATGTGCCTGGCCCGTATACATGGTGCGCATGTGGGCGAACACCCAGCCGCCATCGTCTGATAGCATTCTTGTGCTAGTCGAGGCGCCGAGCTGCCCGACACCGGAGGAGGTGGATTATGCAGACCTAAGGTCCATCCTATGTGTGCCATCTTAGTACCTTGTCGGTGCTAGACCAAACAGGTAGATGCATTTCTACATTTGTATCAAGAAGACCGACAGGGAAATGTAGTACTTATGCTATTGTTACTATTAGACTTAAGCGATGCTTCTCAGGTGCGTAGAGCATACGTGTTATGCGAATGTAACCCAGTTGTAGTTTTTTTAGTACTCCTTATTAATTCGACATGTTATTGGTCCAATCAGCTTGCTGTTGTCATGTTGCAAAGTCTGCTTGCTCTGGGCAGACTAGCAATACCGTGTGCTCCCGCCCCCGCATGTTAATGTCATGTGTTCCGAGGGCCCACCTGCCAGTGTCACGCCCCCTTCTCTTCCTTCCCCTCGAATCACTGTCCCAACTTCTCTTCCATCCTACCACTCCTGTCTGATGGTTGTAATCTGATTTTCGTTGGATTGTTTACATGTAATCTACGTTGATAATGCAACATGCAAATGGCATAGACACAATTTCTAAAGTGGAAGCACTCACACGCTGCTATTGCACATATTTCTCAATATAGCTCGACAAACCCATGACAATAATTGTACTCGCACTAAACATAACCAAAATTGCAACCATCCTAAACAACATCTAAACCCACATCACAGCACTACCGATGGAGTCCACCTCGATTGGTGACACCGCCGTGCCCTTCCCAGCAACATCCACTCCTGCCCGTGGCTTGCCCTTCGCCAACGAGGGAAAAATGGCGTTCTGCACAACTTCGTCCCTGTCATCCTCCACATCAGAATCGACAATGATGAAGGTGACGGGGTTGGCGTGGAACGAGCACCGTTGCACCTGGCGGATCCTGCTCGAGCTCGACGCCGCATCAGTCCTTCTACAGGTAGGAGGGGCCAAGATCGGATATGTAGCATCGTCGCTCCCTCAAGAAACCATGGCCATTTGATACTGTGACGGTAGGATCTTGGGGTGGATCCGCCGCGGCGAGCCTTACCAGAAGCGGTGGAGCGGATGGATCTGTCGGCGCGTGTCTGGTTCCTGAGCAAGGCCTCCCAGTGATATGTACACGGGAAAGGTGCCAAAAAATTTCGTCCAATGCGCGCGAGAGGGCCTTTGAACCACGAAGGCGTGAGGTTTGGTTGACAGGTCCACACGCTAGGCCCTCACCTATTAGCCGAATGTGGACGGTAGGATTCTGCCTGAGTTATTAAATGGGGATAAATCACGCTTCACCACTACCCTAACATCCAAAGGATCCTCTTTCCTCTGCCCTCGCTACCCTCGCTCATGGCTCGCAGCTCATGTAGTTCGTCTCGGGCGGAATCAGGGTCGGCTCAATGCTGTCAGGTGGCTGCCCCCATCAGGTACCGGAGGGCGCCGTACGATTACTACCCCATACGCTGTGTTTGTGCAGTGAGAAGATGCCGAGATGGATTTTAGGGACCGACGAAAACACTACAGGAAAATTCAGCAACTGCAACATTAGAGCGGTAAGTTCGTACTATAAGTACAATGGTAACCCGGATCCGGAAAGCGTAATTTAACTCTTTTTTTGTTTCCTTCGATCTACTTCACAGGAAGGGAGGGGGACTAGCTGTGACAAGTTTGTGTGGATCAAAAAGCCACTGACAGGTTTTCACAAAGAGCTTGTTCAGGATCTGCGTGATGCTATGTGGGGCAAGAAAGAGGAGATTCGTGCGATGGAGCGAGAGATCCGGCAGCTTCACCAGGTGCAGGGGAGGCAGGGGCATGGAGGTGGTGAGACAGACAGGCTCAAGATTAGGCCAGATAGTGGAAACAATTTCCCCATTATCTGGGCATTATCTGTTGCATTTGCAGTTTATGTTGCTGTGTCGTTGTCCAGTAGCTGAAATAAGTCGCTGCTTCGTGGAGTGTAGCAGCCAGCTTAGAAATTACTTTTCAGCCTAGAAACTTATCATAAGTGTAATGCCAATAGCAGGGATTTATTAAGCGCCTATAAAGAATTCATGTTTGTGCCACTAACACACATCGATTTTGGAGACACCTTAACTGCTCAGCTATCGCGATTGTACAGATAGTAGTGATAGAGTCACAATTTTGGATTCAACTAGTGGCCTCGGCCGTATCCAATCCTAAAATCGCGATACATTTTACTCCGAGTACGGGAGGCGGATTTTTTTGCCCGACAAGTTCCACGCACACAGCTCTAGAGTTTAACCGAACTACATATATAGGTTCAAGTTCAATACATAATTAGGATTCTACACTGCTAGCCTTCTTTCTCTTCTTGGGTGCCAACTTTCTTCCTCTTGCCTTCACCTCCACTTGCTTCTTCATCTCTTACCTTCTTCCTCTTCCTGGGTGCCAATTTTCTTATCTTCACGTACCATGCATCTCCGGGTCGAGGGAAGTCAGGCCAATCAGCACCAGAATCTTGTCCAACATCATCACTCCATTCGTTTTGGTTTTCTTCCCGCAGAAAAATCACTAAGTCGGTTGTCTTATTTCTTACTTGTGCTTCTTGTAAAAAAACAGTACATGGATTACTACCTTAGACTATAAACATTTTTTTTGTGTCAATGTACCATCTCATACCTAGGTTTGGGAGCATTAAGGGGACAACCCGCTGCTCTATGGCCTATAAGATGGCAGGTCTTGCATCTGTTTTTGCCCTTCTTGGTAGCACAGAAAGCCGAACCCTTCTTCTCGAGAAAATTCTTAAACCTATTCACCTGAGGTCTTCCTCTGCCCTTTTTTGTAACTGGCTAGCAAAGCTTGAAAGACAGTTGGACTTGAGGCCACTGAGATGGGTCTGTACATGGCTCGATGGATCCAGCATACGCAGCTCTGAACTTTTCCATAGAGTAGTAGTCTGACAAATACTGATCCAAATGTGGTAGAGTTCTTTTCTTCACCAAGAAGGCCAAGGCATGGTCGCAATGTTTCCCAGGATGCTACCACTCTAAGAAGGTGCAATCTCGCAGCTGGATGTTCACAACATCCCTTTTGCCACTCTTGGACATATCGACCACCTCACAGCTGCTGCTGGTTGACAGGAGAACCTTAAGATGAGCAAGTCCTCGACTTATGTTGTGCAGTTGCTGTACAACTGGCGGTAGCATATGTCCTCTAAGTCTCCTACCGATCTATCTCCTTATATTTAATAGCTTCATGATCATACCACGTATGTTGTCCATCAAGATATGAACATGACGCACTTTTATGTCCTTCACCCAGTTATTCAGGCATTCTGAAAGGTTGTTGTTTATGTAATCAACTTTTATGTCGGGGTTGAATTGACTCCTCTTCCATAGCTGAGAATGATGGATGGCTAAGTACTCTGGAAGTT
The DNA here is from genome assembly GCA_910589775.1 of Avena eriantha. Lineage (NCBI taxonomy): Eukaryota > Viridiplantae > Streptophyta > Magnoliopsida > Poales > Poaceae > Avena > Avena eriantha. The sequence continues at coordinate 317,117,345 of OU342741.1, forward strand.
CAGGGGCTTCCGCAAAAATCTTGCTCATGAAATATTCGGTGCTACTACGTTTGTAAACTCTAGCAGCAGGAAACATGTAACGAAATACGCTGCCTGCGTAGTGTGAGTACAAGTTGAGCATCATATGGGCATGGCATTCTCTACCTTCAGATCGCGGGACACCTCCTTCACTGCATTCGTCAGCCCTTTCCATGCATCCGTGGATATAGCAATTGGAACCATGTGGCCTATTGATCTCCTGAGTTGCCTCATAAAGCAGACCTAGTTTTCCTCCGTTTCTGTTTCAAACAGCCCGAATGCCACTTGGAACATCCAGTTGTGACCATCAAGTGCTGTGGCAGATGGCAGACAACCTTTCCATTTGCCAGTTAGGATAGTTCTATCTACACTCAGATACGGCCTACATCCGTCCTTGAATCCCTGGATGCAAGGTTTAAGCGCCATGAAAAATCTTTTGAAATATATTTTACCGCGTACTGATTCGGTGTCAATCTCCACAACACTCCCCGGACACCTAGCTTGTACCTCCGCCTTGAAGTTGTACAACATCCTGAAGCTATTGGTCCAATCCCCATGCAAGACCCCTAGAGCTTTCTCTTTACCTTTCCAAAATGTGTAATACGGTAGGACAATATTGTATTTAGAACCGAGGCTAGTCTGAATATTTTCGCGGTCTCCTTAGGGTTATCCTTTAGTATGGACATAGATTGCATAGCCACCCACTTCGTATTAGCCATTGAGGATTTCAGTTTGCTGCCTGTCGTACACATGTGTGGAGGGCCCACTTTGTTCACCTCCAACACAGATTCATTTAAAAGATAAGTGGAGTCGACTAGTTGCCAGAAAGATATCACACATCAATTGTAGTTATAGAGTGAAAAGAGAGAAAGTTCTAATGGTTTGCTGCATTGTAGCATCCCATCTGTCTAGCATCTGTAATGCTACATGGTCTAATAATAAAATGCTACTTCCTACATATAATTGTTGCATCATAATTATATCATGCTCATGTCATCATGCCACCTTGCATTTGAGCATCATATAAACCTTTGCCTTTTTGGTTCTGATCTCATATGCATTATCAAATGTGGCTGCCTCTTGATATATTGTATTTGGTTCTTGATAAATGCTTGATGCCCAAGTAGAGTTGGGGGCATATCTTTTATTAACTCCACCACCTTTCTTGTCACCACCCCATAATTCCACCACCCTACTACATGTGAGCTTTGCATTTTAATTGGTTTAACCTCTAGCTCATGTGAGTTGGGATGGATCCACATCTAATTGCACATGCTCCCATATATGCATCATGATGTTTTCACATTATTAATATGTGGAGCCACATGGCCACCTTTGCATGCTATGTGAGGGGAACCCGTTTCTAGCCTCCATATGGATTGTTTTGAATGTATGCTTATGTTGGAATATTTTTGAGGCTATTATTCATCTAGTGGAACATACACACTAGCATGTCTAAATTATATTTTAATATGAGCATATGCCATCTACTCCACATGGAACACCCCCCTTATTTCTTCTGGCTTGGCCTTAATTCCATATTGTGGGATGCATGTGAATAAATGCCATGGGACTTTATTATTATTTTTACAAGAATAAACATGGCATTTAATGACTATGCATGGGCCATGCAAGAGCCCCACCATCTCCCTTCTTTGGGTTTTCTTTGTTTTAAGTGGAGTTTGATTCTTTAGGGAGATCAATTCAAGCTTGCTCATAGTTTTGGAATCTTTCCCTCCTAGTGGCATCTACACTTGGTTTTGTTAAGCATTAGGGCATCCTTATAATACATGTGTACATGTCTCTTTCCTTCTCCCCCAAAATCTCTCCCTCTCACCTAAAACCCTTCACCCTAATCTTTCATGCCTCCACCCTCATCACCCCTCACTTGTGTATTTATCCATGCTTTGATCTTGTTAGCTCATCTCAAAAACCCATCTCTCTCCCACTCTCTTCTAGCCATCACCTGGTGTCCCCAAAATCTCACCCTCACCCCATCTCCTTACCTCATGCATGACCTTGTGGGATCATGTAAAACCCTAAATCCCTAACCACCCTACCCCTACCTCTCTCCTCCTTCCCTAGCTTCGGCTAAGGCACACCTCACCACCCTCTCTAACCTAACCATCTACCACACCACCCTTCTCTCTAGCTAGCCGAGCCACCACCCCCTAACCTAACCCTAGACCGAGCCTCCATGCCACACCGAGCCTCGCCTCTCTCTCCCTCACTGACCAGCCGGCCCCACCCATGCCTACCTGCCCAGCTGCAGCACACCACCCCCAGGCCGAACCTAGCAGGCACGTGAGCGTGAGGGAGGAAAAGGTGGTGCACCTTTCCACCGAGCCTCCCCCACGGCACCCCTCTCTCCCCCTCTACTTTATCTACCCTTCCCTCTGCCGCAGCACCGTCCCCATCTCCCCAGGTAGCTGTGCCGCAGCTTCCTCCCTTCTCCCCTCCCCTGCTACTTCTTCTCCATCACCGGCCACCCTCGGCTCCGGCTCCCACCTCTAGATCGAAGGAGGAGGGCGTGGAGATCGGGCTGTCGAGGAACACCACGCAGGCCCTGGACCGTCCCTGTGCACGTAGCAAGGAGGAGGAGACGCCCGTACTGCTGCACCTTGTCGAGCCTCACGCGAAACCCTAGCCGTCGGCCGTCTGCATCGCCGGCGATCGGCTTTTCCCCAGCCTGAACCACCTCCACCGACCGTCCCACGGTGAGCCACCGCACCTCCCTGACACCTCCCCTCTCGCCGTCGTTTCCTGGCCTCGCCGGACCACGTGCCGAACGCTCTCCGTGCACGCACGAGCATGTGCATCTGCCTGCTGCGCGCCGCGCTAGACTTACCTAGCCGCACAGCCGCTCCCTAACACCAACCTCAGCCAGCCCCAGTGGTCACCGCCGCCTGCGCGCGCGCGGTAGATCGCGCGTTCGATCCCCCTCTGCGCCGCGCGCGTTCTGCTGTCAGTTTCGACAGTTAGCCCTCGAAGAAAAACAGTGCCTGTGCGCACTTTGCAAATAACCCCCACCCTTTTGTTTTCCTCAACCCACGATCCCAAGTGGCCCACATGTCAGCCCCTGAGCAGTTTTAGGGAAAGGTACCTCAACTTTCTGTTGTTCCCACCCGCGCTCCCTCGGATCTGCCACGTGGCACGCCCCGGCTGGCACGCCCGCGTGTGGGTCCGCACATGCGTGGGCCCCATCCGTCAGTCTAACCGGCTAGCTAGTCCCGCGGTGAGGAAATGCCGGCCCAGCCCGCTGCGCCCCACCTGCTGCCCAGTCAGCTCGGTCCCACCTGTCAGCTGCAGTGGCTAGTTGTGCCCCGGTATAAAAAGTATCCATGTTTTTCTGTTTTATAAAAACAATTTCAAAAATGTTTAAATATGAATTTAAATTCTGTTTTTAATAACTTTTAATTTGTAATTCCAAATAATACAAATAATATATGTTTCTGAATCAGAAAAATGTGAGGAATTCAAATATGCCATTCAAAATAATGTTTGACCACTTTAAATTTTCGAGATAATTAAATTGCAATAAAAATGCCTCTTCTTAATTAATTAATAACTTTAAATCCACAACTCCAAATTTGACAAATAATATGTCTAAATCGATTAACGCGAAGAGCCCGTTCTAACTATGCATTCCATGTTCTGAATTGCACCATGCATCATATAAATATTAAGTGGACAGCAAGTGTAATGGGAGCAAAACATGACTAAAACTTAATAAAATGCTCTATTCTTGTACCCCACACCTCACCCATGCCATGCTACATTATTGCCATGTAAATTGTGTATCATTCATCATGGCATGCTTGATTGCTTGTCGCATTTTATTCATATGCTTGTGCACTTTATTTACGTTGGCCCTTGTTTGTTTGGTTCTTCTTCGAATAGACGCCGAGCAAGGGAAATATCAAGAATCCCAGGAGTACTACCTAGATCCATCTCCCGCTTCAACTGAGCTGCCAGGCAGGCACTACCACATGCTTGCATACATATAGTACATATTGCCTCTGTCTTATTCTTGCATCATTGAGTCGCGATTGCATTAAAATTGAATCCCAAGTACTGCATAGCCTTTACTTTTTAAACCCCACGAAAGCTTGTTCCTCCATCCCATGAGACATTACTACATGAGTTATTTGAGCCATGCGAGTCGTAGAACAGCATGTGTAGGGTATGTGAGTGTCTAATGGATAACGAGGTACCTAAACAACTTAACCTGAGTAGTAATGGGATAACTAATGAAAGAGGCATCGGTGAGCAATATCTGTTATTTGGTTTTTCATGCTCACTTGTGTCCCGTAGGACCCCGAGTAATTGATTCCTGTTCCTTGACTATTCATACTATCCACATCCGGGAGGCCGTGGACCCCCCTGAGCCTGATCTTGATTCATTTCTATTTCTTGGGGCCACAAACTAGTTTGGGGTTCTATTACTATCCTATACCTATGCCATGCTTTACCGCTTTATTTAAGATTGTGCGTGAAGCACCTGTACTGTTTTGGATCACGCCATGTTTACGCGGTATCGACAAGCCCAGTCACATTTTTGGGTTCCCAGTCGTTTACAGCCGTCGTCGCAAACCCTGGGCCCGTCTCGGAGCCGGCCGACTTCGTTGCGGGTAGCTTACTGGGGTGGCCCCCTGAAATATTTCTGAATCCTGTGATCGCTTTGTCGTGAATGCCTCGTTGGGTTTTGAGTTGGTTTTTCCGAGGTTGATCGAGTGTGTGTTGCTATTTGTGCACCCCTGCAGGGTAAATCTTTATGAAAGTCGTGTCCGTGGTTATGGACGACTTGGAGAACAGTTTCTCGATCATAGACAAGTATAACTAAAGTAACGCTTTAAATTTGACTAAATACCTGACTAGTAAATAGCGCAATACTCATGGAATGGTTAATAAAACTGCCAACGGATGGGTTGTTCGTCCGCTTTCTCGTTGGTAAGCGAGAAGGAGGATGGATCTGTTACTTTATACTGTTATAACTGTTGTTACTAATTAACGGACATCCGTCTATCATTGGTTAGGCTGATGGTTAGCGAGTATCTATAGACTTGTTATTATTATCTTTTGCTGCAATTGCGTCATCCCAGGTATATGTCCCCTTTAGAGGCATAAAGACTTGCTGAGTACCCCTAGGGTCTCACACGATAAATTGTTTGATTCAGATGAACAGGTGTATTCGCACGATGGATACTGGGTGGAGGAGACAGATGATGTTGGCAATGATCACGCGGTGTAGAGATTCCGGGGATGGGGATCCGCGAGTTCTGTGGGCGGGATGTGCTTACTTCTGTGGCATCTTATGCCGATTTGCTTCTTGTCCGTACTCGGATCTTGTTTCCCGCTTCCGCTTGAAACTCTGATGTTTGATGTATGAGGAGCTATCCTAAACTATTATCTCTATCTAGGATATTTGGATCTTGCCGTATGGCATTGCAATATTTCTATTTCTTTTAGATGGAATGGCTCTGAGAACTGTTGTATGGTAGCTTGCATACATACTCACTTGTGTATGTACTTGATCTCTTCGCCTGTTGCCTACGCCGCTCGCTGATGTCCTGATGTCTTGGAAGTGGTTAGGACGGCCGACGGGTCTACACGTGGGTGGCCCCTGGGCCCCCGCTGTACTATTGTAACCACTTCTGGTTCATCCAGGCTTGAACTTAGAGCGTAGCGTCCGAGGTTGTTACATGCATTCATTTCCCCATTACTTCCGGTTCATCCAGGCTTTAACTTAGAGCGTAGGGTCCAGGCTTGAACTCAGTCAATAAACATCGAACTCCCCCTTGATACAAAAATGCCTGAACGACATCCTGAACTCATGCATGCTCCTGAACTCGGTGCTGACCGAAATTATAGGATACTCGTGGTCATGTTTCATTTCTTCTACTTCAACACCCAAATCATCGACTGGAATACCAGCCTCATCGTTAAGTTCCTCGTCTATTTCATCATCACTAGATTCTTGATCCTCTACAGTGCCTTCTTCTTCATGTGATTCAGAATCCTCGCCATCGTCTCAAATGCCTAGTACTGCACACATCATATTGACTCCCATGGGTGGGGCTGCACCATCGTCTCCACCCGGATGGACCGGAACATTGCCCCAATCCACCTCACCGGCAACTTTGTTTTCTCCAAGACACTCGGTTGGTTCTGCTACAACCACATGGGGTGGTCTTACATTTGCACGCATCCCAAGTACTTCAGTGGACAAGCAGTAGTCAGAATCAATTTCATCTTGACTGTAGAAAACCCTCTTGCTCTTCCTATGTACATCCTCCTTCCTGATGTAATCTTCCCTGGTGGTATTAGTAGGGCTTGACATATGCGTTCCATTCCCCATCGAACTAGCCTTTTTGCTGCTGCTCTTGGGTGTGATCTCCTTACTGCCTCCCCTCACGGGTGTTGGCTCCAGGGTGCTGGCATTATTGCCTGACCTCTATGGCATGTTCTTCTTCGAATTAGCCCTTTTGCTGCTACTATTGGGCGTGTTCTCCTTCGTGCTGGCATTATTGCCTAACCTCAGCGGCGTGTTCTGCTCCAAAACAGCCCATTTGCTGCTACTATTGGGCGTGTTCTCCTTCGTGCTGGCATTATTGTCTGACCTCAGCGGCGTGTTCCGCTCCAAATTAGTATTTTTTTCTGCTCCCACTGGGTGTGGTAGCCTCCGTGCTAGCCATATTCGCCAATTTGCAACCACTCCTAGGAGTGTTCACCACTGTGCTAGCCGTCTTAGCATTTTTGCTGCTACTGTTTGGTGTGGCATTTTGACTGGATCTCAGGGGTGTACTCTGTGGCATGGTGCCTTTTTTTGTGCGACTCTTGGGCGTCCTCTTCTCTGGCGTGGTCTCCTTGCTGACGTTCTTCTTCGGGCTTCCCTTTCTGGGGATGCTCTTCTTGCTCCTCTTTATGACGCTCCTCTGTAAGACTCTCCTCTGTTCGAAGCTATCCTCAGTCGCACCAGCCCCAGTGATGCCATGGATCAGGTCACACGTGCCTTCTAAAAGTCCATCATCTCTATTGTCGAGTTCAAATTCCTGTCCAACCATTTGCTCTATCAAGTGGAAGTACACTTCACCTCTATAATGTTTCCTTGTAAACGGTACGACTAAATCCCTGGTATCTTTCACTTCAGTAGCCTTTTTGCTCCTGTAACCAAAATATAACAAACATGCTTCCTGGGAGGACCCCCACAACACCTTCACACATAACGATGCCCTTAGGTCAGATAACTCTACCACTTTAGGATCGTATCTGCCAAGGATTACTTCAAACTCGTCATAGAATTTTTCCATGACACCGATACGAACAATTACTTTGTCATCATCAGGTTCTTTAGGATAGAAACCTCTGAGAGGTTCGAAAGGTGGAGCGGCACCAACAGACCCAGCCCCAATGCCACCGTCGCCATCACCAGCGTCATCGTTAGCTGGATTAACCTCAGTGGAAGTACCAGGACCAAGAGCAAGGCGAGGGCCCTTAGCAGCGAGAGCAACATTACATGGTGGACAGGCTGGGCCCCTTCTAACGACAACCACAATAGGATTAGCTGCTTCCATACCACATCGACAATCAGGAGCAGTTCCCACAATAGCAGTGTTTCGAATGCTAGCAGAGTCCAGACCATGAGCTAGCTCCGGACCAGCAGCTCGCTGAACCTGAGCACGGGTTCGAGGAGGACACAAGGCATCAATCTTTGCAACAACAGTGGGGTAGCCTCCGGAAGCCTTAGTTTGCTCAACAGCAGCAGGGATTGGGTCAATAGCGGCCAGATCAACAACAACATGAGGATGATCAGTACTAGCAGATTCCAGAGCACGGGTTCGCACAACTTGAGGACGGTTTCCAGGAGGAGCAGCACACAAGGCAACGGTCTTGGCAACAATAGCGGGGAAGCCTCCGGAAGCCTTAGTTCGTTCAACAACGGCATGGATTGGGTCAGCAGTAGCTGGAGCAACAATACCACGGGGACGACCAGTACTAGCAGATTCCAGAGCAGAGTTTTCCACAACGGCAATACGGGGACTCCTACGAGGAGGTTGCCTGATAGAAGCATGTCGCGGTCAAGGAACCACCTTTTGCTCAACAAAAACAGGGGTTCGAGTTAGACCACCCTGTCCAATAATAGCTGGGCGACTCCTAGTAGCAGGAGATTCCTCATCTAGTATGTTACAAATCAGCATAACCACGCGAAGCCCAGCATGCTGTTTCATCAACCGAATTAGCTGACTGTCACACGCTATAGGAACCTTGAAGCCTTGTACATCAATGAGGTTGAACCGTGCAGTCTGCTCCAGCCCCATTTTGGCAAGTTCACACATAGTAGAAACCAAACCAGGGATAGTGCATAACTGCACAGGCGCTACTTCCATCTCCAGATAGCTAGCTTGATTCCACGTGCTCTTCCCATCTGCTAATTTAATGTGGTAGCCACAAAGGGTGACCATAACCGTGTATTTGGGTTCAGCGTAGATCCTACTTGACAAAAAATTGGGGACAAAAGATAAAAATTGTTTGTCAGCGTCGTGCTAGCAAACAATTCTATGTTCGATCTATCTCTGTAATGCCAATAGCCAGCTAGCGGTTATAGGTAGTGTGAATAGCAAAGAGAAGAGCAGCTCACCCGCAATTAGCCAGAAGTACTTCTTCCACGGCATATGGATCTGCCATCCTTCGCGCTACTCAGCTCGTCGGCGGGAGAGGCAGGCTAGATCGTCACAACAGCTGGCACGTCATTCGGCATTAGAGCTCGGTAGCAGTGAGTAGGCGTAGCAACTTGGCACCGGAATTCAAATGCCCGAAGTGATCATTCTGGTTGGAGAGGGGATTTCAATGTCGCCGGTGCTAGGGTTCATGCAAAAGGAGAGAGGGAATGGATTTGTGAATTTGGTCAATGCACCATGCTCCTTTAGTCCCTCGTTTCGCCTACGTGGTTGCCGCGTTGGCGCTCGCGTCACGGAAATATTACTGACATGAGGGTCCCGACCGTCTACTTCACGTGGCAGTTTCACGGAATGTTTGGATTTGGTAGGGGTGAGATGATTTTGCATCGAAATGGCCCCTCTTGGTATTTGGCGGCCCAACATTTCAAAACACAGCAATTTCAGGCAACTTAGGTACCATTGTGCACTCGCCCGGGAACTTTGGTACCGCAGAAAAACATGCCCCTTCAAAGGGGATGACCATTGGAGACAAAACAAGCTAGACGAACATGTTCCGGCAGGGAAACCGGTGCCGCCGATTCTGGCGCCGGAATTTTCGGTTGACCTAAAAAGTTCTAGTCTAAACCGAAACAGCAAACATAACAGGTTTTTGGCGGTTTGCCGAAAATTTTCCGGCGGTGACCGGAAATTTCGGTCCCAAAACCGGCACTGCCGAAATTGCCGTCGGAACCAAACAGGGCACACGAAAACGGCGATAACTTTTACGTCCGGACTCAGATTTTAGCAAACTTGGTGACGTGGGGTAACCTCGGCAATGTCCATGGTAAAGGACTTAGGGTATCGTGGAAAAGAGAACTCTTGGGATTTCGTCAGATGTCAGGAAAACAATAGAGTCAAAGTCGCCTGAATATTGGAAAATCGCACTATTACAAGTAGCCTGGGAGATTTCGGTACCCTCGCTTGGGATTCTCCCGTCCTATATATAATAGGCCGGGTCTCAAAGCTATATGCGGATAGGTTTTGTAGACGCATGATTACAATACCAACACATTGTCAGTTTAGAGACTCTTTCGTAATACAATTAAAGTCTTTGTCGGCTGCTTCCTTGGGCTATCATCTGAAATCTTCATGGGCTATAAGCCTTTTACCCAATATAGGGCAGCAAATCATAAGCATCCGAGTAATCATATCTATGTTAGTATCCTGCGAGACTCTACCTAAACCGCAGTTTGAGGTTGAGTCTTAAAGTTTCTTTTTTTTCTTATTTTATTACCTTATTTTTATTTTTCTTAGGGATTTGGTACAACGAGTCTGATGCTTCCAACAGATCCGGAATTAGTTAATTGCTCCTAGGCAAAAACAAGGTTGTACTACATCAAACTCAAGTCCCCAGGCCTGAACTCGGAATTTACTACTGGCGTAATTCAGTTCGGGCCGCTGAGGTCTTATCGAATACTGAATCCCAGTTTCATTTTAGCGGGTACCCAACGTGTCCGTCCGGATTTTTCATCGTATCATTGATATGGATATTTTACTAACAGAGCGCATTCTTGTGCGACTACTAGGCCACACAGGATGGATCTTGGGATCTTACCTTCATGTTTCTGAACATGGCATTCGAATTTTTGTCGCGTTTGAGCGTGATCCGAGTTTTTTTGTTTTTTTGGTGGTTGGCTTGCTGGGCTGCCAATATTTCTGAGTTTGATCAGATAATTTAATGCTTTATGTCGGCTCCCGATGGGAGTAACCTTTTTTGAGGATACCTTTTGTGAGGATACATTAATGTAAAACTCATAGGTATTTTTAATCATGAATATTTTTGTTTTAATCATACATAATAGGAAATTCTATCTAGTGCGCGCAAGCGCTCTCAATGGGAGTAGCCCCCGAGGCTATGTTCGGATGCCTGTATCTGGACATAGGCTCATAGTTGCTTTTAGCTTGATGGAAAACATAAATCTTCCGAACGGATATAAACAATAAATAACCTAAGGCATGAAAAACTTATATTTTATACACAAGGCGAAAAACCGATGATACATTATTTTTGGCAGATGGCACCTAGCCGTTGGCCTGGATATTCTGGCTTAAGAAGCCGAATCGTAATTCTTATTGTATTGCAAGTAATCTTATGCGTAAAAGCGTCGTAGCTCTGCTACATTCCATGGATTGGAGTATTTGACTCATGTCTTCTTGTCTTGTAGTCGATATGCTCCTCCGAGAATAACTTCTATGACGATGTGTCCATCTTGCTTGAGGCGAAGAACTAGGTCCCCTACCATGAAGACCTAGGCCGTAAACGTCGGCTATGGTAATTGCGCAAGTTTTGTTGGTACATGGTTGCTCTTTGTAAGGCTTCATCTCGAGCTTCATCAAGTGCATCCACATCATCTTCGAGTGCTTATCTTGATTCCTCTTCATCGTATGCAGCTACTTTTGGGGATACATGTGACACTTCAATAGGAAGCACGGCTTCTACATCGTGGACTAGAAAGAAAGGTGTCTCTTGTGTCGAATTAATTGGGGTTGTGCGTAAACTCCATAAGGTAGATGGTAATTTATCAACCCATGCTCCCTTTGCTCTGTCAAGCGGTGCTAGTAGTCTTTTCTTGAGTTCAGTAGTAACTAGTCCATTGGCTTTTTCTTATGTCCATTTGTTTGCGGGTGAGCTACCGAGGTGTAGCTTACTTTGATACCCATCTCCTAGCAATACTCCTTGAACTCATTGGAAGTGAAGTTAGTTCCATTGTCTATAATGATGCTATTCGGTACGCCGAACCGAAATACTATGTATAATGAAATTCACAGCCTAAGTTCCGTCTTGGGTGGTGACAGGCATTGCCTCGATCCATTCAGTAAACTTGTTGACTGCTACTAGCAGAAAGACGTGTCCTCCTGGCGATGATTTGTGAAATTTTCCCACCATATCGAGTCCCCACTGAGCAAAAGGACAAGCCATAGGTATAGGATTTAACTCAGCGGCGGGTGCTCCAGGCTTTGTTGCGAATCGTTGGCATGCTTCACTTGTTCTAACGATATATTTTGCATCTTGAACTACAGTCAGCCAGTAAAATCCTGCCCTGAATGCTTTGGTAGCAATCGCTCGACTACTAGCATGGTGACCACAAACTCCTTCATGTATATCTTTGAGTATAATTTCTTCTTCTTCAGGTGTTATGCAACACTGCAAAACACCTGAAATACTTCTCTTATATAGCTCTCCTTTGATTATTCTGAAGGCCTTCGATCTTCGGGTGATTCGCCGGGCTCCTATCACATCTTCGGGTAGCTCGCCCTTAGTCACGTATGCTTGATACGTCGAAAACATATCTACTTTCTCGAACACTTTTGCTATTGTTTCTCCTCTAAACTTGTGTGATTTGGATACAACTAACACGGATTGACGCTGTTTTCAGCAGAATTACATTGGTGTCTAGTTTTTGTGCAGAAAATCAACTATTAGGAAAAATCCCAGAAAATAAGCCAAAATCCTATTTCACCATAAGACTCACGTAGCCAAAAGACGAGACAGAGGCGGGCCACGAGGGGCCCACACCACATGGCCGCGTGGGCAGCCTAGGCCGCGCCTGGGGGTGGTGTGGCCGCCTCGGTCACCCCCTCGGCCTCCCTCTTTGCCTATAAGATGCCTCCTGACCTGAAAACCCAAGGGGGTTAGACGTTTTTCCAGATAGAGTTCCGCTGCGTCGCCACCACCAGATACTGCGATTTGGAACCAGAAACTCCGTTTTGGCACCCTGCCGGGATGGGGAATTGGAGGAGATCATCGCCATCATCATCACCATCGCTTCTCCATCCACCATCCATGATTCCCCTATCCATGAGTGAGTAATCCCCCGCTGTAGGCTATGGGGATGGTAGGTATTGGATGAGATCGTTCACGTAATGGCATTAGATTGTTAGGGCATGGTGCCTAGTATCTATTTATAGTGCTTTTTGACTTTGTTGCAACTTGTTATGCTTAATGTTTGTCACTAGGGCCCGAGTGCCATGATTTCAGATCTGAACATGTTATTGAATCATGATGATAGTATTGTTTGTGATCTTACCTACAAGTTGTATACACATATAGTTGTCCAGAACCAAAGGCCCTGAAGTGATAATAATCGGGATAACCGGAGGGGATGGCTTTGATGTGAGGATCACGTGTGTTCATGGAGTGTTAATGCTTTGCTCCGGTGCTCTATTAAAATGAGCACCTTAATTGCTAGTAGTTCCCTTGAGGACCCGCTGCAAACGGGCTAGCAAGACAAAAGATGTTGTGCAAGTTCTCATTGCGAGCATGTATGACTATATGTGGAACACATGTATTGATTATTTAGTACTTGGATGCTTTACCTTATTTATCTGCAAATGTCCTATATCTTGATTGCTACGTGAATTGTCTTGTCCATGCAACATCCATCCATCCATCCCTATGCCTACCGCGCTTTAATCCTACTATTTACTGCAATTGTTACTACTGTCTTTACTTTTACTACTGCTATAACTTTGTTATTGCTATTACAAAACTGTTGCTACTGATAAACTGCTGTGAGCAAGATTGTTTCCAGGTGTAGCTGAATTGACAACTCAGTTGTTAAGGCTTATAAATATTATTTGGTTCCCCTTGTGTTGAATCAATAAATTGGGTTTCACTTCCCTCGAAAATACTGCGGTACACTCCCTATACTTGTGGGTCATCAAGACTATTTTCTGGCACCGTTGCTGGGGAGCATAGCTTTATTTATCAAGTTCACTTGGAATCACTGTTGTTCACTGCCCTCAATTCATCATGGGTAAGTCTCATGATGGAAAGGTTCCTATATTACCATCCACTAGAAGGAGAGGTACATTTCTGAACACCTCTATTGCTCTTGATTCACCATCTGTGATGAGTAAGCTCCTTACACCACCACATACACATGCTACACATACTACTACTGCTGCTGAATCTGAAACTTCTAATACTTATGATGCTGCTTCTACCGTGCTTGATAGAAGTGGTTCATTAGGTCCTTTCCTACATGCTACCATTGCTAGAACTATAGCTAGAAACACTAAAACTCCTAATGAAGACACTACTAAACCTGTCAGTTCACCTGAGTCTATAGAGAGCTATGATATTAAAGACGGATATATAGAAATGAATGATGAATTTATTAAAGAATGTCAAAATACTCATGGTAAAAGTGCTATTAAGAGTCTCCTTGAGAGGCGTACTATAAAACCCAAATTATACTCTAAAGATAAGTTTGCTACATCTCCCATAAACATTAAAGATAAGGATTATGATTTCTCTCTTGATTTATCTTACATAACTATTATTGAGAAAGAACCTTTTTCTGGGACTAAGAATGAAAGTGCTGTAGCAGATATGACTTAGCTTTCTACTATGAGTGGCCTATTTTCCGATGATATTAACATGCGCACCTACTTTGTTGCTAAAATTTTCCCTTTTGCACTAAAAGGAGAAGCTAGGGCTTGGTTTAGTAATTTACCTTCTGGATCAATTGATAGCCCTGATTTCTTGATTAGTACCTTCCTTCAGAAATAGTTCCCTCCTCGTGCTAGACCTGCCATTTTATAGGAACTTTTTGATTTTAAACAGGGAGAAAAAGAGATATTGCCTGAATCATGGGCAAGGTTTTGTGTTTTGATTAATGCATAGGATGGATGTCCATTACGTAAAAATGAGCTCCTTGATATATTATAATGGACTAACTGAAGAATCTAGGACATACCTAGATAGTTGTGCTGATTGTGTTTTCAGGAATAAAACTCCCAAGGAAGCTGAGGAATTGATGGCTAAAATAAGCAAGAATCATGATGACTGGACTCCACCTGATCCAACTGCGCCTGAGACAACTACACCTGAGTTAACTGTGCGTGAGCCAACACCAACACCAAAAAAGAGAGGAGTGATTCAACTAAATGATGAAGTAATGAATGAAGCTAAGAAATGTCTTAAGGAGAAGGGTATTAAATCTAAAGATGTGAAGAATTTACCTCCTATTGAAGAATTATGTAAGCCAAATGTCCCACTCATCCACTATTGAGGTACACTCTCTCCAACATTTTGATGAAGGCGATATTCCTTATTCTAAACCTCCTGATCAATGCTTGGAAGAATTTGATATTTATATTGTTAAGCAAGATAATTTTAATAAAAGGGTGCAAAATCATCTAGTGGAAAACTCTAGAGCTATTATTGAGTTAAGGGATATTGTGGAAAGAGCCTCTAATTATGTTAAAATTCTTGTTAAACATTTCCAAATGGTTCAAACTCAAATTGACCAGCTTATTAAAGTACAAAAATATTTGTTAGTTAATGCTTCTAAAGAAAAACATGCTTATGAAATTAGAACTACAAGTGGTGCTGCCACCCAGGATCCTCTCTATCCTGACGGGCCTCCTAAAAGAATTGAGCAAGATCTCAACAAATTGAAAATAGTGGTACTTCTCCTAAGAAAAGGAAAAAGAAACATAAAACTATTGTAGAGTCTTCTGAACCCGTTAAAGATCCTAATAGTATATTTGTCTCTGATGCTGAAACTGAAAGTGGTAATGAGGAAAATGATGCTCTCGATAAAGAAAAAGTTGAAGAAGAATCGTAAAGGCACACTAAGAATACTAAATACACTAAGGAAGATTTTGTTGCTAAGAAACATGGTAGTGAAAGAGAGCCCTGGGTCCAAAAACCTATGCCTTTCCCTGATTAGAAACACAAGTCAAAGGAAGACGAACACTATAATAAGTTCTGCGAGTGGATGAAACCTTTGTTTTTGCAAATTCCTTTAACTGATGCTATTAAATTACCTCCTTATTCAAAGTATATGAAGGATATTGTCTCTAATAAAATAAAGATCCCTAATGAAGAAATTTCTACTTTGCTTGCTAATAATTCTTTTAATGGTAAGGGTTCCAAAGAAACTTGGAGAACCAGGGATTCCAACTATTCCTTGTTCTATTAAAAATAACTATGTTAGAATTACTTTGTGTGATTTAGGAGCAGGAGTTAGTGTTATGCCTTTTTTCTCTCTACAAGAGACTTCAATTGGAGAAATTAATACCAACTAATATATCTTTGCAAATTTCTGATAAATCTACTACTATTCCTGTTGGTATATGTGACGATGTTCCTGTTCAAGTGGCCCATAATTTCTTGATATTAACTGACTTTGTTGTGCTTGAAATGCCTGAAGATGACAATATGTCTATTATTCTTGGGAGACCTTTTTTTAATACTACAGGAGCTGTTATAAATTGTAATCATGGAAACGTAACTTTTAATGTTAATTACAAGGAGCATACTATTTATTTCCCCAAGAAGTTTGATAGGAATTATGACTTAAATTCAATTGAAAATATTGAGGGCATCCAAGTTGGAGAGATATATTGTCCCATACCATGAGAAAAATATGAAATTATTATGATTGGGACCACTGCTATCAAGGTTGAGGTAACATAATCATTTAGTGGAATACAAAGTTTTGTTTCATATAAAATTGTTTTGGTAACAAGACCTGATCAACCTTGTTAACAAAGGGATTTAAATGAACAAAACAATGTTTTCACCATGATTATCTTCGCTTACTTTTATTTTTATCCATTTCAATTTTTGATTTCACTTAGTCTACTTTTATTTTGCTAGTTGCTTGCATATTAGAGTGTCTTAGAACTTCTGAAGTTTTAGTTTCGTTTTTTTATATGCATCATTCTAAAAAAAATCTTACTGCCAGAAAATTAATCACCAGTTCCTCAAAATTGCTAAAAAAGGGGGAGAGAAGTACTTGGAGTGACCCAAGTGGGCCCACCAGGCAGGCACACCACCTGGTGGCGCGGCCACACCAGGGGCACGCCTGGCCATGGTGTGGGCCACCCCTGGCCCTCCACTTACTCTCTCACTTGCTACTTCTTTCTCTCTCCCGAGAAAACACCAGTTCTTTGCTCAAACTTGCGTTCTTGCTGTTCTTGCCCACGATTTTTCGATCTCCTTGCTCAGCCCATATTTGCTGCTGAAATTTGGAGCATTTGTTCTATGGTTTGTGACTCCTCCGCTTGTACAAGTAGATTTGTATTTAGTGGATTATATCTTGAGTATTTTGCTACTGTAGGTGAGAGGTTATTTGAGCTTGTGAGCTTGTTCAATGCCTAGAGAATTTGTTTTGATGCATGTTTAGGCCTCTTACAAGTCCCTATGAGTAGGTCCTTTCATTATGTATTCACTTTGCAATCACTTGTATAATGGTTGTCTAAAAATTTCAGAAAAGAAGATGAATGAACACCAACTCAACCAACATGAATTGGGGTGCCTGCAGTTATGAAGGTTCACCGTGAGGAGGAAGTCTTTCCCTCTGCCTATCCATGCCCCGAATTCGTGAGGGCTGCAAGGATTTCTCAAGATTTCCACACTTTGATTACTAATACAGGATTGGAGCATTTTGTGGGAGACGAACCTACCCAATATGTGAAACTAACTATGTATGTGGTGTAGGATTTCCGGTTTAGTTACTCCTTGCCTAACCCCATGGTCCACTACAAAATTTACAATGTTGCTGTCAATCTCCCTTTTGATGACTTTTGTGCAGCTATTAAAGTACCGCAGTGGGCTTTGTGTGGAAGGATTAGAGAGCGACCTACACCACTCATGGACTTGTACGCGGAAATTTGCCAAGGGAGCAGCTTCTCAAAGGAGAGTGGTAAAATTCGTAATATTCACCTCCCGTCTATTCGATACTTTGCCTACTTTATTGCCAGGTGTGTTCTCAGTAGGAAAACTGCTAATAAATTATCCTCATATGATCTAGCCTTCATCTCAGCTGCCTTAAAACAACATAGGACTTATAATTTGGGTGGCTTGATAGCTTTCCGTCTTGCTTCTAACCGCGAGTAATGTGGAATTTGTGGAGGCCTCATCGCCTCTCGTTTACTAGATTTGCATGGTGTAGTTCCTCATCATCTAGACCTACAGTTTCCCATAGAGAGTCTTGACCTTAATTCCATGATACAACATAAATTCATTTCTACTTGGGCTAATTTGAGTGATTTATCTTATGAAATAACCTTCCTCAAGGCTAGTTGGAGAAGGGGTAAGTCTGAGCGTGTTGTTTTTTTGCCTGCGCCTGTTTTGTTTAAACTTGATACCAGGGAAGGATGGTCACTCACCGAGGAAGAGCTCGATACATATCTGGGAGAGCTCTCCCAGCAGGAGCAGGATACTGGAATGGAGGCTACAGATGATTCGGTCTAGCCCTCGAATGAGGGGGAGTCTTCGTACCAGCAGCCTACCTATGATTGGAGAGCTTCTTCTTCTACACAAGGGCCTAACTACGATCATTCTTATGATGACCCGCCGGCTTGGAGTTCCTACCCGCGTTGGGATTGATACCCACTTAGTCCAAAAGCCTAAGCTTGGGGGGAGGTACACCGACATCACACTCATCTACACATCATGTTCAGTCGATACTTTGTATATCCATGTTTTGTTTTCATTCTAGTCTTCGTTCTTGCTTTACTTCTGCTTTCCAAAACACAAAAAGACCAAAAATATTGTCATTATTTCTGTTTGTTTGCTTCTTTGTCTTTTTGCCTTGGTTTGCCTCTTTCTTTTAGATTTGTCTTAATTATTTGAAAAAACCAAAATGAATTCGCTTTGCTTGATATTTCTTTTTGTTCTTGCCTTTAAAAATCAAAAACACCAAAAATATTTTCTGTTCTTCTTTGGTTTTGTGAAGTTCGTTGTAGGGTTCAGCATTCCTTAGTGGAGTTTGGTTTCATGATATTATTCAAGCCACGCAAGTGAAGGGCAATAATGAAAATTAATGACAACTTGAGGTGTGGTAAGAGGCTGGTAATGAACCCTATTTGTTTTTAATTTTTGTACATATGCTCATCATTGTGAGCATGCTTAGTCTTTTCATGTAAGGTGTATGTTATTTAATGGATACTTAGTGGTTCTTGCCTGCTTATGATCAGCTCCAATCCATTATAGTTCGTAACATGTCATATAACTGTTTGCTTGCAATTGTTCTAGTCATAACTTGGTATGACATTGTGGTGTCCTCCTCTGAATATTTTATTTGAATCGACTTGGCACATGCTCACGCATGCATATGACTAAACAAAGGTCAGTTGAGCCTCGATGATTTATTCTGTCTCAGAGTTCTTGTGTCACTTTTATGCTAGTATTTATTTTGTTTTGTCGCAAGCATGATTATGACAGTTGCTGCTCTCTCGATTGTCGCTCCCTTTCTATTGCTAGCCTTCACTTGTGCTAAGTATACGCTTTACTCGTGCATCCAACTCCCTAAAACCCAAGTTTCCCAAAAGAGTCCACCATATCTACCTATTAGCATCATTGCTACTCCTTGCATGTTTATTATGCTCTGTTTTCTTCCAATAAAAATGTTTGCTTGTTATGAGAAAGTTAGTTAGTAAAGCTCTCACGAACTTGATGGCACACTTTAATTTTCTTGCACTTAATAAACTTGAACCATTGTGGCCATCTATGTTGCGTATATGCTTGCGCTTTATAAGTTGTGAATTAGCAAAACCATGTTACCATGGGGTACGCTTTCAATCTCGAAACGCGATAGAAGATGCATACGAATTCTGTTTTTGATGAACTAGGGCTTATTGAAGAGATAATAACAAGCTCAAGAACCTCATACAGAGAAACACCAAGAAGCAACAAAATAGGGAGAAGCAAATTATGCAAAGGATTGAGCTCCCTAAGACGATGTGATCAAGTTACCCAACGAGAAGCCTCTCTTGATAGTGCGACTATCTATCATATAACCCAGTGTCCCAACAACTACCTTGAGATCGGTAAAAGGAAAACCTAGCAAGGCCATACCTTTGTCTTGCGCATCCCGCTTGATCTTGATGACAACGCTTCAAGCTCTATCCAAGCCAGAATGCATCACTTGATCATTGTTCCTTCGTGAAGACTCATAATTTTCTCCCCCATACACCTCTATGGAATAGCTTTATTAAGACACGTCTTCACATGTACAGTATCACCAATATGGATGGTAAGCTTCAAGATATTCACGAGATGCTTATCTTGAACTTGCCCTTCTCAACCTTGATGATGATCACCACTTGATGTCATCCTCTCATGGGCTATAAGAGATCTTCACTTTTGAAGCATGCCCATGGAAAGATATCTATCCCATATAGAAAATAGAAAGGAACATATACAATGGGTTAGTTCATGATGCATAATTGACAAAGCTTACCATACCACAAGATCCATGTGGTACATTCTTTATGCTTCATGTGTTGACCAACTTGAAATCACTCTTCACTCTTTGTATTGGTCAACCAAGTATCTTCTCATGCTCCATCTCAATATCCCGAGGTACTTAAGAAACTCTTCATTTGATTACATGCTCTAAATCTTAGTCAACCATAGCTCAACTAATGAGGCTTATCATGACACAGACTTAGAGCCATATCTTGAATTCTTCTATTAAGATCACACTCTCAAGATCTTGATCATATCATATTCTTGTCTTCAACTTGATGATCTTGATGCCAATACTCGAGGTATATCTTTATCTTTATGGCATCCATACTTGAATCTAACACATGGACTACAAGCATGACCTAAGGAATATTACTTCATATAAAACTCAAATAAAACATTAGTCCATAGGGATTGTCATTAATCACCAAAACCACACATAGAGGCAATTACACTTTCAATCTCCCCCATTTTGGTAATTGATTACAATCACAACAAGAGGGTTTATATAATGAATATTAGAGAAAAGTACGCAGCTTATCCGAGAATAAGTTGTATACAAGAGGTTGTATTTGATATGGTTAAGTAACACAAAGATACTGGCCCATATCAAAACCGAATCTACTCACACAAACTACAACTAATGCAGGAGATGTGAGTAGAACCAACATATATAGAGCAAACTCCCCCACAATATATGCATGTGTGATGAACTTGAATTTCATTGCATGCATTGTCAAGCATAATCTTTGGGAGAGTTTCCACTATATATTCAACCATGCAAAACATAAAAAAGATGAAATGCATGAATGGCAAACACTTAAGAACAAACCAATCTTAAGTATAAAACCATTCCTTTCAACCCTCTAAACCTCTTCCCCATTGATAACAAGTGCCAAATGATGAAAAGGTTAGAAGGACAATATAGTATGAGTTTCTACCTAAGGTGTGCATTACTCGTAATATAAGTGAAATCATATGCACATGCATATATGGACGACATTGCGGCGATGTCCAAAAAGAAGGAAACCTTAATTTCCTACTTGGAGGAAATGTTCGCCAACTTACGAAAATACAACATAATGCTTAACCCGAATAAGTGTTTCTTCAGAATACCAGCCGGAAAATTGTTAGGCTTCATTGTGTCTCAAAGAGGCATTGAGGTAAACCGAGACAAGGTAAAGGCTATACTCAATATTTCCAGGCCGACTCCCCTGAAGGATGTTCAAAGACTAACTGGTTGCATTGATGCAGTCAATCGGTTTGTAAGCCGACTTGGTGAAAGAGCCGCACCACTCTACAAGCTCTTGAAAAGACCAAAAAGTTTGTTTGGACTGATGAAGCTGAAACTGCACTACATGACCTGAAAGCAGTACTCTCATCCGCTCCTATCCTTGCAGCACCGGAACCATGGGAACCGATGTTGCTCTATCTCGCTGCGACAAACAGGGTCGTCAGTGTCGTCATGGTGGTGGAGAGACCAGTTGAAAATCAGGAACACCTGGTGTAGCGTCCGACTTACTATCTCAGCGAGGTCCTCACTGAATCAAAGCAGTGGTATCCGCACTATCATAAGCTGTCTTATGGTCTGTTTTTCACATCGCATAAGTTACGGCATTATTTTCAGGAGCATCAAATTACCAGGATGAGCATAGCTCCCATCAGAGATATAATCAACAACAATGATGCTACAAGATGCGTCGCAAAATGGGGCATAGAGATTTCAGCTTTCAACATTGTGTACAAACCTCGTACAACAATCAAATCCCAAAATCCTCGCTGACTTTGTCGCTGATTGGACAGAGACAACAGAGAATATGACCCTCCTAGAGTCAGAATACTGGACCTTACACTTTGACGGGTCTAAGGCGCTCGGGGGCTGGCGTGGTGCTCAAATCACCCCAAGGTGATAAACTTTTCTATGTGTTGCAGATTCACTTCAAGGCAACAAATAACATTGCCGAATATGAAGCATTGCTGCATGGAATCCGGATCGCTAAGGACATCGGCATTCGACGATTAATGTGTTATGGAGATTCGGATCTTGTTGCTCAACAAGTGATGGATATTTGTAATGAAAATAAGCGCATGGCAGCATATAGAGCTGCCATGGATGAACTATCTAAATCGTTCGAAGGGTTTGAGGTTCAACACATCCCTTGAATAGAAAATGAGGAAGAAGATGCATTATCTCGAATAGGTTGTGCGTGGAAAAAGGTCCCGTATGGCGCTTTCTTAGAGCACCTCAAAGTTCCCTCTATAAAAGGAGTAGACGAGTAATATCCGACCAAATCGGACTCACCTTTAGTAGCAGTTCTAGCTATAATTCCTAGTTGTACTCAACCCTACCTTGAATACTTGGTAGATGGTAAATTACCTGAAGACAAGGTTCGTAGCCGGCAGATCGTCCGACGAGCAAAAACCTATACTATAGTAAGTGGTGAGCTCTATAAGCAGAGTGTATCTAGGGTATTTCAGCACTGTGTATCTCCGAAAGATGGAGTGGAAATCTTACGAGAAATCCACAAAGGCGAATGCGGTCACCATGCTGCAGCTGAATCTTTAGTGGCAAAAGCTTTTCAACAAGGTTTTTTCTGGCTTATAGCCAAGGAAGATGCCGAACGACTGGTCAAGATGTGCAAAGGCTGCTAAAAGTACGCCAAACAAGCTCATGTTCCGGCTGATCAGCTGCGAACAATACCTATAACATGGCCTTTCGCGGTCTAGGGGCTTGATATGGTAGGACCGTTCAAACGGGCTCCATGTGGATTTACTCATCTCTTAGTGATGGTGGATAAATTCACAAAATGGATTGAGGCTAAACCCTTCACCAGTTGTGATGGAGCAACAACCAGAGGATTTATTGAGGATGTCATAATCCGATACGGTTATCCACATTGCATTATCACGGACAACAGGAGTAACTTTTCCATGCGAGAGCTTGCCGAATTCTGCAACAAACAAAATATCCGACGTGACATTGCGTCAGTCGCACATCCACAGGCTAATGGACGAGTCGAAAGAGCAAATGGTTTAATCCTACAAGGCCTAAAACCAAGACTCGAAGCACCACTACGACGTGCTGCGGGGGCTTGGGCAAAGGAATTACCTTCTGTAATATACAGTTTACGAACAACTCTAAACAGGTCAACTAGATACACACCTTTATTCTTGGTCTATGGTGCAGAAGCAATTCTTCCTAGTGATTTGATTCATACTTCTCCCCGAGTTGCTGCGTATATTGAAGAGGATGCCGAAATTTCTCGACAAAATGATCTTGATTTAATCGAAGAAGTTCGCGTCATTGCTGAGATGAGATCAACAACCTATCAGCAGAAGTTACTCAAGTATCATAGCCAGAGAGTCAGAAACCGGTCTTTCAATAAGGGTGATTTGGTCTCCGGCTTGTGCAGAAAAGAAAGCACAAACTTTCCCCAGTATGGGAAGGGCCCTTTTTAGTTAGCCGAGTATTGCACAATGGTTCTTACTATCGAACAGATATGCGTCGAGTCAAAGAAAGACCTGGTACTAAGAAAAGAAAGAAAGCTGGAGGCAGTACAGACCCAGAAGAATTAGACAGACCGTGGAATATTTCTCAGTTACGTCCCTTTTATTCTTAATTTATCATTCTTTGTAATCATATATGTGTATATGTTCAATGAGAAATATAGTGTTGGTTTCCTCATTTTTTCTGAGAAGTTTTATATTACCATCTTGTTTCCCAATGATCATGTCACAGTCCAAAATCCCAAAATACTTGAAAGTACTTTATGCTCATGTTTGTTCTGGTTAAGATTTCCGATTCTAAAAAATGCTACCTTCGGGTATATATCTAAATTTTCTAGTTTGTACTTTGGTTATTTATCTGATTGCCTGATGCGGGCATTTTCCTAATAGTGAATTTTTGGTATTGGAAGCCGGCTTTGTTTCTGAGTTTAAACTGGTTTAGCAATTGAGCTCCATTGGTCGGCAAAATTTCCATGTTGAAGGTTGGCTGTCTCACGAAATGGACGAGGCGGAAAGCTAGATAAACGAAAAGTACAGGCAAAACAAAAAGTGGTTATGTAAAAATTTCAGGCACGATAAGTATAAAGTCAAAAGTGCTAAATAGAAATAGCAAATCTTAGCACCAGCAAAAGTATTTAACTTATTTATAACCCGAATTGTTTTTAGAATAACACAAAGTTTTTTCTAATTGTCTACGATGTAGGAGGAGAGGTAGGAGCTGCCGGCTCACTGGAGACATCGACCTCGCCTTGATATCTATCCGAGACGTTCAAATCCGAAACGGGTTGTTCATCGTCGGAGACTTCCGCTTTTACCTCAACAGGCGGAGGAGGCATCTCGACGCGAGTGAAGAAAGGAGTGTCGTAGCTGGTCAAGTCAGATACATGACACCCATATCCGGCACAGGAGTCCATGATGGCCTTGATATCTTGCTCCTGTCCGTCTTCATCCAAAGTCGAATACCCTCTGGTTACTTGCCGGATTTCCATGCTTCCATGGTGGCTCATAACCATGGTGAGAGCATTCTGTGCTGCGGTTCGCGCATAGGACATGTTCCAGTCCTAGATGAGCTAGGGAATCTCCTTGGCCTTGTCCCGCACTTAAAAACCGGCACATTCTATGCATGTCCGGAACCTTGAGTAATTCGCCAATATCCTCCAAATATTTGTGGAAATCATGAAGAAAATCACCGACTTGAGTAAGCCGGTTGCTGCGAGACTCGGTGGAGGCAGAATCTAGTAAGTTTAGAGGACCTGTGCTTGTAATGAAAAAGGTTAATAAATATATCCGAACTCCAAGAGTCAGAAAAAGCAGAAAGTCAGAAAGAAGCAAACATACCGAAGATGACATCGTCAACTTTGGTCTTATCTTCCCCAAGGCTCTGGATTTCAGCCCGGAGTGCCTCAGTGATGTCCTTCTGTCTGAACAATGGATCATTGATATCCGAGATCCTTTGATCTAGGGCCGCGATCCTTTGATCACGTTCTTCCGTGGCCATAGAAGAGGATTCGAGAACTTGAGCAATGCTCCGTTCATGGTCCGCCTTCAACTTGTCCAGCTCTCGACGTAACTCGGTGTTCTCCACCTCCAAGGTCTTCAGATTCTCGGCTTCTTCAATCATAGCACATGATAGTTTGACTAGTGCTGTAAGCAAAAAGAACAACTATTGAATAAATAATTCGACTATGCAAGAAAGAGCAAGGTTAAAGGATTGAACTGTTTCCCTTCAGCCTCATCACATGACACTTTTAACTGAGCATTTTCAAGCTAGAGAGCTCTAATCTCTCTTCGCTTGTTGCAGATATTCTTCAACAATTCCTGGTTATACGAATTAACTTTTTGTAAGTCAAAATACCCAGAGTCGGAAGTCTACTAAAGACTCGTGCTAATATTTTTACTAATATCAGCACGAGCCTTGGGGGCTACACTAGTTCATTCTTTGGTATCCTAGGGAAGCATAAATCCATATTGTCTATCCAACTTCATGCTTGGGGGCTAGAGGATATGATATGAAATAAAGTAAAAAACGTGAGTTGGAATTCGACTTACATGTTGTTCATGAGTGAGCTTGCTTAAGCTCATAGACACCTCGGTGCTAACCTTCTCGGCAAGGGTCAGCGGGATTACTGGTGGTGGTGGAAGCACACGGGTTCTCAGCCCCTCGTCGTGAAGACGGATCTGCTCAAGGATTTCGGAGTATTTGACTTCCTCCGCTTCTTGTGCCTCCTCCTCGGCAGTAATGTTCCGGCTTTCCAAGCATTGCTGGGCTAGCCGTTGAATCTTGATGTAGCCCGACCTTCGGTCATTACCACATCATGGTCTCCAACTTATGCCAAGTCGTTATGGACTCGAAAGGTGAATACGTTCCTCTATGTGAACCTAATTCCTACCCTCTTGAATGGTATACGACTTCATACTCCATCCCATATCCATGATAGGTTCACACCAACAAGTACGGAGGCATGGGAGGAAGCCTAGAGCACTTATGGCTGAAAATATATTGAAGCTCGTTGGGAACCCCAAGAGGAAGGTATGATGAGCATAGAAGCATGTTTTCCCTTAGGTATGAAACCAAGGTTATCAAACTAGTAGGAGCAAGGAAACACCTCCAAGGTGTTGTTTCCAACTTGGAATCCTGCACAACACAACCACAGAACTTTGCCCCAACTTATAGTGAGGTTGTCAATGTCACCGGTTTTGCTGAAAACAAAGGATTAAACGTATTGTGTGGAAGATAGTAATTGCTTGTAGAAAGTATATAGTAAAAAGTAAATAGATTGTAGATTGATGGTAAAAGAATGGACCGAGGTCCATAGTTCACTAGAGGTAATTCGTCTTAAGATAGATGACATGTTGGGTGAACAAATTACAAGGGGGCAATTGACAGACACCAAGAAAGCATACCTGCATATACTAATCATCTTGAGTCCTACAAGATTTGATTGGGCATTACAACATTATACATAGACCGTAATCCAACTGCATCTATGACTAATAATCCACCTTCAGGTTATCATCCGAAACCCCTCCAATATTAAGTTGCAAGCAATAGATCATTACATTAAGAAAAGTGTGTAAAGTAAACAATATGATTGCCCCATGGACAAAGGATTGCTGTTTTCTCCCTAGTAGCAACATCACATCTAGTACCTTAGAGATTTCGGTCACTTCCCCAGATTACTAGAGGCATGAACCCAGTATCGAGCATAAATACTCCCTCTTGAAGGTGCTAGCATCTACTTGCCCAAGATAGCTACTAACAACGGAAAGCATGCAAGATCACAAATAACATGGACATGATATAATCAATAATCAATCTAAAATAACATCTCAATATCCATCGGATCCCCGCAAACACAACATGTAGGATTACAAATAGATGATCTTGATCATGAACGGATCTCACAAGATCTAAACATGGTAAAAAAGGAGGAGAACCAGCCATCTAGCTACTACATGGACCTGTAGTCCTGGGATCTCATCACACCAGAGGCAGGCATGGTGATGAAGAAGGCCTCCAGGGTGATCTCTCTCCTCCGGTAGGGTGCCGGGAAGAGCTTCAGATCCCTCCCGATCTAGTGATGGAGATGGCGGTGGCTACAGACTCTTTCATGGAATTTTGATTGGGTACTTAGGGTTATTGTCCCGGGAGGCTTTTATAGGCGAAGAGGCAAGGTCAATGGAGCACCAGGGGGCCCACACCCTAGTGGCGCCGCCCTAGGCCACGCCGCCACCAGGTGTGAATGTCCTTGTGCGCCACTTCGTCTCCCCTTCGGACTCCATGTTGCTTTGGGTAAAATATTGACCTGGGATTTTGTCTAGTCCAATTCCAAGAATATTTCCTTATTAGCTTTTCTAAAACCAAAAACAGCAGAAAACAGGCAACTGGCACTGTGGCATCTTGTTAATAGGTTAGTTACAGAACATCAAAACATAAGAAAGTAGATATAAAACAAGCATGGAACATCAAAAATTATAGATACGTTTACAACATATAAACATCCCCAAGATTAACTCCTACTCGTCCTCTAGTAGGTAAGTGGTAAAAAATAATAATTTTTGAGGTGACATGCACCATCACAATCTTGATCAAGGTATTTGTAAAACATTGATAGCTGGGATCATAGTACTTTAACATAGCATGAAAGACATAGTTCTAACAATAAGAGATAGAAACTATGTTGTAACATGAAATGGTACAAACAATACATTCATGAATAACAATTCTTTGAAAGACGTTTGTTTGTTTCACATATAGAAAACATAATGAGAATGGTATTCAGCTTGTCCCTCAAAGTGTAGCAAAACATAAATGCACAGGACACCTTAAAAGTTCATAAGGGTGACTAGATACAAATAATTTAAGAACAAGCAATATCGAAATTATGAATCAATCAACAAGTTTTGGGACAATGCACATTAAACTAAGAATGGCCACTATGCTCTCTGAATAGGTGCATAAAGATAGAAGATGGAGACTCAACATAAAAGTAAAAGAAAGGCCCTTCATAGAAGGAAGCGGGGATTCAAGTCTCATAAAGAGCTTCCAAAAATTATGGTACTTATTAGCTTTCAGCTCTCATTGCCCCTATCATAAGAATATTTAGGTGTTTAAGGTTAAAGTGGATAAATATGAGGATATGCTTGACAAGTTATAAGTTGAAAATCTCATGCCCCTTGCTTACGAGTACTGAACCTCATGCTACTCAACTTTAGTCACGAGTAAGTTCTT
Organism: Avena eriantha; assembly: GCA_910589775.1. Lineage (NCBI taxonomy): Eukaryota > Viridiplantae > Streptophyta > Magnoliopsida > Poales > Poaceae > Avena > Avena eriantha. Next base: position 317,145,528 of record OU342741.1, read on the forward strand.
GACATTGTAAGTACATGTGTATCATAGAGAACCGCCAATGGGGTACCCCTTGCCTAATGATACAGAAGCTTTCCCATATCAAAATGACAAGGCAAGCAGAAAATGAGCATCTTAGCAATCTTTTTATTTGCTATTTGCATAGGCTTTTATTGAGGATGCTTCACAGATTGCTCACTATCGTTATGCTGCAAGTTTCCACCATGATTAGGCATGGCTTAGGCTAGCCGCCCAAGCATTTCTCTAACACATATCAAACTCTATGATCTTACAAGCTCCCCTTTTATTTCACACCGTCGGGATCCATAAGCAAAAGAATCATGATATCAACTAAAAAATGTGCAAAGTTGAAAGCGTTCCCCATGGTAACATGGTTTTGCTAATTCACAACTTACAAAGTGCAAGCATATACGCAACATAGATGGGCACAATGGTTCAAGTTTATTAAGTGCAAGAAAAGTAAAGTGTGCCATCAAGTTTGTGAGAGCTTTAATCACTAATTTTCACATAACAAGTTTAATTCGGAAGGTAGATAAAAACATGAATATACTTGGAATAGCAAATGCTAATTGGTTGGTATGGTGGACTCTTTGGAATAACTTGGTTTTATTTGGAGTTGGATGCATGAGTGGAACTCATACTTGGTATGGAGGCTAGCAAAAGACTAGGAGCTACCAAATAAGAGAGCAATAATGGCCATAATCATGCAAATCGACAAAACATTATTCATTAAAGCATAAAGTGATATTACAAGTTGAAAACTAAATGATCACAGAGGCTATGGTGGCTTGGTATAGTCTTAACTTGGTGTGAGCATGTGCCAAGTCATCCCAAATAAAGCATCAAAGGAGAATACCATAATACTATGCTTTTATATGCTAAAACAACGCATGATTCTTTCAAGGCACATTAAGCAATCTCAATTTTTTTGTAACAAGTCATGCTACAACAATAATCACTAAGCATAAAGTCAAAGCAATATCAAGCATGACATGGTAAAGTCTAAGTCACAGTCAAAAAACAAGCTCCTTTTATACCACTTATAAGCATGAACTTTCCTACTCTTTTCCAATCCAAATCAACTTATTCGAAACTATGTATAAATGTGGGGGTCCAACCAATTTATTCAAGAAAACTAAGAAAATGAAAACTAAAAACAAAAACAAATACGCTCCAAGAACAACACAATTGTGCATGAAACAATAAAAATGAAGTGTTTGGAAGAAAATCTGAGATTTTTATTGATGAAGAAGGGGATGCCTTGGGCATCCCCAAGCTTTGACGCTTGTACTTCTTGAATATTTCTTGGGGTGACACGGGTGGCATCCCTAAGCTTGAGCTTTTGTCCATACTTAATCTTATGACATTGTTCTTCCCTACACTTTAAAATTTCCTTCATACAAAACTTCACACGATCTTCATTAGCAACATTAGTGTACTCAAGATAATAAATCTTTTGGTTCAGTTTCAACACAAGTAAAGCTTCCAATAAAACACAAGCGACTGTAGCACTTCCTTTAAAAAGTTCAAGTGATCAAAGAGAACTCAAAAAGAAAGAGATTAAGAGGCAAATGCAAATAATGGCAGAAATCTGTCGAAACAGACCAGTAGGTAAAAACCAATTTTTTTGAAGAACTTATGTTGCTCAAATCGAAAATTGTTGAACTAACGAAAGTTAGATAACAACCTGGGGCAGAAGTATAAAATATTACACTCAAACCGGCATATAGAAATTTTTCACGAATTTTTACAATGAAGCACAAAAATATGTTTCGGGACAACAACTTTCCCAAGCATTATTTCTCTCTCATTTGAGGTTACTCTTGGCACAACAACCACACAAAAAAGGATAAGGAGAGGTTATTACTGAAGCACTAACTTCCAAGACTCACCAAAAGATTCCTAAAGAAATTTGGGTTATCTCCCAATAAGTGCTTTTCTTTAACGCCTTTGAGCTAGGCATAACAAGCAAGAATCAAGTATTCTCAAATGAAGAAGCATTAAAAGCAAATTTTGTGCCCTTACCTCTCTTACCTTTATTAAAAGCAAATATGGGGAACATATGATTGTTTGGTGGAGAAGCAAAATGCATGATGCCCTTTTCCAAATCTATTATTTCTCCAAGGAGTTTTAGTACGGATCTTCCAAGTGTAATTTTTCTTTTTCCTACACATTCAATAACAAGATAATCAGTAGACACAACTTTGTAAACACTCCTTCAGCTATTCCAATGGGTAATATTTTGGCATTATTAGTAAGAGATATTTCTTCTCACCCTTCATAAAGTCCCCAAAGATTCAAAGATTCATAGATATCTTTAGGCATAAGATAGAATTCAGGCATGATATCACAACGAGCATAAAAAGTTTCATTATTTATAATAATTTTACTGTAGGAAGCCATTTTGAAGATTCAGAATTTATTGGAACATATTCATGATGCTCTCTAAGAATGTTATAGCATTCTTTTAAACTTGCTGTGTTGGTCTCAAGAGTGTTCAATCTAGCCAAAATGTTTATAATGGAGGAATCAGTTTTGCTAGGCAAGTCATATGTTGCAACCAACTTTTTTATGGTATTAAAAGCTTCATCCTAATTGAATTGGAGGAAATCTCCTCCTACTATAGCATCCAAAGCATATCTATAGCAAAGGGCAGTTCCAAAGTAAAAAACTGCTAAGAAACAAACTTAGAGTCATTTTAGGTTTAGTTTTTGCATGTAAATCAGAGATTCTAGACCAAGCTTCTTTGAAACTCTCTTCAATTCCTTGTTTGAAAGTAAAAATCATTTCCTCATGCGACATAGTGATTGGAGCAATGCTAGACATAATAGTAACTTGAGATAGAAACTATTTTTTGTGTTTTTAATATAAGGAAGCAAACTAGTATAACTATTTTTTTTTGTTTTTTTATAAAAGAAAAAAAGAAAACAAAGCAGAAATAAACTAAGCAAAAAAAACAAATTAAAGATATTGGTTGTGAGGGAACCCCCTTGTGAAGATGTCCTTGCTCCCCGGAAATAGCGCCAGAAAAAAGGCTTGATGGCTAAAAATATATTCGACCTCATTGGGAACCCCAAGAGGAAGGTATCATGAGCACAACAGCAAGTTTTCCGTCAGTTATGAAACCAAGGTTATCGAACCAGTAGGAGCAAGAAAACACCTCCAACGTGCTGTTTCCAACTTGGAATCCTGCACAACACAACCACAGAACTTTGCCCCAACTTATAGTGAGGTTGTCAATGTCACCGGTTTTGCTGAAAACAAAGGATTAAACGTATTGTGTGGAAGATAGTAATTGCTTGTAGAAAGTATATAGTAAAAAGTAAATAGATTGTAGATTGATGGTAAAAGAATGGACCGAGGTCCATAGTTCACTAGAGGTAATTCGCCTTAAGATAGATGACATGTTGGGTGAACAAATTACAAGGGGGCAATTGACAGACACCAAGAAAGCATACATGCATATACTAATCATCTTGAGTCCTACAAGATTTGATTGGGCATTACAACATTATACATAGACCGTAATCCAACTGCATCTATGACTAATAATCCACCTTCAGGTTATCATCCGAAACCCCTCCAATATTAAGTTGCAAGCAATAGATCATTACATTAAGAAAAGTGTGTAAAGTAAACAATATGATTGCCCCATGGACAAAGGATTGTTGTTTTCTCCCTAATGGCAACAGCACATCTAGTACCTTAGACATTTCTATCACTTCCCCAGATTACTAGAGGCATGGACCCACTATCCAGCATAAATACTCCCTCTTGAAGTTGCTAGCATCTACTTGGCCAAGATAGCTACTAACAACGGAAAGCATGCAAGATCACAAATAACATAGACATGATAGAATCAATAATCAATATGAAATAACATCTCAATATCCATCGGATCCCCGCAAACACAACATGTAGGATTACAAATAGATGATCTTGATCATGAACGGAGCTCACAAGATCTAAACATGATAGCACAAAGGAGAAGAACCAGCCATATAACTACTACATGGACCCGTAGTCTAGGGATGAACTACTCACGCATCACACCAGAGGCAGGCATGGTGATGAAGAAGGCCTCCAGGGTGATCTCTCTCCTCCGACAGGGTGCCAGGAAAAGCTTCAGATCCCTCCCGATCTAGGGATGGAGATGGCGGCGGCTACAGACTCTTTCGTGGAATTTTGATCGGGTACTTAGGGTTTTTGTCTCGTCAGGCTTTTATAGGCGAAGAGGCAAGGTCTGTGGAGCACCAGGGGGCACACACCCCCTAGTGGCGCGCCCCCCAGGCCGCGCTGTAACACCCTCAAATTTGCCCTATGCAAGTTTTAGCCCTTTCCGCCAAACCCACATAGAAACGATTCATGGACACCCACCAGGCACTTTCGTGCGGGTGAAAAAACGAAGTAATACCATTACACAATAGTCCTCGATGGGACCCACATAATAGATATATATACAGCATGACTCCAAGAGTCAAGAATACAGATATACAGTACAAAGATCCAAATCACCTTGAAAACGATACAGCGTCCGAGTACGGACAAGATGCAAATGGGCTAAGAGCCCTGAAGAATAACCAATGGCGTCCATAACCCTGCCCAGGCCAAGCCGGAAGGGTAACCCTGCTAACGACGTCGAGCTCAAACCTGCTAAAACAAAAGGGGTGCCGACAAAGGGCAAAGGAAAAAGAGGAGCGTCAGTACTGAGGCCAGTACACGGCGAGGCTAGAATTCGGCGGCTCTCGCCTACATAGGTATGGTGGACTAAACCGGCGGCGCAGCATGCACTAAACAACCTATAGAGACTGGGTAAAACTGGTGGCTATTAGAGAGGGATAAGAAAGATCTATTCGGATCCAACCTGATACTAACACCAAACATATCCATCCTGGTATTTCCCCCTCAAGACCAAACGAGGAAGTCGGACCAAGGAACTCACACAGTTGCCAATTTTACTCATTCCGTTATAGTTGCGGCACTTACTAATCAGATATAGATAGCATGAGTCATCCTGAAGCATAAGTAGTGGGCAGTTTTAATTAACCATTCTGTGGTAGTTGGAACATTTACTAGTCAGATATAATTGTCCTGAGGACTCCCAAAACCCAGCAGTTGTTGGCACTTTTATCACATTCCATTGGAGTTGCAATACTTACTAGGCAGGTATAGTATGACACAGATCACCACAGATCCACTAGTTGTTGGAATTTTTATTATCCATTCCATTGTAGTGAAGCTGATTACTAGTCACATATTAAGTTAATTTTATAACACTACTTTAGTATGCTTGTCTATGATCGAGATACTGTTCTCCAAGTCGTCCATAACCGCGGACACGGCTTTCATAAAGATTTACCCTGCAGGGGTGCACAAATAGCAACACACACACGATCAACCTCGGAAAAACCAACTCAAAACCCAACGAGGCTTTCACGACAAAGCAATCACAGGATTCATAAAATATTTTTAGGGGGCCACCCCATTAAGCTACACGCAACGAAGTTGGACGGCTCCGAGACGGACCCAAGGTTTGTGTGGATGGCTGTAAATGACTGGGAACCCGAAAGTGTGACTGGGCTGTCGATACAGCGAAAACGTGTCACGATCCTAAACTGTACAGGTGCTCCACGCACAATCGTAAATAAAACAGTAAAGCATGGCATAGGTACATGATAGTAATAAAGCCCCAAACTAGTTTGTGGCCCCAAGAAATAAGAAATGAATCAAGCTCTGGCTAAGGGGGATTCATAGACTCTCCCGGATGTGGATAGTGCGAATAGTCAAGGAACAGGTATCAAGTACTCGGGGCCTACGGGACACAAGTGGACATAAAAACCAAATAGTATATATTGCCCACCGGTGCCTCTTTCATTAGTTGTCCCAGCAATTTAATAGTTGTAATTAAAGACATGATCATCTCCACCATAAACATCTCCACCATAAACATCTGCCAGCATTCCAACAACTGTGGTACGCGACAACACGAGATCGCACCTGAGCAAGCAACTACGACTCGCAAGGCCAGCTATCTACCAAACAACAGGTAATAGGAGGTGTCCAAGGCAATATATCGGCTGCATGGAATAACTCGGGTATGGAACTAAAGCATCGCGTCACGGATAGCAATAGATCAACAGGAGGAAGTAAAGACTATAAATGCAAAATAGGTAGAAGGGGAAGGGATGCTCGCCTGGGAAACACCGCCGAAGGTTCATTATCCGAAGAACTTGTCGGTACTCGCATCAACTCAACAGCCTAATCCGTGAAGAAGAAAAACACTAGAAGAAACACCGGATGCAATATTTAATACTATGGCAGAAGATCCGGCATGCTTATGATATGATGCATGGCATGGCACAGATGCGGTGCAATTAGGCAATATTAAGCAGAACCGGGGTCCCGATAATTAATTACACGGTTCAAGTTATTTAGAACCCCCGCAATTTAAATGTTGTATTAACAGGGCGAAACATGGCATCGGTTCGCTACACCAATTTAAATGGAGTCCGGAATAAGACAAAGATATCCCGCATATAGACTCCATATTTAATTAGGAGGTGAATCGGCATAATGCCCCCAAACCACAGACATGTATGCATGCATAAACAATATAATATGCGACAGTTCATTATGTCATATTATAAAATTAGGGGCTTAGGGGCACACATCTGGGTTCGGAAGATCTTGGGTTCCGAGGTTTCGGGTCTGGGTCTCAGGGTTCGACGGGGTCGGCGAGGTTCGAATACAAGATGGAGAACTTGTCGTGTCGCGACAAAGAACTTGGGTTCGGACGGAGGTCTGGGCGTTCCGATGGATCGGTCTTCGGGGTCGAAGAACTTGGCGCGTTAGGGTTCGGTCTTCGGATCTGAGTAGAAGAACTTGGCGTTCCGGTGGCGATCTTGGCGGTCTTCATATCCGGGTCTCGCATCCGAGAAGGAGTACTTGCGGTTTCCCTGTGAAGGCGATCTTGACGCTCGGTGCCCGCAAAGTAGATCTTGTCGCACGGTGTCCGGGTAGGCGAACTTGTCGGTTCCGCGGCTTCGATTGTCGGACTTGCTCCGGTGGTCGTCGGTGGTTCATTAGGTTCTTCCAAAACAGTGTCGAGCTTGTATTGGACCTTGCTGTGACCTCATCCCTCGTCGGCTACTCCTCGTGGGCTCTGCCGCATACAAACCAAAACGACACCTCCATCACAACTCACCGCACTGGTCGGTCACTAAGTTGCATCCTCAATTTAACACATCCACCACATCTCGCCGATACCCGATCAATTAACACATCCACCAGGGAAGCTCGACGTGAGGTCTTTGAGAACTTGGACAGCAGGGAGGCATGGGGCACCATGTCGCAGGGGCGAGATGGGGCCAGGGGCTCCGGGAAGCAGGCCCGAGACAGAATCGACCGCGGCGGCTATGGATGGTGGTGATGTGGGCCGAGGAGGTCGTCCTCGGGCACGCGGTAGGTGATGGCGCTTGAGTGGCGACGGGTTCAGGGTAGAGGGAGGATGAACGGAAGGTCGGTGAGGCGCTCGACGGAGATGCGGTCGAGGTGACGTCGCATGGAGCAACGGCCACGGCGAGGAGGACGCGCGTCCTCGCACGAACGGTGGCGGCGGTTGGTGGCGAGAGGTTGGGGCCGAGGGCGAGGACGGGGCTCGCTATTGACGGCGGCGGCGCGATGTGACCGGGGCGAGGTAGAGCTTGGGGAGGCGAGGCGCACCGGCGAGGAGAGGGCCCGCTGGTGGCAGGGCTTGCTGTAGGGGAGACAATGGCCAAGCCGACGGCGGCGACGTGCGCCTCGGGCAGAGAGGAGCGGGCCGCAACCTTGGCGGTGTCGACGTGCGGCCGGGCGTCAGCAGCGGGCCAGCATGGCCGTGGGGAGGAGGGGGTGAGGTCCAGGCGGCGGCAAGGGGCATGCGGGGCGACTAGAGGCGCAGAGAGGAGAGAGAGATCACGGGCGGGGGTGGGGGTCGCGCGTCGTGGTGTGGTCAGGCTCGCAAGTGGTAGGTGGGAGCGGGGATTGGTTGTTCACGCGGGTGGACGCGCGCGTCACATAGCGCGTGCGTGGCGCAGTGGTGGGGCCAGGCGGCAGCACTGCAGGGTGGAGCGGTCGGTGGGAGAGGTTGTATGCGGGAGGGTTGTGTGCGTGCACATGGTGTGCGTGGGGCTGGCGATGGCGTGCGTACCAGGGAGGGTGGAGGCGACAGAAGGAGTTGGGGAGGGACTAGGTGGTGTGTCTAGGGCAGGTTAGGGTTACTAGTTTGGGTAGGTGCGGTGTGGCTGGGGGTTAAGGTTGGGTTTTGACTGGGTTTTGTTTTAGATGGGCCGGGTTGTAGGTGGCCTGGCCTAACGGCCGGGCTGCCTCCCCGGTCTGAAAAAAATAGTTATATTATTTATTTTTATTTTAAAGTCCTTTTGTAAACTATTTTTAGACAAAACAAAATACATGGAAGAGGCCCGGTGTTTCGATTTGAAATAAAGGCGGGGTATTTAGGAAATAAAATATACTTTTCGAAAATAGTTTCGAGACAAATCATGCATGATGATGACGATGCTCAAATGCAATGTGGCATGATGACATGAGCATGCGGTCATGATGATGCAATGCACAAAAACACAACGATTTTCTAGTAGTGGTTTTAGCGGGATGCCACACGCGCCACCACCAGGTGTGGCCACCCTGGTGCGCCACTTCATCTCCCCTCTAGACTCCGTGTTGCTTCGGGTAAAATATTGACTTGGGCTTTTGTCGGGTCCAATTCCGAGAATATTTCCTTACTAGCTTTTCTAAAACCAAAAACAGCAGAAAATAGGCAACTGACACTATGGCATCTTGTTAATTGGTTAGTTTTAGAAAATGTGTAAAAATACTCCAAAGTGTGGACAAAACATAAGAAAGTAGATATAAAACAAGCATGGAACATCAAAAATTATATATATGTTTACAACGTATCAAGCACTAGTCCGACAAGACGGAGGCTTGGAAGAGATGATGGAAGAAGCAGCAGATGGAGCACTGGAGTCTCCGGCCTGCGCACACCGGAGTCTCCGGCCTAAAGATGTCAGGGGGATGACCCCCGGGTAGGCCAAGACGGGACCAACCAGCTGGCTCCAAGGAGCACATGCTGTCAGGACCTAGATCAAGGAACCACAGCCGGGTGGAGTCCCCACCCGATCCACATTCAAGTTTCCCCGGCTGGCCTGTCTAGCTGGGTAGCCAGAAGAACCGGCAGGGAGGCCGCTCCTAGCTAGCCGCCTCGGATCCGCTGGCCATTGTACGATAGGAGTGACGCTCCTTGCTGAGCGCACCTTTGACCGGACAAGTTGGCTAGCCTGGCCGGCGCTACTGGACCACTGTGCCAAAGCTGGAGGCTGACGAGCAAAGCAAGGGCTAACGAGGAAAGCTCTGGCTTACGGATAAATAACCGGCTGACGGAGAAAGAGCCGGATGATAAGTAAAGTAGGGGTGCTAGACACTGTAGCATGGTCCTCCCCTGTACTAGAGGCTTGACTGGACCCGGGCCTACCGTTTGGCCCTGTCCAGCCGGCCCACTTTGTAAGGTCCAAATCCAAACAGTAAACCCTAGAACCCACCTTGTAAACTACCTCCTCGACCTGTATATAAGGGGGGCTAGTGCTAGGGTTCTAGGTAGACAGAAGAGGTAGGACTTAGACAATTTCAAGCAAGAAGTAGCTAAGGAAATAGCTCAAGGAGCATCTGTATTGGGCATTCGCCCCCTTTCGTAGTAAATCCTTGCAGGAGTAGGAGTTTTACCTCGCCAAGAGGGCTCCGAACCTAGGTACATCGCTGTGTTTACAGTATCTGTGCCTAACCCATTGCGAGTAGCCACCGATAGCATCCAGATTGTCCCCTTCAAGCCATGCCCGATGGTACTGCCGTGTTCCACACCACGACAGTTGGCGCCCACCATGGGGCACAACGCTTCGGTTGGGATCATCTTTCGCACGGGACTTCCACTCCTCGCCGGTGAACGAGTCGCCTCTGGCCTCCTCCTCACTCTCGGCTCCTTCGACTACATCCTCGACAATGCGTCCTGCTTCGGTGGGGGACCTTTCCCGAGCGGGGGCTCCATCATGAACTTTGGCGAGCACCGCGTCTATGTCGCCACCATCCTTGAGGCCTTCCCTCGTGAGTTCGCCACCATCTTCGGCATTCCCCCTGGTTTCTCCACCTCATGCATCGCCAGTGGCAGCGTTGAGGTCATGATGGCAGGCTCGGTGGAGAACCATCGCCCACCTCTGGAGTGCAATGTGGATGGCCGCGCCACTAACTCATGCCTCCCGAACCAGGACCTGAGCAACGCGTCCATCGAGCACCTCCGCAACCCCATCACCCCTATCGAGGCAGATCCAGCTGCAGCTGCGGCAGCCCTGGAGACTACTAGTCAGAACCTTATGTTGGAAGCTGGCAAGGTGGCAGCCGCCCAGCGACGGATGAACGCCACCATGCGGGACTACAACATCGTGCACGGTTTCGCGCGCTTGCCTAGCACCAACCGCCTGGCCTAGCCACAAGGCTAGAACCTCGGTTCGGAGATGGATCGTGCCGCTGATCCACGTACGCCCACGGTGCAGCCGGTCTACAACACCCACGCCAAAAACATGAGGGTCGCGGAGGCGGCAGTTGCGAAGCTAAGCCACCTACAGGGTGAGGAACTGCTCCGTCAACATGCACGTGTCCAGCTCCTTGTGGTCACAGCAAACAGGCAGCAGGCTGAGGTAGAACTCAGCATGGCTAGCAACAGCCGAACCCAACCGGCTCGCCGAATGGCGGATCCGGCTGCAGGTAGCAGCAAGGCATCTTTCCCAAATAGAGCAAGGTAGAGCAACCACCCACGCGGTGGATCCACAGGCCATGGGCACAACGCCCGCGACGTGGCAGCTGTTACCAGCAAAAACCGCGAGCCGGCCGACGAAGCCGGAAAAGGCCAAGCGCTCCCCAAGTCTTGCCTATCCAGGCGGCTGGGACAGCTCGAGCCGAAGGAACATCAAGATGTGTGCGCACGAATCGACCTACTGGTCCAATCATGCGCGCTGGAGTAAGAAAGTCCAGCCGGTTCAAGATGCTTTGGACCGCGCATCCGGAATGAACCGTTTCCAAAGGGATTTTCGCTCCCAAGGGATACGCCAAAGTACAACGGCTCGGTCAAGCCAGAGGACTGGCTGGTGGACTACACCACCACCATAGGCATCACCAATGGCAACCACCGGGTAGCAGTACGCTATGCCCCTCTCATGCTCCTCGGCTCAGCTAGGACGTGGCTCAACAGCCTCCTCGACAACAACATCAACGCTTGGATCGATTTCGAGCAGGCGTTCATTCGCAACTTCACCGGCACCTACAAGCGCCCAAGCCGACTCGGCGAGCTCGCTTTTTGCGTACAGGGCCCAGATGAATCCGATGCTCCTACATCACCTGATGGACGAGCATGCACAACTCCTATGAAGGGGTACGCGAACACCAGGTGGTTGATTTCTTCATCAAGGGCTGCAGAGACGGCACTATGCTCAAGCACAAACTTCGCCGGGTGGAGCCCACAACCATGGCATAGACCATGGCAGTTGGGGGGATACCCCCGGGTAGGGTCACGCCAGGGTTTAAGGGCCAAGTTAGGTGAGGTTCGGCAAGGCCAAAGCGAATGCTGGCCGGGTTACCTCAAGGCGGGCCGGATCACGGTGTAACCCGGACCAGGGGGTGTGCGCCTAATTAAGTCTCGACCGGCTTAGGAAGTAAGTCGGTAGTGGATGTTTGCTTGTATGCAGGAACAGGAGTGCCCGGGTCAGCTGCGATCCGGGTCATGATTGGCTTCTAGGAGAAGGAAGGAATCTTGCTGGTCAAAAACAGGGTCCGGTACGCACTGCATGAGCAAAGCGGACAAGACCGGGACCACCGGGTAATGGCCGACAGGGGTGACGAACCCCATGCCGGCTGACGCGGGCATCGCAGAGGCTCACGTAGCTAAAGCAAGCATGACGCAGGGGAAAAAGCACCCCGGTCGGCTTACCCCATTGGGAGGAGGCATATTCTTAGGAATATGCTCCACGTATGCCCTAGGCAGGAACTGAGATTCCCCTATAAAAGGGGGCTAGGGCTTCTGTAGGAGGGGTTGGTCTCTCTGCTATTATGTTTTGGGCTAGGGTTTCAGGTGTGATCTGTGGGTGAGAGTAAGAGAGCTCCTTCTTCCTCCTCTCGCCAATACAGCTCTAGGAGCATTTGTAACCTTGGGAGGAAATCAATACAAACTTCTGTGTGGAGAATCACTTCACTATCCCTCCCTGGATTCCCCTAGCGTGTATTAGTCCCCACCTTTAGCCTATCCATGGCATCTGCCGTGACACCACCACAACAGTTGGCGCCCACCGTGGGGCTAGCGGCGCTAGCAGGGGTCAAGATCCAAACGGGAAACCTCATCGCCACCGGCGAACGCATCGTCTCCGGGCTTGTTCAATGCTTTGGAGCGCGGGATTTCGTCAGAGACAACGCAGGCTGCTTCGGCACGCGCCCTCTTCCGTGCAACGACATCTTCGTCAAGCTCGGCACGCACAAGTTCTATGTTGCGGTGGATGTGTCTTGCGTTCATCCGTGCCACGTCGTCGAAGCAGGTGAACCACCCCTCACTGTGGCTCGCAGGGCGCGTATCACTCGTTCCCCATACCGTGCAGAAGTAATGATGACCGCGCCAGGTGCGGGCGCAAGCAAGGATCCGGCGCCAGATCTGGAGGTAATGCCCAAGGCACCGAGGAAAGGTAGAGGTCCTCCACTGGAGAGGCCAGAAAATGTGTTGAGAGAGGCGCTGGACAGCTTGGCGAACCCTGTAGTAGCAGCGGTAGATCCGGCTCGTGCATAGGCCGAGCTGGAAGAAACTAGGCAGAAAATACTAGAGGGCACAAAGAAAATAGTAGCGGCCAGCAGTCGTTGAACATGACGCTGCGGGAGTACGCTAAGGCGAACAAAGTTGATAATGAAAAGTGATAGGGAGAAACCTCATGAGCGAGATGAACAGAGAGGGTGATGCTGGAATTGAGGAATCAGAAAACTGTTTGTCCGTGGGGCTGCCGAGGTATAGTACCTCGGCCAAGAACCTCAGAGCAGCGGATGCAGCTGCGTCCGAGTTAGAGGGACTGACGGGTGAAGCCTGGCAAAGACAGCAAGATAGGGTTAACGAGCTGGTTCGGATTGCGAATAGGCAAACGAGGAACTGCTCAGGGCTAACCCGGAGAGAGCTGGAGCCTCCAAGATAGTCCATTTGGCGGTGGGTAACACGGAGAAATCCACTGGAGCCGCATCGTCCCCTCATGGCGGTCCAAGGAGAGAAGAGGTGGTAACCTCGGCCAGACGGAACAAACAGATAGTCCCGTATGACCCGACTCGGGAAGGGAAAGGAAAAGAAGCGCAAAAAAATGATGATCGACGGAGTGTGAGCCGAGGCGAAGCCGGCCGAGGTAACCGCGACCAAGGCAATGCCGGTCAAGGGAACGTTGTCAACGGCAATGCCGGACAGCGAAATTCGGCTGGAGCAGGACAACCGCAGTAGCGGAACATACCAAGGCAAGAGCACAGTGCCAGCCGAGGTATGCAATAGAAAGGTGCGCCACTAGAGCAAAACCGGTACAACGACGGTGATTCGGACATGGCTAACGCGGGATACCCAAGACCGGATTATCATGTGATAGGGTCGAGATTGGGAAGCAGGGATTTGATGCCGGATGATGCAAGGTTGAAACTGGATCGACTATATAGGTCGGAACAGATTGAATGCCAAGGTCCACCGGGTCCAGCATGTTTTGGACCCCGGATCATGAAAGAGCCACCAGTACCGAACTTTCAGCTGCCCAAGGGCACAAAGAAATATGACGGTAGTACCAAGCCGGAGGATTGGCTAATAAACTATGCTATAGCCGTGAAAATTGCCACTGGCAACTTGAGGTGGGTAGTACGATACGTACCACAGATGTTGGAAGGCCCGGCGAGGGTATGGCTGAACAATTTGCTACCAGGAAGCATCAACTGCTGGATAGCCTTTGAGGAAATGTTCATCAACAATTTCTCGAGTACATATCAGAGGCCAAATAGACCACAGACCCTAGCTATGTGTAAGCAAAGACGTAATGAGACAGACTGGGAGTTCTTGACCCGGTGGTGTACCGTGAGAAACTCATGTGAGGGCGTGATAGAATCACAGGCCATAGCATGGTTTGCACAGGGGTGAAGATATGGAAGCGAGCTGTAGATGAAGTTGCAAAGGAAAATGCCAGCTACATTGACAGAAATGATCCGGATCGCAGATTCGTATGCGTTGGGTGATCCGACCCAACCAAGGCTCGCCTCAAACGAGTCAAGCGATGAGTACTATCAAAGGGATGGATCCGGATCATCCCGGAGGAATGATTATAGAGGAAAAAGAAGAGATGATAGACCAGATCATCGATATGGTCCGCAACAAGTGGCGGCTGTGAATCAAGATCAGCCCGGAGCAGGGGGTAGCCAGCGCCAGAAAACTGGAGGGCAATGGACTCCCAGGAACGATGGCAAGAAAACTTGGACACCTGAACAAAAGAAGCAGTGGCAAGAAAGGAAAGACCATTCGAGGTATACTTATGAGTCGATGTTGGACCAGCCGTGTAAGTTTCACACGCCAAATCCGAACAACCCAGCGGGTCATACGACGAGGCAATGTGAGTGGATGCGCAAGATCGAGCAAGGTGGTTCGGGGAATGCTCAAGCACCCCGGAATGATCAGCCTCGGCAGGAGTTACCCCGGCAGGAACTACTCTCCGGAGCAAACACGCAACAGCTCATGTTGCCTCCCCCTCCGCCGAGGTATGATAACAATGAGAGGAGGGATGCAGTGCATCAGGTAGAAAATCAGCATGAGCCGGATCAGAGGCAATCCGGAAATGAGGGGAGAAACAAGTACAGGGAGCATCACCAGAGTTACTGTGTATTCACCATAGAGGAAACTGATAGAAAAAGCTTGCAGCGTAGGCATATGGAGGTGAACGCAGTAATGCCTGCAGTGACGAGGTACATGCCTTGGTCCGATCAGGAAATCACCTGGAGCATCAGGGATCATCCCAAGCTCATGCCAAGCCCTGGTACGTATGCATTGGTGCTAGATCCTACATTCATTGGACCTAGCATTAACGTAAGATTCTCAAAGGTGTTGATCGACAATGGCAGTAGCATAAATATCATGTATGCGGACACAATGCGCAAGTTGGGTATCTCGGAGAACATGCTCCAGGCCACGAGGACAACTTTCCATGGTATTGTGCCCGACATTTCTTGTGAGCCCATAGGCAAAGTCCGGGTTGACGTGTTGTTCGGCACAAGAGACAACTACCGAATTGAAAATCTGGAGTTCGAGGTGGTGAACTTAGAAATCGCCTATCATGCGTTGCTTGGAAGGCCAGCCCTGAGCAAGTTCATGGCGAGCTGTCACGTTAGCTACCTGAAGATGAAATTGCCCAGACCAAACGGAGTGATTACCATTGCTGGGGACTTCCGACGTTCCATGGAGTGTGCGTCGGCCGGATCAAACTTAGCTGAGTCGCTTGTGATTGCGCAGGAAAAAAGGAAAATTCAAGAAGTGGCAGCTTTGGCTCAGTCCGCGCAGAAGTATATGTCGGCGCTGAGTAACCCACATGGATCCGTTTCCTTCCAGGCCACGAAAGATACCAAGAAGGTTCCTGTCGATGACATGTTCCCAGAGCGCACCGTAACAATTGGTGCCGGGCTAAGTGATAAATAAGAAAGCGAGCTCGTCAGCTTCCTCCGTGAGAATCGGGGCATTTTGCTTGGTCCACACAGGACTTACAAGGTATTCCGAGGGAGTTGGCCGAGCACTCTTTAAATGTGAGACCCGAAGCTAAGCCGGTGAAGCAACCACTCCGCCGCTTCGCCGAAGATAGGAGGAAAGTCATTGGGGATGAGATAGCCCGGTTGCTAGCCGCAGAATTTATCATGAAAGTTCTTTACCCAGATTGGCTGTCTAATCCGGTGCTGGTGGAGAAGAAGAAGGATGACCCGAACGTGGCAGTGGTTTGGCGCATGTGTATTGATTACACGAACCTGAACAAGGCGTGTCCGAAAGATCCATTTCCGCTACCAAGAATAGATCAGGTCATAGACTCAACCGCTGGATGTGAACTGTTGTCATTCATTGATGCATATTCTGGTTTCCACCAGATACCTCTGAATCCGGATGATCAAATAAAGACTGCGTTTATTACCCCGTATGGGGCTTATTGCTATCGCACCATGCCGTTTGGTTTACATAATGCAGGGGCAACGTACCAGAGGTGTATGCAAAAATGTTTGCATGACCAAATAGGTCAAAATGTACAGGTGTACCTGGATGATGTGGTTATCAAGACCAAGGAAAGAAAAACACTCCTTGACGATATCAGGCAAACATTTGCAAACCTAAGAAGGTTCCAGATGAAACTTAACCCGGAAAAATGCACCTTTGGTGTCCCGGCTGGAAAATTGCTCGGCTTTCTTGTTTCCAGCCGAGGTATCAAGGTTAATCCAACCAAAATCCGGGCCATCGAACGAATGGAACTGCCGAAGTGTCTTAACGATGTCCAGAAGTTCACAGGTTGCCTGGCCTTGTTAAGTCGGTTTGTATGTCGGTTGGGAGAAAAGGCATTCCATCTTTACCAACTCATGAAAAAGTCGGATAAGTTCATTTGGACACTGCAGGCCGATGAAGCCTTTACCCACCTGAAGAAGATGTTAGCCACGGCACCAGTACTAGCCTCACCACTATCAAAGGAGCCAGTTTTACTCTATATAGCCGCAACCAACCGAGTTGTAAGTGCAGTGATAGTGGTGGAGTGCGATGAGGAAGGTAAGTCGATGCAAAGGCCGGTGTATTATTTGAGTGAAGTGTTGTCAGCCTCAAAGCAGAACTACCCACATTATCAAAAAGTGGCATATGGCGTGTACATGGCCGCCAAGAAACTGAAGCACTACTTTGAGGAGCATCCCATCCGGGTCATATGTGAGGCCCCCATATCCGAGATCATGAGTAACAAGGATGCGAGCGACAGAATTGCAAAATGGGCAATTGAGCTGGCTCCTTACGCACCGCAATATGACAGACGAGAAGCAATCAAATCTCAAGCTGTGGCGGACTTTTTCGTGGACCGGGCCGAGGTGTAGTACGAACCAGCACTTCCTGATCCGAACTATTGGCGAATGCACTTTGACGGATCAAAAACCAAAACCGGGCTAGGTGCTAGAGTGGTACTCACGTCGCCAAAAAAGGACCAGTTGAAATATGTGCTGCAGATCCATTTCACGGTATCAAACAATGTCGCTGAGTATGAAGCACTTGTGCATGGGCTCAAGGTACCAAAAGAAATTGGCATACGTCGGATCATATGCTTTGGTGACTCGGATTTGCTGGTGCAGCAAGTGTCCGGAGTGTGGGACGCCCTTGATCCAAACATGGCACTGTACAGATTTCATGTGCAAAAGATATCTGGTTACTTTGAGGGATGCGAATTTCATCATGTACCCTGGGTGGAAAATGAGGCTGCCGACATGCTGTCGAAGCTCGGGTCAACCAGACAAGCAATTCCACCGGGTGTAGCGTTAGAGCACCTCAGGAAACCATCGATCAGGCCATCCCCAGAATCCGAGTCAATCTATGTCCCGGAGGACACCGAATCCGGAGATGTGCCCATGGACGTTGACACAGGAACTAGTGCGCAGAACTCGAGAACTGCCTCGGCAAACCCGGGGAGTGCTTCGCAAGACCCGGGGACTGTTCATCGTGATCCCGTTGAAGTTATTCCGGTGGATCAGATGGAGATAGACGAGGATGTGTTCCCCGTGCGACCAATACCGGCTTGGGCACTACCTATATTTCAATTCCTGAAAGATGGAACGTTACCCACTAAGGAGGTGTTGTCCAGGCAAACACAGAGGAGGGCAAAGGCCTACACGATCATCAGTTCCGAGCTCTGCAAAAGAAGTGTGACCAATGTCCTCCAGCGGTGTGTTGAACCGGAAGAAGGGCTTGAAATCATCCGAGATATACATCAGGGGGAGTGCGGGCATCATGCCTCATCCCGAGCCTTGGTAGCAAAAGCTTTCCGACACGGATTCTACTGGCCAAATGCCTCAGAGCAAGCGGAAGATCTGGTGAGAAAATGTAATGGTTGTCAGAGGTACGCTACCAAGACACATATGCCAATGTCGGAACTCAAGACCATCCCAATCACTTGGCCATTTTCCGTATGGTGCTTGGATATGGTTGGCCCGTTCAAACCGGCAAGGGGAAATATGACTCACATTCTGGTAATGGTGGACAAGTTTATGAAGTGGATTGAGGTAAAGCCTATAAGAAAATGTGATGGATCTACGACCGTAACGTTTCTCAAAGATATCATCTTGAGATACGGCTACCCTCACAGTATCGTAACTGATAACGGCACGAATTTTGCGGAAGGAGCATTTGCACGTTTCTGCCGGGATAAGAGGATCCGGCTAGACATAGCCTTGGTAGCCCACCCCGCATCGAACAGACAAGTGGAAAGATCCAACGGATTAGTATTATCTGGGATAAAACCCCGGCTCATTGAGCCGCTACAAAGAATAGCGGGGTGCTGGATAGAAGAACTACCAGCGGTTCTGCGGAGGTTAAGAACAACTCCGAATCGATCAACAGGCTACACGTCGTTCTTTCTAGTATATGGGGCAGAAGCTGTATTACCAGCTGACATAGAGCATGATTCGCCTAGGGTCACCCAATACACAGAAGCCGAAGTGCAAGAAGCCCGGCAAAATGATGTTGATCTGCTGAAGAAGCGAGAGAACTAGCACTGTCCAGATCCGCCATATATCAGCAAAATCTCTGACGCTATCATAGCCAGAAAGTGTGCCCCCGAGTCTTTCAGGAAGGCGATCTGGTGCTCCGGTTCCTACAACGTACTACTGGAATGCATAAATTATCCCCCCCCATGGGAAGGGCCATTCATCGTGAGCAAAGCATTGCACAACGATTCTTACTATCTTATAGATGCAAAGCCATAGGAAAAGAACAAGGCGGACAGGTCCGGAGAGGAATCTAAGCGACCATGGAATATAGCTCTACTTCGTCCTTTCTACACTTAACTAAAGAGTGTATGTATCCGAGTTATCTCATATGTCGGTATGTATGTCAGCAATAAGTTTATCAATGGAATGTTGGCACCTCGAGCAGTAACTCGGGGACTGCCTTAATAATGTTTGTTGTTTTCTGCGTGTCAGCTGGAATAAGTTATTCTACTTAATTCGGATTAGTAGTGTGTGAGCACCAAAAACCCAACTCTTTGACTTGCTGCTGTCCAACAAGAATTGGCTTCATGGCAAGCAAGAGAACAAGTTTGGAATTGCGTAGCACATGAAAAACGACTAAGGAAAAGAATTTATTGGAGCCGACGTTTGTGTTTCGAACTAACCTCGTATTCATTTCCAAGTTGTTATACACTTTTATTTTTGAGCTATGTCCAAAAGTTTCCCAGTATTGTTAAAACAATTTTGAAGCTCGGATTCGTAAGTTGTAAAACCGAATCAAGGTAGACACAATCCGAGCCAAAAGATTGAACGAACAAGAAAAAGGAACTCGGGGACTACGCCCAAGTTACTCCGGCATAAGCACTTAGTAGCAAAATATCACATGTGTTTGAAATACAATTCCACCCGGCATACCGGGGATCTCATAAATTTTCAAGTGTTTTTACTTAAGGAGCAGCGGGAGGAAGTTCGGCATCATCGTCGCCCTCTTCGATATCCGAGGCAGTGTCCTCTTCGTCCTCACCCGAGTCATCTTCAACATTCTGTACTTCTTCTTCGCCAGCGACTTCTAGGAAGCTCGGACCCTCAGTCCATTCGTGAATGGGGGCATATTCGATGAGGCTGTGGGCGCAAGCCTGGCGCCGAGATACCCACTCCGGGTCGTCTATCCATTTGGATCCTATGCGCAGACGTGCGAGGAGGCTGAGATCTATCTTCTCATACCACGTCAGAATGTGGTGAAGGATGGTATCAGCTGCGGCACGTCTAGCGGACTCTCTCCAGAGGTCGAGCTGGGTCTCGATTTCCGAAAGATTTTCAACGAGATGTGTAACTCTCTCCGGAGCGTCATAAGTGGGCCAAAAAGTGTTGAAGACTCGGACTGAAACATCAAGGAGATCTTTGCCGTAGTTCTTAATAATTTCCACGCGAGACGACAGGCTGACCAATAGGTCCTCCATGTAAAAGGGAATGCTCTCACTGTCAGGAGCGACGGGAGTACCCCTTTCTCGGTGGAAATTGGCAACAACAGCGCTTGCAATAGCAGTACCCTCTGGAAAGTGGCCTGGGGAACAAGGCAAAGGACGAAGTTAAGAAAACAAGAAGTATGAAGTAACCCGGGGAAAAAGGCGGATAAGGGAAAAGAAATTACGTGAGATGTGGCTGTGAATCCGGGTCAGTTCCTTGGTACAAGCATCAGGCCTCTTCCGAAGCTGCTCAAGCTCAGCATTCGCCGACTCAAGTTTGACCTTGGCTTCCTGAAGAAGCTCACGGTCCTTAGCATTTTGGAGTTTGAGGCGCTCACGTTCTTCGGTGTAGTCCTGGCCAGCCTTTTTTAGCTCGGTTTGGTGCTGCGCCTTCGTCTTAGCCATCTCAGCCTTCATCTTGGCTATCTCATCGTCTTTGGTCCGGAGGAGGGCGAGCTCATCATCTTTCTTCTTTAGCTCGGCTTGGTGCTGCCCTACTTGTTCGAGAAAATGCAGCATCATATCAGGCACGGGCACACTATCCTCAAGCGATGCTGAAATAGTGTGTTGGCCCGACAGTGCCGAGGTATGAATTTTTGCCGAGCCAAAGAGGAAAAGCCGATGGAAAGCATGGTATAGACAGACAAAAAGAATGTACCCTTGATCTGCTCCAAGTTCTTCCGCATTATCTTGTTCTTAGCCTCCACCCCAGCTGCGGAAACCGAACAATCAGGTTAGTCCGGCAAAGGAAAATGAAGCAAAACGAAGGAGGGTTAAGGAAGAAATCTACCCCTCTTCTCGTATTCCACAATAAGTGCAGCCTGCTTTGTGCGTAGATTCTTGTGGGTATCCAGCAAACGTTGGAACTCAACACTCCGGAGGTTGGTGGTCACCTAAAAGGGGATACAGAAACTTAAGTCAGCTTGATGCATATTCGAAGTGTACTGAAATCCGGTCCAAGTGGAACTTAACCCGGCTCTAGGTGTGTGCATATTCGAAGTGTACTGAAATCTGGGCCAAGTGGAACTTAACCCGGCTCTAGGTGTGTGCATATTCGAAGTGTACTGAAATCCGAGCCAAGTGGAACTTAACCCAGCTCTAGGTGTGTGCATATTCGAAGTGTACTAAAATCCGGGCCAAGTGGAACTTAACTCGGCTCTAGGTGTGTGCATATTCGAAGTCTACTAAAATCCGGGCCAAGTGGAACTTAACCCGGCTCTAGGTGTGTGCATATTCGAAGTCTACTAAAATCCGGGCCAAGTGGAACTTAACCCGGCTCTAGGTGTGTGCATATTCGAAGTGTACTAAAATCCGGGCCAAGTGGAACTTAACCCGGCTCTAGGTGTGTGCATATTCGAAGTCTACTAAAATCCAGGCCAAGTGGAACTTAACCCGGCTCTAGGTGTGTGCATATTCGAAGTTCTCATGGAGCTACGTTAGTTTTCTAAAAGAGCATCCGGCCGAGTAAGAAGTTACTCCCCCGGAGGCTCGGGGACTAATTGTTATTATCTACAACTTGTAAAGGGGAAGCGACGTACCTCCATCATTCGCCCAGTGAGGTTAATTGCCTTTGCCGCTGTGTTCATCTGAGCGGAAAACTCGGTAGGGCCGAACTTTTCCGGGAGATCAGAATCCTGAACTATCTCGGCCTTGTTCCAATTCATAACAAATTCCATCAGGCTCGGAGGGTACAGTTCACCGGTGGGCATATGGGGGGTCACCAAGCCCTTTGCATGCGCTTCTTTCCTCTCCACCATGGCAAGGGCGGGGCTGGTGTGTAGAACCAACTACTGGGCATCGATTGGCTCGGCAGGCGCGTCCTTTGCTGCTGGTGTTTTCTTGGGGAGCATTGACACAAGGGTGCGCTGCCCAGACTCGACGGCAGTGGGCTTGGCAGCGTCTGGAGTTTTCTTGCCCTTGGCTTGCTGGGTAGAGGAAGCCGTAGCAGCAGTTTTCCCCTTAGAAATTTCCGTGGTAGCTCCTTTCCGAGGTTGAGAAGACTCGGAAGATGCAGAGGAACTAGGCGCTGGTACTCTCGCTGCTGGACTTGGTGTCGGCGTTGAAGCTTTCGCTGTCGGAGTTGGTGCTGATGCCGAGGTTGGAGTTGGTGCTGGTCTAGTTGTTGGTCTGGTTGCTGGTACTGGAATTGGTGCTGGAGCCGAAGTAGCCTCAGTGGCTGCTGGTTGAGGCGTTGTCGAGGCGGTGGATGTCGTTGCTCCGGCTAGGCTGGTCTCCCCCGCTCCAAGGTTACCCTCCTCTTGCCGAGGTGGAGCTGAACCCGGAGCGGCTGCAGAACCCTCTGGAATAGGGCTCAGCGGGCGTGACTCGTCGTCACGACGGGGAGAAGGGCTAGGTCGGAGAGGTGAAGAGATGCTAGATCCACTTTGAGGGACCTCCAGCGGAGCCCTACAAAATCAAATAATGTTAGAAAAGAAATTACGATGAAGTAAGGAAGAACAAGTTACAGAAAAAAAATGACTTACGCATTCGAGGTTTCGGCCTCCTTGGGTTTCCGAACCCTTCGTGCTGGGGCCTTGCCTGCTGGTTTGGAGGCAGTCTTGTCTCCGGACTTCTTTCGCCTTTTAATGGGCTGGGAAGGTCCGGAGGAAGAACTTGAAGAAGCCCCACGTTTCTTCTTCGATGCCAGCAGAACAGGTTCGCTCGTAGCGAGAGGGGGGTCCTCGTGGATATGACCGCCGGGGTGAGCGGATGGCGGAAAAGCAAAAGAAAGGGGGACAACCTCAAAAGGTTCAATCACCTCAATATCCGAGTCATCTTCATCATCGGGCCAATCTCTAATAGAAGACGATTTACCCGTGGGTCGTTTCGTGGCGTCAGTCATGGGGAGGAACATCTCCTGGTCCGGCTCTTCCTCATCCGGAGTCTCCCGGTCTAGCGCCCACTTAAGGGTCGGATCGGTGCCGTCCTCGAGGTTCTGCTGAAGGAATTGCTGAGGAAAAGAACGAACAAAAGAGTCAAAAATGCGACAATAAATGACATGTAATTAGTCCGGAGTAAGTCTGCAACATTAAACTCACCATGGGAGGAAGCCGCTCACGGCAGAAATGCTCAATCCCCCATGTCCACTCAGTGGATAAGTCCTTGTGAGTGGTGAAGAGAGCCTTAACCCGGCGGTAAATCTCCGTGTTGCTCAGCTCGAAGGATGAGCTCCGGTTAGGATCGCGGCCAAAACTCATGTGGCACACCTTGTGGGTACGCTTCTGGAGGGGTGAGATTCGGTTACGCACAAAAGTGATCATGGCATCCTCGTTGCGTAGCCCGAGCTCCTTCACTTCTGCGAACCTTTTGTTCACTTGGTTGGCCAAGGCTGTGGGCTTCTTGGGGATCTCATCCCACAGATCCGGGTTAGTTGGACCCAGAGTGTAGGGAAGCTACCGGATCAAGTCTTTAGTGCCCGTATTCCGGACATAGAAGAAGGTCCGGGCCCACCTTTTGTAGGACTCTAACCCAGTGACCCGGAGAAAGACGGAAAACCTCCGAGGTGAAATCGAGGTCGCTCCGAATTGAGTGAGCCGCTTGTCCTCCGGATCAGCGTGGATGTTGGGAATGACATTGCGACGGAGGCCGAAGAACTGGATCCATAGCTCTTTCATGGGCCATAGTCCGGCGTAGCCTTCGATCGTAGAAGCAAAGGCAGAGAGAGAGGTGATGGCGTTCGCTGGAAGGTGGTGTGGCTGGAGTTGGTACGTACCGAGCCAGTCCCGGAAAAAATCACTCACCGGCAAGCCGAAGCCCCGTTGGAAATGGGACAAGAACATGACGAACTCGCCCGGATTGGGTGAGGGGGCCAGTTCGTTAGAAGGAAGGCGAGCGGCGACGCCGGCGGGGATGTGTCTGGTCCGGTAGAGCCAGTCCAGGTCGTCCTGGTAGACCCAGGAGCCGGCCCATGCACCGCGGTCCACCGCCGCGGCGTCCTCCTCCATATCTTGTTCAGCAACGATGAGTTCTTCTTCCGTCATCTGGTCCTCGAGGCCCTCGCTGGAGCTAGAGGCGGCGGGGGATAGAGGCCGAGATTGGCGAGGAACCGTAGCGAGAAATTTGCATCGCGGAGGTGCGATGGAGAAGCGCGGCGGCGACGCTGCTATTTGGCAGTGCTGGTGGCGGCGCGGTCGCGAGGAAGATGGAGAAGAATAGCAATGGGCAGAAGGGTGCGGAGGAGGAAAAATCCTAAGGGACCCACCCCTCCGCTATTTAACCACTCCCACCGGGGGTGAGTGGGATCGCGTCCGGTGGACCGGCCACACGCAGTGGCCGTGTATCACCCATCCGGACCAATCATTGGGGAACCACACAGAGGACCACAGGGCGGAGAGAATCTAGTGACGTGACGCGCTGATGCGGTAAACGAGGAGGTAGGCATGACGTGACCCGCGCGCAGTGATAACTGACAATTACTGTGGCGGTTACTGCGCAGGCCCTTAAAATAAGACGACATAATGATTACCCTTCACATGGGTTAGCGTACAAGAGAAGGAAGCAAGACCCGGATGGAACTGTGGTAACCTGGCCGGTAAGTGAAAACTTGAGATGTGCGAAGGGAACGTAAATCCATGCAATCCGAGGTAAAGAGGTAACTCGGCAATAGCGAACGGGGCACAAGATTGAACCTGATGTGGCCTCAGCGGCCAAGGTAGCTAAGACTGCACCAGCTTCGGGGACTAATGTTGGGGGGATACCCCTGGGTAGGGTCACGCCGGGGTATAAGGGCCGAGTTAGCCGAGGTTCGGCAAGGCCAAAGCGAATGCTGGCCGGGTCACCTCAAGGCGGGCCGGATCACGGAGTAACCCGGCGTTTGCCTAATTAAGTCTCGACCGTCTTAGGAAGTAAGTCGGTAGTGGATGTTTGCTTGTATGCAGGAACAGGAGTGCCCGGGTCAACTGTGATCCGGGTCATGGTTGGCTTCTAGGAGCAGGAAGGAATCTTGTTGGTCAAAAAGAGGGTCCGGTACGCACTGCATGAGCGAAGGGGACAAGACCAGGACCACCGGGTCATGGCCGACAGGGGTGACGAAGCCCATGTCGGCTGACGCGGGCATCGCAGAGGCTCACGTAGCTAAAGAAAGCATGACGCAGGGGAAAAAGCACCCCGGTCGGCTTACCCCATTGGGAGGAGGCATATTCTTAGGAATATGCCTCCACGTATGCCCTAGGCAGGAACCGAGCTTCCCCTATAAAAGGGGGGCTAGGGCTTCTGTAAGAGGGGTTGGTCTCTCTGCTATTCTGTTTTGGGCTAGGGTTTCAGGTGTGATCTGTGGGTGAGAGTAAGAGAGCTCCTTCTTCCTCCTCTCGCCAATATAGCTCTAGGAGCACTTGTAACCTTGGGAGGAAATCAATACAAACTTCTGTGTGGAGAATCACTTTACTATCCCTCCCTGGATTCCCCTAGCGTGTATTAGTCCCTACCTTTAGCCTATCCATGGCATCTGCCGTGACACCACCATGACAATGGCCATCGCGGACAAGTTCGCCATGGCCGATGTGGCAATGAAAAGATTCGTCCGGGTGGACGACCAAGGGAAAATAATCATCAACGTCACTGTAGATCGACACTAGCCGGAAGGGAATGGCCATAATTCCAGGAGGCATGACAACCGCTTGGCAAAAGAAAGGACGACCAGCCGGATAACCAATACGGTTCCAAGCAGGTAGCGGCAGTGCGGGAGGATCCGGCTATAGGCGGAAGCCGGAGACAGAAGCCCGATGACCGGCCTCCGAGGCCCAAGTACACCATTGAGTCGATGCTTGATGGGCCATGCAAGTTCCATAGCGGAGGAAACAAACCGGCTACACATACCACACGCCAGTCACCTGGACGAAGAAGATGCCAGAAATTGCTGGCGCACCGACTGGACAGACGCCACCTCCTCCAGCCGGTGTGCCGCCAGGTGATCATAACAACCAGCGTCGAAGGGAAGATGGTGATAAAAACTACCCTCGCTAGGTGGGAAACTATCACATCTTCACCACGGAGCCGGAGACCAAGCACAACAAGAGGCACCGCGAGGCGGAAGTGAATGCAATCGTTCCTCCCGTCCCCCAGTACCTCAACTGGTCAGAGAAAGAAGTTGCATGGAGCCAGAAGGACCAGCTAGCTGAGCTACCTCACCCAGGAACCTACACGATGGTTTTGGATCCTATCATTTTCTCCCAGAAGCATTACTGCAGATTCTCCCGCGTCCTCGTAGACAGAGGGAGGAGCATCAACCTCCTGTACCGCAGCTCGCTCGACCGGCTCGGTATCAGAGAGTAGCATTTGGAGCCATCAATCACCTCCTTCCACGGAGCCGTCCTAGGACCATCGCACTCCCCCATCAGAAAGATCCGGCTGGACGTAATCTTCGGCACGGAGGACAACTTTCGTCGCGAGCCCATCTGGTTCGAGGTGGTCAACCTCTACAGCGCGTACCACGCAATCCTGGGGCTCCCAGCACTCACCAACTTCATGGCGGTACCACATTACGCGTACCTCAAGATGAAGCTACCAGGGCCCAAGGGCGTCATCACCGTGGCTGGTTGCTACAGACGGTCCGTGGAGTGCGCCACAGACGGGTCCAAAATTGCGGAAGCCATGATTATCATGGAAGAAAAACGCATAATCATGCAGAACATGGTGGCCCTACAGAAGTACATGCCGGATGGCGAGCCCAAGCCGGCCGGAGAGGCGCGGTTCAAGCCATCTAAGGGCACGAGAAAGATCCCGCTGAACGAGGCCGAGCCGGACAAGTTCGTCCTGGTCGAAGACGGCCTTGACAGCAAATAGGAAAGCACGCTCGTCGACTTCCTCCGCGAGAATCGGGATATCTTTGCATGGTCCCCCAAGGACATGCCAGGTGTTCCAAGGGAGCTCGCCGAGCACTCTTTACATGTTAGGTCGGATGCAAAGCCGGTCAAGCAGTCACTACACCGCTTCGCGGAAGAAAAAGAAGAACATTTGGGGAGGAGATCACCCGGCTGCTCGCATCCGGATTCATCACGGAGGTTTTCCACCCGGAATGGCTGGCAAACCCCCGTACTCGTGCTGAAGAAGAGCAATACTTGGTGCATGTGTGTTGACTACACCAGTCTGAACAAAGCATGTCCCAAAGATCCATTCGCCTTCCCAAGGATAGACAAAGTGATCGATTCCATGGCCAGCTACGAGATGTTGTCGTGTCTAGACGCGTATTCCGGCTACCACCAGATCCGACTGAACCCCGCTGATCAAATAAAGACAGTATTCATCGCTCCTTACGGAGCCTACTGCTACACCACAATGATGTTTGGACTGAAGAACGCTAGAGCAACATACCGGCGCTGCATGCAGAAGTGCTTGTAGACTCAGATTGGCAGAAACGTACACGCCTACATCGATGATGTGGTGATCAAGACCAAGGAGCGCTAGACACTCCTTGAGGATCTGAAGGAAACATTCACCAACCTCCTCCGGTTCCAGATGAAGCTGAACCCAGAGAAGTGCGTGTTTGGCGTCCCAGCCGGCCAACTCCTCGGTTTTCTTGTATCCGAGCGAGGAATCGAGGCGAACCCGGAGAAGATCGGCGCAATCGAGCGCATGCAGCCACCCAAGAACTTGAGAGATGTCCGGATGTCACCAGATGCCTGGCCGCCCTCAGCCGACTCATCAACCGACTGGGTGAGAAAGCACTCCCACTATACCAACTCATGAAAAAGACGGACAAATTGATCTGGACATCACAGGCGGATGAAGCCTTCTGTGACCTCAAGCACGTGCTCACCTCACCACCTATTCTAGCAGCACCAACAGCAAAGGAACCCATGTTGATGTACATCGTAGCAACAAATAGGGTTGTTAGTGTGGTGCTGGTAGTGGAGAGGCCGGAAGAAGGAAAGCAGCAACCGGTGCAACAACTGGTGTATTACCTGAGTGAGGTACTCTCGGTCTCGAAGCAGAATTACCCTCATTACCAGAAGCTAGTGTACGACGTGTACATGGCCCCCAAGAAATTGAAGCACTACTTTCAAGAACATTCCATCCATGTGGTGGCGCTAGTGCCGCTATCGGAGATCATCGGCAATAGAGAAGCCACAGGCCGGGTGGCGAATTGGGCCATAGAGCTCGCCGCCCACAACATATAGTACGAGCCAAGAATGACGATCAAGTCTCAGGCCTTCGTAGATTTCCTCGTCGATTAGAAAGAAACGCAGTACCTGCCGCCTTGCCCTGACTCCATGCATTGGAATCTGCATTTCGACGGCTCCAAGATGTATGGAGGGCTCAAAGCCGGAGTGGTCATCACCTCTCCAAAAGAAGTCCGGCTGGAATACATGCTGCAGATCCACTTCCGCGTGTCCAACAACATTGATGAGTATGAGGCGCTCATCCACGACCTCAAGATGGCAAAGGAAACAGGCATCCGACTCATACTATGTTTTGGCGACTCTGATCTGGTGGTGCAGCCAGTATCGGGCGATTGGGACGCCATAGATGCAAACATAGCTCTATACCGTTTCTTCGTACAACAACTATGTGCCTGTTTTGAAGGATGCGAGTTTCACCATGTTCTCAGGGCAAACAACAAGGCCGTAGACACGCTCGCCCGCATCGGGTCAACAAGACAAGAAATTCTTCCTAGAATCTCCCTTGAGCACGTGCGCAAGCCATCAATCACGCCATCTCCTGAATCCGAGTCCATAATGTTGGGCGCGGACCCAGGAACTGTCGGCTCTAGGACCTCCGCGACGGCTGCACCGCACCCGGGGACTGCTTCGCCGCACCCGGGGACTGCCGGCTCCAAGACCTCGGCGATGGCTGCACCCCACCCGGGGACTGCTTCGCCGCACCCGGGGACTGTCGGCTCCAACACCTCCGCAATAGCTTCACCGCACCCGGGGACTGCCGGCGCCACGATCCCCTTGACGACTTCACCGCACCCGGGAAGCACCGCCTCCAGCCTAGAGGCTTCCGGCTCCGCTGCTCCACCCGGTCGGCCTCCGGAGAAGCCCGACTCGGTCATCCGGGCGGAAGTGAATCTACTGATGCAGGCAGTGTGCGCCATCCGGGAAACCCCAAAATGGGCCAAGCCATTCATGGATTTCCTGGCTAAAGGAGAGCTGCCTGAAGAAGAGGTAGAGGCAAGACAGGTGAAGCGCAGAGCTAGCGCATACACCATCATCAATAACGAGCTCTACACGCGCAGTGTTGGCGGCATCACTCAGCAATGTGTGAGCCAAGAGGACGGAATACAGCTACTGATCGATATCCACCAGGGCGAATGCGGACACCACGTGTCATCATGGGCCATAGTGGCAAAGGCATTCCGCCATGGGTTCTACTAGCCCACGGCACTCGAAGACGCTGAGCAGATCGTCAAAGCATGCAACGGATGTGAGCGGTTCAGCCAGCAGAAGCACACTTCGTCTGCAGCAATCCAGACAATTCCCATCACCTGGCCGTTTGCCATCTGGGGGTTGGACATGGTTGGCCCTTTCAAAATAGCCCGATCCAGCATTACGGACTTGGTGTAGGCAGTGGACAAGTTCACTAAGTGGATAGACGCAAAGCTAATAAAGAAGCTGGATGGGCCAACAGTGGTCAAGTTCTTCACAGACATAATCACACGCTTTGGCTACCCCAACAGCATCATAACCGACAACGACACAAATTTCACCAAGGGAGCTTTCGCACGATTCTGCAGAGATAAGGGCATCCGCCTAGACCTTGCATATGTGGCACACCCCTAGTCCAACTGGCAGTGTGAGCGAGCAAATGGCCTGGTCCTAGCCGGAATCAAGCCCCGGCTGATCGAACCAGTGATGCGATCCCCCAGCTGCTGGATTGAGGAGCTATCGGTTGTACTCTCGAGCCTTCGCACCACGCCAAACCGGTCCACCAGCTACACTCCGTTCTTCCTCATCTACGAGGTGGAGGCGGTTTTTTCCACTAACATCGAGTTCGACGCACCCCGCAAACTGCTCTACACAGAACATCAAGCCAAAGAAGCACAAGAAGACAACGTCGATCTCCTTGGAGAAGCACGCGAGCTGGCCTTGTCTAGATCCGCCATCTACTAGCACAACTTGCGCTGCTACCACACCATCTGGATCCGCAGCGTCTCATTCCGTGAAGGCGACCTAGTGCTAAGGCTAGTTCAAGACACCAAGGGGATGCACAAGCTGTCTCCGCCTTGGGAGGGCCCATTCATCATCAGCCGGGCCCTGCAAAACAACTCATACGACCTCATCGATGCCCGCAAGCCAGAAAATAACAAGTTGGATCGCTTAGGCGAAGATACTGAACGCCCATGGAACGCAAGCCTGCTTCACCCATTTTACACTTGAACAAGAAGTTTATGTATATTATCTTCATGTAATGTACAAGCATGGGAGCCTCGACATAGTCTCGGGGACTCCACAATAAATAAGCAAGTCATGCTACACAAATTGGTTTTCTGGCTGCATTACTCTAACCCTGGAGCCGGCGATCCGTCTCGGAGACTCGCCGGTTGTCCTAGATGACTACGGGACCCAGGCGGCAAAATACTATACGCGGTTCCTAAGGCTTCCTCTTCGGTTCCGGCTGCAGACCGCAAGCCGACTGATAGATCCGGCAAGAGCAGAACACTCAAAGGCCCCTACACGAAAAAGCCACGAGGAATACAAAAACATCTGGACGTCCCGGTTGTGCTCCCTTGCCCAAAGACAATGACCCAAACCCGAAGTATCGTGCAGTACGCCTACTAAGCTACCCCTTTGACTCCGGCTAAAAACCAGCAAGGGAACAACATCAAAACTGGCCAATGCTCACTTAGAAAAGGGAAAAGACACTGGATCTGCGAGAAACAATGAAAATTTCAAAACTAGTCAATCTAAGATTATAGTTTGAACTTGCATATGCTTAACCAGGCAAACAACTTGTTTGTTTCTATGTTTGCATGAGCCAAAGTTCAACGACGAACACCCAAGCCGGAGGCAAGTAACTTCCAGACGGCAGCAGAGCAGGTCAGGGAGCTTCGAACCGGCTGTATTCTCCAGCAGGCCTGAACCTCGGGGACTACACCTTGTGGGTGCGCTTGTGCGCCCACACACAGAAACAACCATGCAGAAAATGCAGAGTAGAAAGTGCAAACAAAAGAGCACGGGCAAATATACAGAGGGAGGCAATGCTCCCACAAGAGTTCAATAACTAGAACACAGACAATTGTTCACACAGCACAAAGAAAAGACAAGTTTTTCAAATCACAAATACTCCTGGCATACCGGGGATCAAGTTCATTGGGGGGCAGAAGGGCCAGAGGCATCAACTAGAGCCTGGTTGCTGGAGGCGACGTCTGTCGAGGCGGTCTGCGGCGCAGCCGGAGCATCAGTGCGCGGTGCATCCGGGCTGTGATAGTACCGCTCCGTGCCAACCGGATCGCTGAAGTCCCTGCCAAGCGCAACGAAGCTCCCAATCGTCATGCCACAAGAGCGGATGTCAGGAACCTCGGCGCGAAGCTAGTCATAACTGGTCCCTTGGCGAAATCTGCGGGAAAGGCTCTGCAGATCCACATCCTGGTACTAGGACTTCAGCAGCGCCAGCACCATCTCCGTGCCGCCATGAGCCGCCCACTCCCGGGCCACGTTCATGAGGTCCGGAGCGCCAAAAAGACGTGTGCCCAAGGCATCCATGGTGGCAGGCGGGACAGCTTCGGGCCAAACGTAATCAAAGACCTCGAGAGCGGCGGTGCAAAGCCGGTTCGCCTCCTCGCTGACGACCGTCACCAGCTCCCCTGGGTGGAGATCTCGATCCGGATCTGTCTCAGGAATCCGACCCAGCGCCTGAACTGTCACCTCAGGATATTGAGCTGTAGCCGGGAAAGGAACAATAATCAATACTTACTACAAAGGGCACAACGACAAAATTGACTTAAGATGAGGGAACTTACTGACAACGATCTTAGTGATCTGGCAAAGCTCTGATAGCGCCGCCGCCTCTTTGGCATTTGGAAACCTTGAGGGCATCCGCCTGGGTGGCTTAAAGCCCCTCTAGGTTCTTCAGTGCCTCGGCCCGGGTCTCCACCATCTTCTTGGCCCTGGCAGCCTTGATCTCCATCTGCTACTGTTGCGCAGTCAGTTGGGCGATCTGGTCCTAGCGGATCTTACTGGACTCCTCCAGCCGGGCGACCTCCTCCTTCAGCCGGGCCACCTCGCGGTCCCGGTCCACCAGCAGAGCTACATGAGGGTAACCAATATTCAACAAGAAGCACGAGAAATCACGCAATCAAGAAGATACGGCAGAGCGAGCAATCTTACGGCCCAGGTCCCACGAGATCTTGGCAGCGTCAACAAGAGCCCTTTGCAAAAACAGAGAAGTGAGAACAAGCCGCAACGCAAGACGGTGAACAAGCATCAAGATGGGCAATAGAACACATACCTCGACAGAGGCCCCCAGCTCCTTGGCTTTGCTGAGCCCCTGCTCCAACGGCTCCACCAGTTGGCAAGCCTGGCCAACGGCCAGAGGCGCCGCCTCTGACAACTGCACCAGGAGGGTGTCCAATGGCGGCGTAGCCCGAGCCGGCGTTCAACCAGTGACCTGGAGGTCATCATCACTGACCGGGGCTGCGGAGGGCCCAACCTCCGGCCGGATTGGGGCCTCCGGCTGCAGCACCTCCACCGGCTCCTCCAACTGGTAGGCGCTAGAGTAATCGCCCATCGTCGAGCTGGGGGGAGGCACGGCCGTGCCGGCGTGCCCAAGCAGAAGACCCTCAGCAAGCCAGGAGACGGCCCCGGCCAGGGGATGCATCGTGGGTGTAGCTGGCGGCACCACCTCCTTCGCATCCGCCTTGGCCCTAGCCGGCTAAGCATATGCCGCCTCGGGGGCTAGAGCTGGAGCAGCCTAAGATGCCGAAGCCGGCGTGATCTCCTCCGCAGAAGGCGGAGGGGCGGACGCGGCGGCGACGATCGCAGAGCTGGGCAAGGCCATAACCTCGCTGTGGAAACACAAGGAATGAGCAACGCAAATACGAGCAAGTGAATACAAGCACCAAGAAGACATAAGCACCTACCTGGCAATGCTCGGCATGGTGGCCGCAGGACGGGGGCAGCGTGTCTTCTTGGCACCGCCTCCGACCGGAGTAGCGCTGGTGGGGGCGGCCCGCTTCCCCCTGCCCCTAGGCGCGGCGACCTCAGCCAGGTCCACGTCCTCGCCATGAGCGCTTGTTCTAGTGCAATCAAAACGTCAAGTTCGCGGCTAAAGGCACAGCAAGAGCAATGGACACAAGGACAAAGAATAAACTCTCACTGGGTGGGAACTCGCAGCCCTCATCGGCCCGCATGGGGAACCGCTCCGCCTCCGCCGGCGGAGCCTTCACCGGCTTGAAGTTCGCGGCGAAGTTGGGGAG
Organism: Avena eriantha; assembly: GCA_910589775.1. Lineage (NCBI taxonomy): Eukaryota > Viridiplantae > Streptophyta > Magnoliopsida > Poales > Poaceae > Avena > Avena eriantha. Next base: position 317,179,155 of record OU342741.1, read on the forward strand.
CTCGTTGTCCCCCATACCATCCTCCGCTAGCTGCGGCGTGAACAACTACTCAGTAGGGGAATATAAGAGGCACGAAACGGGAGTCCCTCAGGAAAATCCACCTGGAGAAGAGCAAGAAAGGCATACCTTTGGCGGAAGCCAGCCGCGGTGGTATGGCTGGCTGGAGAACTCCCAGTCCTCTTCCAGTGCCTCCTTCGAGATGGTGGCAAGCCATTCACAGAGGGCGGCGTACGACACATCCAGCCAGGATACCTGGGTGGGATCGAGATGGCCAGAGAGGTGGCTCATCTTGTGCGACCGATGCTGCAGCGGGAGCATGCGAGTCACCATCCAAGACAATAGAATGTGCCGGGCGGCGAGCCGCACATTCTCCATGAGGACGGCCAGCCGTGCGCCCATCCGGTCGATGTTGCCCTAGGCGCCCAAGTGCTGGACGCTCCAGGCCTCCGGCTGGAGGGGACGTTGGTGAAGGCGGGGACCTTGATGAAGTCCACCTCGGTGTTGTTGTGCACGTAGAAGTACGAGCGCTACCAGAGCTTGACGGTGTCGGAGAGCTCCAGGCGCGGTATGGGTGCCGATGGCCGCGGGTAGATGGCGCAGCAGCCCGTCTCTGTCTACGGCACGCCCTTCCCCACCATCTGAACCTTGAAGTAGAAGAACATGAAGAAGTTCGTGGCATCGGAGTAGACACCAAGGAACGCCTCGTAGTAGGCCACGTAGTGCGACAGCATCGACATGGCGTTGGCTCCGAGGTGGTGGAGCTGTAGGTGGAAGGTGACGAGCAGCTCCAAGACGAAGCGGCTCAGCGACAGCCCAAGGCAGCGAGCGAAGTGGGCGAGGAAGACGACGGCCTCGCCAGGCTAGAGATTAGGCACCCGCTCGCCCTCCGGCGCGACGTGATGCTTCACCAGCCGCTCCGACGGCAGGAACTTCCCCCACCAGTACTTCTTCACCAAATCCTTGGTGACATACGCGCCGCACCACCCGCCTGCGACCTTGGGCAACAACTTGTCCGGAAAAGTGGCCATGGCTGAAGCACAAGGTCCCATTGTCGGGGAAGAGGAGCGGCTCCGGTGACCAAGAAATGGTGGCACAGAGGAGCAGTGAAGGGCTTGCGCGCAAGGGAGAATAGGGACAACAGGCACATGGAGAAGAAGTGAGGAGCCACCACTCCTTGGCGTACATATTTATCAGGAAAGAAGGGCCACGCCAGTTCCCCTCCCTCTGCACCACACAACAAGCAATGGCCCCACTACCCCACATCGGTTCCCCTCCCTCTGCGCCACGTGGCAAGCAACCACCCCACTCCCCCACGACGGTTCGGGACGGATCGCGTGTGCCAGCGCCACACGCATAAAAGATCCCACGGAAGTTACTGCGGGAGGCAAACCACTCCCACGATCTCCAAGGAGACGCAATGATGAAGGCATGCACGTGGTTACCAAAAACTGCATCGGCAGACCCAGAAGTCAAACTGACGGGATGTGTGCCAGAAACGGCAGGCATGGCTGACGCGAGCACCGATGACAACAAACTGGCGATCCCTCTCCCGGCTGGGTGCGGCAGCCGTTCAAGAAGATCACCGCTCACACTCTGTGGGTGGGGCCATCGGCTTCGCAGCCGGTAAACCCCAGCCAGGAAAACAACACAGAATCCCAAGCCGGTACAGGACAAAGACTACAAGACAAATGAAAACGACAAAGCATCTGCACCATCAATCATTTCAAATCACCACGCAAGAACTTCTCCACAGGGCCAATTCCTAACACGCTGGAGGACTAGGGTCAGGGGGATGACCCCCGGGTAGGCCAAGACGGGACCAACCGGCCGACTCCAAGGATAACATGCCGTCTGGACCCAGATCAAGGAACCACAGCCGGGTGGAATCCCCACCCGGTCCGCATTCAAGTTTCCCCGGCTGGCCCGTCTAGCCGGGTAGCCAGAAGAACCGGCTGGGAGGCTGCTCCAAGCTGGCCGCCTTAGATCCGCTGGTCATGGTACGGTGGGGATTACGCTCCTTATTGAGCGCACCTTTGACCAGATAGGCTGGCGGGCCTGGTCGGCGCTACTGGACAACTGCGCCAAAGCTGGAGGTTGACAAGGAAAGCAAGGGCTGACGAGGAAAGCTCCGGCTTACGCATAAAGAAACGGCTGACGGATAAAGAGCCGGATGATGAGTACAGCAGGGACGCTGGACACTGTAGCGTGGTCCTCCCCTGTACTAGAGGCTTGACTTGAGCCGGGCCTACCGTTTGGCCCTGTCCAACTGATCCACTTTGTAAGGCCCAATTCCAAACAGTAAACCCTAGAACCCACCTTGTAAACTACCTCCTCAGCTTGTATATAAGTGGGGGTAGTGCTAGGGTTCTAGGTAGACAGAAGAGGTAGGACTTAGACAATTTCAAGCAATAAGTAGCTAAGGAAACAACTCAAGGAGCATCTGTATTGGGCATTCGCCCCCTTTGATAGTAGATCCTTGCAGGAGTAGGAGTTTTACCTCGCCAAGAGGGCTCCGAACCTGGGTACATCGTTGTGTTTGCAGTATATGTGCCCAACCCGTTACGAGTAGGCACCGATAGCATCCTGATTGTCCCCTTCAAGCCATCCCTGATTGTACTGTCGTGTTCCACACCACGACAGAAGACACCGGAGTCTCTGGCCTGCATACCCCGGAGTCGTTGGCCCATCTCCGGACCGACCCCCAAATCGAGCTCGAGGACAGCCAGAAGGCCCCTCCGGAGAAGGACCAGAGACTGACCGGAATCTCCGGCCAAGACCGGACTCTCCGGATCACTACAAAGAGTCTCCGGCCTAAGCGTATGGGCCTGCGCGCCGGCAGCTGGGCCTTTGGCCCATGTACCCTTAGTCCGCCTAGACTTTCCCCTTTCATTCCTAAAGTACCCTTGAACTAGTGGCTGGCCTATATATAGTGCCCCCACCCCATCATGTAACTCGAGGCATAGATGTTAGACTAAAGACAACCCCCTTTGTGGAATCTCTAGTTTTGCCTCGTCCCCTTCTACCAAAGGCGATCGGCTACACTACCTCGTTGGAGTTTGCGTCGCGCCTCCCTCGTTATACAAGGCCTTAGCATCGGTGTCCCTTTGCCAAGATGTCAAGACCCTCTCCAAGGTGTTCTTCCCTCTCCGTGTGGGATCGAGGGAGCATGTTGACCAATCTTTCCTTGCGAGGATTCTATCACACCGGTGGCCACCGGCGGGAGCAATCAACCTTCTATCATGTGAGTTTTACGTGTGTTCATCGTGTTCTTCGCGAGGTGTGTGTCCGCTTCCGCTACATTCTCCCTTTCCCCTCGCTTTCCCATCGATTTGACCACGATATCCACGAAGATCAGGCCACCCATGGGGTTACACCATAACATCTGGTATCAGCATCTTTTGGTTGCCATGGATTTCTCCTCGATTTGGTCTTCTATCCCATAAATTCTAAAATCCCCAAAAAATAGCACCAACTTCGTGTTTTGGATCGATCTATGATTTGAGTGCATTTTGGTAGGTTTTGATCCACGGATTACTTGCTAAATTTGTTGATCTACCTTCCCCTGCGTTCCCATGGCCTAATTCCTTGATTTCCCGCACCAATTTCGTGTTTTGGTTCGATTTTTTCACCAAAATGGTGTCCGGGTTGAGTTCTACACGTCCTGGAACCTCTAGACCGGAGATTCCAGCGCATACCAGAGTTTCTGGGTCCCCAGACGGGAGTTTCCGCCCTCCTGCTGACAGAAAAATATGCTTCACGGTTTTGAGCATAACTTTTGCATACAAACTCGGATTTTGGTGTTATTTAGCTCGTTTCGAAGAGGAGAAGGAGATATACATCATCGTCTCTATGTTTCATAATATCTACTCCATACAAATTCCGTGAGCAAGGCGAAATCCACCAATAAAGGGTGAAGATCGGTGACGAAAGGTATAAAAATTATGCGACTTCTCCCCACTTGCTTTCCTTTGTGAGCTACACTATCTTTGCGTTCAACAAACACCTATTGAGCCTAGTTCCTCCTATGATTGACTGGGCTATGCACATTTGATACCTTGTAGAATTCCGAGAAAAAGTTGTGAGCGCCCTATCTCAGATAGTTATCTTGTATAGTTGTTGGCACAAGGAAGAGTCAAGTGAAAAAAAAGGGAAAAAAAATAGAAAAATAAAAAGAAATAAAGAAAGAAACAAGTGCCTCATAGAATAGGAAGCGCAAGCTCGATGAGCATCAAATAGGTGGTACTTATGGTGCATATCTTGTAGCCAACCAATTTATTGCAATCGAACTAGCGTCTCTCCTTGCACTTGTCTAACACGAACTTATAGTCTTTGCTAAGTAATCATTTGGTTCTTAGCTCACTTTCTCCATCGCACAAGTCCCATGTATCCCACCGTGTGTGTTTCCTTTTACATATTCCTATCTTGTGGATTGACTTGTTTTGCTTTGTGATCATCGTGGTTCTTTACTTCCATTATAATATCTTGATTTCGGATTGTTCTTGGACATGCCACCTTCCATACCCATCCACCATAAGCTTTCTGTGTGTTTTTTTAGTGGTTAGTTGGTTTTGGTGTTCCACGTAAACTTCACTTTCCTTGGTTTGGATTGCTCTCGAGTGTTGCCACTTGCACGATACTATCTTCCAAGTAAAGTAAGGTTTGGCATTGCATCCCTAACCCCCTACCACTTCCAAATACACCACTTGGTCTTGTGAATCATGTCTAGCGATTCCGGAACCGAGGATGATATCTATGAAGAATCCACGATGAGCCACCATGTATATGACTCCACAAGCATGGATGACATGATGGAGCACTACACTGAAAATGGCTCCACATGCTTGGGTGATATGGAGTACTACATCAACAATGACTCCCCAAGCATGGACGACTTCAAGTGCTACAATGACGACGCCTCACAGAGCATGGAGGACATGGCGAGCTTCACCCACTTTGAGCGCTCTTCATTGAGCCATGAAGAATATGTCCACCGCTTGGAGATGGAGGACTACTACGCCAAGCTAGCGGAGACGCATCATAAATAAACCATGACCTTCAAGGCCAAGCGTGCCACACCAAAGGGCACCACCTACTTCGATGATCCACCACCAAGGCATAAAGTGCCACCACCTACATGGCGTCATGCACCACCATCTCCAAGGCGATGAGATCCATCACCTCCAAGCCGTCAAGCGCCAACATCTCCAAGGCGCCAAGCATGAACATCTCCAAGGCATCAAGTGCATCTTCCTCTAAGGCATCAAGTGCCATCTACTCCAAGAAGAGTGGCGCCCAAATATCTTCTTCCACACAAGGTGCCACAAAGCAAGAATCCTCATCGACATACATCCTCTAGAGATCATCGCCAACATCAAGAGGATACAAGACGTCGTACATGGCATCTTCGCCATGAAGAAGGAGAATACATGTTGAGCACCATGCATAATGCTCAACCAAGCTTAAGAAGGCACCACAATCAGAAGAAGAGCGCCAAGGAAAAGGAGCATCATCGCGAGCGTCATGTGGATGACCAAGTGCTTCTCCAACATAAACGTTTGGCAAGGCAAGCCAATGACCTCCGTTGACACCATCATAAGGCACCTTCAACTACTAGTGCCACCACCAAAATGGCACCAAGAGCAAGCCTTCTTCCACACCATCAAGCTTCAACGCCAAGATTCCAAGTTCAAGAGGAAGCATCCAACTACAAGAGCTTCAATGCAACTTCTTATTCAAGCACTCCAAGAATGTCATTCAAGCAAGAGATGGACCTCTACTTCGCCAAGTTGGACAAGGCCGTCAAAAACATGACTCCCCCAAGAGATAGAAGAAAACAAGTTTCTTTGCCAACAAGTGGATGCAAGAGCAAAGATGGCGTCAAGGACCAATACTTCCAATTTGAGTGCCATCACCACAATGGCACGCAAAGTACAAGGCGATGACAAGGTTGAGAATGGTGAGAATGGGATTTTCCCTTTAGCAAAGGATGCACTTGGAGTCGAGAGAACCGAGCCTACCCCCATATGCTTGAGTGATGATGTGGTACCAATCCCATGTGAGTATGAGAGCCACTTAGCCCACTTGAGTGAAAACAAGAGTGAGATGAGTGACTCCACCATATGTGAGATTGAGTGCTTCCACTTGGAGGGCATGAGTGATACATCGAGTGAGTTGAGAGTGGTAGTTGGTAGGTCACATGAGACCATTTTGATTTCTAACAACTTACCCTCTACCTCTAGTGTGTTTTCTCATGATTTGCTAGGTTCCATGGTGGATGAAGATGATGCCATCCCCATATTGGATGAAGAAGTCACCCACATGGAGACCAATACTACCACAACACCCACTTCATATGAGAGGTATGAACAAGGTAAAATAAGGGTGTTGATGATGCCATGATCCCACTGGTGAACATGATGACTTGTGATGATTGGCATTCTATGGATGATGTTTGTGATATCACATATGACTCATTGGTATTTCCATGTGATACTTTGCCTTTCCACAATGTTGAACATGTGAAATTATTTGATTGTGATGATGTTGCCATAGACATGCCATGCTCTAAATGTTACGTTGATGATATCATTGCTTGCACTTTGTTGAACAATTGCTCTTTCCAATGTTTTGCTCATAATGATGTTACCAATGGTACCCCTCGGATAATGCTTTGTCATGAGTGTTTCACAATTTCTCCCGTTGCTTGCAATAAGTTGAATAATTGCTCTTTCACTTGTTTTTCTTGCAAGAATAATTCTCATATGGTTTATAGTGAGATGGCCCCCATAGCTTACCAAAATGTTGGAGATTTTGATAATTTCCATGATAAGCACGTTCCCCACTTGCATACTCACCATTCATATTTTTCATACTTGATTGATACTAATGGTGATGTGCACAAGAAGATTCATGATGGAAGATGTGTTTCTCTACCATGCACACACGTTCATCCTTTTGTGTTTGATGTCTGTAGGTACCCACACAAGAATGTCAACCTCGGTTGAGCACGAGTTGACAAAAAGAGCTCTAGAGAGCATCCCCAAGTGAGTTCAAGATCGAACCCAGCTCTGATACCTTTTGCAAAGTACAAGGCGATGACAAGCTTGCAAGCATGTTAATGTTATTCTTTCACCTTGTGACAATCATGTTTCCTGCTATTGGATATTGATGCTTTGTGTATTGCAACCAAATGTTGAACAATTTCTCTTTCTGATGTTTTGTGTGCAACCATAATGCCATTATGAGCATGTATTGTCATGAGAGCTTCCAAGTCTCTCGTATTGTTGTTGGAACAAACATAAGGACCACTTGCTCTTTCATATGGTTTGTTTGCAAACATGTTGTTCTTGCTTCCGCTGGCGTTATTCATACCCACATGATATTTTCTTCGGATGATTTGTGTGTGGCATCCAACATATCGAACAATTTCTCTTTCCAATGGTTGGTTTGTACACATAATGACATTGGTTTGGATATTCTTCCTCATGTGTTTTTGCCGAATTCTCCTACTTTTGCATCAAAAATGTTGATATATATCTTAGTCAATTTCTTTGAGTGAGACACTAAGATGCTTTATGGAGTTTTTGAGTTCTCACATATGGATGATGTTCAAACAAATTTCCATGCACTTTGACCTTGCATATGCATTCCGTTTGCTATACTTGAGTTGTGCTAATAGTGTTGTGAACAAGAATGGACATGCCACAAATGACATGCTCCTCTATCACACACAAACATATGTTGCTTGGTCTTTGTTGTGTGAAGGTACATTTTCTTCGGCGTCAACCTCTATGGACAAAGAGTTGAAAAGACAAACCATAGAGAGTTACCTATGGCTTCCCTTCAACGAGCTATCTCTACACGATAAGGTGACTTCACTCTACTTGAGGACTCATGCTATAATCTTCATGAATTGGCTAAGATTTGAGTGTTGCTTCGATTTTGTGGTGAGCTTTGTAGGCTTCATAGAAGGTGAAGGAACATTGAAGTGTTGTCAATTCAATCTTCCCGAGGACGACTATATGGTGAACCCCAGGATCAAGAAGGTCTCTCGACATCTTATACTTTGTGATAAGCATGTAGAGTCGAGGACGACTCTTTTTGAAGGGAGGGTGATGATGTAGCCCGACCTTCGGTCGTTACCACATCATGGTCTTCAACTTATGCCAAGTCGTTATGGACCCAAAGGTGAATCTGTTCCTCTATGCGAACCCACTTCCTACCCTCTTGAATGGTATACTACTTCATACTTCGTCCCATATCCATGATACGTTCACACCAACAAGTACGGAGGCATGGGAGAAAGCCTACAGCACCAGCCCGACAAGATGGAGGCTTGGAAGAGAAGATGGAAGAAGAAGTAGCTAGAGCACTGGAGTCTCCGGCCTGCACACACCGGAGTCTCCAGCCTGAAGACACCGGATTCTCTGGCCTGCAAACCCTAGAGTCTCCAGCCCATCTCTGGACCGACCCCCAGATCGAGCTCGAGGATAGCCAAAAGGCCCATCCGGAGAAGGACTGGAGACCGACCGGAATCTCCATCCCAGACCGGAGTCTCCAGACTACCACACCGGAGTCTCCGCCCTGAGCGTATGGGCCTGTGTGCCGCCAGCTGGGCCTTTGGCCCATGTACCTCTTAGTCTGCCCAAACTATCCCCTTTCATTCCTAAAGTACCCTTGAACTAGTGGCTGGCCCATATATAGTGCCCCCACCCCTCATGTAACCTGAGGCATAGATGATAGACTAAAGACATCCCCATTTGTGGAATCTCTAGTTTTGCCTCATCCCCTTATACCAAAGGGGGTCGACTATCGTCACCACCTCGTTGGAGTTTGCATCGTGCCTCCCTCGTTGTACAAGGCCTTGGCATCGGTATCCCTTTGCCAAGACGGCAAGACCCTCTCCAAGGTGTTCTTCCCTCTCTGCGTGGGATCGAGGGACCAATCTTTCCTTGTGAGGATTCTACAGACCGGTGGCTACCAGCGGGAGCAATTTGCCATGTATTGTGTGAGTTTTGTGTGTGTTCATCGTGTTCTTCGCGAGGTGTGCGTCCGCTTACGTTACCTTCTCCCTTTCCCATCGATTTGACCACGAGATCCGTGAAGATCAGGCCACCCACGGGGTTACCCCAGAACAGATATCTTCCATAGATTTCCGAGTAATGCCAAGTTTGGCAAGACCTGGATTGTTGAGGAGGTTTTCAACGAAGACTTATACCGAGGGATCATTACCCGAAGGAGGTTTTCAACGAAGACTTATACCGAGGGATCATTACCCGAAAGTTACCTCTTCACAATTGGTACTTCCTTGGTGCCAATAGCCAGTGTCGGAGCCTTACGCTTTCGAGTAAAGGTCTCCGGCAGTGGAACCAGTTCTCCATCATCCTGAGAGATTTCAGGACGATATCCCTCGAGAGGAGCAAGCTCCAACTCGGGGAGGTCAGCAAGCTGAAAAGAATAAATATCTCAGTATTGGAAAAAGAGATAATAATGTAAAGTTGAACACATAATTCGAGTTATTGCTGGAAGCTTACTGGAACTACGGGATCTTCCTCTCGATCCGCTCCCTTATCAACCATCTAATTTGGGACTCATAGTCCTTTTCCGAGTAAGGACGGGAGAATATCCGGAGGGTGTCCTTCTTGGACGCTGTGATGGAGTGCATAAGCCAGTCTCCATGGTGTTGGAGAGGCTTGATCCAACATGCCAGCTAGCAGTGAATCAAATCAGGCCCCTTAAGGCCCTTGTGCTTCATCAGATATTCAATTCGCCTCTTGGCAAGAAGAAGATCATCACTGAGAGTCAGCGGATCTGCGTCCCAGGATTCTTGGGGCATGGCGGCACCGTCGACAAAAGACGGCAAAGAAGTAGCTTTGCCGAGAGCAGGAATATCTTTGTGATAGAAAAAGGTGGATGGCCACTATTTTACTGACTCGCTAGCCTTAATCCGAGGATAGGCGCATTCTCTCCTAACAGAAAAGCTAAGAGTCTCGGTAATGTATGGATTACCGGCAGTGATAGAGTCTCTCTGGGTATGGTAGTAAAACCGGAATAGAATGAGACTTGGCCTAATGCCAAGATACCCCTCGCACAAAGAAGCGTAAGCACTCATCTCTAAGAGAGAGTTTGGGGAGATGGTGGAGTTGAACTCCGAAATGATCTATCACCTCAGAAAAGAATTTTGATGGTGGGAAGCTCAAACCTCTATCGAGGTGGGTGCCGAAATGCACCCACTCGTCGGTGCAAGGAGTGGGGAAGGTTTGGCCGTAGCCGCTCCGCCAGTAGCCGGCACGGAGAAGTCCTTCGTTCTCAACAACGCGGAGCTTGGCGTCGTCCAAGACGTAGGGGATCCAAACCCCTCGCGGAAGCTCTCCTTCTTGGCTGCCGACGTCGTCGCTATCGTCATCGCTATGCCGGAGGATGAAGCCTCAGCCATTTTTTTGGTGTGCCAGTGACCTGGGATGGGCGGCGCTGGAGCATTTTGGGGAGGCAGAGAAGCTCTATGCGTGGGAGGCATTGAGAGAAAGTAAGGGGCACAAGTGCTGGTGAAGAAGAGGGAAAGAAATCATAAGCACTTATATTCTCCAGCTAGGCCAAGATCCGTGTAAACGCAACAGTAAAAACATGCCACGCATCGTGGAAGGAGCTGGGTAACTTCCCCGCGATGATTACGCCGCCTCAATCTCCATGCACGCATTAAAATGATGCATCGGTTCCGCGGAAGGCAGACCCACCAACGGTCGTGCTGACGGGAATCTCTGTCAGTGACATGACTTGACCATGACTGATGTCAGATTACGTCAGATATCAAGTTCCGGCTTAGTTTAAAATTCAAGCTGGAAACCCAAATAATGCATTCATAGGTCCGACTTGTTTTGAGCACCGGATCCTATCCTTTCTTTTGAAGTTTCAGGAACCCTTCAAGATTCTGCAAGCCAAAGATCAAGCTAGATGATGATGAAATCTGACTCTTGATCTTGGAGGCTTCCGGGGGCTGCTGTTGGGGATATACTTTCCGGTTATCCTCACTGTGCCTCGCTGACTAGGGTGGCCCACTTCAGGTTAGAGCTTTTCTTCACAAGCAGCCCAGTCAGGGAGAAGAGACGGAGTCCAGTCCGGCTACGGAAAGGCCCAGAAGACTTACCGACATAGGCATGTTATGTTACTTGTAGTTCAAGATGTACTAACCGACTCTTTAGTCGTAGCCGGATAGGTCTCTCCTGTAAACCCTAGGTTGGATATCTATATAAGCCGTCCTAGGGAAAGCCTTTAGGGCACCCTCACAATAGTCTACAAACTCAACTCGTATAGGCGAAACCCTTGCAACCCATATTTCGGCTGTGCCGTATTACTGGATTGCTAGCAGGAGTAGGATCCGTCCAAAGCCGGTGGATTCGAACCTGGGTAAACTTGCGTGCTCACCTTCCTAGAAAACCGTACGTCTCACACCCCTCATTCCGCATGTCTTGAGGACCACCTCATGGCGTACTTGTCATCAATCCGACGATAGCTTGGGCATTTTCTGACGCATATATGGGGGTCACACTGGTATTTATGTAAAGAGGAGGTATGCACACAAAAGCATACTTGATCGTCAGTTATGCTTGCTCCAATGATCGAGTGTGTTTGGAGAAAAGGGAAATCTGATTGTGCGACAAGGTTTTTAGAGCTAAAACATGAACGGGTTCTCTCTGTACTACTATTGAGTTTTAGTGTCTATATAGCTAAAACAGTCACTTTGGAATGCTACAGAATCGGTCAAGTGCTGCTGAATATGAACTAGGAATTTGTCGATATTTTTTCTGTCTTATTCTATACTACTGGATCATTCAAATGCTACTGAATTTGTAAAAAAGTTCTGTCGCTGCTGCTGGGCTTCTTGCACTAGAGGTTTTGCATGTGTGTCATCGGAACCGTTGGATGTGTTTCGGACAGAAATGAGAGGGTACCAAGTGAAGTCATTGGGTACCAGTCCAATTTTGGTGCACACAGTCTGTGTCCCTTGTTCTTAGATATTTTTACATGAATATATGTCAAAAGAATTATCGCTTTTTTCCTCTAGTAGTGAGGTATGTTTTCTGAATCTGGCTGAGCCACAACATAATACAAATTTTACTAAAGAGGAGGTAAAATCTAGCCCATTCGGCCTCTCTTTAGCCTAGAACAATTTAATTCGGCCTTGTAGGGGTCAGGGGACTTGCTGACGACACCCATTTAAATATTTATCAAGGAGCCCATGAAGAATAGCGCATGGAGTATAACCCATTGAGTATAGTAGATATAGAATAGCCCAAAATGTTTAATTCGGTGTTTTTGGAATTGCCCTTTAAAACAAAAGCAAAAAACCCGCCTACCCATGTTTTTAAGAAACTACTCCATTATCTGGCATTTAATAAGTTGAGATGCCAGGATCGCTTCCCTTTTATTTTAATAAGAGAGATAAAATGGACACATAAAATCTTTTTAAGAAGGCTAATATATACGTTATAGGTACTATAGAGCTTTTTCATGAGAATGTTCATCTTATTTGTTTGTCATAGTGGCAATGCACATAGTTTATATTTGTTTTGAAGTCTTGAGTTCGATTCTCTGTGCTTGACATAAAATTATCTCGGGTTCACATTTTTTCTTCTAGAAATATTGCGTTATGGAGAGGCTGACATCGCGGACCCACCAACCTGTAGCATCCCTCGAGTTTAATGGTCAAGTGAAAAAAAGTTAAATACTCGTATAGAGAGGGTGGCATCAGGAACCCACCTGCCAGAAGATACGAGGCTTCATCTGGGACCAACAAGCCAGAACATACGAGAGAGGCTGATATGGGGGCCTCAGTAGCAAGACCATACATGGCTGCCACATCGAGCAACGTTGCCAAGGTCAAAACACCGGACATAGCCGAAAAAAGTCCATCATACGCAGGTTTGATTTACAGAGAGACCGGCATGTGGGACCCAGTAGCGCGTTCTTATACAGGTTCTGCCTCGAGCGACGTTGGCAAATTCGAAACAGGGAGGTGCGAGCGAGAAAAAGTCTAGCATGCACACGTTTCTTCTAATGAGAGGCTCACATGGGGGACCTAGTAGCCTGGAAAAACGGCTGATGCATCGAGCAAGGCTATCAAGTTGGAAACACGGAGGCACAACCGAGAGCAAAAATTCCATCATACACATGTTTCTTCTAATGAGTGGATGACATGTGGGGCCTGCATCATGATTAAACGGTAGATGCAGCGAGCAACGCTATCAAGTTCAGAACACGGAGGCGCGACCGCAGGAAAAATTCTATCATACACACGTTTCTTCTAATGAGAGGATGACATGTGGGTCCCAACAGCCTTATTAAACGGTAGATGCATCGAGTAAGGCTATCAACTTCAGAAAATGGTAGAGCGAGCAAAGGAACAAAATTCCATCATACACACAATTCTTGTAGTGCTATGTCACAGTGGTGCTCCATTGCATTTGGCAGTTGCATTCCAACATGTTTTTGTCCTTTTTGACCATGGTTTGACACATGGAGTGCCACTGATTGTGTTATTTGCCAAACCACATTGATCCACATGACCGCACACTCAAGTGGATGTGGTGATGCAACCTCTATCACACTGGTGCTCCTTTACATTTGGAAGTTGCATTCCAACATGTTTTTGGTCTTTGTGACCATGGTTTAACACATGGAGTGTGATGAGGATATATAGAGGGATTATGATGATTCTGACTGCTTGAACTGGAAGGAAATATCGAGTCAATCAATAATGACTATCAGGTGAATTCATTCCTAGTTGACCATGATGCTTTCATTTATAAGAACTTTATATTGCCTAAGTATTTGTGCTATTGTATGATCAGGTACATGGGAGAAGAAGATGTAGCATGGAGCGAGGAGCTGAAGCATATGGAGCATGGCGTGTTGATCAATGAAGAATGCGTGAGGGAGGAGAGGGAGGAAGCGCAAGGACCTACCAAGAAGAAGATCAACACATGGCAGGATCTCTGCCGTGGCAGAGAAACGACACGTTTTCCTGCCACGACAGGGTGCCGTGGCATAGAAACAGAGTCCTTTTCTGCCACGGCAGGCTGCCGCAGCAGATAAACAGGCCCAAACTCTTCCACAACAGAACCTTGACCCAAACCCAACTTTGGGTTAGTTTATATCCTAGTTAGGTGGGACCAAGTCATCCCAAGCTTAGGCCGCTGTCCCCCAAACCTCTTAAACAGATGGGGGGCGCACTTTTATCTAGGTTTAGACCACGTTAAAATATTTTGGAGTTGTTTCTTTCATAGAACCTCTGAAATTACCCTGTGATCTATTTTACCAACTATAATTGAGTGTGATCTGTTGTTCCACTGAGAATTAGTAGATTTCAAACTACCGTTCGCGGTGGACGGCTGCGTGGGCAAGAGTGTGGTGTTGTGAATATCCTACAAGGTTCGAGAGCTGTTGCATTGGCATCAGGGTTCGAGCGGGAGAGATCATAGCTACACACTAGTTATCTATCATCCACCATCATCATCGACAAGTTCTTGCTGAGAAGATTGGGCCACTCCATATCATCTTGGTATCATATTTCCTTGTTGCCTAGGTAAGCATCCACAAATCTATCCATAGATTAGATCTTGTTTTTCATCCTATACAGAAAAAGCCCCACAAAAAGAGTTGTCATAACCTAGATTACATTGTATTCAAGTAATAGTTGTTGGTCGTGTTCCTCTTTTAGTCTAGATTTAGATCTGTTCTTCGGAGATTTGTTTTCTAGTTGTTCTAGTTCTTTCCACCATTATTTTTCTGCTGCCACAAAGCTAGATCTGATCCATACAAGAGTACTCCTTGTGTACTACTTGGCAAGTCGAAATTAAAAAATATCCGCCGACTCTGCCGCGGCACAGAAACTGACTGTTTCTCTACTGCGAGTCCTACTCACGACTCGGTTTCTTGCCACGGCATGTTTTCGACCATTTTTTGTGCCGCGAGTTCTGTCGCGGCATAGTTTTGTGCTGTTTTTCTGCCACGGTAGGGAATTTTTCTGCCACAACACGATTTTGAGTTGGTTTTCTGCCACGACACCATAATTGCAAAGTGTGATAAAAATTACACTTTTCCTTAAACTTAGCCACAGCCATTCTATTACATAGGTCTAGGAACATGCCCATTGAGACTAGTTTCTGCTCCTACAGGCTGCTCCTAGGAATTTGGTGCTGTACTTTGCAATTTGGCCATGTGTGATATATACACAAAAAAAGAGAAATAGAAAAATAGCAAAAAAAAAGCAAAATAAGCTATACAAAAGAAAAAGAGAGTTTGAGCAAGAGGCCTAGTCATATATTTGTGCACCGGTAGATTGAGCAATCTTGTGCCTATTTTACTTTTAGCTTTCCTAGTGTCTCTCGAGAGTAGTGTAACACCCTTCATAGTTGCATTGCCATGTTTTTCTCCACGTGTGTGTTTTTTGGATTTTTGTACGATCGGCACTAGGACTTGTTTGCCGTGTAGATAGGATACCATACCTATAGCTCCACCATAAATAACCTATGTGCCTTGTGATCGTTCTCTATACCTTTGATATTAACTTCATCACATCAGTGCATAAGTCTTTGATTATGTTTGGTAAAGCATCTCTGTTCACTTTGGAATGGTAAGATCTCCTTTCTTGTCAGTTGAGAGTGAGTCGTGAGAGTTTTTCCACCAAACTTATTTTGTTTTTTGCACTAACCTAATAATCATGTCTTTGAGTGATGATGAAGTTGTGTCACAAAAAAAGAAGGTTGAGGAGCTTGTTAATTGGCGCGAGTCTAGTGATGGGAGTACGAAGGACATGCAAGAGGAAGTGGATCAGAATATTGGCGCAGTCAATAATATTCAGACTCAAGTGACAACAATCAATGTAAATGTGTCCACCTTGCAGTGTTCGATTGAGGCCCTTACAGCTGTGATTCAGCCAAGGTACTTGCGATCAGTTTTTTACAAGCTCACACAGTTGTGGCAAGGTAACATGTCAGTTGATGAGTACTACATGGAGATGGAGATGCTTATGCAACGTGCTAGAGTTTGTGAATCCCTTGAGATGACTATGCAACGTTTTCTCAAAATTTTGAAGCTTCAAATCAAGAGCATTGTTCATCATCACAAGTATGAGACTATGAACGAACTGTTGCACCATGCTAGAGCGGCCAAATCACAGCTAGCTGAGGAGGCTAAGTCATGTGCACGTTTTCCATCTACTAGCTATTTTGCGACCAGATCTACACCGCCTCCTATGGAGTCACCTGTAGCGGCTACTAGCCATCCTGCACTATTGGACAAACCACATGTTGATCCTGTCGTAGAAGAACCGAGAGTGAGAGTTGATGATACTAATGAGGTTTGTACTAATGTAATCATCTCTACTCCTAGTGTTGTTTCTTGTGATATACAGGTTGTTTTTGAAGAAAGGGAGCCATCTATTTTACAACCTGTATCACTGGACTGTGCATTGTCACTTGTGGAGGACGTGTTAGTACCTACTACAACTGAGGAAATTGTTGAAGACATTGGTACTGATTTGGAGCTTCAGCCAACATGTGTGACATATTGTGAGTCTTTTCATTTACTGAAGCCTCCTTCTGATTTTCCTTGCACTAATGTTTCAACATCATGTGATAGTTTACCCAATTCAAATTTTGATCATGTGGTACTGATTACACATAAAGAAATACTTGCTCGAATACCGCGTACTGATATTGTGTATTCCATCATGCTAAATGAACCTAAGATTATGAGTTGTGCTATGGACAAGATTTCTGAAATTTCATGTCTAAATTCTAGCACATATTCTCCTTGTTTCACTTTCAATCTAATTGGTGAATATAGCATGCATGAAAATTTTCTTGTGGATCACATATGCATTACTTCTGATAGAATCTCTGAACTGAAACATGATGTTTTTAGCCATACATGTTGTGTGTCGATGACTTTGTGTTGTGGGACATATGCTAAAATTTGTGATAGTATGAAACTAAAGTCGGATCTAGTTGATATAATGCAGCCAACACAAGTAATTTTACCTATGTTGGATCGTTGTAATCTTGCTAGAATAGAACCCAATTTTTCATAACCATTGTGTTTGTCCCGAAAGTCTTTGTATGGCTGTGCTACTGCTCTATACTTCAACTATATTTGCAAATTGAGTTGCACCTTCCATACTGGACAACATGATCATGTTCATAATAATCAGAGTAACGCAATTGAACCATGGTGTGAATCAATTTGGTTTTCACACATATTGAATTGGTTTGATCTTGTCCACAAATTTGATCATAGATCTTCTTTAAGAAAACTGAATTTAATATATTGAAGACTTAGTTGTTTTTCAACATTATCATGATTCTTTGAACTTCACTTATAGCTGCAATATAAGTTGCTTGATGTATATTGGACATACTTTTCATGTGAACAACAATAATACAACATGTTATACATATACTTTGCGTACACATTGTTCTTTTTGTTTCTACCACTTTATGCTTACCCAAAGCCATGGACAACTTTTCATGAAGAAATGGATGATGATGAGGATATATACAGAGATTATGATGATTCTGACTGCTTGAACTAGAAGGAAATATTGAGTCAACTCAATAATGACTATCAGGTGAATTCATTCCTAGTAGACCATGATGCTTTAATTTATAAGAACTTTATATTGCCTAAGTCTTTGTGCTATTGTATGATCAGGTACATGGGAGAATAAGGCGTAGCACGGAGCAAGGAGCTGAAGCATATGGAGCATGGCCTGTTGATCGATGAAGACTGCACGAGGGAGGAGAGGGAGGAAGCACAAGGAGCTACCAATAAGAAGATCAACACATGGCAAGATCTCCACCGCGGCAGAGAAACGACGCGTCTTCCTGCCGCGGCACTGAAACAGTGTCCTTTTCTGCCACGGCAGGCTACCGTGGCAGAGAAACAGGCCCAAACTCTGCCATGGCAGAACCCTGAGCCGAACCCAACTTTGTGTCAGTTTGTATCCTAGTTAGGTGGGACCAAGTCGTCCCAAGCTTAGGCCGCCGCCCCCAAACCTCTTAAATAGATGGGGGCGCACTACTATCTAGGTTTAGACACGTTAAAATATTTTGGAGTTGTTTCTTTCATAGAACCTCTGGAATTACCATGTGATCAATTTCACCAACTATAATTGAGTGTGATCTGTTGTTTTCTACATTGCAAATGTATCTATAATTTTTGATGTTCCATGCTTGGTTGTATCTACTTTCTTGTGTTTTGTTCCAGCTTTGGAGTAATTTTCATATGATTTCTTGGACTAACCTATTAACAAGATGCCATAGTGCCAGTTGCCTGTTTTATGCTGTTTTTGGTTCCAAAAAGTCAGAAAATGAATATTCTCGGAATTAGATGGGACAAAAGCCAAAGTTGATATTTTACCGGAAGATTCGCGGAGCCAGAAGGAGAGCCGGAGAGGGGCCACAAGGTGGCCACCCCCCCTTGGCGCGGGCAACCCTAGGCCACGCCAGGGCATGGTGTGGGCCCCCTGGCTGGCCACCGACCTTGCCCCTTCGCCTATATATTTCTCCCGATGCGAAAACCCTAAATCGTCAATCAGAAATCCATGAAAAGTTCCGCAGCGCCGCCACCACCGAAGGGGAGATTCGGGGAAAGAAAGTCTCTGTTCCGGCACCCTGCCGGGACGGGGAAGTGACCCCGGAGCCATCTCCATCGATCTCCACCACCATCTCCATCACCGTTGCTGATTCCCATGATGAGGAGGGAGTAGTTCTCTCTCGAGGCTAAGGGTTCTACACATAGCTATGTGTTCATCTCTCTCTCTATGCATGATCTTATTGAGATCATGAGCTTGTAATCTATAGATCTACCTTGCTACTCAAGTGCTTTAATAGATCTCTTCTCTCCCCATGTGTGTGAAGTTGATAGTGTGCACACCATGGTGGCACTTAGGCTAGAGATTTCAAATACTTGTTATGAGTTATATTTGGAGTTGGATGTCTTTATGAAATTGTGGTGTTTGTTGGAACTATCTAGTGCTCAAGGTGACAGTGTGGGGTTTTCTAGATGGGAAAGACTTACTTTGAGGTGTGTTGTTATAGCCCTACCATGGATTAGAGTGTCCAACCGGAGAGTAGTTCCGAGTAGTATCATGAAGATAATATATTTATATGAGAGTGTTCACTAGTGAAAGTATGATCCCTAGGCCTTGTTTCTAAGCATTGATACGCCGTTTACAATTAGATCTGTTACATGTTTGCTTGCTTCCTTCTTTATTTCAGTTTTACTTTAGTCTTTTCCACGCCTTCAAGCTATTTCCTATGACCGTTACCACTTATAATTATCCATACCACTTGTATTTCACTATCTCTTTGCCGAACTAGTGCACCTATACACCTGACTAGTGTATTGGGTGTGTTGGGGACACAAGAGACTTCTTGTATCTTGATTGCAGGGTTGCTTGAGAGGGAATACCTTTGACCACTTCCTCCCTGAGTTCGATAAACCTTGGGTGATCCACTTAAGGGAAAACTTGTTGCTGTTCTACAAACCTCTGCACTTGGAGGCCCAACAACTGCCTACAAGAATAGAAGTGCGTAGACATCAAGCTATTTTCTGGAGCCGTTGCCGGGGAGGTAAGGTAAAAGGTATTCACACCAGAGGATTAAAGAAGAAGATACTCCGATGGCAAACGCTATTTTTTGGCGCCGTTGCCAGGGAGGTAAGCTAAAAGGTAGTCACATCCTCCGGTGTGAGTGCTCGAAGTTATTTCCTTTAGATTCTGCAATTTTGTCTTTTTGTTTCTTGTTTTCACTAGTTAGGCTTAATGGAAAGCAACAAAAAAATTAGAGAGCTTTATAGTATTCACCTTGGAAAGTAATGTAATGCATTTTGTAAAATCATGAGACAAATCCCCAATAACAGGAATGAGTTATTTTAGGTGACACTTTTTGAGATTTGGCTATTTTCTCATGTTTACTTTTCAAGTCAACATAACTACAAAGAATTTAAATGTTTAATATGCAAAGTGTGCAAGTGGACTGTAATAACACTTTGAGGTTGAGGTGATTTCCTATCTAGTAATTATGATGGATGTTGGTGTGATAGATTGGTAAGAGTTAAAGAACTTATTTATAAGGTTGTCGTTTGAAGTGGCAAAACAAATAACCTTTGAGGAAAAGGTTTCCTTGCGAAGGTTTAAATAATCTGTGTGGTTAATAGAATGTGATCGATGTTGTTTCTATTGGCTCGAATTATATGATTTTGAGATGCTTTATGATTCGATTGAAACAAACAAAAGTTAACTATAAAACATAATTAAACTTTAGACACTATCTACATAACTTTATGGACCAAAGTTAACTTTAAAACATAAATAGACCTAGGTGTGATGTGTTTAAAGTATTTAAAAGTGTTAAGCTTTATAATAAGCATGTCTGAGACTGTGAGATCATTCACTTTTGATTTAAGTGAATGATAAGTTTAAATGTGCTTGGTTATTATGAATTTGATTTGACTTATTAAGGAAAATAATTTTGGTTAAGGACATTAACGTTCTAGGGTTTCAAAACTATGTTAAACATGGTTGAGTTAAAAGGTAAGAAGCTTATATTCATATTATAAATGATTGATGTTTGAAAACTTAATTAAAATTGTTGGTTTACTTGGGTTTAAGGTTTATAAGAGTTTTATACAGTTAATAGTTTATATTTTAAGTTTTGCATAAATTTAAGTTATGGTTTTGGAACTAGTATTTGAATATAAAAGAGTGAAGGTTTTATCATTATTTCTTATTTAAGAGATGTTTCTCAGGTATTTATGAAATAGGTATTTTATATATAATAAATAAGGATTTAGTTCTTAAGAACCTTAAAATGTGTTGGAATAATATAATTAGTATTTTTCTGGTAAAAGATACATACTTAAGATCTTAGAAGTGAATTTTATTTGATTTTCGGTGTTATCCTTATTTTTACAAAATTCCATAAAGGGTTTTATATTTTTAAATATTTTCTTTAAACTTTATTTGCAAATATTTAAGTTAGTATTTTTATCCAATATTAGTTTATTTTTATATGTAAATTTTTTATTCATTTTTAGGAATTTTTCTTAATTTAAGAAACTTTACTTACAATTTAGGTAATCTTAATATTTAGTTGTATTTTATTTTACTTACCTAAATAAGTGGATTTATATTTTTATTTTGTAGATATTATTTTTGTGATCAACTTTGATATATTATACACATTTTTAGGGTTTTCCCATTTTTTCTAGAATTAAAATAAGTTTAGGGACATATTTGTAATTTAACATTTTGGTAAGCTTTTCTTTCTAAGACATGGGCCTGGCCCGGACCGATCCAGCTCAATGGGTTGGGTCAAACCAACCCAGGGTCACTAGACCGCTCCCACCGGCCCAGTCGCTACCCCCTCTCTCGTTCGCTCGATTTTATCCTCGCTTCTCTCGGTCGCTCGACCGTGGCTCGCCCCGTCGTCGCCGACCGATTCTGGCCATCCTAGGCCTCCCCGGTTGTCGCCGTTGTGCAGGGTGACGTTGTCAACGGTGTTATATCGCCCTACCCTCTTCGATTCGTGGCTCATGCTCTCTCCTAGTGGTGCTTTTGCTTTCCCCCTGGTGATGGGTTCGTAGCATGGAAAACAAAAAATTTCTACCGCAAGAACGATCAAAACCCAGATCTAATCTAGATAAAAGCCAAGATCTAATCTATTAGACATGAGCAACGAGATATATAGGAACTAACCCTCGTAGATCCGAAAGCGTTAACGAGATTAGATCTCGTGGTTGATGTAGTCGATCACTTGCCGATCTCAAGATCGTGTGGACGATCCTTCCGGCGTCGCGTTCCGGCAGCGCTCCCGCAGTCGGTCAAGTTGACTATCCTTCCGGCGCCGCGTTTCGGCAGCGCTTCCGCAGTAGGTCACACGTGCGGAGTCGAAGAAGACCTTCCTCTCCCCGTTCCAGCGAGCAGCGGAGGTAGTAGATCTCCTCCACGGAATCCCAGCAGCACGACGGCGTGGTGGTGGTGGTGGAGTAGAGAATTCTGCAGGGCTTCGCCTATGCCTGTGCAGAAGAAGGGTGGAGGAGAGAGGTGGCAGAGATTTGGAGTTATGGGAGCGGGCTAGGAGGGGGCGCCCCTGCCCTTCTATTTAAGGGGGGAGGCGCGCCTGGGAAGGAGGAGTCCTAGTAGGACTCCCCTCCGATGGCCGGCGGTGGGAAGGGGGGAGGAGTCCTCCTCCCCCACGAATCCGTGTCTTGCCCCACTAGGTTTCCTTTGACCCTTTCTTGGTTTTCAAGCAAACTCCGAGAAATCCTCTAGAACCTTCCAGAACATTCCGAAACCTTCTAGAATCTCCATACAAACACTCCAGAACATTTCCTAACTCAGAAAATGATCCCCTATATATGAATCTTATTCTCCGGAAAATTCCGGATCTCCTCGTGATGTCCCGGATCCATTCCAAGACACCGAACAACATTCGGTCTCCAACGCACATTCCATATCTACTTAAAACAATTTTGAACCTTAAGTGTGTCACCCTACGGTTCGTGAATATGTAGACATGATAGAGACACATATCCTATCAATAACCATCAGCGGGACCTGGAGATCCATAATGGCTCCCACATACTCAACGATGACTTCGTGATTGATTGAACCATTTACATACCAAACCAATTCCCTTTGTCACGCGATACTATACTTATCCGAGGTTTGATCGTCGGTATCTCCATACCTAGTTCTACCTCGTTACTGATAAGTATTCTTTACTCGTTCCGTGATATGTCATCCCTTGTGACCCAGTCACATGCTCGCAATCTAACTAGATGACATTCCACCGAGAGGGCCCAGAGCATATCTATCCGTCATATGGATGGACAAATCCCAATCTTGGTCCATGCGCTTCAACACATACTTTCAGAATACCCAATGACACCTCTATGACCACCCAGTTACGAAGCGGTGTTTGATGTCATCAAAGTACCCATCCGGTGATGGTGATTAACACAACCTCATGGTAGAAGGATTAGGTTACTATGCATTTAAAAGCTTACAGCAATACGAACTTAATGACTTGATCTTATGCTACGCTTACTATGGGTGTGTGTCCATCACATCATTCTCCTAATGATATAACCTTGTTATTAATCACATCCAATGTCCATGATCAGGAAACCATGATCATCAATTAATCAACAAGCTAGTTCAACAAGAGGCTTACTAGGGACTCTCTTATGTTTACAAAACACACAAGTATTAGTGTTTCCTAATAATACAATTATAGCATGGGATGTAAACATTCATCATAAACACAAAGATATAATAATAATCACTTTTATTATTGCCTCTTGGGCATATCTCCAACAGTCTCCCACTTGCACTAGAGTCAATAATCCAGATTACATGGTAATATACCGAACACCCATGGCGTTCTGGTGTTGGTCATGCTTTGCCCTAGGGAGAGGTTTAGTCAATGGATCTGCCACATTCAGATCAGTGTGTACTTTGCAAATCTTTATGTCACCATCTCGGACATACTCGCGAATAGCGTGAAAACGTAGCTTGATGTGCTTCAGCTTGCTATGTGACCTTGGCTCCTGTGCATTAGCTATGGCACCTGTGTTGTCACAGTAGATGGCCATCGGGTCCAACGCACTGGGAACCACGCCAAGTTCAGTAATGAATTCCTTCATCCAAATGGCTTCTTGTGCAGCCTCACTGTAGCACCATTCAAAATAAATATGTATCCCGACTGTGACTTTGAGTCATCCGGATCGGTGTTCCAACTAGCATCGGTGTAACCGTTTACAATAAGCTGTTCATCACCTCCATAACAAAGAACCATATCCTTAGTCCTATTTAGGTACTTTAGGATATTCTTGACCGCTGTCCAGTGCTCCATTCCAGGATCACTTTGATATCGGCTAGTCAAACTAACAGCATGTGCTATATCCGGCCTTGTACACAGCATAGCATACATGATAGAACCTATGGCCGAGGCATAGGGAATATTATTCATTTTCTCTCTATCTTCTGCCATAGCTGGACTTTGAGTTTTACTCAAGGTCTTACCTGACAACATGGGCACGAACCCTTTCTTGCTATCTTCCATTCTAAACTTCTTTAGAACTTTGTCCAAGTATGTACTTTGTGAAAGCGCTATTAGGCGTCTTGATCTATCTCTATAAATCTTGATGCCTAGAATGTATGCCGCTTCGCCAAGATCCTTCATTGAAAAACTATTATTCAAATAGGTTTTGACGCTATTAAGAAGTTCTATATCATTCCCAATCAACAATATGTCATCTACATATAGTACTAGGAATGCTACAGAGCTCCCACTCACTTTCTTGTAAATACAAGCTTCTCCATAAGTTTGTATAAATCCAAAGTTTTTGATTACTTTATCAAAACGTTGATTCCAACTCCGGGATGCTTGCTTCAGTCCATAAATGGAGCGTTGAAGCTTGCATACCTTGTCAGCATCTTTAGGATCGACAAAACCCTTGGGTTGTACCATATACAACTCTTCCTCAATGTCACCATTAAGGAACGCCGTTTTGACATCCATCTGCCAAATCTCATAATCGAAATGTGCAGCAATTGCTAACAAAATCCTCACAGACTTTAGCTTCGCTACTGGTGAGAAAGTCTCATCATAGTCAACTCCTTGAATTTTGTCGGAACCCTTTCGTGACAAGTCGAGCTTTATAGACGGTAACATTACCATCATCATCTGTTTTTCTCTTGAAAATCCATTTGTTCTCGACAGCCTTACGGCCATCCGGTAAGTCTACCAAAGTCCATACTTGGTTTTCGTACATGGATCCCATTTCGGATTTCATGGCTTCTAGCCATTTGTCGGAATCTGGGCTCACCATAGCTTCTTCATACGTCGCAGGGTCATCAGCGTTGTCCACCAACATGACGTTCAAGGCAGAGTCATACCAATCAAGAGTGGTACGAACCCTCGTTGACCTGCGAGGTTCAGCAGTAACTACACTTGAAGTTTCATGATCATTATCATTAGCTTCCTCTCCAATTGGTGCAGGCGGCACCAAAACATCTTCCGGTGCTACGCTACTCTCAAATCTGAGAGAAGGTTCAATAACCTCATCGAGTTCTACTTTCCTTCCAGTCACCTCCTTCGAGAGAAACTCCTTCTCGAGAAAGGATCCATTCTTTGCAATGAAAACTTTGCCTTCGGATCTATGATAGAAGGTATACCCAATTAGGGTATCCTATGAAGACGCATTTCTCCGCTTTGGGTTCTAGCTTATCAGGTTGTAACTTCTTTACATATGCCTCGCAACCCCAAACTTTAAGGAACGACAACTTTGGTTTCTTACCAAACCACAATTCGTACGGTGTCGTTTCAACGGATTTAGATGATGCCCTATTTAAAGTGAATGCGGCTGTCTCTAATGCATAGCCCCAAAATGATAACGGTAAATCTATAAGAGACATCATAGACCGAACCATATCTAAGAGAGTTCGATTACGATGTTCGGACACACCATTACGCTGTGGTGTTCCCGACGGTGTCAACTGTGAAAGTATTCCACATTTCTTTAAATGCATGCCAAACTCATAACTCAGATATTCACCTGGTCAGAACACAGAAACTTAATCTTCTTGTTACGATGATTTTCCACTTCACTTTGAAATTCCTTGAACTTCTCGAAAGTTTCGGACTTATGTTTCATAAAGTAGACATACCCATATCTACTCAAGTCATCCGTGAGAGTGAGAACATAACGATATCCACCACGCGATGCTACACTCATTGGGCCGCACACATCGATATGTATTATTTCCAATAAGTCTGTAGCTCGCTACATTGTACCAGAGAATGGAGTCTTAGTCATTTTTCCCATTAGACATGCTTCGCATCTTTCAAGTGATTCAAAATCAAGTGATTCAAGAAGTTCATCAGAATGGAGTTTCTTCATACGCTTCACTCCAATGTGGCCAAGACGACAGTGCCACATGTATGTGGAATTATCATTCAATTTTATTCGTTTAGCATCTATGTTGTGAACATGTGTATCACTACTATCGAGATTTAGTAAGAATAAACCATTCATCTCAGGTGCATTACCATAAAAGATATTACTCATATAAATCGAACAACCTTTATTCTCGGACTTAAAAGAGTAACCGTTTCGCAATGAACAGGATCCAGATATAATGTTCATGCTTAACGCAGGCACCAAATAACAATTATTTAAATTTAAAACTAATCCCGAAGGTAGATGTAGAGGGAGCGTGCCGACGGCGATCACATCAACCTTGGAGCCATTTCCAACGCGCATCGTCACCTCGTCTCTTGCCAGTCTTCGTTTATTCCGCAGCTCCTGTTTCGAGTTACAAATATGAGCAACCGAACCAGTATCAAATACCCAGGCACTACTATGATTACTAGTAAGATACACATCTATAACACATATATCAAATATACCTTTCTTCTTGATGTTGCCGTTCTTCAGATCCGCCAGGTACTTGGGGCAGTTACGCTTCCAGTGACCAGCACCCTTGCAGTAGAAGCACTCAGTTTCAGGCTTAGGACTAGCCTTGGGCTTCTTAGCAGGTGCGGCAGCTTTCTTGCCGTCCTTCTTAAAGTTGCCCTTGTTCTTAGGCTTGCCCCGTTTCTTGAAATTGGTGGTCTTATTGACCATCAACACTTGGTGCTCCTTCTTGATCTCCACTTCAGCAGTTTTCAGCATGGACGACAGTTCAGGCAACGTCTTGTTCATGCAGTGCATGTTGTAGTTCATCACAAAGTTCTTGTAACTTGGTGGCAGTGATTGAAGGAGACGGTGAATCCCCAATTCATTAGGAATCGATATTCCCAACTCTTGGAGCTTCTTAGCGTACCCAGACATGGTGAGCACGTGCTCGCTAACGGAGCTTCCCTCTTCCATCTTACAGTTAAAGAACTTTTCGGAGGCCTCATAGCTCTCCATGGCCGTGCGAGTCTCAAAAATTAGCTTGAGCTCCTTAATGATCTCGAACGGGTCGTGGTGCTCAAAACGCTATTGGAGCTCTGCTTCTAAACCGTACAGGATGGCACACTGAACTGTGGAGTAATGATTCTTCCGAGTGGCGAAAACATTCTTTTCGTCATCGGTGGCATTATCTGCAGGTGGGTCACCTAGCAGTGCATCGAGCACATAGGTCAACTGACCAGCCCTGAGGACGATCTTCAGTCCACGGAACCAGTCCGTGAAATTGCTTCCATTGTTCTTAAGCTTTTCTTTCTCTAGGAACGCATTGAAATTGATGGAGGGGGTCGCCATAATCTACAACAATTTGCAAGTAGTTTAGACTAAGTTTATGACAAATTGAGTTCAAATTTAATTATTAAACTAAATAGGTGAACTCCCACTCAAAACAACATCCCTCACATTGTCTTAGTGATTACACGAACCAAGTCCACTACACCAAGTCTGATCTTCACGAGAGAAGATGTAGTTTCATCGGCGAACAATCTTCATGTTCATCATATCATTTATATGACTCATGCTCTACCTTTCGGTATTCCGTGTTCCAAGACCATGTCTGTACATGCTAGGCTCGTCAAGACAACCTTAGTTTCCGCATGTGCAAATCTGGCTTGCACCCGTTGTATGCACACGTAGAATCTATCACATCCGATCATCACGAGATGCTTCGAAACGACGAGTCTTAGCAACAGTGCCAACTAAGGGTGAACACTTTATTACTTGATATTTAGTGAGAGGGATCATCTTATAATGCTACCGTCGCGATCTAAGCAATACAATATGCATAAAGGATTAACATCACAGGCAATTCATAATTAGTGTGATATGATATGGCCTTTTCTTCTTGCGCCTTTGATCTCCATCTCCAAAGCATGAACATGATCTCCATCATCACCAGCATTGCGTCAAGGTCAGTGGCGCCGCTTCATGGTTGTCCATCATCACCAGCAACTATTACAAGTACTTGGAATAAAGCTATTACAAGATGAATAGACACGCAGGTCTTAACATAATTAAAGACAACCATTAGGCTCCTGCCAGTTGCCATATTACAACAAGGATCATTGCATACATCAAATACAATCACAATCACATGATGGCCATATCACATCACAAAACCCCTGCAAAAACAAGTTAGACGCCTCTAATTTTCTTTGCAAGTTTTACGTGGTTTGGGGCTTTCGCATAAGACCGATCTTACCTACGAACAAGAACCACAACGTTGATACAAGTGTTGTCAAGATGCTCATTGTAAATTGAATCTTAACTATGGTAGGAGAGACAGACACCCGCAAAGCCACTTGTGCAAAGCAAGTTGCACGTCAACCGTGGAGCAAGTCTCATGTGCGATGACATGTAATGTTATCCCGAGCCGCTTCATCCCACCATGCCGCAAGATGCAAAGTACACGCTAAGACACCGACAACAAAAGCATCAACGCCCACAAAAACATTGTGTTCTACTCGTGCAACAGATCTACGCATAGATACGGCTCTGATACCATTGATGGGTTCGTAGCATGGAAAACAAAAAATTTCTACCGCAAGAACGAACAAAACCCAGATCTAATCTAGATAAAAGCCAAGATCTAATCTATTAGACATGAGCAACGAGATAGATAGGAACTAAACCTCGTAGATCCGAAAGCGTTAAGGAGATTAGATCTCGTGGTTGATGTAGTCGATCACTTGCCGATCTCAAGATCATGTGGACGATCCTTTCGGCGTCACGTTCCGGCAGCACTCCCGTAGTCGGTCAAGTTGACGATCCTTCCGGCGCCGCGTTTCGGCAGCGCTTCTGCAGTCGGTCACACATGCGGAGTCGAAGCAGAGCTTCCTCTCCCCGTTCCAGCGAGCAGCGGAGGTAGTAGATCTTCTCCACGGAATCCCAACAGCACGACGGCGTGGTGGTGGTGGTGGAGTAGAGAATTCTGCAGGGCTTCGCCTATGCCTGTGCAGAAGATAGGTGAGGAGAGAGGCGGCAGAGATTGGGAGTTATGGGAGTGGGCTAGGAGGGGGCGCCCCAGCCCTTCTATTTAAGGGGGGAGGCGCGCCTGGGGAGGGGGAGTCCTAGTAGGACTCCCCTCCTATGGCCGGTGGTGGGAAGGGGGGAGGAGTCCTCCTCCCCCATGAATCCGTGTCTTGCCCCACTAGGTTTCCTTTGACCCTTTCTTGGTTTTCAAGCAAACTCCAAGAATCCTCTAGAACCTTCCAGAACATTCCGAAACCTTCTAGAATCTCCATACAAACACTCCGGAACATTTCCTAACTCAGAAAATGATCCCCTATATATGAATCTTATTCTCCGGACAATTCCGGATCTCCTCGTGATGTCCCGGATCCATTCCGAGACACCGAACAACATTCGGTCTCCAACGCACATTCCATATCTACTTAAAACAACTTTGAACCTTAAGTGTGTCACCCTACGGTTCGTGAATATGTAGACATGATAGAGACACATCTCCTATCAATAACCATCAGCGGGACCTGGAGATCCATAATGGCTCCCACATACTCAACGATGACTTCATGATCGATTGAACCATTTACATACGAAACCAATTCCCTTTGTCAGGCGATACTATACTTATCCGAGGTTTGATCGTCGGTATCTCCATACCTAGTTCTACCTCGTTACTGATAAGTATTCTTTACTCGTTCTGTGATATGTCATCCCTTGTGACCCAGTCACATGCTTGCAAGCTAACTAGATGACATTCCACCGAGAGGGCCCAGAGCATATCTATCCGTCATATGGATGGACAAATCCCAATCTTGGTCCATGCGCTTCAACACATACTTTTAGAATACCCAATGACACCTTTATGACCACCCAGTTACGAAGCGGTGTTTGATGTCATCAAAGTACCCATCTGGTGATGGTGATTAACACAACCTCATGGTCGAAGGATTATGTTACTATGCATTTAAAAGCTTACAGCAATACGAACTTAATGACTTGATCTTATGCTACGCTTACTATGGGTGTGTGTCCATCACATCATTCTCCTAATGATATACCTTGTTATTAATCACATCCAATGTCCATGATCAGGAAACCATGATCATCAATTAATCAACAAGCTAGTTCAACAAGAGGCTTACTAGGGACTCTCTTATGTTTACAAAACACACAAGTATTAGTGTTTCCTAATAATACAATTATAGCATGGGATGTAAACATTCATCATAAACACAAAGATATAATAATAATCACTTTTATTATTGCCTCTTGGGCATATCTGCAACACCTGGCGTCTAGGGTTAGGAGCTCGTTGGCGATTTGGCGCTCTGATGCCCTTCTGACACTGCCCTGGTGCCTTGGTGATGGTGGGGTGTTGCCATATCCTATGACCGCCGTGATTGCGGCTCAGTGCGGGTCGCAGCGTCCCTTTGGGGTGCTCCCCGTGCCGTTGTGTGCTGCCTCTTCTCCGGCCTCTCCTTCCTCTTCTATATACTCGCGAGGACCTTGAGTAAGTTCTTTTGCTCCTCTCTCTGTGCTCTCTCCTCCCTCTACCCCCTACCATGTGACTACTGCAACAAATTTCCCATTTAGGGTTCATCCCTCCAATAGAAATGTTTAGCTGGGCTCCTTGATTAACTATGTAATCCTTGATGGTGTCCTATGGTTGGTGTATTGCCAACCACTATTGATTCTGATCTGTTACTCTTCCCTATATCAAATAACCTCTCTATTGTGCATGTTTTGTCACTTTGTTCTTTGTTAGAGAACATTCTGTACTTGCCTAGTTGGTATTGTGTGGATTCATGATTATTGTGGTTCACTGCTATGGTTTGAATTGGGATGCTCCTCTGCTGAACTGGTGTTGCTTGGTTAACTTATTGATGCTTGACTGGGAAGCACCCTTTGTAATCAGTCTCAGGATTCAATCATGATGCTGTGTAGGGCTATCATTTAGACTTGTGGTGCCTCTTTAGTCTGTTGGCTACTGCATAAATGCAATACTTGAGCTTCAAGCAATTGTTCTGGCTGCTGTGGTACCTCCTTGGAGGATGCACATGAACTAGATCATATATATATATATATCCTTGCTATAACATTGATGGTCAAAGTTTTGCACTTTCCCTAGCGAATGATATCTTAATTTGAGGCTTAAGCTTTGTAGAATAAAATCATGAATGGATTCTTACTTGAGGTTTTAAGAAAGGGTCTGTTTTATAGAACTTTCCGACAATGAAACAACTTACATACTTGATTCCTAGAACATCTGTTAGGAACATGATGTCGTAAGATAAAGTAGTGGCTTTTGTTAGTGAAGATGTCACTGTGGAGCCTCAAATTTGAGTGTGCATAGTGGTTATCTAGCTAGCATGATTTGCTACACTCTAGTACTTGTACAAATGGAAATGGAACCATTTACTTGGAATGACTTGTAAGTGGCTAATGATCTGAAATTCTCTTGCCAGTGATACAAAAGGCTAAGGCATTGATTTAAATAAGAACATGGTTGGTACTTGACATCTTGTGTTAAATCACTTAGTGGCTTCTGCTGCCATTAGATATGCTGTTGTGGTGCCTCCCATATGGAGTGTGCATAACAGTAGATCAAAACAACATGATTTGTTGTGATCAAGCCTTGCCAAGGATGCATAGACTGAGGCCATTCTATGGATAAAGGACATATACTTGTTTGTGGCTTTAATTCTCTATGATGATCTTTGCATGGCATCTCCATGCAAGACTGAGAGAATCTCCCCCATCCAATCCTCCTAGATAACACCTAGCTGAGGGTAGATGGAATTGGTGGATGTGTATTATTTCCTTGGTATTCCTAGATCTTTATGCAGAATATAAGAATGGTTACAACATGATCTATTGGTTAGTTCTGATGAATTTTTACCTGCTGTTGGTGAATGATTTTAAATACTGTTGGAGATCTTGGCCTATTACAAATGCTTCTTGAGTATCCAGCCTTTCATGTCATCATGCTTGATCTCAATCTCTTCCTTACTTGACTTGTTGCTAAACTGTTTCAGTTCTTGATGGTATCTCCTTCTCCTGGTACTATAAACTAGCTCGTACTTGAGCTGTTGGGTGGTGGATTTGATCAGTGTGTTTTTGAAAGAAAACTGATAATAACTAGTGATTTCTTTTTGGCGTTCTAGAGATGGTTGTGTACTTGAGAAGTTAGAATGAGATCCCTGGTGATTGTGCTACGGCAGGGTGTTCTCTGTTGAGTGCTTGTATTGCTGCTGCTGTTTGGACAACACATCACATGCATATAGGTGACTAAGTTACCTTGCTGTTTGGTCTGGTTGTGGATCAGATCAACTATGAAGATCTTTTGTGGCTGTTGTTACATTTTTACTTTTACCTGTTTACTATGTTGGTGAAACTTGCCCCTTAAGGCCTATGATGTTGAACTAAGGCAAAAATCTAGATGAGAATATATACTGCTAT
The DNA here is from genome assembly GCA_910589775.1 of Avena eriantha. NCBI lineage: Eukaryota > Viridiplantae > Streptophyta > Magnoliopsida > Poales > Poaceae > Avena > Avena eriantha. The sequence continues at coordinate 317,211,600 of OU342741.1, forward strand.
ATTTAACCCATTTTATTAATACTCAATGATGATATTGACATAGCATTTCTATGCCCAGTCTGAAAAAACAACTAACACACTAACCCCCTTTTTCTTATTGTATTGTTTGTATTTTGAAGGAACCTAGATCATTCTAAGAAATTAAAGAATGGCTTATGACTCAACTCAGAGAAATAGTCTAGGATTTTCTTTTATCCTTCTGTAACTTTCTTTATTCATTTACTTATTTGTTGAATCAATGTAATAGATAGATTTTTGTAAATAAGAATTCTTTTACTTGTTTCTCTTAATTATATTTCCTTACTGTTTACCTCTATTCTTTTGTTGTAAAAGAATGTTGTAATACCTGTTTCAGTTAATAAAATTTACTCTTTCCTTGTATTTCCATTTCTTTTATACCTGTAATTGGTTTATTATAAAAATTCCTTAATCCCATATTTATATGGATTAAAATTAAATAATACTACTTTCTTATTTGTATTCAATTTATTTTACTTATTACATGTAATATAAAATATTCTTTATTTATTTAAAATCTTTTTTATTATTTATTTCCTTTTAGTTAAATAAATGGTTTATTCATATTCAAAACTCAAACTCCTTCCCTCATAAAACACTAGAGATCATGTCAAAATTCACCTCACTCATCCCGGATGACCTAAACCTAATTCATCAGAGTGAGAGAACTCCGATTACTCTACTCTTTTAGTTTGGCGTGAAAATTCTCCGGATTTTCTATGCACGAATGCAATGCACACACCTGTGTTCAGCTTATTTCTAAGCTCTAATGCTGGGATGTTACAGCTTCCACTACATTCTCCCTTTCCCCTTGCTTTCCCATCGATTTGACCACGAGATCCGTGAAGATCGGGCCACCCACGGGGTTACCCCATAACACAACCTCAATCACACTAGTGATCCTTTGCTTTCGGTAGTTGCATTCCAACATGTTTTTGGTCTTTGTGACCATGGTTTCACACTTGGAGTGTCATTGCATGTGTTCTCTTCCAAACCATGGATGTGGTGATGTAACTTATATCGCACTGGTGCACCATTGCATTGGAAGTTGCACTCCAACATGTTCTTGGGCTTACTGACCATGGTTTGACACATGGAGTGTCATTGCATGTGTTCTTTTTAAAAACACCTTGATCCACATGACCACACGTACTCAAGTGGATGTGGTGATGCAACCTGTATCACACTGGTGCTCCATTGTATTTAGTAGTTGCATTCCAACATGTTTTTTGGTTTTCTAACCATGGTTTGATACATGGAGTGTCATTGCATGTGTTCTTTTCCAACCCACCTTGATCCACATGACCACACAGACTGAAGTGCATGTGGTGACTAAATCTCTGTCACAATCGTACTCCATTGCATTTGGCAGTTGCATTCCAACATGTTTTTGGGCTTTCTGACCATGGTTTGACACATGGAGTGTCATTGTGTGTGTTCTTTTCCAAACCACGTTGCTAAACATGACCACACACACTCAAGTGGATGTGGTGATGCAACCTCTATCACATTACTGCACCATTCATTTGTCAGTTGCATTCCAACATGCTTTTGGGCTTTCTTACCATGGTTTGACACATCGAGTGTCATTGCATGTGTTCTTTTCCAAACCACATTGATCCACATAACGACACACACTCAAGTGGATGTGGTGATGCAACATCTTTCACACTCGTGCTGCATTGCATTTGGCAGTTGCATTCCAATATGTTCTTGGGCTTTCTAACCATGCTTTGACATATGGAGTTCCATTGCATGTGTTCTTTGCCAAACCATATTGATCCACATGACCACATACACTCAAGTGTATGTGGTGATGCAATCTTTGTCACACTGGTGCACCATTGCATTTGGTAGTTACCTTCCAACATGTGAGAGTCATTGCATGTGTTATTTTCCAAACCACATTGATCCCCATGACCATACACACTCAAGTGGATGTGTCGATGCAACCCCTATCACACTGGTGATCTATTGTATTTGGCAGTTGCATTCCAACATGTTCTTGGTCTTTCTAACAATGGTTTGATACATGGAGTGCCATTGCATGTGTTCTTTGCCAAACCACCTTGATCCACGGGACCACACACACTCAAGTGGATATAGTGATGTAACCTCTGTCACATTGGTGCTCCATTGCATTTGGCAGTTGCATTCCAACATGGTTTTGGTCTTTCTGACCATGTTTTATGCATGGAGTGTCATTTCATGTGTTCTTTTTCAAACCACATTGATCCACATGACCACACACACACTTAAGTGGATGTGGTGATGCAATGTATTTCACATTGGTGCTCGATTGCACTTGGGGTTGCATTTCAACATGTTTTATGGCTTTATTACCATGGTTTGACACATCGAGTGTCATTGCATGTGTTCTTTTCCAAACCACATTGATCCACATGATGAGACACAATCAAGTGGGGGTGGCAATGCAACCTTTTTCAGACTGGTGCTCCTTTGCATTTGGCAGTTGTTGGGGATATGCTAAATGGGTATCATCATAGCATGTCTCTAATCCATCCAACCCGGGTGGCCCACAGTTGGTAGCAAGTCCTATTGTCTGCTGGATAGCCCAGTTAGACGGATCTAGAAGGAAGGCCCATGCTGGATTAAGGAAGGCTACGCAAGAGTCACCAACGTACCGGGAGCCTTGGAGTGAAAGACACGAAAGACTAGTTTGTATTAGTGTAGGACTCTTTACCTTTTCCGGCAAGGTCCTTTCCCTATAACCCTAGGTTCTGATGCCTTTATAAACCGGATTTGCGGGAGCCTTTAGGGCACGACTACACACAATGATAACACCCTCGCAACAGCGAACCAATCTTTGTAACTCGGCGTATTGCCATTATAGTGATTTATAGCAGGATTAGAGTTCTGCCACCATTGTGGGACTTGAACCTGGGTAAACTATGTTACCTTGTACCCGCCAACTCTCCGCCTTACCCCACGTCTCTAAACATGCACTATGAGGACCCCTCCATGGTGTACTCCTCGGCAATACCACGACAGTTGGCACCCATCATGGTAGCTCTACAATGGGCGTGGTCCAAGATCTTCATGGGAATCGGCAACACCATAGCCATCAGACGTGTTTTCTTCTCCGGCAACATCCCGATCGTCCCTCTAGATGAGTTCTGGGTCCCTGCAAAGACGAAACCTACGCGCTGCTCCTTCATCCCCTTCACAGACATCCACATCTTCATCGGTGAAAATGACTCGGGTCTTAGCTCCCAGAAAGTCGGAAAGTCATCAAGGACCGCACGGACCGCCTATGGGTAGGATACGTTCACGGAAGAATCTGGGTCGTACCTCTCTCTGGAGTATGGCGGCTCAGATCAGGAAAATTCAAGGCCCACCCAAACCGCCCTCGTGGAGGATATAAAGGTGGAAGGACCCCACAAATCCTCTTGGCTTGTCCGAGCGTCAGAGATGCGAAGGTCACACTTTGTCGGCTTCGTCACCATCTTCGACTTGGCCAGATGCGTTCAAAGGGATGTAGAACCTCCCTGCGAATACCTTGCCAGATGGATGAGGGTGAGGGAAACCCTAGAGGGTGATCGCGCCGACGAACTCGTTTACCACATCATGGATGGGCTCACGCCTGGAAAACTCCTCCGGCATACCCTCCGAAGATGTCACGCCGCAGGACCTCTCACCCTTCGCAAGATGGTCGCAATTGTCAATGAATACTTGGACGCCAAGGAGTACACTCAAGCAATGCCTAGGCCTAAAGCCGGAGTATAGAACAATAACGTCCCGCCTCCGTCACCCTCCACATCCGCCGTTAATAACAACGAATAAAACTCTGAATCTGTCCTGGACGCGATATACGCCAACATCAATATGGATGGTGGCGGTTCAGATGCTAATTCGGAGGAATACAATGTTATAATGAGGGAGATCGAGTAGGAGATCGAGAAGGAGGAGCGCGTCGAGAAGGCCAACACATCCTACCAGGTGCTAGTCTCCATTGGGAGCGTGATGGTAGAAGATGGACAGGAACCAGAGCATGAGAGATCTCCGCCCACACCTGCGGTTACTAGAGCAACATCAGCCTAGAAGGGCACCGAGCCTACGGCTCCAGCCAAGATTATGCCTCCTTTGGTTATCCGCCTGTAGCAGGTGCAGGAACTCACCATAGCCCCCAGTACTGCAAGTCAAATCGGCCGCTAATGCCACCGAACATCTGCAGCTGGCAACCCATTGGTTACTCCCGCCGACAAGGCGATCTATGGTGCAATCCTCGTTGAGCCCATTACCGTCGCCCATATCTGGAGCATTACGGAGCTTGATGACAAGTGTGCAGCAATCCTAGCGAAGGCCAAATGCATCGCGGAGCAGGGCGCTAAGCTAGACAAAGACATGGCCAAGGCACAACAATCTATCAAGGCGGCAAGGGCTATGGAGGCTGAATACAAGCATTTGCTACGGAAGCACAAAACAAAGAAAGCACCAGCTCATGTCGTCGAAGACCCCGGCATTCAGCACAAGTTGGGATATAGCGGATCCAAGCTGGAAAAATCCACCCCATACATTGATTCAGAGCGGACGCAAGTAATGCCAACTCCCGCCCTCAACATTTCCATCGCCAAGACCCTCCTGGAGCAGGACAGGTCGCCAGAACCAGTTCCTTAGGTGTACAATGATATGGGGTGGCCCGATCTTCTCAGCAAGCACTTGTCAATGATGATGGTGGATGATAGATAACTAGTGTGTAGATATGATCTCTCCCGCTTGAACCCTGATGCCAATGCAACAACTCTCGAACCTTGTAGGATATTCACAACACCACACTCTTGCGCACGTAATTGTCGACCATGAACGGTAGTTTGCAATCTACTAATTCCTAGTGGAACAATAGATCACACTCAATTGCAGTTGGTAGAAATTGATCACAAGTAATTCCAGAGGTTCTATGAAAGAAACAACTCCAAAATAATTTTAACATGGTCTAAACCTAACTATGTGTGGCGCCCCATCTATTTAAGAGTCTAGGGGAGGCGGCCAAGGTGGGATCCGAGTTGGTCCCACACAACTAGGGTACAAACCAACCCATAAGGGGTTCGGCCTCAGGACTCTACCGTGGCAGGCTTTGGCTCGGTTTTGCTATCGCGACAGCCTACCGTGGCAGCAAACCTTATTTGTTTCTATGCCGCGGCAGCCTGCCTTGGCAGAGAAAAGTGGCGTTTCTCTACCGTGGCAGAGACCTTCCACCAAGTGTTGATCTTCAACCTTGTGTTCTCCTTGCGCTTCCTCCCTCTCATCCCTCGCTCATTCTTCATTGATCAACACGCCATGTTCCATTAGCTCCTCTCTCCGTGCTACGCCTTCTTCTCCCAAGTACCTTATCATGCAATAATTCAAAGACTTAGGTAGTATAAAATTCTTATTAACTAAAACATCAGGTTCATTAATAAACAAGTTCACCTATTGTTCTAGTAGCTTAGCACGAGCTCTTGTAATTGGTCCAATCCTTATCTCATTAGATTGATGTTTCTTTGCAGCAGCTAGAACATCATCAGTAGCAATTAGGGTAGGTGTAACTGTAGGGATGTCCTCATCATCTCCCCCCTTCAAAAGGCGTCGACCTTGACGCTCCAAGGTCTTCTCCAGCATATGGTGATAAATCAGCAACGTTGAAGTTGTTGCTAACTCCACCAAACTCCTCAATAGGTATATCAACCGAGTAGGCATTATCATTAATTTTGGCTAACACCTTGTAAGGACCAGTAGCCCGTGGCCTCAACTTGGACTTGCAAACTAGTGGAAATCTATCCTTGCGTAGATGCACCCATACCATGTCGCCAGGCTTGAACAACAATTCCTTCCTTGCTTGATTCCTTATAGCAGCAATGGTATTGCCTTTCTTCTCAATAGCCTCTCGAGTCTTCTCATGAATCTTCTTCACATATTCAGCACATTTTGATGCCTCCATATCAACTCTCTCATGTAATGGCAAAGGCAACAAATCAAGTGGCGTCAATGTCTTGAAGCCATACACCACCTCAAAAGGACAAAGCTAAGTAGTCGAACGCACAACCCTATTGTATGCAAACTCAACATGTGGCAAACACTCTTCCCACTCCCGCAGATTCTTCTTTATCATAGTCCTTAGCAGCTATGACAATGTTTGATTCACCACCTTCGTTTGACCATCTGTTTGGGGATGACATGTAGTGCTGAATAATAGCTTTGTTCCTAGCTTCCCCCATAAGGTCTTCCAAAAGTATCTCATGAACTTCACATCACGGTTAGAAACTATTGTCTTAGGTACTCCATGTAATCTCACGATGTCCCTGAAAAACAGGTTAGCAACATGCGATGCGTCGTCGCTTTTGTGGTAGGAAATAAAATGAGCTATCTTAGAGAACCTATCCACTACCACAAATATAGAATCATGACCTCTCGAAGTTTTAGGTAGACCTAGCACAAAATCCATACTAATGTCTTCCCATGGAGTAGTAGGTGCTGAGAGAGGTGTATACAAACCGTGAGGCTTCAGCTTGGATTTCAACTTGTGGCATGTAATATATCGGCTCACAAATCTATACATATCACGCCTCATCTTGGGCCAATAAAAATGATCAGCAAGCATGAGCAATGTCGTCTCACGCCCAAACTGACCCATCAAACCACCAGCATGTGATTCCTGCACTAAGAACAAACGCAACGACGATTCTAGAATACATAGTTTGTTAGCTCGAAACAAATATCCATCATGTATATGATACTTATCCCATGCGTTTCTAAGAGCACACAAACGATATGGTTCCGCAAAATCATGGTCAGTTGCATAAAGTGCACAAATAGCTTCTAATCCAGGAATTTTAACATCAAGATTGGTTAATAGCATGTTCTTCCTAGACAAAGCATCAACAACAACATTCTCTTTTCCCTTCTTATACTTAATGATGTAAGGAAATGATTCAATAAACTCAACCCATTTAGCTAATCTTCTATGCGAGTTTGATTAAGCTTTCAAATACTTCAATGCTTCATGATCAGAATCTATGGTAAATTCCTTTGGACACAAATAATGTTGCCAAACTTCAAGTACTCTAGCAAGTGCATACCATTCTTTATCATAAATAGGGTAGTTCAATATAGCACCAGTAAGTTTCTCAGAAAAATATGCTATAGGGCGACGTTCTTGCATCAAAATGCCACCAATGCCTATACCACTAGCATCACATTCAACTTCAAATTGCTTCGAAAAATCAGGTAATGCAAGTAATGGTGCAGAAGTAAGAAAACGTTTCAATGTATCAAAAGCAATATCTTGGGTCGTGCCCCATACAAAAGGAACACCTTTCTTTATCAAATCATTCAATGGTGCAGCAATGGTGCTAAAATCTTTCACAAAGCGCCTATAGAAACCAGCTAAGCCGTGGAAACTACGCACTTCACTTACATTCATGGGAATAGGCCAATTGATTCAATTTTAGATTGATCTACCTCTACCCCATTCTTAGATACAACAAATCCCAGAAGTATGACCTTATCTTTTACAAATGTGCACTTCTCAAGATTAGCATACAATTTATTATCACGCAACACTTGCAAAACTTTTCGGATATGATTACAATGTTCAGTTTCATTGTGGCTATAGATAAGTATATCATCAAAATAAACAACCACAAAATGACCAATAAATTCTCTCAAAACATAATTCATCAATCTCATGAAAGTACTAGGTGCATTAGTAAGTCCAAACGGCATAACTAACCACTCATACAAACCAAATTTGGTTTTGAAAGAACTTTTCTATTCATACCCTTCTTTCATCCTAATTTGAAGATAACCACTATGCAAATCAGTATTAGAGAAAATAGCAGCACCACTCAATTCATCTAGCATATCCTCTAATCGTGGAATAGGATGACGATATTGAATAGTGATGTTATTAATAGCTCAACAATCTACACACATGTGCCATGTACCATCTTTATAAGGCACTAATACAACAGGAACAATACAAGGGCTAAGAGAAACATGAATGTACCCTTTATCCAACAACGCTTGTACTTGTTTCTGTATCTCCTTTGTTTCTTCGGGGTTGGTCCTGTAGAATGCACGGTTTGGTAATGTGTTGAGGGCAAACCTCTAGGGTAGCCCGATCATTCACGAATCCATTTCAAATCGAGGATGGAGTGCACGGAGAAGAGGGGAGGATGAACACGACGAACTCACGCACGAAGAACACGATGAACAAACACATGCAAAACCACGATACACACCAATAGCTCACACCGGCGGTGACCGGTCTAGTGCAATCCCTATGATCGGCGTCGGGCGGAGGACTCAGTGAGATCTTGATGTCTAGGAAAAGGGAATTTGATGCCTAGGGCTTGTACAACATGGAGGCACGATGCAAACTCCAACGAGGTTTGGGATATTTGGTGCTCCTTTGTCAAAGGAGCACGAGGAAAGAACTAGATAGATCCACAAGGGGTTTCCACTAATTCCAAATATCATGCCTAGAGTTAACAATAGAGGTGGGGGGCTATATATAGGCCATCCACTAGTACAAGGGTAGTATAGGCAATAAAGGGTAAAGTCTGGACAGACTAAGTGGTACATGGGCCACAGGCCCAAAATGCTTTCTCATGCCTGGTCCTCTTACACTGGAGACTCCAGGGTCAAGGGGCTGGAGACTCCGAGGTGGCACTCGGACTCCGGGGTAGTCTCCAGGGCGGCAGACAGAGACTTCCAGCGAGGGGTCCGGAGTCGTGGCCGAAGTTGGGGGCGGAGACTCCGGGGTCATTGGCCGGAGACTCCGGGTATCTGGGCCAGAGACTCCGGTGTGCATGGAGACTCCGGGGGCGACGATGCTCTCCAGTGAAAACTCCGTGGGGGTGTACTGAGCGCTCCTGGTGGGGGTCCTGAGAAAGGTCCGGAGTCCTGGCCAGAGACTCCGGGGATGCAGACCGGAGACTCCGAGCTTCAGGGATGGAGCCTCCGGGGCTTCAACTCCAGTAGCTCCTTCTTCTCGTCCTGCTCCTTCCGCTTCATCTGATGGAGGTTCGTATATGATAAGACACAGTGTAGTTGCATGAAGTAGCAAGCCATTCATAGATGTGTAAAGTCACACGAGGAAAGGAGCAAATTCACCTTAGCCTGGTGGAGTTTAGGTCACGCACGAGTCATTTGTCCACTTGGGGGACTTGGTTGTGGAGATGTAGTGATGTCCATAGGACGGGATGCATCAGCTCCCCCCTTGGGAAAGAGTCATCCTCGACTCTTCATGTGTATCATCTTGATCATCTCCATGGTAGGGTGAAAGGTCCTTGACGTTGAATGTATTGCTTGTAAGGTACTTGGATGTCGGAATATCAATGATGTAGGCGTTGTTGTTGATTCTTTTGAGGATCTTGAAGGTACCATCTCCTCTTGGTTTGAGTTTGGAATCACGTTCTTTGGGGAAACAGTCCTTTCTCAAGTGTATCCATACAAGATGACCTTCCTTGAAGATCAACTCTCGTTTATCCTTGTTGAGCCTTGAATCTTGACGAAGGACTTGCTGCTCTATAGTAGCTCTTGTTTCTTCATGAAGCTTCTTCATAGCTTGTGTGTGCTTCTCAATGTCCATGTTGGTGCGCTCATGGAGAGGTAGTGGTAGGATGTTGAGCGCGGTGAGGGGCTCGAAACCATAAACGATCATAAAGGGGATCATCTTGGTTGTTGAATGATTGGCTCTGTTGTAGGCGAACTCGGCGTGGGGAATGCATTCCTCCCAATCCTTCAAGTTCTTCTTGATCAACACACGTAGAAGAGTTCTGAGGCTTTGGTTTACAACCTCGGTGTGTCCATCGGTTTGAGGAGGCGACGCGGATGAAAAGAGGAGTTTGATGCCGATCTTGGCCATGAGGGTCTTCCATAAGTAGCTCATGAATTTGACGTCGCGGCTGGAGAAGATTGTTCTTGGCACACCGTGAAGACGGACGATTTCCCTTTGAAGATGAGTTGGTTTATTTGACGTTCAATCTCTTTTGTCTCCTCCGGGTTCGTGCGGTAAGCGGCGCGGTTGGGAAATGGTGCGCCGAGGATGAGGTCAATGCGATGTTCGATGCCGCCAAGAGGAGGTAGTCCATGTGGGAGCTCTTCGGGGAACACATCCTTGAATTCCTGCAAAACAATCATCAAATATGGAGGAACATTGGTTAATTCATTAGTTCCGTGCGCTAGTCCCTTCCAAACGAGGACATAGTGCAAGATGGATGGGTTGTCCCGAACATCTCTCATCTCACTTTTGGTGGCAAGGAGAACACTTTTAGTTTTTCCACTCGATTTTGTCTTGTGGCTCTCACTCACTATGAGATGGTTCTCTCTCTCACCGCTCTTCTCACAAGTAGGTGTTATGCTTTGCACCCTCGCTAAAGCCTTTTCATTGTCCGCAATTATTTGGCTAGGAGTCATTGGTTGCAAAATACATGTTTTGTTGAGGCATTTGAGGGTGTACACATTGGTGCGACCATCATGTAGAGAAGCGTTGTCGAATTTCCATGGTCGACCAAGAAGCATGTGGCAAACTTTCATAGGAACCACATCGCATTCCACCGTGTCTTTGTATAGACCAATGGCAAAGGAGACCGATATGGTATGCTTGATCTTCACGGACCCTTGGTCACTTAGCCATTGCACGTGGTACGGGTGCTTGTGCGGATGGAGGGTGAGGTTGAGCTTCTCACACAACTCGGTGCTAGCAAGGTTGTGACAACTCCCTCCATCGATGATCACTTTGATAGATTTGCCATTGATGTCGGCTAGTGTTTGGAAGATATATGAGCGTTGTTCTTCGTGCTCTTATGCTTGAATGGTCAAGATCCTTGTGACGACAAGTGATGGACTTGCGTCATGTTCACACATGAGGAGTTCTTGTTCATCTTCCACTCGTTGTCTTGCCATTGCTTCCTTGACTCAGGCATCGAATTCATCTTCACTAAATTACTCTTCGTCGCCATTGTCATGAATGAACAAAACTTTCTTGTTTCCACACTCGGCCGACTTGTGTCCTTTGCCTCCACACTTATAGCATTCACTATTGAAAGGTGTATCACTCTTTGCTTGCTTGCCACTTGGGGGCAGTTTTCCTTGAGGAAGTGTGGGCTTGAAGGAAGGCTTGGAGGTACTTGAGGAGCTTCCATTGAAGGTTGTTGGCGTAGCGGTTGAAGCTTGCTTGTAGGTGAAATACATCTTGGGCTTGTTGTACTTTATATCCTCCTGCACTTGGCGTTCGGCCTTTGTTGCGATGTGCACAAGATCAACCATGTTATTGTATGTTTGGAACACGACGATGCGCTTGATTGGGTGGTTCAACCCAATAAGGAAGCATGCCATAGTATGCTCTGTGCGCTCTTCAATGTTGGTGTGGATCAAGTTGACTTCCATTTCCTTGAAGTACTCTTCCACGATCTTTGTTTCTTGATGAAGCGATTGAAGGTTGTTGAAGAGGTCATGCGTGTAGTGCGTGGGGACGAAACAAGATCTCATGTGTGCCTTCATGTCATGCCATGTTGTGATTGGCAGCTCTTGTCTTGCATCACGAGCAACTTGAACTTGTTCCCAACAAAGGTTGGCATAATCATCAAACTCAAGCAAAGCCGTGGCAACTATCTTCTCGTTGCTATAATTGTGCATGCGGAAGATCTTGTCAACTTTGAGTGCCCATGAGAGGTATTCTTCGGGTCATTGGATCCGGTAAACTTGGGCATTGTGAACTTGAGCTTGCCGAAAGTTTCTTCATCGTTGTGGTCATTGCGACGAGCTTGGTGACCTTGTTGATGAGCTTTCTATTGATATTGTAGTTGTGGAGCTTGCTCTTGCTCTTGGCGCGGTTGTTGACGATGTTGAGGCACTTGGGCCCCATGAGGGTGTTGAAAATGTGGAGCCCCATGAGGGTGTTGATGACAAAGAGGAGGCTTGTTCCTCGGTTGGTGATGTTGATTAGGCACATGGGCCTCACGGCTATGATCATGGCCTTGAGCGTCTTGACATGGTGGGCGTCGCTCAACTTGTACCACTTGACGCTCCATGTTTTGGTGTGGTGGAGGAGGTGCCTCGTGATGACCATGGTGTCAGTGTGGACGTTCATGACGAGGAGGAGGATCTTGGAGAGCGTCACGTCGATGACGAGCTTGATTCTCCAAATTGGAGTCATCACTTGTTGTGTCAAGTATGTGTCATGGGCGATGTTGGTGGACTTGTGGTTGCGCTCGCGGTTCTTCTTATGGTTGTGCTTGTTGGATCACTAGTGCCCTTGCATGATGACGGTGTGCTTCTTGCCTTACTTGTGGTCTTGAAGATAAATCACCATCATAGCTTGACGTTGTGGCATGCCGTGGGGAAGGTACATAGTTCGAAGAACTTCTATCTTCAACCACAGGGGCGTCATTGCATCTTGGAGCACTTGGATGTAGATCTTATTGAAGAGATTCATGATGACGCGAAGAGCTTGATGCACGTGAACACGGTCTTTCCATTCCGTCGATGAGGCATCAAAGATTGTCATTTGTTTCAGTGATGGAGCGTTGAAGAGCTTCATTTTGGTGGCCGAAATTGTGATGCATTGCATGCATTTGTCGTTCGAAGCCGTCGAAGCGGGTGTCGATGTTCTTGAACTCGGCTTGCGTCTCGCCAAACTGTTCATATTGTCGCGTCTCAAGGGCTTGTCAATGTTCACAGAACTCTTGGCGGACGATGAAGTGACTTGCGCACGTCATGTACGTTTGTAGCATCCCATCTGTCTAACAGCTGTAATGCTACTTGGTTTAATAATAAAATGCTACTTCCTACATATAATTGTTGCATCATAATTATATCATGCTCATGTCATCATGCCACATTGCATTTGAGCATCATATAAAACCCTTCTTCTTTTGGTTCTTATCTCATATGCATTATTAATTGTATTTGCCTCTTGATATATTGTATTTGGTTCTTGATAAGTGCTTGATGCCCAAGTTGAGTTGGGGGCATATCTTTTATTAACTCCACCACCTTTCTTGTCACCACCCTATAATCCCACCATCCAACTATATGTGAGCTTTGCATCTTATGTGGGTTACCTCTAGCTCATGTGGGTTGGGATGGATCCACTTCTATTTCCACATGCTCTCACACTAGCATCATGTTGTTTTCACATTATTGATATGTGGAGCCACCTTTGCATGCCATGTGAGTGGTAACCCTTTTTATAGCTTCCATATGGATTGTTTTGGAATAGTTGCTCATGTTGGAATATTGTTGAGGATATTATACACCTAGTGGAATATACACACTAGCATGTCCAAATTATATTCAAATTTGAGCATCTCCATCTACCCCAAATGGAACATCCTTTTAATTCTTTTGGTTTGGCCCTAGCTCCATATTTTTGGAATATATGTGAATCAAGGCCATGAGATTTTATTTTGTTTTCACAAGATTAAACATGGCACTTAATAAATATGCATGGGCCATGCAACAATCACCACCATTCCATTCTTCTGGGTTTTACTTGGTTTTTGAGTGTATCTTTTCTTTTGTTGAGCTCTACTCCCTTCTCTCTCAACCCTCACCATCTTGATTGTTCTCTCCTTACCATGTGCCCACAAAATCTCACCCCTCACATGTGTATGTCCCATGCATGGCCATGTGTGGCCATCTCAAAACCCCCCCTTCAAACCCATCCCTCTCCATATCCATCTCACCCCTTGATGGGGCTTGATCTTGCCATGATCTTGGGGGGCATGTAAACCCCAAACCTCACGTCACCTTCCTCTCCTTCCCACCATTCCATCCATGCATGATCAAGTGTGACCATAGCTAAACCCGAACCCTAAAACCCTCACTCCCTAACCCCTCTCTCTAAAAACCTAACCCCACCACCCCTTACTTGTCCTAGCTAAACCCTAACCCTCCACCTTCCCAAACCCTAACCCATCTACCCCACCACCCTAACCAGCCCCATGCCGAGGCACCACCCCCATCTACCCCATCTCAAACCCTAACCCTGCCCGAGCCTCCCTCTCCCTCCTCTCTCTCTACCACAAGGCCCCACCCTAGCCAGGCCACTTCCCTGTCCTCGCCCTGGCCCCCAGCTGCAGCCACCCTACCGCGCCGTGCCTAGCACGGGAGGAGAAGAAAAAGGTGGCCGAAGCCACCTTTTCCACCCGAGCCACCCACGACACCTCCCTCTCCCCCTCGGTCTTATCCATCCCTCCCCTCTGCCTGCACTTTCCCCAGGGCTCTGCGCCGAAGCCCCTTCCTCCCATCTACTCCGCCATCCTCTCTTCCATCTCCGGCCATCCAAGATCGGCATCGGCGTCCCCCACCAGAACAAGGAGGCGGGCGTGGCATCCAGGTTGTCGAGGAAGGCGAGGAGGACCCCGGCATCGCCCCTGTGAACGGCGTCGAGGCGGAGACCGTCATGTACCTGCTGCACACCGACGACACCGACGAAACCCTAGCCGTGGAGCGTTTGCTTCTCTGACGATCGGCCGTGCCTCTCGCCGTTCCACCACCACCGACGCCACCACGGTGAGTCCCCGAACCCCCCTGACACCCTCTCGGCCAGCTTTGCTTCCTGTGCGCGCCGGTCGCTCCGTCGAACGCCCTCTGGGCGGCGCGCTCGCGTGCGTTTCCTCGCCGATGCGCTACGGTCGCCGTATCTAGCTGTGTTCCCCTTTTCCTTCAACAACACCAGCCAGCCCCAGCGGTAGCCGCCGCCATGCGCAAGCGCCAGGTCACAGGATCGATCCCCCGTCCCGCCAGCCGCGCGTCTCGGTTAGTTTCGTCAGACAAACAGAGGAAGAAAAACAGTGTCGCGGGCACTTTTGCATATAACCCCTACGTTGTTTTGTTTTCTTAACCCGCGCTCCACCGTGGCCCACCTGTCTGCCTCGGTGCAAATCTTATAGAGAGGCCCCTGGAAATAATGCACCAGCATGACCAAGCCCCTGTCCCTGCCGCGTGGCATGCCCTGGCTGGTCCGCGCGCGTAGGGGCCCCGCGGCAGCCGTGGCCCGCTTGTCAGCGGCTAAGGTGAGCGGTAAGAAAAGTATACCGCGCGCAGTTTGCGCCAACTCAGCACGACCCCACCTGTCCGTGACTGTGGCTGGATCCCTCTGAGTATAAAAAGTGTCTGATCTTTTCTGTTTTAAATAAAAACAATTTCAGAAAATGTTTAATATGATTTTAAATACAGAGATTATTAACTTTTAATTTGTAATTCCAAATAGTACAAATAATACATGTTTTTGAATAAGAAAAATGTGAGGATTTCAAATCTGCCATCCAAATTAATGTTTGACTAATTTAAATTTTCGAAATTGTTTAAATGTAATAAAAATGCCTTTTCTTAATTAATTAATAACTTTAAATCGACAACTCCAAATTTGACAAATAATATGTCTAAATCGATCAGCGCGACGAGCCCGTTCTGTTTATGCATTCCATGTTCTGAATTGCAGCATGCATCATATAAATATTTAGGGGACAGCAAGTGTTATGGGAGTAAAACAGGACTAAAACTTAATAAAATGCTTTATTCTTGTACCCCACACCTCACCCATGCCATGCTACATTATTGCCATGTAAATTGTGCATCATTCATCATGGCATGCTTGTTTTCTTGTCGCATTTTATTCATATGCTTGTGCACTATATTTACGTTGGCCCTTGTTTGTTTCGTTCTTCTTCGAATAGACGCCGAGCAGGGGAAATATCAGGAATCCCAGAAGTACTACCCAGATCCGTCTCTCGCTTCAACTGAGCTGCCAGGCAAGCACTACCACATGCTTGCATACAAATAGTACCTATTGCCTCTATCTTATTCTTGCATCATTGAGTCGCGATTGCATTAAATTGAATCCCAAGTACTACATAGCCTTTACTTTTAAACCCCACCGAAGCTTGTTCCTCCATCCTATGATCCATTACTACAGGAGTTGTTTGAGCCATGAGAGTCGTAGAACATCATGTGTAGGGTATGTGAGTGCCTGATTGATAACGAGGTACCTAAACAACTTAACCTGAGTAGTAATGGGATAACTAATGAAAGAGGCACTAGTGGGCAATATCTGCTATTTGGTTTTTCATGCTCACTTGTGTCCCGTAAGACCCCGAGTACTTGATTCCTGTTCCTTGACTATTCGCACTATCCACATCCGGGAGGCCGTGGACCCCCCTGAGCCAGAGCTTGATTCATTTCTATTTCTTGGGGCCACAAAGTAGTTTGGGGCTTTGTTACTATCATGTACTGATGCCATGCTTTACTGTTTTATTTAAGATTGTGCGAGGAGCACCTGTACTGTTTAGGATTGCGGAGTGTTTTCGCGGTATCGACAAGCCGAGTCACACTTTTGGGTTCCCCGTCGTTTACAACCATTGGCGCAAACCTTGGAATACTCATGGAATGGTTAATAAAACTGCCAACGGATGGGATGTTCGTCTGCTTTCTTGTTGGTAAGCGAGAAGGAGGATGGATCTGTTACTTATACTGTTATAATTGTTGTTTCTAATTAACGGACATCCGTCTATCATTGGTTAGGTGGATGGTTAGCGAGTATCTATAGACTTGTTAGTTATTATCTTTTGCTGCAATTGCGTCACCCCAGGTTATGTCCCCTTTAGAGGTATAAATACTTGCTGAGTACCCCTAGGGTCTCACACGATAAATTGTTTGATTCAGATGAACAGGTGTATTCGCAAGATGGATACTGGGTGGAGGAGACAGATGATGTTGGCAACGATCACTCGGTGTAGAGATTCCGGGGATGGGGATCCGCGAGATCTGTGGGCAGGATGTGTTTATTTATGTGGCATCTTATGCCGATTTTCGTCTTATCCGTACTCGGATCTTGTTTTCCGCTTCCGCCTGCTACTCTGATGTTTGATGTATGAGGATCTATCCTAAACTATTATCTCTATCTAGGATATTTGGATCTTGCCGTATGGCGTTGCAATATTTCTATTTCTTTTAGATGGAATGGCTCTGAGAACTGTTGTATGGTAGCTTGCATACATACTCACTTGTGTATGTATTTGATCTCTTCGCCTGTTTCCTACGCCGCTCGCTCTTGTCCCGATGTCCTGGAAGTGGTCAGGACGGCCGACGGGTCTACACGTGGGTGGTCCCCTGGGCCCCCGCTGTACTATTTTAACCACTTCCGTTTCATCCAGGCTTGAACTTAGAGCGTAGGGTCCGAGGTAGTTACAACGTTCCATGTTCTTCTTCTTAGGGAGGTGGTTGGCTCGACTCACCGTGCCTATCCATCATGCAAAAGACACAAGTATTGTATATGGGAGTGGAATATGCTGGTGTTAGCCTTGTACCTCACCTTGGGGATTGCACCAAACTAGAAACAACAAGTGAGAGCTATAAGCGTGCAAAATGGGATTGCAAAGAAAACTCTGATTAAAGATAGAACTAACTCTCAAAAGCTTGTTGGTGGTAGGTTAGGATTGTGGAATGCCAAAGAACCAGCGAAAAGAAAAGGGGTAGTCAAAAGTGGGTAAGATCCAACAAAACTCAAGTCAAAGGCGAAGGTCAACAACTCAAAAGGGTGACGAGAACCTACCACTATATACACACATGTGGATATTGTTGGGATGGACACGACTATGAAAATGAGCAAACAGAATGTCCTAACTAAGACTAAGCTCGTTGTCGTGCCAATGTAAGGAAAGATTGTGGCTCTTTTGTAAAGAAGAAAAATGAGCAACGGATTTGTGCACTTGCCTTGGGCGCTCTTCTTTCTCTCTTACTTACAATCTTTGAGACTCTTGTTTGCAATGGGAGACTATTTTTCTTTTTCTTTTGCTTTGTATCTTTTTTTTGCTCTCCCTTGATGCTACCAAGTCACTCTTGCTATTGCTTTTACACTCTCACTATCCAAGGACAGGTACACAATGCTCAAGCAAACACAAGATGAGCCACTCTCGTGGGATAGGTACACACAAAGGAAGATAGGGGTTAACAAGGTGACGCATGTTATACCTTCATTGGTGATGATGAACTTGGCATCGGTGGTGCGGGATGATGTTCGTGGGCCGTGGTGTCAATGAGCGCGGAAGTTCTTGATGCGGAAGCTTATTGTTAGTTGCTAACACGCACACGGGCACAAACAAACAAAGGAAATTAGCCAAAACGGAAAAGTGGCAAAAACTGTCAAAAATAGGCATCAGGGACGGAGACTCCGAGGTCTGAGGCCGGAGACTCCGGGGGTCCGGAGACTTCGGGGTTGGGGACTCTGTTCCTCTTGCTTGTGTTCTTGAGTAGAAATCCACGCCTTGGGGCCTCAAATCCGCGAAAATTTGACCAAATTGGGCTAGGAAAATGCAGGATAGAGCTGAACCAACACCTAAGACAAGGTTTGCTCGGATCAAAACCACAAATAACACTCGAAATCAAGAGATCGATCCAAAAGAAAATTTGGGATCTTTTTTTGGGGATTTTCGAATTTTTGGTGGATAGAAGAAAATTTTGTGGGGGAGTTCATGAGGAACAAAGCTCTTGATACCAATATGTTGAGGGCAAACCTCTAGGGCGGCCCGATATTTCACGAATCCCTTTCAAATCAAGGATGGAGTGAGGGGAGAAGAGGGGAGGATGAACCTGTCGAACTCACGCACAAAGAACGCGATGAACACACACACAAAACCACGATACACACCAATAGCTCATGTCGGCGGTGATCGATCCGGCGCAATCCCTAGGATCAGCGTCGGGCGGAGGACTCTCTCTCGAACCGGCACAGCGAGAAGGGAGGCTCGGTGAGATCTTGACGTCTTGGCAAAGGGACTCTGATGCCTAGGCCTTGTACAACACAGAGGCATGATGCAAACTCCAACGAGGTTTGGGATATTTGGTGCTCCTTTGTTAAAGGAGCATGAGGCAAGAACTAGAAATATCCACAAGGGGTTTCCACTAATTCCAAATATCATGCCTAGGGTTTACAATAGAGGTGGGGGGCTATATATAGGCCAGCCACTAGTACAAGGGTTGTTTAGGCAATAAAGGGTAAAGTCTGGACGGACTAAGGGGTACATGGGCCACAGGCCCAAAAGGCTTTCACATGCCAGGTCCACTTACACCGGATACTCCATGGTGTCCGGAGACTCTAGGGTGGCGCTCGGACTCCGGGGTAGTCTTCGGGGCGGCAGACAGAGACTTCCAGCGAGGGGGTCCGGAGTTGTGGACGGAGTCCGGGGGCAGAGACTCCGGGGTCGATGGTTGGAGACTCCGGGTAACTGGGCTGGTGACTCCGATGTGCAAGGAGACTCCGGGGGCAATGATGTTCTCCGGTAAGGACTCTATGGGGGTGTACTGAGCGCTCCTGGTGGGGGTTCAGAGACAGGTCCGGAGTCCTGGTCGGAGACTCCAGGGATGCAGGCCGAAGACTCTGGGCTTCAGGGCCGGAGACTCCAGGGCTTCAACTCCAGCAGCTCCTGCTTCTCGTTCCGCTCCTTGCGCTTCATCCGATGGAGGTTCGTATCTGATAACACATAGTATAGTTGCATGAAGTAGCAAGCCACTCATAGATGTGTCAAAGTCACACGAGGAAAGGA
Organism: Avena eriantha; assembly: GCA_910589775.1. Lineage (NCBI taxonomy): Eukaryota > Viridiplantae > Streptophyta > Magnoliopsida > Poales > Poaceae > Avena > Avena eriantha. The sequence goes on from OU342741.1 coordinate 317,231,168, forward strand.
GTGAGTTAACCTTAGCTTGTAGGAGTTTAGCTTGCACATGAGTCATTGGTCCACTAGGGGGACTTGGTGGTGATGTAGTGACGTCCGTAGGACGGGCTGCATCATAATGTGACGCTAGGGATCAAGTCAATTTGATGATCAATGCCATGCAATGGAGGCAATCCTACTGGTACATCTTCTAGAAACACATTGCCATAATCCTGCAAAATAGTAGATAGACCAAGAGAAATAGGGGTCATGTCGTTAGAAACCAATACTTCGCCCTTATACATGAGCACAAGTGGCATAGCTGTAGGATCCTCACGAAACTCTCTCATATCTTCCTTGGTGGCTAATATGACTAGACCAAGCACTCTCTCACTTTTTGTTATATCACTCTTTTTGGTCTCTATTACATCATGTACAGCTGCAACACTCTCTCGCACATCTATAGATGCTTCCTTCAAATTCACTTCTATCTTCTGACGAGACTCATTCATAATCTGATGGGGTGTCATTGGTTGCAAATTAATCTTCTTGCCCTTGAACTCCAAGTGATATGTATTGGCATGGCCATTGTGTTGCACATGGCGATCATAAATCCAAGGCCGACCCAAGAATAGATGACAAACAGTCATAGGAACTACATCAAAATCAATAGAATCTTTGTATGGTCCTATCTCAAAATTCACACGTACCATATGGTTTACCTTCATCTCACCATTGTCGCTCAACCATTGTATGTAGTATGGCTTGGGATGAGGTAAATAAGTCAAATTCAGCTTGGCGCATAACTCCTTACTTGCAAGATTTTGGCTGCTACCTCCATCAATGATTACTTTTCAAGCTTTGTTAGGGCCAACAAGTGCTTTGGTTTGGAACAAGTTGCAGCGCTGAGAGTCAGCAATAGGCTGCACACTAAGGGTGTGTGGAGAGACCACTATCGTAGGCGCATGCTTAGGGAAGGCATTCATACCTCCCTCGTTGTCATATCCATCATCGCCATAAGTATCAACATCATCTCCACTCTCATACTCTACTTGTTCACCAATAAACATCACCTTGAGGTTGGGACAATCTCTCTTGTAGTGTCCTCGACCTCCACAAGTTTGGCACTCTACATCGTGTGTTCGTGCAGTTGACACATTGGAACCCGATCTAGCAGCAGGAGCAGCGGGCTTCCTAGTATTGGAACCATAAGAAGACGTGGGAGCAGGCTTGGCTGATGGTGAAGGGTGGCTAACAGCCGCTGCAGGTGGCGTTGTAGGTGGTGACGGTGTAGACCTCGCTACAAAATGACTGGTAGATGGAAACCTCGTATGTGAATTAGCCTCTTCAGCAAACTGTGATTTGGCCTCTCTAGCATGGTGCAATAGCTCATTCATAGTCTCATAATTGTCATGACGAACAATGATCTTGATTGGTAACTTCAAATTTTTGATGAATCGCTGCATGGTCATCTAAAGGGATTCATGAACTCTAGCACGCTGCATAAGCATCTCCATCTCCATGTAGTACTCATCAACTGACATGGTTCCTTGCCTTAGTTGTGTCAACTTATCAAAAACTGATCGCAAGTAGTTGGTTGCCACCAAACGAGCCTTCATTATTTGCTTTATCTCGCGCCAATCCATCACAGGAAGTTCATTGTCCTCCCGTCGATTCTGCACAATAGCATCCCACCAGCGCAAAGCATATCTATCAGAGTATGATGCGGCAAGCTTGACCTTCTTGTCTTTTGGATAGTCAAACACACGGCAGAGCTTCTCAATCATCAACTCCCATGTGAGGTAATCTTTAGGATCAAGTGAACCATCAATCTTGGGAATCGAGAATTTTGGCTTGCCCAAACCATCATCAGCAGCTTGGTTCTAAACACATTGAGCACGCCCAATAGGAGCAAACCCGCAGCCATAAGCAGGTGCAGCAGCAGGCGCAGGTGCAGGGGGATTGGCACGTCCCCTGCCATGATGTGGGGAAGCATTAGCCGCACTACCCTCATCATCATCATCAAAAGCATCATCATGTGGGTGTTCCTTCCGTTGCTGTATTGCTACTGTCAAATCTTCAATGGAATGCTGCAAAGTTGTGGCATTGACATTGATTGTTGTCACTTGCGTTTGAATAGTAGTGACTACGCCCACATTCTGATCCAATGTCATTTGTACGTCCTGGATATTCTTGTCAATGGCATATGTCTTGTGAGTAAACACACGCGTCAAGTGGGATTTCAAAGCCTCATATTCGCGCCAATTAACAAGTTCCTCATCCTTCTTTTTCTGCGACACAACATCATCATAACTAGAAGACATGATTAGTAGGTTAGTGCAAAAATCAAAATCTGTTTGGTTGAAACTCTCACAACTCATTTAGAACTAACAAGAAAGGAGATCTTACCATTCCAAAGTGAATAGAGATGCTTTACCAAACATAATCAAAGACTTATGCACTGATGTGATGAAGTGAATATCAAAGGTATAGAGAATGATCACAGGGAACACAGGTTATTTATGGTGGAGCTCTAGGTATGGTATCCTAATTACACCACAAACAAGTCCTAGTGCTGATTGTACAAAAAACCCAAGAAACACACACATGGAGAAAAACGTGGCAATGCAACTATAAAGGGTGTTGCACTAATCTCAAGAGACACTAGCAAAGCTCAAAGTAAACAGGCACAAGATTGCTCAATCTAATGGTGCACAAAGATATCACTAGGCCTCTTGCTCAAATTCTCTTTTTCTCTTTGTCTCCTACCACGGCACGATTTCTCTGTCGCGCACCACCCGCTCTGTCGCAGCACACTTTCCGTGCGATTCTCTGCCCTGCACCAGCTGCTCTTCCACCGCTCTGTCGTGGCACCTTTTTGGCGTGTTTCTCTGCCGCGGTACAGAATTTTCTGCCATGGCATGATTTTGAGCTGTTTTTCTTCCACGACACCATAGTTGCAAAGTGTGAAAAAATTGCACTTTTCCTTACCCTTGGCCACAACCATTCTATTTCATAGGTGTAGGAACTTGCCCATTGAGACTAGTTTCTGCTCCTATAGGCTGCTCCTAGGATTTTGGTACCGTGCTTTGTAATTTGGCAGTGTGTGCAAAAAAAAGAGAAAAAGCAAAATAGCAAAAAAAAGAGAAAAAGAGAATTTCAGCAAGAGGCCTAGTGATATCTTTGTGCACCGGTAGATTGAGCAATCTTGTGCCTGTTTAATTTGAGATTTTCTAGTGTCACTCGAGAGTAGTGCAACACCCTTCATAGTTGCATTGCCACGTTTTTCTCCACGTGTGTGTTTCTTGGGTTTTTGTATGATCAGCACTAGGGCTTGTTTGCGGTGTACACAGGATACCATACCTAGAGCTCCACCATAAATAACCTGTGGGCCCTATGATCGTTCTCTATACCTTTGATATTCACTTCATCACATCAGTGCTTAAGTCTTTGATTACGTTTGGTAAAGCATCTCTATTCACTTTGGATTGGTAAGATCTCCTTTATTGTCAGTTGTGAGTGAGTTGTGAGTGTTTCCACCAAACAGATTTTGATTTTTGCACTAACCTATGTCTTTGAGTGATGCTGATGTTGTGTCATAGCAACAGAGGCATGAGGAGCTTGCTACTTGGCGCGAGTATATTGATGGGAATATCAAGGACATGCAAGAGGCAATGGATCAGAATACTGGCGCAGTCAATAATATTCAAACTCAAGTGAAAATAATTAATGTCAATGTTGCCACCTTTCAACGTTCGATTGAGGCTCTTGGAACGGCAATTCAGCAAAGACAGGATTACCAACCCGAGGATGTGTTTGAGGATCATGATGAGGGTAGTGCGGCTGAGGCTGTCCCACATCACGGAGGGGACATGCCAATCCCCATGCACCTACTGCTGCTCCTCTTTATGGACGTGTATATGCCCCTTTAGGATGTGCTCAGCGTGTTCCGAATCAAGCTGATGATAGTTTGGGCAAGCCCAAGTTTTCAATTCAATCTTTCTATGGCTCACTTGATCTTGAGGATTATTTTACTTGGGAGTTGAAGATTGAGAAGCTCTGGCATTTGTTTGATTATCCAGAAGACAATAAGGTCAAGCTTGCAGCATTAGAATTTGATGGATATGCTTTGCTTTGGTGGGATGTTATTATGCATAATAGAAGGGACGACAATCAACTTCCTGTGATGGATTGGCGTGAGATGAAGAGCATTATGAAGGATCGTTTTGTACCCATCAATTACTTGCGATCAGTTTTTGATAAGTTGACACAGTTGAGGCAAGGAAACAAGTTCATTGATGAGTACTACATGGAGATGGAGATGCTTATGCAACGTGCTAAAGTTCATGAGTCCCTTGAGATGACTATGGAGCGTTTTCTCAACAATCTGAAGCTTCAAATCAAGAGCATTGTTCGTCATCACAAGTACGACACTATGAATGAGCTATTGCATCATGCTAGAGAGGCCGAGTCACAGCTAGCTGAGGAGGCTAAGTCATGTGCCAGGTTTACATCTACTAGCCGTTTTGCGGACAGATCTACACCGCCTACTATGGAACCACCTACACCTGCTGCTAGCCATCCTACACCATCGGCCAAACCTGCACCTACATCTTCGTTTGGTTCCAATGCTCGGAAGCCCGCTAGTCCTGCTGCTAGTTCGGGTTCCAATATGTCAACTCCGTGTACTCACGATGTGGTGTGCCATACTTGTGGAGGTAGAGGACATTACAATAAAGATTGTCCAAACAGCAAGGTCAGGTTTGTCGATGAACAAGGTGAGTATGAGAGTGGAGATGAGATTGATGCCGATTCTGATTATGATGGCGAGGATGGTGTCGATGCTTATCCTGAGCATGCATCAACTATTGTGGTATCTCCACGCATGCTTAGTGTTCAACCTATTGATGAATCTCAGCATTCCAACTTGTTCCAAACAAAAGCTCTAATTGGACCAAACAAAGCTTGCAAGGTCATTATTGATGGAGGTAGCTGCAGAAATCTTGCAAGTAAGGAATTATGTGCCAAGATGAATTTGACTTATTTTACTTATCCCAAGCCATACTACATACAATGGTTGAGCAACAATGGTGAGATGAAGGTAAATCATATGGTATGTGTGAATTTTCAAATAGGGCCATACAAGGATTCTATTGACTTTGATGTGGTTCCTATGACTGCTTTCCATCCTCTATTTGGGCGGCCTTGGCCCTATGATCGCCATGTGCAACACAATGGTCGATCCAATACATATCACTTGGAATTCAAAGGAAAGAAGAATACTATGCAGGCAATGACACCACAAGATATTGTGAATGATTCTCGTCAGAAAATAGAAGTAAATTTGAAGGATGATTCTATAGCTCGGCGATATAATGTGACAGCTGATCATGATGTAACTGAACATAAATCGAGTGATATCGGAAAAGTGAGAGAGTGCCTAAGGGTGATATGAGAGAATTTCGTGAGGATCCTACAGCCATGCCGCTTGTGCTCATGTATAAGGGCGAGGTAATTGTTTAACGACATGACCCCTATTTCTCTTGGTGTCTCTTCTGTTTTGCAGGATTTTGGGGATGTGTTTCGAGTGGTATAGTCATTGGTGCGTTTTGATGCAAGAGGGTCGTGCTATCGCATATTTTTTTGAGAAACTTACTAGTGCTCGCTTGAATTATCCTATTTATGATAAAGAATTGTATGCACTTGTTGGAGTTCTTGAAGTTTGGAAACATTATTTGTGGCCAAAAGAAATTACCATACATTCTGATCATGAAGCATTGAAATATTTGAAAGCTCAATCAAACTTGCATAGACGATTAGCTAAATGGGTTGAGTTCATTGAGTCTTTTCCTTACATCACTAAATATAAGAAGGGAAAAGAGAATGTTGTTGCTGATGCTTTGTCTAGGAAGAACATGGTGTTAACCAATCTTGATGTTAAAATTCCTAGATTAGAGAGTATTTGTGCACTTTATGCAACTGACCATGATTTTGCTGAACCATATCGTTTGTGTGCTCTTAGAAACGCATGGGATAAGTATCATTTACATGATGGATATTTGTTTCGAGCTAACAAACTATGTATTCCAGAATTGTCGTTGCATTTGTTTTTAGTCCAGGAATCACATGCTGCTGGTTTGATGGGTCACTTTGGGCATGAGAAGACATTGCTCATGCTTGCTAAGCATTTTTATTGGCCCAAGATGAGCCATGATGTGTACAGATTTGTGAGCTGATGTATTACATGCCACAAGTAGAAATCCAAGCTGAAGCCGCACAGTTTGTATACACCTATCTATGCACCTACTACTCCATGGGAAGACATTAGTATGGATTTTGTGCTAGGTCTACCTAAAACTCAGAGAGGTCATGATTCTATATTTGTGGTAGTGGATAAGTTCTCTAAGATAGCTCATTTTATTGCCTGGCACAAAAGCAATGATGCGTCGCATGTTGCTAACCTGTTTTCAGGGACATCGTGAGATTACATGGAGTACCTAAGATGATTGTTTCTGACCGTGAGTGAAGTTCATGAGCTACTTTTGGAAGACCTTATGGGGGAAGCTGGGAACGAAGCTATTATTCAGCACTACATGTCATCCCCAAACAGATGGTCAAACGGAGGTGGTGAATCAAACATTGTCACGGTTGCTAAGGATAATGATAAAGAAGAATCTGCGGGAGTGGGAAGAGTGTTTGCCACATGTTGAGTTTGCATACAACAGAGTTGTGCATTCGCCTACTCAGCTTTGTCCTTTTGAGGTGGTGTATGGCTTCAAGCCATTGACGCCACTTGATTTTTTGCCTTTTCCATTACACGAGAGAGTTGATATGGAGGCATCAAAACATGCTGAATATGTGAAGAAGATTCATGAGAAGACTCGAGAGGCTATTGAGAATAAAGGCAAGAACATTACTGCTGCAAGGAATCAAGCAAGGAAGGAATTGTTGTTCAAGCCTAGCAACATGGTATGGGTGCATCTACGCAAGGATAGATTTCCACTACTTTACAAGTCCAAGTTGAAGCCACGTGGTGCTGGTCCTTACAAGGTGTTGCCAAAATTAATGATAATGCCTACTCGGTTGGTATACCTATTAAGGAGTTTGGTGGAGTTAGCAACAACTTCAATGTTGCTGATTTGTCACCATATGCTGGAGAAGACCTTGGAGCGTCGAGGTCGATGCCTTTTGCAGGGGGGAGATGATGAGGACAGCCCTACAGTTACACCTACTCCAATTGCTATTGATGATGTTCTAGCTACTGCAAAGAAAGCTCAATCCAATGAGATAAGGATTGGACCAATTACAAGAGCTCGTGCTAAGCTACTAGAACAACAGGTGAACTTGCTTCTTAATGAACCTAGTGTTTTAGTTAATGATAATTTTATACTACCTAAGTCTTTGAATTACTGCATGATCAGGTACTTGGGATAAGAAGGCGTAGCACGGAGCGAGGAGCTAATGGAACATGGCGTGTTGATCAATGAAGAATGCGCGAGGGGTGAGATGGAAGAAGTGCAAGGAGCACAAAAGGTTGAAGATCAACACTTGGTGGAAGATCTCTGCGGCGACAGAGAAACGCCACTTTTCTCTGCCACGGCAGGCTGCCATAGTAGAGAAACAACAAGGTTTGCTGCCACGACAGGCTGTCGCGACAGCAAAACCGAGCCAAAGCCTGCCACGGCAGAGTCCTGAGGCCAAACCTCTTATGGGTCAGTTTGTACCCTAGTTGGGTGGGACCAACTCGGATCCCACCTCGGTTGCCTCCCCCAGACTCTTAAATAGATGGGACACCACACATAGTTAGGTTTAGACCACGTTAAAATTATTTTTGAGTTGTTTCTGTCATAAAACCTCTGGAATTACTTGTGATCTATTTCTACCAACTGCAATTGAGTATGATATGTTGTTCCTCTAGGAATTAGTAGATTGCAAACTACCGTTCATGGTCGACGGCTACGTGCGCAAGAGTGTGGTGTTGTGAATATCCTACAAGGTTCGAGAGCTGTTGCATTGGGTTCAGGGTTTGAGCGGGAGAGATCATAGCTACATACTAGTTATCTATCATCCACCATCATCATCGACAAGTGCTTTCTGAGAAGATCGGGCCACCCCATATCAACTTGGTGACTGAGTCTGCCACCTTGATGTTTATCCCTAAAGGCGGTGATATCTCCTTGGCCTACACAATGGCGATGTTGATGAAGTTGCCGGCAAGAATCATGCAATCCTTGGGATCCGGAGCACCTTCACCCAAGTTGGTCAAGCCAATGTGAGTTATGGTTTGCATAAGATACAAGGACCATGAGTATAAATACATCAAGTATTTGTCGAGAGTACATAATTGATCAAGATGGAGAAAACATACCGAAGATGCTGGAATCAGCTTGCTTGCATGTCTCCGTCAAGATGCCATGCTCATCCTGAAGTTTCCTGTATGCTTCAAGGCTCTAAGAGTTTTTCTCTTGGGCAGCTTTGTTTCGCTCCTTGAGGCGCTCAATTTCTTCCTTTAGACACTGCATCTCGGCGTCTACAGACTCATGCATGACCTTCAGCGCCTCCTCGTGCCCCTTCAGTGCATCGGCCAGATCTTTCTTCAAGATCTTGTTTTCACTATCAAGCTCTTGAATATGGTTCGATTTCTCGACAATGCCCTTGGCCTTGGCAATAAGTTCTTTAAGACAGCAAAACAAGAACAATATGAGAACACGGAAGAAATTTACTATGAGCAAATAGCAGGGAAAAGTTGGAGGAAAACAGACTCTTGCTATTCGCGATTTGTTCCTTCAAAAAAGTTGTTTTACCCTTTTCAGCATCCTGGTTCTCCTGCAGCTTGTCATATTTCTCATTGGCCTTCTTCCTACGGGCATTCTCATTATATGTAAGCAAAAGTATTTAGTTTCTCTTAGAACCTTCTAGCCGGAACTATTTCAGTTTCATCTAGAAGCTTGAAGGCTACATTATGATATTTTGATCTATGGTTGGTTCTTCTAGAGCATCTAGTCGGAACTTTGCTAAATTTTCAATTAGAATCTCGGGGGCTACAATATTAAATTTCAAACCCAAGTATGCTACTCGTAGAGCATCTAGCCAGAACTTTTTCTAGTTTCAACTGGACGCTCAGGGGCTACACTATCAATTTCTACTCTTAGTTCCTTGGAGCACTCAGGCCAATAACTATTGTTTATCCTCCTAAGATCTCCGGGGCTATAGAGGGATATGTTATGCGATAAAAGATCAAGTTGAAATAATTACAATGGAAATGACTTTAAGATTGTTGGCCAGATTGGCATATGCAGTGTGGAAAATGCCGGCATTGTGATACACGACATGCGCCTGCTTGATAAGGTCATCCAGGCACAATGTCGGAGAAGTTGCAGCCAGAGGAGTTGATGAAGCCGGAGGTATGGATGACACCCTGGTCGCCTGCTGCGTGATAATAAGAGTAGATGGACCAATGGCTCCCGCCTTGTCCATTGCTATAGCCGCCTTCGTCTCTGCTCCCTCCATTACTTGTTTTCCTTTCTCGGTGGCATCCTTAGCTGGAGCTTCAGCCACTTTGGAGGAAGTACTCTCCTGCGTCGTCTGTCCACTAGGAGCGACGTCCGTCCCGGTAGAGTCTAAGACATCAAAGATTGGATTGATATCTATCTCCATGGCGGAGGTCTTAGGACGGACAGGGGATGAAGGCCCAGTGGGACTAGAAGTGGGCTCTGTGGCAGGAGTTGGAGCAGCAGTAGTGGGAGAGGGCTTGGCAGCCACATCCTTGGTCAGCATATCACAAAGTTTTTTGACCGCCCAACATCTCTAGAGGATCGCTTCAAGCTAACTATGGCTTTCCTCCTGAAACGTACAAAGTCTAAGTACATGAGTTGAATAGGGTGTGAGCTAAAGTACAATCCGGAGAATGAATACACTTACTCCACGACATGAGCCTTAGTTAGGGGAATGTCGGTGGATCTCTTCTTCTCCACGTCTAAGGTGGCGGTGGATCGTCTAGAGACTCCACTCTCTGATTTCTTCTTCTTGGCCTCGGCATCAGTGTCAGAGGTGGAGCTCTTCCGCTTTCGCGCTGCTGGAGCTAGGTGATCCTTGGGGTGTCATCGTCGGACACCACCTGGATATCCTTCAGCTTGGGATCATAGACCTAGGAGGCCATCTGATCCTCTGCCAAGGTTGCCATCTAGAAGACAAAAGGTGTCTTAGATTGATAACCTCAAGACGGAAAAACCTTAGTGTATATGTAACGAGTAACAAAGGAAACAAAAGCTACCTTTGGGCATTTGCCGCATTCAAACATGTCATAGTTGATCTTGAACCCACACTTCCTGCCTTCACATTGACCATGTCCTTAAGCCGGAGCTTGATGGTGTTGTTGGAGAAGTGATCCTACGAAATTCGCATGGGATCCTTTGTGTCCTTAGAGTAAATGCACATCAGCTCGGCGCGGTGCTATAGAGGCTGGAACCGCCTAGTGAACCAACACATGACTAGGTCCAAGATCGTCAGACCTCCATCTACGAGCCATTCGATCCGCCTTACGGCATGATTGGCTTCCTCGTCGGACGGAAGGGAAGCTGGGACCTCCAGGTGGGTGCTTCGGCGCAGCTCCATCGAAGAAGTCAGAGTACGTCTCAAGACGGTCAGGCAGAGGAATGTCTGGGCCATAAAAGTATGTGCACTTCTAGTTCTTGCAAGATTCGTGACCCACGATGTCGAGAAGCACCGGCTAGGCCAGATCTTAAAGCTGATTGTTCTGCATATCCGCAGATCATCCTTGGATTCTACAGACTCTCTTGACGGTGAAAAAGTTAATAAACATATATAACCTAGGCTTTATTACTAGGTATCCTTCACACAGGGAAATGAAGTTACTAAGTACAAGGATGCTGTTGGGAGAGAGGTTGTGGGGAAGTACCCGGAAATAGCAAAGGACATCCCAGAAGAAGTCGGAGACTGGCAGGCTTATGCCATGTACCAGCTGGGCTTTGAGGTATACCTTCTCTCTATCTTGGGGAGAAGGGGTGACCTCGCCGGCCGATGCTGGCTACCAGACCAAACCCTCCGCCACCGGGAGCTACCCCTCGGCGATGAGTTCTTGCAGATCCTCGGCGGAGAGGTCGGAGCCCCTCGACACTCCTTTGTGGGTGTCGTTATCCTCTTTAGCAGCTTCTGGTGCTGCCCGTCCTTGGTCGTCGCCAGTGGTTTCCACCACGGCAGTGACAGGGATAATGCCCCCTCCGGCGGGACCGTCACTCTCTAGGAGAATATCATTTTGCGGCCCGAAAGTTGGGGCGCCCAGGCAACACGGTACCCAAGTTGATTTTTATCACCATGATTCGAAAAGTTGGGGCGCCAATTGCTGAGAGGGGTCTTTCGAGTGAATGATGGCCAAACCCAATATTTTCAAATCATGCCCGTTAATTCAGGATATTCCGTTACACTAGTTCCTGTTGTGCCCCTTCTTCGCTGGTCACTCTTCTTAGCCACCCTGCACGTGTCGTAGGGGCAAATCCATTACTGTAATTTCCTAAATATCCACACTGAATCTTGCTGCGGTGGCGGTGGTCCCTTTTCTTCCCTTCCCTAACCCTAAATCTACCGGTGGCGGAGGACCTTTTTTCTCCCTCCCCTGATACTGAATCTGACGGCGGCGGCCCAGCATGTCTTGCAAGGCGAAGGTTGTAGCTACGTCGCCGATGGATTAGGGTCCATCGGGGCCCAAGTCTAGGGCTCAACACGTAGCAGCGGTGAGGTCTTCAGCCCCGGTTAGCGAGGGGTCCAGCAAGGATTCTGCTCCCAAGGTACTTATGAGCAGCAGGTTGAAGAGAAATGCAAGGCCATCAGTGGATTGTTCGGCTCCGGTGGGAGGATGCAGCACCCAGATCTCGGAGAAAAAAACCCGGGAGAAGAGAGAGAGGTGAATTTTTCTTATCTGTGCCTTATCTTGCAAGTAGATTAGTTATGTCATAATAGAATCGAATGAACTGAAATGTTCCTCTTTTTAATCAAATTAGGCACACCTTTGATACAAGGGACCTATATGAGTTCACAGTTCATGTTCGGCAGTACACTACAAAACTTGATTTTGGTTGCGAGAGGGTTGTGTTCGGGCAAGATGTGCATCTGCTTGTGAATTGCAATGAGGTTGTGTGTTTTTCGCAGCTGGTAGATATGCTTGTCGCTAGAATTCCTTGGGGTTCTAGACATAGGACAACGTTGGTGTGGCGCAACATGAATGATACCTATCAGCAAAATGAGCACTCCCTTGAGCTTCAGATGGAGTCGTCGGATTGAGGACAAGTACGCCATGACGGGGTCCTCGAGGCGTCCGGGAGAGAGGGGTGTGATACATACGGTGTTCCGGGACGGTGAGCACACAAGTTTACCTAGGTTCGAATCCGCCGACTTTGGACGGATCCTACTCCTGCTAGCAATCCAGTAATATGGCAGAGCCGGATATGGGTTACAAGGGTTTCGCCTGTGCGAGTTGAGATTGTAGACTATTGAGGTGTGCCCTAAAGGCTCTCCCTATGATGGATTATATAGATATCTGGCCTAGGGTTTACAGGAGAGATCTATCCTAAGTCGGTAAGTCTTCTGGGCCTTCCTGTAGTCGGATTGGACTCCGTCTTCTCTCCCTGACTGGGCCGCCTGTGAAGCTAAGCTCTAACCCGAAGTGGGCCAGCCTGGTTAGTGAGGAACTGTGAAGATACCCGGAAAGTATATCCCCAACAGCAGCCCCCGGAGGCCTCCAAGATCCAAAGTCGGATTTATCATCGTCTAGCTTGATCTTCAGCTTGCAGAATCTTGAAGGGTTCCTGAAACTTCACAACAAAAAATACGACCCGGGTCTTAAAAATAAGTAAGACCTATCAACAGGTTACTCGGATTTTCCAGCTTGATTTCAAACTAAGCCGGAAATTGGTTTATAACGCAACCTGACACAAGTCATGGTCAAGTCACGTCATCTGACAGACATCCTGTCAGCACGACCGTTGGTGGGTCCGTGTTTTGCGGAACCGAGGCGCCGTTTCAATGCGTGCACGGAGATCGAGGCGACGTAATCATCGCGTGGGTCCTTCCTAGTTCCTTCCACGATGCCTGCCGGTTACACTATAGCATCTGCATGAACCTTGGCGTAGTTAGGTGGATTTTCTCCTTCTCTATTCACATATTCCCTTGCCTTTTCCTCTCCTCCAAATCTCCCCCATGCGCACGAAGCTCCTCCGTTTTCCCCCAAAAAACTCCCAGCGCCGCCCATCTTAGGTCATCTGCCCGCCAGAGAAATGGCTTCTTCTTCCTCTTCCGGCTTGGCGGCAGCGGCGGCGACGGAAATGGCGGCAGAGAAGGAAAGCTTCCGTGGGGTCTGGATCCCCTGCGTACTCAACGACGAGAAGCTCCAGAACATGGAGAAAGAAGGGCTCCTCCGCGCCGGCAACTGGCAGAGGGGCTTCGAGGAAACCGTCCCCAACCCGCGCGTCGGCGAGCGGGTCCACTTTGGCACCCACCTCGACAGAGGTTTGTCGTTTCCTCCCTCGGAGTTCTTCTCCGAGGTGATTGACCATTACGGTGTTCAACTCCACCATCTTCCTCCCAACTCTCTCCTAGAGATGAGCGCTTACGCTTCTTTGTGTGAGGGCTTTCTCGGCATTAGGCCGAGTTTGACCTTATCCCAGTATTACTTTCATGTCCGAAGAAATTCTATTACTGTCGGTGTTCCTTATATCACCGGTATCATTAGTTTTTCACTTAGACGCGAGCACGCATATCCCAAAATCCTAGCTAGTGACTCGGTCAAACAGTGGCCAGCCACATTCTTTTACCATAAGGATATTCCGGCTCCCGACAAAGCTACTGCTTTGCCGGCTTTTGTCGACGGAGCTGCTACGGCCCAACCATCTTGGGACGAGGCTGCTTCGGCTCTCAGTGACGATTTGATTCTCGCTAAGAGGCAGGTCGAATATCTGATCAAACACAAGGGATTGAAGGGATCCGACCTGGTCCAATGCTGGGTATCACGCCCGATCCAGCCCCTTCACTACCACGGAGACCGACTGATGCACTCCATCACGTCGTCCAAGAAAGATTCCCTCTGCATCAGCCCCAAAGCCTACACCACACAGGGCTATATAAGTCAGATCAAGTGGCTGATAAGGGAGCAGATCGAGAGGAGGATCCTGGAGGTTTCTCTAGATATGCATACAGCGGAAAACCCTGTAGTGCCGGTAAGCTTCTATCAGTAAACCTTTTATGTGTTTCAATCTTTGATTTATACTGCAATACTTATATGTTTTCTTCTTTTCATCTTGCTGACCTCCCCGAGTCAGAATTTGCTCTGCTCGAAGGATATCCTCTAGAGTTTTCTCAGGAGACAGAACTGGTCCCATTGCCGGACCTTGCGCTCAAGAAGCGCAAAGCTCCGACAGTGGCTGTTGGTACAAAGGAGGTGCCCATCGTGAAGAGGTAACTTTCAATCACCACTTCCGCCTTTGCACTTTACTCGAATTTTCTTCCGAGATGTAATGTTTCTGACTTTACTACATTCTCAGAGCAAAACCGCTCATCAAGGGCAAGGGGAAGGGAACTTCTTCAAAGCCACTACGACAGACGAAGGTTACCATAGCTTCTCCTGCCGTGGCTCCTCCGACTCCTGCCCCTCAACCTTCCGCAACCCCGATGATTTCTCCAGCTGCTGCAGAAGATCCGGCTCCTTCAATAGAGCCTGCGATCCTTGAATCGCAAACTGACGTCACCATGGGTGAGTCAGATTTAGATAAGGGTGAAACCTCTTTGGGTAATGATCCCTCGGCAGAAACCTTCACCTAAAACCTTCTCAACAGTCCGGGACTTGCCAAGTTTGGCCTGTCGCGAAAATCTGCTGAAGAGATCCAGCGGCTGGCCAGGCAATGCCTAGAAAAAAGTACCTTATCTGCCGAACAAGAAGTGCAAGAAGCAGAGGACGTCAAGCACTCTAATCTTCTTGAACAAGTGCTTCTTCGCAACGAGAGGATCAAGTCCGGTGAGCTTCCAACCGCTCCAGTGACCCCTCTGACTCTCGCTGAGAAGGGTGCTGTAGAAGTGAACGCGAGTTTGGATAAACTCACTCGCGAACAATATGTAAGTCAGAATTCGCACTCCTGTTTTCCTTTATTTCATATCATATCCTCCAGCCCCCAAGCATGAAGTAGGATAAATAATCCGGGTTTATGCTTCCTTAAGATGCCAAAGGACGAACTAGTGTAGCCCCCAAGGCTCGTGCTGATATTAGGAAAAATATTAGCCCGAGTCTTTAGTAGCTTTCTGACTTTGGGTATTCTGACTTACAAAAAGTATATTCCTATAACCAGGATTTTGTTGAAGAATGTCTATGATAAGCGGAGAGAGATCAGAGCTCTCTGACTTAAAAATGCTGAGCTGAAACTTGCCAAGGATGAAGCCAAAGGTAAACATTCCGAGACTCCAACCTTGTCCTTGTGTTTTCCATGTCGAAATTTTTCGTTGAACTGTTGTTCTTTTTGACTTACAGGACCGGTGAAACAATCCTGTGCCATGATTGAAGAGGCCGAGAACCTCAAGACTTTGGTGGTGGAGAACAGGAGCTTCGCCAAGAGCTGGATCAGCTCAAGGTTGATCATGAAAAGAGCATTGCTCAAATCCTTGAGTCCTCCTCCATGGCTACTGATGAACGTGATTGCAAGATCGCTGCTCAAGTTCAAAAAATCTCGGACCTCAATAATGAGTTGTGCAGAGAGAGGGACCTTTCCGAGGCGCTCCGGGCTGAACTCCAGAGTCTTCGGGAAGAGAAGACCAAAATTGACGACGTCATTTTCGGTACGTTCCATTTGTTTGACTTGTCTTTTGTTATTCGACTTCTTTCAATGTTGAATATCTTTTAACTGCTTTTTTGTCTATAGGTCCTCTAAACTTGACAGACTCCACCTTTGTTGAGCCCCTTACCCACCGGCTTACCGAAGTCGGTGACCTGCTTCATGACTTCCGCCAATCCCTTGAGGACATTGGCGAACCTCACAAGATTCCGGATATGCATAGAATGTCGGATTTTCAGGTGCGGGACAAGGAAAAGGAGATGCCGCAACTTGTCTAGGATTGGAACATGTCCTACGCGCGGACTGCGGCATAGAACGCTCTCACCATGGTCATGAGCCACCATGGAAACATGGAAATATGGCAAGTGACCAGAAGGCACTACAAAGTAGATGAAGACGGCCAGGAGCAGGACATTCAAGCCAGCATAGACTCCTACACCGGATATGGGTGTCACGTGGCTGATTTGACCGGCTACGAGACTCCTTTCTTCACCCGCATGGACACTCCACCTCCGCCTCCAGAAGATTCAACAGAAGTTTCCGACGATGAACGCACCATCTCGGATGTGGACATCTCGGAACGATATTAAGGCGATGTATCCAGTGAGCCGGCAGCTCCTTCCTCTCCTGCATCATAGATTAACAGAAATATTTGTGTTATTCTGAAAAACACGATGGGCCTGTAAATGCAGTACTATAATTTTGCTAGTGCTAAGCTTTTGATCTATTCAACACTTTTGGCTTTAAATTTTTGTGTGCCTGAAATCTTTTACACAAGCACTTGTATTTTTCGTCTATACTTATTGTTTATCTGACTTTCCGCCTCGTCCCTTTCATGAGCCGGCCAAACCTTCTACCGGATACTTTGCCGAGCAACGGAGCTCAATCGCTAAACCAGTTTAAACTTGGAAACAAAGTCGGCTTCTAGTACCAACAATTCACTACTCGGAAAATGCCCGCATCTAGCAATCACACAAATAACCAAAGTAAAGACTAGAAATTTTAGAATTTATACCCGAAGGTAGCATTTTTAGAATTGGAAATCTAAACCAGAACGAATATGAGCATAAAGTACTTTCACACATTCTGGGATTTTCGACTATGACATGATCATTCTGAAATAAGATGGTAAAAACTTCTCAGAAAAAACTTGAGGAAACCAAAACTTTTATTTCGCTCAGAGTATGTACATATATATGATTACAAAGAAGGATAAACTAAGAATAAAAGGGACGTAGCTGAGCAATATTCCATGGTCTGTCTAACTCATCCGGATTTGTACTGCCTCTAGCTCTCTTTCTCTCCTTAGTAGTAGGTCTTTCTTTGACTGGCCTCATGTCAGTTAAGTAGTACGACCATTGTGCAATACTCGAGTAACTAAAATGGGCCCTTCCCATACTAGGGAAAGTTTGTGCTTTCTTTGTTGCATAAGCCGGAGAACCAAATGACCTTTATTGAAAGATCTATTTCGGACTCTCTGGCTATGATACTTGCGTAACTTCTACTGATAGGCTGTAGATCTCATTTCAGCAACGACGCGAACTTCTTTGACTAAGTCAAGATCGTTTTGTCGAGAAATCTCGGCATCCTCTTCAATATATGCGGCCACTCTAGGAGAAGTATGAATTAAATCACTAGGAAGAACTGCTTCTGCACCATACACAAGGAAGAAAGGTGTGTATCCGGTTGACCTATTTGGGGTTGTTCTTAAACTCCATATTACAGAGGGTAATTCCTCTGCCCAAGCCCCCACAGCACGTCGTAGTGGTGCTTCGAGTCTCGGTTTTAGGCCTTGTAGGATTAAACCATTTGCTCTTTCGACTTGTCAGTTAGCCTGCGGATGTGCGAATGACGCAATGTCAAGCCGGATATTTTGCTCGTTGTAGAATTCAGCCAATTCTCCCATAGAGAAGTTACTCCCGTTGTCCGTTCTAATGCTATGTGGATAACCATATCAGATTATAACATCCTCTACAAATCTTTTGGCTGTTGCTCCATCACAACTAGTGAGAGGTTTAGCCTCAATCCATTTGGTGAATTTATCCACCATCACTAAGAGATGAGTAAATCCACTTGGAGCTTGTTTAAATGGTCCTACTATATCAAGCCCCTAGACCGCAAAAGGCCATGTTATAGGTATTGTTCGCAGCTGATCAGCTAGAACATGAGCTTGTTTGGCGTACTTTTGGCAGCATTTGCACGTCTTGACTAATCGTTCGGCATGTGCCTGAGCTGTAAGCTAGAAAAAATCCGTATCTAAAAGCTTTTGCCACTAAAGATTTGGCTGCAGCGTGGTGACCACACTCGTCTTCGTGGATTTCTCTTAAGATTTCCACTCCTTCTTCTGGAGATACGCAACGCTGAAAACCCACATAAATACTCCATTTATAGAGCTCACCTTTAACAATAGTATAGGCTTTTGCTCATCGGATGATCTGCCGGCTCAGCACCTCGTCCTCGGGTAATTTGCCAACTACCAGATAATCTAGGTAGGGTTGAGTCTAGCTGGGAATTACAGCCAGAACTGCTATTAGAGGTGATTCGGATTTGGTCGGATATTCCTCATCTACTCCCTTTATTAAGGGAACTTTGAGGTGCTCTAAAAAAGTGCCATCTGGGACCTCTTTCCGTGCAGAGACTATCCGAGATAGTGCATCTGCTTCCTCGTTTTCTGCTCGAGGGATGTGTTGAACCTCAAACCCATTGAACGATTTAGATAGATCATCCACGACAACTTTTTATGCTGCCATGTGTTTATTTGCATTATAAATATCCGACACTTGTTGAGCAACAAGAACCAAATCTCTGTAACACATCAAACGTCAGATGCCAATATCCTTAGCAATCCGGATTCCATGTAGCAGTGCTTCGTACTCGGCAATATTATTTGTCGCCGTGAAGTGGATCTGCAACACGTATAGAAGTTTATCTCCTGGGGGTGATTTGAGCACCACACCAGCCCCCGAGCCCCCTCGAGCCTTAGACCCATCAAAGTAGAGGGTCCAGTATTCCGAATCAGGGAGGGTCATTTTCTCCTTCATCTCTGTCCAATCAGCGACAAAGTTAACAAGGATCTAGGATTTGATTACTGTCCGAGGTTTATACTCAATATCAAAAGCTGAAAGCTCTATGCCCCATTTGGCGACGCGTCCTGTGGCGTCACCGTTGTTGTTTATATCTCTCATGGGAGCTCTGCTCACCACGGTAATTGGATGCTCCTGAAAATAGTGTCATAACTTACGAGATGCTAGAAAAACACCGTAAGCCAACTTTTGATTCTGTCAGGACCTCACTGACAAAGTAAGTCGGATGCTGCACCAGGTGCTCCTAATTTTCCTCCGGTCTCTCCACCACCATGACGATACTAACAACCTTATTTGTCACAGCAAGATAAAGCAACATCGGTTCTAGAGGTTCCGGCGCTGCAAGGATAGGAGCAGATGAGAGTACTTTCTTCAGGTCTTGTAGTGCGGCTTCAACTTCATCAGTCCAAACAAAATCCTTGGTCTTTTTCAGGAGTTTGTATAATGGTGCGGCTCTTTCAGCAAGCCGGCTTACAAACCGACAGACCACAGCGATGCAACCAGTTAATCTTTGTACGTCCTTCAGGCGAGTTGGCCTGTAAATATTGAGTATAGCCTTGATTTTGTCCCAATTCACCTCTATGCCTCTTTGAGACACGATGAAACCTAACAATTTTCCGGCTGGTATCCCAAAGAAGCATTTCTTTGGGTTAAGCATGATGTTATATTTTCGTAGATTGGCGAATGTTTCCTCTAAGTTGGAAATTAGTGTTTCCTTCTTTTTGTACATCACCGCAATATCATCCACGTATGCATGTACATTGCGTCCGAGTTGGTCGTGGAGGCAACGCTGCATTGTGCGCTGGTACGTAGCTCCTGCGTTCTTCAGCCCAAAGGGCATTGTAACATAACAGAAGGTTCCGAAGGGGGTTATGAATGAAGTTTTGTCTTTGTCAGATTCCTTCATCCGAATTTGGTGATAACCGGAATATGCGTCGAGAAAACATAGGAGTTCCGAGCCTGCCGTAGAATCGATAACTTGATCAATTCTAGGCAGAGCGAACGGATCTTTTGGACAAGCCTTGTTCAAGGCAGTATAATCAACACACATCCTTAAATAAGTGGTGTCCATTTGAGGGACCATTACAGGATTGGCCGACCACTCAGTGTGGATGACCTCTTCTATGAATCCGGCTAACTCGAGCCGTGCTAGTTCCTTAGCTATTGCCTTACGCTTTTCATCGCCAAAACGTCGTAAGGAATGTTTGACGAGTTTAGCATTCGGGTTTACATTTAGAGAGTGCTCGGCAAGTTCCCTAGGTACTCCGGTCATGTCAGATGGCTTCCATGCGAAGATATCTTGATTTGCTTGGAGGAACTTGACGAGCGCGCTTTCCTATGCGCTACCTAGGCCTACGCCTATCTGGGTCACCTTGGAGGGGTTATCATCCTTCAACGGCGTCTTCTTCGTCTCTTCTGATGCCTTGAACTCCGGATTTGGCTTTGTCACCTCCTTCTTTATTGCGGGCATCTCGGACGGATCTATGCTCTTATTGATCTCCTGGTACTCCTGGGCGTGCAGCACAGCTTCGGCAAAGGCGACATTTCCATCCTCGCACTCTCGCGCTTTCTTCGGGTCTCCCCTGATGGTGATCACGCCGTTGGGACCTAGAATTTTCATCATATTGTAAATGTAACACGGATGAGCCATAAAAGCCCAGTAAGCCGGACGTACGAATATAGCATGGTATGCGCTCTTGAACGGGACCACTTTGAAGGAAAGTGCTTCCATCCGATAGTTCTTTGGAGTTCCAAAGGTGACATCCAAAGTAATCTCTCCCAGGGAATTAGCTTGTCTCCGTGGGACAACTCCGTGAAAGATCAAAGAGCTATGGTTCAGCTGGGTTTCCGAGATCTTCATCCGGCATAGCGTTTCGACATAGAGAATATTGATACTGCTACCACTGTCCATGAGGGTCTTGGAGAAACAATAACCGTCAATAAGTGGATTAACGATTAAGGCGTATTTTCCTCGCCTGTGCAACTTAGGCGGATGATCAGGGCGGTCAAATGTGATTTCCACTTCCGACCAGTCCAAGTATTGGGGGACAGCCGAAACTGTTGCATTGAGCTCGTGTAGAACTGCTTTCTTGACCTTTGCTGGTGGAGATCCGAGGAAAGTGACATAAGTGTCCTTCTTGGTAGGAAAAGGTTTCTTCCCTTCCGACTTGGGATTTGAAGCATCAGCTTCCTCCATGTCGGAATCTTCCTTGGTCTCTTTTTCTTTTTCGGGATTCTTATTTCCCTTCTTCCGCTTAGCTTTGTAGCCTGCGGTGTCATCTCTTTTGATGTTGTCATTGAAACAGCATTCGGCGTTGGTGTGGGATGAGACCCCATTGGCGTCTAAGTGATGCACACATGGGTTATTGGCAATGTCGTCCCAAGAGTAGGTTTTGCCTGGTTGTTGGTCTCCTCTACCTTGGACTCTTGAAGTTCCATGCCCATGCCCGCGGCCTCCACCGCGTCCTCCTCGTCCTCTAGAGCCGAAAGTAGCAGTGACCACTGCCGTTTCCATGTTGGGTTTCTCTTCCGAGGTATTTTTGCGCTTCTAAGCCTGTTGCTTTGGTTGTTTTGCCGACTGAGGCACAACTAGGGCATTGAGCAGTCCCTCTGCATCGTCATCAGCATATGCATACTTGCTCGCTGTTTCTATCATCTATCCCAAATCAGTGACCTTGTCACACTTCAAGCGATGGCGCAGTAGACCGATTGGGAGTCCTGCGATGAAAGCTTCACAGGAGTTCTTGGTGTCGATCCATCATCCGAGGTAATCCCGGCAAGTTTTTCCGGCCTTCTGGGTGCAACGCTGTAGGTCTCCGACCGTACAGGGCCTCCGATATGTGCCTTCGAAATTCCGAAAGAACACACTTTGCATGTCATACCAGTTATGGATGGTGTTCTCCGAAAGTTCATTGAGCCATGATCGTGCCGTCTTCCGCAACATAAGTGGGAGATATCGGGTTGGGACCAGGCTGTTTCCGCCTTTGGCGATGCAGCAAGCTTGGAAGAAATCCTGTAGCCAGGTATCTGGCCGAGCAATGCCATCGTAGGCTTGGATATGCCTTGAAATAGCAAATCCTTTCAGGAATCTTGTAGCTCTGATGCGTGGTCTGAAGCATTTTGGGCCCACGTAGATATCATCGTTTTCGTAGCGCCATGCCTATATGTTGGAGTTGATCATGTGCCTTGCATCGTTCGGGGATAGAGATCGTTCCGAATGTCGGCTATGGCTGTGGTGCCTTGGAGCCGGACTTCGGATTCTGCCACCACCTCCTCCGCCACGTCGTCCTCCTTGTCCCCCTTGAGAGCCGTTGTGATGACTGCTTGGTGGAGAGGGTGGGGTAGCTAGATTGTTTGCGGCTGATCGCCGACCTCCATCCGGAACGTCATTATTCTGGTTCCGGGGAGGGTCTTCATTATGACGAGCCCCCTGCCGGCTTGTGCCGGCATGGTTTCCGTCGTTCCTTCATCCGTCGTTCCCATCACGGTGAGGGTCAGCCGGACGGCTTGCATGTCTACGAGGTTGCATTTTTGACGGTCCTCCTCCCGACATTTCTCTTTATCTTCTCCCCTTCGATCGTTCGACTCTCGTCGGGAAGGGTTCTTCGGATATAGTGCAGCAATGGCATCTTGCTCGGCCGCTGGAACGACGTTGCTCCAGTCACGTGCGGTTCTGTGATGTCGTCCTGATGATCCGGTTCTGGAGTAGTTATCTTCCCGTCGGTCGGAATGGTAATGTTGTTCCGGAACACGCTGGGGCCTTATATCATTCCAGGCCAAGTCCGTGTGACATTGGTCGGATTTCGAGACCAGTTTTCGACTACCGGATTTCGCAGCCATCTGTTCCTCTAGACCCTTGGTGAGTAGCTTGATGCCCAATCGAACCTGATCTGGGCCTGGGTTATTTGACAAGATATCTCGAGCTGCAACAGTGTTCTGTACCGGTGTTGGGTACACCAGATCTCCTTTGCTGTCGAGCCGAGGCATCCCAGGATGTCCTTCAAAGAGGACCCTATTTACTTCCGGAAATTTACCGTCACCTGTGTAACGTCTCTGGGTCTTTTGATGCAACCGAGACATGTAATCCCTAGTTGCCATGCGTTTCTTTTCCTCCTTGATGTTTTTGGCTTCATCCAAGAGTTGTTGACGACGCTCTTCTAGGGCTTGGGCCCTTTCGTCCAGTTCTTCAGTAGTAAGTTCTGCAGCTGTAGGGATAGGTGTGGTTAATGCAGCATCAATGAGTTTACACGCACCTTCAGTGATCACGTGTCCATCCACCGATTCTTCTTTTTTCGGCTCTTCTGGGATAAGTGCTCCATCTGAGTCTTCCTCATATTCCTCGGCAATCACCTCCCTTGTCAGAGGGTCTTTGCCGGGATCTTGTTCTTCTTGTTCTTCTTCTTTGGCTTCTTGGCAGCGCCGGTAGCAAAGACGGCTTTGGGTCCGTTTCCCGGAGTTAAGCTCTGATCGATACTTTCGGACATCTGGAACTCGGTATTATCTACGACTTCCATGTCATCCTGCGCTTTGGGAGAGTGTTACCCGGATCCTTCATCCATGGCTTCTCCTTCTTCTGCAGCTTTGGAGTTGTACTCCTCTTCGTATTTCGCGGAGAACTTTCGGAAATCTGCTGATGTCATCGATTCATCTGAGGATGCGGGTACGTTGGCGTTTGTTCCAATTTCCTCCAGCACAGTGTCGGTGTTTTCTCTAGCATTGGCAGAGCCGGATCCGGATCCCACATATCCGACGAAGTGCCACATGTGCTTCCTGAGGTACCTGCGGCTCTCGCGATCAGCCATGTCGAAACTTTTGATGGTTTCGAGAATTGCATCTGCGCTTGCATCTTGCATTATCATACGTTGCAGTGTGTACCTTAGGAAAGGCCTGTCTGTCCTGGCATCATCAGAGCCAGAATCAGTGTTATCGATGAGATCCTCCTGGATTTCGACTTCCGCGGGTGGGTCGATCTAGGATCCGGCTTATCCAAGGAGATCCACTCCAGATTCGATTTTGACCGCTAGGTCTTCCTTAGGCTCAGATTTCTCCACTATCTCCGCAACTGGTGAGGGATGGGTGGTCTTAGGGTTTTCTGAGATCCGGAACTCTGCCGCCTCCATGGACAAAGGCGACCCAGAAGATTCTTCCGCCTCTAGCATCACCGCTGGGGTGGGTGGGGCAGGTTCAGCAAAACCGATATAGACATCGATCTTGCCAAAAGACATGATTATGTAGGCGGTCACGGCCTCCCTAGCCGGAATCTAAGTCTCATCGAGAACGATGAGAGGGGCATCGCTAGCGTAGAGGATGCGACCGACGGTGATAGTTTCGCCGATTCTGATTCTTGCAGATTCCGCTCGGAACGCAGATCCGAAGCTCACCTGCCCCACGGTGGGCGCCAACTGTCGTCGGATCGAGAAAAAGTACGCCATGAGGGGGTCCTGGAGGCTTGCGGGAGAGAGGGGTGTGAGACGTACGGTGTTCCGGGACGGTCAGCACACAAGTTTACCCAGGTTCGAATCTGCCGGCTTTGGACGGATCCTACTCCTGCTATCAATCAAGTAATACGGCATAGCCAGATATGGGTTACAAGGGTTTCGCCTGTGCGAGTTGAGATTGTATACTATTGAGGTGTGCCCTAAAGGCTCTCCCTAGGACGGCTTATATAGATATCTGGCCTAGGGTTTACAGGAGAGATCTATCCGGCTACGACTAAGAGTCGGTTACACAGTACATCTTGAACTACAAGTAACATTATGGGCCTAAGTCGGTAAGTCTTCTGGGCCTTCCCATATCCGGATTGGACTCCGTCTTCTCTCCCTGACTGGGCCACTCGTGAAGCAAATCTGTAACCCGAAGTGGACCACCCTGGTCAGTGTGGAACTGTGAGGATACCCGGAAAGTATATCCCCAACAGATGGTTTGGGAGTGTTGTGCAGCTGATCGTAAGATGAAAGTTGAAGCGATGATTGATGATATGTATGCAGATGTTGGAGATCTTGCTGCCAGAGCTTCTGCTCCTAGAGCATACAGACCAATAGATGCTAATCTAGATAAGTTCAGTATACGCATAGAGGTGGATTCATACATGGCAAAACTTGATGAGGGAGTTAGTAAGCCAGTTTCGTCATGTACGGTGGAGATCACTGTCGATTCTAAAAACATAACTCTTGATGAAATGAGAGAGATGATCGGTAAGGAAATCAGTATTGGCCCTAAGTAGATGGCAAAAATCCGGTGGTGGCATCATAAGAAGCAGCAATTCATAGATGTTTGGATACTGAAGATCTTATGTAGATTATGCGGCAAAAGAAATGACGCAGGAAGGTGTTCTTCCTTGGTACCATTTTTGATGTTTTTGAACAGGTTATAGTGGATGTAGATGCCCCCAGTAGGGCTAAACAGAATGAGGTGGTCGACATTGATGAGATTTGATGAGAGTTGCTACCCTAGGCTTGTCATATGGACCGCAGGGTTCCCCTGCCTGTATTTGTAATATTGACTGTTGTTGCATTTAGAGCGCGTTTCTGTGATTATGTTTGTTGAGAGATTGCGATATAATGCTATGTGAGCTGTTGAGATTTTCGGACATGCCACTCGCTGAAACCATCGTTGTTGAAATAAGACATAAGTACATTGTAGTTGACATGATTATCTTTCTTAAGATGACGTACCGTACTTGTTTCTGTTATTATGTTTGTTGGGACATTGTAATGTAATGTTTTGTGAAACCATGACTGGACAAGTGATGCATAAATATATTGTAGTTGACATGATTATGTTTCTTGAGATGATGTACTGTACTTGTTTCTATTATTTTGTTTGTTGAGAGATTGTAATGTAATGTTTTGCGAAACCATGACATGACAAGTGATGTGTAAGTACCTTGTAGTAGACATGATTTTGTTTCTTGAGTTGATGTAATATACTTGTTTCTGTGATTATGTTTGTTGAGGGATTGTAATGTGATGTTTTGTGAAACCATTATGTGATTATGTTTGTTGAGAGATTGTAATGTAATGTTTTGTGAAACCATGACTGAAGAAGTGATGCATAAGTACCTTGTAGTTGACATGATTTTGTTTCTTTAGATGATGTAATATACTGGTATGTTTTCGTTAGGCAATGAAATTGGGATGGAGGGAGTGCAGGTTTAATATTTGAAATGAGAATGTGTGGAGAATCCATAATAGGCATGAGACAGTAATCCAGGGAAAGGGCATGGTATCCATTATACTATTGTAACATGCCAATTTAGTCATTGTTGCAGCGGTAGAAGGGCTGCTCTCTCTCTATCTCTCTCTCTGACGCCGATGCCGACGCCGTCGCCTGCAACGACGCATTCGTCATGCTATCCTTGAACGACGAGGACGACCAGTCGAGCAGCGACAGACTTCTCTCCGACATTGAGTATTCCTTCCACGATGTGAGTACCTGTATTTTCTCGGGCTAGGGTTAGGAAATGGTAAATCTCTCGATCTAAGCTCCATATGTGCATGCAATCGTGTTTGATTTCAGATTTGCGTTTACCTATAGGTACCACGGATGATCTACGACTCCGAATGGGAGGGCCTAGATATCGATGGAGAAGTGCCATGTGACCATGGGCTAAAACTGAGGAGATATGTTGCATTCGAAGGCAGTAACACTGGGAGAAGGTTTTTGGGCTGTACAAATCAGGTTTGTTTACATTATGTGCAACTGCGACATGAAGTAAAATGTATCGTGCATGTTCATAATACTATAGTGTGCGTGTTTTTAGGTTGGCCCAGTGTGTAAAGCAGTAGAGTAGGTGGATCTTGAGTGGCCAGATGCACTTAAGAAATGTTTGGCACAATTATGGGAGATGTATGAGTTGGAAAGGTCGGGGAGATTTACTTATGTAAGTGATGCAGCTGAAAAAAATTACAAGTTGTCGGTACGAAATAAGGAGCTGGAACAAGAAATCAAGAATTTGTAGTCAGAGCTAACTGATGGAATCGATGGGAGCTTGGTTGTTGGAACTACAAAGAATTTTCAGGGTAGTCACAGGTTGCTGATTCATAATGCAGAAAAGGAGAGGGATCATCTCAGGGAAGACAAGAAGAAGCTAGAGTACTGCATTGCGGATCTGTTGAAGGAACTGAAGAAGGCGCGCGAGGGTGAACAAGGATAGACTATAGAGGATAAAGTAAATTCGAGATGAATAATTTATGTAGTGCCAATGCCTGAAACTAGTTAACTGTAAGACTTGCAGTTGCGCTTTCCTAACTAAGCCAAACTCAATCCTCGAGCAAACTAATTTTAGACGAACACACATATCATGCATAGAGTTAAGTTCACGCTTAAAAAATCACGACTGAAGAGGATAAACCAGACAGTTCAGTACTAAATAGACATATGTTGTGTTCAAGCGAGCCTGGCCCGGAGCTGCCTATTTTCCTCTCTAAGATTGGCCAGCTCCTTCAGTACTATGTCGTGCTTTAGCTGTAGGTTCCAACACTCTGTCACGGATTGGAGAAGTTGGTCTGTAGCCATACGATTTTCCTTCAAGATCCCTTTCATTATCTCGGTCTGCTTCATAGCCGAGGTGCGACATTCACTGTGTAGCTTCGCCCAGCCGGCGTTTAACTCCTTCAGTTTCTAGCACTTGTCAGAAAGGACCGCGAGTTCAGCGTGCAGTTGGTCAAAGGCCAGCTTCTGGGAATTCTGCTTCTCCCTTTGGATTGCTATCTTGTCATTTAGCCAGGTCGCTAGGTCCTGGTGGATCTTTCGCCTCTTTCCCCACAACAAAAATACATAGTATGGTTTGTTCAGTTCACCAGGACAAGCTGGTTAGTTTCCATAATTAACTGAATCGACTGGCACTGTCATAATTTCAAGGAAGAAGCAATCTAGGACTAATCAATATTTTATGAATCGACTAGTGGCACTGTCATAATTTCAATTTCAAAGACAAATAAGATTTATCTGCAGTTTAGTGTGCTGTGGGTTTTTCCCAATATCAGCAAATTGTAGTGGGAGAGTGGCAAACTCATAATGCAGAAACCCATGTCCAGATACATAATGGAAAGAGCACATGGTGTCCATTCATGAACATGAACACCAACACTTGTCCAGATAGAATAAGGAGTTGCCCTAGGATTCTTATTGCACCGTATAATGGGAAGCAGACTTGGGCATTGCTCCCTGAACCCTAAACATTACAAAAGGAGTGGAGGATGAACTGATATTCGTGTCCCCACTAACGGCAACCAGATTTGGGCATTTCTCTTATACGCCTCCAGACACGCCCTTAGCTCCTCGTTCTCTTTCCGAACACCCTCGAGTACGGTGATCCCTCTGCTCATGTCCGCCTTTATCTCCTTAACTGCATCCAGGCAACAGTTCCTGTCATGGTATGCTCGGATGGTAGCCTTGGTGTCCTCGACGCATCCTCTGAGTGCCTCGCTGACTTCGTCCTATAGGAGAATGCACCTTTCCATGAGATTCTTCTTCTCCTTCATGAGCTCGTTGATTATCTTGATGGCCTGTTCTTGCCTGTTCAAGTTACGGTCGAGCACTTTCTGCAGCCTAACAACGTCACGTGCAAAATCTAGCGAGATCTCCTTCTGCATAGATAATTGCTTGTGTAGGCTCTCATTAGCTTGGGTGAGGGAGCGTGCAAGCTCATGTTGGTTGACAATATTGGAACTGATCGCGGCCACCTTGTCATGGTACTCGGCCTTCGATCGCTGCATCGTTCATGTTAATTGAAATAGGAATTCTATAATTACACTCCAGGTCCTAGGTGAATACTAATACATATCAAAAAATCCCCGTTGAATCTATTGACCGCAGTGTTAAAAATTGGACCTAGAGATCTATTCATGACCACGATAAACTAATCCTAATCACAAAAATCCATAGTGAATATATGAACAGTGGTATTAAGGAAAGACCAAGAGATCTAGTCATATTCATGAAAAGTAATACAACTCGCAAAAGAAGAAGAAAAACCAATGCGGGGCGGACAGGATCTAAGAAATCCACATCACAACTCGGAGAAATAACAGCGTGGAGATTTGCTACCTCATTGAGACAGGGAACGGGGCCGAACGGGTCCTGCAACGCCTCCGTCGTGGTGGATTCAGGCTCCATGGCCAGCCTGTATACATAGAAGAGGAAGAGCAAGAAGAAGAAGAGAAACAAGAAGAAGCTGAATAAGATCATGATGGAGAGGGAGATGGATAAGAAGTAGAACAAGAAGACCGTATCGGGAGGATCCCTCGCCTGCTAGAACATTCGACGCCATTGTCAGGGGAGATTGGGCCTCGATGAGAGGGTGGGCTTCAGCAGCTGGTAGAGCAAGAAGTGCCTCATGGCAATTTCTCTCCCTTTTCTCCGCGAGAATCGTCGACCGGCCTCTCCCCTCCTTAGTGGAGCCATGGCTTGTAGGGTGAGGGTGGCGGCGGCAGGAGGAAGGAGATAGTGATTAGTGTGGGAGAAGAGTCAAAGAGTACAGGCCATGGTCCAGTAGTACTAGTACTATTATACAAGACCACCGTCTATGGTCTACCTTCTCAAAGAAGCCAGGGAGGCAGAGGTAGGGAATTGATCTGACTTGTCTTTATTGCGATGGACACTTCAATGGTCTTTGGCGTCGCCCAAAATCTAGTATATAATAAGGGGAGTGCGAGCCGGCTGGTCATCACAGGAATCGGCGTGCACATCCCGCGTGCGTGTGTCACGTGTTGATGGGGCAATGACGTGCACAACTGCTTCACGATCACGTCGGCACGTTGAACTCCATGTGATAGGCACGCACGGGATATTTACGAGTCTAGAATATGCTGTGCCACTTTTGTTGTGATCAAATTATGTTCAGTATGCGAGATATTACTTCTTTTTTTTGATAATCGACAAATGCATGTGTGGACACGACGCACGAAACCGCTTCTCATCATTGATCAGATCAGCACCCCACTCTGTGTACCCGCCATCGACCATTCGGAGGAACTACCTCAAGCACGATGCCCCCTCACCATGGCAATGGCAGGTCCAAGCCATCCACTGACCGTCCTGTGTCCCCAGCTCTTCGTTGCATCGTTCGTGCTCACGAGTCGCCTATTGAGGCAGCAGCACGTAGTGTTCGACCGCGCCAAGATCCATCGACATCGGCACTCGAGGACACCACGACGTCGAAGCTCGTACCGGCCGTGCAAGAGGAGCGTGGGGTACCTGCAGTGTCGGATGAGCACAAAGCAGCAGCCATGATGGGGGCACGTGTTGCACCGGCGAGTATGGACAAGAAGAGGAACGAGAAGAAAACCAGAAAGAAGAGAGGAGATAGCTATTTGGACGATTCTGACTCGGCCAAAGAGGAGGCGTTCATCGATCAGTTGGAGGCAGAAGCGAAGGAGAGTGACGTGGACCCATGGGACTACGAAGAGGAGGAGGAGGACTCCGACGAGGAGATAATGAGTTTATTCGAGGAAGGGGCAATGTCGAGTCGTCAGAGGAGGACACCGACAGCGGCGATGGTAGGGACCATGGCGTTGATGAAGACGAGGATGAACCGGAAGACGAAGACAATGGCTTCTTTGAAATATGATCATTTATTTTATTTATTTCTGTTAGATAGATGGATTTTCACTTGTTTATGGAGAAAAAGTATCGGTGGCACGGATAGAGAGGTGGCACGGATTGACCATGCATAAAAAAAGTGGAGAAGGGAGGCGTTATCCTGCCCGTTGGATCACATAGGATCAACGGTTGGTGGAGACGATCCGCGTGACATCTGTGTCAGCCAATCAGGGCATAGCACCCAGAGTGAGCACATGTTTGGGATCTCCACACGTTTGGGCTTTTGTGAGATTTGTGACCGAGAGAGAGGGCAAATCTCTTTTCACAATCCGCCTATGGATCCACCGGTGTCATTGAAATGTGTGATCTCTGCAGAGACCACACATGGATCCACCAGTGTCATTGCATGTGTGTTCTTTTTACTAACGACAACCCGAGTCATTGCATGTGTGTTCTTTTCACATACCACATATGGATCCACCAGTGTCATTGCATGTGTGCTCTTTTCACAATCCACCTATGGATCCACCAGTGTCATTGCATGTGTGCTCTTTTTACTAACAACAACCAGAGTCATTGCATGTGTGTTCTCTTCAGAGACCACACATGGATCCACTAGTGTCATTGCATGTGTGTTCTTTTTACTAACAACAACCAGAGTCATTTCATGACTATTCTTTGCACATACCACATATGGATCCACCGGAGTCATTGATATGTGTGTTCTCTTCAGAGACCACACATGGATCCACCAGTGTCATTGCATGTGTGCTCTTTTTACTAACAATAACTAGAGTCATTTCATGACTATTATTTTCACATACCACATATGGATCCACTAGAGTCATTGAAATGTGTGCTCTTTTTACTAACAACAACTAGAGTCATTGCATGTGTGTTCTATTTAGAGACCATACGTGGATGCACCAGTGTCATTGCATGTGTGTTATTTTCACAGACCACAACTAGAGAAATTGCATGTGTGTTCTTTTCACAATCCACCTATGCATCCACTAGTGTCATTGCATATGTGCTCTTTTTACTAACAACAACTAGAGTCATTTCATGACTATTCTTTTCACATACCACATATGGATCCACCAGTGTCATTGAAATGTGTGTTCTTCTCATTAACCACAGCTAGAATCATTGGATGCGTGTTCTCTTCAGTGACCACACATGGATCCACGAGTGTCATTCCATGGATCCACCAGTGTCATTGAAATGGGTGTTCTCTTCAGAGACCACACATGGATCCACCAGTGTCATTGCATGTGTTTTATTTTTGCTAACAACAAATGCAGTCATTGCATGTGTGTTGTTTTCACATCCCACATATGGATCCACCAGTGTCATTGAAATGTGTTTTCTCTTCAGAGACCACACATGGATCCACCAGTGTCATTGCATGTGTGTTCTTTTTACTAACAACAACTAGAGTCATTGCATGTGTGTTCTTTTCACATACCACATATGGATCCACCAGTGTCATTGAAATGTGTGTTCTCTTAAGAGACCACACATGGATCCACCAGTGTTATTACATGTGTGTTCTTTTTACTAACAACAACCAGAGTCATTGCATGTTTGTTCTCTTCACATAGCACATATGGATCCACCAGTGTCATTGCATGTATGTTCTTTTAACAATCCACCTATGGATCCACTAGTATTGCATGTGTGCTCTTTTTACTAACAACAACCAGAGTCATTGCATGTGTGTTCTCTTCAGAGACCAGAGTTGGATCCACCAGTGTCATTGCATGTGTGTTCTTTTTACTAACAACAACTGGAGTCATTTCATGTGTGTTCTTTTCACATACCACATATGGATCCACCAGTGTCATCCAAATTTGTGTTTTCTTCAGAGACCACACATGGAAGCACCAGTGTCATTGCATGTGTGTTCTTCTTACTAACAACAACTAGAGTCATCGCATGTGTGTTCTTTTTACATACCACATATGGATCCACCAGTGTCATTCAAATGTGTGTTCTCTTAAGAGACCGCACATGGATCCACCAATGTCATTGCATGTGTGTTCTTTTTACTAACAACAACTGGAGTCATTGCATGTGTCTTCTTTTCACATACCACATATGGATCCACCAGTGTCATTGCATGTGTGCTCTTTTCACAATCCACCTATGGATCCACCAATGTCATTGCATGTGTGCTCTTTTTACTAACAACAACCAGATTCATTGCAGAGACCACACGTGGATCCACTAGTGTCATTGGATGTGTGTTCTTTTCACTAACAACCAGAGTCATTTCATGACTATTATTTTCACATACCACATATGGATCCACCAGTTTTATTGAAATGTGTGTTCTCTTTAGAGACCACACATGGATCCACCAGTGTCATTGCATGTGTGTTCTTTTTACTAACAACAACTGGAGTCATTGCATGTATGTTCTTTTCACAATCCACCTATGGATCCACCAGTGTCATTGCATGTGTGCTCTTTTTTTACTAACAATAGCTAGAGCCATTGCCTGTGTGTTCTCTTCAGAGACCACACATGGATCCACCAGTGTCATTACATGTGTGCTCTTTTGACTAAGAACCAGAGTCATTTCATGACTATTATTTTCACATACCACATATGGATCCACGAGCGTTATTGAAATGTGTGTTCTCTTCAGAGACCACACATGGATCCACCAGTGTCATTGCATGTGTGTTCTTTTTACTAACAACAACTGGAGTCATAGCATGTGTGTTCTTTTGACAATCCACCTATGGATCCCCCAGTGTCATTGCATGTGTGCTCTTTTGATTAACAATAGCCAGAGTCATTACATGTCTGTTCTCTTCAGAGACCACACATGGATCCACCAGTGTCATTGCATGTGTGTTCTTTTTACTAACAACAACTGGAGTCATTTCATGACTATTCTTCTTACATACCACATATGGATCCACTAGTGTCATTGAAATGTGTGTTCTCTTCAGAGACCACACATGGATCCACCAGTGTTATTGCATGTGTGTTCTTTTTACTAACAACAACCAGAGTCATTGCGTGTGTGTTCTATTCACATAGCACATATGGATCCACCAGTGTCATTGCATGTATGTTCTTTTCACAATCCACATATGGATCCACTAGTGTCATTGCATGTGTGTTCTTTGTACTAACAACAACCGGAGTCATTTCATGTGTGTTCTTTTCACATACCACATATGGATCCACCAGTGTCATTGAAATGTGTGTTTTCATCAGAGACCACACATGGATTCACCAGTGTCATTGCATGTGTGTTCTTTTTACTAACAACAACTGGAGTCATTGCATGTGTGTTCTTTTCACATACCACATATGGATCCACCAGTGTCATTGCATGTGTGCTCTTTTCACAATCCACCTATGTATCCACCAATGTCATTGAATGTGTGCTCTTTTTACTAAGAACATCCAGATTCATTGTAGAGACCACACATGGATCACCTAGTGGCATTGCATGTGTGTTCTTTTTACTAACAACCAGAGTCATTTCATGACTATTATTTTCACATACCACATATGGATCCACCAGTGTTATTGAAATGTGGGTTCTCTTTAGAGACCACACATGGATCCACTAGTGTCATTGCATGTGTGTTCTTTTTACTAACAACAACTAGAGTCATCGCATGTGTGTTCTTTTCACAATCCACCTATGGATCCACCAGTGTCATTGCATGTGTGCTCTTTTTTTACTAACAACAGCTAGAGTCATTACATGTGTGTTCTCTTCAGAGACCACTCGAGGATCCACAAGTGTCATTCCATGTGTGTTGTTTTTACTAACAACAACTGGAGTCATTTCATGACTATTCTTTTCACATACCACATATGGATCCACCAGTGTCATTGAAAAATGTGTTCTCTTGAGAGACCACACATGGATCCACTAGTGTCATCGCATGTGTGTTCTTTTTACTAACAACAACTGGAGTCATTGCATGTGTGTTCTTTTCACATACCACATATGGATCCACCAATGTCATTGAAATGTGTGTTCTCTTAAGAGACCACACATGGATCCACCAGTGTCATTGCATGTGTGTTCTTTTTACTAACAACAATCAGAGTCATTGCATGGGTGTTCTCTTCAGAGACCACACATGGATCCACCAGTGTCATTGCCTGTGTGTTCTTTTTGCTAACAACAACTGCAGTCATTGTATGTGTGTTCTTTTCACATACCACATATGGATCCACCAGTGTCATTGAAATGTGTGCTCTTTTCAAAATCCACCTATGGATCCACCAATGTCATTGCATGTGTGCTCTTTTTACTAACAACAACCAGATTCATTGTAGAGACCACACATGGATCCACTAGTGCCATTGGATGTGTGTTCTTTTTACTAACAACCAGAGTCATTTCATGACTATTATTTTCACATACCACATATGGATCCACCAGTGTTATTGAAATGTGTGTTCTCTTTAGAGACCACACATGGATCCACAAGTGTCATTGCATGTGTGTTCTTTTTACTAAGGACAACTGGAGTCATTGCATGTGTCTTCTTTTCACAATCCACCTATGGATCCACAGTGCCATTGCATGTGTGCTCTTTTTTACTAACAACAGCAAGAGTCATTGTGTTGGGGGGATACCCCCGGGTAGGGTCACGCTGGGTTATAAAGGCCGAGTTAGCCGAGGTTCGGCAAGGCCAAAGCAGATGCTGGCCGGGTCACCTCAAGGCAGGCCGAATCACGGGGTAATCCGGACCTAGGGGCGTCCGCCTAACTAGCCCTCATTTGACTTAAGCGGTAAGTCGGAAGTGTGTGTTTTGCCTGTATGCAGGAAAGGGTGTGGCCGGATGAACCATCATCCGGGTCGCAGCAAGCTTCTAGGAGAAGGAAGGAATCTCGCTGGTCAAAAAGAGCCCCGGTACGCACTGCTTGAGCAAAGCGAGCAAGGACAGGACCACCGGGGCGTGGCCGACAAGGATGACGACGCCCGTGTCAGCTGACGAGGGCGCCGTAGTGGCTAACGTAGCTAAAGAAAGTGTGACGCGGGGGAAAAAGCACCCCGGTCGGCTTACCACTTTGGGTGGAGGCATATTCTTAGGAATATGCCTCCACGTATGCCCTAGGCAGAAACCGATCCTCCCCTATAAAAGGGGGGCTAGGGCTTCAGTAGAAGGGGCTGGGCGGTTCTGGTCTCGGTACAATTCTGTTAAGGTCTAGGGTTTCAGGTGAGATCTGTGGGTGAGAGTAAGAGAGCTCCTTCTTCCTCCTCTCGCCAATACAGCTCTAGGAGCACTTGTAACCTTGGAAGGAAATCAATACAAGTTCTTGTGTGGAGGATAACTTCACTATCCCTCCCTAGATTCCCCTAGCGTGTATTAGTCCCCACCTTTAGCCTATAGATGGCATCTGCCGTGACACCACCACGACAGTTGGCGCCCACCGTGGGGCTAGCGGCGCTAGCAGGGGTCAAAATCCAGTCTGGAAACTTCATTGCCACCGGCGAGCGCATCGTGTCCGGGCTCGTTCAGCGCTTTGGAGCACGGGACTTCATCAGCGACAACGCAGGCTGCTTCGGTATATGCCCGCTTCCGCACAACGGCATCTTCGTCAAGCTCGGCGCGCACAAGGTCTACGTTGCGGTGGACGTGTCTTGCGTTCATCCGCGCCACGTCGTCGAAGCAGGCGAACCGCCCCTCGCTATGGCTCGCGGGGAGCGTACTGCTCGTTCCCCGGACCATGCAGAGGTGATGATGACAGCGCCGGGTGCGGGTGCGAGCAAGGATCCGGCGCCAGATCCGGAGGTGACGCCCAAGGCAGCAAGGAAAGGTAGGGGTCCTCTGCTAGAGAGGCCAGAAATCGTGCTGAGGGAGGCAATGGATAGCTTGGCAAACCCTCTAGTAGCAGCGGTAGATCCGGCTCGTGCACAGGCCGAGCTAGAAGAAACTAGGAAGAAAATACATGAGGGCGCAAAGAAAATAGCCACGGCCCAGCAGTCGTTGAACATGACGCTGCGTGAGTACGCCAAGGCGAACAAAGTTGATACTGTAAAGGTTAAAGTGAGAAATCTCATGAGCGAGATGAACAGAGAAGGTGATGTTGGAATCGAGGAATCGGAAAACTGTTTGTCCGTGGGGCTGCTGAGGTATAGTACCCCGGCCAAGAACCTCAGAGCGGCGGATGCAGCTGCATCCAAGTTAGAGAGGCTGACGGGTGAAGCCCGGCAAAGGCAGCAAGACCGGGTTAACGAGCTGGTTCGGATTGCGAATAGGCAAAACGAGAAACTGCTCAGGGCAAACCCGGAGAGAGCTGGGGCCTCCAAGATCGTCCATTCGGCGATGGGTAACCCGGAGAAATCCACTAGATCCGCATCGTCCCCTCATGGTGGTCCAAGAAGAGAGGAGGTGATAACCTCGGCCAGACGGAACAAACAGATTGTCCCATATGACCTGACACGGGCAGGGAAAGAAAAAGAAGCGCAGAAAAATGATGATCGACGGAGCATGAGCCGAGGCAAAGCTGGCCGAGGTAACCGTGACCAAGGCAATGCCGGTCAAAGGAACGTTGTCAACAGCAATGCCGGGCAGCAAAACTCAGCAGAGGCAAGACAACCACAGCAGCGGAACATGCCGAGGAAAGAGCACAGTGCCGGCCGAGGTATACAACAGAAAGGTGCGCCGCAAGAGCAAAACCGGTATAACAACGGTGATTCGGAGATGGCAAATGCGGGATACCCGAGACCGGGCTATCATGTTATAGGGTCGAGATTGGGAAGTAGGGATTTGATGCCGTACGATTCAAGGTTGAAGCTGGATCGACTATATAGGTCAGAGCAGATTGAATGTCAAGGTCCACCGGGTCCAGCATGTTTTGGACCCCGGATCATGAAAGAGCCACCAGTCCCGAACTTTCAGCTGCCCAGGGGCACCAGGACC
This sequence comes from Avena eriantha, assembly GCA_910589775.1. Classification (NCBI taxonomy): domain Eukaryota; kingdom Viridiplantae; phylum Streptophyta; class Magnoliopsida; order Poales; family Poaceae; genus Avena; species Avena eriantha. The sequence goes on from OU342741.1 coordinate 317,268,503, forward strand.
TATGACGGTAGTACCAAACCAGAGGATTGGCTGATAAACTATGCTACGGCTGTGAAAATTGCCACAGGCAACCTAAGATGGGCCGTACGGTATGTACCCCAGATGTTGGAAGGACCGGCAAGGGTGTGGTTGAACAATTTGCCACCAGGAAGCATCAACTTCTGGATAGATTTCGAGGAGATGTTCATCAGCAATTTTTCGAGTATCTATCAAAGGCCAAATAGGCCACAGACCCTAGCTATGTGCAAGCAAAGACCCAATGATACGGACCGGGAGTTCTTGACTCGGTGGTGTACCGTGGGAAACTCATGCGAGGGCGTGATAGAATCACAGGCCATAGCATGGTTTGCACAGGGGTGTAGATATGGAAGCGAACTGTGGATGAAGTTGCAACGGAAAATGCCGGCAACGCTGGCAGAAATGATCCGGATTGCAGATTCGTATGCGTTGGGTGACCTGACCCAACCGAAGCTCGCCTCAAATGAGTCATGCGATGATTACTATCAGAGGGATGGATCCGGATCATCCCGGAGGAATGATTACAGAGGAAAAAGGAGAGATGATAGACCGGACCACCGGTACGGTTCGCACCAAGTTGCAGCTCTAAATCAAGACCAACCCGGAGGAGGGGGTAGCCAGCGCCAGAAAACTAGAGGTCAATGGACCCCAAGGAACGATGGGAAGAAAACTTGGACTCCGGAGCAAAAGAAGCAGTGGCAAGAAAGGAAAGACCGTCCGAGGTATACTTACGAGTCGATGTTGGACCAGCCGTGTAAGTTTCACACGCCAAATCCAAACAACCCAGCGGGTCATACGACGAGGCAATGCGAGTGGATGCGCAAGATCGAGCAAGGTGGTTCGGGGAATGCTCAGGCACCCCGGAATGATCAGCCTTGGCAGGAGTTACCCCGGCAGCAATTGCTCTCCGGAGCGAACACGCAATAGCTAATGTTGCCTCCCCCTCCGCCGAGGTATGATAGCAATGAAAGAAGGGATGCAGTGCATCAGGTAGAAAATCAGCATCAGCCGGATCAGAGGCACCCCGGAAATGAGGGGAGAAACGAGTACAGAGAGCATCACCAGAGCTACTGTGTATTTACCATAGAGGAAACTGATAGAAAAAGCTTGCAGCATAGGCATATGGAGGTGAATGCGGTAATGCCTGTAGTGACGAGGTACATGCCTTGGTCTGATCAGGAAATCACCTGGAACATAAGGGATCATCCCAAGCTCATGCCGAGCCCTGGTTCATATGCGTTGGTGCTGGATCCTACGTTCATTGGGCCTAGCATTAACGTAAGGTTCTCAAAGGTACTGATCGACAACGGCAGTAGCATAAAAATCATGTATGCGGACACAATGCGCAAGTTGGATATCTCGGAGAACATGCTCCAGGCCACGAGGACAACTTTCCACGGCATTGTGCCCGGCATCTCTTGCGAGCCAATAGGCAAGGTTCGGGTCGACGTCTTGTTCAGCACGATGGATAATTGCCGAACTGAAAATCTGGAGTTCGAAGTAGTGAACTTAGAAAGTGCATATCATGCGTTGCTCGGAAGGCCAACACTGAACAAGTTCATGGCAAGTTGTCATATCAGCTACATGAAGATGAAATTGCCCGGACCAAATGGAGTGATTACCATTGCTGGGGACTTCCGACATTCGATGGAGTGTGCGTTGGCCGGATCAAACTTAGCCGAGTCACTTGTGATCGCGCAGGAACAAAGGAAAATTCAGGAGGTGGCGGCATTGGCTTAGTCCGCGCAGCAGTGTATGCCGGCGCTGAGTAACCCGCATGGAACTGTCTCCTTCCAGGCCACGAAAGATACCAAGAAGGTTCCCGTTGATGACATGTTCCCAGAGTGCACCGTAACAGTTGGTGCCAGGCTAAGCGATAAATAGGAAAGCGAGCTCGTCAGCTTCCTCCGTGAGAATCGGGACATTTTTGCTTGGTCCACGCAGGACTTGCAAGGTGTTCCCAGGGAGTTGGCCGAGCACTCTTTGAATGTGAGACCCGGAGCCAAGCCGGTGAAGCAACCTCTCCGCCGCTTCGCCGAATATAGGAGGAAAGTCATTTGGGATGAGATAGCTCGGTTGCTAGCTGCAGGATTTATCATGGAGGTCCTCTACCCGGATTGGCTGTCGAATCCGGTGCTGGTGGAAAAGAAAAAGGATGATCCGAACGTGGCAGTGGTTTGGCGCATGTGTATCGACTACACGAACCTGAACAAGGCGTGTCCAAAAGATCCATTTCCGCTGCCAAGAATAGATCAGGTCATAGACTCAACTGCGGGATGTGAACTGTTGTCATTCATCGATGCTTACTCCGGTTTCCACCAGATACCTTTGAATCCGGATGATCAAATAAAGACTGTGTTTATTACCCCGTATGGGGCTTATTGCTATTGCACCATGTCGTTTGGTCTACGTAATGCAGGGGCAACCTACCAGAGATATATGCAAAAATGTTTGCACGACCAAATAGGTCAAAATGTACAGGTGTATGTGGATGATGTGGTTATCAAGACCAAGGAAAGCAAAATGCTCCTTAGCGATATCAGGCAAACGTTCGCAAACCTAAGAAGGTTCCGGATGAAACTTAACCCGGAAAAATGCACCTTCGGTGTCCCGGCTGGAAAATTGCTCGGCTTTCTGGTTTCCAGCCGAGGTATCGAAGTTAATCCAACCAAAATCCGGGCCATCGAACGAATGGAACTGCCGAAGTGTCTTAACGATGTCCAGAAGTTTACAGGTTGCCTGGCCTCGTTAAGTCGGTTTGTATGTCGGTTGGGAGAGAAAGCTTTACCTCTGTACCAACTCATGAAAAAGTCGGATAAGTTCATTTGGACACCGCAGGCTGATGAAGCCTTTACCCACCTAAAGAAAATGTTAGCCATGGCACCAGTGCTAGCCTCACCACTATCAAAGGAGCCAATGTTGCTCTATATAGCCGCAACGAACCGGGTTGTTAGTGCAGTAATAGTGGTGGAGCGCGATGAGGAAGGTAAGTCAGTGCAAAGGCCGGTGTATTATTTGAGTGAAGTGTTGTCAACCTCAAAGCAGAACTACCCACGTTATCAAAAAGTGGCGTATGGCGTGTACATGGCCGCCAAGAAATTGAAGCACTACTTTGAGGAGCATCCCATCCGGGTCATATGTGAGGCCCCTATATCTGAGATAATGAGTAACGAGGATGCAAGCGGCATAATTGCAAAGTGGGCAATTGAGCTAGCTCCTTATGCTCCGCAATATGACCGGAGAGAAGCCATCAAGTCTCAGGCGGTGGCAGACTTTTTTGTGGACTGGGCTGAGGTACAGTACGAACCACCACTTCCGGATCTGAACTATTGGCGGATGCACTTTGACGGATCAAAAACCAAAACCGGGCTAGGTGCCGGAGTTGTACTCACGTTGCCAAAGAAGGACCAGTTGAAATATGTGCTGCAGATCCACTTGACCGCATCAAACAATGTCGCTGAGTATGAAGCACTTGTGCATGGGGTCAAGGTAGCAAAATAAATTGGTATACGTCAGATTATATGCTTTGGTGACTCGGATTTAGTGGTACAGCAAATGTCCGGAGTGTGGGACGCCCTTGATCCAAACATGGCACTATACAGATTTCATGTGCAGAAGATTTTCGGTTACTTTGAGGGATGCGAATTTCATCATGTACAACGGGTGGAAAATGAGGCTGCCGACATGCTGTCGAAGCTCGGGTCAACCAGACAAGGAATTCCACCGCGTGTAGCATTAGAGCACCTCAAGAAACCATCCATCAAGCCATCCCCGGAGTCCGAGTTAATCTACGTCCCGGAGGACACAGAGTCCGGAGCTGTGCCCATGGACATTGACATGGGAAGTGGTGCGCAAAACCCGGGGACTGCTTCGGCAAACCCGGGGACTACTTCGCAAGACCCGGGGACTGCTCAACGTGGTCCGGTTGAAGTTATGCCGGTGGAGCAGATGGAGATAGACGAGGACGTGTTCCCCGTGCGGCCGATACCGGCTTGGGCACTGCCTATATTTCAATTCCTGAAAGATGGAACGTTACCCACTGAGGAGGTGCTGTCCAGGCAAACACAGAGGAGGGCAAAGGCCTACACGATCATCAATTCCGAGTTATATAAAAGAAGTGTGACCAATGTCCTCTAGTGGTGTGTTGACCCGGAAGAAGGGCTTGAAATCATCCGAGATATACATCAGGGGGAATGCGGGCATCAAGCCTCATCCCGAGCCTTGGTAGCAAAAGCTTTCTGACACGGATTCTACTGGCCAAATGCCTTAGAGCAAGCAGAAGATCTGGTGAGAAAATGTAATGGTTGTCAGAGGTACGCTACAAAGACACATATGCCAATGTCGGAACTCAAGACCATCCCAATCACTTGGCCATTTTCCGTATGGTGCTTGGATATGGTGGGCCCGTTCAAACCAGCAAGAGGAAACATGACTCACATTTTGGTAATGGTGGACAAGTTCACGAAGTGGATCGAGGTAAAGCCTATAAGAAAATGTGATGGAGCTATGGCCGTAACGTTTCTCAAAGATATCATCTTGAGGTACGGTTATCCACACAGTATCATAACTGATAATGGCACAAATTTTGCGGAAGGGGCATTTGCTCGTTTCTGCCGGGATAAGAGGATCCGGCTTGATGTAGCTTCGGTAGCCCACCCCGCATCAAACGGGGAAGTGGAGAGATCCAACGGATTAGTATTATCCGGGATAAAACCCCAGCTCAATGAGTCGCTCCAAAGATCAGCGGGGTGCTGGATAGAAGAACTACCAGCGGTACTGTGGAGTTTAAGAACAACTCCAAATCGATCAACAGGCTATACGCCATTTTTCTAGTATATGGGGCAGAAGCTGTATTACCAGCCGACATAGAGCATGATTCGCCTAGGGTCACCCAATACACAGAAGCCGAAGTGCAAGAAGCCCGGCAAAATGATGTTGATCTGCTGGAAGAAGCGAGAGAACTGACACTGTCCAGATCCGCCATATATCAGCAAAATCTCCGACGCTATCATAGCCGGAAAGTGTGCCCCGAGTATTTTAGGAAGGCGATCTGGTGCTCCGGTTGGTACAACGTACTACTGGAATGCATAAATTATCGCCCCCATGGGAAGGGCCATTCATCGTGAGCAAAGCATTGCACAATGATTCTTACTATCTTATAGATGAAAAGCCACAGGAAAAGAACAAGGCGGAGAGGTCCGGTGAGGAATCTAAACGTCCATGGAATGTAGCTCTCCTTCATCCTTTCTACACTTAGCGAAGAAGTGTATGTATCCGGGTTATCTCATATGTCGGTATGTATGTCAGCAATTAGCTTATCAATGAAATGTGGGCACCTCGAGCAGTAACTCGGGGACTGCCTTAATAATATTTGTTGTCTTTTGTTATTTGTGCATCGGCCGGAATAGGTTATTCTACTTAGCTCGGATTAGTAGTGTGTGAGCACCAAAAACCCAACTCTTCGACTTGCTGCTGTCCAACAAGAATTGGCTTCATGGCAAGCAAGAGAACAAGTTTGGAATTGCGTAGCACATAAAAATGACTAAGGAAAAGAATTTATTCGAGCCGACGTTTGTTCTTCGGACTAACCCTTGTATTTATTTTCAAGTTATTATGCAGTTTCATTTTTGAGCTAAGTCTAAAAGTTTCCCAGTATTGTTAAGACGATTTTTCAGGCTCGGATTCGTAAGTTGTAAAACCGAATCAAGGTAGACACGATCCGAGCCAAAAGATTGAACGAACAAGAAAAAGAAACTCTAGGACTATGCCCACGTTAATCTAGCAGAAGTACTCAGTAGCAAAATATCACATGCATTCGGAATACAATTCCACCCGGCATACCGGGGATCTCATGAATTTTCAAGTGTTTTTACTTAGGGAGCAGTAGGAGGAAGTTCGGCATCATCGTCGCCCTCTTCGATATCCGAGGCAGTGTCCTCCTCGTCTTCATCCAAGTCATCTTCAATGTTCTCAACTTCCTCTTCACCTGCGGCTTCCAGGAAACTCGGACCCTCAGTCCATTCATGAATGGGGCATATTCGACGAGGCTGTGGGCGCAAGCCTGGCGCCGAGCTACCCACTCCGGGTCATCAGTCCATTTGGATCCGGTGCGCAGGCGTGTGAGCAGGCTGAGATCTATCTTTTCATACCACGTCAAAATGTGGTGAAGGACGGTATCGGCAGCAGCGCGTCTAGCGGATTCTCGCCAAAGGTCGAGCTAGGTCTCAATTTCTGAAAGCCTTTCAGCGAGCTACATGACTCTCTTCGGAGCATCATCGGCGGGCCAGAAGGCGTTGAAGACCCAGACCGAAACATCGAGGAGGTCCCTACCATAGTTCTTGATAATTTCCACGCGAGATGACAGGCTGACCAATAGGTCCTCCATGTCAAAGGGAATACTCTCACCCTCAGCAGCAACCGGAGTACCCCTTTCTCGGCGGAAATTGGCGACAGCAACACTTGCAATGGCAGTACCCTCTAGAAAGTGGCCTGGGAAACAAGGCAAAGGACAAAAGTTGAGAAAACAAAACATATGCAGTAACCCAGACAAATAAGGCGGATAAAGGAAAGAAGTTACGTGAAATGTGACTGTGAATCCGGGTCAAGTCCTTGATGCAAGCATCACGCCTTTTACGAAGCTGCTCGAGCTCAGCATTTGCCGACTCAAGTTTGACCTCGGCTTCCTGAAGAAGCTCACGATCCTTAGCACTTTGGAGTTTGAGGCGCTCGCGTTCTTTGGTGTAGTCCTGGCTAACCCTTTTCAGCTCGGTTTGGTGCTGCGCCTTCATCTTAGCCATTTCAGCTTTAAGCTTGGCTATCTCATCATCCTTGGTCCGGAGGAGGGCGAGCTCATCATCTTTCTTCTTCAGCTCGGCTTGGTGCTGTCCTGCTTGTTCGAGAAAATGCAGCATCATGTCAGGCACATGCACACTTTCTTCAAGCAATGCTGAAACCGTGTGTTGGCCCGGCAGAGCCGAGGTATGAATATTTGCCGAGCCAAGGAGGTAAGATGATGAAAAGCACAGTAAAAACAGACAAGAAGGGCGTACCCTTGATCTGCTCCAAGTTCTTCCGCATTATTTTGTTTTCAGCTTCCACCCCAGCTGCGGAAACCGAACAATCAGATTAGTTCGGCAAGCGAAATGGAAGAAAAATGAGGAAAGGAATGAGAAATAAATTTACCCCTTTTCTCGTAGTCCGCGATGAGTGCAGCCTATTTCGTGCGAAGATTTTTTTGTGTATCCAACAAGCGCTGGAATTCAGCACTTCGGCGGTTGGTGGTCACCTAAAAAAGATACAGAAACTTAAGTCAGCCTTGTGCATGTTCGAAGTGTACTAAAATCCGGGCCAAGTGGAACTTAACCCGGCTCTAGGTGTGTGCATGTTCGAAGTGTACTAAAATCCGGGCCAAGTGGAACTTAACCCGGCTCTAGGTGTGTGCATGTTCGAAGTGCACTAAAATCTGGGCCAAGTGGAACTTAACCCGGCTCTAGGTGTGTGCATGTTCGAAATGTACTAAAATCCGAGCTAAGTGGAACTTAACCCGGCTCTAGGTGTGTGCATGTTCGAAGTGTACTAAAATCCGGGCCAAGTGGAACTTAACTCGGCTATAGGTGTCTGCATGTTCGAAGTTATCATGGAGCTACGTTAGTTCTATAAAAGAGCATCCGGCCGAGTAACAAGTTACTCCCCCGGAGGCTCGGGGACTAATGGTTATTATCTACAATCTGCAAAGGAGAAAGGACGTACCTCCATCATTCGCCCAGCAAGGTTAATGGCCTTGGCGGCGGTATTCACCTGATCAGATTCGTGGACTACCTCGGCCTTGTTCCAGTTCATGACGAACTCCATCAGGCTCGGGGGGTACCGTTCACCTGTGGGCATATGAGGCCTCACCAAACCCTTAGCATGTGCTTCCTTCCTCCCCACCAAGGCAAGGGCGGGGCTGGTGTGCAGAACCAACTACTGGGCTTCGGTTGGCTCGGCAGGCGCGTCCTTTGCCGCTGATGTCTTCTTGGGGAGCATGGACTCAAGGGTGCGTTGCCCAGGCTCGGCAGCACTGGGCTTGGCAGCATCTTGAATCTTCTTGCCCTTGGCTTGCTGGGAAGAAGAAGCCGTAGTAGCGGTTTTTTCCCTATTGAGGTTGAGAGGACTCGGAAGATGCAGAGGAACTGGGCGCTGGTACTTTTGTTGCTGGACTTGGTGCCGGCGCTGATGTTTTCGCTGCCGGAGTTGGTGCTGCTGCCAAGGTTGGAGTTAGTGGCCACTGGTTGTGGCGTTGCCGAGGTAGTGGCTGCCGTTGTTTTGGCTGGGCCAGTTCCCCCTGCCCCATGATGACCCGGAGCGGCCGCAGAGCTCTCCGGAATAGGGCTCAGCGGACGTGGCTCGTCGTCACGACAGGGTGAAGGGCTGGCCCGAGAGGGTGATGAGATACTGGATCCACTTTGAGGGACCTCCACCGGAGCCCTGTGAAATCAACTAACGTCAAAAGAAAAATTACGACGAAGTAAGGAAGAGCGAGTTACAGAAGAAAGAAGGCTTACGCATCCGAGGGTTTCGGCTGTTCTCCGGTTTCAGAGCCCTTCGTGCTGGGGCCTTCTTGCGCCTTTTAACGGGCTGGGAAGGTCCGGAGGAAGAGCTTGAGGGAGCCCCGCGCTTTTTCTTCGACGCCCACCGGAACTGGCTCGTCCGTAGCAAGGGGAGGATCCTCGTGGATATGACCACCGTAGTGAGCTGATGGTGGAAAAGCAAAAGAAAGGGGGACAGCCTCAAAGGGTTCAATTATCTCGATATCCGAGTAATCTTCATCATCGGGCCAATCTCTAGCAGAAGAGAAGTTACCCGTGGGTCGTTTCGTGGCATCGGTCATGGGGAGAAACATCTCTTGGTCTGGCTCCTCCTCGTCCGAAGTCACCCGATCCGGTGCCCACTTAAGGGTCGGATCGGTGCCGTCCTCGAGCGTCTGCTGAAGGAATAGCTGAGGAAAAGAGTGAACAAACGAGTCAAAAATACAACAATAACAGACAAGGGATTAGTCCGGGGTAAGTTTGCAGCATGAAACTTACCATGGGAGGAAGCCGGTCATGGCAGAAATGCTCAATCCCCCAAGTCCAGTCAGAGGAGAAGTCCTTGTGAGTGGTGAAGAGAGCCTTAACCTGGCGAAAGATCTCCGTGTTGTTCCGTTCGAAAGATGAAGTCCGGTTGGGATCGCGGCCGTAGCTCATATGGCATACCTTGTGGGTGCGCTTCTAGAGAGGAGAGATTCAGTTGCGCACGAAAGTGATCATTGCATCCTCGTTGCGCAACCCGAGCTCCTTCAGCTCCGCGAACCTCTTATTCACTTGGTTGGCCAGGGCCATAGGTTTCCTGGGAACGGCGTCCCACAGATCCGTGTTCGGCGGACCCGGTGTATAGGGGACCAACCGGATCAAATCTTCGGTGCCCGTGTTCTGGACTTAAACGAACGTCCGGGCCCAACCTTTGCAGGATTCTAGCCCTGTGACCGGGGGAAACGGAGAACCTCCGGGGTGAGATGGAGGCCGCTCCGAACTGAGTGAGCCGCTTGTCCTCCGGATCAGTGTGAATGTCGGGAATAATGTTGCGGCGAAGGGCGAAAAACCGGATC